>CM060425.1:46469274-48917818 GCA_030545235.1 Helianthus tuberosus
TTTTTAATAGTTAAAAGGGGCTTAATAGGGGGTGTTATTTCACACCATGCAAGTTAGCGATAAAGCCTCCTAGCATGAAACCACACCACCCAGCCTAAGCACAATGATAGCATAAATTTAACACTTTCATTACATGTTATCACCATTGGTACATTGCATTTTGTTCTTCGTCACTTAAGGGACTATGAATACATTAGATGGTTAAGACTTGAAAGATACTTTAACTTGTTTTCGTGCAATCAACAAGATTTGTGCATATCCCATACAAGAGTCGAAAAGATCTTTAAATTGATTATCACATAACTGACACATAGAGACCATACATGATTAATGATAAATCACAACTTTCATTTAAAGTTGATTGATAATAGAAGGAAAATATAGAACTCAACAAGGACCTGTCAGTTTGGTTAGATAATAAATCATTCATACATCTTATATCTTAGTCTAGGCTATATCAACAGTTATAGAAAGCAACATCAAAATTCCAAAACTAAAAAAGAAATAAACAGAGCAATTTGAATCATTTCTAGCCAATCTCTTAATTTCAATCTTGCTACGGCTATGCGGTATGGTGATGGTCCTCCTTTTGAAGGATGATCCGCCACGTAGGCGCCACATCATAGTCCCTTGGAGGATGATCCGCCATGGTAAAAACACTGGAAATGGAGGATGATCATACCCCACCAAGTTTATTTATTTATTTTTTTAATTCTCCAAGGCATCCTCAATGTTACCTTTGAAAAGTTATTTAAGGGTGTAAGATACGGTTTTGAAAACAAAGTAATGAAATATAAAAGTGAATGGACATTGGATAGAATTTAACTTTTGTGTTCTGGTCTTTGTGGAGGAAACCAGGAGCTCGCCATCTTTGTTGATTCTGTTCTTTTCCTAATTAAAGAACAAAGATTGTCTAAAAATGTGGATTTTATTATGAAAACAAATATATTTACACGTTATGATGTTAAAGATAGTTTAAACATGGAATGATTACGGTAGTAGTGAACTAAACTAACCATCTGTAGAATTTTCTCTCTAATCCTGTCACTTAACCAATAGGCTTCCTTAACATTAAACCGCATATCAACCTTGGTGTTTACTGCAAACAAAATGAACAAGGTAAATCTTGGAACAAGAACAATAACAAATTTCTCAGGTGTGGAAGAATTGAAATTATATCAAACCTTTGTTGACATTTTGAACTCCGGGTGCACCACTCCTCGCGAAACTCACGGTAACATGATCTAAATCAACAAATGAAACTCCTTGAGGAAATAGTTGAGCAAAAAAAACAGTAACATAAACATTTTCAGCAATCCACTTGTCTCATTTTACTCTACATCTAACCGAACACTTTGTCCGTTCCACGAAACCAACCAATTTATGCTTTGTTTAAGTTCGAAAACTAAAACCACGAAACAATGATAAAGAGGCATAAAGCTTCTAATTACATTATGCAGATAAAAAAGGTGTTCTTTATTCTGTATTTAACAGCCAGCCACACATATCAATATTAAATCAAAATAACAATGCTGATTATGTTGTTACTTTAAGGTTCAGTATGCAACTTCATTCAGTGTAAGAAACCCTATCAATCTCAAATCACTTCATGTATCAAACAAGCATGTATCATGTATAACTCATCATATATAACTGTGTATCTGTCAAATCAACATAAACATAGATAACTACAATCATGTTAACCGTTTTCTTCTCGTCGTCTACGCAAGAAACATATGACTTGATTATGTCTCATGTTTAAGCGTCTTTAGCAAGTGAACCTCGGAATAAACTCGTCGTCTACCCAAGAAACATACGACTTGATTATATGATATTTTAATGAAATCTGCAAATATCAATATAGTAAAACTGTAGCAGTTCATAGCATATAAAATCCTTGATCCATACAATTTTAAACCAACTTAACACTACTTCAACAATGCAGAATCATAGTCAGTTTGTCTTTGAGAATACTTTTAAGATCCAAAGCTATAGGGACCTTATAAGCCTTATAGTCGTTAATATAATGAAACTTAAAAGCCTTAAAGCTTTGTTATATACTTTGAACCTATGAGTTGTGTCTCTATAAAAATAGACATAAATATAACCTGTACATCATATTTACTTATGAGTTTAAAAACAGGAACATAAATGTGATCAACCTGTATATGTATTTAAACAAAGGAAGAATGGAAGACATCGAACTCCACCAGAGGTCGAACTCCAGAAGAAGACACATGTGAATGAAAAAACCTAAAAACCTTGTCGCAAGCTCATCAAATTGAAGAAAGTACAATCAGTTAAAAAAGAGAAAGCATACCAGATCTGGGCGTCGTTGAACCTTCGGCAAGCTCATCAAGCATCATCTAGTGAGGAAGCTACTGCCATATCGACACCAAGAGAAATAACTAACACCACATCAATTATTAGTTCCAAAAACACCTCTAAACCATCCCTCCATCAAAGAATCGAAGTTAACCCCTAGAGATGTAAAACATAAAGGACCCGTGGAAAACTAAAGACAAAGAGAGACGATTTTGGTACCTGAGGAAGAAGATGAAGGTTGTGTTTGGTTTCGTCCGTACACCATCTTCTACTTTCACTTTTGATTCAGAATCACGACTGTTACCGCCTGTAGCGCCGCTGCAAACCCTAGACTTCATCTCCATTGTCGTCGTCTTACCTGAACAGAGCCGCCATCTTCACAAATATGTGGTTACACCAGCCATCATCTGAATTTTAAAATAGGAGAGTAGGGATTTTGAGAGAGAGAAGGAAACGTTTAAATTTTGAAATGGAATTAGGTTATCCGCTTTTTCTGATGTATATATGCTGATGGGGGAAGAGTGCCTCTAGGATCTCATATAAATGGACCGTACATAAAGCTTTTCAACTGATTATACTATAATTTAGAGTTTAAATTTTAAAAAAGTTTTTCCCGGTTAAAATTTTGTTACCTTTAAAGTAGGACGTTTTGTTAATATTTAACTAAAGTGTAAAGAAAAGTTTAATTGATTATTCAACAACAGTTTTACTTTTAAAAATGTTAGTGCTTTTATCACTTGTACACTAAGGCATCATCTACTTATACATTTTAATCAACACATCAATATTGACCAAGACAACCATCGAAACATCGACAAAAATGAGTAGGTCATCAAGGTACCCTCGAATGTTTTTATAACGTCATAGTTTAAAAGATATCACAAGAATACATAAAAGAATTGTAGTGGAGGGGGAAAAGTGTAACTAATTATCTATAATTTTGTTAAAACTCAAGGATTTAAGTGTAATAAGTTTAGGGGCTAAAAAATAAATAGTGTTTAAAAGACCACTTTACCCTCATTTTAGGGGTTTATTTATAAATAAGGGGGTAAGAAGTTCTTAACTTTTGGGAATCCTTCCCTCCTGCATTATAATATAGTATAGATATATATATATAATTTGCACTAAAAATTAAAAACCGAACCTGAGATCCCGATGGTTGTTCATAAGTCCGCCCCTGTAGAAGAAATCAAATAGATATGAAATCATTATAAGTTCGAGGTTAAGGGCATACCTGAAACGTTAAGGTTGTGTTGAAAAGTAGTACTCCGGCGGCGGCCGCCGCAATGGACTGAATGACCAAGGAGGCAGCCGGTCGGGATCAGAGCATTTTTATTTTATTTTTTACCATAAAAAATGTCAAATTTCAAAATATTTTTTTATTCATATGATTACCTACTTATGCCCCCAGGCCCTTAGTCCTCCAATTTGGGCTAAAAATATGTAAACAAAATTTGGGCCCTACGGGTAGAGGTGCACAAAACCGAATCAGTTTTGAAACCGGTTTCACGTGGGAAAAGAAAGTCAAAACCGGATCGGCTAAAATTGATTAGGATTAGAAGCTGGGTTACAAGGGGAAAATTTGGATCAGTTCGAGCCGATTTTTATCCGGTTAAATTTTAAACGGTTTCAGGTTTAACTGATACATTCTCAAACCAATTTTTAAATCGGTGGATTGGATAGGGATAGATTTCACCCAAACTGATTTTGCTATCGGTTTCGGATTCGGGTTCTGAGCAGGCCTGAATGTGCACCTCTACTACGAGGTCCTTTCCGCCCCGTAATTATGTGTTGGATTCGAGACTGGTGATGCATGTAGCAGCTGGAACTCATCTTGCAAAGATTATGGTTTAGGAGATTCCAAGGTAGAAATGAGGTGAAATTGAACACACTCTTCTTGATATAGGTTTGTCATGCATGTTAAAGTAAAAGACAATAACCCAAGTATCGCCAAAGTTAATCGTCACACAAAGATGAATTGAATTTACATTTGGGATTCTCTACAAACACATGAACATCGATCGTAATGTGCTTTGGCTTGAACGGGCCCTTGCTTTTATTCGACTGGTTTAGATGGTAACAACTTACGCATAACATTTAATATTTTTTTAGATTATATCATCTAACCAAACCCATACCTGAATACCCATCTTGAATATTTCGGGTTTTCTCATTTGGATTGTATTTTCCTAACATTTATCCCCAAAAGGCACATGGTTTGCGACGTGAAAATTTTGGACATGGACAATGGGTTGTGGGGTAAATTGGTTCGGAGCATGATGACCATGTCAAGTCATCCAGAAAACTCAATTAGCCTAGACAATTAGGGTATTGTATATACGAGTAACATGCAGTTAGTATTACACGTTTCATTTGATTGTGAAAACTAAAACAAAATGCCTTGATTGGTTTGAATTAAACTAACATTGATTTACTATGCAATTAAACTAAGAAACATCAACAAGCGGACACAAAAAAAAATACAAAACAAGAAACAGGCAATCACATTTAGGTTTGGATTTTATAGCATAATATGTAACCTGATTTACTTAATTGTATTACATAGATCTGTGTATAACCGGTCTTTGACGATCTAACCGATAAATGCCTTAAATGATAAGAATACACAAAATGACGATACTTGTTATGCCTCTGAACACACACTTGCAAATGTTAATCATATGAAGTTATTGAAATCATCAAAAGATTCAATAATACAAGTTAAGTCAAATTGCCACTGTTCTTTCACTGGCGTAGCCTTTAAGGGACGGGAGGGTGTGTGCCCCCTCCCCCCGAATGTTTCGGTTAGAAGTGTAATATTTTTTATTTTTCGTCCGAAATTTTTAAAATTATATAGGTCCGCCCCAGCTAATTATTTTGCCTAAAAGTCCTCTGCCCCTACTAAGTTTATTGTCAAAAATATTTTTACATATATTCGTATTGAGTTAAAATAAAATGTGAGGAACTAGCTATTAGTAAGTTTTATAATTGTTTATAAACTTCATGTAAAGTTTGTTACTACTTTATATATAAATCAAAGTTGAGTGTTCTTTTTTTTTATCTTAAAGGTCTTAAAGGTACTTACCATTTATCTTAAAAATCGTTGGGCTAAGTTGTAATTCTTCATCCAGATATTTAACATTTATCTTGCATCATTATAAATGTTTGGTCTTTATTTTTGTTAAACAATATTTAGTTTTATTTGGAGTTATTAATGTTTGACCCGACTTGAATCGAGTATCCGACCCGAACATATAACCCGAAACATAATGATAGGAAAAAAAAATTGGACTCATGACTTTCCGCCCCTCGAAACTTTTGGTCAAGCTTCGCGGTTATTTTATTCTTCTACTATGCTGTGAAATGTGAATTGTGAAATCCTTTTATGAGCTGCCATAACATTAATAATATTAATGGCCCATTTGAAAAAATAAAGTATTAATCAGTCCATTAAGTATTTTTGTAGTGGCCCATTTGAAATAAAGTATTAATCAGTCCATTAAGGTTTTTTTTTTTTTTTATTTCTTGATGGTGCGTGGTCCAACTCCAACACCCAGATTTATTGAGTTTACTCCTCAATAGATGTATATGCATTATAGCCTAGTGAAGATGGTTATGATCGAGTGTTTCCGTTGGTGGCATGATGATACTCCTAAGATCCGTCAGTGATCCAAGTTTACCGTTAAAAAAAAACTACACTGCTCAGAGAAAAAGTCTGTTTCGAAAAGCTACGGGCCAGATTGTTAAGGGGAGTTGGGTCTAGGTAAGGAGGTCCATCAAACACATGTAATTAGATATTCTTAGAGAAACATTGTGTAAGAACCTGAGGTCCAGGGGATCGATACCGTGGCTTTAAGTTCCCATAGGTTGAGGTCCAGTTGTTGGTTAATATTGTTAAACATAAGTAGACCGTATCGATGGATCTTTCTCTAAAAAAAGGGTTACTAGATTTTATCACCCTTAACTATTGGCTATTGACCGTTGCCACCCCCAACTATCACTTTGACGCCTGTCACCCCCAACTTAACACTTGATGTGTTCTGTCACCACATTGTTAACTGGCCACTAACTTTTGATATTGTTACTATATTTTTGGGGGTGTCATAGGGATCTTAAGAAGGTTTTATGGATCTTAGGACACCCCCAAAAGTATAGTAACAGAATCAAAAGTTAGTAAGCAGTTAACGATGTGGTGACATAACACACTAAGTGTTAAGTTGGGGGTGGCGGACGTCAAAATGATAGTTGGGGGTGGCAGCGGCCAATAGCCAATAGTTAAAGGTGATAAAATCCAATAACCCAAAAAAAAATTACCCATATGCCAAAAAGGGGTTAATATTTAACTTCAGAATTAGATTTGTTGCCTTAGTGACTCAAGAAGTTTCTTTTTGCTCTCTGGTTATTTGTGGTTCTCTAGTTAACCAATCTCTATTCCCTTATACAATTCGTACATCATACTGTTATATGATATGTTTAATTTCTAATCTTTGGTGTATAAGCTTTTAAAATTTTATTTTATAGGATACAAAGCCACTTGGAAACTTACAAATTTAAAAACAGAAACCCAAAATGCTTTTTTCTTCTAAAATACACATACAAATGAGTTGGGCTCGAGTTTTAGAAAAAAGAGATCTAAAGAAGCCGAGTTCAAGCTTAGGTGAACACATACAAATGAGTTGGGCTCGAGTTTTAGAAAAAGAGATCTAAAGAAGCCGAGTTCAAGCTTAGGTGAGATGGGGTTCGATTTGGCTCGCTTACACCTCCTAACCTTGAGCTTTGCTCATTTAACTCAAGATACCTTGTTTGACTCATGGATGGAACTAGAGGTGCACAAATCGGGTTTTTGTTAATACCCAATTCCGGTTATGGAACCAGTTCTAGATTTGATCGGGTATTAAGAGAAACAAGGTAGGGTTCGGGTATGAATATTGAGGAGAAAAACTATACCATGTATACCAGGGTAGGGTATGATCGGATTCAGATATAACCAGGTAAAGGAACCGGATATAGGTCCAGGTATTAATACCCGATTTTAAGAAAATAAGTTTTTTTTTTATTTTACAAAACAAAAATTCGTTCAAAAATTAAATTTGGTTCGTAATTTGTAAAAGTAATTAAAATAACATAAATTCACTCAAGTAGAAATTATTAGCTTTATAATATCCATTAAAAAAACTTAAATATAAACGTTGTAAAGTAAACATAAAAATACACTCTAAAAGTTCGGGTATTCTATCGGGTGTTAAAAAAAGGGGAAATGGACTGTATCACCCTCAACTATGCAAAATTGGCCGATAACACGCCCAACTTTCAAGTTGGCTCCCACCACCCCCAACTGGACACTTGGGTTGCTATGTCACCCTGTCGTTACTTAGCCACTAACCTGGTTAGTTTTTTATCCTACGTGGCATGCTGACGTGGATCTGAATTCAACAAAACAGTAACACAAGGACTAAACATATCACTTAAAACATACTACAAGGACCAAATAGCAACTATTTCCATACATCTATTATTTCACCACTGATTTTGAGTTTCAAAATCCCCAAATTCTCGCACAACAAATTGCAGAGAAAATCAATCGGATCAAATCTTGAGTTTCTAAAACCATGTCGTTTGCAGAACCGGATCCGGATCTAAACTCGGATCAAATCTTGGATTGGTTAGATGATTCAACGCCGCACTCGCCATTGATCCTGGATGATCTATATTGCACCATGGATGATACCCGAATCCAAGAACATTAGAACCGATCACTCCAGATCTTCACTCGACTGTCTCGCTCCACTTTCAGTGCTTTTCTTTGTAGATCTCTTCTTTTTGTTGAAGGTGCACCGGCGTCGTCATCTGCATCAGAATCTACAAGACCACCACCTCTTTGTTAAACAACCTCCGTCGTCGACCGACGTCGTCATCTGCACTTCACCGTCTCTGATTCACCGGTCAACCACCAGACCATCCACCTTCCGACCAACTCCATCCCCGTACACCCACACCAACCATCGTTTTTCACTCCTACACCACCACTTCGTCACCACCGTAACACCATTCACTCAACTGTACATCTGATCTGCCGCACAACACCGCAAGCTAACCGTCTTTGAGTGTGGTTTTATAACAGAGAAAGATAGAGAGCCATATATCGTAGAGGTGGCTGATAGGTTTTTGGATATTAGGGTTTAGTAGAGAGAGAAGATAGGTGAAGTCGGCTGGAAAATTGCTTGATATTTGGGCTTCTTGTTTTAAGATGATAAACAAAAATGAACGACTAAGATGAGTTGATTGATTTTTGATAGGAATTTGCAGACCTCGATCAACTGGAGGCTTTGAAGATGTATAAATGGGTTGTAAGGGGTGAGTCCACGTGGGCACGCCAGGTCACAACTCTTTTGCCACATAGGATTAAAACCCTAACTGAGTTAGTGATTTTTTAACGACGGGGTGACAGGTACACCAAAATGTCCAGTTGGGGGTGGTGGGAGCCAACTTGAAAGTTGGGCGTGTTATCGGCCAATTTTGCATAGTTGAGGGTGATACAGTCCATTTCCCCTTAAAAAAACAGGATTGGGTATAGGGTATAACTAGGGGTGTAAACAAGCCCAGAGGCTCGAGAGCTACTCGTGATCGGCTCGGTTAAAAGCTCAAACGAGCCTAGCCTTAACGAGCCCGAGCCCGAGCTCGAGCCTGAAATGGAGCTCGTTTTGTTATCGAGCCCGAGCTCGAGCCTGAAATACAAAGCTTGTTTAGGCTCGCGAGCCTAAACGAGCCTATACAAAATTTTAATTTTTTTATATATAATATATTAATAATTTTGATAACATTGATGAGCCGAGCTAGAGCCGAGCTTTGGCTCGTTTAAGCGATGTTGAAGTGAGCTCGAGCCAAGCTTTTAGCTCGTTTAAGGTTGTTCTCAAAATAGTTCGAGCCGAGTCAAGCCGAGCTCGAGCTTTGGGTTTTACTCGCGAGCCGAGCTCGAGCTCAAAAAAGTAGGCTCGAACCGAGCCGAGCTCGAGCTCGAGCTTCATAAATACCTAACGAGCCGAGCTCGAGCCTGGTCGAGCTCGGGCTCGGCCCGGCTCGTTTACACCCCTAGGTATAACCGGGTTCGAGTGTAGGGTATGACCGGTTCAAAGTATTTTCGGGTATAAATCGGGTAGTGTTTTGAGCTTAAAATGTATAACATATCTGTTTTAGTTAAAAATCACACAAGGATGTTCGATGTCGGCTAAAGGATTGGCTGCGACTAGGTTTGGTGTGGGATTGTTTGATGTCAGCTGAAGAACTTTTAGAGAGAAAAGAGATTGGGGGGGGGGGGGGGTAAGTGACAATATTTGTTTCTTTTAATATAAACTAAAAGATTAAATGAAATGACATTAATACCCTCACATGCAGTGTATGTAAGGGCAATTAACCAAGAAAATAAACGCCGTTTGTGTTAAAGGTTACACTCTGTAGCAAAACATGAACATAAAGGTTGTTTTTTTGCCGATTTCATAGTGAAAGGTACGAAGTGAAGTTTGGGTATAACATAAATGTTGATTTCTACAATTTTATCTAGAGTTTATTGGAAATTTGAATGTAGATGTGTCCTTCAACTTAACAAAACAAGAGATGCTCTTAATATTTAAAATTTCAAATAGACAACTAAACATATGAATTTCAAATTCATATTGATATATAAGTGGACGACTGTGGAGTAAAGTTATTCTACAAAACACTTCTAAAAATAAGAAGTGTACAAAAACATAATGGATAGCAAAATATAACACGATGCCGAAAAATATAACAGAACGTCGAATAAAAAAGACACAATGAGTTACAAAAAAAACACAATGATAATAAAACAACATAATGATGTAAACAAAAAGTCTAAAATCTACAAGCTAAACATCTAAAAACAAAAACTTAAAATCTCATATCCTAAAATTCGATGAGACGGTTCCAATGTCTCTTGAATGAGTTCAATTAGAGTCCGTTTGATACCCTTCTTATGACTTCTTATTTTTAGGAGACTTTGTATTTGATCCTAAGGCGGTGGGTGTGGCTTAACGCCACCCCGCCACCACACCCTCCATAGCGCCCCAGTGCGCCAGAGACCACACCGAGTAAAGTAAAGGGGGGTGCTATGATGTGCTCGCCAGTGTGTTAACGAGCTTTAACGGTGTGTGCTGGTGGACCCACCTAATTTCAACCAATAGAATCTTTTTTTTATTTTGTTTAATAGAGGGTTTTATACCACATCATGCAAGTTAAAGGGAGGGACTTTAAAGCCCCCCATATGACATGGGGTCTAGGTGAATCTGACGTGGCGTGATAAAGCCCCATACCACACCCTCCAGCCTAAGTGTATAAGTGTTTATTACGTTTTCCCAAAATTTCAAATGTGTTTATTACGTTTTCCCAAAATTTCAAATAGACAGCTAGATATCTAAAATTCAAATTCCTATTTCTATATATAAGTGTTTATTACGTTTACCCATTTAGACTTTTATATTTTTAGGTTACATCGAGTTTTTTTTTTACAAACACGGACATATAAAAATATACCTATAATCATATTAGCATTTTAATATTTTAAATTTTATTCCTTACTTCCTTAGCAACTTGCCCTATTGAAAATTTAACAGGAACTTAGATCGACTTCACGGGTTCCATTACACACCAATTTGCACAGAAAACTCTTATCGGCACCTTGGGAGTATCAAATAATATTCATACAAAAATAGGGAAATTGAAAATTAATAATTCCACCTATCTAACTTTGGTAGCCATCACCACTTTGGTGGGGTGGTAGAGGCTTTGTGCCTCTTGGGGAGAGACCAGGGTTCAATTCCTGACATGGGGTAAAATTTTGTGTAATTTAAGAGTAGTGTTATGTAACCTTTGCCGTTCAAAAAAAACCTATCTAACTTTGGTCAATAATAATTCTAAGTCAGGAATTAGCCACTAATAATCTGACCTCGTCCATTGGTGAAACAGTGGTTAACCGGGGAGGTTAATTCACTGGTCTCGTCAAGTACGGTTAATCCCTTCTTTCCGAGGATCGATGGTTGAACCGTCCACTAACCTGTCTCCTACACAAGGAAACACACCGTGACTCGTAACATGGAGGATGGTGTAGGGGTGCTCCTTGTTACCACTCTCCGACGCGAGAATCAGGATTTTGCTTGAGAGCAAAGTGTGTGTTTGTAGTGAGTGTGAGAGAGAGCAGATAAGCGTTACCTCAAACTTGGTCCGTGTAACGCCCTGCTTCTTCGTACTTTCCTTTTATAACAAGTCTTGTTTGTGTTTCTATTTTTAGAAGTCTTGTGCTTCTTGTAATCGTTCTTTCGTTGTAATCGTTGTAAATCGGAGACTTGATTCATAAATAAATCTTGTATTTCTTTAATTTTGTGTTAAATATACTTTATACATGCTCATACCTTTAATTTCGTGAAACATTCGATGCATAATCATAATCCTTGGAAACTTTGTGCTAATCTTGCAAATAGGTGAAACTTGTGAATAATACGCCTTTGAACGAAATATTATTCAAGGATTCTTGATTCTATACATATCGACACTTGATACTCATTAAACTAGTTAAAATCTTAAAATTTGGAAGCTTCGTGAAAGGAATAATCGTTAAAGGTTCTTCTTATTTATTTATTTCGTTCATAAATATGGTTATTTAACTATTCTAATTTATTTAGTTTAATTAATTAAATTAATAAATTTTTTTCTATTTAAAAAGTTTATTTCTATAATATCTAGTTAGTCTCGTTAAATATTGAAGTTAGTGGACTAACTTAGTTAAATTATAGAGTTAGGCTCCTTTAAATGGTATAACTTGGTTAGTTATAAAGCTAGCTTCTCTTTTTCTTAACATAACATAACCTTATTTAAGACCAGGGGTTGTTGTGTAAATATCTGAAATTATGAGGTTATGTAAGAAAGAAAAGGAAATTAGATCAAAAAAATAATGGGGTTGGACGGGACTCGAACCCGGGCAACAGCCCCACCTTTCACGCGCATGACCGCTGTGCTGCGGCCAACTTATTGAACAAAACCCACCCCGCTTTTTACTTATGAACTCGCTCAGATCGATCCAGGCGGCCCGCAACCAGGCCCAGTTGGTCTCCGCGGCCCGAAAGAATGATCAGGCTCGTTCCAGGTCCATTTTTAGCGCGATTTTCTTATTTTTTTTTTTTTGAGTTTTAAACATGAGTTGGCATTAAATACTCACCTAAACTTAACCTAACTTTTCCCCTATAAATACCATACCACTCCAAGCCCTAATCACTTTACAAACTCCTCTAAACCTCTCTCAAATCACCAAAAACGATGCTGAAACTTCAAGTTCGGACAGAAGCACTACTCTTCACTAAAGTGAGCATAACTCACTCAATACTTGTCCGTTTTAGCTCATTCTTTTTCCTATGTGCTTGGATTTTCCTTAGCTTCGATTCCATGGGTATTTCACAGTAAATAAGTCCCTGGAACTTCGGCAAATAGGCTCCAAAGTTCACTGTTTGAATCTGATTTCATTAATCTTTACTAATACTTGTTTAACTTGAGTCAAACTAAACTCAAACCCACGTCCTTATGCGCATAACCACTTGTATGGTTAGTTGGGCTTAAAAACGGGGCTGAGACATTCAAAATCAGAGGTTAAACCTCATATACATTCTGTTTTGTTTAGGGTTTGTAACCCACAAGCAATGTTTAAGTCCAAGACTTAATGTAGGTGTGATTATGGATTAACTTGGGTTGTCCAACATGAAAATCCCCACATTGCTTGATGATTTCTCATAGTATAGTTGTTTATATTCTTGTATTGTTCATAGTTCATGACCCTCCTTGTATTTTTTTTACATCAACTGTAGTGGTGAACACATAGAGGTACCTAAATGGAAGACTCATCTTCCTACCTCCTACATGACTTCCATGAAACTTAGAGGTACCTAAATGAAGATTTAATCTTCTACCTCATGCTTGACTATTGGACATAATAATACATATAATCCTTATATTTATATACTATTCAATATTCGAACCCTTGATGGTGAGCTTGTGTTCATTCGTCAAAGTGTTAGAATAACATCATCTAAGACATAAGACTTGTTACGATTCTAATGAGTGTATTACTCATGAAAACATTAACCCTTGAGGTTTCATAGTGTCAAAAACAAGTACTTTGTGTTAAAGGATGATTACTTTCGTATACATATGTTCTTGTGTTTTAATTTCCTAAATCCTTAATCTACCGTTAATCTTCGTTACTCATACACTTTGTTTCTTCGCGTAGAAGGACTTGGTGTTCCTACCTCCAACAACAACTAACTCGCGGATTCACAAGTGAAGACTTGCAAAACCGTGAGTATACTCGCAACCCTCCCTTTTTATGTTTACCACTTTTGGGTGTAACATGTTAAATTATTAAAACCACACTTAACTTATTCTTTATGCAATGCACAAAAACAATCCTTATACATGAATACTATGTTGTTATACTTGATGCTTATACGTGGACCATACTTATGTGATATACTATAGTCATTAGCTTTATACGAGCCTCCATTTGACATGTATAGCGCTATAGGAGTAACACACCGCCCATAGACTAGTGGTTATGTTGAATTATATCATTTTGCGTAAACTGAGGGTTGACTGGAAATATTGCATGCCATGTTATGTTGATCTTGTATAAACTAAGTTGCCATGTGGATTCGTTTTTAAACTTTTAAACTTATGCTATACTTATTCTTAAACTTGTATACTCGCCTTTGCTTTTTGCATTGAATTGTATTTTAAACATGAGGGAGGTGATACTTATATTTTTGAAGTAGAAGTAGACAAGATGTCTTATTTTGAGCTGATGGATTATGTGATTGAGGGTGGGTCTTACCAAGATAAGAATTTTGAAATTTTCTACTTGATACCTGGAAAGAATTTTGCAGAGGGTCTTGTGCAGATTACCAATGACCAAGTTGTCATGGATATGCTGAAAAATTTAGGGGAGAAAGATGCCAGGCATATCCTGCATTTGTATGCACAATGTAAGTCTCCTGCACCAGTGGCCCAATCCAGTAAAACCAAAGCCCAAACTGAACCCCAAAGTGTAGCCCCAACTGTAGCCTTTAAAGAGTTTACCAAGAGAGCTGCAAACAGGAATTTAACACCTACCAAACAACTTCTTGAAACCATACCTGAAGCCATACATGAAGACTAGCCTGAAGCCTAAACCGAAGCCCAAACTGTAGCCCAAACAGTCTTCAAAGGGTTTACCAGAAGTACTGCAAACAGGAACTTAACACCTACTAAACAACTTACATAGTTTATTAAGTGCACTGACACAAACAAAAGTCCTGTTGGTTTCACAAAGGCAATTCAGATTAGGTAGTCAACACCTACCAAACAACCTTCTATATCTGAATCAGAAAGTGAAGAAGAAGATGCAGACTGAAGGCCAGATGAATTAGATGGTGGTTCTGATGATGATGATGATGATGACGAGGAGGAGTGGAGGGCATTTGTGGCTGCAATAAAGCAAAACAATTTATCAAAGAAATAACTGGTTGAAAAGTTATTGAAAGAGTTCAAGTGTAACAATCACGGAGAACAGAACGAACAGTGACGGTTCTTCCAGTGGCAACTTCAACGTCGAGCGTCGTAGGGAGATTAGCTCGCTTACGATTTAGGAGCTTTTCTAATTCTAACGATACAAAACAGGTATCGGCTCTAGTATCAAATAAACACGAAGCATATATACCGTTGACAAGAAACGTACCATTAACCACGTTGTTGTCTGCTTGCGCCTGGCGGGCGTTGATGTTGAAAGCACGTCCGCGGGCTGCTGGCTACTACTGCTGCTGCTGAGGCTGCTGTTGTTGATGTTGCGGTGCTGGTTGCTATTATGGCTCTTGCTTCACCACTCTATTTGGGTAGACATTTGCAAAGTGGTTAGGATCACCACATGCAAAGCAGGCTCTTGCGTGAGCAGCGAGTGCAGGAGCTGTTTGTTCTGGGGAGCAGGAAGAGGAACTGGCAGTGCAGGAGCTTGAACTTGAGCTTGAGCTTGGCGGGGACCAGTATGACAGTTGGCAGTAAAGTGGTCGTACAGGTTGCAGTGAACACAAAACCCGCATGCGATCCCCACAGGATAATGATAAGTCCAGGTAGGGCAGATTGGATGTGGACCAGTATATGCACACTTAGCTGGCGGTGCATTGGTCCCTGGTGCCGCTACTTGGCGGTTCTGGGGTTGCAGTTGAGCAGGGACAGCTTGGAGTGGAGCGGCGGTTATTGCACAGTTCTTGTTGTTGTTGTTGTTCTTGCATTTGCGGCGGGAAGACTTGGAAGCTTGCGGTGCGGCAGTTTCAGCGGTAGGAGCAGCGGTAACTTGATGGAGACTCTTGGTGGTATTCTTGAAGTAACCAGCCAATACTCGCTTGTCATTAATCTCGGCAGCGAGCAGATAAGTCTCTTCGATGGTTGTCGTCTTCGCGGCTTGCATGAAGTCAGCAACTGTAAGGACTTGCACGAAAATGTTCCAAAACACACCGTAAGTAGAAACCCGGACCCCTAAAACTCTAATCCTTATGAAAAACCAAGAAATCAGTTTTTATTAGTCTGTCGCAGGCTGCGTAAGACTAAAGGGAAGTCTACGCGGGGCGCGACAGCCTTGAAGTTCTCTGGATAACGATCAGGGCCACGTGTCAGACACGTGGCAGACCTACACCGTGACATGGCAGCCCTAGCCATAGCTAGGGTGACCCTCGTGGGCCGCGAAGGTCTTCCTTAGAGTTTACGCGGGCCGCGTAGAAACCAAATTTCAGCTATAAATTGAACGTTGCATGGCCATTTCCTTCTGCTAAAAAACTTTCACAAAAACAGCCTTCTTTCTGTTCGAATTTTCACTTAAATTGTCGAAACGCTGCTACGATTACAGGGTAATAACTCGATCACTGCTATGATATAATGTCCGATCGATTGAAACCGATCCGGTGGATGTTTAAGTGTTGTCCGAATTTGGGTTATACTTTTTCATTCGTCGTGAGGGTTTTGATTTCGTGAGCTTATCGTAAATGTTGCATTAAGTTACTCACCTAGTTTCGTTTGCATTATTTAACTAGGTTACCAGGCTTAATCAGTAGGCAAAATATGTCCAGTAAACTTGCAATGTGAGTCATTCTTTTTTTACCAAATTGTTTCCAAAACCCTATTTATTTTCAAAGTTATAATTACAGGGACTAAGTCTTTGTAGTCTTCAATTATAGCCGGTATGTGCGGTTTTGTATACATTACTTGATAATCGTCACTATTGGACAACGGGCTAGCCAATGGGTGATATGACCATAGTCACAGAAACAAGTCGAGTGACAAATACCGTTGGGTAATTGGTTGATAAAAACATTGTAATCGCCCTTAATACTGTAATTTATAACAATGTGTCGTTTTGTACAAATTGAATGACTCGCCAGTATTTCCCGCTGATAAAATCTTTTTAAACATGTTTCAGGTGATTTACTGTGAATCAAGAGAAGTGCCGTGTAGCACTACCAGCTTGGATAAAGTGGCTCAGTAAATAAATAAACATGTTTTTGTGAATAGGGGATTTCCCAGTGAAATTCCTTTATTGTAAATTATGGGGTTTGTCCCGAAGTTTGAAATGAAATAAATGGGTGTTTTCAGTTTAAACTATTCTGTTAGAATTTCCGCTACCTAATTAAACACCAATACCACGGGTTTCTGTCCCGCGGCTTCTGAACTGGGTAAAACCGAGACGGGGGCCGTGACAGCAACACAGTCCGGTAAAGCACGGATGTATTTCTTGATCGTCATCTCAGGTGTTGCCACCTGACTAGGACAGATGATACTCAGGTGTTTGAAGCGGGCAGTTAGACCGGCGTCATCGCCACCATCCTGCTTGATGTTCCAAAATTCATTCTCCAGCTTCTAGAGCTCGTGGGGTGGGCAGAATTCTTTCATCATGAGTTCCTTCAACTCATCCCAAGTAAGCCCATAGGCTACGTCGTTCCCACGTCTATTCCTTTCGGCGGTCCACCAATCCAGAGCTCTGGACTGGAAAACGCCAGTTGCGTTGACAGTGCGTAGGTGATCGGGACATCCGCTCTGGCGTAGCGTGACTTCAATTGAGTTGAACCATTGAAACATAGCGCTTGGTCCGTCTTCGCCCGTGAAGTCTTTTGGGCCACAGGCCTTAAACTGCTTGAAGCTGAAAGTACCCTTTGGAGAGTCAGTCCTTGATTCCTCAGAGGATTTGCCTGCGTTTTCATTAAGTTCGCTGACAATTTGCGGAATGACCTTAGCCATCTACTTTGCGACTAGAGAAGCGATACGCTTGTCAGCGTGATTTTAGCGGGCGGCTCGAGAGGTATGCGATCCAAATGGCGACATTGTCTGCAACAGACATCGCCATAGGACTCAAACACTATATAATCGAATCTCACCTCACAACTTACAACCACTACATAAAGCTCAGGAACACATCGACATACAACACATAGTCACATAATCACGTAGGCACATAATTCACATAGGCACGTAAGCACATAGGCACGTAAACACATAAGCACATAACATGCGATTTGTCAGCGTTTTGAGATAATTATGCAGTGCAAGTCGTGCGTGTTGATCAAAGCGAAGAGCGAAAAGCGAATAAATTTCCAAAATCGAAACACATAAACATATAAAACCACATAAAACACATAAAGTTCCACATAAAAACGATAATTCACAGAGTCAGCGGCTGCGAGCTCAGAATCGAAACACATAAAATCGGCGAGTGCCGGTTGAAATCGAAAATAGATTGTCTCGGGTGGTAGACATCAACTATCCAAAGTGATTCGACTATTCTCAAAGACTCCGAGTACACGTTTTGGCCTAATAGACTATGCTATCTTACCGACGTACGGTGAATGGCACTCCTTTCGGTTATTCACATAACTCGAGTCATTGGAACCCATCGAGACTTTGGTGTGAGTTTTGTAAAACCAAATAAAGAACAGAACAAGTCATCAAGGTTCGGGTTTCACCCCTAACTCAACGACTGCATTCCTGTTTGTGTGATAGAATCACGAGATAGAGAGAGAGATTTGCGTCGAAGTATGGGTTTCACTCCCGATTCAACGCAAATTCTCGTGTTTATAGTAAAAATGCGTGTCGAGCGAGCGATTTAATCAAGAGTTTACGGTTTTCACACCTAGTCTCGATCCAATCACTCGTTCATTTTCGAAAAGTCGTGTGCGGTGTTAGCCTTAGAAAAGGCTAAGTGATAGCGTTCCAGCCTTAGGAAAACCTGGTTTGCATGAAGCTGTGGCATGCGATGTTCACGCAAGGATGAGATCGAGAAGATAACAGAAATATGCTCGCGCGGAACCCCTACTGGGCTCGCACAAGGCGGTCTGTTGGTACTTAGACTATAGACTAGGTCGTTTCTAAGACATCGACCCGGACTAGGTCGAGATTTGCCTAATTCCCTATAGTTATGGCTCTAATACCAATCTGTCACACCCCAACCGATGGTGGAAACATCGGGGTGAGGCACTGAGCGAAACAGATTATCCAAAAGAATCCATAACAACTAAATTACCCGATATTTAACGTTGTGTCCCATACCATAACATATCAAAATAAAGCAGTTATTACAGATGATGTGCGTAAAATGCAACATATCAATTACATCAAAAGAGGCATAAAACTAACCCTTTTTTAGTACTAAAGTTGGAAAAAGTGTGCTTTTGTCTTCCTTTTGTATTTTCAGCATCAAATGAGCTTAAACGAACAAAAGGAACAAATATACAGCCAAAACCAACATAAATACAAAGAAAAGGAAGAAACGTGGCATGCCCGACTCCTCGACAGCATCTCCCAAAGCAAAAACAAGAAGAAAGCTGAGCATGGGGTTGTGCCCAGCTGAACACGGGGCGTGCCCAGCTCAACACGGGGCGTGCCCAGCGAACACGGGGCGTGCTCAAGTGTCTGCAGAAAAGACAAAGTTGTAGAAGCTTCTATTGCCCACCACGGGGCCGTGCTCAGCGGACACGGGGCCATGGTCAACTATAAGATTCGCAGAATCCAGGTAAATCTTCATAGTACAAGGATTCTTCTGCACACGGGGTCGTGCCCAGCGGACACGGGGCCGTGGTCAACTAATGCAGACAAGAGCAATTAATGAAGAAAGAGAAGAAGGGTGGACACGGGGCCGTGTCCAGCGGACACGGGGCCGTGTCCAGGCTTCTGTTCAGCCTATAAATAGGAGTGCTTGGCTCAAGCTCAAACCATCCCTTGGCACACCACCTCTCTCACACTTCACCCACCACCCACCACCATCATAACACCATCATCCACCACCACCATCCATTGTCCATCGTAGAGTGTGTGAGTCGTCTCGGGATCCAAGATTGATCGTAAGAGTTCTTGACAATCAAGGCCATGTTTGCCTAAGTCTCTTACATCACTTGGTGAAGACAAAGTGTCTAGTGTAATACTTTTTATTTCTAATCTTTTCACACTTTTTATTTGGTTTCGTATTAATGACTTTAATAACTAGTTGCTTATGTTGAAGGTGCTCTTTCTTTATCGTTTGTCCGTGGTGTCTTGAAATTATTTTACTGTCTATATAAAATAAAAGATTTTCACCATTCATATCTCCACGGTCTATATGGAGGTATGTTGGCTACCTGGTCGGGGGTTAAGGGAACGGTTTGGTAAAGGTCTTGCCATTGTTCAGCGTTTAGAGGTCCTGCAATGGACCTGGGTCAAATTTAGTAGGACCTCCTTCAATACTTAACGGTATTGGATGACGGGGGTCCAAACTCTTTGATCCCCTCATAAGTTAACTACTATTAATACTATAACCCGGCTATTTAGGACTGTATCCCTGCTGACTCAGACTACTTAGTCGAGGGTAACGTCACCTCCAAAAGAGGGGCCTACCATAATTTGCATTAATAACTTAATTAATTATCTTCCAATAATCCACCCTTTTCGGATTGTATCCTTGCTGACTCAAACTACTGGGGTGAGGGTAACGTCACATTCAAAAGAGGGGCCTACTACAATAACTAAGATAATCTCTTAAAATAGTGCAAAAGTGCGGAAATAATCAAAGGTTACACTAGATACGAGTCGGAACTAAGTGATTCATCTTGTCTATCTGTTTTTTTTCTTTTTATTTTTATTTTTCAGCATTTTAGTTAGTTTTTATTTTTCTTAGTTTAAAACATTTTTTCTAAACTTTTTGATTTGATTAGACGTTGAGGATAAACCGGTACTAAAAGCTCTTGTGTCCTTGGACGACCTCGGTATCTTACCAACACTATACTACGCTCACGATGGGTGCACTTGCCCATATGTGTGTCTAGTGTTAGTAAATATCGTGTTTTATAAATTTAAAACTTGACTAAAAAGTGTTAAAGGGGCTTAAAATATACACCTAATAAATATAACACTCGACAACGCATCAACAGACAAGTTGTTCTCAAAGACAAATCATAGTTTCTGTAACACCCTTAATACTGGAAGGAATTTAACTAATTATTAAATGAACTTTGTACTAATTAGAGTTTACAAAAACTTTTCGTGTTTCAAACCATACACATTTGTAACAGTACCAAAAACAAATCCAAGATAGTACATAACAAGTTTAAAGTTAACCCTTGCTAGTCAACTAACAACTAGTTTAAAGGATTTAAAACACGACTGACAAAACATTTACAACATGATTAAAGTCTAGACGAAGTTAAGTTTGGTGTGGAAGCTTCAAAATGCGTGTTCGGTTCTTGACTACGTACTTGATCACCATCCTGGAGGAACTCATCCATACCTAGGGTCAAACAACTAAAGACATTAGTTTTGACACTAGTATAGCAAATATATACGAATTCCAACATCGACAAGTGAATAATATACTTAGTTTCCTGGGTTCTACCGTAATTTACGGTATCTACCGTAAATTACGGTAGACCCTGAATAACCTTGGTCTGCCGTAACTCAGTAGAGATTCACCGTAAGAAATTTATTTTCCACCGTAAATTACGGTGGAGACCGTAATTTACGGTGGACGCTGTAGCTTTGTCATTTAACTATTTTGTGAATTTCGCTCTAATTCGTGTACCGTTTTAGGCTATTTCCTTCCTGTATGTCTGTAAATTCATTACGGACATGTTCGTTTCGTTTATCATACCAATATTTGTCTCACCTAAAAGTTACTATACTTACATTTATTCGACCCATTCTAACTAAAAGTGTATATTTCAAATTTCTTATTCTAAAACCATTTAGATGCCATTACCCAAGTTCCCGGGCTTGTACATCTTGGTGTGTTTATGTTATCCATGGCTTCGTGTTTCCTTGAAATTAAAAGCTCGTTTCCTCGGAATTCAACATTCCGTTTCAAACGACACATTTTATTGACCTCTAGTGTTTGACCCGATATCACGGGTTCGTAGACTTAAATTACATAACCAATTTATGGGTGTGGTACAATCCATCACCTAGCGAGATATGAAACTTGCAAGTCTCTACTCACGTGATTCCCTTACAAGCATCATTTCGACCCGTTTGGCTATCTAGTGAAGACTATCACTTTATTGACAAGCCAAACCCAATTCCAAATCTTTAATTTGACCCGTTTGATGGTCTAGTGAACTTCGCCACTTTAACGACACATCAAACGCATCCATTACACTACGACATCATTTATACACTAAAACCAAACATTTTTACATAATGTAACGAGACTAAAGTCACGCACCTTTAAAGCACACCTTTTCCGCGTGTATCTCCTCCGGCGTGTCCTCTTGACGTTCCGGATTCCTTGCCTAGAGAGTTCAATTTATAATAAATTTAGGACTCTTTCATAAGCTTTAACGCATTATTTCTTAACATATTCAAATCTGCGTTTTACCCAATTTTTAACATTTTAACCTTCATTTAGGCGTTTTATCGAACACCTAGCGGGTCAGATTTCTACATAATCTAAACCAAGTTCATGACTTGAGTTTATCACTCTAATTAACTTTAATTAGACAATATACACATATTTTAACATCGATATTTTAAAGATTATCTCATAAATTTCAGTTTACACTAGAACAAGAGTTTTAATCCTAGTGTTTATCAAGTTCTACTAACGTATTAATCACCCACTATGATGATTTTGATCTATACAACCATCATGCAAGGATTTGACAAGAAATCATCTAGGGTTTGCCCCTACACCTTATATCACTATCAATTTCATATTTACAACACATAATTAAGCTCAACACTCGATTTCAATTACATGCAAGAACTTGGGTTGAATCGAAATACCCTAATTCGACATACCTTATGATCCTCTTGTCGAGGTGATCACGATTCCATGTTCATATTTCGATTTCAACTTGGATTGAGCCTTTAATTTGAGAGTTTAGTAGATTTAGGGTTTTGAGGATGAGGGTTTCGCCCTCTCCTGCTCTTGATCGACCAGACCCCCTCTAATGGGGTGTTTGGTTTTGTTTTTATCAAATATTGGTAATTCAAGTTTCAATTTTGACAACCTTGGCCCCTCCACTCTTATTTAGTTTATATTTTTAGCTTTTTAACCCCTTCGTGTATTACTACAAGACTCCTAACTAACTGGGTTATTTATCCTAGTTAGCTTTTTCTTGTTTATTATACACTTTATAGTTCTAATATAAAGTTTTGTATTTTCGTGATGTTACAAGTCCACCCCCCTTAAAAAGGGTTTCGTCCCCGAAACCGTAATACGTACCAAATAGTTTAGGGTAGAGCCGTTGCATATCTTCTTTGGACTCCCATGTGGTATCCGCACCCTTCCTGTATTCCCATTTAACATTCACTTGGTTAATTACTTTGTTCCTCAAACTCTTCTCTTTATGATCTAATATCGCAATTGGCTTTACTGCATAGTTGAGGCTGTTATCCACCTCGATATCATCATAGCAAATACGAGCGGTTTCATCTGTTAGACATTTTCGGAGATGTGACACGTGGAATGTGCTATGAATCCCACTCAACTCCTCGGGTAATTCGAGACGATATGCTACTTTGCCAACCCGTTCGGTGATTCTAAATGGCCCAATAAATCTTGGGCTCAACTTCCCTCTTTTTCTGAACCGTATTATTCCTTTCCACGGTGATACTTTCAGCATTACTTTATCGCCCACTTGAAATTCAATCGCCCTCTTTCGTTTATCCGCGTACGACTTTTGTCGATCCTGCGCCGCTTTTAAGTGAGTTCGGACCATGTCGATCTTCTCATTCGTAGTTTGGATTATATCAGTAGGTGCTAGTCCCCGTGGACCCACTTCTCCCCAACATACCGGGGTTCGACACTTTCTACCATATAACATCTCATACGGGGCCATTTTGATGCTTGAGTGATAGCTATTGTTATATGAAAATTCAACCAAGGGTAGATAGACATCCCAACTACCCCCGAAGTCAATAATGCAAGCCCGCAGCATATCATCCAATGTTTGTATTGTTCTTTCATTCTGCCCATCCGTTTGTGGATGGTAAGCGGTACTTGTAACACCTCGAAAATTCACGTCCTATAATGTGTTGACACGTGTCATAAAGTTTGAACGTGTGAAAGAATATTATAAAAGGACTAAAGTTGACAAACATGGAAAGTATGTAATTATACGGATTCTAAGTGTCAACAGTGAATGAATATACTTCATAATAACCCTACATGATGTTTATAACATCAAACGAATAAATCATGGATCATACGAAGCTAAAAGTGAGAGATTACAAACTACAGGGGTCAAATGTGTCAACATGTTAAAGATATACCTCTGAGTGATCTTTTGACAAACCCGAAGCTTTGTAAATATAAATTATGCTCACTAGAATGCACGATTAAAATTTCATAAAGTTTCGTTATCGTATGAGAAAGTTATGATCAAATTCGTGTACGAGGGGTTAAAGCGTCAACGGTGAAAGTTATGACTTTTCGGGTTAACCGGAAGTGTCCAGGGACTTGGCAAAGTGAGTATAAGTCATAAAGCCCTTGTATATAAATAATAAGGGGTCAAAATGCAAGAATTAAGCTTGGTTGACCTTTCGGAGCACCAAGAGCCAGGGATGCAAACTGAAAAATGGAAGAATTGCCCCTGAGGAGGGCTAGCGGTGCGCTACGTCAGAAGCGTAGCGGTGCGCTAGGGATGCCCAGTAACAGAAACTTGGCTGTTGGCTGTTTTAAGCGTTGCAACTGATCTTTAATCGATTTTCCTCATCCTTCTTGGCCCCTAAACACCCCCTAAACATCTAGGGACACTTGTTAAGATGTTGTGGTCACTCATAGACTTGGGTGTCAAGAATTTGTGGTGATCTAAACACTATATAAAGGCATGAAGTTGCAAACAAATCTTCACACCTTCATCTGGAATTGAGGAGCCTTTCTGGAGCTTCAAAGCAGACCCAAGTCCTTCCTAATCAAGCTTAGGACTTAAGTAAGTTTGCTAAACCTTCTTGATTAAGTTTTAGCTTAGTATTAGCTTAAAAGTCAAACCGTCGTAGTTAACGGTTGACTTAACGATTAATCACTAATGGTCCAGTGATTAGTCGAATTAAAAGTAGTTATAAGTTGGTAATTAGGTGGGTAATAAACCCCTAAAAAGGTTCCCCCTGATTCCCATTCTAACCAGGTCAAATGTCGGGTCAAACTTTTAATTAAAAAGTCAACATAATGCTTAAAATGTCATTTATGCATAATTAGCTATCTAGAACATGTACAACCTGTTTGATCATTGTTATAACTTAGTAATAAGTGTAAGAACATGTCCAAACATGTTCAACCCGACAATTTCCTGTTTAGACCCGGTTCGGAACCGAAAGTCGCAAAGCTTTGACTTCAGTTCTGACCCGTTTGGGTATGTTTTAGAAATATCTTAGAGCTTCATTTGGACCAGGTTACATGCTAGTATAACCCTCTGTGATTATACACCTCGGTTCATTAGTTATCCGATTAATACGCATGATTCCGTTAATTGCTCATATGTTGACCATTATGCCCTTATTGCCTTAAAACGAGATTTATGAAAATGTAAAAGTGTAGAAACCTTAGTTACTGATATATAAACTTGTATGCAAAGTTTGACATCAGTTTGACTTGTAGATTAAGAGTTATGCTCAATGTCGAAAAATTAATGCTTTATGTTAATAAAACGGCGTAACTAGCGTATAGCCTAGTTAAGCCTACTTTTTGGTATCAAACTTAATACCCACTGATATAATATAATATTTTGGGATTTTTAAAGATTTTTAATTAATTTTAGGCTGAGCATAACTAGTAGTCGTAGGCTTAATCCGGTAATTGTCGGTTTTGCCCTTACGGGCCATAAAATGAGTTTTACTTATCAAAACGACTCCAAACCTTTTGCTACTGATCACATATGATAAATAATTTATTTTAAGCCTTCTGGAAATATAAAAATATCAGATTTAAGTATCAAACCCGGAAATGGCTTTTAATCGCCTTATTTAGCGTTTTTAACGCATAGTATGTTTTTAAAATCATATTGAGCATACCCGGGTTGATACCTACTGATATATGAGGCAAATTATGATATTTTAACAGTAAGCAAAGGTTGATTAACTTAGACTTCGTTTTTGAGCTTTCGGCATATGTGAAATTACCAAAATACCCCTACGGGGCATAGTATGGTTAAAGATGATAAAATTCACATATATGCTTTAGCCTACTGTTATAAATCATCAAAGTGAGTATGTTTGCTGTTTACATCAGACCTGTAACTCAGTTAAACATTTAAACTCTTTTACAACCTTTAAAATGACCAAACTACCCCTACGGGGCATAGTTTGTGTTTAAATTAGTTCGGGGCATAATGAAAGACATCCTACTGATGTCACAACATATTTGAAGCATATTAACTTAGGAAACCTGTATATGGCTCTTACGGATACCCGTTACGCTTATTTCGCGTTCGGTTCGGTTTATGTAACAAGTTTACATAAATTAGCCGATACGAGTCAAACCTTATCGGTTTTATCTCAAAATCCAGAATGTGAATAATAAACCCATATTAAACAAGTCTTCAAACTTGTCGGGTCTAAATCACATTCTATCCGGTCTTCGCTTAATCGTGCGTACGAACCGTATCTTTGAAACTAGCCGGTCTAAGCTTAAGCTTAATTAAAGACCCGTTAGGATTCTAATAGGTTATTAAAAACCTTCGTTCCAGATTAGGAGCCCAGTAAAAGCTATCTGTACTTGCTGATTTGATATACGGCTGGGATTGAATTTATATTTAGCTCAGGTAAATACTTTTAACTTATTTTCCCTATACGGGCTTGGGTTACGGTACATAGCGTACCGCTTGATCGGGCATCAAATCTCCACGCTTAGTGGGTAGTTGAATAATTTGATCGGCTCGTTTTAAACAGTCTTGTTTACTTTAAAGCCTTTGGGGGGTTAATGACCATGTCCCGGATATCCTCGGCATTATCTTACGAGATGGCCACGACCTGAGCACGGGGTGTAGGCGTACACCTGTCGGTGTATAACTCATTATTGTGGTGTGTCTATTGATCTTTAACCCGGATACGTTTCGGGCTACTGAACGCATAAGTAACATGTAAATCGTTCACAAGATTATAATATTAAATAATTCTCCCAAGTTAAAAAGATTAATTTTGCCTCTGTGCATTTTAATCAATGTGTCAAGATATTTTGTGCCACGTGCATTCAAAACAATTTACAAACTCTTTTTCCAAAATGAGTCAGTTGAATGTATTTACCAGTGTAAACTGACGTATTTTCCAAAAAGGCTAAATGCAGGTACTATACGAACTTGGCTGGATAATTCTCCTTAGCATCAATAGAAGTCTCGCAAGCTTAAGATGCCTAAAAGTCTGTTGAACTATTGTCTCCATTTTATGTTCGATCCTTCTGTGGATAAACTTCCGGATATTGTGACAGTTGATATTACAATAATAAATTCGGTTGTATTATATTTTCAATTGCTTCCGCTGTGCTTAATAATATTGTGTTGTTTGACTATTATGTTGCCAACCATGACGTCACGATACTCCCCACTGGGCCCACCGGTGACACGTGGAAATCGGGGTGTGACAGGTTGGTATCAGAGCCAACACTGAGTGAATTAAACACTAACCTTAGTGTTTAATCTCAGTTACACAATTGCACATATCTAAACCTTCTGAGTCTAGACTTAACTTAGGAATATTCTCAATCCTAATCTTGAAGTTTTGCTTCCAAATTTTTATATATTGGATACGTCGCCAAGCGAAGAAGCTGTAATAAGAATTCTCCACATCTGGAGCCTTGAAATGCTGAGCTTCGTACCGCGACCAGGATGAAACGTGCGACCAAGGAGAAAGCCTTCAAGAATTGAATGAAGAATAAACTCCTTTGCTGAAGATCGTTTCCTCAATAGTCCTTATAAGGACATATTTACCTTTTCAGTCCCTTCGAGGACGACATTATTCCTTTTAAGTCCCGCTTAGGGCAACTTTATACTTTTATTTTTATATAATGGAATGATTAAGTTTAAACTTTCATTCTAAATAAGAAATATTAAATAAATGGAAAAATAATATTTCCTTTTTGCAAGATCTACCATTATAATAAAATGGCAAAATCTAAAAGGGCAAGACCTAGCTTCGGGTCATATTAAGACCGGCCAAGATGGCAGTTCCGCAATTTAGATTCAGATCCATATTTACACCTCAATTTAAAAAAAAAATTGTTCTGCGTTAATTATAAATTAAGAATCTTAAGTGTGAAACCTAGCCTCGGGTCAATTATAAGACCGGGGCAAGATGGTAAGACCTGTTAAAAAGATTCAAATCATTAATTAAGAATCTTAAGTGTGAAACCTAGCCTTGGGTCAATTATAAGACCGGGCCAAGATGGTAAGACCTGTTTAAAATATTTAAATTCCCTGTTAACATCTTAAAACATGTTAACACTCCTGGCAGATGTGATTCATTTAAAATCACACACGTCATTTTTATATAGGATTCTTCAAAAGATTCCTAACCCAGTTTAATGATCCCTGAATCCTGGGTTTATGTCATCAATTAAGATGATCATATTTTAACCATACGTGGTAATATAGTGCCTACGGGCCTTGCTCATTTCTACATGAGCCAAAATACAGTGTGTAGGTCCCTCGGAGGTTGAGGTTTAACCTATTCCTTGTTATGTCTAACACACTAGCGAGTGCGGAATCCAAGCTAGCATGCAAACCGGGATAGAACAAGCACAATGATAAACACACAAGACTCAACGATTAACACCACTTGTATTAATGCGTATGAAAGGTCCGTTACAAGCACAAGGTTTACAAATCAGTTCTGTAAACTCTCTCTAAGTGTGTGTTCTCTCTATTTTCTGCTCTATGTGTCTCTTTTTGGCGTCTATCGAAGTGAACACAACACACGGGTATTTATACCCAAAACAGCAGGTCTGGTCGAAGGATCAGGCAGACTGGTCGAACGATCATCTGTCGACCAGAAACGGCTCGAACGATCCGGATGTACCTCGAAAGATGTGATCTTTCGTGGTCCATCCATCGAAGGCTATCTTTCGAGCTCATCATCATCGAAGGATAAGCAATCCTTCGGTGGTACATCCTTCGACTCAAACATATCTTTCAACCAATGTTGACTGTTTGGCCAAGTCAAACCGGAGGATGGTTGACTTGGTCAAACTTACAAGACTAACAAGACATCGTTTCGTAACAAGACAAAATACAGACAAAGTACAGACACAAGTGCACCAACAAACTCCCCCTTGGCTGTAGCTTTGTCTGGCTGTAGCTTTGTCTCGATCTTCATTCTTGTAAGTTCTCGTGTCTTCAAGTCTTTGACTTCTATTCAAGTCTTCAATGTCGGAGGATCTTCAAAGTCTTCACGTCTTGAAAGCAGAAAGTGTACCAACAAACTCTCCGTTTGATGTAGGAAGTGTGTTGACAAACTCCCCCTTAACATAAGCTCCCCCTTGAGTTATGCTCGTGAAAGTCTTGATCTTTATGAAGTGAGATCCTTGTGGTGTTGATGATGGTCAGCGACAACTCGATCATCTTCATCATTTGAGTGCCTTCACGTCGTGTCTTCATTCCGAAGCTTGTCATCGACCATGTTCTCCTTGCCTTTAGAATCTGCACATGCAAGAAATCTAAACGCGTAATGAGAACAACTGCCTGGAATATAGAATAAACAAACGACACACGTGTGACCATTGTATAAACAAACACCGTCCGACAGTTTGAAAGTTTAAAGTATTTTATCAATTTCAATTTCAACTTTCAACACTTTGCAAATTTCGACCGTTTATGAAGATTTAGTCGCTTCGGTTTTCAATCAGGTTTCAGATAACGAAGACTTGAGCTCCAACATCGTACGATCGAAAATAAAGTAGAAATAAAATCTTTTTGGTATTTTGAATTTTTCAAAAGTAAAGACTGAAAGCAGTAAATAAATATTTACAGACATTCTTTTTGTGAGTTTCGAGGGTAAGAGAATCATATCAGTGTACGGTCATGCCAAAACGCTCTTGTTGTTCTTTTAGTTAACATTAAGATAAGCATCCTATAACAATTATCGGTATTGTTGTCCACTTAAGCTCAACTTATCAGATGTAATCATGGCGAGGGGATACGTTAAGGTATGATTTATACTTACCGACCGGTGTTCATCCACATCACGACACATTCCCGTATCAAGGTATGCACGAGGGTTCATCTTACCGGTGAGTATACCGATTATCATCTGTTTGACCGTATATGATGTGAGATTCTCACTTATTTTGATTTGAAAACAAGCCCTATGTGATATAATCACTTATTGATGAGGAACTTGATTTTCGTATGCATGAGGGCACAAGAGCAAGTCCGTGAACAGGTCAGTACTTTCGTACAGCAGAGAGACGAACTTGACTCCCGGATAAATGTGATATTTTATCACTTATTTTGATTGGACATGTGATTGTTGATCACTTATTGAGGTCGTATGCAGTATGTACACGTATGTATAGTATCATGGAAGATCTAGACTTGCGTCCCCGTTATTTTTCGGTAAAAGATACAACCATGATACCCAGATGATAAGCAGCATAAAGACCGAATATTTCAGAACCTCGGCAATCTCTCAAACGAAATTTCGGTACTAAGACCATATGCCAATGAATGGTTCCCACCTGGTCTTCAGTCGATTTAAGTTTATATCACCCTGCACACTTTAAAATGATTGTGAGCCTACCGATACATCTTATATAGAGCTGCTTATCGTTTTTCATTTAAGGTTTAAAGAGGTTTAGACAGACCACTGATGTACTATCATTTTCTCTTTAGCTCGCCAGGAAACTCATTTTTGATTTTCTATTGTTTTTGTGTTTTTGAAATTTTTCGATGTTTTTGGATTTTTAAATTTTTGGATTTACTCCCCCTAAAATCAATAAACTAAGACAAATTTAAAACACAAAGGTATTTACAAAAATGATTTTCCGATGTGGATTACTCTTGTTTGACCTTAATGCCGTTTACCAATAATAAAAAGTCAAATCTTGATTTGTCAAATGCTTTGGTAAAAAGGTCGGCACGTTGGTCATCGGTGTGGACGTAAGCAACATCGATTAGCCTTTTCTCAAAGCAATCACGTATGAAATGATACTTAATTTCGATGTGCTTAGTCTTTGAATGCTGCACTGGATTTCTAGTGATCTGTAAGGCAGCAGAATTATCAACGTAAATAGGAATAGTTAGGAATTCAAAACCGTAGTCGCGCATTTGTTGTTGGATCCATAGGACTTGAGAGCAACAACTTGATGCAGCAATGTATTCAGCTTCGCATGTTGATGTAGCGACGCACGTCTGCTTCTTGCACTGCCATGTGACTAGGCGATTTCCCAAAAACTGACATCCAGCCGTTGTGGATTTGCCGTCGATTTTGCATCCGCCAAAATCAGAATCACTGAATGCGATCAAGTCAAAATTATTATCCCTAGGGTACCATAGACCGGTGTCAGGGTAACCCTTCAAATAACGAAAAATCCTTTTTACAGCTGCAAGATGTGAGGCCTTCGGGTTGACTTGATATCTGGCAAGTAGGCACGTTGGGTACATTATATCTGGTCTTGATGCTGTGAGGTACATAAGAGATCCGATCATCGCGCGGTAGTAAGAGGGGCTAACAGCTTCACCCTTCAAGTCTGGAGTAATTCCGTGATTTTGTGACAATGGGGTACCGATGGGCGTTGCATCAGACATCTGGAACCGGCTCAAGATGTCACCAACATATTTAGTCTGATGGATGAATATCCCAGACTCAGTTTGTTGTACTTGTAGGCCCAAAAAGAAAGTCATTTCCCCCATAGCACTCATCTCGAATTTATCCTCCATTACGCGCTCGAAATCCCTACACAAAACATCATTAGTAGAACCAAATATAATATCATCAACGTATACCTGTACCAGAAGAAGATCTCCATCTTGTTCTTTGATGAAAAGAGTACAGTCGATAAGACCTCTGCGAAATCCATTCTCCAGCAGATAATTAGATAAGGTTGCGTACCAAGCTCGCGGTGCTTGATGAAGACCATAGAGAGCTTTGTTGAGCAACCAAACCCGATCGGGATGGATAGGATCTTCAAAACCTGGAGGCTGTTCGACGTACACCTCTTCTTCTACCACACCATGTAAGAATGCACTTTTCACGTCCATCTGGTATACCTTGAAACCTTTGAATGAGGCATAAGCCAGAAAAATCCGAATTGCTTCTAGACGTGCAACAGGTGCATACACTTCGTTGTAGTCGATCCCTTCAATCTGACGAAAACCTTGAACGACTAGCCTTGCTTTGTTTCGAATAACGATTCCACGGTCATCCTTTTTGCATTTAAACACCCAACGGGTACCAATCTTCTTGTAACCAGCAGGTTTCTCTACGAGTTTCCAGACACCAAGCTTCTGGAATTGTTGCAGTTCTTCCTGCATCGCTTCAACCCATGAGCTATCTTTCAAGGCATCTTTCCAAGTTCTTGGCTCTTCCTGTGAGACATAACACGCGAAAGACCAATCATTTTGTTGACCAGATTCTCGGATAGCTGTGTACAAGCCTGCATTGTTGTTGTTTCGCAACATGTTTCTTGTTTGAACGCCACTCTGTACATTTCCGATGATGTTTTGTTGAGGATGGGTATTGTGAATCCTTGTTTCTGGATTATCTTGAACCGGAATATTTGTACCCAAATTGTTGAGATTGAGATCAACAATCAATTCAAGACCCGGAATTGACGAAGAGGATGATGCAGAAGTTTCAGCTGTTCGAGGGACAACCACTGGAGGAGTACCCTCTGAAGTAGCATGAACTGCTATTGGAGCTTCTTGATCTGCATCTAGAAATTCATCGTCCTCTGAAGATTCGTTCAATTCGGAAGCATCATGAAAATCCTCATTGTCGAGAGCATTGTTGTTCACTGAAGATGGTTCTTGATTGACAATAATGGGACGAACCAACGGTGAATCTGTTGCATTGTCACTCTCGAAAAACATCATAGCCGCAGCATTTTCTTCAACTGCTTCAACATTGATCGAATTGAAAAAGTCATCGTACTCAAACATCCAAGGCTGACCAGGATTTCTGACTGGTAAAGTGTGCCTTTGTACTCTGACTTCAGACCATTCCTCGACCCTTTTAGTCTCTAGATTCCAGACTCTTAAGTTCGGGGTGGAATACCCAAGAAAGTATCCCTCAATTGCTCTTGCCCCGAACTTTCCATTAGGATCGATTATCGTGCAAGGAGCTCCAAACGGTTCAAGATATGACAAGTCAGGTTTCCGTTTGTTAATAAGCTCAAAGCAGGTCTTGTTGTGCCTCTTGACTGTAAGGACTCGGTTCAACGTATAGCATGCAGAGGACACAGCTTCAGTCCAGAATGGAATGGGCAGCTGCGACTCTACCAACATAGTCCTAGCAGTCTCGATCAATGTGCGGTTTTTATGTTCAGCGACGCCATTCTGTTGAGGAGTATAGGCTGCACTAAATTCGTGAAGAATACCTTTTGAAGTGCAAAACTCCGCCATGGCATGATTTTTGAATTCAGTACCATTGTCGCTGCGTATCCGCCTAACCTTCAAGTTATAAAGATTCTCAATCTGAATGATCAAGTTTTTGATAATACCGAAGGTTTCACTCTTATGTGCCATGAACGCCACCCAAGAAAATCTTGAATAATCATCAGTTATCACGAGGCAATATTGATCATTCCTAATGCTTTTGTGCTTGACAGGACCGAACAAATCCATGTGCAAACGTTCAAGAGGAACGGCCACCGTGTTGACTTTCTTTGTAGGGTGTCGCTTCTTCGTTTGTTTTCCTTTTTGGCACGAGACACAGACGTCTTGAAGATGGAAATTTTTAAGAGGAACACCATTCACCAATTCATTTGATACCAAATGATTCATTTTGCGTAAGTGAATGTGACCCATTCGTCTGTGCCAAGAGATTGTGTCTTTTTCTGTGGCTTTGGAAACGAAACATGTTGCTTGTGCAGACGTTGTGATAGCTTGGCTCATATCAAGGACATACAGATCATTTATCCTTGGAGCCGATAAGAGAATCCATTCTTTTGGAATTTTGAAGCCGGGTTTCAGCACATAACATCCATTAGCATCAAAGTGTACTGAGAACTGCTTATCACAAATTTGAGAAACACTAAGAAGATTGTGATCAAGTTGTTGTACAAAGTTGATCTTATCAAAGCTAACAACCCCGTTGGAAATCATTCCTTCACCCGTAATATATCCGCCCTTATCTCCAGCAAAAGCAACATAACCTCCTCTAATAGATTTGACGTCGTAGAGAAGCTTCATGTCGCCTGTCATGTGCCTGGATGCCCCACTATCAACAATCCAATGACTACTGATAGTTCCTCATGGAACACCCTGCACATGAACTCACATAATTAGTTGGAGATGGGGACCCAAGCCATTGTGGTCTTGGGTCTTCCATTTTCATCAACAACAATAACTTCTATTCTTTGATGATTTGAAAATTGTGATGGTCCCCCTGATTCTTTAACCGTTTTTGGTTTCCAGGTCTGTTTTGTTATACCAGTGTTATTCTTTAAAATTTTAACTTCATGATTGTCAGAAGTTTTTGAATTTTCTGGTTTGACAGAAACAAATGGTTTGTTAACCACATCAGTTTTAATTGCTTTCTCAATTTTCTTGACCTGTTGGCGTTTCTGTTTCTTTTCCCTTTCTTTTACAAGGCGGGGATCTTGTTTTGATGAAACAGATCGCTTGCGGTCAATGTGGTCACGGGGAACATCAACTATGCCTTTTTGTTTATGAAGATACGGGCAATTTTGAACAATATGCCCGATTGTACCACATTCAAAACATGATCTTCGTTCAACAAACCCCGAAGTATCATGTGGTCGTCTTGCCGATGATGAACTTTGTGATCCCGAGGTACTAGGTTTTGAACAACTTGGTTCATTCCTTTTCATCACAGTTGCTTTCTGGACAAAATCTAAGTTAGATTGATTTGCAAACTTTTCAATTTTGTCCGTTCCCTTCGACTTCACAAAGTTCACATTCTTCTTTTTCTTCTGATTCGGCTTCCTTTGATTTTGAGTCAGTGCCTTACCTTTGGGTTTGGTATGATTTTGCTGTTTTTCCACTGTTGGTAATTTCTTGTTCCCAAATTGTTTTCTAACTTCAGCCTTTGGGATAAGAGGACACTGTGTGACTGTAACATGTGGTCCTGACTTTCCCAAAAACTTACTTGTAGAATTTTCAAAGACTTTACTGATTAAAGATTGATTAACATTTTTAATAGGAAAATCTTTGTCTGAATAGATTTTATCATCACCAACAAGAGTGTACAGCAAATCCACACTCTCCGACTCTTTTGCTGATGTGGACTCGGTTGGAACAGTCTTAGCAGGTTTTGTGGGAGGATCACATAGGATATGATTCTCAAGAGGTATGTCCTCTTCCTTGATAACTGCATCAAACTTTTCCGAATCAGTATCATCAGAAGAATCAGTATCCTCAATCACAACTGGAGGATCCTGATTTTGTTCAGCAGTTACAAATGTATCTGCTGACACATCTGAATCTGACGATACTTCTTTCTTGTACCCGAGTCCTGTTGCAAATTCCTCAACGTCCAAAGGAACAGATGGTTCAAAGAAAACTCTATCTTCCTCATCCGGCATGGCATCATAATTATGTCTCACAGGTGATGGACATTTCTTGTAACCTATGCATGTGACATCCCGTTTCTCTTTCTGAACATCAATGATGTGATCCAACACATAGCTAGAGCTCAAATAACTGTCTAACTTAAGTCGGATCGCCTCACTTTCAGTTTTAACACACGTCATCTCTTTTTGCATTACCTCAAGACGAGTTATATACAGGTTAATGTCAGTTTGTTTTCTGGAAACCATTTTTGTCAACTCTGTTTTATCTTTCTTTAACGTTTCAATCATTGACTTAAATTCCTTTTCATGGTTTTCATAAAACATGTTGGCTTCAGTGCACTTTGAAAGATCAACGGTCAATTTCTGGTTATGAATGAATGTCACATCATATTTCTCTTGCAAAGCCTCGTGTTTGCTTTGCAATTCACACCACTTATCATTCACTAAGACATGTTTGTCTTGCAAGTCAAACAAACTAGCTTGTAAAGCATCATGTTTGCCTTGCAACTCAGACATGTTTGCCTCTAAATCAGCACATTTAACACGCAAACTATCACAATTATCACAGCTAACAGAAGTGGGTTCATCGACACATACCTGACTTGATGAACTGTCGACATTCGCCATAAAGGCTGAATGGAGAGAAGACAAAGAATAAGCAGCTTGATCCACCAAAATAGATCTTCTTTGAATTCCTGCTGCAGTTTCTTCCAAAAGTTCATCAATATTTGCATCAACTGACGCAGTTGATGTGTCATCCACATGATCATCGCCTGAAGCAGAGGACTCTTCATCTGAACTTCCACTGTAACCGGAGCTATCTTCATCTTCAGAAGATTCAACACCATTGGTGGAAGATTCTCCACCACTGGTGTGTTTAAGATCCTTGACAATTTCAGCAAAACACGCTGTTCCATCTGGAGCATCATTATTCAGCTGAATTGACCAATCACAACCTTCATCTACTTGAACCACAAGTGCCTGGTTGGCATTTGATGGTCCTGCTTGGCTTTGGTTGTTGACAGGTACCAGCGTACGAACATTGTTCCTGTTCTGGTTCTGCTGGTTGCCTTGGTTTCTGAAAGGATTCTGGTTTCCATGCTGAGCTGGTCTTGTGCATTCCCTTTTGAAATGACCCCATTCACCACAGTTAAAGCACTTTACAGCTTGCTTGTCGAACCCATACTTGGTGTCTTTCTTGCTTTCCAAGCTGGTTCTTCCAGTTCTTTCCATGAAGTCTTTTGCTCTCCTTACAGCCCTGGCGAAAGCCCATTTGATGTCCATCAACTCCATCTCATCCTTATCAATCTGCTGATAGTCTTCTTGTGTCAGATTAATGTTCCCAATCTGACCTTCCACTAATCCACAGTATGCGCTCACCACAGTGTTTAGCAGCTCCATGTGTTCCTTTGCTACTTCCACACTGACTTTAGAAAAGCTTGAGGTGTCGAGCCGTACTGTATTTGGCTTTGATTGTTGACCAGCAGATGATGTGCTTCCATAACACGCTTGCTGTTGAGGAGGAAGTGGATTCCCGAACATATCAGTTGTTCTGATTTGCTGTTGCTGTTGTGGTGCTGGTTGAGAAGCTGGATTAAGCGGATTTCCAAACATATCTGTTGTTGGAGGAGGAGTGCCATACAAGCTCGTGCTAGACACAAATGCTGTTTGAATTGGAGCGTGTGAAGAAGGTTTTGTAGAAGTGCTAGAAGTTCCAAAATAAATTTCAGGATTTTGTGGCACTGCAACTCTTTTTGCCTTGAGAGTTTCTTCCTGATTCTTGTTTTCCAGGAGTTGAGCAAAATCACTGAAGCTTGTTGTATCCAAAGTGCCATTATACTTCATGATTTCTAAGAAATTACTCCATTGAGGTGGCAGTGCATCTGCAAACTTCTTCACTATTTCTGCTGAAGTTGTTACAACCCCAGTATTTGCCAATTCAGTCAGCAAATGAGTAAATCGACTTGTCAAATCTCCTAGAGATTCATTCTGCATACAAACAAAACCATCAAACTCTTTCTTTAGCAGATCTTTTCTTAATTGACGTGTTGCTTCATTTCCTATGCCCCTTATCTTCAATGCGTCCCACAACTTCTTCGTTGTCTTGAAACTGACAAATTGATGATAAATGTCTTTGCTTAACGCCTGAGTAAGAATGGCATATGCTTTCTTTTCTAAGTCATAGACCTTCTTCTGATCTTCCGTAAGATCAGCAAACGTAGCAGCAGATGAAGCGGCAACCTCTATCGTTTGATCAAAATCTGTGATGAAGCGCAACCACAGTTCTGTATTTTGACCAAGGACATATGTATGAAATCTGTCAAACCATCCCGGATATTCACTTAAATGCATCAACTTTGGAGGCCTATTCAAGCTTCCCGTTTCACTTTCGCTTAGTAAAATGCTTTGAACACTTGGAGCTTGATTTGATACGAATGCCCATTGACCGGTAGATGTAGTATTAGCTTGCGAACCCGAATCCGGAGCTGGAGTACCAAAATACATCTCTGCATTTACCGGAACACCCCACATCGAATTCATTTTTGATCAAGAAAAATAATATTACACCAGCCGAAGGATCTGTTCGAAGGATCTGAGATCGAAAGACAAGAAACACAAACTGTTAAGCATAAACAAACTAAGGATCGAAAGATCAAAGCTTGTTCGAAGGATCAACAGTGTTCGAAAGATCACTGTTGAGTTTCGAACAATTGTTTTCGAAAGACTCCCCTATCGAAGGATCCTGGTCTTTCGAAAAAGAACTGTAGACCGAAAGATGTATGCTTCGAAATGATTCCTTGGTTCGAAGGATGATGATCTATCGAACCTCCACTGATCGAAAGATGGTCTTTCGAAATGATTCCTTGGTTCGAATGATGATTGATCTATCGAACCTTCACTGATCGAAAGATGGTCTTTCGAGTTCGAAGGATATCTTTCGAACGGTTCTGACACAGTTGACAAAAGGATGACAGGTTGGTGAAAAAGGTGATGGGTTGGTAGAAACTTTCTGCGGAAGATATGGTCAGACCATGCTTTCTGCCAAAAACATGATTTGAAACATAAAGTATAATAAACTTATCCAGAAAACCGGTCACCGGAGAAGCCGGAATTTTGGCCGGAAATCACCAAACACCTCAAAAACGAGTTTTTATCTTACCCAACCCGTCCTTTAACACATGCAGAAGTTTAGAACACGTTTTAACGACAAGATAAACCGATAAAAACAGTGAAAATGGGTTCAAAACCGAGAGAGTTTTTGGTCCAAACACTCCAAAGACTTGTAAAAACCCGGTTTTTAACAAGGAAAAGAGCCACGACTCTGATACCACTTGTAGGTCCCTCGGAGGTTGAGGTTTAACCTATTCCTTGTTATGTCTAACACACTAGCGAGTGCGGAATCCAAGCTAGCATGCAAACCGGGATAGAACAAGCACAATGATAAACACACAAGACTCAACGATTAACACCACTTGTATTAATGCGTATGAAAGGTCCGTTACAAGCACAAGGTTTACAAATCAGTTCTGTAAACTCTCTCTAAGTGTGTGTTCTCTCTATTTTCTGCTCTATGTGTCTCTTTTTGGCGTCTATCGAAGTGAACACAACACACGGGTATTTATACCCAAAACAGCAGGTCTGGTCGAAGGATCAGGCAGACTGGTCGAACGATCATCTGTCGACCAGAAACGGCTCGAACGATCCGGATGTACCTCGAAAGATGTGATCTTTCGTGGTCCATCCATCGAAGGCTATCTTTCGAGCTCATCATCATCGAAGGATAAGCAATCCTTCGGTGGTACATCCTTCGACTCAAACATATCTTTCAACCAATGTTGACTGTTTGGCCAAGTCAAACCGGAGGATGGTTGACTTGGTCAAACTTACAAGACTAACAAGACATCGTTTCGTAACAAGACAAAATACAGACAAAGTACAGACACAAGTGCACCAACACAGTGGTAGCTATGACTCCCTGTCAGATAAAGGTAATGAACTAGGTTCAAACCTCAAATGCTTTGATTCTCTGAAATCCTAGCATATAATTTATAATTGTCTACGTGACTAGGCCTATTGTGCCAATATACTTTCATGCTTTGATTCTCTGAAATCATAGCTTAAAAATTTACAAATGTCCTTGTGACTAGGCCTATTGTGCCAGAATACCTTCATGCTTTGATTCTCTGAAATCATAGCTTATAAATTATATATGTCCTTGTGACTAAGCCAGTTGTGCTAATATGCTTAAAGACCTTGATTCTCTGAAATCATGGCTTATAATTTAAAAATTTGTCCTTGTAACTAGGCCTTTTGTGCTATAAAATAAAACTGTTATTATCGCTTTGATTCTCTGAAATCATAAGCTTATAATTTATAAATGTCCATGTGACCAGGCCATTGGGTGCCACTAATAAAACTGTTAATGTTTTATAATTAGGATAAATTATAATAGAAATCCTAAATAAATATGATTAATAAATTAACCATATATGGTCTCTGTTTACCATGGTTAATGAATTTCCCTAAGGGGGTAATCCAGTAATAAACATCTCTTATAAGGGAAGTGCCTACGGGCTATAGTTAATGTCCTCTGAGACTAAAGACAGTGGTAGCCTACAGCTCCCTGTCAAGAAAAGGTAATGAACTTTGATTCAAACCTTAAGGCCACGATTCTCTGAAATCATGGCTTATAAATTTAACTTGTCTACGCGACAAGGCCATTGGTGCTATTATTAACTTATAAATTAGGATTTATGATAAAAATCCTGGATAAAATAAATATCCTTCCTTCTCTGTCAGTATGCAATTGAAGGGAATCTTAAAGGTGAAACCTAGCCTACGCGGCCGAGATGGTGAAACCTACTCAAGGGATTCAGATCCTTGTTAACACCTAGGAATGTGTTAGCACTCTTGACAAATGTGATTCGAGAAAATCACAACAGTCATCCTTATATTGGATTCTTCCAATTCTCAAATCTAGCCTAGTGATCTAGGAATCATGGCTTATATCATCCTATAAGATGATCATAATATAAACATCCGTTAGTGATGAAGTGCCTACGGACTAAACTTGTTGTCCGATAAGACAACGACAGTGGTGGTCTTTGACCTCCTGTCTAAAATGTTGGACTATGTCCAAACATAATAGTCTATATGATCAATGCGATCATGACTAATATCATCTAGTACGATGATCATATTATTTAACATCCTTTAGTGATGTCTTGCCTACGGGCTATAATATATTGTCCATTTGAGACATTGACATTGTTATCTTTATGATTCCTTGTCTAAGGTGGTGAGCTATGCTCAAGCCAAATAGTCAATATGATTAATGCAATCATGACTTATAGCATCTAATAGGATGAACCAATTATAAACATCCATGAGTGATGTTTTCGCCTATGGGCCAAATTATACTGTCCATGTGTGACAAAGACATTAAGATCTTTACGATTCCCTGTCCAAGGTGGTGAGTTATGCTCAAGCCTAATAGTTCATATGATCAATACGATCATGACAAAAAAAAAAAAAATCAATACGATGATTAAAAATTTTAACATCCGTAATGATGTTTTGCCTAAGGGCTATATTATATCGTCCAACTGAGACAAGGCAATTGAAATTTTTGTGATTCTTTGCCAAGGGGGTGAGCTATACTCAAATCCCATAGTCTATACTCGTTGCGATCCTGACTAGTATCATCAGTATGATGATCATAATATTAACATCCCTCGCGATGAAATGCCTACGGGCTATACTTTATCCTAGAGTCGGTAAGACAAAGATAGTAGTGATCTTTACGATCCCCTGTTCAGAATGGTGTGATTATACCCCAAACCTAATAGTCAATATGATCGATGGGATCATGACTAATATCATTAGATACGATGGTTATATATAAACGTCCATTAGTGATGTTAATTGGCTTATTTTTTCTGCCAAAAGAATCGTCTATCAAGACGATGACAGTTGTAGTCTATGACTCCCTGTCCAAAGGTGAAGAACCACGTTCAAACCTTGAAGCCCTAATCTAAAAAGATTGCGGCTAATAAATTAAGGTTCTTGATGGTAGATCATCGAGTTATGTTTTAAAGTCATTCATGACAAGCCTATGTGCTATAATTTGTCATTCGTGACAAGCTAACATATTAAATGTTAACATCCCTGGTGACAGGCCTTAGTGCCATATCCTATAACGTCCTAGAGACAAGGCCATTTGTACCGTATCTAAATGTCATCACGACAAGGCCTTCGCGCCATATGATTACTTATGTCCTTCATGACTGTGCTTTATGCCATATTTTCTACGTCCCTCGCGACAGGCTTCTATGCCGTATATGTATATAAATATATATAACCGAAGTTATGAAAGGCTAGCCTTTGAGCTATTTATAATCGTCCTTGTGACAAGGACAGTTGTGACATTATGGTCCCCTGTCGAGCAAGTATTGGACTCGCTCCAAACTTTGAATGCCATTAATGGTCCTGTTGTGACCTAGACTAAGTATAATGGAAATACATTCAAAATAACATTCACTATGAATGTTCGGAACAGAATAGCCCATACGGTTTATGAATGCCGTGGCTAATCTAAGTCAGGTCATCAGGATGATGACTGATAATGGTTAAATCTTGGTGATTGGTACCAAGTTTCGAGTATGGAAAACTCGGATGAGGTAGACGACAGTCGCAACGCTATTAAGGCGACAAAAGTTAATAAAACTACAAACGTAAACCTCAATATTAATGGAGTTAATCCTCAGGCTGTGGTTGACGCAGCAAATGGAAGGACCATAGAAAGGTCATGAGACAATCCAAAGAGCCGAATTCTTCTCGCTCTAAATCTCATTCAAAACCATGTTTAAATTGCTCATGAGGAGATCTTGTTCACACTTCGTATATGAAGGATGAACCAAAAGAAGGAGAATAACTCCCAGAAGATCTGAGAAAGAGAGCGAGTACAGGCTTAATAAAAAGCAATGAAAGTTCGGTAAGAAGCCTGTATACCTCTGAGACTGTTTCAGCATTATTAGATGGATGTTTTATATCCATAAGGAATTTTTCCGAGGTCCTAGTTCCGTTAAATATAAGGACTCAATAAAGTGATAAAAATCGATTGGTTGTCTTAAAAATCAAGCCCATATTGTGGGTGATAAGGAGCAATTAATTATCAAGACTCCTTATGAGACAACCCTCGTAATTACACGTATCCGTACAATTAATAAATATTAAACATAAAAAAATGGTGGAACTGGCCGTCCCCGGAATCGAACCTGGGTCTAGGCCGGCCGCACCCTTTCGCGCGCCTAGCCAACTGAGCTAGGTGCCTAGTTTGTGAAACTTCCTTTATTGATTAATTATAAGCACTTGTACAATAAACTTCCTTATCATTTATCAATGATAATTTCTGCTAAGGGTCCTGTTTTTAATACAGGCAATAATAAATCTTCATGAACCATAAACTTAGCAAATTTTTTTTTATAAGCATCCACAAGGTATAATTACCAAGGAAACCATAGTAACCGATTCTTCTAGTATCGGCAAGAAAAACCTTTCCGAAAATCTAAGAGCACTCTTTCTTTGCATAGAGTACGACGACATATGTTATTTTAATTATTTTTCTCATTGTTTTCTATCGCCTGCGAATGCCAAACTATGTTTGATTAAAGTGTCATATGAGGATTGGCGTATCCTAGTGTGTCCCATAGATTATTTCCATGTCTGATCAGCATGGAGGTTTAATACATGGAACCCCTAAGATATCCCAATGATCATATTGTACTAAAGTCGACTAGTAGTATTCAAAGAAGATATCCAAAATGGAAATTTTTCCAAGTAAATGTTCCCGAATAAGGAATTCGTGGACTTATAACATAAAGGTGTCACTCATTTGACACGAACGATAATGGATGAACTGGAGCCTGAGATATGGAAAATCTCTGTAGCCTCCTTGTATCTTAATTATCTTCTCAAAAGTTTTCCCTGCTTACCTCCTGGAAGACAGGTAGAACTAAGATTAACATCCCGCTGTGGGCTGGAGTATTATGAAAACTCCATATTGATTATGGAAAAATCGAAACCTTGATTTAGTAGGTTTTAAGACATAGGCACATATAGCCTGACTCAATCTTCTGAGGGTTTTATGTTATTAAATAAGAAAGACGGTTCATATTACTTATGCATACATGCCGCAACCCTAATTAGGCAACGATTAAGAATTGCCATCTGCTACCCAGGATCTAAGGGTAAATTATTGGTGGATAGGCTTGAAAAAGTCCGTAGCCACCCATGTAGCTAAATGCTTGACATGTGCGCAAGTCAAAGCCGAGCATCAAAAGCCGTCAGGCTTGCTACAACAGCCTGAACTTCCTACGTGGAAGTGGGAAATGGTAACTATGGATTTTTTACCAAGTTACCCAAGACAAGAAAAGGAAATGATACAATATGGGTTATAGTTGATGGACTGACTAAGTCAGCTCATTTCTTACCCATCAAGGAGACTTACAGCTCCGATGTGTTAGCCCAGTTATACGTTGATAAGATGGTAGCCTTACATGGCATACCTGTGTCTATTATCTCTGACCGAGATACTAGATACACGTCACATTTTAGGAAAAATTTCCAACAATCTTTGGGCACACGTTTGAATATTAGTACGGCCTACCATCCTCAGACTAACGGTCAGAGTGAGCGTACTATTCAAACGTTAAAAGACATGCTACCTGAATGTGCGATCGATTTGGGTGGTAGTTAGGATAAGAACCTACCGTTAATCGAATTCTCCTACAACAGTAGCTACCATACCAGCATTAAGGCTGCGCCTTTTGAGGCGTTATACGGTAGAAAGTGTAGATCGCCTAATTGTTAGGCGGAAGTTGGAGATGTCCAGTTATCAGGACCAGAGATAGTGTTCGAAACAACGGACAAGATTGTCCAGATTCGCGACCGTCTCAAAGCTGCCCGGGATAGGCAGAAGAGTTACGCTGATCCTAAGCGTAAGGATTTTTACTTCGAAGTAGGTGACAAAGTCCTACTTAAAGTGTCACCCTGGAAGGGAGTGATGCGGTTTGGTAAGAAAGGCAAGCTAAGCCCGAGATACATAGGACCTTTCGAGGTTATCGAACGTGTCGGGTCAGTTGCCTATAAGTTAAACTTATCGGAAGGGCTCAGTGGAATTCACAATGTGTTCCACATCTGCAATCTGAAGAAGTGCTTCGCTGAAGAATCACTGGTAATACCACATACAGATGTGCATATAGATGAGAGCTTAAGATTTGTTGAAAAACCTTTGTCGATTGAGGATCGTCAGGTAAAGAAGCTTCGAAGAAAGCATGTACCTATTGTAAAGATCAAATGGGATGCCCGAAGAGGTCCCGAATTCACGTGGGAGGTTGAATCCACGGTGAAAGAAAAGTACCCTTACTTATTTCAGTAAATCTCGGGTCGAGATTTATTTGAAGGGGGTGAGGATGTAACACCTCGAAAATTCACGTCCTATAATGTGTTGACACGTGTCATAAAGTTTGAACGTGTGAAAGAATATTATAAAAGGACTAAAGTTGACAAACATGGAAAGTATGTAATTATACGGATTCTAAGTGTCAACAGTGAATGAATATACTTCATAATAACCCTACATGATGTTTATAACATCAAACGAATAAATCATGGATCATACGAAGCTAAAAGTGAGAGATTACAAACTACAGGGGTCAAATGTGTCAACATGTTAAAGATATACCTCTGAGTGATCTTTTGACAAACCCGAAGCTTTGTAAATATAAATTATGCTCACTAAAATGCACGATTAAAATTTCATAAAGTTTCGTTATCGTATGAGAAAGTTATGATCAAATTCGTGTACGAGGGGTTAAAGCGTCAACGGTGAAAGTTATGACTTTTCGGGTTAACCGGAAGTGTCCAGGGACTTGGCAAAGTGAGTATAAGTCATAAAGCCCTTGTATATAAATAATAAGGGGTCAAAATGCAAGAATTAAGCTTGGTTGACCTTTCGGAGCACCAAGAGCCAGGGATGCAAACTGAAAAATGGAAGAATTGCCCCTGAGGAGGGCTAGCGGTGCGCTACGTCAGAAGCGTAGCGGTGCGCTAGGGATGCCCAGTAACAGAAACTTGGCTGTTGGCTGTTTTAAGCGTTGCAACTGATCTTTAATCGATTTTCCTCATCCTTCTTGGCCCCTAAACACCCCCTAAACATCTAGGGACACTTGTTAAGATGTTGTGGTCACTCATAGACTTGGGTGTCAAGAATTTGTGGTGATCTAAACACTATATAAAGGCATGAAGTTGCAAACAAATCTTCACACCTTCATCTGGAATTGAGGAGCCTTTCTGGAGCTTCAAAGCAGACCCAAGTCCTTCCTAATCAAGCTTAGGACTTAAGTAAGTTTCCTAAACCTTCTTGATTAAGTTTTAGCTTAGTATTAGCTTAAAAGTCAAACCGTCGTAGTTAACGGTTGACTTAACGATTAATCACTAATGGTCTAGTGATTAGTCGAATTAAAAGTAGTTATAAGTTGGTAATTAGGTGGGTAATAAACCCCTAAAAAGGTTCCCCCTGATTCCCATTCTAACCAGGTCAAATGTCGGGTCAAACTTTTAATTAAAAAGTCAACATAATGCTTAAAATGTCATTTATGCATAATTAGCTATCTAGAACATGTACAACCTGTTTGATCATTGTTATAACTTAGTAATAAGTGTAAGAACATGTCCAAACATGTTCAACCCGACAATTTCCTGTTTAGACCCGGTTCGGAACCGAAAGTCGCAAAGCTTTGACTTCAGTTCTGACCCGTTTGGGTATGTTTTAGAAATATCTTAGAGCTTCATTTGGACCAGGTTACATGCTAGTATAACCCTCTGTGATTATACACCTCGGTTCATTAGTTATCCGATTAATACGCATGATTCCGTTAATTGCTCATATGTTGACCATTATGCCCTTATTGCCTTAAAACGAGATTTATGAAAATGTAAAAGTGTAGAAACCTTAGTTACTGATATATAAACTTGTATGCAAAGTTTGACATCAGTTTGACTTGTAGATTAAGAGTTATGCTCAATGTCGAAAAATTAATGCTTTATGTTAATAAAACGGCGTAACTAGCGTATAGCCTAGTTAAGCCTACTTTTTGGTATCAAACTTAATACCCACTGATATAATATAATATTTTGGGATTTTTAAAGATTTTTAATTAATTTTAGGCTGAGCATAACTAGTAGTCGTAGGCTTAATCCGGTAATTGTCGGTTTTGCCCTTACGGGCCATAAAATGAGTTTTACTTATCAAAACGACTCCAAACCTTTTGCTACTGATCACATATGATAAATAATTTATTTTAAGCCTTCTGGAAATATAAAAATATCAGATTTAAGTATCAAACCCGGAAATGGCTTTTAATCACCTTATTTAGCGTTTTTAACGCATAGTATGTTTTTAAAATCATATTGAGCATACCCGGGTTGATACCTACTGATATATGAGGCAAATTATGATATTTTAACAGTAAGCAAAGGTTGATTAACTCATACTTCGTTTTTGAGCTTTCGGCATATGTGAAATTACCAAAATACCCCTACGGGGCATAGTATGGTTAAAGATGATAAAATTCACATATATGCTTTAGCCTACTGTTATAACTCATCAAAGTGAGTATGTTTGCTGTTTACATCAGACCTGTAACTCAGTTAAACATTTAAACTCTTTTACAACCTTTAAAATGACCAAACTACCCCTACGGGGCATAGTTTGTGTTTAAATTAGTTCGGGGCATAATGAAAGACATCCTACTGATGTCACAACATATTTGAAGCATATTAACTTAGGAAACATGTATATGGCTCTTACGGATACCCGTTACGCTTATTTCGCGTTCGGTTCGGTTTATGTAACAAGTTTACATAAATTAGCCGATACGGGTCAAACCTTATCGGTTTTATCTCAAAATCCAGAATGTGAATAATAAACCCATATTAAACAAGTCTTCAAACTTGTCGGGTCTAAATCACATTCTATCCGGTCTTCGCTTAATCGTGCGTACGAACCGTATCTTTGAAACTAGCCGGTCTAAGCTTAAGCTTAATTAAAGACCCGTTAGGATTCTAATAGGTTATTAAAAACCTTCGTTCCATATTAGGAGCCCAGTAAAAGCTATCTGTACTTGCTGATTTGATATACGGCTGGGATTGAATTTATATTTAGCTCAGGTAAATACTTTTAACTTATTTTCCCTATACGGGCTTGGGTTACGGTACATAGCGTACCGCTTGATCGGGCATCAAATCTCCACGCTTAGTGGGTAGTTGAATAATTTGATCGGCTCGTTTTAAACAGTCTTGTTTACTTTAAAGCCTTTGGGGGGTTAATGACCATGTCCCGGATATCCTCGGCATTATCTTACGAGATGGCCACGACCTGAGCACGGGGTGTAGGCGTACACCTGTCGGTGTATAACTCATTATTGTGGTGTGTCTATTGATCTTTAACCCGGATACGTTTCGGGCTACTGAACGCATAAGTAACATGTAAATCGTTCACAAGATTATAATATTAAATAATTCTCCCAAGTTAAAAAGATTAATTTTGCCTCTGTGCATTTTAATCAATGTGTCAAGATATTTTGTGCCACGTGCATTCAAAACAATTTACAAACTCTTTTTCCAAAATGAGTCAGTTGAATGTATTTACCAGTGTAAACTGACGTATTTTCCAAAAAGGCTAAATGCAGGTACTATACGAACTTGGCTGGATAATTCTCCTTAGCATCAATAGAAGTCTCGCAAGCTTAAGATGCCTAAAAGTCTGTTGAACTATTGTCTCCATTTTATGTTCGATCCTTCTGTGGATAAACTTCCGGATATTGTGACAGTTGATATTACAATAATAAATTCGGTTGTATTATATTTTCAATTGCTTCCGCTGTGCTTAATAATATTGTGTTGTTTGACTATTATGTTGCCAACCATGACGTCACGATACTCCCCACTGGGCCCTCCGGTGACACGTGGAAATCGGGGTGTGACAGTACTAATGAACAGTTTAGTCCCCATTTGTTCTTGGAAATCACGCCAAAAATTCGAAGTGAACCGAGTATCTCTGTCTGACACGATGGATATCGGTACCCCATGACGAGCTATGATTTCATTGGTGTACACCTCCGACATCTTCTCGGATGTATAAGTCTCACGAATCGGAATGAAGTGAGCACTTTTCTTCAATCTATCCACAACTACCCATATAGCATCAAACCCGCGGTTGGTCTTGGGTAATTTGGTCAACAAATCCATGGTGATTTGTTCCCATTTCCAAACTGGAATATCCAGTGGTTGCAACTTACCATATGGCTTTTGGTGCTCCGCTTTGACTTGTAAACAAGTCAAACACTTCTCCACATATTTCACAATATCTCTTTTCATTCCGGGCCACCAATAATTTTGTTTTAAGTCATTATACATCTTGGTCGCCCCCGGATGGATTGAATAATGAGATTTATGGGCCTCGTCAAGTAGAAGCACCTTGGCCCCACACGTATTTGGAACCCATATCCTACCAAATCGAGTTTTCAACCCTTGGTTACCATCTGTTAAGTCTTTTAGCTGACCAACTATTCTCTCCTTCACATTCTCTTCCTTTATTGCTTCAGTTTGAGATTTTCGGATTTGCTCAGGCAAACCCGATGTCACAATTAGTTGCATCGTTCGCACTCGAATAGGCGTATAGTCTGTCTTTCGGCTCAACGCGTCCGCCACTACATTAGCCTTCCCGGGGTGGTAATGTATGTCACAATCAAAGTCTTTTACCGTTTCCAACCACCGCCTCTGTCTAATATTCAATTCCTTCTGATCGAAGAAATACTTCAAGCTTTTATGGTCTGTAAAGATAGTGCATTTTACCCCATACAAGTAATGCCTCCATATTTTTAAAGCGAACACCACCGCTGCCAATTCGAGGTCGTGTGTAGGGTATTTCTTTTCATGAGTCTTTAGCTGCCTCGAGGCATAGGCTATAACCTTGCCTCGTTGCATCAAAACGCAGCCAAGCCCCGAATGCGATGCATCCGAGTAAACAACCATGTCTTCCGTTCCATCCGGTAGTGACAATACCGGTGCATGGGTCAATTTTTCCTTAAGCGTTTGGAACGCCCTTTTCTGATCTTCACCCCAAACAAACTTTTCGTCTTTATGAGTTAGTTTGGTTAATGGCATAGCGATTTTGGAGAAATCTTGCATGAACCTCCGATAATAACCCGCAAGCCCCAAGAAGCTTCTGATTTTTGAAGGATTTTTCAGGGGATTCCACCTTGCCACAGCTTCTATTTTTGATGGGTCTACTAACACCCCATTTGCACTAATGATGTGCCCGAGAAATTGCACCTCTCGTAACTAGAAGGTACACTTCGAGAATTTCGCATACAATTTCTCTCTCCTGAGCGTCTCCAATACTTCGCGCAAATGACTTGCGTGTTCTACTTCATTCTTTGAATATATCAAGATGTCATCAATGAACACTATCACTGACTTGTCTAACATGGGTTTGCAAACCCGGTTCATAAGGTCCATGAAAGCCGCGGGTGCATTAGTTAACCCGAAGGACATCACGAGGAACTCGTAATGTCCATACCGTGTGCGGAAAGCCGTTTTTGGTACATCCTCCTCTTTGACTTTCAACTGATGATACCCCGATCTAAGGTCGATTTTGGAGAACCACCTTTCACCTTGTAGTTGGTCAAATAGGTCATCAATTCTTGGAAGCGGATATCGATTCTTTACCGTGAGTTTGTTCAACTCCCGATAATCAATGCACATACGCATGCTCCCATCCTTCTTTTTCACGAATAATACTGGTGCGCCCCATGGAGACACACTTGGCCGAATAAATCCCTTGTCAAGCAAATCTTGGATTTGGGACATCAATTCTTGCAATTCTGATGGCGCGAGCCGATACGGCGCCTTGGCCACAGGTTTCGCGCCCAGAACCAATTCGATCCCGAACTCTACCTCCCGTTCTGGCAGTATTCCCGGTAGGTCCTCCGGAAATACGTCGGCATATTCGCGTACCACCGGTACATCTTCAATCTTTAGTGATCTCTTGTCTGGTTCGTTCGCGTATATCATGAATGCCCTATAACCGTGACTCATGAGCTTGCGAGCTTTTAGCATTGAACACATAACGAGATTACCCCTCTTTTCGCCGTATATGGTAACAGATTTTCCACTTGGAGATGTTAGTTTTATCTCCTTGTGGAAACATACGACTCTCGCATGGTATCGGGATAGCCAATCCATCCCGACTACTACTTGGAATTCCCCCATCGACATAGGAATCAAGTCTATCGAATATTCAGATTTCGATTTCAACTTGGATTGAGCCTTTAATTTGAGAGTTTAGTAGATTTAGGGTTTTGAGGATGAGGGTGTCGCCCTCTCCTACTCTTGATCGACCAGACCCCCTCTAATGGGGTGTTTGGTTTTGTTTTTATCAAATATTGGTAATTCAAGTTTCAATTTTGACAACCTAGGCCCCTCCACTCTTATTTAGTTTATATTTTTAGCTTTTTAACTGTAACAACTCTCATCAAAAGTCATAATTATTAAATAAATTGTCCAATAGGAAACCCTAATTGAGACACCCAAGTGATTCTGAACAAACCCTAAAATTTTCATAATTTTCAGAATCAGGATTAGGGCCCCTAAAACTCAGGGGGGGTTAAACCCTATTGACTATTATCCACTTAAAACGTTGGCAGAAAGGAATTTACGAAAACTGTCAAGTCAGCAAGGCTAGTCCCAACCGTGGAAACCCTATGCCTAAAAATAGGTCTCACGCGGCCCGCGTACGGTTAGCTTAAATCTCACGCGGGCCGCCTCAGGGTCAAAATTCACCTATAAATAGAGGGCCTTGGGACTTGAATTCTGGAAGAAAAACGACGAAAAAATTCACTATACACACTGAGTTACGTTCGAATTACTACACAAAAACACACGAATTCCGAATCGCTGCCGCAAAACAGGGTATTAGCACGATCGCTGCTACGATTCATTTTCCGATCGATCAATGTACTCAACGGGTGTTTAAGTGGTGCCCACATTAGGGTGATGCTTTGTCATTAGTCGATTAATTCGACAGATGTTAAGCATAGCACTTTGTCACTCGTTGTGATGGTTGATCTCGTGAGTTATCGTAAATGTTGTATTGATTACTAACCCAGTTTTGTGTGCATTGTTATCTAAATTAGGTTAATCAGGCTAATTCATAGACTAGACTCTGTCCGTATTAAATCTACTTTCCAAATCATGTTTAATTTCAAAGTTATAATTACGGGGATTAAGTCTTTGTAATCACCAAGTTACAGCCGGTATGTGGGGTTTTGTATACATTACTTGATAATCGTCACCATTGGGGCAGCCAATTGGGGGATATGACCATAGTCACAGATTCGGTCGAGTGACAAATACCGTGGGTAGTTGGTTTGATATTAGAAACATTGTAATCGCTCTTAATACTGTAAATTATAACAAATGTGTCATTTTAGTAAATAGAATGATTCACTCAGTATTTTCCGCTGACAAAACCTTTTTCAAACATGTTTCAGGTGACCTGTTGTAATTCAGGAAAAGTGCTGAGGAGCATTTCAAGCTTAAGATTAGGGGATAGCATATAACCGAATTAACCGAACCGTAACCGAAATAACCAAAAAAACCGAACTGAAATAACCGATAACCGAAATAACCGAAGGGTTGGTTATTTATATTTTTAATAACCGATTTTTGCGGTTCGGTTATGGTTATTCTTATTTTCATAACCGCAAATAACTGAACCGAACCGAATATTTTGAACATAGCCTAATCCGTAGCACCATAAGTCTTTAAGTTTGTATTTAAATGCTTAACCATGGCCTAATCTATATGTATCTTTGGTGAAGTATTTGAATGTTTTAACTTTTAACCATGACCCAACCTTATTGGCCCATTACATTTTACACTAACCATGACCCAACCTTATTGTCCCATTAGTTTACACTAATAATAACCGACCTATAACCGAACCGAAACCGCATTAACCGCAATAACCGATTAACCGAAACCGCATTAACTGAAACCGAACGGTTATGATTTTTTTGATAACCGCAGTGTGCGGTTATGGTTTCGGTTATAGGTAATAACCGAACCGAACCGCACCATGCTCACCCCTACTTAAGATAGTGGCTCATTATAAAATAAAGAAATATGGTTTGTAATATAAATATTTCGTAGTAAAATCATAATATTATAAATTATCGGGGTTTTATCCCGAATTGTGAAATAAAATAAATCGGGAAAATTTTAGCTTTAAACGATCCTGATGATAAACTTCCGCTGTTAAACTCAATTAAATAAATACCACGGGATTTCTGTCCCGCGGCTCCTGAAACGGGTCAAACCGGGTCGGGGGTCGTGACAGAAAAAGGTGGTATCAGAGCCACTGGGTTAAGCTAATTAAGTATTTAGAAATACTTAATTTTTCCTGATTACTATTATATGATTATGTGTGTTATTAACTGATTATTTGTTAGTTACAGTATAGGTAAGCAAAAGCTGTCAAGCATCTATCTTAAATTAGATAGATCATCCAATGAGAAGGGAAGTTCATCCCGAACCAAATCCTCGAATCAGGCTGAAATTCCTGAAGAAGGAATATTTGTGCGAAAGGCACAATATGAGGAATCACTTTCTCCTAGAAGGAGGGAGATGATTATTAAGAAAAGTAACGAGAAAATCTGAGAAAAGAAGATTAAACGGGAAACCCATGAATTAATTGATAAATCACCTTGGGAAGATAAGCTAGATGAGAAATGGGCAAATTTATATATGCTAGCCACAGTAGCAGAAAATATAAATCTTTAAATATTTTAAAATTTTAGCACCTTACCCTTACAATCTAGAAATCCTGTGTAATAAATAAAATTTCAAAACCTAAGTGTGTTTTCCAGTTATCTTTGTAATAAATTAGTACACAGTATGTAATAAATTAAACGGTTATTTATGAATTTTAACTTAGTATTTTATGCATTTTACATATATGCTACATCAGCATGAGTGGGATATCTGAAGCCTTTCAGAACCTCAATCTTTACCCGGTGAATATAGAAGTTTCCAAAGAATTTACTGGATACTTTCCTGATATAGAACAACCTGTAGAATTCAATGCTCCACCCTTGAAAAAGCCAAAACCCAAGAAAAGAAGGAAATACGTTTGGGGGAGTCGTATACGTAAGAAAAAGCCAGCTACAAAACTTCCCAAAATAAACAATCCTTTGAAAAAGGGAAAAGAAATTATAACCGGAGAAAGTTCTAAACAGCAGGAAATGGAAACTGAAGACAAGGAAGAGGTTAAGGAGATAGGAATACAGATGGAAGAAGGTACTAAAGAAATAGTAATGGAAGTTGGGCAAGGCTCTAGACCAACTCAGATAGAAATCGGAGAAAGTTCCAATCAAAACCAGGGAAGGACCTTTCAAGATGAGATAGATTTTCTATTGGCAAGCTGTGAAACAATTCAGCCTGTCAATACTAATATTTTTACTTATCCTCTTGAAAACCAACTCCCTATGAATTGGGAACCAGTAATTCCAGACCCAATAGTCCACTCCCAACCCATAGGAATGGATGAATGGTGGACGAACGATTGGCAATTTCAAAATATTGTCAACGAAAATCCTTATTCCTTTCTTCCACAATTCGATCCAGAACCCCTACCTAATCCACCCATGAGTAATGAAAACATGGCTGAACTTCGCCACTTTGGTGAAGAGTTGTTTGATGCGGGAAGTAGAATCAGGGAAATAGGGGGACAAATTGCCTGGAAGTACGATGAGAGGGAACTGCGTTTTTAGAACGGCAAGTGACGAGAGATAGTACGATGATAAAACGGTGGTTGTATAATAGTAATAGTAAAGTTAGTCTGTAAATAACGAATAAAACTCTGTAAGATATTGGCGAGTAATGATGCATACTATACTAGATATAAAATGAAATCGAGAAATCGATTGTTTTGACTATACCTGTATTGTAAAATTTTCTGATGGTTTGTATATAATTGTTATTTAGCAGATACTAATAAAAAATTATATATACATTATCAGATGGCAAACAGTGGTAATGAACCTATAAATGAAGTTAATCAGTCTGAGCAACATTCAAGAGATCAATATATGACTCGGCAAGATATCGAAAACATTGTTGCTCAAGGGATAGCCAATGATATTCCAGCATTCGTTGCTGCTATAAAGAATCCAATCGAACCGCAACAAATTGTCCCTAGTAAACAGATTACTGAAGATAACTTCAGTAATAGTGTAAATGGAGGCAATAATCATGTTAATCATAATAGGGAACCACATCAAGCTCCATTACCCAAGAAAATGAAAACTGCAACGCCTAGTTGCACTTTCAAAGAATTCCTTGCTTGTAAACCCACTGAATTTGCAGACAATGAAGGAGCAACTGCATCACTGCGTTGGTTAGAGAAAACCGAAGCAGTCATTGCAATAAGTAAATGTGGTAAAGATGATCAGGTCATGTACGCATCAAATCTCTTCAAAGAAGGAGCACTCGAATGGTGGAACACTGTGTTACAATCAAAAGGAAGAGTAATAGGTTATGCTATGACTTGGGAAGAATTTAAGGGTTTTGTGGAAAGAAAATTATGTCCTGAGTATGAAAAAGAACAGATGACGAATAAGTTTCTAAATCATCGGATGATGGGTGTGGATTGTCGCGGTTATACCTCGACATTCTTTGAATATGCTAGAGTGGTACCAACACTGGCTTCGCCAGAACCGGTACTCATTTCTCGCTATATTTGGGGGCTAATTAGTGAAATCCGCAATATTGTTAAAGCTGCGAGACCTCGCACTATTGATGATGCGGTAGAATTAGCTAATACTCTAACCGATGAACTGGTGCGCACAAGAGATGAAGATAGGAAAAAGGAACTAGCTCAGAAAATTACCCAAGGATTTCGTGTGGGTAATAATAACAGCTTCAAGAGAAAAGGAACAGGGCAATCTCCAGCTCCGTCATTCTGCAGGAAATGCAAAAAGAAACATTATGGAAGATGCGATATCACTTGCAATTTTTGCAAAACTGTAGGACATCGTGAAGAAAACTGCAAAAAGAAGACCGTAATCTGTTTTAACTGTGGAGAAGCGGGGCATTACAAAACAGAATGTCCTAAATTGGTTAAACCAATAGACAACAAACCCAAGGCGACCGAAGGAGCTACTAAGAAGAATGTTAGAGCATTCCAGTTAACCACTCAAGAAGCTGAACTCATCCCAGATGTAATAGCTGGTACGTTCTTAGTTCACAACGTGTACGCAAAAGTATTATTTGACTCTGGTGCAAACCAAAGTTTTATCAATACTTTATTCTGTCAAGCTCTTAAGTTACCTTTAACCAATATTAGGCAGATTTTTACAGTTGAAACAGCAGACGGAAATTCAGTTAAAATAGATAAAGTTTTGCAAGAAGGAAACATAGAACTTTTAGGACATAAATTCTCTGCAAAACTATTGCCGATGAATTTGGCTGAATTTGATGTTGTATTAGGAATGGATTGGTTAGTAGCCAACCATGCTAGAATCCTTTGTGATCAGAATTCCATAGAAATTCAATCACCCACCGGAGAAGTGATTAGGATTACAGGAGATAAACCACGTAAGCCCATGAAGTTCATATCAGTAATGAAAGTTGCTAATTATGAACGAAAACAAGGAATGGTGTATATGATTTCGGTAATCATTAGCACTAAGGGTAAAGATCTTAAGGAAATACCAGTAGTCTCAGAATATCCTGATGTATTTCCAGAAGATTTACCGGGATTACCTCCAGATAGGGAAGTAGAATTTAGGATTCATCTAATTCCAGGAACTACACCGATAGCCAAGGCACCTTATCGGTTAGCACCCACAGAAATGTTAGAACTGAAACAGCAATTAGATGAATTACTAAGTAAAGGATTCATACAACCTAGCTCATCCCCTTGGGGAGCGCCAGTGTTGTTTGTGAAGAAAAAGGATGGTTCAATGAGAATGTGTATCGATTATAGAGAATTGAATAAGGTTACAATTAAGAATCGATATCCATTACCTAGGATTGATGATCTTTTTTATCAACTTCAGGGGGCTAGATATTTTTCTAAGATAGATTTACGCTCCGGATACCATCAATTGAAGGTACAAGAAGAAGACATACCTAAAACTGCTTTCAGAACTAGGTATGGTCATTACGAGTTTACAGTCATGCCCTTTGGGTTAACAAATGCACCTGCAGCATTCATGGACATGATGAATAGGATCTGTAAACCGTACCTGGATAAATTTGTAATTGTCTTCATAGACGATATACTTATTTATTCCAAAAGTCAGGACGAACATTGTCAGCACTTGCATGCACTCTTAACTTTGTTAAGAAAAGAAAAGCTTTACGCCAAATTATCGAAATGTGAATTTTGGTTACAAGAAGTGCAATTCTTAGGACACATGGTGAATCATGAAGGTATTCATGTAGATCCTGCTAAGATAGAGGCAATTACCAATTGGAAGGTTCCACAAACAGCAATGGAAATAAGAAGTTTTATAGGTTTAGCTGGGTATTATAGACGGTTTATTAAGGATTTTTCCAAGATAGCTGTACCATTAACTAAGCTAACCTGTAAAGCTACTAAGTTTGAATGGGGACCCAAACAAGAAGAAGCTTTTAGAATTTTGAAACAGAAATTAACCCATGCTCCAACCTTAGCCTTACCAGAAGGAACTGAAGATTTTGAAGTATATTGTGATGCTTCAAAACTAGGATTTGGATGTGTGCTTATGCAACGCAAGAAGGTAATTGCGTATGCCTCAAGGCAATTAAAAAAGCACGAAGAAAACTATACGACTCATGATTTAGAATTAGGAGCCATAATTTTTGCCCTTAAGATTTGGAGACATTATCTGTACGGAAGTAAGTTTACTATCTATACAGATCATAAGAGTTTAAGATATATATTTGGGCAAAAAGAGTTAAACATGAGGCAAAGGAGATGGATGGAAATCTTAAGCGACTACGACTGTGATATTCAATATCATGAAGGAAAAGCAAATGTAGTTGCAGATGCTTTAAGTCGTAAGTATCATGAAAAACAACGACGAGTTCGTTCTCTCAGATTAAATCTACAAATAGATTTAATGGAACAATTGAAGAATATTCAAACTACAGCAATCAAAGACAATACTGAAGGAATGAAAGGACGAATCAAGGAATTAGAACAAGGAGCAGATGGAATTTGGAGATTCCACAAAAGTAGAATTTGGGTACCTAAGCAGGGAGACTTAAGACCTAAGATTTTAGAAGAAGCTCGTAAATTTAGGTACACTATGCATCCAGGAAACAATAAGATGTACCAAGATTTAAGAAAGAACTTTTGGTGGATAGGAATGAAAAAGGATATAGCCAGATATGTTTCTAAATGTCTTACTTGTTCACAAGTTAAGGCAGAACATCAGAAACCTTCAGGATTACTACAACAATTAGAAATGCCAGTATGGAAATGGGAACTTATAACAATGGATTTTGTTACTAAGTTACCCAAAACCAGAAAAGGTAATGATGCGATTTGGGTAATTGTGGACCGATTAACCAAATCTGCTCACTTTCTACCTATGAAAGAAACCTTTAGCATGGAAAGACTGGCTAAATTGTATGTAGATGAAGTTGTATCCTTACATGGAGTTCCACTCTCCATTGTATCAGATAGGGATAGTCGTTTTACTTCCCATTTCTGGAAAAGTTTCCAGCAAGCTATGGGAACTCGATTAAATTTGAGCACTGCATATCATCCCCAAACAGACGGACAAAGTGAAAGGACAATCCAAACTCTAGAAGACATGCTCCGAGCATGTGTAATAGATTTTGGTGGAAGTTGGGATGATCATTTACCATTAATTGAATTCTCCTATAACAATAGTTATCATTCAAGCATTGAAACTGCCCCATTTGAAGCATTATATGGAAGAAAGTGTAGAACTCCAGTTTGTTGGGCAGAAATAGGAGAAAGTCAATTATCAAGTCCTGAAATAGTGCAAGAAACGACTGATAAGATCACCCAAATCAAAGAAAGACTGAAGATGGCTAGAGATCGCCAGAAAAGTTATGCAGACAATAGAAATAAGCCGTTAGAATTCCAAGTTGGAGACAGAGTACTGTTGAAAGTTTCTCCTTGGAAAGGAGTTGTTAGATTCGGTAAGAAAGGAAAGCTAAGTCCAAGATACGTAGGACCATTTCCAGTGATCCAACGTATAGGACCAGTAGCTTATCGTTTACAACTACCAGAAGAATTAGCTAGAGTACATGATGTATTTCATGTATCCAATCTCAAGAAATGTTTAGCAGATGAATTTCTGGTAGTACCTCTTCAAGACATAGAGGTAAACGAAAAGTTAAAATTTGTGGAGAAACCTCTTCAGATAGAAGACAGAAAAGTGAAGTTTCTCAAGCACAAACGACTAGTGTTAGTTAAAGTAAAGTGGGATTCAAGAAGAGGACCTGAATACACTTGGGAGCTGGAATCAGAAATGAAGAGAAAGTATCCTCAATTATTCCAATAAATCTCGAGGACGAGATTTTTATTAAGGTGGGGAGAATGTAACAACTCTCACCAAAAGTCATAATTATTAAATAAATTGTCCAATAGGAAACCCTAATTGAGACACCCAAGTGATTCTGAACAAACCCTAAAATTTTCATAATTTTCAGAATCAGGATTAGGGCCCCTAAAACTCAGGGGGGGTTAAACCCTATTGACGATTATCCACTTAAAACGTTGGCAGAAAGGAATTTACGAAAACTGTCAAGTCAGCAAGGCTAGTCCCAACCGTGGCAACCCTATGCCTAAAAATAGGTCTCACGCGGCCCGCGTACGGTTAGCTTAAATCTCACGCGGGCCGCCTCAGGGTCAAAATTCACCTATAAATAGAGGGCCTTGGGACTTGAATTCTGGAAGAAAAACGACGAAAAAATTCACTATACACACTGAGTTACGTTCGAATTACTACACAAAAACACACGAATTCCGAATCGCTGCCGCAAAACAGGGTATTAGCACGATCGCTGCTACGATTCATTTTCCGATCGATCAATGTACTCAACGGGTGTTTAAGTGCTGCCCACATTAGGGTGATGCTTTGTCATTAGTCGATTAATTCGACAGATGTTAAGCATAGCACTTTGTCACTCGTTGTGATGGTTGATCTCGTGAGTTATCGTAAATGCTGTATTGATTACTAACCCAGTTTTGTGTGCATTGTTATCTAAATTAGGTTAATCAGGCTAATTCATAGACTAGACTCTGTCCGTATTAAATCAGCAATGTGAGTCATTCTCTTTTTATCAAATTACTTTCCAAATCATGTTTAATTTCAAAGTTATAATTACGGGGATTAAGTCTTTGTAATCACCAAGTTACAGCCGGTATGTGGGGTTTTGTATACATTACTTGATAATCGTCACCATTGGGGCAGCCAATTGGGGGATATGACCATAGTCACAGATTCGGTCGAGTGACAAATACCGTGGGTAGTTGGTTTGATATTAGAAACATTGTAATCGCTCTTAATACTGTAAATTATAACAAATGTGTCATTTTAGTAAATAGAATGATTCACTCAGTATTTTCCGCTGACAAAACCTTTTTCAAACATGTTTCAGGTGATCTGTTGTAATTCAGGAAAAGTGCTGAGGAGCATTTCAAGCTTAAGATAGTGGCTCATTATAAAATAAAGAAATATGGTTTGTAATATAAAGATTTCGTAGTAAAATCATAATATTATAAATTATCGGGGTTTTATCCCGAATTGTGAAATAAAATAAATCGGGAAAATTTTAGCTTTAAACGATCCTGATGATAAACTTCCGCTGTTAAACTCAATTAAATAAATACCACGGGATTTCTGTCCCGCGGCTCCTGAAACGGGTCAAACCGGGTCGGGGGTCGTGACATTAACCCCTTCGTGTATTACTACAAGACTCCTAACTAACTGGGTTATTTATCCTAGTTAGCTTTTTCTTGTTTATTATACACTTTATAGTTCTAATATAAAGTTTTGTATTTTCGGGATGTTACAGTTTCGACAACTCATAAACTGTTTATTTGTTTCTAGACTCCCCTAGCTCGATTTCCACATAGCAAGCACAGCACAGCATCTTAAACACCTGTCACATACGTTAAAATAGGTCAATACACATAGTGTAAATGTGAGCATACAAGTTTAATAGTATAATAGATAGCGAAAGCGGTTTACACATAACCATCATGTAACATGTTGAAAAGTGAAGCTAGCAGGTTATCGACAATGAAATATCCACAAACATGACTGCGAGTTGTAGAATGCGCAACACATATCACCACTGTGACACGTGAAGTAAAACCCTTAACAACCCCTGTCTACGACAGGTGCTGAGTCCAAACTATAGTACTATCGTTGCTAAGGTGTCAGGCAACAATCATCGTGTAAACATAACACACAAGCATTCATCGAGTAACACGTATAACATGCAGAGACGGTTAGCGTATAAAAGTGTTTGCGTTGTGTGTCGATTGTGATTTGAAATAGGTAACGTATGTAACACCCAAAAGTGCATAAAGCAAAAAGGGTTCGAGTATACTCACCGATCGTGTTAAATGAATAACACAGTCTTGGATTGAAGGGAGCGCTGGAGAGTTAGCCTGATTACAGAACGGTAGCATAAGCGAAGAACAGTGCGTTAAACAGCGTGTCAAGGAGATGTGGGACGGATAGTGATCCGATCGGATAACCTTCCGGACGGATGGTCATCCGGACGGATAACTATTCGGTCGGAGGGTTATCCGTTTGAAATGGATGTGTTTGTGTATGATGTGACTTTGAAGTTTACATTGAAGCATTTATAAAAGAGAGAAGTATCTCTACCTATCAGGTCGCCCGGTCGAACGGTCATCCGAACGGATGGTCGTTCGCTCGGATGGCGATCCGTCTGAGTGAGATAATTCAAAGTCTAAGTCTCCTGATAGAATAGTCATCCGATCGGATGGTCATCCGATCAGATGACTATTCGTTGGAAACTGTTATCTTTTGAAGTTTTGCAAAATTGATTAAGTGTTGAAAAGAAACCATAAGTCATCCGTTCGGATTGTCGTTCGATCGGATGGCAATCCGATCGGACGGCAATCCGTTCAGCGATCTACTCGTTTGAAAACTTGTAATAATTTGTTAAGTTTGGAAAGTTTGTGTTTTAACCGAGACGATATGACAACGTATTAAACAACGGAAACCTTCCCAAGTCCAAGTCGTCCGATCGGATAAGAATCACCCAGTCTGATCAGCAACTGTTCCTGATGAGATTTCATGGTCAACCCGTTAAGTCGGTCATCTCTTTGATAGTAATCCGTTCTCAGACTGGCACATTACTAGAGAATGAGTAGAAGGCCTGGAACGAGTTCAGATCCTATCGGTTTTGAGTGAAAAGTTAAGAATATTGAAGAAAAGTTTGAAACACTGGAAGTGGGTTTAGATCTAAGTGAAATCAGTGTTTAAACCTTGTAGAAATCAATTAGATTTGAGTTGTTCTTGGTGGGATGAAGTCATTCTCCGGAGTTCATACTAACCCATGATGACGTCACCCTTGAACAACCCGAAATCAAGTGATTTCATGGTTAAAAGTTGAGATTTGTGGGTGAAATTGATGAGAAAGTGTGTGTAGATCAAAGAAGTACAAGATTTGAGATGAAAACTTACAACAATCGCGAGGAATCAAGAGAAAAGCGGCTGAGAAGGCGAAGGGTCGGAGGAGAGCTGTCACATCATGAACAGTGATGTGATAGGTGGGTATTTATAGGTGAGAGGAGAAAAGCGGTGCAGGTTATTGGGTCGGAGGGCCCTTCGATCGGATGGCCATCCCATCGGATGGTCATCCGGACGGATGACCATTCGATCGAATGGTCCTTCGATCGAATGGTCCTTCGATCGGATGGCTCGAGTGATGGCATCACAAATCTTTTGATTTACAGAAAGTGATGGCAGTGGTTGAGTTATTCGTTCTAGGTTGCACAGGATTCGTCATGTTCCTTCATGGCGCCAATTTCATGTTTCACGCTTTCGCTCATCAAATCACCATTCGATCTCTCAGGTATACACTTATTCCTTAATCTCTACTCACTTCTTTTTCAATCTTGTCATAATTGAATAATACAAAGGTTAATTAGTAAGTTTTATTTATGGAGGTGCATTTTATTTTTAAGATATTAACTATCAAGTATTTTTTTAGATGACTATTTGAGTGGTTTAGGTTTCCGGTTTTTCAAGATGGTTTAGTATAAGTAGATTGTTTTTAGAACATCAATTCCTAGGTTTCCAAGTATATATACACCGGAACCTGCAATCTGTAGGACTTGAACCAACAATATTTTGGTTATTGAAAACACCATGATAGATTGATATCCCCTTGGGGACTATTATAAACAGATGATTAGAGTTATTCTAGTTGTGTAGTTTTGATTTCCGGATCATATTAATAACCTTAATATTGTTTTTTCACACTTTTTGCAGTTTCTTGGGATGTGTTTGGTAACATACAACAACGGGCAGACGGCAAAAAATTGTGAAAATTTTAGTGTATAATGAGAGAGAATTTGGCATAATGTATTATTGATGGTCAAAAGTGTTACTGGGTAGGCAGATAATTGGGTAAACAATAAAAATATCCAAGTTGAAAGGAGGCATGTTTAATGATCAAAGCTAAGATATAAAATGTACCTTTGGTAGTAATGCAGCATTTACAAAGGATGATTAATTTAGTGATGATACAAAATTACAACAATCATCTAATCCTTCAATTATTATTGTACATCTTTTTTCTCACATAAACATCGAATCCTCAGACATTATTGTCAACAAGGAATACTTAACTTTCACTCTAATTCTACCACCCTCCACACCACAGCTTTGCTCCGGTCACCACCCAATACCCCGGCGGGACTTCCGGTCCCCTCACCATTTCCTTAGTATCAACAAAAGACGACATTTTCGGCGTTCTTATAGGCGGTCCATCAGGATATATGGCGGAATTCAATTCCACCCTTACGGGCTTTTGTTCAGGTGTACCAAGCCCGTCCACGTCCCCGTCCCCGTCCCCATCCCCGTCCCCGTCCCCGTCCCATTCGGACCGTCGAATCTTTCCCGATCCGACCATTGAATATCCCAACCGAAGAAACAGAACCTTTTTTATACCCACGCCTTTGACTTCAAACCAAGCTTTGGTGACAATGGAAGCCGAGTCATCAATAAGAGCCTCGTTGTACTCGTCCGGGAAGGTGCACACGTGAGAGAATATGCTCCATTTGACCGGCTCCAGATAGCCATTTTCAATCAGTTCGTCACTAGGTTTGTAGCTGAAATCATCAGTGAGTTCAATCATTTTAGGAACCGAAGATAGGTGTTGCAGATGGATGGCTAACCGATCACTCTTCCGTCCTTCTAAGTACAAGCGGACCCCAGTCACTGGCCTATTCTCAGAATTGACCTGTAAATAGTCAAAAAGGGGTTAGTTCGGGTTAGGCCCACCCAGAAACTGTTAGAAGAATTATATTATACAAATTATTATCGTTTTCTAATCAAGTGACTTGGAGAAGTTTAATTGAAATTGAATTCAATTAGGATAAGTATACGCATTTGAATTCAGTTAGGCACTTTTGCTTAACCGGTTTGACCAGTCGGAAATGAATTAGAATCCAAACTGACCCCTGTTTGTAGGTAAACGGGTCAAAATTCAACTTTTAATCATAAGATGGATACTACTCACATCTAAGATACAGATTGATGTGACACTCAAGCCCGAGGCTCGCCCAATAACTTCTACAAGATGGATACTACTCACATCTAAGATACAGATTGATGGCGTGACTTAGAAAACCGCTACCAAAAACCCCGCTTAAAAGTGCCATGATTGGAACAAACGACATGGAAATGACGTTTGGTGCTTGGGGTACAGTTGAAAGCCAACTTTTGTGGCTTTGACCTTTATCAATACCTCCTCGGCGAACATGAATGCTCAATAGATCCTAGAGGAAAAACAACATACGGTGAAATTCCTATAGACTAGCATTCCTATTATACAAAAAGAAATGGTGTTCACAAACATATGAGCTTACATCATTCTTGGACCGGGAAACAATAGATGGTCTTAAAGAACTCATGAGTTCTGGAGGGAGATCCCACGCTACAGCCCGTTTGTCCTGTATTACATCATGACAGCAATAACAAAAAATGATATGAATAAGCAGAACAGAATAAATGGGTCAACGTTGTTAAAATGGAACCCGATCCGCCCCCCTCTAATTCTCACTCTGTCTTGAACATACCTTTGATTTATCTGATCCTGAAACAGAAGGCTCGGATACATGTTCAGAAATACAATCATCTGCTAATTGCTTTAACAAATTCTGCACTTGTGTTGGCTCAAGATCTGAACTTTGCAGTTGCTTTAGGTAAATTACGTCTTTACCACCCATCTTGACCCCAACTACAACATGGGTACCGTATTTGTCGATAAAACTGAGAATTTAACTTTACTTAGTTTCAGATTTTGTACTACCATATAACAAATCGTTCACAATATAATTAAAATGGCATCATACTCAGCAAGAGCAGCAGGATCCCATGAAGACGGCTCTTCTTGCTTCACTTTCTCAGACAACGCAATCTGCATTTTCGCTAACTCGATACTGTATAACGAAATAATCCAACCATCAAATGCAAGGTTTTTCGTTGCGGGTGCGTCTTTCTGCCAGCATCCTTTATAACCAAACATTGAATTGAAAAACCCTGATGGTATCTTACCAGATAAAGACAGTTCCTGATTAAACTGCTCTGACATCTGACAAACACATATCAGAAAATTCACAATCACCTTAACAAGTTAGCATTGACTTCAAAAGTCAAACTTATTAATAACCAATTCATACTTCACAATTGTTAAAAAGATTCCAACTTTATATAAAAGGCTTGAATTCAAATAATGGGATTAACTTTATATTAAAAGATTTGAATTCAAATAATGGGATTAACTTACTTGATTGAATGAAAGAACATCGGAATGAAACCGGGTGCGTTCACCTTTATCGCACTTAATCGCCGGAGAAACATTGGGAACAACGACGCCGCCGGGAAGCACCAAGTCATGAGTTAGGGTTCCACCGAGTTCGATGAGGGTTGACCCGGATGGACCGGGTTTGCATCCGGTTAACCGGAGGTCGCAAGTGAGATCGTATCCGTAGCCGATTACCGATACCGCTTTCTCCGCCGCTGATTGAGGGTCGAAGAAATTGGTCTTGTAAAGCGACATCGTTTCGAATTGGGGATTAGGGTTTGAGATTAAAGTTATTTGGGTTTGAATTGGCGGGTAGCAGAGTTGATTGTTTATGAAATTGAAGGGTGTGAACGGAGGGCGGCCGAATGCGTGCTGTGAGTAGGTGCCACGTGGATATTGTTAGTAAAGTTGTGAGAGTTGACTTGGAATTTTGTCATTTTAAGTTTGAACTGATCAATGAAAGTTATTTCCTCTTGAAAAACGTTGTGTTTGGTTTTTTTTTTTATTTAGTACTTGCACTTTAATCTTCCAAAGAATATAAGAAGTTGAGAACTACACGTTTGTTTACTTTCAAACTTTTTAATGTATTGTGTTATGAATATGTTATCATGTATTTAACAAGGGTTGTTAAACAATTTAGAGGTTTTTAGAGTATCATAGATGGAGGTTTGTAAGTTCGGATTGACGTCGGACTGCGTATCAAATCCTATTGGTTGAGAACCCGAGGAATCCGACCCATGCTGATGTCTTTTCATGACTTAGGCATTAATTGGAGAAGCAGTGACGTCAACAATTAGTTACAACCTTTAGAGACCACATTTTTTGGTGAAAGCGACACATAGGGGGGGGGGGGGTGCTTCACTTTCCATCACTTACCACACCCAATCATGTTTCGTCACGTCATCGAACTTGGTTCCATCACTAGTGATGGATTTTAGTGGGGGTGCTCATTACTAGTTTTAACATGTGTTATCTTGTTTAAACTTGAAACACCCCCAACGATAACCCATCTCAACAACGCGTGGTCACCAGCATGCGTGATCTCAAGGACCGGCAGCGGTGTTCCACGCATGGTCACCCACACACAACGCTCCATCACGGGGCACCCCCACTCCCATAACAGTATCTAGTATAAATTGAGGTGAAGTCATTCTTCACGGGCACCCCCACTCCCATAACAGTATCTTCTATGGTCACCCACATAGAAGATTCCTTTCATGTGGTGAAGCCACCAACGTTTTCTGTTTTGTAGATATTAATTTGAGATTGTAGTTCTCTTTAAAAGATTAATCCTGTGGAAGCTCGATTGTAACAGGGCGTTAAGGTTTGACTGTTGTTTTTCACTTATTATTGGAAATTTGAATGTAGATGTATCCTTCAACTTAACAATACAAGAGATGCTCTTAATATTTAAAAATTCAAATAGACAACTAAACATCTGAATTTCAAATTCATATTAGCATATAAGTGGCGACTGTGGAGTAAAGTTATTCTACAAAAGACTTCTAAAAATAAGAAGTGTACAAAAACATAATGGATCGTAAAATATAACATAATGCCGAAAAATATAACACAACGTCGAATAAAAAAGACAACGAGTCACAAAAAAGACACAATGATAAATAAAACATAATGATGTAAACAAAAAGTCTAAAATCTATAAGCTAAACATCTAAAAACAAAAACTTAAAATCCCATATCCTAGAATTCGATGAGACGGTTCCAATGTCACTTGAATGAGTTCAATTGGAGTCCGTTTGATACCCTTCTTCTTATGACTTCTTATTTTTAGGAGACTTTGTATTTGATCCTAAGTGTATAAGTGTTTATTACGTTTTCCCAAAATTTCAAATAGACAACTAAACATCTCAAATTCAAATTCCTATTTCTATATATAAGTGTTTATTACGTTTACCCATTTAGACTTTTATATTTTTAGTTTACATTGAGTTTTGTTTACAAACACGGACATATAAAAATATACCTATAATCATATTACCATTTTAATATGTTAAATTTTATTCCTTAGCAACTTGCCCTGTTGTTAATTTAATAGGAACTTAGATTGACTTCACCGGTTCCATTACACACCAATTTGCACAGAAAACTCTTAATCGGCACCTTGGAGTATCAAATAATACAAAACTTATAATTCACACCCTTTTCAACTTTTATTCATATAAAAATATTGCTTTTTTTTAATTGTATATAATTACATAAAACACAATCAAAATCAAAATCAAAATCAAAATCAAAATCAACTGAACATGGAAATGTGACTGAGATACCAACATAAAATAAATTGTATTTAAGCGGTCATAAACAACCCATTTCACTATCACATAATAAAAAAATTAATACCATCTTGACTTTTATATATAGCCCCTTGATTTCGTTTATGGCATGTGGTCGTCACTGATGTTGCCATGCGAAGAAAAGTTTACGCTCTTTTGACTTCATTGATTTAAAGTGAGTTTAGGGGAAGTTGTGGTTTGACTAGCTGCAACGTGTTTCTCCCATTATATCAAACGAAGTTTCCACACAAAAGTGTCGACAAAAAAAAAGAATCCACTTAAAAGAACCAAAAAAATATTATAGGGTAAATTACTTTTTGAGTCCCTGTATCTTATAGGTTTTAACTACTTGAGTCCAAAAGCAAAAAGTTTAACGACCTGAGTCCCTATAAGCATTTTCTTTAACCATTTGAGTCCAAATTTCTAACACTGTTAGAATTTTTTGGTTAAGTATTGTTAAATGACCAAAATACCCTTATATTTAAAAATAAAAAACCTCTCTTTTTTCTCTCTCTTTCTTCACCCTTCATATCTCTATCTCTGGTCTTTGTTCGGAACCGTTTTTACCAAAATAACAAAATCCCAACCGCATTATAATTATGATTATACCTGAATGCATGATCAAATTGCAAATACAGAACAACTGGTTCTGGGTTAGGATCCGTGCAGATTAAAAGCCCAAAATTACGAATCTAAACTGAAACTGAGAAATAAAAGGATGAGTTGGTATTCTAAAGATTTATAGGTATTTAATAATCGTTGCAACAATTTCGTACCAAATGTATTTTCAAGGAAATTCGTTAATCTGACCTTGGATGCATATGCAGATTAAAAAAGGAAGATTTAATTCAAAAACTCTGTTGAAAAACAATCTGCACCGTAAAACAACAAACAAACTTCAAATTTGAAAATTGACTATTGAATTCAACAATCCCATATACTTGTTTTATTCTGGTGAAAAATGAAATTAGTTTATAATCAAACAAACCAGATCACCAAAGAAATCAATTATCGCCATATTCCGTACCCTGGTGGCGGCGAGTGGCGGAGGCGATGCAAGACGGCGAAGGTGAGTGGTGTGTGACGGCTGGAGACGAAGATCGGCGTCGATGGGGGTGGGGTTCAGGTTGGAGAAGGTGCGGTTGTGGTAGAGGGTTTCCGGTTCGGGATGTGAAGAGGGTGGAGGTAGGCGACGGCCGGTGTTGATGAAGGTGGGTGACCGGCGAAGTGGAGGTAGTGTTGATGACGAGCGGCGGCGGAGTGTTTAAAGACGGAGGTTGAAGGTGATCTGAACTGGCGACGTGAAGGTGATCTGAGCCCTAGGTTTGATGTGAAGATTTGAAGGTGAAGAGTTTAGATCTTGTTATGATATTGTAAAAATGAATATCTGGAAATACAAGGGTGAAGAAAGAGGAAAAGAGAGTTCTTTTTATTTTTTTAAATATAAGGGTATTTTGGTCATTTAACACTACTTAACCAAAAAATTCTAACAGTGTTAGAAATTTGGACTCAAATAGTTAAAGAAAATGCTTATAGGGACTCAGGTCGTTAAACTTTTTGTTTTTGGACTCAAGTAGTTAAAACCCATAAAACACAGGGACTCAAAAAGTAATTTACCCAATATTATATAACAGATCAATACAGGTTCACATACGCTAACATCAACATTGTTTGTCTTCACCGCCTACTCATCTTGGCCACCGACCACCTTGTACAACTATTTTGATATTTTTTTCCCCTAAAACAACTCATTTCAACTAGACCTGGCAAACAGGTTGGGTTGAGTCGGGTCGGGTCATGGGTCAAAACGGGTTAATTATAAAAAAAGGTTGTTTTGGTTCGGGTCGAAACGGGTCCGGGTCAGAACGGGTTTCGGGTCGGGTCGGGTCAGTTTTTTTTTTATGATTACTAATATGATAGTACCAAAACATACGTAAATAGCACAACTACTCATATACACACCTTCCTTTATTTTGGTGAATTTCAAGTAATCAGGTTCCACTGTCAAATAAATAAACCAACACTTAATCACATAGAACAATGCAGACACTTGTTTACCTTAGTTATAAGATATGTTATTTCATACCACTATCAGGGGCATTATTCGATGTCAGATAACAAGGCGTCAAAGGTCAAATATAGTGACATACCGACGCGACAATACGCGGAAGCCTCCGACACCATTTCGTCCACGCAAGAGGCTAGTAATGCCACACCAGCAGCCATGAAAATATCCGCCGAGATCGGATCCTTGATCCGAACAGCAAGATGAAGCGGCGTTTCTCGACCCGGAACATCACGACAGTCGATCACAGCCGAAACTGCATACGCATCAAGCTCAGCAGCTACCGATTCATCCTCCGTGTTAACCGCACCGGCTTTCGCCAACCGCGGTAGAGTAGCGATAAGTTTCTTAAGCGCGGCATGGTCTCGTTGCGCAACCGCTAGATGCGCAGGACTATGTGAATACTTAGAATAATCTTCCATTGATTATTTGTGCACTAACCAGTTCAGATACAATAATAATTCACCAAACAAATTTGATCATTGCCTAAAACAACTCTAAATCTGTGTAGTAACAGATTACTGTAACAAATGTATTTAGCTTAATAATGCCTTAATAATCACACAATAAAAAACATTCCTACAAGGCTGTTTATCAACTAATAACAAATTACAAATGTAAACAACTAATCGCATGAAATTAAAATTGCCGATGTTCACTATTACTGTCAAAATAATCAATTCAAACGATTGTAAAACCCTAATCCTATACGCATTTTCAGTAAGAACATCCATAATTCCGTAATCCAGATTGATACACTATTGGTACATAAAATTAACAAAAGATCTGTATAATTTGACAGATAATTATATGAAAGAATGACATTAATTCGAGTGGAGTACCGCTGCAGTTGCTGCTATGAAGGTATCGGAAAAACGCAGGAGTTGGTAGGGTGTATGATGATGAAGACAGTGGGGGTTTGTGCCGGAGGAGACTTCGGAGACGGTGGGGGTTTGTGCCGGAGAAGACGTCGGAGACGGTGGTGGTTTGTGGCGGATGAGACGGTGGTGGTTTGTGGCGGATGAGACGGCAGAGGTTTGTGCCGGAGCGTCTCAGATTTCATTAACCCGTTATTGATGATACTCAACCCTAAAGAACCGTTCCTTGAAAATGTTCAACCTGTATTGACCCGTAGTTACCTTCCTTGTTTTTTTAATTAACCCATTTCAACCCTTTTACTTAAATTACTTTACCCAAACCCACCCATTCTATTTTATAAATAACCCAAAATGACCCATCTCAAAGGCTTTGGGTTAGAATTGCCCCCTCTAATTTCAACCCTGATGATTTGTTCTAACCCAAACTTATTTTACTCAGCATGTTAACTAACGCAACATGGCTGTTTTGTCTGGGTCGGGGAGGCTTGGTTTGTATGTATTATTACTGAAACTATGTGGATCAACTAAAAACAAGAAAGATCGAGGCAAAGTGACCAATAACATCTACCATTGTATCTATAATCAATAAGATAAAACACGCTCACGCATAACCATTCATTGTTTTACACGTGTCTTTGACATTTTCTTTACTTACTTTGGGATTTGATTCTGCCATGCGTGATGCGTCCTTATATCCTTATCGGCAATTATCATTTAAAACATCATAGTGAGTCAAGGAAGAACAGGAAGCTCAACGTCATTAAAAGAAAAAAAACTTACACGTCCATGCTCAACGTAACAAAACTTTAGAGGAATGCCTTCACATTGTCCTTCAATATCCTCAATTTGCTTCTTAGTTGGTGGACCGCCACTAAAAACATCAAAACAAGAAACTTAATGTATGCATATTAATGTGTTACATAAAACTATTCTAGGGTTATCTTACTCTCACCTACTTATGCAGAGAATAAACATTGGTTCACCGGGGCTAGATTTTCTGAACTTGCTGTTTGGAGGGTAAACATCAAAAACCGGTCCCACTTCATTTATCTGCATACTGCTGAACAATTTAGTGATTTCAGTTATAGAAGCCGTTTCTTCACAGCCATTCGCTGATTCACCTTCAACAGAAGCAGACGCGCTTTTAACTTGTTTCATACTCCAACAAACACCGTGTCTTTTGATTATGTAACCTAAAGATTTGAGGTGCCTGTATACCTCAAATGACTCCCAAGAAGATCCACCTACGCCTCCTGCAACCTTCTTGTATATATCTTCAAGTGGAATACATTTTTCGTCGTCATTGAACAGTTCTAGTGCCCCGATCTCTGCCAAAAACCTACAAATTATGAAACATGTTCTAAAAGTTAGAATACAATAATGAAGTTTCATAAGAATTATGCCTTCTTTGATTATGGATGCTCATCGTATCACATCATTTACTAAAAAAACAAAATATATCTTTTAACTAGAGGTGGCAAAATGGGCCTGTTGAATTGGGTTGGTTGTCAAGTCAAGATGGGCTGATTAAGAAACGGGTCAGGATGGGTTCGGATCAAGATGAGCTAAAAAATTATATACTCTGTAGGGTCTGATTTCTATCAAAAGTCAACGGCTTTCATCTAGTTTGATAGCCTAATATTTACTCTATAAAACTAGGTCTGGCAAACGGGTCGGGTCGGGGTCAGGCGGGTTTGAATTGCTGGTTAAAACGAGTTGATTCAATACAGGGTTATTTTGGTTCGGGTCGGAGCGAGTTTCAGGTCAGAACGGTTTGATTTATAAAATGGTTATTTTGAAATTACTGTACAGCTTCTAGGTTCTGACTTTCTGGCTTTTGGCACCTGTTACACGCGATCATCCCTCGGTTTACGCATGTTTAAAAGTCGGATATGCGTGCAGAGCCGATTACATGTACCAGAGCCGGCAAACGCGTGTTCGATACCATGTAACGGGAATAACCTGGCACCGGTAAGTGCTTAACGCAGCGCTTGACGCGGAACCGGCTTTGCACGAGTAACCCGCGCCAGTTACGAGCGTTCAATCGACAGTTACGTGCGCATGCCGTTGATTACGCGTGTTTAATGCCGGTTACACGCATTCCTGTGTTGTTCGCGTATTAAGGCATCGATTATGCAGGCGGCGTTAGTTATGCGTGTTTAAGTGCCAGTTACGCGTACCGGGGCCAGAAAACACCCATCCTACGCCGCGTAACGTGTGTAACTCAGCTTCAATATGTGCTTAACCCAGCGCTTGACGTGTAACCGGCTCCGCACGAGTATTGCGCACGTACCGTGTCATTAGATTTGTTCAGAAGTTCTTATCTTCTATCTCAACTTATTCATCGATGTGCACAGAAAAAAATGCACGGTTTTCACCAGTTTGAAAAATAACACCAAACCTATGCTTATAATATCGGCGATATATCGGTCATATCGGTCCCTTAGTAAAATATCGGTGTCAAATATCGGTCAAAATATCGATACCGATATTATCTGCGATATTGACCGATATAACTGATATATCACTGATATTTGACCATATCACTGATATATCACTGAATTATTGGTGTTAAATTGCCTATATATATAAATTCTGCATTATATTAAAATTACCGATATCCCACCGATATCTCACCGAGATAACCTATATTTCAAATATCGGTCCTTGACCGATATCCGATATTTTACCGCATCAACTGCATAGCACCAAACCACACTGACCCATTTGAAAAATAACACCAACTCATTCTGACCAATTTCATTAGAAAGGGTTGTCTTAATCAACCCACTCTGACCCGTTCAATGAGATACAGCCACCCATCTCAACCCAAAATTTTGAAAAGCCACCCATATCAACCAATTTTGGGACGGCAGGTCAAAATTGATAGGCCTGCTTTTAACTCCTATGTATCTCAATTGTAATATGACTTACAATGTATCTTCAAGGAAAAGATATAACTTCCCGCCACGCACTATCCCTGTTGTTATCCACATTCGGCCTTTATTGCTAACAACTTCGGCCATTCCCAACTCCTCCCTCCAACAAGCCTTAGAACCACCTTTCCTAAACAAAAATAAATCTATTAAACATTGTAAAAAAAACACCATTAAAAAAGTTTCATACAAGGAAAAAAATACACTCAAAAGTACCTAAACTGTAACTTGGGTAAATCACCATATGCATAGCAATGGTCCTCATTGTCACTCTCAGGTGAAGATACCTCTGACTCACTCGATCCACCGGCCCAATCTTCGGCTTCCATGTTTAAACTAGTGTTTAAAAACTAAAAGAAGTCAATGTGAGGAGACATGGGTAATAACCATGGGTTATTAGTGCAGTAACGCATTTCATGTTAGGTTATGTATTCCTATAAAAGATTAACGTTTTGGCATCATAATGAAATTAGAAAATTGCTCCAATAAGAGTGTGTCTGTTCTTCTCGCGGATCCAGGATTTTTTTCCTATGGGTTCACTTTTTTCGGTGGTTAGATATTTTTACAACCAAACGCTAAGATATTCGGGTCAGATCGGATCGGTCAGGGAAAAGATACAATATCATGATGCAAGTAGAAAATTATTTTTATCACTATCAGCTATCTTATTTGATTTATTGATGCCTTGATAGTGTCCTAAGTAATTTTGACAGTGCACACAGGTCACCTCTTAGTTTGTCTATAGCCCATGGGGCCCAAGCAGTAGTCCTCTTCAACATGAACCAGGTGAAATTTAGGTGTTTGTCATAGCTACTCGAGGCGTTATACTAAACAAACAACTCTTGTTAAACCCTTAATGATTTTGCTTATATTCGGTTTGCTCATAATCAATATTATTGCAAAACTGTAATAGAAGAGCGTGTTTTCGATAGCTTCCCATTTTGAAAATTGTGGACTCTTATTTTGCTTTTGGTAAAACAAGTACAAGACTCTAAAAGTGTCCCCTTGATTAGTAACCATAGCAAGTCTCTAGATATCCATGTTATTCAAGAACTTGCAGCTAACTGTTTTTTATAGACTACCATTTACATCTAAGAATAATAAATCACTACACAGTTGAATGGTAAGAACTCAATCCTGTTAATTGTTATTAGCTTTGAAAACTGGTTAATGCATTACAAGATTCAAGATTATCATGGAGGGTCAACAAAAAACAACGTATCTTTCTTATCAATAACCATTCTATGGGCCCTAAAGTTCAAGTTTTAACAGGATTAAAATCACAAATTCATATTCACATACAAGATTCAAGAGAAAGCGATTGAAAGTTCATCTCAAAAGGCACAGTTTAAAGCATATTAAAAGACAACAAATTGAAAGTTAATATGATAAACATCAACAGTTTATAACAAACCTGAGAGATTAGGAGTGGTGGAACCGATGGCCGGAGGTGGGCATGGGGTTGGAGGCCTGTGCACGCGTTTTGTTATTAGGCAAATTGGATTTAAATAATCCCAACCTTGGCTTTAAAAAGCGAGAGGCGCACAAAAGCGACGAGGTCTAAAATTGAGGCGCGAAGCGCAAAGCGCAAAAGCAGTGGGCTTTTCGCACCCGAGGCGCAAGATGTTTATATATCTCATATGTTTTTAGCTTCCTTTAACCAAAATATAGCTATAAGTAAGGCTTTTATACCATTTTAATTAAATGTACAAGTCAAAAGACCCAAGGTACAACATTTTTATGCAGTAAAACGCCTAACTTACATGAAGCGCGCGCCTCAGGCCAAAAAGCCCCCAAAAAAACATCAAAAAATGCGCCTTTTGATCGCTTCCTGTAATTACACAAGGCGAGAAGCAAAAAAGCCCCAGGCCTGCGCCTAGGGCGCGCTTTTTAAAACCAAGATCCCAACTTTCTCATTTGGCCAATAATAATCCCAACTCAGTTATTTGCCGATAATAATCCAAACTAGTCCACTTTTGGTCAATAATAGTCTGCGTTAAAAATAGCTTGAGTTAAGTTTTTTTCCGAATTACAAACCGGTGTTTTAGGGCTTTTGATTAGAACGAGGATACGAGTTGATTGATGTAAAATTTACCTCGAAATATTGCCCCAAACGATGAAAATGATGCTTCAATTCGGGTGTTTAAACTTCCAGTTAACAAAAATTAAGCCGTTTGGAGCGCCGTTTCGAGGTAAGTTTTACATAAATCGACTCATATCCTCGTTCTTCTGATCAAAATCCCCAAAATATCGGTTTGTAATTCGGAAAAAAAACTTAACTCCGTTAAGCTATTTTTAACGGCGGACTATTATCGACCAAAAGTGGACCAAATAACTGAGTTAGGATTATTATTGGCCAAATTGAGAAAGTTGGAATTATTATTGGCCAAATTGAGAAAGTTGGGATTATTTAAATCTAATTTGCCTTGTTATTATGTTTAACCCTAAAATGGGTTTTACATTATAAAAAAACAACAAATGATGATAAAAATTACCAAACCGTTAAATGAAAAGTAACATACACAAACATAATAACTGAAGATAAATAGGGTTATAGAAGAAATCAAATAGACATGAAATCATGATAAGTTCGAGGTTAAGGGCGTACCTGAAACGTTAAGGTTGTGTTGAAAAGTAGTACCCCGACGTCGGTGGAGATGGACTGAATGAGCAAGCAGTGGTGGATCCAGGAGTTTTTTCCACTGGGTTCACTTTTTTAGATACTCCAATTTCATATGACTGAACATAAAAAATTTTGGGTCGGTTCGACAGTTCGGATCGAGTAAGGTTCATCACATAATAAAAGTACGATACAGTAATAAAAAGAAAATCGTCATTAGACATTTAAAAGCACATAATATAAAATACGATAGTCTTTACAAATAAAAAAAAACTACCTAAAGTTGTTCCCGACGAGTTTTCATCTTTTGAAAACGTTGCATTACACTCTCTACGGAAACGTTGCCTAAATACCAAATTCAAGTTTCAGTGTGTTACAATTTAACATCACTAATAAAAACATCAACAAAATTTGAAACAATTCAAGCTGATTATAACAATTTAAAACATATTTCGGTATGTGTACTGTAAATGTTTCCTTATTTTGGGAAAAATGATTTATCTTGGTCCGAACCTAAATGGGTGGTTCATTAAAGAAAAAAATACAAATACAAATAAAAAAACGGAACACAAATTTAGTAATATGGGATTCGAACCCGGGTGTCAAGGGAAGAACCAAAGCTTTTTTATTTCAGTTTGTTTTTGAAGAAACACAGAACTAATTACGGGACTAATCAGTTTGGTTTATGTTTCTACCATGATGGTTAATCTTCTTATGGTTTCCTGAGCTCCTTAATGACTTGAGCTATCTGCAAAACAGAACACCGTTACTTGTTAAGAGGGGAATGTGGGGGTTTCCCTCTTAACCGGGCTCCGACGTGAGAATAAGCGACTGTGCTTGGGGATAATTAAGTATTTAAGTGTGAGAGTAGAGAAGATGGAATGTTTAACCTGTGAAGTGAGGTCTCTATTTATAGCCGGAGTAGTGTAAGAGGGTGTGGGCTGATGGGCCTTGGGCCGGAAGGCGACAACATGGAGGATATGCTCCTTGTCTCACTGGTGTCGACCGTTAGTGGCTTCTAGGAGCTTTCTGGAGCTGGCGCAATGTGATTGGAGCCACGTGTCACCGTTGTCGGCCTGACCGCCCTTCTGCCATCAGCAGGTAAGTGGAGATCGTGGGGCAGTTGTCTCTGCCTTATGATTGGTGCCATGTAGGCGTCCTTGAGTACTTTTTGTCTCCTGCATGTCAGATGATCGTGGAGCACGATTGAGCAGAGCCAGAGGGACGTTGATTGGCTCTTTTCTTCTGCCACCTGTACCTTGTGTACTATTTGGAGCAGCCTTGCGCTGCTTTCCTGCACGAGTCTTGATGGGCACGTTAACTAACTCGCTCGGGGTTTAGGTGACTGAGTATTCTTTTGGCATGCTAAGTGTTGTTATTGGAGCTTCTTATTGTTTAGGTCGCGCGCGAAGTAAAATAGAATACGGTGTAACTCGCGCGAGGTTGCTGATAAGAAGTTTTTTACTAAGGAGTATGGTCCCGTGCGCAACCTATACGGAGGTTTGTGCGGCTTTTTTGGGACCATACCCCTTCAAGTCCCCCCAGTCCAGTGCTGCGCCATGCGCAAGGCAAGTGGTTGGAGCTCTGGACTTAAAATAAAAGTTGTGGAAAATGTGTCCTTGGCTTTGGTAGACGGGGCGCGAGTAAGCTCTTATTGATTACTACGGCGCGACTACCATGTTTGATTACTAACTCGTTGGTACTGCGCGGTCTTGATAGCTTTTGCACGACGTTTGCGTTAATTTGGGCGGGAAAATCCTCGAAATTTGAATTCTGACGGTTTGGTGAGTATGTCGTGGTTGGTGACGTTTGAGTTGACCGCTGACACGATTGTCATCAAGTTGTTGCTGACGGTTCAGCTTTTCGTCAGGAGAGTGAGGCCCACGCGCGCGTGGTAACCGTCACTCCGGGAAACACGTCTTACGTGGCGTTTTCCGATTGGCTACGCTCGCGGCGATTTCGGAACGGTTACCCATCGCATTAAATGCGATGGGTATATATATCTGATTAGGGTTGAGAAGGAAACACTTCTTTCCTAGATTGTTCTCCAATTCCTTTGAATCTTCAAAGCTCTGAAGAGAAGCAGTAGCAGATCTCCAAGTTTTTCTTCATATCTTCAAGTTTTTCTTCGTATCTTCAAGTTTCTTTGAACATTCAAGATGGCTGAAGAACGTCAAGAAGATAATCCCGGAGAAGAAGGTCATGTGCCCGTTCTCCGGTGGGACTTAGGGCTTTTTGAACAGATCACACGTGGTTTCCGGTTTCCACCGGAATGGGATGCCCGGTACCCCGGCCAGAATCAAACGGCTGCCGACGCACCGCCGGGGTACATCACCTTGTTTGAAGACTTCTTTCATCAAGGTAATTTCCGACTGCCGGCGACGAACTTTCTGGCTCATATTCTTCAGTTCTATGGGTTTCATGTATCTCAGATGAGCCCTCCCGGGATGGTCCGGGTTCGTCACTTTGAGTTCTTGTGTTGGTCTCATGGTATTGAGCCGACGGTTGAGAAGTTCCGGGCTTTTTACCAGCTTCAAAGAAATATGGGTTTCTATTCTTTCTCCAGTCGTGGTGCCGCAAAGAAGATATTGCTGAACCCCCCTAAGAGTTTCCATGACTGGAAACCAAAATTTTTCTATATCCGGGAGGAGGTAATCCCGATCGCCATGACCTTCCGCGCCTGGTCGGAACCAATTTTGAAGGAGGATTTGGCGATCCCCAAGAATGACGCCTGGTACAAGAAGCTTTCCTCTACCCCAAACCGAGTGTTTGGAGAGAATGTCTTGGTAGCGGCGCGCATGAGTGACCAGTGGCCTGCTGATAGCAAAGACGTTCTGGTCTTAAAGCTTGAAGATAAAGGTTAGTCATTTTGATTCTTTTGATCTCTTCGTAATTGTAACCTGTGCTAATTTATATATTTGCGTGTGTAGAGGTGCAACTGTACCAAGCTGCCTTCTCCACCTTTGGTGGTTCTATGGGTGTGCGCCCGCTCCAGGCTGGAGAGGAGTATTGGTATGAACAAATTAGGGGCAACTTCATGTACCCGGTTGCTGATGCATTTGCCTTGCCGCCTACTGCAACCGAAGGTGCGCATATACCTAAACCTCGTCCTTTGCGCTCTGTGACTTCTGTTGGGAAAGAGGTTGTCTATCTTTCCAGCGAGGAGTCCGTAGGGTCTTCGAACGGAGAGCTAAGTTCGTGGTCTAACATCTTTGCAGGTGTGTTGCGCGACTTGGGGATTGACCCTGAAGATAAGAAGAAAAAACCTCTGAGGAAGAAGAAAGTAGTTAACTTGGATCCTGAGGTGACCAGCAAGGGGGCTGGGAGTAGTCGCGCAACCGCTGGTGCTGCTGGTAAAGGTACTCTTCGCCTTCGTCAGAGTGACTTGAAAGATTATGTGATAACTAGTGATTCACTTGAAGGCTTGTCGTGCGCAGGCGAGAAGAAGGCTGGAGCAGGTGGCTCGAAAAGCTCTGGTAGCGCGGGTTCTCGTAACCCGGAAGCTGGTGCCACTCCATCCACTGCCGCGTGTGAGGAAGAGGAAGAAGAAGAAGAAGAAGAAGTAGAAGAGGCTACTGAAAAGTTGATCAGCAGAAAAAGAACTAGAAGCGAGACCACCACTGGTGTGGTTGCTTCGCAGGTAGCTGGAGCGGTTCCCGTGATTGGAAAAACGAGCGACTTGCGCTCTCTGTACAAATTCTCTCCTGGTATGTTTTTAGTTTTTTACCTTCCCCTTGTTGCTCTTCTCTTCTAAACCACTTAGCTTTTGCAGAGACCAAGAAGAAGACCCCTGAGAAGGGTGTTGTGTTTACGGAGCCGGAGTCAAAGAGACCGAAGATTACCATTAAATCTTCCAAGACTGCTGGGGCTGAATCTGCCAAGGATAAACATGTTGCTGAGGGTGACAAGGCGAAGGCTGCCGAAGAGAAGAGGAAGGTTGATGAAGCACGTAGGAAGAAGGCTGATGAGGACAAGAGGAAGAAAGCGGAAGAAGAGAAGAAGAGGAAAGCCGAGGAAGATAGAAAGGTTGAGGAGGCGAAGAGGAAGAAAGCCTCTGATAAAGAGAAGGAGAAGGAGAGGGGAAAAGCTGTTGAAAAGCCTATTGATGATGCTTTGAGATATACCGGTGCCGCTGCCATCGCTATTCAAGAGAAAGCGCAGGGTCCGGAGTTTGTGGGCACCATGGGGCCCGAGAAGCCTCATCAAGAGAGGAGAAAGGAGCCTGAGGTTGAGAAACCTACCCGCCCCACGCATACTGAGGTCCCCCATCGTTCCAATGTAAGTTCTACCTGGGGATCGGGCCCGTATGTTTCTAGTGGCGCGAGCTCTGGTGGCGCCGGGGGTTATAACCCACAAGCTATCGGGGCTAAGGATACCCTTGGTGACATTTACTATAAAAGTTACATTGAAGAGGAACGTGGTAATGCCCCTTACCAGGCTCCCTGGGGTTTGAAGCAAAGGGATACCTTTCAAGAGTTTGGACCCTGCCGCGATTGGTTCTTAAATTCCTTTACTCCTGGTGAGGTTAATCGGCAGAAGGCGAAGACTCATGAAGCGCTATATCGTATATACCATTAACTTGGCTGGCTATCAGGAGTGAATCAACGTGTGCTTGTAAATTCTTAGCTCCCATTTTGATGGCGAGGCGCAAGCCTGCCAGAAATGCCTCGTATTCCGCCTCGTTGTTGGTGTTTTTAAAATCCAACTTGATGGCGTAAGTGAATTCATGGTTTTCGGGGCTTACTAGGCGCAATCCAGCTCCTGCGCCGTCCTCATTTGAGGCCCCATCAGTATAAAGCAGCCAAGTTTCGTTTGTCGTGTCTTTTTCGGGAGTCTCCACCAGTTCACAATCTTTGATTTTGTCAATTGGGACTTCTGTAATGAAGTCAGCTAGGACTTGGCCCTTGATGGCTGGGCGCGGCATGTACAAAATGTTGTGGCCCCCCAGCTCGATGGCCCATTTTGCTAACCGCCCGGATGTTTCTGGTTTTTGCAATATCGTGCCGATGTGGAAATTTGTAAGTACGGTGATCACATGCCCTGTAAAATATCTGCGCAGCCTGCGGGAGGCGTGTAGCAGCGCAAGCACCAATTTTTCCATCGTGGAATATCTCGTTTCCGGGTCAGTGAGTACCCTGCTGACGTAATAAATTGGAGTTTGGACTCCATTTCTTTCCACCAGTAATACCGACCCAACTGCCTTATCCGAAGAAGATAAGTACAGTATGAGTGGCTCTTTCTCAAACGGTGCAGTCAGGGTAGGGAGCTCGATCAAACGTTCTTTCATTTGCTGAAAAGCCTTTTCTGCTTCAGGGGTCCACCTGAACTCTTGTTTCTTCACACAATTGCGCAGAGTGCTGATAAAAGGATATGACTTTGCGGCGTGATTAGACAGGAAACGGTTAAGCGCGGCTAGGCGGCCGGCCAACCGTTGCATTTCTTTGATTGTTCTTGGTGATGGCATTCGCTCTATTGCCTGGACTTTTTCCGGATTCACTTTAAAGCCGCCATTTGTGACTATGAAGCCTAAGAACTTCCCTTCTTCCATACCAAACGAGCACTTGGCTGGATTCAGTTTCATATTCACGCTGCGCAATGAGTTGAATGTTTTTTTCGATGTCCTTCAACATTTGGTCCTCTTCAGGACTTTTGACCACCAGATCATCAATGTAGACCTCAATGTGCTTCCCGATGTCTCCCGCGAAGGTCTTATCCATCAGGCGCTGGTATGTGGCGCCAACGTTTTTGAGGCCGAATGGCATCTTTGTATAGCAAAAAATCCCAAGATCAGTACGAAAAGCTGTCTTGTCTTCATCCTCGAGCTTCATTTGAACTTGATGGTACCCCTTGTAGCAATCCAAGAAGCATTTCCATCTGTATGGCGCGAGAGAGTCTATCTTTTTGTCGATCTCGGGCAAAGAGTAGCAATCTTTAGGGCATGCCTTGTTGAGATCGGTATAGTCAACACACATTCGCCATCCTCCACTAGACTTCTCTACCATCACGGGGTTCGCAACCCAACTTTGATAATGTACCTCTCGCAGGATGCCGGCTTTAAGTAACTCGCATACTTGCTCATTCATTGCTTTCGTCTTGTCTGCCCCTAAGCTGCGCCTTCTTTGGACTTTCGGTTCAACAGAGGGGTATGTGTTTAAACAGTGCTCGGTGATGTCGTGCGGGACTCCGGTCATGTCAGCCGGGGTCCAGGCGAAGATGTCCATGTTTTTGAACAGGAGCTGCTTGAGACGAGTTCTGATGTTTGGTGAGATTGCGTGCCCTATCGTCACCGTTTGCTCCGGGTACTTGCGATTTAAAACCCACTTTTCGGGCTCGGTTGTTGAAACCTTCGCCGCTTTTGTCGGGCGCGTCTCTTCTGTTGACATCACTTCTTTCTTTGCATAAACGATTGCCACCCCCGTCTTGGTTGGGAAACCAATCGCTGAGTGGGGGGTGGAAGTTATCATATTCAGCTCACCTTGCGTCTCTCTCCCGATCAGCACATCATGTCTTGACTTAATAGGCATCACCATGAAGTTAACGTTCGTTGTTCTTGAATGCTTCCCGTCAGAGAGTGTGACGGGGAAGCTGATTTGGCCTAGCGGGAAGACCATTTCATTGCAGAATCCAGACAGCGGATAATCAACTGATTCGAGTCTCGCTTTGTCTTCATCGTCGAACTGGTTAAAGCATTGCTCATAGATGATGTCTGCTGTACTCCTCGGGTCAATGAAGACGTATTCAGTTTCGTAATGGCCGATGATACCGGTGATGACGATGGGTCGTGTGGCTCGAGGACCCCCGCGCACCACCGGGAAAATGACCTGCTGCTCTTGCCATGAAGGCTCATAAGGTCTCTTGCCTTTTTCTCTCGCGCTATACCTTGGTCCATTGACCATGTGTGTCTCTAGGCGTCGGACTTTCTTGTGATTTCCCTCATCGTGGCGATGGAGCTGTCGAGTTTCTTTGCGCACGTTTTTCACTAAGTGGCTCAGCTTTCCGCTCTTCAACGCTCTCTCGATCTCTTGACGCAAGCTGTAACAATCATCTGTTAAGTGGCCTGTATCCTTGTGGAAATCACAATACAGATTGGGGTCTTGCCCCTTTTTGTTCGTCATAGGCCTTGGAGCCTTAAAATCATGGTTCTCCGTCATTAGCACCTCCTTTGGTGTTTTTATGAGCGGAGTCCAGTGCTTTTCACGATTATCATCTCTGACTGCCTTTCGATAGCCGATGCGATCAATAGTATCTCGCGCGTCTTCTTTATAGCGGGATCGTTCTTCATAACGAGGTCGTTCACTATAACCGCTGGAGTGATTGGCCTTCCACCCAGGGTTCTTGCCTTTGTTGCGTCTGTTGTCGTCGCGTGAGTGACCCCCTTTAGAAAATCGATCTTCAGAACGATAGCTGTTGTTTCTGGCGAGTGACTCTTCAGTTTGCGCGACTATCTTCGCGGCTTCCATGAGTTTATCCCATTCCTTGGGCATTCCATCTTTCCCAGTGATGGTTCTAATTAGGCTATCACAGCGGATGGCTTTTTTGAAATGGCAGCGCATGAGTTGTTCGCTTACGCCACCGATTTCCAAACACTCTTTGTTAAAGCGAGTGATAAAATCTTCCAAACCCTCGTTATCTCTGCGCCAGATGTCTTCAACTTCGGCTGTGTCGCGCTGGTATCGTCTTTGTTGACTGAAGTGACTCAAAAACTGAGTCCTGAAATCCACCCATGATTTTATCTTTCCCGGGGGAAGGCTGTCGAACCAGGCGCGAGCAGCCCCCGTTAGTGTTTGGATAAACAGATGGCACCACATGGGCATATTCCATCCTCCCATGCAGCCCACGCTTGTGAACACTCTGACGTGATCATCGGGATCAGTCAATCCGTTAAACTTTCCGACTGTCGGATGTAACTTTTCTCTCTTGAGTGGCGCAAGAGCGATTTTTGGAATGAACTTGGAATGCTCTACAGCTTCAGCTGGTCGATAGGCGAGGCGGAAGTCTTGCTCTGCCTCTTCGGTGTATCCGACGTGCTGCCTCGGTTTGTAGTATTCGTGATTTCTTTGTAAACGATTGAAGACCGAAGATTCGTCATCGTTCTCCCAAGTTGGATCATTCGGGTCAGTCTCTTCCCACTCATTGTTCATGTTGCGCGGCGTGAGCCGGCTATGAACTGGGCCTCTTTGGACGTTTGACGGATCGTCATAGTAGCTTTCTGTTTCTCCCCGTGTATCGCGCGTGTCCTGCACGCTTAGTCTTCGTGTAGGGGGAGGTCTGTTGGCTTTTCCTTGGATATTTTGCGGTGGTGGCATCTGGCGCGGCCCGTGACTGGGGCCGGTTGGTGTAACCAAGGAAGGTTCTGCCGTTAAAACTGCTTGTTGCGCGCTCAAGGATTGATACGCCGCATTAATGGTGGCGAGTTGCTTGGCGTACCACGAGGCTGGGGTTTCGCCCTCTGGTAGCCCTAGTAGCGCCGAGATATTTTGAGGTGGAGCTGGGTTCGAAGGTCCAGCACCGTTGTTTCCTGGGGTAGTTGTTTGAGTGATGCAGGTGAAGCTCCCGCGCGGGCCCCCAGTGTTGGCTATCTCGATTTCGCCGATTTCTTCAACGTGTTGGGGTTGGATGTTTTGATTATCTACCCCCAACGCTGCATCAGGGTTTGCTCCAAGACCAACAAACTCAAGAATGATTCCTTGACCAGCCATGATCGAAGGAAGAAAAAACAACGAAAAACTCAGGAAAGAAGAAGATGAAAGTGGTTTGTAGAAAAAACCGGTGGGCGCCAATGAAGAAACACAGAACTAATTACGGGACTAATCAGTTTGGTTTATGTTTCTACCATGATGGTTAATCTTCTTATGGTTTCCTGAGCTCCTTAATGACTTGAGCTATCTGCAAAACAGAACACCGTTACTTGTTAAGAGGGGAATGTGGGGGTTTCCCTCTTAACCGGGCTCCGACGTGAGAATAAGCGACTGTGCTTGGGGATAATTAAGTATTTAAGTGTGAGAGTAGAGAAGATGGAATGTTTAACCTGTGAAGTGAGGTCTCTATTTATAGCCGGAGTAGTGTAAGAGGGTGTGGGCTGATGGGCCTTGGGCCGGAAGGCGACAACATGGAGGATATGCTCCTTGTCTCACTGGTGTCGACCGTTAGTGGCTTCTAGGAGCTTTCTGGAGCTGGCGCAATGTGATTGGAGCCACGTGTCACCGTTGTCGGCCTGACCGCCCTTCTGCCATCAGCAGGTAAGTGGAGATCGTGGGGCAGTTGTCTCTGCCTTATGATTGGTGCCATGTAGGCGTCCTTGAGTACTTTTTGTCTCCTGCATGTCAGATGATCGTGGAGCACGATTGAGCAGAGCCAGAGGGACGTTGATTGGCTCTTTTCTTCTGCCACCTGTACCTTGTGTACTATTTGGAGCAGCCTTGCGCTGCTTTCCTGCACGAGTCTTTATGGGCACGTTAACTAACTCGCGCGGGGTTTAGGTGACTGAGTATTCTTTTGGCATGCTAAGTGTTGTTATTGGAGCTTCTTATTGTTTAGGTCGCGCGCGAAGTAAAATAGAATACGGTGTAACTCGCGCGAGGTTGCTGATAAGAAGTTTTTTACTAAGGAGTATGGTCCCGCGCGCAACCTATACAGAGGTTTGCGCGGCTTTTTTGGGACCATACCCCTTCAGTTTTATATACTAGTTTTCTTACCTGCCGCACGTTGCGGCGGCGCCATACTCGACGTGGTAAGTTATAGACTACAATCAATCCGACTCGTATCCGGACTAAATTTACGTTGAAATATAGAGTAATCCGAATTCATGCCGTTGAATGAAAATATATTATATTTGACCCGACTTGTTTCCAAACAAAATTTACGTGAAACGTAGACCAATCTAAAACGTACATAAAATAAACACTTGTGGCGGCATCGTACGCGACGTGATAAAGTATAGATTAAAATTGACCCAACTCGTTTCTGAACTAAACTTACGTCGAAACATATAGTAACTCAAACTTATCTCGTCGAATGAAACATATTATATTTGACCCGATTTGTTTCCAAACAAAATTTACATCAAAACGTACATAAAAATAAAACATTTTGTAACTGACACGACTCATTTTTTTTTAAATCACGTTAAAGCATAGACGAACTCGAATTTATACTGACACGTACATCAAAATAACAACGTAAAAAAATAGTTTTAGGATAAACTCGAAACTTTTGAATCTTTAGATGTAAAAGTGACATTTAGAGGGTTAGTTTTGTCATTATACCAAAGTTTATGGGGGTAGAAGGGGTTGGTGGCTTTTTCCACCGACCTTCTTCTTTAATATATATATAATTTGCACTAAAAATTAAAAACCGAACCTGAGATCCCGATGGTTGTTCATAAGTCCGCCCCTGTAGAAGAAATCAAATAGATATGAAATCATTATAAGTTCGAGGTTAAGAGCATACCTGTAGAAGAAATCAAATAGATATGAAATCATTATAAGTTCGAGGTTAACGCGATGGAGTGAATGACCAAGGAGGCAGCCGGTCGGGATTAGAGCATTTTTATTTTATTTTTTACCATAAAAAATGTCAAATTTCAAAATATTTTTTTATTCATATGATTACCTACTTATGCCCCCAGGCCCTTAGTCCTCCAATTTGGGCTAAAAAGATGTAAACAAAATTTGGGCCCTACGGGTAGAGGTGCACAAAACCGAATCAGTTTTGAAACCGGTTTCACGTGGGAAAAGAAAGTCAAAATCAAAACCGGATCGGCTAAAATTGATTAGGATTAGAAGCTGGGTTACAAGGGGAAAATTTGGATCAGTTCGAGCCGATTTTTATCCGGTTAAATTTTAAACGGTTTCAGGTATAACTGATACATTCTCAAACCAATTTTTAAATCGGTGGATTGGATAGGGATAGATTTCACCCAAACTGATTTTGCTATCGGTTTCGGATTCGGGTTCTGAGCAGGCCTGAATGTGCACCTCTACTACGAGGTCCTTTCCGCCCCGTAATTCTGTGTTGGATTCGAGACTGGTGATGCATGTAGCAGCTGGAACTCATCTTGCAAAGATTATGGTTTAGGAGATTCCAAGGTAGAAATGAGGTGAAATTGAACACACTCTTCTTGATATAGGTTTGTCATGCATGTTAAAGTAAAAGACAATAACCCAAGTATCGCCAAAGTTAATCGTCACACAAAGATGAATTGAATTTACATTGGGATTCTCTACAAACACATGAACATCAATCGTAATGGGCTTTGGCTTGAACGGGCCCTTGCTTTTATTCGACTGGTTTAGATGGTAACAGCTTAAGCATAACATCTAATATTTTTTTTAGATTATATCATCTAACCAAACCCATACCTGAATACCCATCTTGAATATTTCGGGTTTTCTCATTTGGATTGTATTTTCCTAACATTTATCCCCAAAAGGCACATGGTTTGCGACGTGAAAATTTTGGATATGGACAATGGGTTGTGGGGTAAATTGGTTCAGAGCATGATGACCATGTCAAGTCATCCAGAAAACTCAATTAGCCTAGACAATTAGGGTATTGTATATACGAGTAACATGCAGTTAGTATTACACGTTTCATTTGATTGTGAAAACTAAAACAAAACGCCTTGATTGGTTTGAATTAAACTAACATTGATTTACTATGCAATTAAACTAAGAAACATCAACAAGCGACACAAAAAAATACAAAACAAGAAACAGGCAATCACATTTAGGTTTGGATTTTATAGCATAATATGTAACCTGATTTACTTAATTGTATAAGTAAGCTACATAGATCTGTGTATAACCGGTCTTTGACGATTTAACCGATAAATGCCTTAAATGACGATACTTGTTATGCCTCTGAACACACACTTGCAAATGTTAATCATATGAAGTTATTGAAATCATCAAAAGATTCAATAATACAAGTTTCAGATTGCCACTGTTCTTTTCACTGGCGTAGCCTTTAAGGGACGGGAGGGAGTGTGCCCCCCCCCCCCTAATGTTTCGGTTAGAAGTGTAATATTTTTTATTTTTCGTCCGAAATTTTTAAAATTATATAGGTCCGCCCCAGCTCATTATTTTGCCTAAAAGTCCTCTGCCCCTACTAAGTTTATTGTCAAAAATATTTTTACATATATTCGTATTGAGTTAAAATAAAATGTGAGGAACAAGCTATTAGTAAGTTTTATAATTGTTTATAAACTTCATGTAAAGTTTGTTACTACTTTATATATAAATCAAAGTTGAGTGTTCTTTTTTTTTTTTATCTTAAAGGTCTTAAAGGTACTTACCATTTATCTTAAAAATCGTTGGGCTAAGTTGTAATTCTTCATCCAGATATTTAACATTTATCTTGCATCATTATAAATGTTTGGCCTTTATTTTTGTTAAACAATATTTAGTTTTATTTGGAGTTATTAATGTTTGACCCGACTTGAATCGAGTATCCGACCCGAACATATAACCCCGAACATAATGATAGGAAAAAAAAATTGGACTCATGACTTTCCGCCCCTCGAAACTTTTGGTCAAGCTTCGCGGTTATTTTATTCTTCTACTATGCTGTGAAATGTGAATTGTGAAATCCTTTTATGAGCTGCCATAACATTAATAATATTAATGGCCCGTTTGAAATAAAGTATTAATCAGTCCATTAAGTATTTTTGTAGTGGCCCATTTGAAATAAAGTATTAATCAGTCCATTAAGGTTTTTTTTTTATTTCTTGATGGTGCGTGGTCCAACTCCAACACCCAGATTTATTGGGTTTACTCCTCAATAGGTGTATATGCATTATAGCCTAGTGGAGATGGTTATGATCGAGTGGTTCCGTTGGTGGCATGATGATACTCCTAAGATCCGTCAGTGATCCAAGTTTACCGTTAAAAAAAACTACACTGCTCAGAGAAAGAGTCTGTTTCGAAAAGCTATGGGCCGGATTGTTAAGGGGAGTTGGATCTAGGTAAGGAGGTCCATCAAACACATGTAATATTAATTAGATATTCTTAGAGAAACATTGTGTAAGAACCTGAGGTCCAGGGGATTGATACCGTGGCTATAAGTTCCAATAGGTTGAGGTCCAGTTGTTGGTTAATATTGTTAAACATAAGACCTCCTGTTATGGGGCGGTATGTGGCCCCATAGCGCCACATCGCGCTGCACCACACCGGGACGACGGGCGCTATAGCCCAAAAAAAAAGAGGCGCCATATGCATAGCGGCGCCATGGGAGTGTTTGGTTTGATTATTCGACCGTTGAACGGTCATATTTAAAAAAAATCAATTTTCAATCTATAAATAACTCCCAAATCTTCCATTTTTTTTACAATTCATCATATATCATTCCCTTCTTCTCTATATATTTTTTAAAAAGTGTTGAAGCTACTACCACCCTTTTAAAAAAAATGGGTTCCCCATCGGAAGACTCGTTCACTGATATTTACCGAAGATTTTTTTCACCCGAAGAAAACGCGGAGGAGGAAGAAGCGGTTACGAGTGCATGTACTCTTGTGATACAAGCATTGGAGCACGTTCGGCCTACTCCCCCTCCACGGCCCAATTTACGGCGCACCTATATCTTGCGAGATCGTGAAGCCGCGAAGGAGCGTTTGATGAAAGACTATTTTGATCCCACACCGGTTCACGGACCCAATGTTTTTAGACGGCGGTTTCGGATAAGCCAAAGGTTATTTTTGCGCATTAATAATGATTTGGAAGATAAGTATGATTTCTTTAAGCAAAGCATGGACGCGCGAGGATATTTAGGCTTCACCTCAATTCAAAAGGTCACTTCCGCCTTACGCATATTAGCCTACGTAAACACGTACGACATCAACGACGAGTACTTGAAGATGGGGGAGAAAACAACACGAGATTGCGTGGAACATTTTTGCTATGGTATAACCACTTTTATTTATTTACTTTTATATATTTACTTTTATTTTTAGTTGCTTACTAGTATAACTTTTATATATTAAATTAAATTTTAGGTATATGCCAGTTATATGGAAAACGTTATTTGAGAAATCCCACTTGGAATGACCTTCAACAAATATATGAGGTGCATCTAGAAAAGCATGGAACACCCCGCATGATTGGTAGCTTGGATTGTCGTCAATGGCGTTGGTATAATTGTCCAACCGCATGGCGAGGTCAACATACACGGGGTGACAAAAAAGGGCCAACTTTGGTGTTACAAGTTGTTGCGTCATACGACCTTTGGATTTGGTCGGCCTTCTTTGGTGTATCCGGGTGTATGAACGACATTAATACCTTATAGGCCTCACCATTATTAGAGAGCTACATTTCTGGAACGATACCAAAGGCCGGTTTTCATGCGAACGGGAACGACTACGAGCATGGCTACTATTTGGGCGATGGTATATACCCGGAGTATTCGATTATTGTTAAAACGTTTTCTGAAACGTTTGATGAGAAAAGAAAGTATTTTAAAAAACTACAAGAGTCTTCGAGAAAGGACATCAAGAGGTGTTTTGGGGTTCTACAGCAACGATGACATTTTATCAGAAATCCTTGTCGTATGTGGCATAAGGATAGAATACGAATGACCATGTATGCTTGCATCATTTTGCATAATATGATCATAGAGGGTGATGGAAGAGTGATATGCCAAAACTATATTCCGGAAGATTTAGTTGAAGGAACCCAAGCAACAATGGAAGAGAGACTCGCAAATGCTCAACTATTATAATCTAAGGAAATACATAACACGTTGAAGGCGGATTTGGTTGAGCATGCTTGGGCGATTCGCCCAATGCGACACAACGGTGCCGGCGAAGAAGATTCCGAGGAAGAAGAAGTTGAGGAATTCGAAGACGGAAACTTTGAAGACGTAGGTTTGGATACTGGAGAAAACGAAGAGGAGGAAGGAGAGAACGACAATGAAGACGAAGAATAAATATATTTTTTTAGTGTAATGTTTTTTTTTACTTTAACGTTTTTATTTTATTTTATTGTATTGTTTTTTATTTAATGAAATGATTGTTAATTTTAAAAAACTTAGAAATTAATTAAAAAATGAAAATTAAATAATTGAGTAATGATGACAAAGGTGCTTTATGACTATGACTTCAAGTTGCATAACGCCCCATAAAGCCCCGTGATGACATGGCGTGCCACATGTCGCACTGGTTATTTGTGGTCCCCTAATTAACCAAAGGGGTTAATATTTAACTTTAGAATTAGATTTGTTGCCTTAGGGTGTAAGGAGTAGTTAAACACTTTGGAGTGGCAAACCAAAAAACCGACCAATCAGAGCGCGTCATGTCAATCAGTCAAAAGTGTTTAAACTTTGGTGAAAAGTGTTGGCAATGGTTTAGACACTTGGTGAAGTGGTAAACTATTTTTTTTTAAAGGAAAAAGGTGTGATTGGTTGAGATAGGAATGGACCCCACCCACAATACCCTCTCTCTCTCAATCATCTTCTTCCCCGAATCGGCATACCATCCCCGCTCCGTTTGCCTTGCCGCGTCGGCATTGGGTCGGCGGCGGTGTTTGCCGATCGGCAAACACGTTTGCCACCCTTTGCCGACTACCACACCGTATACCCTTAGTGACTCAAGAGGTTTCTTTTTGCTCTCTGGTTATTTGTGGTTCTCTAATTAACCAACCTCTATGCCCTTATACAATTCGTACATCATACTGTTTTATGATATGTTTAATTTCTAATCTTTGGTGTATAAGCTTTTAAAATTTTATTTTATAGGATACACAGACACTTGGAAACTTACATATTTAAAAACAGAAACCCAAAATGCTTTTTCTTCTAAAATACACATACAAATGAGTTGGGCTCAAGTTTTACAAAAAGAGATCTATATGAGCCGAGTTCAAGCTTAGGTGAGATAGGGTTCGATTTGGCTCGCTTACACCTCCTAACCTTGAGCTTTGCTCATTTAACTTAAGATACCTTGTTTGACTCATGGACGGAATTAGAGGTGCACAAATCGGGGTTTTGTTAATACCCAATTCCGGGTATGGAACCTGTTCCAGATTTGATTGGGTATTAAGAGAAACAAGGTATCCTGCAGGCGGCGCGGCGAAGACCGTAGTCTAATAAGCGGCGGCGGCACGGCGGCAAAGGGCGGCTTGACAGAGATGCGAAATCAACAGGATGAGCCATAGCATCATCTATGTGGTAAAAGACCGTAAGAAGACCGGGGAATCTAGAACCGAAGACGAAACTTTATTTGAACACAAAACTGGAAAAAAAAAAACGGAAACGGAAACGGAAAACGAACAAAGACCGGACAGGGCGGCAGTGGCGGCACGCCGCCCTGTCTAGGGTTTTTCTCAAGTGGTGACGGCTAGGGTTTGTATATTTGTGTGTGGCGCGGTGGAAACGGTATAGAGCCTAGGCTGGCTCTGATACCATGTAAGATGATAAAAGACTTGACTGATCATTATTGAATGAGTAGGTTACAATACATAGGGATTACGAGTAACCCTAGAAACCTAACTAAGCCCGTGAGCCCATAGTCTAATAGGGTTCGGGTATGGATATTGAGGAGAAAAACTATACCATGTATACTAGGGTAGGATATGATCGGGTTCAGGTATAACCAAGTAATGGAACCGGATATAGGTCCGGGTATTAATGCCCGGATTTAAGAAAATAAGTTTTTTTTTTTTATTTTACAACACAAAAATTCGTTCAAAAATTAAATTTGGTTCGTAATTTGTAAAAGTAAATAAAATAACATGAATTCACATAAGTAGAAATTATTAGATTTATAATATGCATTAAAAAAAACTTAAATATAAACGTTGTAAAGTAAACATAAAAAATACACTCTAAAAGTTCAGGTATTCTATCGGGTATTAAAAAACAGGATTGGGTATAGGGTATAACCGGGTTCGAGTGTAGGGTATGACCGGTTCCAAGCATTTTCGGGTATAAATCGGGTAGTGTTTCGGGCACGGGTATTGTATTGAGCTTAAAATGTATAACATATCCATACCCTACAGGTAGGGTCTGGTTTGGTTACCGGTAATACACATGGGTACAAAATAACCGGTTTCGGGTATTCTTTCTCGGGTCCAATTCAAGGTACAGGACCATCGTTTTTAGAAAAAAAATATTATCTTTATATGGTTCGACCCCTCATAATCCAAAAGCCTCAATTATATATATATATATATATATATATATATATATATATATATATATATATAGGGTAAGGTTCATGCGAGAATCACCCTTATTGAGAGAATCGCGAGAACCAATGTAAACACAAAATAAAATCTAAAATAAATCAAAAACCACTCAATTTTTTTTAATATTTAAAAAAAAATCGCTATATTTAGTTAGCAAAAAAAAACTTTTTTTTTCGAGTAACAGTTATCCATGCACATGTGCATATGTATCATTACTTCGACAAATTACGTAATACGTTATCAGTAATAGACAATTGCATTTTAATTTACAATACCATCAGTAATACACTACTTTTTACATTACCAATATTCAAAATGCACATGTGCATCATTATGTATAACCATGATATAACGTGTTTTGGTACAAAAGTTTGTGATTTTGAATCGAGAAGTAGGCCCATATACATGTTTTTGGTTAGTTATATCTAGTGGTTTATGGTTTGGTTATAGTTGTCAATTTATGATGTAATATGTTGATTGGATGGTATAAATGGTGTTGATATACATGTAATAAAGTGAAAATATTGGTAATGGTATTGTATTATGGATGGTACGAGGTAATTGTATTGTATTATGGATGGTAGAATGTAATGGTAGTGTATTATGGATGGTATGATAGATGAAATGAAAAGTGTATTCAAAGTAGTGTACCAAAACACCATATTTCATGTTGATACATATAGATGCACATGTGCATTTCTAATATTTGTAATGTAAAAAGTAGTATATTACATATGGTAATGTAAATGAAAGTGCAATTGTCTAATATTTGTAATGAATTACGGAATTTGTCAAAGAAATGACAAAAATGCACATGTGCATGTTTGTGTATTATGGATGGAATGATAGATGAAAGAGAAAGTAGTGTACCTACACACCTTATTTCATGTTGATACATATAGATGCACATGTGCATTTCTAATATTGTTAACGTAAAAAGTAGTGTATTACACGTGTTAGTGCAAATGAAAGTACAATTGTCTAATATTTGTAATGAAATACGGAATTTGTCAAAGAAATGATACAAATGCACATGTGCATGGATAACTATTACTCGATTTTTATTTAAAAAACTTTTTTTATAAACAAAATATAGCGATTTTTCCAAAAAAAAAAACAGTAAAAACAAAATTTGGGTGTTTTTTAGATTTTTTAGGTATTACTGTTTGTGTTCACACTGGTTCTCGCGGTTCTCGCAATAAATGGCGGTTCCTAACTGATCCTTCTCCTATATATATATATATATGGTGGGAGTTGGCTACAAAGTCCATTTTTCCTACAAAGTGTAAAAACTCATAAAACACCATCATTTCAACCATAAAACACACTCAAAACCCACAAATAACAAAGTGAAGATTACTAAAACGCCATATTTGTGGGTTTTGTGTTGTGTTTTGGATGATAAGGCTTTGATTAGCGAATGACTAACATTAGTGTGTGTTTTTTGTTGATTATCATGTTGTGCTTTATATTCATAGTTCTACGATGGTGTGTTTGAAGTTTATGTGGACTGTTACTCTGTTAGGGTTTGGATCCTGTGTTTTAGTGATCTTCACTATGTTATTTGTGGGTTTTGAATGTGTTTTATGGCTGAAATTGTGGTGTTTTATGACTTTGTACACTTTGTAGGAAAAATGAACTTTGTAGCCGAACCCTACCCTATATATTTATTCGATCCTCATAATTTGAATGTTGAAGTTCCGTCAACGATTTTACTTGTTGGGTTTTTTACATATCTCCTCCTACTAAGATCCGTTATTACATATTTATCTAAAATTAATAAATAACTTCAATTTTGCAATTTAGACCCTTTGTTTTTTACTTTTAACCCAAAGTTTTTCATCTTTTCCAATTTAATCCCAACTCTTTTTTATTTTCAATTTTGGTCCACTATACTTTTCATCTTTTCCAAGTTTTTCCCGTTTGACTAGACCGTCGCGTCACATCTATTTTTCTGCGTATTACAAGTTCGTCCAACACGCGGGTCCTAGATGGACTTAGTTATTTTTTCTATGTTTTACGTTTCGGTTTAATTTCTCACCAACGAGCGTGCGTGATTCAAAGATTTTACGTTTGCTTTTAGCTTGGCGTTATTTTTTTCCCGTTTTTATTTATTTTGCTTTTCGCTCGAATTTTTTGGTGTTGGTGGTCGCTGACAATGGTATAGTATTGCTATTACTTAACACAGTTTTATGACAACCACTGCAACGCAGAGGCTTAATACTAGTATAATATAATATAATAATATAATAATATAATAATATAATATGATATAATCTCAAACTCTTAAAGCTAATGTATGTTTTATTAAAATAAACCATTTGTATATTTTTCTTAATCAAAGCACAATAAAAAGATAAGTGGTTTAAGTAAACAATAGTGGTTCAAAATAGTGATAATATAATGGAAATCTACCATTCATGGTAGAAAAATCGATTAAAAGTAATTTAATTTTGCAATTTCAACTCAATATGTACTTTTCAAGCAAAATTATTTAAGACTAATTCATGGCAAGAAATATTTTAGGGTAGGCCGATCTGGAAGTTGAAATCATATGTAAAGTGCAAGTATGATTTAATTACCCTAAAAATTTAAGAAATTGTTATTAATTAAATAAATGTTTCGTTCGTAATATTTAATATTAGAACAGTAATATAGCATAATCAATAAAATTATGATGAAGCCTATAAAAAGGTTTGAATTTGTTTTGACTGGTTTAACTTTCAAAGAAGTATAGTTTCAAAACTATCATGTTCAAATTGGATTTAATTTTTAGTGTTTAAGTTCTTATGTAAATGCTGTTTGCATCTTTTAGGTTATCAAATATGTTAATCAATAGATTACATAATGAGCTTATAATTATAGCACAGAATATATGTAATTAGAACTGAATACAAAAACTTATTTTCTAAACATAATATACATCAAAAGTTCAAATTATGAAACCATAAATCTTAAATTTTTAAATGAAAACATGAGAGCATAATATATATATATATACATAGGGGGCCGCTAAAATAAGAACCACTCCCAGTTGTAAGAACCACGAGAACCACTCTCCACCAATCATATTCAGCCAACAGAAGGGGTATATTGGTCATTTACTCTAAATGTCATATCCTACCATCTCTCTCTTCATTATTATGATCAGACCATCTCTTGTAACACCCCGAAAACGGGTTTGGTAATTAACCCACGTTAATACTAAAAGACGGGTAAAGTACCGCTAGTAGTAAAAATAACCCGGTAAATATTTGGGATTTAATAAGAAATCCTAATATTAAATACAAGCGAAACAAAGTTTTAAGGAATTGAGTTTATAAGAGCCCGAGTTAACGGGACTTAAAACACTACGGATTATAACTCCCGGAACCCACCAAGTTAACTAGGTAAAATTAACCTAGTTAGTAAAGGGTAATTAAATAATAAACTATGAGTTATAGTTTCATATATGAATCTCTAAACTTGAGGGACTAAACATGGGCAACTAGAATAGTGTTTTATTAAAACACTTATAAAAAAAAATAATAGAAATCAATACACACACATACGTATGCGACCAGGGGAAAGCTCCATGGGAGCTCAAACCCTAACTTCAACAAATCAACAAAATTGAAGGATCAAACCAAGTCCAAATCGAAAATTGAGCATAGATTAGTGATCCTCATCACAAGGGGGTTACAAGGTATGTAAAATTTGGTGTTAATTCTCTACTTGAAATTCTCATGAATTTAGGGTATTCGAAATTTGTTGATGCATGCTTGTTATATGGATGAAATAGGAACCTTGTAGTGTTTAGGAGTAAACCCTAGACAAGATATGTTGAAATCGTGCCAAATTTTAGAAAAAAAATCCATGAACACCATTGAAGGTGATTGTTGTTAGGGTTTTTGATTGCTAAAATGGTGTTATGATGTCAAGAACTTGCTTAAATTGAAAGCTGAATTCAAACGACTCTTGATCAGAATTTACAGCCGACTTGTATCGGCTGTAACCTGGACAAAACATGATAAAAACATGTTTTTCTTGAGTCTAAAATGTAATTCCAGGAAATATCTTTAAAACCCCACTGGAATCGCATTTTTTCGACGAGAATTGAGCGTTTTATGAATTTTTCCGTATCAAAGGTTCAAGCTGCGTTTTCTAGCAGAATTTGCAGCCCATTACGAATGTCATAACTCAATTTAGGAATTGAGTTATAGTCTCAAATTCTTACTGTAGAAAGTGTTAAGTGATTAAAAGAATCGCCAATTGGAATTTCGTCAATCGGATAAACGAGGAATTTTAAATGAATTTTTCCGTAAGCTGCAGTCAGAAGTGACGAATCTGATTGCAGCTTAGTAAATGAATTTTTATGAATTTTTGGTAAAGAGTTAGATCTTGAAATTTTAACACAAGGCCTAACCCTCTGAGATGTACGCCATATAAAAAAAATCATTATTTTTGAAGACATGTAAACATGTTAAACAAGTCACCAAAAACAGCCCATTTTCAGTGATATGAAATGCCTAAATGAAATCGCGGCCTACTAGTTAGTATGTGAAATTTGATTTCGTTAAGAGTTCGGATGAAATATGGCTAAGTGAGTTCATTGAACCAAATGTGCATTTGAATATGTTGATAAGTCAATTGACTTTTAAAAGGTCAAACTGACCAATGATTAGATCGAATGATAATTTTGATATGGACGAATGATAAATTCGACATAAAACCCGTAGGATGGAATAGTCGTAAATGATTATGACTAAACTAATCGTCTTACGAATTATGATGATAGTTTGACGCTTGACAAGCTAGGTGGAGGCTTGGAAAGGAAGCGGGTCAAACGAAGCAAATAAGAAGTAAAAGCATGTTTCGGATGCAAGGTAAGTAAAACTTACACCTACTTGTAGTATACGTGTTTATTTTATAGGCGATAAATACAACAAAGGATTTGGTTCGAATTATGAGTTCCAACATGAAACGAATCGGGTTGGAAGGAATAGAAACATTTTAAACCATGATTAATGGTGAAAAAGGCAAAATGGTAAACTAGTCATGAATTGGTTAATAGTTTAAGAGTTTTCTTAAAGTTACCTTATAGCGTAACTAGCAATGGAAAATGGGTAAAAATGGAAATTTAGTCAAGTATTGACTAAAGTAAAATAAGTTTCAAAGGACACCCATAGCATAAGCCGAATGGGTTAAAAATATAGGAAATTGACTTTAGAAAGAAAGGGATCTAGTGAGAAAATCCGAAATGGTTCGGATGTGTGATTTGTAAATAAAAACCATGTTTTTGTTACATATGAAAATGTGGTGTTATATATAGATCGAACGGGTCAAATGGTGGGAATAACGTCATTTGACAAAATCAACTAATGTGGTGGTCAAGTCATGTGTTACAGGAGCGAATAGTAATTTGGATAATTGCGTCGCCATAGAATATCGGTAATAAAAGCAAGGTGTTGAAACGGGTCACTAGGTTGACTCGAGCCAGGTACGTATAAATACGATTGTGGTTAAACATACATTTTTTGGGTCAAATTGTAGCAAATGCCTTTCGTCGTAAATGAGGGGCTAAAGTTGACTAAAATGCCCTTGTTGGGTAAACCGGGCAAACGACCTTTAAAGGTTGTTGGAAATAAGTGTTTTGGTAGATTAAATCCTTAAGATAAGTATAAAAGGGATGTATGGGACCTTAGTGCATAAATACCCTTAACGGGTCAAAATAAGCATACAAACGAAAACGGGTTTAATTTGTGTAATAAACCGGGGATTATAATCTAGTATGGTAAATAACATTAAGTTGAAGAAGTATATGAGATATAAAGGTCAAATACACGAGTTTGATGATGAAATCACGAACGGGTCAAAAGTTGGCAAAAAGGGTAATAAGCCGAAGACTTAAAAGTCTTAAATTTTGTTAAGCCGAATGTCGGATTTTAACTCCATATGATGGAGAATCAAATTACAAACACGTAGGAAGAAACGGTAGGTCAAACGGACAAGCGGTTTGAAAGATACGGAAGATTTCGTGTCAAATTACGGCAAATTGGAAAAGTTAGATGCAGGGTCCACCGTAAATTACGGTGACACCGTAATTTACGGTGGAGCTGATATGGTTACGGTGGTAACCTACTGTTGTACGGTAGAAGGATATGAATACAGGAGCCACCGTAAATTACGGTGACACCGTAATTTACGGTGGAGATGATTTTCAAGTTCTTGTTTTTCTTTTGATAATCAATTGTTTCCTGGACTCGTTTGGACATGATTTAAACCCCGTAAGACTAAAGCATTTCATGTTTATGAAATGTAGGTACACTATGGAATGCCGGAAGACGATCAAGCTCAACGAAGAACCGAACACGATAAAGATACACGCTTCCGCACTTTGTAACGTTGTAAATTTTAAACAACGAATTCGATCACGTTTTGTAGAATAACTTATGAATTGTAAAAGTTTTAGTAAACCCGTATTTTTATAGCATGTGTGGTCTTAACTACACATCTAATCGTTGGTAATTACATACAAAATCGTTAATTAGTAACTAGGGTGTTACAAGTTGGTATCAGAGCCTTGGTTTAAGAGATTCGAGTATGGTGGGGAGGAACCATGCTTGGACTTAAACCTTATGCTCTTGACAAATAATAGTGTTCGGTTCGAGGCTTGATCGCAAATCCGGTAAGTACAAGTATGTTAATAGTTTAGCATGCTAAAGTGTTGTAAACAACACATAGGGCTATCGTGTGATACACGTTACCCCAATTAAAATGATTGATATAGTTGACGAAAATACGCGCGTTGACGCGTATAGTAGAAAAAGCCTTGTATTATAATACGGGCGATTATTGAAGTTAACATTACTAACTTTGTGAATGTTTTAATTGAAGGACACTCGCGTTTGAAGACGACGAGAGTCAAACGAATTGTGGAAATGATGATGGAACGGTCCGAAGTATGACGAGTGGAGCATGCTCACCGAGGACTAAATCGCGTAACGACCGCGAACAAGGTTAATGGCAAGGAACGCCCGTTGGGGCAAACATTACCAGGTGCACATTTTAAATAATCGCACAAATAGTAATATGCAACAAATAAGTAGGAATTGAAAGTTGCATATGTAGATTAAAAACTTGGAAAAAAAAAACCCGAATAGAAAATGTATTCGGGATATTGTTTCCAAGAGAAACAAATAGAGGCGTTACTTACATAGGGCGTGATGTGAAAACTATAAAAAGGTCATGTGTGTCATGTGTTAATCACTTACTCTGGCCAAGTAAGTAGTGGCATATGATACCATGAACTTCTTATGGCGGACACGTTTACATCCGATGTAGTAAGGGCGGTGTTAATGGGACTAACTTAAAAAGTACCCAAATGAATCAAATGAGTAAAATAATTGATAATAATGTAAACGCACAGCCGGGTGACGGAAGCGTATTACATTAGGATGATGAGCCCGAGTGAAGCGACAAAGAAGCATGTAAAATGATTTAGACAAGTATTGGGAGGGAGTGTACTTACACTCGAACCTAGAAAACGCAAGCATGTAAAATGATTTAGACAAGTATTGGGAGGGAGTGTACTTACACTCGAACCCAGAAAACGCAAGCATGTAAAATGATTTAGACAAGTATTGGGAGGGAGTGTACTTATACTCGAACCCAGAAAACGCAAGCATGTAAAATGATTTAGACAAACATTGGGAGGGAGTGTACTTACACTCGAACCCGGAAAATGCAAATATGTCCCTTAACGGGTCGTTTTTGTAAAACGTCAAACTTAAAGACAAAGTCGGAATATAAAAATGAAGCGAGGTCTTAATACATACCGGGAGGGTTGCAATAATAACGACTTCGATAAAACACCCGGTTGATGGGTAAGAATTAAACACATGCGTAAACCAAGAGACGTGAACGCGGGATGAAAAAAAAAATCAAAGTACTTGGATTACGAGTTATGACTATAAAATCTCGTATATAGAAATTGTGAGTAAATATGTTCAACTATTCGAAGTCGAATGGTTGAATAAAGAATAAAGTTGATTGTTTATAAGTGACGGATTTCACATTAATAGGTCAAACATGTTGAATACAATATAACGCCGAATGGCACGAATGAGCGCTAGCCAGATAAAGGTAGTGTTAAATGCAAAAGAATAATGAGCCCGGTAATGGGATATAACCAAATAAGAATAAATTATGGACTGTCAATATCCTGGTATGGATAATTGACAAAAGTTAAAGAGAAGATCCTAAAACTAAAACTTCGGTTTTAGTAAGAAATAATGTTTTTACAAACATAAATTCTGATAGGAATTTAAATAGTAGGCATGAAAGATACAAGTCTTGACACTGATAGGCGCAAAACGATATATTCGAAAAGTGATATTTTCGAAAATGAAATGTGATATAAATTAAACATGATGTAACACAATCACGGTCAAGAAATGTAATGTGAAGTAGAATCACATTATAACCAAGCAAGCGGTAAAAAGTAATTGGACTAATAAGTCTAATTAGCGAGACTCGTCAAGGTCATTTAAATAAATTTGGTTTGCTTGTAAACGGTAGGTTCGGTATGACTGAACCGAATAAATAAATCTGAAAACAAAAGAAAGTATTGCTAAAAGTGAAAGATTTCACTAAAAGACCTTTAAACGGGTCAAAGTAACGGATTCATAAGGAATTCGATGGTATATGAAAGCGATGGATATCGCTAAGTTAACTAAACTAGTGGAAATAACGAGACTACGTTATTTCGAAGTTACATTATGTCATAGGAGATACGTAGAGGTTCTGTAACCAAAAAGACATTACCTGTGACACCCCAGGAAAACCAGGAAAACCAAACAACTTAACTAGCTTCCTCAGTGAGTGCCTACCAAATTTCGGGACGAAATTTCTTTCAACTTGGGGATGATGTGACAACTCGAAATTTAGAACCTTCCGTTGTATGCTTGAACGATTAGTGACTAACTGATTTGATGAATTAATGAATGATTTATGTGAACTTGTATGATCATGTGTCATGTTATGTGTATGTTGTGATCGTATGTATGCGAGTATGTCTAGGAACCGAAACAACTAGGACCCGACCCGAGACCATGTGGTCTCGAGTAAACACCACACCACTCATAGGCCGGTTGGGCCACACACACCCCTTAGTCCAATTCGAAGCCCACTAGGGTACATTGCTTGGAGTGGATATATATACACTTGATAGATGGCCATGTTACCATTTTGAACAACATTCATACTCTCCAACACACACTCTCTACTCTCTCACACTAAAACCCTAAACCACAACAATACTCTCCTTCACTCTCGGATCCAATCATCAACCGTAAGAAGCTCTCGGATCGTCCCTCACACACACCGGTTGGAAGCCTCACTCGCACCTTTGAACCCACACTTGAACCGGTTAGTGTTTATGATGTTTGTTAGTGATTCTATGATGCTTGTTAAGTGATTTTTCATGATGTTTGTTATGTTAAATAATAGTATGAATGATAGAACTTAACTAGTGTAGTGTATGTTTGATAATGTTTGTGAACCGGGTGTGTATGGTATATTGAGTTGATAATGATGTATGATTTTCGGTTGATGATGATGATTTGATAACATGTTTGCTTGTTAAGGTTCATACATGATAAATATAGATTCTCCTTGTATAACCGATGTTAAGATTGTTGTTGTTCATAAGGATTGTAGAATACATGTTGTTGCAATATGAGCTTTGATATCTAGTTTGGATAATATAACCCTTGTCCGAAAATGCAAAACATGTTTAATAGGGGCTGTTTGTGTTTGATGAATATCCGGATATGCGTTGAATGTGTTTTGAATATTTGATGAACATGAAGAACATGGTTGAATATCATAAGAACATGGTTGAATATTTGAATCCTGATTTGTTTGATCCATTTTTAGTAAACTGCTAGACAAGGAACATGTTTAAGGAATTTGGTTGGTTAGTACAAACTGTTACCTGAAATCAGAATAGTACACTGTTCCGAATCAGTAGATGTCCACTCGAAACCAGCAGTTGCGACTCGAAACCAGGCACAATGAGTCGTAATCTCCCGGTTGCGACACAGGTTGCGAGTCGCAAACACCCGGTTGCGACTCGAAACCACACTTGATCAAGCCCCAAACCTTGTGACTCGAAACCACCGTTGCGAGTCCGGTTGCGACTCGTAACCAAACCAGCACGAACCGAAACTGCGATTGCGACTCCGGTTGCGAGTCGCAAACGCCTAGTTGCGACTCGGGATCATATAACACACTGTTGGACTTGTTTAATTATGGGCTTATTTGATTGGGCCGGACTCTTGGGCCTAGTGTGCAGACCTGATATGTTACTGATTGAATGTGAATGTCGATGAACTGCCATGATTAACGTGAATGACATACGTGCACTACTTGAATACGAACCTGATTGTATGATACAACTATGATAGGACGTGAGTAGCCTCAACGTCGCTTGTTTGACTTTCTGTGTTTTCTACCGAGCAAACCAAGGTGAGTTCACACCCTCTACAAAGCATGGGATTCCCAGGGGTCGGGAATTGGGGTTAAGGAACTGGGTTCCTCGTCCTCCTTGGGTAGGACAGCAAAGGTTCAGGAATGTAATTCCTCGTCCTCATGGACAGATAACTCGTACTAGACCAAAACTCTATCACGAAGTCCCTCCTTTTTATATCGACTTAATCGCCGGGCCAATGGCGAGCGGGTCATTAGTTAGATAGCGTTATTTAGGTCTGACAAACCTCACACCGTGCCGCAGAGGACGGGCGTGAACTAATGGATCTGGGGCACGTCAATGATGATAGACATTGACAGTTTCAGGGCACTTAAACATGACTACAGTCAGCAGTCGATATGGTAACGAGTCTAGTAGATTCATGGGGTAGCCCCCACGGCCGAAATGCCAGATAACTACACGGGGTAGCCCCCACGGCAGGATTGCCAGAGTAATCGGGAATAAACAAGTCACGTTTTTAACTATGGGGTGACCCCCACGGCAGGATGCCAGATAAAGGAAAACTGTTTTCAAAACAACCTAAAACGAACACCCAACCGTGAACTCACTCAACTAGTTGTTGACTCGTTACTACATGCTTTGCAGGTCCTTAGGTTCTTAAGCTGGAGCTTGCATGGAGGAGGATCGTTGTGGGACATGGACGACTGTGTGCCATGTTAAACTATGAAACAATTAAACTTATGTTTTGATTTAAGACTTATGCTTCCGCTCGCAACTTAACTATGTTTTGTTTGAACACCAATTGTATTGGTTAGACTTTTATAACTATTTATATGCTTGTTCAATATGATTGGTGGCTGGATCCTGGTCAGTCACGCCTCCAAGCGGTAGTACTCCGCAGGTGGATTTTGGGGGTGTGACAGATTGGTATCAGAGCCATTGGTTATAGAGAACTTGGTTTTAATAAAAGGGAAAACGTTTTTGTTAAAACCAGACTATAACCTGTACAGTGCTCAACGGTCCACAACGATGCTTCACTCCACATGCAAGGCTCGACATTCTAGGTAATATGATCTGTGTATATATTGCCTACTTGTTAGTGACATGGTACATTGCTTATGGTATGCTTGGTTAGTATAACTACTGTTGCTTGAACACGTGCGTGCTTACTCTATCCTATCGTTGTACTTTCGCGAACCCCTCTCACTCATGTTCTTCTTGATATGAAGATCATGTCTGGACGCGTTAACATGACACAAGCCCAGTTGACGGCTCTGATCAACGAACGAGTTGCCGCAGCACTCGCAGCTGCACACGCATGAGGTATATCCTGCAGTCCGAACTTATTCTAGGATCTTTAGGATCCTACTCTCGTGAACCAACCTTTGTGTTAAACTCTGTCTTTTCTTTCACCTACGATAGGTCAGCACATTCAGCCACCCGTGTGCACTTTTAAGACTTTCATGGACTGCCGACCAACTACTTTTAGCGGCACTGAAGGAGCAGTAGGTCTCCTACACTGGTTTGAGAAACTAGAGTCTGTCTTCGAAATGTGCGAATGCCCTGAGGCGCGCAGGGTGAAGTATGCTACTGGTACTCTCGAGGGTTTAGCCCTCACGTGGTGGAACGCTCAGGTTCAGATGCTAGGGTTGGTTGCTGCCAACGCCACCCCATGGGAAACTTTCAAGGAAATGATCAAAGAGGAATACTGCAGTCGTGATGAGATTCACAAACTGGAAGTGGAGTTCTTCAACCTCAAGATGACGGGGTCGGAAATTGAAGCTTACGTGAAAAGGTCGAACGAACTGGCAATTTTGTGCCCTACTATGGTGGATCCTCCCATCAAACGCATCGAACTATTTCTTCAGGGCTTAGTGCCAGAAATCCAAAGTCATGTGACTTCAGCGAACCTCGCTACCTACCAGCAAACCGTTCAGTTGGCTCACCGTCTCACGGACCAGGCGGTGGAGCAGAACAAGTTACCAAAACGCATTGGCGCTGCAACTACTACTGGTACCTCGAGTGACAACAAACGGAAGTGGGATGGAACTTCAAGTAAGGGTTCGACTTCTGTTCAATCCCAGTCTCAGCAGAGAAAGACTGAGGACTACAAGAGCCCTAATCAGCAATCGTCTGGTGGTGGATACAAAGGAAATCATCCCAAATGCAATCGCTGCAGCCTGCACCACAGCGGACCATGCACCAGGGGCAACTGTCATCGGTGCAACAAGCCTGGTCATGCTGCAAAGGATTGCAGGAGCTTATACCCCGCCAATCAGAATCGTCAGCAAGCTCAACAGAACCAGCGCCAGCAACAGCAACAGGGTGATAACAAAGGGTGCTTTCAGTGTGGAGCTGAGGGCCACTTCAAGAGAGATTGTCCCCAACTGAACAGGAACCAGAACAACAACAACAACAACAACAATAACAACAATCAGGGGAATGGTAACAATGGGAACAACAACAATGGCGCCAGGGGGCGAATGTTTGTGATCGGCCAGGGTGAAGCAAGGAACGACCCCAATGTTGTGGCGGGTAAGTTCCTTCTCGACGACTTTTATGTTTCAGTTTTATTTGATTCGGGTGCCGATACTAGCTACGTGTCACTAGAAGTTAGTCGAATGCTTAAGCGTATTCCAACCCCTTTGAACAACAAGCACACCGTAGAGCTAGCAAATGGTAAGAGTTTAGAAGCCACACACGTAGTCAAGGGTTGTAAACTCGTTCTCGCTGACCAGACCTTCTCTATCGACCTCATTCCTATCGTCTTGGGTAGTTTCGACGTTGTCATTGGGATGGATTGGCTATCCCAACACCGAGCAGAGATTCTTTGCAACGAGAAGGTTGTCCGTATTCCAGGTCCCGGTGGTGAACCTCTCATGATTCATGGCGACAAGAGGAGTGCTGTTGAGAACGTCATTTCTCTCCTTAAGGCCCAAAAGTACTTGCGAAAGGGCCACACCGCCATTTTGGCTCTTATTACTGACACCACGGAGAAAGAGAGGAAGATAGAAGATTTTCCAGTTGTGCGCGATTACCCAGAGGTATTTCCTGAGGAATTACCTGGTCTTCCGCCTCATCGCCAAGTCGAGTTTCAGATCGAACTAGCTCCTGGAGCTGCGCCCATAGCTCGTGCACCTTATCGATTGGCTCCATCAGAGTTGAAAGAACTCTCCACGCAACTACAAGAACTCTTGGATAAGGGTTTTATTCGTCCTAGCTCATCGCCCTGGGGAGCTCCAGTGCTATTTGTGAAGAAGAAAGACGGTACCTTCAGGATGTGCATCGACTACCGAGAACTCAACAAGGTGACGGTGAAGAATCGTTATCCTCTACCGCGTATCGACGACTTGTTCGACCAGCTGCAAGGGTCGAGCTACTATTCGAAGATTGATTTGAGATCGGGTTATCACCAACTGAGAGTCCGGGAAGAGGACGTCTCCAAGACAGCTTTTAGAACTCGATACGGGCACTATGAGTTTTTGGTCATGCCTTTTGGGATGACAAACGCACCTGCGGTTTTCATGGACTTGATGAACCGAGTGTGCAAGCCTTACTTGGACAAGTTTGTTATAGTCTTCATCGACGACATCCTGATCTACTCTAAAAGTCGGGAAGAACACGAGCAGCATCTGCGACTTATTTTGGAACTCCTTCGAACAGAACAGCTTTATGCAAAGTTCTCGAAATGCGACTTCTGGCTTCGAGAAGTCCATTTCCTAGGCCACGTGGTAAACAAGGATGGGATTCACGTTGATCCATCCAAGGTAGACTCGATAAAGAACTGGCCTGCACCTCGTACACCAAAGGAAATTCGCCAATTCTTGGGTTTGGCGGGATACTACCGGAGATTCATAAAGGATTTTTCTAAGATTGCACAGCCCCTCACCTCACTAACGCAGAAGGGCGTTATCTATCGCTGGGGAAACGCACAGGAGTTGGCATTTCAGCATCTAAAGGATAGACTTTGTAGCGCCCCTATCCTTTCCTTGCCGGAAGGCACAGACGACTTTGTGGTTTACTGCGACGCATCGATTCAAGGTCTTGGTTGCGTGTTGATGCAACGAGATAAAGTTATAGCCTACGCTTCACGCCAACTCAAGGTTCATGAAAAGAACTACACGACGCACGACCTAGAGCTGGGAGCTGTCGTTTTTGCACTTAAGTTATGGCGGCATTACCTGTATGGTACCAAGTGCGCCATCTACACCGACCACAGGAGCCTCGAGCATATCTTCAAGCAGAAGGAACTGAATATGCGGCAACGACGATGGGTCGAACTTCTGAATGACTACGAGTGCGCAATCAGATATCACCCGGGCAAAGCCAATGTTGTGGCTGACGCCCTCAGTCGAAAGGACACTGCGCCTAAGCGCGTACGAGCCTTACAACTCACGATCCATTCTAGTCTCCCCTCCCAGATACGAGCAGCTCAGATAGAAGCACTGAAACCGGAAAACGTCAGGGCTGAAGCCCTACGCGGATCGAGGCAACGCTTAGAGCAGAAGGAAGACGGTGCTTACTACGTAACGGGACGCGTTTGGGTCCCACTTTATGGCAACCTACGAGAGCTTGTGATGGACGAAGCACACAAGTCTCGCTACTCGGTACATCCTGGATCGGATAAAATGTACCACGACATCAAGACTACGTACTGGTGGCCTAGCATGAAGGCCCACATAGCAACCTACGTCAGCAAGTGTTTGACTTGCGCTAGAGTCAAGTCGGAATACCAGAAACCATCAGGCCTGCTCCAACAGCCAGAGATACCTCAATGGAAATGGGAGCAAATTTCCATGGATTTTGTTACTGGCCTACCTAGATCCCAGCGCGGGAACGATACTATTTGGGTGATCGTGGACCGACTCACAAAATCTGCACACTTCCTGGCCATCAAGGAAACGGATAAGTTCTCCACTCTTGCAGAAATCTACATCAAAGAAATTGTTTCGAGGCACGGGGTGCCCACCTCCATTATCTCAGATCGAGATGCTCGTTTTACTTCGGAGCTGTGGCAAGCAATGCACAAATCCTTTGGCTCACGATTAGATATGAGCACAGCGTACCATCCTCAGACGGACGGGCAGTCCGAGCGCACTATTCAAACCTTAGAAGACATGCTTCGTGCATGTGTAATCGACTTTGGCAACCGCTGGGAAAAGCATCTGCCACTTGTGGAATTCTCGTACAATAACAGCTACCACACCAGCATTGGAGCTGCTCCGTTTGAGGCATTGTACGGACGTAAATGCCGGTCTCCTCTTTGCTGGGCAGAGGTGGGAGATAGTCAGATCACTGGTCCAGAATATGTGGTAGATACAACCGAGCAGATCGCTCAGATACGAAAACGCATGACGGCCGCTCGCGAACGTCAGAAAGTTTACGCCGACATGGGCAGGAAACCACTCGAGCTCCAGGTTGGGGAGCGGGTACTACTCAAAGTTTCACCCTGGAAGGCTGTGGTTCGTTTTGGTAAACGCGGTAAACTCAACCCACGATACGTTGGACCCTTCGAGGTCATTGAGAAAATAGGCAGGGTGGCCTACAGACTAAACTTGCCAGCAGAACTCGGTGCAGTTCACAACGTTTTCCACGTGTCGAATCTGAAGAAGTGTCCATCAGATGAGACCCACGTAGTTCCTTTGAAGGAACTCACGATCGACGAGCAGTTACGATTCGTCGAGGAACCAGTCGAGATCACGGACCGGGATGTTAAGGTCCTCAAGAGCACTAGAATACCCCTTGTACGAGTTCGTTGGAACTCACGTCGCGGCCCAGAGTTCACCTGGGAGCGCGAAGATCAGATGAAACAAAAGTATCCCCAACTGTTCGCAGACAGTACACCCACTACTGAGGCTGAAGCTACGGAATTTCGGGACGAAATTCCAGATCAACGGGGGGTGGATGTGACACCCCAGGAAAACCAGGAAAACCAAACAACTTAACTAGCTTCCTCAGTGAGTGCCTACCAAATTTCGGGACGAAATTTCTTTCAACTTGGGGATGATGTGACAACTCGAAATTTAGAACCTTCCGTTGTATGCTTGAACGATTAGTGACTAACTGATTTGATGAATTAATGAATGATTTATGTGAACTTGTATGATCATGTGTCATGTTATGTGTATGTTGTGATCGTATGTATGCGAGTATGTCTAGGAACCGAAACAACTAGGACCCGACCCGAGACCATGTGGTCTCGAGTAAACACCACACCACTCATAGGCCGGTTGGGCCACACACACCCCTTAGTCCAATTCGAAGCCCACTAGGGTACATTGCTTGGAGTGGATATATATACACTTGATAGATGGCCATGTTACCATTTTGAACAACATTCATACTCTCCAACACACACTCTCTACTCTCTCACACTAAAACCCTAAACCACAACAATACTCTCCTTCACTCTCGGATCCAATCATCAACCGTAAGAAGCTCTCGGATCGTCCCTCACACACACCGGTTGGAAGCCTCACTCGCACCTTTGAACCCACACTTGAACCGGTTAGTGTTTATGATGTTTGTTAGTGATTCTATGATGCTTGTTAAGTGATTTTTCATGATGTTTGTTATGTTAAATAATAGTATGAATGATAGAACTTAACTAGTGTAGTGTATGTTTGATAATGTTTGTGAACCGGGTGTGTATGGTATATTGAGTTGATAATGATGTATGATTTTCGGTTGATGATGATGATTTGATAACATGTTTGCTTGTTAAGGTTCATACATGATAAATATAGATTCTCCTTGTATAACCGATGTTAAGATTGTTGTTGTTCATAAGGATTGTAGAATACATGTTGTTGCAATATGAGCTTTGATATCTAGTTTGGATAATATAACCCTTGTCCGAAAATGCAAAACATGTTTAATAGGGGCTGTTTGTGTTTGATGAATATCCGGATATGCGTTGAATGTGTTTTGAATATTTGATGAACATGAAGAACATGGTTGAATATCATAAGAACATGGTTGAATATTTGAATCCTGATTTGTTTGATCCATTTTTAGTAAACTGCTAGACAAGGAACATGTTTAAGGAATTTGGTTGGTTAGTACAAACTGTTACCTGAAATCAGAATAGTACACTGTTCCGAATCAGTAGATGTCCACTCGAAACCAGCAGTTGCGACTCGAAACCAGGCACAATGAGTCGTAATCTTCCGGTTGCGACACAGGTTGCGAGTCGCAAACACCCGGTTGCGACTCGAAACCACACTTGATCAAGCCCCAAACCTTGTGACTCGAAACCACCGTTGCGAGTCCGGTTGCGACTCGTAACCAAACCAGCACGAACCGAAACTGCGATTGCGACTCCGGTTGCGAGTCGCAAACGCCTAGTTGCGACTCGGGATCATATAACACACTGTTGGACTTGTTTAATTATGGGCTTATTTGATTGGGCCGGACTCTTGGGCCTAGTGTGCAGACCTGATATGTTACTGATTGAATGTGAATGTCGATGAACTGCCATGATTAACGTGAATGACATACGTGCACTACTTGAATACGAACCTGATTGTATGATACAACTATGATAGGACGTGAGTAGCCTCAACGTCGCTTGTTTGACTTTCTGTGTTTTCTACCGAGCAAACCAAGGTGAGTTCACACCCTCTACAAAGCATGGGATTCCCAGGGGTCGGGAATTGGGGTTAAGGAACTGGGTTCCTCGTCCTCCTTGGGTAGGACAGCAAAGGTTCAGGAATGTAATTCCTCGTCCTCATGGACAGATAACTCGTACTAGACCAAAACTCTATCACGAAGTCCCTCCTTTTTATATCGACTTAATCGCCGGGCCAATGGCGAGCGGGTCATTAGTTAGATAGCGCTATTTAGGTCTGACAAACCTCACACCGTGCCGCAGAGGACGGGCGTGAACTAATGGATCTGGGGCACGTCAATGATGATAGACATTGACAGTTTCAGGGCACTTAAACATGACTACAGTCAGCAGTCGATATGGTAACGAGTCTAGTAGATTCATGGGGTAGCCCCCACGGCCGAAATGCCAGATAACTACACGGGGTAGCCCCCACGGCAGGATTGCCAGAGTAATCGGGAATAAACAAGTCACGTTTTTAACTATGGGGTGACCCCCACGGCAGGATGCCAGATAAAGGAAAACTGTTTTCAAAACAACCTAAAACGAACACCCAACCGTGAACTCACTCAACTAGTTGTTGACTCGTTACTACATGCTTTGCAGGTCCTTAGGTTCTTAAGCTGGAGCTTGCATGGAGGAGGATCGTTGTGGGACATGGACGACTGTGTGCCATGTTAAACTATGAAACAATTAAACTTATGTTTTGATTTAAGACTTATGCTTCCGCTCGCAACTTAACTATGTTTTGTTTGAACACCAATTGTATTGGTTAGACTTTTATAACTATTTATATGCTTGTTCAATATGATTGGTGGCTGGATCCTGGTCAGTCACGCCTCCAAGCGGTAGTACTCCGCAGGTGGATTTTGGGGGTGTGACATTACCATAATTTTTCTGGTAATGCTAACAATTGGTTAAAGTATGAGTAATGCTTAAGAGATTACTCAAGTCAAACGCATTGAGTTTAGAAACTCAATGAACTAGGTAAGCAAGGTTTCGAGGACGAAGCCTCTTTAAGGGGGGTAGACTTGTAACACCCCGAAAACGGGTTTGGTAATTAACCCACGTTAATACTAAAAGACGGGTAAAGTACCGCTAGTAGTAAAAATAACCCGGTAAATATTTGGGATTTAATAAGAAATCCTAATATTAAATACAAGCGAAACAAAGTTTTAAGGAATTGAGTTTATAAGAGCCCGAGTTAACGGGACTTAAAACACTACGGATTATAACTCCCGGAACCCACCAAGTTAACTAGGTAAAATTAACCTAGTTAGTAAAGGGTAATTAAATAATAAACTATGAGTTATAGTTTCATATATGAATCTCTAAACTTGAGGGACTAAACATGGGCAACTAGAATAGTGTTTTATTAAAACACTTATAAAAAAAAAATAATAGAAATCAATACACACACATACGTATGCGACCAGGGGAAAGCTCCATGGGAGCTCAAACCCTAACTTCAACAAATCAACAAAATTGAAGGATCAAACCAAGTCCAAATCGAAAATTGAGCATAGATTAGTGATCCTCATCACAAGGGGGTTACAAGGTTTGTAAAATTTGGTGTTAATTCTCTACTTGAAATTCTCATGAATTTAGGGTATTCGAAATTTGTTGATGCATGCTTGTTATATGGATGAAATAGGAACCTTGTAGTGTTTAGGAGTAAACCCTAGACAAGATATGTTGAAATCGTGCCAAATTTTAGAAAAAAAATCCATGAACACCATTGAAGGTGATTGTTGTTAGGGTTTTTGATTGCTAAAATGGTGTTATGATGTCAAGAACTTGCTTAAATTGAAAGCTGAATTCAAACGACTCTTGATCAGAATTTACAGCCGACTTGTATCGGCTGTAACCTGGACAAAACATGATAAAAACATGTGTTTCTTGAGTCTAAAATGTAATTCCAGGAAATATCTTTAAAACCCCACTGGAATCGCATTTTTTCGACGAGAATTGAGCGTTTTATGAATTTTTCCGTATCAAAGGTTCAAGCTGCGTTTTCTAGCAGAATTTGCAGCCCATTACGAATGTCATAACTCAATTTAGGAATTGAGTTATAGTCTCAAATTCTTACTGTAGAAAGTGTTAAGTGATTAAAAGAATCGCCAATTGGAATTTCGTCAATCGGATAAACGAGGAATTTTAAATGAATTTTTCCGTAAGCTGCAGTCAGAAGTGACGAATCTGATTGCAGCTTAGTAAATGAATTTTTATGAATTTTTGGTAAAGAGTTAGATCTTGAAATTTTAACACAAGGCCTAACCCTCTGAGATGTACGCCATATAAAAAAAATCATTATTTTTGAAGACATGTAAACATGTTAAACAAGTCACCAAAAACAGCCCATTTTCAGTGATATGAAATGCCTAAATGAAATCGCGGCCTACTAGTTAGTATGTGAAATTTGATTTCGTTAAGAGTTCGGATGAAATATGGCTAAGTGAGTTCATTGAACCAAATGTGCATTTGAATATGTTGATAAGTCAATTGACTTTTAAAAGGTCAAACTGACCAATGATTAGATCGAATGATAATTTTGATATGGACGAATGATAAATTCGACATAAAACCCGTAGGATGGAATAGTCGTAAATGATTATGACTAAACTAATCGTCTTACGAATTATGATGATAGTTTGACGCTTGACAAGCTAGGTGGAGGCTTGGAAAGGAAGCGGGTCAAACGAAGCAAATAAGAAGTAAAAGCATGTTTCGGATGCAAGGTAAGTAAAACTTACACCTACTTGTAGTATACGTGTTTATTTTATAGGCGATAAATACAACAAAGGATTTGGTTCGAATTATGAGTTCCAACATGAAACGAATCGGGTTGGAAGGAATAGAAACATTTTAAACCATGATTAATGGTGAAAAAGGCAAAATGGTAAACTAGTCATGAATTGGTTAATAGTTTAAGAGTTTTCTTAAAGTTACCTTATAGCGTAACTAGCAATGGAAAATGGGTAAAAATGGAAATTTAGTCAAGTATTGACTAAAGTAAAATAAGTTTCAAAGGACACCCATAGCATAAGCCGAATGGGTTAAAAATATAGGAAATTGACTTTAGAAAGAAAGGGATCTAGTGAGAAAATCCGAAATGGTTCGGATGTGTGATTTGTAAATAAAAACCATGTTTTTGTTACATATGAAAATGTGGTGTTATATATAGATCGAACGGGTCAAATGGTGGGAATAACGTCATTTGAAAAAATCAACTAATGTGGTGGTCAAGTCATGTGTTACAGGAGCGAATAGTAATTTGGATAATTGCGTCGCCATAGAATATCGGTAATAAAAGCAAGGTGTTGAAACGGGTCACTAGGTTGACTCGAGCCAGGTACGTATAAATACGATTGTGGTTAAACATACATTTTTTTTGGGTCAAATTGTAGCAAATGCCCTTCGTCGTAAATGAGGGGCTAAAGTTGACTAAAATGCCCTTGTTGGGTAAACCGGGCAAACGACCTTTAAATGTTGTTGGAAATAAGTGTTTTGGTAGATTAAATCCTTAAGATAAGTATAAAAGGGATGTATGGGACCTTAGTGCATAAATACCCTTAGCGGGTCAAAATAAGCATACAAACGAAAACGGGGTTTAATTTGTGTAATAAACCGGGGATTATAATCTAGTATGGTAAATAACATTAAGTTGAAGAAGTATATGAGATATAAAGGTCAAATACACGAGTTTGATGATGAAATCACGAACGGGTCAAAAGTTGGCAAAAAGGGTAATAAGTCGAAGACTTAAAAGTCTTAAATTTTGTTAAGCCGAATGTCGGATTTTAACTCCATATGATGGAGAATCAAATTACAAACACGTAGGAAGAAACGGTAGGTCAAACGGACAAGCGGTTTGAAAGATACGGAAGATTTCGTGTCAAATTACGGCAAATTGGAAAAGTTAGATGCAGGGTCCACCGTAAATTACGGTGACACCGTAATTTTCGGTGGAGCTGATATGGTTACGGTGGTAACCTACTGTTGTACGGTAGAAGGATATGAATACAGGAGCCACCGTAAATTACGGTGACACCGTAATTTACGGTGGAGATGATTTTCAAGTTCTTGTTTTTCTTTTGATAATCAATTGTTTCCTGGACTCGTTTGGACATGATTTAAACCCCGTAAGACTAAAGCATTTCATGTTTATGAAATGTAGGTACACTATGGAATGCCGGAAGACGATCAAGCTCAACGAAGAACCGAACACGATAAAGATACACGCTTCCGCACTTTGTAACGTTGTAAATTTTAAACAACGAATTCGATCACGTTTTGTAGAATAACTTATGAATTGTAAAAGTTTTAGTAAACCCGTATTTTTATAGCATGTGTAGTCTTAACTACACATCTAATCGTTGGTAATTACATACAAAATCGTTAATTAGTAACTAGGGTGTTACATCTCTCTTCTCTCTCTCTATTTTATATCTTCCTTTCTCTCTCTCAAAACTTGAAATCCATCACCGGAGATCAAGCTTCTGTCTCCTCCGCCCTCCGCCACCGGATATCACTCTCCGGACCACCGGAGATCAAGCTTCTGTGTGTTTTTTTTCTGGTTTTCAAAGACCAGTTCTTCTGGTTGTGCTTCATCTGAGAGATTAAAGGGCGATGATGATGTGGAAACCCACACATGAGCCTTGTTCTTCATCTGAGAGTTTAATGGCGATGATGATGTCGGTGGTGCCGGTGTTTGAGTGGTGGCTAGAGGTGGTGCCGGTGATTTGAGTGATGGCTATCGGTGGTTGATTTGTTGGTTTAAACGGGTTCAGGTTTGTTTTTCGGTTGTTGATTGTTGGTTTGATCTGTTGGTTCATGTTTGTTTTCGACTGTTGATTTGTGTGTTGATTTTGTTGGTTTAATCTGTTGATTTGTATGTTCTACTTTTCTTGAATCTGATGGTGGTATGTTGGGGGTTTGATTTGGGTGTTCTTGAATCTGATGATGGTATTTTTTGTATGATTTATATGTTCTACTGTTCTTGAATCTGATGGTGGTATGTTGGGGGTTTGATTTGGGTGTTCTTGAATTTGATGGTGGTATGTTGAATGAAAACAGTGGTTGAAGTGGGTTGAATGATGTTCATTATTTTGGTGGGTTTTGTAAAAAACAGTGGTTTTGATTATTCTGGGTTTGAATGATGTTCATGTATCCTTTTGAATGTTTAAATCGGTTGAATCTGGGATTGGGGTTGATTTGAATTCTTGATTCTGTTGATTTGAATTCTTTGATTATGTGGGTTTTGATCGGTTTAGATTTGGGGGGCGATGATGCAAAAAAAAAAAAAAAAACGTTGATTTTGATGACGATGGCGCGGCAAAGAAGGCGGAGGGTAGGTTTTTTGAACCTGCAACCCCATTTTGCAGCCTTTTTTATTTTCGAAAAATCTGAGCCAAACCCCTTTTTTTTCGAGATACGCTTTGTTTTGATGTTGTTGGCTTTTTATATTTTTTTCCCTAGTCGATGACGATAACAATCTATCTGAGACACCTACCGAGTTTGCGTTTTCTGGGTGCGTTCGTGTTGCGTAAAAAAGTTATTGTAAAAAAAAATCGTGTAAACCGTAAAATTTTTAACGTAAAACGTAAAAAGTTTAACGTAAACGTAAAAACGTAAACTTTTTTAACGTAAAACGTAAAAAGTTTAACGTAAAACGTAAAAACGTAAAAACGTAAACTTTTTTAACATAAAAACGTAAAACGTAAAAAGTTTTTCGCAAAACGTAAAAAATTTTATGTAAACCGTAAAAAGTTTTTTGTAAAGCGTAAAAAGTTTTAGGTAAAACGTAAAACGTAATTTTTTTTTAGTAAAACGTAAAGAGTTTTACATAAAACGTAAAAAACCGGAGCGTAAAACGTAAAAAAACGTTAACGTAAAAAACCGGCGCGTAAAACGTAAAAAACCGGCGCGTAAATCGTAAAAACGTAAAAAAACGTTAACGTAAAAAACCGGCGTGTAAAACGCAAAAAACTGGCGCGTAAATCGTAAAAAACGTTAACGTAAAAAACCGGCACGTAAAACGTAAAAAAAACATTAACGTAAAAAACCGGCGCGTAAAACGTAAAAAACGTTAACGTAAAAAAACCGGCGCGTAAAACGTAAAAAAACGGCGTTAAAAAACGACGCGTAAAAAACGGCGCTAAAAAACGGCGCGTAAAAAACGACACGTAAAAAACGGCGTTAAAAAACGACGCGTTAAAAAAACGGCGTGTTAAAAAAACGTCGCTTGAAAAAACCCGGCGTAAAAACGGCGCGTCAAAAATACGTAAAACGTAAAAAGTTTAACGTAAAACTGAAATTGTAAAAAGTATAAAAAATCTTTAAAAAAAATCTGAATTTAAAAATGTTTTTAATAAAAAAATTATGTTTAAAAAATAAAAAGTAATATAATAATACAATAAAGTAATAAAAAAACAATAAAGTAAAAAAGACAAAATAGAGTTGTTTTACCTAAATACCCTTTTGGATTATAATATTAGAGACATAATAAGACAAAAAATACTTAATATTATTTTTAAATACTTTCAATCTCATCCATCCATCTCCTTGATCTAAATGCCAGAAAGTGGTTCTCGCGGTTCTTACAACTGGAGGTGGTTCTCATTCTAGCGGTCCATATATATATATGTATGAAGATGACTCACATTCAAAAGACGTATATGAGTTAAAATATGATACAGTGACCCCTTAAAGAGGAGGTCCACTTTACGCCCGGCAGACATCCTTGTGTTTGGATGGGAAGGGGGGAAACACGCTTGTGTAGATCTAACTGGAGTCTCCCCCCTTGTCGGGCTCAAGGACAAGGGCTTTGTCGTATGGCAAGCGGTGCTCAAGGCAGAGGCAAACAAAGTGGCAAAACATGAGAAAGCCTGCCTGGAGAATCAACATGTGTTTGTCCCGTTTGCGTTTGATACATTTGGTGGTCTCACTCCTGACGCTGTGCGGCTTTTGAATCGGGTTCAAAAAGTCGTTAATAGTAATTCTTCGTCGCTAAAGGTTTCAAACTTTGTATTTAGTAGAATTGGTTTTTCTATTCAAAAGGGGGTGGCGGCGCAACTTTTTGCCCGACTACCTGCCATTACTTTGTAATTGCCCTTTTTCGTGTGGAATGATATTGAAGGTGAAAAAAAAAAGTTATAAAAATAAAGCCAATATATAAGAAACTTATTCCCAATGCATTTATTAAATTGCATGACATATTTATTATATCATGTGTATGTGTATGAGAATAATATACTAATAAATTTATATTATAACGTTAATAAAATAACATTGATTATTGAATATAACGTTACGTCAGCAGGACCAAAACCTTCTAAGCCATGCAAAGACGAGCCGATCGAGATGGTTGAACATGCTGATGCCACGGACGCCTGCGACTTCCCTCCGATGTCGGCCAACATCCTTGACTTTCCCATGCTATCTATGGATGAGGTGTGTATTCAACAAAAATCAACAAACATAAAATAACTTATATACAACTTATTAGAAGGTCATCAGTCATGGGACACACGTTAAATTAGGGATGAGATTTTTTTATCGAAATACTAGTACCGTACTGATGTCGTATCGTACCGATCATAAACGGTACCAGTATCGGTAATAGATTTTTCAAAATTAGGTATCGGTAAAAAAAAGGTATCGATACTGGTACTTTTCGGTAAATACCGGTAATTAATACCGAATTTAATATTGATAAGTTTTTATGTTTTTCATTTTGATTTCTTCTAAGTTGTTTATGGCACTTTAGATATGAAAAAAACTTCTTGTATGTATGCTTTACTTGGATTCGGAGTTGATGAATCAAGATTGTTATCAAGAAACCTTCTTGCGAGTTTGTTTAGATTCGAAAACTGTTGGGAATCGCCTCGACTGTAGACGTTAAAAAATGTTAAAAAAAAACCATGAAGCTTTTATTAAAATGGTAAAAGTAAAAATAAAAAAAAAGTTTTATCTTTAATAAGGAATCAAATGTTAACCTCATAACAAGAAATGGGTGATTGCAATTCAATGGTATTTTTTTAAGTAAAACAATGGATGACACCAAAGCGGTACTAATGTGGTAAAGTACCGAAATACCGGTACTGATACTGGTACCGTATCGAAACCGAATCTATAAATACGGTACGGTAATCGCTATCCACATTTCCTCAATTTCGGTAACAGTATTTACGGTATCGGTACCGGTATCGTACACTTCCCTACTCATGGTTCCTATCACATATAAATTGACCCATAAGTTCACAAAAAACACTAAACACTTAAACAAAATAAACAATCATGTTCAACCATAGTCCATAATTTTCAATTTTAATTTTCAAACCCTAGTAAAGTATAGAACAACAAAAACAAAAATCAACAAAATCATGCTACTAAAGTCTAGAACAACAAAAAAAAAACATCAAAACACATAAAAATTCAAATCCTGTAACATCTCTATAACTCTATTTCTCATAAAAACCACAAAAAACATAAAAAAAAAACATAAAAAACAAAGGTACCTCACTAAATTTTAGATTCCAGGTGGTAGGGTGGCCGGAATCAAGCTTTTCCAGGGAGAATGCAGCTGCTGCCGTCGAGCCTGTTGACTGCTTTCGTGCGTCGGTTGATGCACGATCAGGAGAGGGAGAGCGGGAGAAAGAATTGGAAGGGACGGTTGGGTTAGGTTATTTTATTTAACTTCAAATTTAATTGAGTTGGGTTAATTGGGCTTGGGTTACGATGGAATGTTATTGGGCTAATGTCTAAATTGTTAAGTGAAAGTTATTGGGTTAAATTGTTAAGTAATGTGGTTAAAGAATATTTATATAAACTAGGTTATATTATAATAAAATTAGTGTTTACATTTTTTTTTAAATTCATAAGATTTTTTTCTAGGGGGGGGGGGGGGGGGGGGGGGGGCAGTTGAAAATTTCCAAGGGGTGCGGTCGAGATTTTGCGCGAAATTTAACCCTAATTTTTTTCTTTTACAAGGGTGCGGCCGCCTACCCACCCCTGTGGGTAGGTCCGCCAATGCTTACATATTTGAATTTGTTATATATTCAGTTATAACAACATAAAATTGTTGATTTAACTTACAATTAAAGTTGTTTTGCAAGTAGGGTTGTAATCGAGTTGAGTCGTGTCGAATCAGGTTGAGCTCGAGCTCGAACATAAATGAGTCGGCTCGGCTCATTTATTTTATCGAGTTGAAAAGTCGAGCTCGAGCTCGGCTCGTAAAATGTTGTTTTGCAAGTAGGGTTATAATCGAGCTGAGTCGTGTCGAATCAGGTTGAGCTTGAGCTCGAACATAAATGAGTCGGCTCGGCTAGTTTATTTTATCGAGTTGAAAAGTCGAGCTCGAGCTCGACTCGTAAAATGTTTGAGTCAGCTCGAGTCAAATCAAGCCGGCTCATTAGTTTTATCTATTTAATACAAATACCGAAAACATAAAAAAATAAAAATATAAGTAAAACATATATCTATATATATATTATTTTTCAAATATTTTATAGACTAAAAGGCATATAAAAAGTATTATATGTATAATTTTTATTTATTTTTTCATATTTTTATATGTTATTGATTAATTAAACTTAAAATGTTACCTTCAAGACCCTCTTAGGTATAGCTCGCGCTCGGATCGTTTAAAAAGCAAGCCGAGCTGAGCCGACTCGTTTACAACCGAACTTTTTTTGAGCCGAACTTTTTCAAAACTTTTTTCTAAGCGAGCTGTGAGCTTTTTGAGCACCCTTATTTGCAAGTAACTTAAGCTCTAGTGTGTAAATAGACGAATATGAGGCACAAACATTGTCAACAAAATCACATTAACGGTTTGGAATCGAGTAATCATCACCATCCATTCCGTTATTTGTTTTATGCTAAGACCAGATGGTGTCAAGCGTTGTTTTTGGCGTAGAGGCCTCAACTACGCTGGCACACCGTCTTGTGCCACGACGTGGTTGTGTCGTGGAGGGGAGGGGAGGGCATGGAAGATTCCACCAGCGTTGTGGGGAGTGGAGGTGTGACGTGGAGCGATGGTACTGGTTGTTGTTGTTTGGGTTGGTTGTTATTGGTTGTTGTTGTTTGGGTTGGTTGTTATTGGTTGTTGTTGTTGTTTTTAAACGCCCACTTTTAAGCCCCTCTCACCCCCTGTTTTATTTACCACGTCTCCTTACTGACGTATTTGTCACGTGGCGTTTCATGTCTCTTCTTCATGCCCTTCCACACCATTTAACAATTGAATCAAACGTCTAGTTTGAGGGCAGCCATATTAGCAATGTGTGTCTCTATATTATTATTTTTATCGCTAAAATAGTTGGAGAGTTTTTAGACTTCGATAGTCGTCGTCGTCATCATCAATTGTAAACTGTAAAAAAATAATCAACATTAATATCGTACTTGCTTTTTTGATTCTTTCGTTGAGTATGTATCTATACTAGTTTTATGCCCGTTTGTGTTACAGGGCGGTAAACGAAATATTTCTCAGTTTGATAACATTTACGTTTGTGTTTCGGTTGCTTGAACATACTACTCATAACACGATCTAATAAAATATAAATCGAGACATAGGTAAAAATACGTTCGTCATAGAGTAACTTTATTAAAGTCCAGGAGTAGTAGCGTTTGTCCACCAATAACAAGCGGTCACTAATCCCTCGGGTTGGTTCGTCATGGTAGAAAGGGGGAAAAGGCTAAAAGATGAAATACTAAAAGTAATAAAAGTAGATGGACTAAAAATATACCCTAAGCAGAGGGACTAAACACGAATATAAACAAAGTTAACCAATAAAAAGAAAGTTTTATTAAAATAGAGGGCTAAACACGTATATTAACGAAGTTGAAGATTCAAAAGAAAAATACGAAAAACCACGAATAATTACAAAGCAATGACCAATGTCAATGAACAGATGTCAAGCAGCTCCCTAACACTATTTCCGTATGATATATAAATTTAATATTAATCTAATACTAATAAAAGAATCCATATAATGCCACATGTCATTATCTCTATCAATTCATTAATATTATTATAAATTTTTATAATAATATAAAAGAATCCATATAATGCCACATGTCATTATCTCATTCAATTCATTAATATTATTATAAATTTTTATAATAATATCTTCCTATACTAGTGCCTCCTCCCTTTTAATAATAGTATTACATATTAATTTTATACACAAAATATAATATAATATTAATTAATATAGTTAGAGATAAACGTCTAAATTCAAATTTAATTAATAATTATCTATAACAAATATAAATGTATCAAATAATATAATAAGTAGTTAGAGATCAAACGTATAATTTCAAATTTAATTAATAGTAAATTACTTTTTGAGTCCCTATGTTTTAGTGGTTTTAACCACTTGAATCCAAAATCAAAAGGTTTAACACCTTGAGTCTCTAACTGTTCATTCACACCCTCTGTAAAAAATTCAAAAAACCTTTTGTAAGGTTGAGTTCTCTAAGTTCTCACAACTCGTAGAAGTTTTCATTTTACCCTAACCATATATATTTGTTAAGATAAAATATATTATTTGGATATAAAAATAATTACTAATAAAGTATCAAATCACATGTACAAGTAACGAAAATATAATTGTTCTTTTGTTTTACTAATTTATCTAAATAAGTCATTTCATTAATAAGGATTATATACAAGTTTATAATTTATATTTTTCGTCATTCAACCCGTGTAATACACGGGGTTATAAGCTAGTTATTAATTAATTAACAATCAATATCTAATTCTAAATTATTATTAAAAAATTCACAGTTGATCTATAATTAAAAACTGTTATTATTTTTCTACTTCTTAAACGAGGTATTACCTTACCAGCGTAAATCAAATATAAACATAATTATATTAGTACTATCTTATGAATATACTGAGTATGATGATGATGATGATGATGATGATTATTATGTAGTTCATAACATTGGAAGGTCTTATGTAAAAACAATTTCATAGTAAATTTTAAGATCTTTTTGTTACAAACCTTTTTTTTTTAAATTTTACTACAAGGTTGACTCCTCGACCGCCATGAGACTGTGCCCCCTGATGCGCGGGAACCAGATGGAATCCGTAAACCCTCGCCCCATCAGGTTAGAATCCTGGAATAAAGCCACGATTCGTCCCTTCACCCAGATGTCCCTTGAAAATGGCTCAAGCGAGAATCGAACCTGCGCCTCCACTAGGGAGGGCAGACCAATTTACCACTAGACCAAGTTCATTTAGTTTAGTTATCTTTATTAGTTTTTGTTTTACGATTTTCCACAAATTTGGTCGTCGTTCGTTTCCTACTTGGCACGATGTTTGGTTGCTACATTTGGCCATTTATGTTTTTTTTGTTTGGTTGTTACTTAGAACGTTGTTTGGTGGTCACATTTGGTCACTCGGGTTCTAATACGTGTTGGTACAAATTTAACTTCTTCTACGTTTTACGTCACGTGAGTTACTTGCTATTAGAAATTCATTTTTTTTAATTTTTTCCCCAGTTTTGATCGTCGTTCGGTTGCTACTTAGCATAGTTTTACTTCCGTCCAACCCCCAACGCTGGTATCACGGTTACGCCCCCTGCACCGCAACGCGGGGGCTTAAGACTAGTTATCAAATATATAATACTACTCGTTATCTTAATATTATATACTTATATAAGCAATAAACTCGAATTCCCTTAAGAGCCTAATCAAACTTAATCTAGAAAGTTCGACAATCGTCTTACTTATCAACAAGCTTGACTTAGTTAAAGCGTTTAATTCCCGAACCACCCCACTTCATTGCACCGATTTGTAATTTGGTCATAAGAGGTCGATCATTCATCATAGTAACGTTTAAGTGTGGGTATGTGGCATGGTTTTAGAGAAGTGTGACGTTTGGGTTGCATGGCAATTTTAAAAGCTAGGTGGTGATTTTATATATGACGTGTTCTTGTTTAAAATTGGTGTCATTGACTCACGGTCAAAGATGTTAACGTGTTCAAACCAATATCTTTTATCATTTATGTATAAATAGTGAGTTTTGAAAATATATAATATAACTAGTTTTCGTCACATCCGTGTTACGTGGTAAGAAGTCGAATATTTCTCTCTCATTACATGTACGTCTGTGTTTCGGTTACTTCTACATACTACTTATAACAAGATCTAAAAAAAATTATATCGAGCCAACCTATTAAAACAAAACACCACCATAGTTTTGTCAAAAAAAAAAAAAAAATTTACGCTGGGGGCAAAATCGTAATTTGACAGGAAAAAAAAAACAAAAACAATGACAAAACTATAAATTTGAACCGAGGGCAAAATCGTAATTTGGCTAGAAGAAGAAAAAAACAAAACAATGGCAAAAATGTAAATTTAAACGGGACAACATCGTAATTTGACTGGACCATTGAGGAAGTGCCAAGCAGCTACTACCATAGTATTTTCATAAAAAAAAAGAAAAAAAACTTAAACGAATTTTACATCAGGGCAAAATCGTAGTTTGACAGGGGAAAAAAAACAAAAACATTGATAAATCTATAAATTTGAACTGAGGGTATAATCATACTTTGGCTAGAAGAAGAAAAAGTCAAATCCAATGGCAAAAGCGTAAATCTGAACGGGGCAAATCGTAATTTGGCTGGACCAACGGGAAGTTCCAGGCAGCTGCCTAACACTATTCCCCTCATGAGAATTATAGTGTATATAAATTATTATTCATTAAATAGCGTTCGATCATCCTCTTAATTATATTTTAACGGACGCTCAAGATGTGTTATTTCTCTTCATTATACATAATGACATTTAGGGTAGCTTCTTGGCTACAGTAGCCAAAGAAGCCCCCGTATTCAAATTAATTACATAATTGCCACAGTTCAGGTTTTACCAGCTTCTTGGCACACACATGTCACCCAACCGCTTCTACCACCGATAACCACCGACTTGCCCCAAATCCACGTCAGGCGACAAAACATTTCCACTGTATTTCTACTCAGACAAACATGGAAATCAACAATAGAGAGAGGAAGAAGACAACAACAGAGAGAGATAGAGAGAAAGAGAGACGACGGTGGTTGCTGTTTCCGACGCCACCTCCTACCGGCAACGGAATCAGCTTATGGCGGCGAGTTTAGGTTTTCCGTTGGCCCTTTCTGATTATGGTTGAAGGAGTGAACCTTCGCTGGGTATTCTTCTACTCCGCTCGCAGAAAGCAGCCAGCAGGTATGGCTTTATGATTTCCCCGTTGTTTGTGAGATAAGGAACCAGATTGCGCTTTGACCTTGGATTTTCATATAAAAGACATTCTATGCACTCTGATGTTGCTTTTGGGTACTTTCATAGCAATGAGTTTTTATTTACAATGTTGCACACCAAATATTCGATGAAATGTCTCAAGAAGAATTAGAAGCTTATGTACATGTGTGAGAATATAAAACCACAAATTCAACAAACCTTCGTATTAATATAGAACTTAGAATTCAAAATAATAATAATAATAATAAAAGAATCTATGTTAAATGTAAGCAAGAACCTACTGTAGATTTGTAGGAACAGGTTCATAAGGGAAACTAGGTTATGACTTCACTTATTTGTACTCATTTTAAACATTCAAAAGAAGAAAAATATAAGTAATGCTTTCTGTTAAAGTATATTCAATTTGCATAGCATGAAATTCTTAGGAAGGATTATATAGATTTGTGGTTGTTATCTACATTTGTGTAGCATCAAATTGTTATGTAAAATTGTATACATTTGTTGTTACGTAAAGTATTTACTTAGAAATGCATTTGGTTTAGATTGCCATAGTTCAGCATGAATATGATAAGAAAAATGTGTATACAATTGGGTTTCTGTTTCATGATATCTGCTGAATCGCATTCGTCCTATATTATTCTCCAAGGTATGAGTTGTTTTCAATCGTTTCTCATTTTTGAGTATATGTTTTTGCTTCCAGTTTTGTTTACATTCTTTTGAGTGGCTTTTTTTCAAGAAATGGGAATTAAGATGTAGACTATGATTTATTTCTGCTGATGCTTAATTGTTATTGCTAATTTTGGTCACAATTTTTGTTTTGTTTTGCTTTTTTGTTTTTTTTTTGTTGGTTTTTTTTTGTGAAGTGGGTTTTTGACAGGGTTTATTATATGTACATGTTGCAACCCATTCTTTAACTTTGTTATAAATTTTTATGAGTTTAAAAGAGCAATCTAATGACTTTGCAAATTATAATTATGTAGAAATTGATACAGCATCAGCTCATCCATGCAAAAGGCTACGCCAACCGATATGCTTTCCAGATTTAAAAAATTTAAAAAGTTAAGTTTTCCGAAGGTAAAGTCCAGTGGACCAAATTTGGGTAATCTGTCTTAAAAACATTCTGAGCTAAGTTGACTCCGGTGAAGAATCCGGCTACTAATATGATCCTGTTGTCACAGAAGGAACTTTGGTCAACAGGTGGCTGCCGGCTTAGATGAGGGTGCCGATTAACAGTTCAGGTGAAGTATGATATACTTACCAATTGAATATATTGATATTCATTAATTGATATTGTGAATCTGTTTATGGATGGGGAACCTTCAATGATGATGCTCATGATTGGAACTGCTCAGATTCAGTAAGGTCTTGATGATGGCAGAATATGGCGGTGAAGGATCAATAGGGGGCCCAAAGAACGGTGCGCAACAAGGGACCATTTGTGCATGCGAGCAAGATACAGGTCCTGTTTGGGTGCGATGATCATACTTGGTTATCAAGGCAGAACTTGAGTCAAAAGGCGAGTCGACTTAATCAAACAAAAAACAACAACAATGTTGATGTCACTCATACCATGTACTATTTGCTTTTTATAATTTCTTTCGCATACCTTGCAACTCTTTAACACATAAGTTTTCTAACATTTCGGTATATAATTTTTTTTTACCAGTATTTTGCTTTTGGTTTTTTATTTGTGTTGTTTGCTCAAATCACGTTAGAAAAACCGCCCCCGCAATGCGGGGGAATCACTTCTAGTTTATAATAATTATAATAAGACCATATGTGTTGTGAGGTTTAAAGCTCAAGCCCTTCCTTTGGGCGTAGTGCGATATGTAGGGTCCAGTTAACAAGAGGTATTATGAGGTTTGAAGTTAAAAAGTGGTGTAGTGGCATAATGCCTCATAACCCCTCATTCAATCATTACCCAATTATTTATTTTTAATTTCTTTTCTTTTTAGAAAAATAAAACAAATAATATCTCATCAAATACAACATTACATTAACATTAATTAAAATACTAAAAAATAAAGACAAAACATTCAAAAGTACATAAAATAAAAACATACGAATACTTAAAAAATAAATCTCTAAAGTCTGTATTTGTCACGAATTTGTGCTAGACGCAAGGCATCTCCTTGGAGGTGCTCGATAAGTTTAGACAAATACTCGATGTCTCTCTTTATTAGCCTCGCTACTTGGATCGCGACAAACTTTTTATTTTTGGCTTTTCTTTCTTGCAATGTTTCCAAACGCTTATGCCCAAGGTCTCGTATATCTTGAAGTCGTCGGTTCATCTCCTCGAAATCTTGTTTAATTTCGGCACCTGTCGAAGACGACTCCGCCTTTCTCCCCTTGCCACCAATTCTTCTACCGGGCGGTCGAGGCAAATCCATTTCTTCTCGTAATCCACATTATTAGGATTGTTTAAATTGCCGTTTCAAGCATCTGAAGTGGGCGTTCTGGATCAATCGAAGATGAGGTATTGGTGTAACGCCTGCGCCACTATACTTTTAGCTATTGTCAATTTTAGTCCCTAATCTATGTGATACTTGACACTTTTGATACTTGAGATGCTTAAATCTAGATTCTTGATTCTTAATACTATGATGCTTGATTCTAGAAACTTGATACTTGATGTTTAACACTATGAGACTTGATTCTTGATACTTGATTCTTGAGGTTTGATTCTTGATACTTGATGCTTGGAAACTAGACTCTTGATTCTTGATACTTGATTCTTATTAGGGGTGAGCAAAAACCGAACCGAAAACCGAAACCGCACCAAAAACCGTAAAAACCGAAACCGCAAAACCGCAACCGACACAAAAACCGTAAAAACCGAAACCGCAAAAACCGAAACCGCAAAGGTATGGTGCGGTTCGGTTTTAGCTTTAAAAACCGCACCAAAAAACCGAAACCGCACCGCAAAATTATTATATATATATATATTATATATATAATATACTTAAAGATTTAAATATAAAATTCCCTATATATTATATAATCTGTGTTTGTTAAAAAAAAAAACTACAGACTTGACTTTGTTAAGTTAACTATCGTCTGCTCCCTCTCAAAAAAAAAATGATGTTAACCTACTAGTTACAAGCCCATTAAATTAGCACTCCAAACAGCCCAACTTTCAACCCAATAACCTTTTGATAAAAAAGAAACCTACGTACATTGAAAGTTGGAAAGATTGAAAGTTGGAAACAAGAATGAGTTGGAAACAATATTACGTTTTTATTTGGATACGACTATGTGATTAAGCTTTCACCGTTTCACATAGCAACTATTATTCTAGACATGTTTCTAGTACAAACTCTTGTTTTGATTGATGTCCTCTAGCCCATACATATGCTCTTCACATTGCTCTTGCAAAAATTATATTCTAATTACCATCAAGTATTAGATGTATTCCAGTATTAAAACCGAGAGTTTTTTTTAGATGTATTCAAGTATTGCTGAGAGTTTTTTTTAGATGTATTCAACTATTAAAACCGAAACCGCACCGAAACCGAACCGCAACCGCAAATAAACCGCAAAAACCGTACCGCAAAAAAACCGCAACATGTGGTTTTAAAAAAATAAAAACCGCACCTCGCGGTATGAGTTGCGGTTTTATGCTAAAACCGCACCAAACCGCACCATGCTCACCCCTAATTCTTATGGACTATGATTCTTGATACTTTGGTGCTTGACTCTTGAGACTCGGGCAACTTGAGACTTGGTTGAACGAGAGACTGGAGTCTTGTCACTGGCGGTAACTATGAAACTTGGAAACTTTTGTGTTAATTATGTAATCTAGTTATGTGATACTATTAACCAATAATACGCAACGCAACGCTTAATCTAACTCGCAAAACGAATCGATGACGGTGAAATGGAAAGGACGTGATTGACCGAATGGCAATCCGATCGGATGACCATCCGATCGGAGGGCCATTCGATCGAACTGCCATCCGATCCGCTGCACACCGCCTTTAACTCCTCCTTGCACTATAAATATGCCTGTCACATCATTTCCCACTAATGTGACAGCCTCATTCGACCAGACGCACGCACTCCTCTTTTCTTCCATTTCTCGGCGATTTTGTTACGTTTTACACTAGATTCTTGTACATCTTTGATCACTACACTATTCTCTACGAGATTCTCCTTTGAAATCTCACTTTTCACCGTGAAATCTCTATGATTTGAGCTCTTGAGGATGACGTCATCATGGTTGTTTGTACAAACAAGTTGTGTGATGTCATTCTTGTTAAGATCTAGCTCAGATCTAAGGAATTTCATGCAAATCCTTACTAAATCAAGACTTTTCAGCTAAAACATATACTTTTCCTTCATCTTTTCTTAAAACCTTACTTGAAACGGTGGAATCCGGATCTAAACGGACTGTAGACTTGATGATTAGTCTAGAGTCAGTTTGGAAATGGATTGTTGCCGGAGAAGATGACCGGAGTACGAATTCCGACATAAAACACAGTAAAAAACAGACACCTGAACGAACTGGGGTGATTCCCGTTCGACCAGATGGGCTGGATACTGATGTGGTCACCATTGTCTCAATACTTACCGTGCAGTCGTCGTTAGAATCCAAACTCATAAAATTTTCAAGAGTGTAAACGGGACAAGACCTCCTAATCGAATGGCAATCCGATCGGACTGTCGTCCGATCGAACGGCCATCCGATCGGGGTGGCATATGTATCATGTCCCTTAAACACTTAGAATCTTTTGGAACTTGGATCTTTTAAACTTTGAAACTTTGGAAACTACCGTCGTCAAATGGCAATCCGATCGAACTACCGTCGTCGAATGGCAATCCGATCGAACTGCCGTCCGATCGGATGACCATCCGATCGTGATAACCTGAGTTGAAAACTTGGCAAAACCTTTGGAATCTCAACACTTGGATCGAATGACCATTCGATCGAATGGCCATCCGTACGGATGACCATCCGATCGGATGGCAATCCGTCCCCCACTCACCTGAGTCACCCCGATCGAATGGCAATCCGATCAGACTGCCGTTCGATCGAACAACCATTCGATCAAGTGACTGATCCGACACTTTGCGTAATCTCGTTATTTTTGTCCGACACTTATCTGTTGTAATCTAATCAGGCTAAACCTAAAGAGCTCCTTTTGATCCAATAATAGTTAATCTGTTAAACAATCACTGTGAGTATACCCGGTCCCTTTTTGTTTTAAACTTTGGGATGCAACATGTATTCTATTAAACTATGAAACTTGATACTTTTGAATCTAAACTCTATCCTATGTGTATGTGAAACTTGTGATTCTGGATTCTTGATTCTTTGTGCTATGTGAACGTTTAATCCAGAGTGTGTAGTTCCACCTTAACAATAGTAGCGATATAGGAGATGCACCTCCCCATTATTCTCGGGGGTATTGTTAGGAGGATTCTAGTTTTCCTTGAGTCTTGGGAAAACACCAAAGCATCGGGACACTTGGGGTATCACTTGGACTGCGAACACTAGCACGGCTGAAACTATTTTGTTATCATTTACATTATGGATATGAGTCTTTGAATATATTATGCTATATACTCAAACTTGTATACTCGCCGGTACATTTTTGTACTGACTCTATTTTAATACATGTTGCAGGCTGATAGGATGCTGAATCATGGAAATCAAGCTAGGGTTGATGCTGAGAAACCCACCTAGTTTAATCTAGATTTTTGAACAATGATTTATGGTTGTACTTGATACTTTGTTGGTGATGTTGTTTTAGACAAATTTTGCATGAAACTTAATTAATCTATAATGAAACTTTTGATGCTATTGAATCTCTTGAGCAATCTGAACGCTTAGTGTCGCACCCTAATGTTTCCGCCATCAGTTGGGGTGTGACAGATTGGTATCAGAGCCATAACTATATGGAATTAGGATAAGTAGGAATACTTTACCTAGTCTATAGTTTTAGGAATCTTGACTCTTATCTGTTGTTTAAGACTTATGCATTCTACCGAAATTGCTTCCTAGCAACACATTTTCCTGTTAAACTTACATGCCTTTCCTAAGGCAAACACAATATACACTTGATACTTTGAAACACTGCTAATCGGTGTTTAAATTTTGCACGAGATTTGCCCTCAAGTCAGGAGTGATATCCAAACCTTGATGGGAAATTTCCTTATTATATTCTAGTAGGTCTTACCTGTTGATAAGTACCGGCGCTATTGGGGTACGACGTTGTCAAGATAGAGGTGAAACTCAGACCTTGATAACAAGTCCCACTCTTTGATTTTATGTCTCGCCAAAGTCTCGAAACTACCAATCAATTAGGAACATGGAATGACCAAAAGGACGAATATCGTAGGCCTAACATCGATGACGTATTTGTCTAAATAAGTCAAGACACGTTACCTCAATTCGAAAGGGGTTCGAATCACTTTGGTTAGTCACCGTTCCTCTACCCGGAACAATCCTATGTTTTATGAGCCTATCTTTCATGTTATCTCAATTTTTGTGTGGATTTAAGCTTGATTCTTCGGTTGTTTTGAGGCTTTTTACACAATTCGCACATATGTCTGCAATCTAAAACACTAATTCTAATCTCAGAATCAAGCTAAATTTATGAAGCTTTGTTCATGATGTTAATCTATGTGGGGATCTTGATCAACTATGATACTATGTGAAGCTATCTGATGAACCTATGTGTTATTGTGGTTGTGAAACACTAAAAGGAACATGGCATAGAAATACGAGACAGAAGTGACATGTTTGAAACATGGTGGATACGCCGCTGGTACTTCCTATGTTATAAGTGTTTCAGGCATGTTACCAACTTTCGTACCACGTGCCATGCGAAACTTAGTGTTTTGCAGACTGGAGATGAGATTGTTGAAATCTAAGCTATGGGAAACTACTTGTGTAACCTACGTGGAATCTATGAGAAGTCTATGTGTGTAATCTATGTATACTCAAGCGTAATCTATGTGTAATCTAAGTATGTATGTGTTGTTGTGAGGAACAAAAAGACGAAACGTAGCCTAGCGCCGAAGACGAGGCGGACGTGGCATGTCCGAAACATGGTAGATACGCCGCTGGTACTTCCTATATATAAGTGTTTCTGGCATGTTACCGAACCTTCGTACCACGCACTAAGTGAAGTTCGTAGTTTTGTGGACTCTGGTTGAAGTTGTTGAATCTAACAGGGTTAATCTATGTTATTGAATCTACTTGGCTAATCTATGTGAGATGTGATGGAATCTAATGTTATGGGTAATGAAGCATGACATCGATGACGAGACAGACGTGGCATGATTGAAGCATGGTGGATACGCCGCTGATACTTCCTATATATAAGTGCTTCCGTCATGTTGCCAAACTTTCGTAGCACGTGCCATGCGGGATTTCGTTGTTTTGTGTTGAGATTGTTAACTCTAATCTATCTGAATCTATTGGAATCTATGTGAATCTATTGGAATCTACGTGAATCTATTGGGTTAAATCTATGTGATTCTACCGGGTTAAACTACGTGCGTATGATGATGAGTGTGTTGTTATGTTTGACAATTGCGACACGTAACATGACACCGAGTACGAGGCGAAAGCGATGTGCCTGAAACGTGGTGGATACGCCGCTGGTACTTCCTATATATAAGCGTTTCTGACATGTTGCCAAACTTCGTACAACGTGCTATGTGAAGGTCGTGGGCTTGCGGTGTTGAATCTATTGGAATCTACCTGAATCTATGTGAAACTTGTTGGAATTCTAAATCTGTAATCTATGTGGGTCTTGTTGAATCTTGAGTCTTTAACCTATCGTGTGTGAATCTATATACTGTGAGACTTTGTCATCTAGACTCATATGATCCTCGTGTTGGATCTTAGGATGTCTTCTCGTAAGTTATCTGACACTCTCAAGAGATCCAGGGAAAAGTCTTAGAAAAAGATGATGTCCTTCATGGCCGACCAGATCACTCGAGTCATGCCAAAGATCGTTTATGAGATCCAAGGATCAAACACTCCGCCCTCTTCTGTTGACTCTAAGACAGAGAAAGAGAAGCCTGCAAAGTTCAGCTACAAACACTTTATCTCTTGCAACCCTAAGCCTTTCACGGGCAGTGATGGGGAGACTGCGATGCTGGAATGGTTTGACAGCATCGAGGTTACCTTCATTAACAGCGAATGCCCAGGGCATCTAAAGACTAGAAGTGCAACGGGAATGTTTCAAGGCAGAGCTCTGCAGTGGTGGTCGAATGAGAGAAACGTCCGTTCTAATGAAGAAGCCTATGCTCTTCCAAGTGTCACACCCCAACCGATGGCGGAATCATCGGGGCGCGGCACTAGGCGAATCAGATTGCTCAAGAGAATCCATAACAACTATATTGCGATAATATTTAATACATTCGTATCCCATACTAACAAATAATACAGTCACATAAGTTATCACAGATTTCTTGTCCTCTCGAACAATACAAATCCGACAACCTAGATTTTTGTTGAGTTTCTAGACTCCCTAGCTTGATTTGATATAGTCTGCGATCTAGCCTGCAACATACGTAAAAATAGTTTGTCAATACAAAAGTATTGGCGAGTATACAGGTTTGAATAGTATAGCATATAGATAAAAAGTGCTGCGAATTTCCACATGCATAAACGTAATACACGACATACATACTCACAAAACTGATACTACCACTAGGTCCTCGATGCTCGAATGTACGATGGCATAACTAGACCCCGTCGGGCGCAATAGTACTATACTAGTCGTGGTGGGACGTCGCGAGTATAAGCCCTAGCACATATGCAGCTAGCATCACGTATATCTATGCATAACAGTTATTCGCAAGTGATAATTCGATTGATAGAACATTTCGATTGATAAGTTCGTTTTGTTAGAGACGTATGTTACACCCAAAATTTGATTAAAAAGGGGGTCAAGTATACTTACAGTGCGTATTTAGCGAGATTACAACTTGATTGAGTCGGTTACGAGTTGTCTGTAATGATCCTTGAAGAAATAGAGTAAACGAAGTACGGTTAAGCAAGATTAACTTGGAAAGTTACACATTTGGTTGAATTGGGCCTCATCCGGGCGGATGGCAAGTCATCCGTGCGGTTGATATGGTGGTACGTGCGGATGGGCCTTGCTTGTGCGCGCGGATGAGTGTGCGCACGGTTGACTTGTGCGCGCGGGTGACATGTCACCCGTGCGGATGACATGTGCGTGCGGTGTCATGATCCGTGCGGATGACAGTACACGCGGACGGGGTGTCCGTGCGGACATCATGATCCGTGCGGATGGCAGTGGTCCGTGCGGACATCATGATCCGTGCGGATGGCAGTGGTCCGTGCGGACTGACATGTCATCCGTGCGGACTGACTTGTTTGGTTCGCACTCTGACCACCGTTTCTGAATGTTTAACGGAAGGAATACGTTCGTTTTTACTAGAGTTGTGTAATTTCGCACTAACACTTGAAGTTCCGTCAATTCTGACTTGTTCTAACGGCCGGGAATCACCCCGTTCCATCAGATCTGGTCGTTCGTGATGGTTCTTCATGGTTAACTCGAAATCGCACAGATTTAGGTGAGATTTGTCATTAAAATATGTGGAAATCACCCGGATCTGAGTCGTTTATAGGGAAATGAGACCCCAACTTGAAGTTCATAAGAACTCTTGGTGACATCACCTCAAACGCCTCAAATCCGTAGGTTTCACGGTTAGAATTTGAGTTTCGAAAGATAGAATGATGTAGAATCGAGTGTAGATTGTAGAAGTACAAGTTTTATGTTGAAATCTTACCGGGATCGCAAGGAAATCGAGAGAAAAGGGTCTTGGTGCGCGTGTGGTTGAACAGGAGCTGTCACATCACTTGGATAGTGGTGTGGCAGGCTATTTATAGGCGAAAGAAGAGGGGAAGAGGGATCAGGCCCGGATAGCCCATCCGTGCGGATGGCCCATGCGTGCGGATGGCCATCCGTGCGCATGTCCATCCGTCCGGATGGTCCATCCGTCTGGATAGACATCCTGACGCTTGGAATTTCCCGTTTTTGATCGTTTTGACAGTTTTCGAAGCGTGTACGTCCATAATTAGTTTATTATCAATATATTGTTATTATTATATTATTATATATATAGATATATCACTAGGGGTCGTATTTACGTATCCATAATCCAAAGTTTCGATAATTAACATTCGGTTTCTGATTCGAGTATGCGATTATTATCGACGTTGCACGGCCATCAATGAGGGTAGTATAGGTCCTTTCTTGATGTCATCGTGAACGTTATTTCGTGTAGTGCCACAAAGACTGACGGGGTACCGTTTACTCGTATTGTCATCATCGTCATGACGACTGGAGCTACAACACTCACCCGAGGGTCCTTGTTAGCGGTAATTGTTTACGTTCGACACATCACGGCCACCGAGGAGGGTAGATTAGGTCCTCACTCAATGCCTCCGTGAGTGTTAGTGTGATAATAGTGTAGTATCGTGATATTGTATATCGAAAATATGCGATTATCCTTCGAATAATGATGTATACGATATAGTTACATTATGATCCGAATCTCTGGTGCTAGGCGTAGCGGGTATAACGAGTAGTAACAATCGCACAAAAGTGCGGGTTGTTACACCATGGGCTGAGGTGCGAGAATTGATGATGCTTGAATTCTGCTCTCCCCATGAACAACTGAAGCTCGAAGAAGAGTTCTGGCACTTGAAGCAGATTGGTGATGATAATCTTGCTTATACTACTCATTTCAAGCAACTCAGCTTAATCGTTCCTCACTTGGTTTCTACCCCTAAGCGCATGATAACCAAGTACATCAATGGATTACCTCCTGCTATGAGAGATTCAATTGAAGCAGCTCGGCTCGAGACAATTGAAGAATTTTATCGTCTGGCAGCAAGTTTGAACAACAATCGCGTATGTGACAAACAGTTTGGAAACTCCGCCCCTTCGGAAACAGCAAATCAAGTTACCCAGCAGCCTAGTGGTAGCAAGAACAAGAGACGAGACGAAAGTCTCAGGGTTCAGGATGCAATGCTATTGTTCCTGCTGTAAACCCTACTGCTAAGCCTGATCTTGCTGCTGCTGTTCAGAACCCTGCTGCTCCTGAAGTCAAGAGGCAGTACACTGGGCCTCACCCCAAGTGTAACACTTGTAACTTTCATCATCCTGCTAACTCTGCATGTCGTTTGTGTACCAACTGCAATCGCTATGGTCACATGACTCCCTATTGTCGTCAAGCTAACCCAGCTCAACAGGCTCAGCAAGCCCCAGCTCAGGTAGCCCTACCAGCTCTCCCGCAGAATCCAAGGCTAGTCAGCGTTGTTCGTGCATGCTACAAATGTGGAGATACTACTCACCTTCGTAACCAGTGTCCTCAGTTGAACCATGACCAACAGCCAGCCGCTCGTGGACGAGCGTTCAATCTTAATGCTAATCAGGCTCGTAACGACAATGACGTCGTTAATGGTACATTTCTCGTTAATAACCTTTACGCTTCGATTCTATTTGATACTGGTGTCGATAGAAGTTTTGTGTCCGTAGAATTTCAATCTTTGTTAAACTGTGCACGCTCTAAGTTACCTAAGTCGTTCTCGGTGGAGATTGCCGATGGAAAGTCGATTCTAGTTGATTCTATTCTAAGTGGTTGTTCCTTGACTCTTAACGACCACGTGTTTACTATTGATCTAATACCCATGCAATTGGGTAGCTTTGATGTCATTATCGGCATGGATTGGTTGCGTAAGAATCATGCCGAGATTGCTTGTCATGAGAAGTTTGTCCGTTTGCCTCTTTCGTCCGGTGATATTTTGCATGTCTATGGAGACCGGCCTTCGAAAGGATTGAAGTTGATGTTATGCACTCAGGCGAGCAGATGCTTACGAAAACAGAACTTTGCCTTCTTGGCCCACGTGGTGGAACAAAAGGGCAAGGGGAAGGACATAAGTGACGTTCCAGTAGTGTGTGATTTCCCTGACGTCTTTCCTGAAGATCTACCCGGTCTTCCTCCTCCTAGATCCGTTGACTTTCATATCGATCTCATACCTGGTGCGACTCCTGTCGCCAAGGCTCCTTATTGACTTGCACCTTTCGAGATGTAAGAACTATCCAGTCAACTACAATAACTGCTCGACAAAGGATTTATTCGTCCAAGTACCTCTCCGTGGGGTGCTCCCGTGTTATTCATCAAGAAGAAAGATGGTTCGTTTCGTATGTGTATCGACTACTGTGAACTTAATAAGCTTACCTTTAAGAATCGCTACCCTCTCCCTCGTATCGATGATCTATTTGACCAACTACAAGGCGCGCCCTGTTTCTCGAAAATTGATCTTCGTTCTGGCTATCATCAGCTTCGTGTACTCGAGGATGATGTACCCAAGACCGCTTTTCGCACTCGTTATGGACACTACGAGTTCGTGGTCATGCCTTTTGGATTGACCAATCCACCCGCTGTGTTCATGGATCTCATGAATCGTGTTTGTAAGCCTTATCTAGATCGTTTTGTGAGAGTCTTTGTTAACGATATTCTCATTTATTCTAAATCTAAAGCTGATCATGCTCGTCATTTACGCTTGATGCTTGAACTTTTACGTGGTTAACGTTTGTATGCTAAATTTTCTAAGTGTGAGTTTTGGATTAATGAAGTGCAATTTCTTGGTCACGTCATTAGTAAGCAAGGTATTCATGTTGACCCGTCTAAAATCGAAGCTATAAAGAGTTGGTGTACGCCTAAATCTGCATATGAGATCCGTTCCTTCCTAGGATTGGCGGGTTATTACCGCCGATTCATCGCGGACTTATCTAAGATCGTTGTTCCCCTCACTACGTTGACTCAAAAAGAGAAACCTTTTGCTTGGGGTCCCGAGCAAGAGGAATCTTTTCAGAATCTTAAGACCCTTTTGTGTAACGCTCCTGTTCTTACTCTCCCTGGTGGGAATGATGATTTCGTGGTATACTGTGATGCCTCGAACCGTGGTTTGGGCTGTGTGCTCATGCAGCGGGACAAGGTTATTGCTTATGCCTCTCGACAGCTCAAAGTGCATGAGAAAAACTATACTACTCACAATCTAGAGCTTGGTGAAGTTGTGTTTGCGTTAAAGATCTGGCGACACTACCTGTATGGTACTAAGTGTGTGGTTTTCACTGACCATAAGAGCCTTCGGCATATCTTTGACCAAAAAGAACTAAACATGCGACAGAGACGTTGGGTGGAATTGCTTAACGACTACGACTGCAAAATTCGCTATCATCCTGGCAAGGCGAATGTAGTGGCCGACGTTCTTAGTCGTAAAACTCATGTTAATGCTATCCGTATCTCTAGCGATCTCCATGCGTGTATTCGTGAAGCTCAGTATTCGTCAGCAAATGAAGGAAGTCTAGAAGTGGAAATCCAAGGCGCTAAAATTGATCAACTTGAAACTAAACCTAATGGACTCCAATACTACCTCAATCGCATCTGGGTACCGGATCGCGATAATCTCCGTGAGCTCATCATGAATGAGGCTCACAAATCCCGTTACTCTATTCATCCAGGTGCCGATAAGATGTACCATGATTTGTGTGTGATTTATTGGTGGCCTGGTATGAAGAAGGACATTGCTGCATATGTTTCTAAATGCCTTACTTGTACAAAGGTTAAGGATGAACATCAACGTCCTTCTGGACTCTTAGAACAACCCGAAATCCCAGTTTGGAAATGGGATAGTATCGCTATGGACTTTATTACTAAGCTGCCTCGAACACCTTCTGGTCACGATAGTATCTGGGTGATCGTCGATCGTTTAACCAAATCCGCTCACTTTCTTCCTATTCGTGAAGATTATAAAGTGGAGAAACTTGCTCGAATCTATACCAATGAGATTATATGTCGTCATGGCATACCCATCGACATAATCTCTGATCGTGATGGATGTTTTACTTCACATCTTTGGCAAACCTTTCAGTCCGCTATGGGTTCTCATCTGAATCTTAGCACGACATTTCATCCCCAAACGGATGGACAGACCTAGCGCACTATTCAAACCCTAGAGGATATGCTCCGTTCTTGTGTCATCGACTTTGGTGGTAACTGGGATGTACATTTACCATTGATTGAGTTCTCGTACAACAACAACTATCATTCCAGTATTCAGACGACTCCTTTCGAAGCTTTGTATGGTCGCAAGTGCCGATCTCCTCTCAGCTGGCATGATATTGGTGACAAGCAATTTACTGGCCCTGAAATCATTCAAGAGACGACGGATAAGATTCTTCAGAACCGTGATAACTTGATCAAGGCTAGGAGCAGACAAAAGAGCTATGCTGATAGAAGGCGCAAGCCTCTGGAATTTAATGTTCGTGACCGGGTTCTTCTCAAGGTATCTCCCTGGAAGGGAGTAGTTCATTTTGGTAAGAAGGGAAAGCTCGCTCCTCACTATGTGGGTCCTTTCACGATACTCGAGAAGATTGGCAAGGTGGCGTACAGACTCGACCTGCCACAAGAACTAAACAACGTACATCCAGTGTTCCACGTATCTAACCTACGTAAATGCTTAGCCGATGAGGAATTACAGGTTCCCCTTGAAGACTAGCAAATAAATGAAGCTGTACACTTTGTGGAGAAACCGGTCGAAATCATGGATCAAGGTGTCAAGCGATTGAGGCGCAGCAAAATTCCCGCAGTCAAGGATCGATGGGAAGGAAAGTGTGGCGCCGAATTCACTTGGGAACTTAAAAGTGAGATGAAGACCAAGTATCTGCAGCTCTTCGAGCAGTCTTCTTCCTAGATTTTGGGGACGAAATCTCCTAAAGGAGGGGATTTAGTCCCTAATCTATGTGATACTTGACACTTTTGATACTTGAGATGCTTAAATCTAGATTCTTGATTCTTAATACTATGATGCTTGATTCTAGAAACTTGATTCTTGATGTTTAACACTATGAGACTTGATTCTTGATACTTGATTCTTGAGGTTTGATTCTTGATACTTGATGCTTGGAAACTAGACTCTTGATTCTTATGGACTATGATTCTTGATACTTTGGTGCTTGACTCTTGAGACTCGGGCAACTTGAGACTTGGTTGAACGAGCGACTGGAGTCTTGTCACTGGCGGAAACTATGAAACTTGGAAACTTTTATGTTAATAATGTAATCTAGTTATGTGATACTATTACCCAATAATACGCAACCCAACGCTTAATCTAACTCGCAAAACGAATCGAATTCGGTGAAACGGAAAGGACGGGATTGACCGAATGGCAATTCGATGGGATGACCATCCGATCAGAGGGCCATTCGATCGAATTGCCATCCGATCCGCTGCACACCGCCTTTAACTCCTCCTTGCACTATAAATATGCCTGTCACATCATTTCCCACTGATGTGACAACCTCATTAGACCAGATGCACGCACTCCTCTTTTCTTCCATTTCTCGGCGATTTTGGTACGTTTTACACTAGTTTCTTGTACATCTTTGATCACTACACTATTCTCTATGAGATTCTCCTTTGAAATCTCACTTTTCACCGTGAAATCTCTGTGATTTGAGCTCTTGAGGATGACGTCATCATGGCTGTTTGTACAAACAAATTGTGTGATGTCATTCCTGTCAAGATCTAGCTCAGATCTAAGGAATTTCATGCAAATCTTTACTAAATCAAGACTTTTCAGCTAAAACATATACTTTTCCTTCATCTTTTCCTAAAACCTTACTTGAAACGGTTGAATCCGGATCTAAACGGACTGTAGACTTGATGATTAGTCTGGAGTCGGTTTGGAAATGTATTGTTGCCGGAGAAGATGATCGGAGTACGGATTCCGACATAAAACACAGTAAAAAAACATACACCTGAACGGACTGGGGTGATTCCCGTTCAACCAGATGGGCTGGATACTGATGTGGTTACCATTGTCTCAATACTTACCGTGCAGTCGTCGTTAGAATCGAAACTCAGAAACTTTTCAAGAGTGTAAACGGGACAAGACCTCCCAATCGAATGGCAATCCGATCGGACTTTCGTCCGATCGAACGGCCATCCGATTGGGGTGGCATATGTATCATGTCCCTTAAACACTTAGAATCTTTTGGAACTTGGATCTTTTAAACTTTGACACTTTGGAAACTACCGTCGTCGAATGGCAATCCGATCGAACTGCCGTCCGATCGGATGACCATCCAATCGTGATAACCTGAGTTGAACACTTGGCAAAACCTTTGGAATCTCAACACTTGGATAGAATCCGATCGGATGGCAATTCGTCCCCCACTCACCTGAGTCACCCCGATCGAATGGCAATCCGATCGGACTGCCGTTCGATCGAACAACCATCCGATCCAGTGACTGATCCGACACTTTGTGTAATCTCGTTATTTTTGTCCGACACTTATCTGTTGTAATCTAATCAGGCTAAACCTAAAGAGCTCCCTTTGATCCAATAGTAGTTAATCTGTTAAACAATCACTGTGAGTATACCCGATCCCTTTTTGTTTTAAACTTTGGGATGCAACATGTATTCTATTAAACTATGAAACTTGATACTTTTGAATCTAAACTCTATCGTATGTGTATGTGAAACTTGTGATTCTGGATCCTTGATTCTTTGTGCTATGTGAATGTTTAATCCAGAGTGTGTAGTTCCGCCTTAACAATCGTAGCGCTATAGGAGATGCACATCCCCATTATTCTCGGGGGTATTGTTAGGAGGATTCTAGTTTTCCTTGTGTCTTGGGAAAACACCAAAGCATCGGGACACTTGGGCTATCACTTGGACTGCGAACACTAGCACGGCTGAAACTATTTTGTTATCATTTACATTATGGATATGAGTCTTTGAATCTATTATGCTATATACTCAAACTTGTATGCTCGCCGGTACATTTTTGTACCGACTCTATTTTAATACATGTTGCAGGCGGATAGGATGCTGAATCATGGAAATCAAGCTAGGGCTGATGCTTAGAAACCCACCTAGTTTAATCTAGATTTTTGAACAATGATTTATGGTTGTACTTGATACTTTGTTGGTGATGTTGTTTTAGACAAATTTTGCATGAAACTTAATTAATCTATAATGAAACTTTTGATGTTATGGAATCTATTGAGCAATCTGAACGCTTAGTGCCGCACCCCGATGTTTCCGCCATCGGTTGGGGTGTGACAATTGGACCGTTTTACCGTCCGCAAACTACTAGACGTCATGGTCGGTACGTTGGCCCACTTAGGACTTGCACGTCGAAGCTTCCAACACTTCATGTATGTGAATGTCCCTCACAATGAGTTGTACTCCTCCAACGCTTTTGTTAATATATCTGTGTCGCTTTCATCGCTACAACAATTGTCCATATGTTAGAAAACCTCTAGAAACCCATGGAATTTGACATTTATATCGGTCTGTTTGCTTGATATTGAATCCTTGTCCCAGTATTCCCCTTTACTCATGAGATCAAAAAAGTTTGCTCGATTATTTCCCGAAAAATGGGTAATTTTTTATAGTTGGCGCCAAGAATTATAAAATACATTATTATACTTTATTTTTAAAATTTACAATTTAAAACAAAAAAATAACACTTAACAACTTCGAGATCCTCCGATATGTCGAGCCAAGCTCGTGAGAGCTTGAACTCCTCGTCATTTGACCAAGGTTAGTAGGTCTTTTTCGCCCGAGGAGCGGTAGCCACCTTTTTTATGCGATCGTCTTCCACGCTGAGAGGCCTCGGGTTTGCGCTAGGCATGTGTCTCCGGTGCCGTCTAAATCTCGGGCTCGTCTTTGTATTGGGAACCATACGCATGCCCCTAGTTGATGTTCATATTTGATGCAAAACCAAGTTGCCATTGAAAGTATTGTTGGGGCATGTTTAATACTTGTGTGTACCCCATCGTATTCGGATCACAATCTCGGTAATTGAAGGTTGGTAGTGGTTGGGTGGTGTTCGGGAGATACGAATTTGGGTTGGTTGGCTGAGACGGAACAATAAAAGGGGGCAGAATGGATACATGGTATGTTTTTATTAAAAAAAAAAGTAAGAGTGAGAGGATGTAGAAATGTGTTTAAAATAGTGGGTTGAATGCGGATTTTATAGGTGTTAAATGTAAACAATAAAAGTGAAAAATATTTTTTTTATTACCGTTGCATAATGGCTCTTTTTTGAAAACCCCAAATTCACCCGGCGTTTTCACAATCACACCAAAAATCCAAATATCAAGCCGCCGGGGGCAGTGTTGTGGCGTGATCTTTGCCACTTTAGGCCAGTTCACTTGGCCACTAGACCCGGTGTAAGAGTGATTTTCCTCTTTTGTATATTTAACTAGAAATTTATTTATATACTTTCTAATTTCTAATCACAATTCACAAGTCACAGGTATTTGCATGTGAGTGTGTGTTTCAATTTTTAGATGAATGTTGTGACTTTGTATGTGCATTACAACTTCACAATGGATGTAATGTAGTAGGTATTTGTGGGACATATATCATTTGCATTCACGCGTAAGAGTAATGTATCTTGGGCCATCACGTTAAACGCACTATAACATCAAAGTGGTTAAAACACCTATCATGTATATATATCCTTTAAAAAAGATAGTGAGCTTGATTGGTTGCTTTATAATGCACTGCCTACCTTACATAGTTTAGTCTTGTCAAAGTTTTGAGGTCCGAAAGTTGTTGACTTCTTGCCGAAGATTCTTGATTATTATTATTATCTTCCATCATCAAAGCTCCTAATTGTGGGCCTCGTTTGTTAAGAGGAAGCCCAACACCAGCAATCAAATCCAAACAAGGTTTCTGTCATCTTGTTAATAAACAAAGAAACCGATCCTCCTTGTCACAGAAGGTAGCTACATTAATTAATTAAAATGATGTTAAAATAGTACTAATTAAGCTAAACCAATTAATCTTAAAAATCCAAATATTCGGTAATTGATAAGGAAAGAAAATTAAAAGATTAAGAGAGTGAAGATGACAAAATTCTTGGTCAGAAATATTTATTACACTGATAGATAAAAATATAAACTACAAATTTAGTCCCTTAACTATTCTTAACTTATAATTTCAATCCATTGTTAATAAAGGATATGAATTTAATGTGTTTCCTACACTAGCATGTTAGTTTTTCATTTTCTCACAATTAGTAACTTGTCTTTGGTCCCCTCTTGTTTGACCATACTTTAAGACCTTCAAAATTTGCATTATTTTCCTAAGGCCACGTGGTGTGGCTCAGCGCTCTCTGTCACATCATCTTCATAACGTCTCTAACATCGATTTCGGGCGTTATGGTGCAAATGGCCAAGCTTTAACGAGCGCCAATAGTAACATTTGTGGGGGGCCATTAATATTATACTAGAAATGGTAACAATTTAAAAAATATACATTTTTAAAAATATATTCTATATAAACCTACACTTTAAACCATTCTATATACCACACAACCATTCTTCAATTTCCTTTTCCTCCCCATCTTTCCCAAAAACAACGACATTAACGTGTTTAGCCTGAACCACCCGTTTTTTTGCAAATCATCAACCGATGGACCCTGACAACCCGTACCGAACAAATCCATAAACGGACGAGGTCGAGTATTATCCGATAATGCCGCAAAATTCTCTAAGATCCCCGCATCCATCATCATCGGTACCCATACCCGTTTTCTTCTACCAGGGCCGGCCCTGAGAATTCCTGTACCCTGTTCGAGCTCGAAAAAACATGCCCTTAGTTCTTAACTAAATAAAAAATTTTAACTAGTTCGATGGGTACTGGAACTACGTTTTTGCCACCCGGATGCTTGTTTAGGAGCCATTAACATCTAAATAATCGACAAAGTTTGTATCAAATTAAGTTAACGCCTAAATAATGATCGACAACAAAAGGATCCTAAAATCATAAATCAACTAATCATAGAAATCGAAAATCATAAGTTCACTGTGAATCCTAAATCATAAGTTAACAACTGAGTTCGACAATTTGATGTTTACCTGAATACGAGAACTGATCCGTGATCGAACTGTGAACTGATCCGATCGAAGGCTGTGAAATCGAAGGCCTGCTGTGAACTGTGGGCTGATGAAATCGAAGGCGTGTGTGTGAAATCGAACAAAAACTTAAAACTACAGAATGATGATGATGAAATCGCTCTCTGCTGATTTTTAACCATTAACAAACAAAACATTCATCAAAATTCAAGGTCAAACATAACCAATCATCCAGTTCTCTAGCAACACATAAAAAGCCCTAATCATTCTCAACTACAAGCATTGTAATCAGTTCAATAATCACATAAAAGGAACATATAATACAAACAGAAACACAAAAAAATGAATGTACCTTTCTTCTAGAATTGGGAATAGCTCTCTCCGGCCCTGCGAGTGACGTTCCAATACCCACCGAACTAGTTGCCACCCATTTCTATTTCTTTATTATTATTAGTTTTTTAAATTATTTGGGTATTGGGCTCACTAACCTAATGGACTAACTAATTTAAACAATATGATTTTTTAAAACTGGCCTATGTTAATATTTGTTTGGCTATACCTTATTAATTTTTTTTACATATATAATATAGGATTTTTTTTTAAATTACGTGCCCTACGAAATCACGGGCCCTGTTCGGTTGTCCTCCCCGCCCTCCTTCAGGGCCGGCTCTGTCTTCTACTATCCCACTAAAATGCCACAATTGTCACAAAATTCTCCACGGTCCTCGCATCCGTTACAGTCATCATAATCTGTACCCAAAACCCAACCGATTTCTTCTAACAAACGTAGACACCGTAAGAAGGATCCAGATTAAGAATGTGCTCTGAAGTCAGTCGAGAGGAGGACTATTAACGAAGAACTAGCTTTGTCACGAGCGTGGCTCGATGTATCGGAGATCCGATTGTCGGTAATATTATTTTATCTCAATTAAATTTGTCTATTATTAACAAAACTTATAATATTTTTTGTCAACTAACTGTATAATATTTTTAGTAGGAAATAATTAAGACCAAATCGTGTTTTGGAGGCGTATATGTGAGAAATTTTTTGCCACTATAAACCACGGTGAATACCATACACCTGATTCGTTCTCTAGCAAATGGACGACAATGCGAACAAAAGTCTCCAACCTCAATAACATTGTCAATCGTCTTTCGAACAATCGTGTACGAGCAAGCGGTTCAAATGATGTGGAGGTCATGACCATGGCCCATAATGAATATAGAATCCATCATGATTCCGGCGTTACAATAATACTTCATTCGGAGCTTCTTCGAAAATCTCCAAAATGACATCTTGTACCACCATTTCAGCCAACAGTTCTGGCTTATCGTCTAAACTGTCAAAACAAGCTCTAGCACACCCTAACCGACCTCGTCCCAAGGTGCGTCAGATTCTTGTTCCTATTTAAACCTATACAATGACACGACGACTTTGCTTTTGAAAAACCACAAAACTTGTCATGGCCACCCGACAGAGATTGAAACAAGGCAACAGCAAGGGCCCGAGCAACCTCCTTGACAACAACAACAACTAACCCCGAGGGTCCATCGAAGTTGGACTATTAGGAGGAAAAAATCTCCAGATTGCTCTCGATCAAGTAACCAAAGCACCAATTGCAAATGAAAAGGCAAATGAAAAAAGATTTCAAGTTCCTCAAGAAAGACTTCTCGCATTACTCGCCTCTTCAACAGCCGCTTTTCAAATCTCGGAAAGAACGAAGAGCTAACTACATGATCATAGACTAGTGGTTGTTCTTTGTTGGTTTATTTTTGGTAGTTTTTTTAAGTTGGTTTGTAATTTTTTGTTCTAGTTTAATGTACTTTTTAAGTTTTATCTTAATTCTTTTTTTTACATATCTAATTTTATTTTAAATTTATAACATTTCTAAATTTTAGATAAAACTAATGATTAAGTAATTATGCAAGGGGATTTATGGGCACTTATCCCACTCCATGGTAGTTAAGAGTGGCTAGCAATAATCCCTTAATGGCTTTATCCCACACAATGTAATCAAAGAAAATTTTTGATGGTAAGATGGTTTTCCTCTTCAAGGTGTAATTGTAAGCCCCTAAGGGCATTTAATTCATTTTTTTCTAATGAGTTAATTACTGTTTTCGTCCCTGAGGTTTTTCAAAAATAACGGTTTCAGTCCATTAGTTTAAAAATTGCGATTTCAGTCCATTAGTTTCATTTTCATAACCATTTCAGTCCACTAACTTAACTCCATCCATTTATTTTGTTAACTTTGGATAAAATTACCAAATTACCCCTGCTAACTTAACAAATTGTAATATAAAAATTCTAAAAAATCTAAAAATCAAAAAAATTCCAAAAAATTCAAAAAAATCAAAAAAATTCCAAAAAATCTAAAAATAAAAAAAATTCCAAAAAATCTAAAAATAAAAAAAAAATTAAAAAATCCTAAAAATTCTAAAAAATCCAAAAAAATTTTAAAAAATCCAAAATGTTTCATTAAATGTTTCGAACCCGAACCGTTTCGAGCTGAACCGTTTCGACGCGAACCGTTTCGACCCGTACCGTTTCGAGCCGAACCGTTTCGCATCGAAACGGTTCGCGTTGAAACGGTACGAGTCGAAACGGTTCGCGTCGAAACGGTTCGGCTCGTAACGGTACGGGTCGAAACGTTTCGCGTCGAAACGGTTCGCGTCGAAACGGTACGGGTCGAAACGGTTCGCGTCGAAACGGTACGGGCAGAAACGGTTCGCGTCGAAACGGTTCGGCTCGAAACGGTACGGGTCGAAACGGTTCGCGTCGAAACGGTTCGCGTCGAAACGGTTCGCGTCGAAACATTTAATGAAACATTTTGGATTTTTTAGAATTTTTTTGGATTTTTTAGAATTTTTATGATTTTAAATTTTTTTTTTTATTTTTAGATTTTTTGGAATTTTTTTGATTTTTTTGAATTTTTTGGAATTTTTTTGATTTTTAGATTTTTTAGAATTTTTTTATTACAATTTGTTAAGTTAGCAGGGGTAATTTGGTAATTTCACCCAAAGTTAACAAAATAAATGGATGGAGTTAAGTTAGTGGACTGAAATGGTTACGAAAATGAAACTAATGGACTGAAATCGCAATTTTAAACTAATGGACTGAAACCGTTATTTTTGACAAAACTCAGAGACGAAAACAGTAATTAACTCTTTTCTAATGTTGCATCATTTCACTTTATACTCCACAGAATGTAAAGCTGCTACAAGTTCAAGTCATTTTTTAATATTAAATAATGATATACAACCATATTTTGTAATATGACGTAAAGTGCACGTAAATATAAAACTAGAGGTACCACTGACATTCATATCTTAGACAACTTAAACTCCGATAAGATGAATCAATCTTCTCAAATACAAGTAAACATATAAAGGGATAGATTTACGCCAATAAAAACGAGCCAATTTTCACTAAACGTACACCTTAAGTACTTGCACGATTTCATTAAAAACTTCTTAAAATGTAAACCTGCACCAAGTTTAAGCCATTTTTCAGATATTGCATGAAGGCGTAAAGTGCACATAAATATAAAGTTAGAGGTTCAAGCGATGTTCATTTGTCAGACTACTTAAACTTTAAAAAGACGATAAATGTAAACGGATATATTTACACCAACCAAAAAGATCCAAGCTTTTCACTACACATGTTAAAATGTAAATGAACAATTTACGCCAACCATAATGATCCAAGCTTTTCACCACACGTGTGAAAACTTATTAACACCTTAAATACTTGAATGATTTGATTTAAAACATCTTAAAATGTAAATATGCACCAATTTTAAGTCATTTTAAATTTAATCTAATGTCAAATAATGATACACGACCTTGTTTTGCATGAAGGTGTAAAGTGCATGTAAATATAAAAAATTATAGGTTCAACAAACATTTTTTCAGATGACTTAAACTTTGATAAGACGAATCAGTATTCTTAGTACACACGTTAAAATGTAAAGGGATAGATTTACACCAACCGAAACAAGCCAAGGTTTTTCACTACACGTCTTAAAACATCTTAACACTTTAAATACTTGCATGATTTCATGTAAAACTTCTTAAAATGTTAACATGACCCAAGTTTAAGCCATAATTCATATATGGTAGTGTCAGATAATGATACATAACCCTATTTGGCTATTTTGAATGAAAGTGTAAAGTGCATGTAAATATATTAGAGGTTGAGTTGATGTTCATCTGTTAGACGACTTGAATTACGATAAGACAACTCAATATTCTATGTACACGTGTTAAAATATAAAGGGATAGTGATGTATTGCAAAATACATTATTTATTATGTACAGTTTGTTCGGTTTTTAGTTAGATTTTGTGTCGTTTTATTTAGAATGTATATACTTTTGATTCGTTTATGTTTTACAGGTTTTGGTTAATGAAAGGAGTTGAAAAGAGTGGAAAATGAGCTAAAATATGCTAAAACCAAGTACTAGGACGTGAACGGATGATCGAGATATAAAACGGTGACAAAAATAAGGTTTTTTAGGTTTTCATGGGCTGTGATAGGTTTAAGGTAGGTTTTCATGCCCCGCCAAAGCCTCCGTTTGACTCGCTGACTGAAATGGACACGCCATGGGCTGCCAAAACCTCAGCCATGGTTTTCATGGGCCGCCAAAACCCTTCAGCCCAGCAATTACGTGAATTTGGTGATTTTTGGGCCTTTTGACATGTATTTATACATTGTTATTAAACCCTAATCGATTAGAGAACCTCTTGGACGAAATTTAGAGCATTTTATGCAAGAGGTCAAGGCTGTGATGTGACAACTGGCACAAAACCGGTAATTTCCGTACAGTCTAATTATTATTAAATATCTGCAATTATGTGCTTAAATGTCAACATTGTCTGATTTCATGCTATACATGTGAATTCATGCACGTTTTATACTTCAAATATTGTTTTAGACCATGGGGTATGGGGCGGGGGTTTGGGCGTGAGTTGGGGGAAAACGCCCAAGCCACCACCCCGGGTGGGCTTGGGCTTGGGCGTGGCCCTTGGGGCTTGGGTTTCAAGCCGGGCGTGGGGCGGTCTGGCCAAGCTGACATGGCGGGCTCTCACTGGACAAACCAAAGTAACCGTTGGGCTAGTCGTTGGCCAACGGCTATCTTAAAAAAAAAAAAATTCCACTATAAAACTCACATTTTTCTTCCATTTTTTACCACATTCAACCACATCTTCTATAATCATCTTCAATTCTCCTTCTACAAAACGAAAAAATGCATCCTCGTAACCGTCCTTTTGACTCGAACAACCCGTATGCATTCCAAGAAAATAATCCTAGCCCACCACCCATTCGTCCAATGCCTCGTCCATTTTTTATACACTCTTCTATGCCCCAAGAAGCGAGTTATGCATCGTATCTTGGGAATTGTTTGTTTACTAACTTCCCACACACCGATGATGCGATACCTACCTCGTTTACACAAACGCCCATCAACATTTCACCAAACTCCATCGACCTTTCACAAAACGAAACCATCCCCGAAACTTAACCACCCAACGATGGTCCTTCCGCATCGAAACCCATCAAAAAGAGAAGCCATAAGAAAAAAACCGAGGGGGATAAAGCACTTGAAACCGCTAAGCGAAAACAACTAAAATGGACCGTTCCTGAAGAACTTGCATTGGCGAGGGGTTGGTTTCAACAATCTCAACATGCAACTTTAGGTATTCTTAAACTTTGTTTATATTAATGGTTTTTTTTATATAACTTTGTAATATATTAAATTTTGTTTTTATAAAAATAGGAAATTCTCAACATCGAACCCATTTGTGGCAAGGGGTTAGTAGAGTATTCCATAAAGAATTGAGAAGAGAGGTTTATCGTGAAAACGATAGCTTATCCTCGAAGTGGACCGAGATAAGCGGCCAACTTACAAAATATAGTGGTTTTTTAAATAAAGCAAAACAAAACCCAAAAAGTGGTGAAACCGAAGCCGACATTGTGATGAATGCATTGGTTCAATTCAAGACAAATGTGGGGACCGACTTCCGTTTCATGCATTGTTGGGAGATTTGTAAGTTCCATCCAAAGTGGTCGAATATCCCCAGTGGTAGCGAAAGTAACACGTCTTCCAAAAGGTCAAGGGCCTCGTCCCAAGCCCAATCTGATGCACGAGATCAAGAGTTTGAGGACCTTTTGGATGATTCGCCAAGCCCAAACCGGCCTGAGTATGGAAGAGATGCTGCAAAAAGGCGTGCTCAAAAATCAGGATCTGGTACGGCATCGCCTTCAGCTGGGAGTTTGGGCTTGCGTAGGGGAATATACAGCGACCAATTGGATGACATTTCATCCAAGTTAGATACATTCAACATCTTCCAACAACAAAGGGCCGAACAACAAAAGAGCAAAGAACCTAGAGATGTCGCTAGAGATGCCCTGAGACAAAGACGTGATGATTTGAAATTGCTATCCCAGCCGATTGATCACCTACAGGGTGACGAGTTACAAATAGTGTTGGAGATGAGAGAAGAGATAAAAAAAACAAATATAAACATTAGGAATTTTTTTTATGTAATTTTCTTTAATTAAAAATATTAAAAAAAATTAAATTTGTTGTTTAACAAACAGCCCACCGGGTCAGCCCAGCGAAGCCCACCAAACCCACGCCCCAAACCCCCGCCCCACCATACCCTGTTTAAATGTGGGTCGCCCCATGTCTGCCCCCCCAAGCCACGTGTCAACAAATGCCCCAACCCAAGCCCAACCCAAGCCCCACCATACCCCACGGTCTTATGCATTACTTTTAGCGTTGCGTCAGAAAGATTAATAAACTCATCGGTAAGACACACTGTGTCAGTAGTTCTGCAGAAAACAGTCAGATATTAGAATTAGGGCCTAGTAATAGGTCCAACATCTAAAATACATTAAAACCCAAGTGTGGATACAAGGGTTAACATATAAACTTTCTGGAAGCCAAACTATGCACTAAAAAGCACCCGAAACTTATCTAAAATGCTGAAATCAGCATAATTCAGCAACAATTAAGCTATAATCAGCTTTTAAGCACATTAATATCATGTAGAATTTATGTTTTATTGTCCAAAATAACTTACAAAGTTTCGGGAATTAAAACTGCCACAAAAAGTGCTTTATACCTAGTGAAACTGCGCAATTCAGCACTTTAATGAACCGTAACGAACCCAACAACCGGACAATAGCTGGGACATCAAAATTTGACTAGAAGTAATGTTTTTATGATATTAAACTAGTATTGATGCTAGAACACCTTAAAAATCATAAAAACCCCTAAACACACTTAAACATACTTAAGCCTTACCGTTTACACTTTAAACCTTCAACTTCCAAAATTTTACAATTACCCCCCCCCCCCTCACCAAATCCGGCCCCTATGGGTCCCACATAAAGATTTTAGTTGATTTTATTTGATTATATTACATTTTATGTGGGGAATATTCTAGTAATATACCATAAGAAGATATGGAAGATCTTTATAAATGCCTAAACAAATCACACACTCTCATTCATCTTCTTCTTCCTTGTTTCTTCCTCCCTACTCACGGCTCATCACACACACATATACACATTCATTTTCAAGCTTCAATCATTCAATCCAAGGTGATCTAGAGGTGTATGAAGGCCATTTAGGAAGGTGTATGGTGCTAGAACTTGAAGGACCACCTTGTGGAGCTTTTAACCTCTTGATTTCTTCCTTGTTCATCATCTCCATTTTTGTGCCACTTCCCTAGCCATTAGAGCTAGTAGTAAGCTTCTTGATCACTAATTTATGTCATGTTTATGTTATGTACAAGTTTCACCATCTAAACAACTTAACTGCTAATGTTAAAAATGAAAAGATCTAACATATTCATGAAGAAAATAAGTGATTACATGAAATTTTAGTGTATGTATTGATGTTGTTGAGGTTGTATCTTGTAGTTATGGTTAGATCAAGTATGTTAAAGCTTGGATCTACCAAGTTTAAGCATGGATCTTGAAGGATCCATGGTTAAACTTGAAGATGAACATATGAAGCATAATGTGAACTTGAAATATAAATTTTTATGCATAAACTTGTAATCTTGAAGTAATAAAGTGTGTGTAGAACTAAAACTCATGGAAGGTTTGTTAAAAGTTTAACATAGAGTTTGTTTTGAAAGATCTAAAGATATTTAGCATGGATCTTAAAAGATCCATGGTTAAACATAAGACTAAAAACAATGATCTTTCTAATGGACATAAAGGTGATTTTAGAACATGATTTACAAACTTTAAAGATCATTAAACTCATGGATGAGTTGGTTAATGAAATAAAGTCTCACATAAGTCTGTTTAAAATACAAAAGAACACTTATTTTTGGAAAGATCATCTTATGTAAAGTGTAGATCTAAAATAGTACACATTTTTAACAAGAAACAAGTTTACCGTGATGTTTCATATGAAGAGATTTGTATATGTTGTTGGTGATTATTGTTGGAAAATTGTTTTGATGATTGAAAAGAAAATAAACACATGTTTTGAAAACATGAGAAACCTCCATTTTTAGAGGAAGCTATGTCAAAATTTTTATAAAATTTTGACACTTAGAAAAATATAAGTTTCGGTGAAACTTATTCCCTAAAAATTCACCTAAAAATATTTACCAAGGTTTCCCTAATTTTTGTGTAAATTTCAAGTTAAGAAATGATGATTTCTTCAAGATAAAAATTGATATTAAGTATGTATATTTTTAAGGAAAATATATATATTTATTGATCACCGAATTTTGTGCTAAGTGTATATTATGTGTACTATATGTAGTAGTGTATTAGGAACTTCAAAATACACTAAATACTCCCAAGGAGTATGAGTACAAAATACACATACAAATACATGAAAATACATAAGTATACAAGTGTACAAAAATTCTTCACAAAGAAGCACATGGAAAAATACAAGAAAATATATTTATGAAAATATATTTCTTAACATATTATTTAACTTGGACAGGTTATGAACTTAAAAATACATTTTTGGACAAAAATATATAACCAATACCAAGTATTGGAATTTATACAAAATCGGGTGAATATCAAGAATAACCATATATATTTTAAAGCATGACCAAAATATATATGTTTCATACAAGTCTTAAAAATACATTATTTTTAAGAAATATAATTCCAGAAAGTAATAAAAATCAAAGTATTGATTTTTGGTGAAAAATACAAAATACACAAGTATTTACATAAAATACAAGTATATTTTCCTAAGAATACTTGTACAAAAATAATATTGAGAATATTATTTTACGAAATACTTATATTTATTTTTGGGAAAATAATATAAGTAACATACATGAAAAGTTAAAAATATAAATTATTTTTAACATCTATTACCTTGAAAAGGGACTACATGAATGAATATATATTTGAGAAGTAAAATATATATTTACAAAAATACATTACATACATAAAGTGCAAAGGTATGACAAACGGGCAAGACCCGACAAACAAGGGCACGACCCTCATGAAAGAATGAACATACAAAGAGCAAATACATAAACAAAAGATGGTGACTTGTACTTGTGTGATACAAGTCTAGTGACTAACATACATAGAACACGTATAGGTCACGACGCTACAAAACCAACCGATGAAGTTTACGGCGCAGGATACGCAAAGTTGTGAGTTCATGTCCCCCTTTTCTTTTAACTGTTTTTAGTTTTATAACTTCGAGGGTGAAATACATGTTACAAATGTTACAATTTTTACAAATGGTATGTTGAATACAAAACTAAGGAATGATACCATAGATCATGTGACGAATAGGGTACCATAAGCACCATTAGTCAATGTATACATTTAGACCGCAGAACAAAAGGGTTAGATCTAATGGGTTTCAGGCAACCCCACTCTTGGCCTACTTCTACCAATGAGTGCTTTTGTGTCTCAGTCGATCTCGACAAAAATGCCTAGGTTTGGTGGCTTCCTATGTCGTGACACATGTTAGTGGCCTTGCAAACCACTAGCGATCTCGTATTCCTTACATTTACAGAACTCAGTTTCAGATACGTCATTACAAATTACATACCATGTTTTCATTCAAGTACATAAACATTCAATACAAAAACTGCATGAACTCACACCAACATTATGTTGACGATTTTCCCAAAACTTACATGTATTTCAGGAAACAAGTTAGATCTTGGGCGCTGGTGTTGTTTTCAAGATGTAAATTTCAAGTTAGATGTCATCCACTTTTGTTTGTATCATAACTTGAGAGTTTTGGTTGAAACTTAAATGGCTCGTGTTTGTAACATTTCAATCTTATGAATGGATGAACATCTTGTTTTAAATCATATAGTTGTTTATTATAATTGAATGCAATGATATTGAGCAAGTCACACATCATACGCTTCCGCAAAAGTCAGGGTGTGACAGTTTGGTATCAGAGCTTCGATTGTAGTGAACTAGGATTCTTTCTTGAGTCTAGACTACAATCATTAGGACTCTCTCACGAAAACATTTTTACAAAAGGTTTGTCATTGCATTTACAAAATGCGCCAAGATCCATGAATCCAACATTTTTCAAAGGAAAGAACAAACGAGAGTTATATGAGACATGTAGCATTTATTTGCTTGTGTATACTAAGTAACGTTATTATATATTATTATATATGCATATATGTGTACAGAATGATTATTGACGAGATACCTTCGACTTCGAATCCTATTATTGTTCTTGACTTGCACAATGAGATTATCGACCTCGCGTACACTGCGGAGCTTATGGTTGATTACCAAATGAGGCCCCGAGCTTGATTCTATAGAAAATGGCTGTTATTCCCCCTTGAATGCGAAGATGCCTGACTACGGCAGTGACGACGAGGCAGAGGAGGTAACCTTGGACAGCGACCTTATCAGTGAGACGAGACCCCGGCGGCTTTTACGAAGCGAGATTGACGACACTCATGTCCAATCACGGAAGATCAAGTACTCATCTTGAAGGTGCCCCTCCAACTTCCAGGAATTCCCCTTATTCCTATTACATCTAAAGCAGTGTGCCTATACGCGCGTAGCGATAACAAATGATGGCGCGTGGACCACCATAATGGTCCTTTCCATGTCGGAGGTATAAGGACAGTAGTGTCCTCTCTGTGGTTGATCATCTACTTTGAACGAGGGAAAGTTGGGGTGACCGTGTAAAACAATTTATTATTACGGGGGCCCACGTAATAACGACTTGTAGTGCATGGAAATCCTGGTGGACTCTGCGGGTCAAGCTAATGATCACCACCCATCCAAAACATTCTAAGTGTTCACACCTTCATCTAGTAGGGCAATACCTAGATAATTGCTATAGCACCTTATAAGCAGGAAACCTGTCTTTGCCTACTTCGTGACTGACACTTCTACCCATATTACAACACCGACTCACCCATCAGTACTTCCACCCTCTCTATCCCGTGGTGTACCCCATCATTTGGGTAGTGCATTCACACCCTGGAAACCACTTTACGGTTGCTGCAAGGCACAATTCGGTCCAGAGGAAGAAGTCATGCACCCTCGCGACCTTATCTCTGCGTTTTCACTATCACTTACCTCTATACGTGGTAGTAATGCACAACCCCCCATCTCCTGTGAAGCATACCCGTTTATGTAAAACTAAAGACTTTGGAAGAGTCGGAGACTTGAGGAATAAACAAGGAACAAGGTGAAGGGAAGACCTCACCGTATTTTTATAGCCCTGGATGACTTGCATCAATCGGAGTAAGGTGACTCCGAGGAGGTTTGCTACGCAAGGCTAATTTCAACAAATGGATATGGTTTACGAAAAAGTCAATATACCCTTAGCAAGATTTTGTTGCGACTCATTTTACCTCGCTACAATGATGAGATGATTTCGGTGGGAAGATGTGCATAAGAATTACCCTACCTTTATACTTATGGTGCACGAAGAATAAGCTTTGCTTTCACACAAAGACAACAACATTTATTCCAAAATAAATGTTTAATCTCGTCTATGTATTTTATACATGAGAAGCTCTAAAGCAAACAACAAACATAAGGAAACCGCTGCGACTAGGAAAGTCAAGGCATTCATTGTAACGACTAAGATAGGTGATAAAAGCTACCAAGGAGAACTACCAAAGTGTGATAGATGTGGTTATTATCACACAGGTCCGTGCAGGACTCGTAGGTGTGAAATTAGGGCAAGACCGGGCATAGCAAGGAGGCATGCTGGTCTAGTATGAGACATGTGAATGGAATTTAGGACAGTAGTAGCAATGGCAAAGGCCAAGAGTTGCTACGAATGTGGCGACAAAGGACACTATCGGAAGGACTGCCCGAAGGAAAGTTCAAGCTCTTGGGAGCATTTTCATGAAGGGAATACGCAAGGCACGCTAGGACCCGAACGTAGTTACGAGTACGTTCCTTATAAACCGACACATTGCATCTGTTCTATTTGGTACCGGTGCCGACTTTGGTATAAAGTCTATGGAACTTAAGGATATACTTGGCTTAGGAACAAGTAAGCTAGACTCCCCACATGCTATAGAGTTGGCAAATGGGAAATCAGTAGAAATGGATAAAGTTATTAAGGGTTGTATACTTGGACTTGGGGAAACGAAAATTCCCTATCAACCTTCTACCAGTTGGTTTAGGTAGTTTTGAGGTGGTAGTCGTCATGGATTGGATATCCAAGAATAAGGCTGAAGTTGTTCGTCATGAGAAAATCATTCGCATCCCTCTTGCGAATGATGAAACACGCATCGTGCATGGAGAGAAACGAGACAAGCCTCTGCGAATCATCAATTGTATGAGGGGGCAGAAGTGCTTATGGAAAGGTTGTGTTGCATTCTTGGCGCATGTAGTAGATAAGAAGGCTGAGGAGCCGAAACTCAAAGACATTCCTGCGGTGAAGGAATTCCCCGATGTTTTTCCTGACGAATTGCTAGGACTACCTCCGCAACGACAAGTCGAATTCCATATTGACTTGGTTCCAAGGGCCGCTCCTATGGCCAAGGCACCATATCGACTTGAGCCATCCAAGATGCAAGAATTATCTACACAACTCCAGGAGTTGTTGGATAAAGGATTTATAAGGCCGAGCCCCTCGCCTTGGGGAGCTCCAGTTTTGTTCGTAAAGAAGAAGAATGGAACCCTGCGGATGTGTTTCGATTATAGAGAACTGAATAAGCTCTCTGTCAAGAATCGGTATCCGCTACTGAGGATTGACGACTTATTCGATCAATTGCAAGGATCGAGTTACTACTCCAAGATCGACCTTCGATCTGGATATCATCAATTAAGGATCCAAGAAGAGAGCATACCAAAGACTGCATTCAGAATGCGTTATGGGCATTACGAGTTCCTTGTGATGCCATTTGGATTGATGAACGCGCCAGCAGTATTTACGGATCTGATGAATCGTGTCTGCAAACCAAATCTCGATAAATTCGTGATTGTATTTATCGATGATATTCTGATTTATTCGCGAACGAAAGAGGAGCACGAGCAACACCTCAGGACCATTTTGGAACTACTGAAGAAAGAGAAACTTTATGCAAAGTTCTCAAAATGCGAATTTTGGATTCGTGAAGTACAGTTCCTTGGTCATGTCCTGAACGAGAAGCGCATTCATGTAGATCCAGCAAAGATAGAGGCAATAAAGAATTGGGAAGCTCCCAAAACACCAACTGAAGTTCGACAATTTTTGGGATTAGCGGGCTATTACCGCCGGTTCATCAATAATTTCTCCAAGATAGCTCAACCGCTAACTTCCCTCACGCAGAAGGATAAGAAGTACGACTGGGGTGATGAGTAGGAAGACGCCTTCCAACTTCTCAAAAACAAGCTATGTGATGCACCGATACTATCCTTACCCGAAGGCACTGAAGACTTCGTGGTATACTATGACGCTTCGCGTCAAGGATTGGGTTGCGTGCTCATGCAACACCAAAAGGTCATCGCTTACGCTTCAAGACAGTTGAAAGTTCATGAGAAGAACTACACCACACATGACCTGGAGGTAAGCGCGGTGGTATTCGCCTTGAAGATCTGGCGACATTATTTATACGATACTCGGTGTACAATCTTCACAGATCACAAAATCTTGCGGCACATCTTTGATCAGAAGGAAGTGAACATGCGTCAGAGACGGTGGGTTGAGTTGCTAAACAATTATGATTGTGAGAATAAGTACCATCCCGGAAAGGAGAATGTGGTAACAGACGCTCTAAGTCGAAAGTAAACGGTTAAGACCCTAAGGGTTCAAGCATTGGAAATGACCATTCGAACGAATCTCACTGCACGCATTCATGACGCCCAACAAGAAGCCCTTTAAGGAAGAGAATCTTAGAGCTGAATATCTCCGAGGTATGGAAAAGAAATTGGTGCCAAACGAAGAGGGAACCTTATACTTTATGGGGCGCATTTGGGTTCCGCTCTATGGCGGTATTCGAGAAGTCATCTTTGATCAAGCTCACAAGTCGAGATACTCGATCCACCCAGGATCGGACAAGATGTATCAAGACTTGAAAGAATACTACTGGTGGCCGAAGCTTAAAAGCGATGTTGCTGTTGGGAAGTGCCTAACCTGTGCTAAGGTTAAGGCCGAATATCAGAAACCATCTGGTCTATTGCAACAACCCGAGATACCCATATGAAAGTGGGAGCAAATCTCGATGGACTTCATAACGAAATTACCCAGGATCCCTAGAGGGCATGACATGATATTGGTTACAGTTGATCGATTGACGAGGTCTACGCATTATCTACCAATCCAAGAGAATGATAGCACTGGAAAGCTTGCTGAGCTGTATCTTAAGGAAATAGTAGTACGTCATGGAGTGCCTATTTTGATTATTTCAAATAGATATGGACGTTTTGTCTCAAGGATCTGACAATCCTTTCAGGAGGCCTTTGGATCTCAACTAGATCTGAGCACGGCCTTCCATCCGCAAATAGACAGCCAAAGCGAATGGACCACACAAACACTAGAAGATATGCTTCGCGCATGTGTTATGGATCTAGGCGGCAGCTGGGATACTCATCTACCTTTAGTTGATTTTTCCTATAATAACAGCTACCATACGAGCATAAAAGCCGCACCGTTCGAAGCTCTATATGGCCGCAAGTGACACTCGTCGTTGTGTTGGGCAGACGCTGGAGACAAACAGTTGATTGGTCCTGAACTTGTCCAAGAGACAACAATTAAGATCGTGCAGATCCGAGAGCGCATTAAGGCGGCTCGTGATCGACAGAAGAGCTACGCTGATCGTAGACGAAAACCTTTAGAATTCGAGGTATGAGACAAAGTTCTGTTGAAAGTCTCACCTTGGAAAGGTGTAGCAAGATTCGGAAAACGTGGAAAGTTGAATCCATGATACAATGGACCATTCCAGATCTTGGAAAAGATTGGCACCGTGGCGTACAAGTTGGAGTTACCGAAAGAACTTAATGGTGTACATAGCACGTTCCATGAGTCAAACCTCAAAAAGAGTCCAACCTAGGAAACAGTCATCATCCCTACGGATGAGGTGCATATCGACGACACACTCCGATTTACAGAACAACCTGTTGAAGTAACGGATTGGAAAATCCATAAAACAAGGAGGAGTCGCATTAAGTTCATCAAAGTACGTTGGAACTCTAAGAACGGACCCGAATACACGTGGGAACGTGAAGACCGGTTCAAAGCCAAGTACCCCCATCTGTTCGAGAAAGCTCCTACGGGAGATAACTCAGCCCGAATTTCGGGACGAAATTCTTTTAACGGGGGGAGACTGTGACAACTGGCACAAAACCGGTAATTTCCGTACAGTCTAATTATTATTAAATATCTGCAATTATGTGCTTTAATGTCAACATTTTCTGATTTCATGCTATACATATGAATTCATGCACGTTTTATTCTTCAAATATTGCTTTATGCATTACTTTTAGCGTTGCGTCAGAAATACTAGTAAACTCACCGGTAAGACACACTGTGTCAGCAGTTCTGCAGAAGACAGTCAGATATTAGAATTAGGGCCTAGGAATAGGTCCAACATCTAAAATACATTAAAACCCAAGTGTGGATACAAGGGTTAACATATAAACTTTCCGGAAGCCAAACTATGCACTAAAAAGCACCCGAAACTTATCTAAAATGCTGAAATCAGCATAATTCAACAACAATTAAGCTATAATCAGCTTTTAAGCACATTAAATATTATGTAGAATTTATTTTTTATTCTCCAAAATAACTTACAAAGTGTCAGGAATTCAAACTGCCACAAAAAGTGCTTTATACCTAGTGAAACTGCGCAATTCAGCACTTTAACAAACTGTAACGAACCGAACAACCGGACAATAACTGGGACATCAAAATTTGACTAGAAGTAATGTTTTTATGATTTTAAACTAGTATTGATGCTAGAACACCTTAAAAATCATAAAAACCCCTAAACACACTTAAACATACTTAAACCTTACCGTTTACACTTTAAACCTTCAACTTCCAAAATTTTATATTTTACCCCCCCCCCCCCTCACCAAATCCAGCCCCTATGGGTCCCACATAAATATTTTAGTTGATTTTATTTGATTATATTAGATTTTATGTAGGGAATATTCTAGTAATATACCATAAGAAGATATGGAAGATCTTTATAAATGCCTAAACAAATCACACACTCTCATTCATCTTCTTCTTCCTCCCTACTCACGGCTCATCACACACACATATACACATTCATTTTCAAGCTTCAATCATTCAATCCAAGGTGATCTAGAGGTGTATGAGGCCATTTAGGAAGGTGTATGGTGCTAGAACTTGAAGGACCACCTTGTGGAGCTTTTAACCTCTTGATTTCTTCCTTGTTCATCATCTCCATTTTTGTGCCACTTCCCTAGCCATTAGAGCTAGTAGTAAGCTTCTTGATCACTAATTTATGTCATGTTTATGTTATGTACAAGTTTCACCATCTAAACAACTTAACTTCTAATGTTAAAAATGAAAAGATCTAACATATTCATGAAGAAAATAAGTGATTACATGAAATTTTAGTGTATGTATTGATGTTGTTGATGTTGTAACTTGTATTTATGGTTAGATCAAGTATGTTAAAGCTTGGATCTACCAAGTTTAAGCATGGATCTTGAAGGATCCATGGTTAAACTTGAAGATGAACATATGAAGCATAATGTGAACTTGAAATATAAATTTTTATGCATAAACTTGTAATCTTGAAGTAATAAAGTGTGTGTAGAACCAAAACTCATGGAAGGTTTGTTAAAAGTTTAACATAGAGTTTGTTTTGAAAGATATAAAGATATTAAGCATGGATCTTGAAAGAACCATGGTTAAACATAAGACTAAAAACAATGATCTTTCTAATGGACATAAAGGTGATTTTAGAACATGATTTACAAACTTTAAAGATCATTAAACTCATGGATGAGTTGGTTAATGAAATAAAGTCTCACATAAGTCTGTTTAAAATACAAAAGAACACTTATTTTTGGAAAGATCATCTTATGTAAAGTGTAGATCTAAAAGAGTACACATTTTTAACAAGAAACAAGTTCACCGTGATGTTTCATATGAAGAGATTTGTATATGTTGTTGGTGATTATTGTTGGAAAATTATTTTAATGATTGAAAAGAAAATAAACACATGTTTTGAAAACATGGGAAACCTCCATTTTTAGGGGAAGCTATGTCAAAATTTTTATAAAATTTTGACACTTAGAAAAATATAAGTTTTGGTGAAACTTATTCCCTAAAAATTCACCTAAAAATATTTACCAAGGTTTCCCTAATTTTTGTGTAAATTTCAAGTTAAGAAATGATGATTTCTTCAAGATAAAAATTGATATTAAGTATGTATATTTTTAAGGAAAATATATATATTTATTGATCACCGAATTTTGTGCTAAGTGTATATTATGTGTACTATATGTAGTAGTTTATTAGGAACTTCAAAATACACTAAATACTCCCAAGGAGTATGAGTACAAAATACACATACAAATACATGAAAATACATAAGTATACAAGTGTACAAAAATTCTTCACAAAGAAGCACATGGAAAAATACAAGAAAATATATTTATGAAAATATATTTCTTAACATATTATTTAAGTTGGACAAGTTATGAACTTAAAAATATATTTTTGGACAAAAATATATAACCAATACCAAGTATTGGAATTTATACAAAATCGGGTGAATATCAAGAATAACCATATATATTTTAAAGCATGACCAAAATATATATGTTTCATACAAGTCTTAAAAATACATTATTTTTAAGAAATATAATTCCAGAAAGTAATAAAAATCAAAGTATTGATTTTTGGTGAAAAATACAAAATACACAAGTATTTACATAAAATACAAGTATATTTTTCTAAGAATACTTGTACAAAAATAATATTGAGAATATTATTTTACGAAATACTTATATTTATTTTTGGGAAAAAAATATAAGTAACATACATGAAAAGTTAAAAATATAAATTATTTTTAACATCTTTTACATTGAAAAGGGACTACATGAATGAATATATATTTGAGAAGTAAAATAAATATTTACAAAAATACATTACATACATAAAGTGCAAAGGCATGACAAACGGGCAAGACCCGACAAACAAGGGCACGACCCTCATGAAAGAATGAACATACAAAGAGCAAATACATAAACGAAAGATGGTGACTTGTACTTGTGTGATACAAGTCTAGTAACTAACATACATAGAACACGTATAGGTCACGAACGCTACAAAACCAACCGATGAAGTTTACGGCGCAGGATACGCAAAGTTGTGAGTTCATGTCCCCCTTTTTTTTAACTGTTTTTAGTTTTATAACTTCGGGGGTGAAATACATGTTACAAATGTTACAATTTTTACAAATGGTATGTTGAATACAAAACTAAGGAATGATACCATAGATCATGTGACGAATAGGGTACCATAAGCACCATTAGTCAACGTATACATTTAGACCGCAGAACAGAAGGGTTAGATCTAATGGGTTTCAGGCAACCCCACTCTTGGCCTACTTCTACCAATGAGTGCTTTTGTGTCTCAGTCGATCTCGACAAAAATGCCTAGGTTTGGTGGCTTCCTATGTCGTGACACATGTTAGTGGCCTTGCAAACCACTAGCGATCTCGTATTCCTTACATTTACAGAACTCAGTTTCATATACGTCATTACAAATTACATACCATGTTTTCATTCAAGTACATAAACATTCAATACAAAAACTGAATGAACTCACACCAACATTATGTTGACGATTTTCCCAAAACTTACATGTATTTCAGGAAACAAGTTAGATCTTGGGTGCTGGTGTTGTTTTCAAGATGTAAATTTCAAGTTAGATGTCATCCACTTTTGTTTGTATCATAACTTGAGGGTTTTGGTTGAAACTTAAATGGCTCGTGTTTGTAATATTTCAATCTTATGAATGGATGAACATCTTGTTTTAAATCTTATAGTTGTTTATTATAATTGAATGCAATGATATTGAGCAAGTCACACATCATACGCTTCCGCAAAAGTCAGGGTGTGACATGGGAATCGTCGGGGTTGAAGTTTGAAGCTTATAGATCAAGGAATTAACGGGTTTTTCTTACCAGTTTATCTTGTTTTCTAGTTTTCTTGTTCTATGTAAATGAATTCAGTTATTAAACCTTGTTTTATTATTTTTAAAACTATGATTCTTGGCTAAACTTCTTGAACTACCTAGGTTATGATGAACTTTTGATTTAATGTGTGGATTTTTATCGTTTGCTATATAATGTATATATGTGTGGGCCATCGGGGAGGAGGGAAGTGAAAGTGCACTAATTTTAACGTTATTTTACTAATTTCTTGAAAATAACGTTAAAAGATGAGGACGGTTAATCATGCATCATGTGGTGGCGTTGCTAGCTGATAGACAAAAGGGTACATGCAGTAATCGGTTTTTGTCCTAATTGTTGAGTGTTGTGTGTAGGATCGTTGTGTGGCCTGAATGAGTCGTTCAAAAGAGTTTTGGATCCGAATCAAAGGCGGAATCAATGAAACGGAGGCTCGATTCAATTTAAATGTCTCTATTATTGATCTAACAACAATTTACAACCTGGAGACAATTCGGCAGCACTTCGATACCGAATCAGACAAAGTAATTCCGTATCAAATGACACACTAGGCTCAACTATTTATAGGTGAGCTAATTCCGTTTGAAATGGCCTTGGCTGTTTCAAGCGAAATTACCAACAAACCCATAAATCTCAGTTTCTAGCAACTCGAGCACTGGTTTATCCTATCCTATTACATGACTCGATACAAGACGAAGTCCACAGACAAAGTGTACTAACAGACTCCCCCTTGGATGTTGATGAAGTCTTCAGTGTCGAGTCTTTATCATGACACTTCTTCAGTCTTGATCAGTCTTCACACTCTTTCCAAATTGTTTAACACTGTAAGCATCCATCAATCTTTCTTCATTGATCAGCTTCTATCTTTGATTGTTATACCAGAATCTGTTTTTGGCTCTAACATTAACAGCTTCTTCAGACTCCCCCTTTCATCAAGCTTCCGTGCTTTAGGGATCGACACCTTGCTTTCTGGTTACAAGCTCCCCCTTGCTTTGAGCTCGTCTTCAGACTCCCCTTAGACTTAGCTGTCGGGATCGTAGTCTGGTACAATATCTGCAATCACTCAAACATTTATAAGTAACAACATTTTGAACTTCCAGGATTGAAAACCTGGCTCTTTCAAGCTTTCTAAACTAACACTTTTTAACAAATTTCAGTATCGGAAACTGACTCTATTTCAAAGATTTTTACAATATAAGCATCCAAATCCCTCACAATTAATCATCCAAGTCCAAATTAATGACCTTGGAGATATCACAAACTGTTTCTTATTTTTGATTACAAACTTCAAGTTTCAAATTAATGAACTTGTTTTATTTTCAGAAACACAATCAGCATACTCAGATTTTAACACTCAACATTTCAGACATCGGTTGTCGAAAATAAATCAGAATCAAAAATCTTTTTGTATTTTCTGAAACATAAAGCTGTAAAGAAATATTTACAAACATATTTACAGACAATATTTTTGTTTGAGTTCGCGTTAGAGGATCATATCAGTTTATGACAAGTCACAAATACCGTTGAGCTTAGTTACACATTAAGAATTAAACAATTCACTTAGATTGTTGATATACTGATCCACTTAAATTTTTACACAAATTTCAACTAATTCAGGATACGAATTAGGTGTATTAAAGACTTAAACTCATTCATGTGTCCCACCTCTTGAATATACTCCCGTATCCAGATCCCAATATTCAGTCTTACAGGTGAGTATACCTAGATGATATCTGTAAAGGGTTAAATGCGAAGACTGTGAGAGCTCAGGTCAGAACTTCCGTTCAGCAGAGAGATGGCGGCTTCGACTTTTGGTGTGTTCCCTTTAGAGAATCTTTTCTTCAACAACACATGATTAGCATTTTGCAATGTTTCATCATTTTTTATGCTGAGGGCGACGCTATGTTTCAAGCAAGCAGAAAGTATTATACGGGGACTAGGCCATTGCTTCCGCAAAATCAGAAGTCCCGGGATAATACCCCAGATATCACTAAGCATAAAGACTTAGTATCTCAGAAAGAGGGGTCCTTCAAACGAGATTTCAGGGGTTACCTATATATCCAAGTAGTGTTCCCTACGAAATAAGCAAGTATGAATTTATGTTTATATCCCGAAAAAGTTTACTAAATGTGTAAAAACCTATCGGCATATCATCAGTGAGATTGTTTAACGCTATTTAATCATTACATTTCTTTAGCATACTGTAACTGTCTACTGATGTACTATCATTTCCTCTTTTTACACAAAAACTCATTTTTGAATTTTATCATGTTTTTGGCTTTTTCAAATTTTCAAATGTTTTTGGATTTTCTGACAATAATACTCCCCCTAAAATTCAAAAGCATAAAAAAATTTGACAAACCGATACTGATAGCTTTGTCTCGCCATCCATTTTCTGCTTCTTATGTACTGATTCACAGAAAATTATATCACTAAAATCAGCAATTACCCCCATGATTTACAACCCATTGATTTTCGACAGTTTGAAAACCGTTTTTCAATCTTGTGAAAGTAATCATGTTTGTTCAGCCGTGAGGGTTTCGGCGTATTCGATCAACATATTTTTGTAATTTTTTAATATTTAACAAATGTAAAAACAAACATATTTTTGATTTTTCAAAATATTGACAAAATAAAAACATATTTTTGGTTTTTGAATTTTTCAATTTTTAGGGTTTTTGAAATATTGTTTATTTATGTACAGAAATCAAACAAACTCCCTGTTTCAACCAAACCAGGGTTCAACAGCCTCTTCATCTCGTGCCAGGCTGCTCCAATTTCCATTTTCACAATCTTCAGATTTCTTCGGAAGCACTTGCACATTCAAATTACTCAATTACTTGAACAATTTAGCCCAGGTCTGTTGGACCTTAGGCATTTCAACACAATATGCATCATTTAACTTCGAAAAATCTTTGTCATTTTGAACAAAGACTTTTTCAACTTTGACTTCAACTTTTTCATTATTTACCGAGGTCATTTGTTTCTTAACACTCCATGTTTGACCTTTAGGAGTACCTCGTTTGTAAAAATGTGACTCTTTTTGAATATTTTGACTTTGAACAACATTTGGTTTCCAAAACTGTTGGGGTTTTGTCATATCAACTGATGTTTGCCAACTTTGCGTTGTTCTGAATCTGGGTGTGTGAGAATTCCAGGTCTGTCTTGAATCGAACCTATTCAGATTTGATTTCCAAGTTCGATTCGAAGCAAATTTGTTTGTGTTATACCTCCAAGTTTGTTTTGAATCAAATTTGGTCAACCTTTGTTTCACATCCTCAGATTTTTGTTTCTCAACATCATCAGACTTCTTTTTGTCAACATCAACAGGTTTCAGATTTGGACACTTGCGTGCAAGATGTCCTGTTTGATCACATTTGAAACATGTTCTCTTGGACACATCTTTAACCTGTGGTTGTTGCTTTTTCTTTTGAGCATAGAACTCTTCATTAGACTGTCGTCTAAATTGGAGTTCTTTCTCTTCTTCTGAACTTGTTCCATGAACAAAATTCATCTTTGTCTGATAATTTGGCGTTTCATTTTTATTTCGACTTTGTTTCTTCTTATAACCCAACCCAGCCTTCATGTTTTTCTTCTTGAAACCAGGTTTATTATAAGAAGTTTTGTGACCTTTTCCAGCAAACTTTGAAATTTCAGATTTTTCAATCTCGACCATCTTGAAAACTTTGTCAATCTTGTCTGAAATCACATTCTGAATCGGGAATACAATATCTAAGAATAATTTGTCCGATCCAATCATGGTATAAACCAATGCTTTTGAATCATCATTCAAATTTTTCTCAGATTTTGAGTTTTTCAGATATCCATCATGAAAATTACCTTCATTTTCATCCTGTGATTCAGATTTACCTGTTTCAACTGACTCTTCTTTCAACACACTTTCAACAACCTTACCTACCACTTCTGAATCACTAGAATCATCATATTTGGAATAGGTTATGTCAATGTTATCTGGCAATTGATCTACCATGTTGAAAGCTTTTTCGACCTTTTCATCATCATAAAATGCAAACTTTTCCGGTGGTGGAACTTGATGAAACTCTGAGCCAATGCCTTTCTTGTTTTGCTCAGACTCACCATCTTCCGGTTTTATATTGAAAATACGTTCAAGCACATATGATGACACGTGATAACTTTTTAATTTGTTATTATCCTGTTCTAAATCAGCAATCTGACGCTTTAGCTTAGCAACATCCTCAATGTAAGAGTTAACAACATGTTGTTTTATTTCATACTGTCGCTTTAGTTCAGTTGTTGTTTCAGAACAGTAATTCAATCTTGATTGAACAAACTTCATTTCACTCTTCACCTTTTCATATGATTCTTTTGTAATGTGATAAGCCAATTTTGTTGAATCATATTCCTTTTTCATTTCTTGACAATCATTTTCTTTTTGAGAACATTCTTTTGTCATTTTCAAAACATTTTCTTTCAAAACTTCATTTTCTTTTTCTAATTTTTTACACTTTTTTGAAAGTTCTTTGGTATTATCTTTCAAAACTTTTTCATTTTCTAACATTTCTTTATATTTATTTTTAAAAACATTTTCAATTTTTGTGAACTCAAGATCTCTTGTTCTGAACTTTTCATCTTTCTCAGTACAAGCACTGCACGTTTCCATGCATTTCTTGCACTGTTCAACGATTTTGATTTGAGTTTCAGAATCAGAATTTACCTCAGTGATTGGCACTTCGGTGTATGCTGCAATCTCTGTCTGATCAACATCATTCTTTTGTTTTTCTTCAACACCAACTTCAGTATCACCAACATCCAAATTCTCATTCTTTACTTCAATCAAACTTTCAACCTTCTTCTCAGCTTTTTCAACCTGCAGTTTTTCAGTAACTGCTTCTTTCGTAACAACTTCTTCTTCTATCTTCACATTCTCTTCTTTCACAACTTCTACCTTAGCTTCATCAGCAACTTTCTTCAAATCTTCAACCAAATTCTCAACATTTTTCTTCATTTTCTCTTCATCCCTTTTCCTCAAACTCGAAATCATGACATCTCTTATTTCTTTTTCTAGTCTTTTGTTATATGTTTTATCTTTTCCAACATTTGTATAATATTCAACAGATCGAGGAATTATGAGAAGAACATCATAAAAAATTATGTCCTTCTTGGGAACGACCGGTTCACCTTGTCTGTTGACATAACACTCTCTCTTTTTATCCCATCTTTTATTGCTCACTGCACTTTCATATTCTTCTTGCATATCGTCAATTATGTTCCAAGCGATGTTTCTTTCTCTGTACGTTTTCTCACTTAGAATCTCTTCTCTGGTTTTCTCTTTGATTTCAGCTATAACATTTTCTTCTTTGTTTTCCTCTTTAATTTCAGCAACGAAAACATAATGATTGCTCTTTGATGGTTTTCTGCCATGAGCTGTAATTCGATTATCAACACGATCTTCTTCTGGAAGAATCTGACTCCAATCATATCCTTCATCATCATGGATTACAGCACAAGCTCTAGATTTCTCTCTGGGTTTATCTTCGATCATTTTCGGCTCTTCTTTGCTTCGGTGATAGATTGCCTTTCGGTAATAATCATCATTGAACGGATGTTCATTTCCACCAACTGTAGAATTGTTGCATTCTCTCTTGAAATGACCTTTTTGCTTACATTTGAAGCAGGTCACTTTGGACTTATCAAATCCAAGTTTTGTTGATGCACCGCCTAATGATTGTTTCCCAGTAATCTCCATATATCTTTGAGCTCTGCGGATGCAACTTGCCAAACACCATCGGATGTCAATGAGTTCCATCTCTTCCGGATCAATCTGGTCGTAGTCTTCTTTGGTTAACTCTGAGTTTCCAATTTTACCAGCTACAAGACCTTCATACGATTCCAGAACAGATGCAAGGAAGCTCATTTGCTGCTTAGCTGCATTGATGCTCATTGCCGGAGAATTTTTCAACTTGAGAGCAATGTTGCACAGTATCTCCTCTGATTCTTCAGAACTAGCTTTTGACGAATATGAATGATAACCCGGATCGTAACTTGATGAGCTTTTCTGAGGTTCTTTTGTCCTCTCACCACTAAATGCTGTCTTTGGTGTTTCACCAACTTTCACCGAAGGTAAATTGCCTTTGTAATAAAGACCAACATTCTGTTGATGCGAAGAACTGCTCATCTTGTTCTGTTTCTGTAATTCAAGCTCATGAGTTTCAATCTTTTCAATTAACACATCGAGAGAAATTGTTTCATACAAAGCATCATTTTTCAATATAAACACAAACGTTTGCCACTGATCAGCTCGTGGTAACGCTTCTATGATTTTGTCAATTATTTCTTCTCGAGTTTTCTCAATTTTAAATCTTTCTAGTTCAATTTTTAGATGACAAAAACGTTCAATCATTTGTCGAACTGATTCTCCGTTAAGACTGTCAAACACATCAAATTCTTTCTTTAATAAAGCAATCTTATTTTTCTTGATTTGTTTACCCCCCTCAGCTTTAACCCTTAAAGCCTCCCAAACTGATTTTGATGACCCGTCATGTTGTAGTAAAGCAAACATGTCATTTCTAATTGATGTCTGGATCAAGGCAATCATCCTCTGTTCAGCTGCAAAATCAAATTTGTCTTCTTTGGATAAGTTCTTGAGTGGGAGTTCTTCTCCTTTATCATTTTTTGGTCTTTCATATCCAAACTCCAAACAGAACCAACTTTCATGCGCGTATGCTTTTGCCCAGTTAATGAAACGTTCTTTCCACCAAGTATAATCTTCAATACTATCGAGCATAGGTGGTTTTGAATGTGTTCCATAGAAGTTATCATGTTTAATATTTTCATTGATTGCTTTTGTTATGGTTTTTGGTGTAACAGTCGAAGTTTCAGAAGATTCTGATGTCAATGCATTGTAGAACGTGTTGTAAAATTCTTCAGCCATGATGAGAACTTCTTGAATTTCTGGAGACAAAAACAATCAAACAAACACAATCAGTTTAACCAATATCAAACAACTAGAAACAAATTGACACTCGGTTGACGTGAAATAATCTTGATGCAAAATGTCCACTTTCAAACGAAATAATGATCTTCAAACGGAATCACTTAGGTGCGAAATCACTTTGAAAAGGAATACCCTTTCACACGAAATCACACTTTTAAACGGAATCCCTGAATGACAACTTCAAACGAAATCACCACTTAAAGAGAAATCAAAACTTCAAACGGAATTACACTTTTCAAACGGAATAACTTGTTCAAGCGAAATTAACCTTTCACACGGAATAACCTTTTGGAACGAAATTTCGTATGAACCTTCTCAAGCGGAATTACACTTTGGAGCGAAATCAGATGTACTTTTCAAGCGAAATAGCAGTTTCAAGCGGAATCACTTTTTCATGCGGAATTAACACTGATTTCAAACGAAATTAGCAAGCTATTTCAAACGGAATTATGCTGATGTCATCTTGTTCGAACTGATTTTCAAGCGGAATTACCAATTTTATCAAGTTTCAAGTTGATTTTAAATCCAATTCTTTCAAGGCTTTGTTAAAACATTGTTTAACATGTAATGTGTGAAATTCAATCCATTTTGTCCGTAAAATCTTGTGAATTTTGAAAAAGAAGGTGTAGAAGTCAGAAAACTGATGAGATCAAGCTAAACTCTTCCTCCTGAGCTCTGATACCACTTGTAGGATCGTTGTGCGACCTGAATGAGTTGTTCAAAAGAGTTTTGGATCTGAATCAAAGGCGGAATCAATGAAACGGACGCTCGATTCAATTTAAATGTCTCTATTATTGATCTAACAACAATTTACAACCTGGAGACAATTCGGCAGCACTTCGGTACCGAATCAGACAAAGTAATTCTGTATCAAATGACACACTAGGCTCATCTATTTATAGGTGAGCTAATTCCGTTTGAAATGGTCAAGTGACATTTCAAGCGGAATTAACAAAGTTAATTTCGTTTGAAATGGCCTTGGCTGTTTCAAGCGAAATTACCAACAAACCCATAAATCTCAGTTTCTAGCAACTCGAGCACTGGTTTATCCTATCCTATTAAATGACTCGATACAAGACGAAGTCCACAGACATAGTGCACTAACATTGTGTGCGTTATGTCCAAGGCTTGATGCAAAACTACTATCGAGCCGGGGGTCTCACTGGAAGCAGACTCTTTATTCCTATAGGATAGAGGTAACGCTGTCTACATCTTACCCTCCTCAGACCCTACATTTGCTTTGCTATTGGTGGGATTTACTAAGTATGATGATGATGATAATGATGATTTTTATCGTTTGCTAGTGTGATTTATGGTTTTATCATGAAAAGTAATGAACTCTGGATTCTTGATTTAATGTGCATGCGTATTATATCTTGTTTAAATCTGATCACATGTTTGACTTGCGTTTTTGTGGATGTCTTCCATGTATGAATGCTAGTTAGGTCATGGACTGTGTGTTAGTGACTAGTTTATGGTTAATTCTGCATGTTTTCCGAAGGAACTGTGATTAAGGTTTTTAATAGGATTTAATATGCTACCAATCTTTATATCCGTAAGGTGAGAGATTGTCGGTCCGTCTTTATTGTTAGATTGCTAGGTTTTGGTAATTCGTAAGAAGATCACATTAGTTTACCTTTCAGTATTTGCTTACCGAGTTAAATCAGTTTCCTTAGTTGCCTTAGATTTCCAACCGTGAGGTAGTTAATCATATTAGGGCAATTTTCTAGATAATTAGATAGCCGTGGGGGAGTCTAATCAGCCGGTAGTCTTAACAGCCTCTTAGAGTTCCATAGGTGTTTTCCCGAGAAGGATCAGGGGTCCTGTTCGGTTTCTCTTAGGGTTTAGCACTTAAAGATCCTGGTTCCATAATACATTAGCATCCGATAGAAACCATACGATATCAATTGGGATTCCAACCTAGGTAGTTATTCGTCATCACTTATCTCCAATCTCGTTTAAGTCGCGTCTTAGTTTATTTTAATTGCAATTTAGGATATTTAGAAACACCCCCCCCCCCTCAAAATATAAAATCAATTTAGTCGTATCAGTCTATAAAGTCTATAGAGTCTAGTTTACGTAATTAGAGAGTCTCATGGGTTCGATACTCGGATTTGCATAAGTTATACTACATTGACCGGTGCACATGTCGGTTGTGTGGTCTAGGTTAGAGAGTCTTAGTTTTATAAATTTAAGCTTAGCGTGTCTAATTTAGGGTTTAATTTAGTTAATTTAGACCACTTTTAGCACATCAGATAGCTTTACTCCAACCAAAATCAGCCAAAGTTTTCACTACACGTGTTAATATGTAAATGAACAGATTTACACCAACCATAATGACCCAAGCTTTTCACTACGTTAATATGTAAATGAACAGATTTATACCAACCATAATGATCCAAGCTTTTCACTACATGTGTTAAAACTTCTTAACACCTTAAATACTTGCATGATTTCATTTAAAACCTCTTAAAATATAAATATGAACCAAGTTTAAGCCTTTTTCCATATTGTAATGTCAAATAATGACACACAACCCTATTTTGCATGAAGGGTTCACGTAAATATAAAATTAGAGGTTCAACTGACGTTTATATGTCCGACGTCTTAAATTCTGATAAGACGAATCAATATTCTTTGTACATGTGTTAAAATGTAAAGGGATAAATTTACGCCAACGAAAACGAACCAAGCTTTTCACTACACGTGTTAAAATATAAAGGAATATATTCACGCAATCCAAAACAAGCCAAGCTTTTCATTACACGTGTTAAAACTGTTAGTAAAATAACCACTGATCTGAAACAACTGATCAACCACTGATCTGAAACAACTGATCAACCACTGATCAGTAAACAACTGATCAGTAAACAACTGATCTGAAACAACTGATCAGTAAACAACTGATCAGAACTAATCAATCACTGATCAGGAAACACTGGTCAACCACTGATCCGTAAACACTGGTCAACCACTGTTTGAAACCACTGACCAGAACAGCAAATGAATCAGAAGTAGAAAAGAAGATGTAAAATAGTAAACGATTTAAACCGGGCTTGTGTTTAACACAATTCCCTTAAACAGATTCGTCGTCTGTTCCCAGGGTACGCCGGTTCGAAGCAGCACCGCGCACTGCCGGACTTGAGCACTTGCCTGAAAAGAACAAAGAACTGTGTTGTAGAAAACTGAGACAAAGAGAGAAGAGAAGCTGGTAATTGGTGTGTCAAACTGGTTATCTGCATTGGGTTTTATAGGCACAGATCATAACTGATGTTGGCCTCATCATTGTAGAGAATCATAACTGGCCTCATCATTGTAGAGAACCATAACTGATGCTGGTTTCGAAACTGATGTCAATCATAACTGAAACCAATGTTAATTCTCATCAATACTGAAGATTACTTCAGTTACAAAAAAAACAAATTAACCCGTTACAGAATGGTTGCAAAAACTGCCACACGCGGGCCCTGGGTTTTCGGAACTGCATTCGTGTCCGCAGGACGTGCGGGCGCACATGAGTTCAACTAAATCCCCGGTTCCAATTTGTGCACCCCCCCTGCGCGCTCGCGCGTAGGACTTATGGTAAAACATGTCTTAAAGTTATATTAGCTAGGCAAATATATTACCTTATAAATAACCTTCCACTTTGTCCCCCACACCGATGTGGGACAAGTGTTTTACCATTTGGGACATCCATTCAATCACACCCAATTTTCCAACAATCCCCCACATGAATGGAGGTCGATCTCAGAAAACAACATAATTCCTTATTCTATTTCAGCAGTTGAGTTTTGCATACGATAGGTAGGTGTTACCCTTTGAACCTTCGCTCATGAAATGCACTTAGCCCACTAGCTCTGAGTAGAACTTGATGTCTTTGAACTCGTCTGCCGTTTGTGTAGACGACAATGCACTTCACACAAGACTCTCCCTGACAAAGTCAAGTCCTCATAGTTATGTTCGTTATGGTCATGAACATGATGCCTGGTTCCGCGAGAGCCATTAGGTATTGTGCCCCAACAATACCCTTCGAAGCGACCCCGCTTCTCTCTCACATAGGTGATTCACTATGCATGGTTATCTTAGTCGAATCATTAAAAGCCATAGGCTTAGCCTCACACTTGTCACTTTTAGGAATGGACTAGGAAGTTTATTAATCTTTATAATAAACTCCCTTATTAAATGCGTAGGGTTATCCCCCCACAGTGACCTTGCTTATTCATACAATTAGGTTTTCCTATTGAACTCAATTCTTGGGATCTCCAGTCTATTGAGTTAGGTTTCCATCATATGAACTTCATTTTTCAAGGGCTTCAGTCCCATTCCCACGGACGACTTCTGTACTAACTCTCTACTTAGGCCTTTTGTCAGCGGATCCGCAATATTATCCTTTGACCTTACGTAGTCAACAGTGATAATTCCTGTAGAGATTAGTTGTCGTATCGTATTATGTCTACGTCTGATATGTCTGTTCCTACCATTATACATTGTGCTACGAGCTCTGCCAAGTGCCGATTGGCTATCACAATGTATACAAATGGCCGTTGCCGGCTTAGGCCATCTTGGTATATCCTCAACAAATTGACGTAGCCATTCTGCCTCTTCACCTGCTTTATCTAAAGCGATGAACTCTGATTCCATCGTGGATCTAGCGATAACCGTTTGTTTTGACGATTTCCACGATATAGCAGCACCTCCAAGTGTGAATACATACCCACTTGTTGCTCTGGAATCATTCGTGTCAGATATCCAATTTGCATCGCAGTGTCCTTCTATAACTGCTGGATATCTGTTATAATGCAACCCGTATTCCCGAGTGTATCTTAAGTAGCGAAGCAACCGAGTGATACAGTTCCAATGCATTGAACTTGGGTTGCTTGTGTATCTACTTAGCTTGCTCACAGCAAATGCTATGTCTGGCCTAGTACAACTCATAAGATACATCAAGCTACCAATAATTCTTGAGTATTCCAATTGGTTTACGGGTTCACCTCTATTCTTGGCTAGATGTTGACTTGTGTCAAGTGGAGTTCTAGCTTCATTAGAGTCATTTGCATTGAACTTCTCAAGAATTTTGTCCACATAGTGGGATTGACTTAAAACGAGTCCACTTTGGGTTCGTGTGATTTTGACCCCCAAAATCACATCCGCAAGACCCATGTCTTTCATGTCAAATCTTGCTTTTAGCATGTTCTTTGTAGATTTTATGATTCTGTCATTGCTTCCAGCAATGAGCATATCATCTACATATAGACACAAAATGACATATCCATCAGATGTGTCCTTCACATACACACACTTGTCACATTCATTGATTTTGAACCCATCATCAAGCATGACATGGTCAAACTTTTGATGCCATTGTTTTGGAGCTTGTTTCAATCCATACAAGGATTTCACAAGTTTACACACTTTCTTTTCTTGCCCAATAGCTTTGAAGCCTTCGGGTTGCTCCATGTAGATTTCTTCCTCTAGAATTCCATTCAAGAAAGCTGTTTTCACATCCATTTGGTGAACTTCCAAATTTCTAATGGCGGCAATGGCAAGCACCAACCTAATGGATGTTATTCGCGTAACTGGCGAATATGTATCAAAGTAATCTAAACCTTCTCGTTGTTTATATCCTTTGATCACCAACCTTGCTTTGTACTTATCGATGGTCCCATCTGGTTTCATCTTCTTCTTGAAGATCCATCGATATCCTAGTGGTTTACATCCTTGAGGAAGATCCACTAGTTCCCAAGTATGGTTTTGTAAGATAGAGTCTATCTCACTTTTGATTGCCTCCCTCCACTGAGGTCCTTCTGAGGAATGCACCGCTTGTTGGTACGTTTGAGGTTCATCTTCTACCATATAGGTAAGAAACTCAGGACCAAAAGATTTTTCAGTCCTTTGTCGTTTACTCTTCCTGATTTCAACATCCTCAGTCTTAGATTGTTCTCGAGGTTCATCGTTTTCAACTTCACCCTCGGGAACAATTTCCTCAACCGGTCTAGAAGAACTCGGTTCACTTCTATCTAAGCATGGGAACACATGTTCAAACCATGTTGCATCCTTAGATTCGATTAAGGTGCCTTTGCATATTCCAGGGTTCTTGGAATCATGCACAATAAAACGATAAGGACCATAAGGACGGGTGTATCCTATAAATACACAATCCACCGTTTTGGGACCTATTAGTAGCCGCTTAGGTGGTGTGACCACCACCTTAGCTAGACACCCCCACACTTTCAAGGATTTATATGGTGCTTTCTTTCCCATCCATAATTCGTAAGGCGTTACATTCTTTTTCTTATTGGGTATCATGTTCAACACATAATTCGCCGATACGATTGCTTCCCCCCACATGTTTTGGTTTACACCAGAACTTATCATCATGGCATTCATCATTTCTTTCAAAGTGCGATTTTTCTGTTCCGCTATGCCATTTGATTGAGGGGAGTAAGGAGCCGTGAGTTCGTGGATGATTCCACTTTTTGCACATACGTTAATAAAAGGTGAAACATATTCACCTCCTCGGTCGCTCCTTACGATTTTGATTTTCCGATTTAGTTGATTCTCAACTTCGGCTTTGAACAAGATAAACTTGTCAATAGCCTCGTCCTTACTCTTAAGTAAGTACACATAGCAATACCTAGTACTATCATCAATGAACGTGATGAAGTACTTGTTCCCACCACGAGTAGGAATTGCTTTTAGATCACACACATCAGTGTGGATCATCTCGAGGGATTCGGTGAGTCGTTCAACCTTTTTGAATGACGATTTCGTTTGTTTTGCTTCTACGCAAGTTTCACATTTATTAATTGAGTCGATATCGAATGTTGGTATGCAATCAAGTTTAATTAAACGACGAATGGAATTATAATTAACATGACCAAGTCTACCATGCCAAAGATAAGAGGACTCAATCAAGTAAGTAGAACTAGTAGCGTTTTCTTTCATTGCATTCACGACAATTACATTGAGTTTGAACATTCCATTTAGGGCATAGCCCTTACCAACATACATACCATTTTTGGTCAACACGACCTTATCCGACTCAATCACCATTTTGAACCCAAACTTGTTCAATTGCCACCCCGACACAAGGTTCTTACGAATTTCTGGAACATACAACACATTTGACAAAGTGAGTTCCTTTCCAGAAGTCATTTTCAAAACCACATTCCCCTCGCCCTTGATTTCGGCCGTGGCGGAATTTCCCATGAAAACCTTTTCACCATTAGTCACCTCCTTGAAGGTGCTAAACAAGTTCTTGTCAAAACACACATGACGGGTAGCCCCCGTATCAATCCACCAATCGTTGTGGTTTTTCCCAACCAAGTTAACTTCCGTGACCAAAATCGAGAGGTCCGTGACCATAGCAATGAGGTTATCAACCTCATGAACCATGTTAACTTGTCGAGCATTTTCCTTCTTTGGAAGCTTGCATTCGTTGGCCTTATGGCCTTGTTTCTGACAATTATAGCAAGTTCCTTGGAATTTCTTTTTCCCAACTCCTCCCTTAGGACCAAGGTTGGAGCGCTTCCCATGAGCTTTCTTTCCACCTTTTCCACCATTCTTGTTTCCCTTCGAAGATTGGCCAAGCTCAACAATATTAGCCTTTGCCGTTTCAGGATTATCAATCCTTTTCAAAGCAACTTTATTATCTTCTTCAATGCGAAGGCGAACCACAAGATCTTCAATGGTCATTTCCTTCCGCTTATGCTTGAGATAGTTCTTGAAATCAACCCAGCTTGGTGGTAGCTTGTCAATCATAGCCGCAACTTGGAATGTCTCGCTGAGCACCATTCCTTCCGCATGAATATCATGAAGAATAACTTGAAGTTCTTGAACTTGGCTAATGACAGTTTTAGAGTCTATCATTTTGAAGTCCAAGAATTTAGCCACCACGAATTTCTTAGTGCCCGCATCTTCTGTTTTATATTTGCGGTCCAGAGACTCCCACAACTCTTTGGCAGTCTTGGTTTTACAATACACGTTGTAAAGCGTATCAACCATACCATTCAAGATATAGTTGCGGCACAAGAAATCCGAATGATTCCAAGCATGAACCGCGCTCACTGATTGAGCATTCATATCCCCTTCATCCACATGGGGAACGGTTTCAGTCAAGAACCGTGCTAGGTTCAGAGTGGTCAGATAAAAGAACATCTTTTGCTGCCACTGTTTGAAATTCAGACCGTTGAATTTCTCAGGTTTCTCAGCATGTGAGACTGCGTTGGGCAGTGGCGCAACCAGACCGGTTGTGACAGCAACATCAGAAGTCATCACAGCAGTCATGACTGTAGAAACGGAGGTAGACATGGGCTGGGACGTCATTCTGAAAAGAACAAAGACAGAAACAATTAGTAAAACGAGTCTGTTTAAGTTTGTTAGTAAAATAACCACTGATCTGAAACAACTGATCAACCACTGATCTGAAACAACTGATCAACCACTGATCAGTAAACAACTGATCAGTAAACAACTGATCTGAAACAACTGATCAGTAAACAACTGATCAGAACTAATCAATCACTGATCAGGAAACACTGGTCAACCACTGATCCGTAAACACTGGTCAACCACTGTTTGAAACCACTGACCAGAACAGCAAATGAATCAGAAGTAGAAAAGAAGATGTAAAATAGTAAACGATTTAAACCGGGCTTGTGTTTAACACAATTCCCTTAAACAGATTCGTCGTCTGTTCCCAGGGTACGCCGGTTCGAAGCAGCACCGCGCACTGCCGGACTTGAGCACTTGCCTGAAAAGAACAAAGAACTGTGTTGCAGAAAACTGAGACAAAGAGAGAAGAGAAGCTGGTAATTGGTGTGTCAAACTGGTTATCTGCATTGGGTTTTATAGGCACAGATCATAACTGATGTTGGCCTCATCATTGTAGAGAATCATAACTGGCCTCATCATTGTAGAGAACCATAACTGATGCTGGTTTCGAAACTGATGTCAATCATAACTGAAACCAATGTTAATTCTCATCAATACTGAAGATTACTTCAGTTACAAAAAAAACAAATTAACCCGTTACAGAATGGTTGCAAAAACTGCCACACGCGGGCCCTGGGTTTTCGGAACTGCATTCGTGTCCGCAGGACGTGCGGGCGCACATGAGTTCAACTAAATCCCCGGTTCCAATTTGTGCACCCCCCCTGCGCGCTCGCGCGTAGGACTTATGGTAAAACATGTCTTAAAGTTATATTAGCTAGGCAAATATATTACCTTATAAATAACCTTCCACTTTGTCCCCCACACCGATGTGGGACAAGTGTTTTACCATTTGGGACATCCATTCAATCACACCCAATTTTCCAACAATCCCCCACATGAATGGAGGTCGATCTCAGAAAACAACATAATTCCTTATTCTATTTCAGCAGTTGAGTTTTGCATACGATAGGTAGGTGTTACCCTTTGAACCTTCGCTCATGAAATGCACTTAGCCCACTAGCTCTGAGTAGAACTTGATGTCTTTGAACTCGTCTGCCGTTTGTGTAGACGACAATGCACTTCACACAAGACTCTCCCTGACAAAGTCAAGTCCTCATAGTTATGTTCGTTATGGTCATGAACATGATGCCTGGTTCCGCGAGAGCCATTAGGTATTGTGCCCCAACAATACCCTTCGAAGCGACCCCGCTTCTCTCTCACATAGGTGATTCACTATGCATGGTTATCTTAGTCGAATCATTAAAAGCCATAGGCTTAGCCTCACACTTGTCACTTTTAGGAATGGACTAGGAAGTTTATTAATCTTTATAATAAACTCCCTTATTAAATGCGTAGGGTTATCCCCCCACAGTGACCTTGCTTATTCATACAATTAGGTTTTCCTATTGAACTCAATTCTTGGGATCTCCAGTCTATTGAGTTAGGTTTCCATCATATGAACTTCATTTTTCAAGGGCTTCAGTCCCATTCCCACGGACGACTTCTGTACTAACTCTCTACTTAGGCCTTTTGTCAGCGGATCCGCAATATTATCCTTTGACCTTACGTAGTCAACAGTGATAATTCCTGTAGAGATTAGTTGTCGTATCGTATTATGTCTACGTCTGATATGTCTGTTCCTACCATTATACATTGTGCTACGAGCTCTGCCAAGTGCCGATTGGCTATCACAATGTATACAAATGGCCGTTGCCGGCTTAGGCCATCTTGGTATATCCTCAACAAATTGACGTAGCCATTCTGCCTCTTCACCTGCTTTATCTAAAGCGATGAACTCTGATTCCATCGTGGATCTAGCGATAACCGTTTGTTTTGACGATTTCCACGATATAGCAGCACCTCCAAGTGTGAATACATACCCACTTGTTGCTCTGGAATCATTCGTGTCAGATATCCAATTTGTATCGCAGTGTCCTTCTATAACTGCTGGATATCTGTTATAATGCAACCCGTATTCCCGAGTGTATCTTAAGTAGCGAAGCAACCGAGTGATACAGTTCCAATGCATTGAACTTGGGTTGCTTGTGTATCTACTTAGCTTGCTCACAGCAAATGCTATGTCTGGCCTAGTACAACTCATAAGATACATCAAGCTACCAATAATTCTTGAGTATTCCAATTGGTTTACGGGTTCACCTCTATTCTTGGCTAGATGTTGACTTGTGTCAAGTGGAGTTCTAGCTTCATTAGAGTCATTTGCATTGAACTTCTCAAGAATTTTGTCCACATAGTGGGATTGACTTAAAACGAGTCCACTTTGGGTTCGTGTGATTTTGACCCCCAAAATCACATCCGCAAGACCCATGTCTTTCATGTCAAATCTTGCTTTTAGCATGTTCTTTGTAGATTTTATGATTCTGTCATTGCTTCCAGCAATGAGCATATCATCTACATATAGACACAAAATGACATATCCATCAGATGTGTCCTTCACATACACACACTTGTCACATTCATTGATTTTGAACCCATCATCAAGCATGACATGGTCAAACTTTTGATGCCATTGTTTTGGAGCTTGTTTCAATCCATACAAGGATTTCACAAGTTTACACACTTTCTTTTCTTGCCCAATAGCTTTGAAGCCTTCGGGTTGCTCCATGTAGATTTCTTCCTCTAGAATTCCATTCAAGAAAGCTGTTTTCACATCCATTTGGTGAACTTCCAAATTTCTAATGGCGGCAATGGCAAGCACCAACCTGATGGATGTTATTCGCGTAACTGGCGAATATGTATCAAAGTAATCTAAACCTTCTCGTTGTTTATATCCTTTGATCACCAACCTTGCTTTGTACTTATCGATGGTCCCATCTGGTTTCATCTTCTTCTTGAAGATCCATCGATATCCTAGTGGTTTACATCCTTGAGGAAGATCCACTAGTTCCCAAGTATGGTTTTGTAAGATAGAGTCTATCTCACTTTTGATTGCCTCCCTCCACTGAGGTCCTTCTGAGGAATGCACCGCTTGTTGGTACGTTTGAGGTTCATCTTCTACCATATAGGTAAGAAACTCAGGACCAAAAGATTTTTCAGTCCTTTGTCGTTTACTCTTCCTGATTTCAACATCCTCAGTCTTAGATTGTTCTCGAGGTTCATCGTTTTCAACTTCACCCTCGGGAACAATTTCCTCAACCGGTCTAGAAGAACTCGGTTCACTTCTATCTAAGCATGGGAACACATGTTCAAACCATGTTGCATCCTTAGATTCGATTAAGGTGCCTTTGCATATTCCAGGGTTCTTGGAATCATGCACAATAAAACGATAAGGACCATAAGGACGGGTGTATCCTATAAATACACAATCCACCGTTTTGGGACCTATTAGTAGCCGCTTAGGTGGTGTGACCACCACCTTAGCTAGACACCCCCACACTTTCAAGGATTTATATGGTGCTTTCTTTCCCATCCATAATTCGTAAGGCGTTACATTCTTTTTCTAATTGGGTATCATGTTCAACACATAATTCGCCGATACGATTGTAGAGAATCATAACTGGCCTCATCATTGTAGAGAACCATAACTGATGCTGGTTTCGAAACTGATGTCAATCATAACTGAAACCAATGTTAATTCTCATCAATACTGAAGATTACTTCAGTTACAAAAAAAACAAAACAAATTAACCCGTTACAGAATGGTTGCAAAAACTGCCACACGCGGGCCCTGGGTTTTCGGAACTGCATTCGTGTCCGCAGGACGTGCACGAGTTCAACTAAATCCCGGTTCCAATTTTTGCACCCCCCCTGCGCGCTCGCGCGTAGGACTTATGGTAAAACATGTCTTAAAGTTATATTAGCTAGGCAAATATATTACCTTATAAATAACCTTCCACTTTGTCCCCCACACCGATGTGGGACAAGTGTTTTACCATTTGGGACATCCATTCAATCACACCCAATTTTCCAACAAAAACGTAAATGAATAGATTCACGCCAACAAAAACGAGCCAAGCTTTTCATTACACGTGTTAAAACGTAAATGAATAGATTCTCGCCAACAAAAACGAGCCAATTTTTTCATTACACGTGTTAAAACGTAAATGATTAGATTCACGCCAACCAGAAACAAGCCTAGCTTTTCACTATACGTGCCTCAACGTAAATAAATAGATTCACTTCATCAAAAAAAACAATCCAACCTTCTCACTACACTTGTTATAAGTTATAACGTGAACATACACAATTTTTAAAATCAAACACTTTATATATGAAATAATGAAAATCTAAATTCTTCATTAAACACATCAATCATGTTTACAAGGTCACATAGATTTGTCATTTGATTCAATCACAACATGTTGCAAGGTCTTAGGGTGTGGGGCACCCTCGGTGACCCCATGCGGGGAGGGTAAATGCCGTGCGGGAAGGGTGCCGCCATCCAAGAGGGGAGGCAAATCGGGGAGGGTGTTAGGGGAGTATTCACCGAAGAAGGAGAGAGGAGATGGTGGGGCCACCCTAATTTTCAACCAATCAATTATTATTATTATTTTTTTTTTGAATAAAAAAACAAGTCACCTAAGAGGGGAGTGCCGCCATCAAATTGGGGTGTGAGGGGAGTTTAAGATGTGAGTTGACGTGGCATAACCTGATTGGGTGTGCGTAAGAGAGGGGACTCCCCTAAGGGTGAGATGGGCACTCCCCTAAGAGGGGAGTCCCCTCTCTTACGCACCACCAATCAGCTAGTGCCACGTCAACTCCCCTCTTAAACTCCCCTAACACCCCATTTTGATGGCGGCACTCCCCTCTTAGGGGACTTGGGTTTTTTTTTTTTTTTATTTGTTGTAAAATTATGCATGTTTATAAATTAAAAAAAATTTAATAAAAATAAAAATTAAATAAAAGACATTTCATTAAATTAAAAAAAAACAACCTAGAAAAATAAAAATTACATTCAAACTAGAAAAAAAAATTACATTCAAACTAGAAAAATATAAAAACAAACTACTCGTCGTCGGAACTCACTTCAAGGTGAGGTAGATCTAAACGTCCGAGATGCTCAACGAGATCGTGTTTTAGTCTCCAATGCGTTTCTTCGTCAATGAGCTCGCTATAAGTTGTTTCAGCGAAGACGGGTTCGACTGGAGGATCTTGAATGTGTACCGGTGCTATCGCCCTTCCGTCGTCTTTTATAATCATGTTATGTAAAATAATGCACGTATACACGAGTAACCTTATCTTTTTCACCGTTTTGGAACGCATTGGACGCTTTAGTATTCCCCACTTCCCCTTTAACACACCAAACGCCCGTTCCACATCATTTCTTGCGGCCTCGTGTTGCCTCTTGAACTTTTTTTCATTCGGGATGTGAGGATATGGAAAAGACTTCACAAACACGGACCAGCTAGGGTAGATCCCATCAGTAAGATAATACCCGCGTTTGTATAAGTGATCGTTCACCAGAAATGGACAATATGGCGCCGTTCCGTTTCGTTGAGTAAGAAATAACGGAGATTGTTGGAGCACGTTGATGTCGTTTTGTGAACCCGCCGAGCCACAAAAAGCATGCCAAATCCACAAATCTTGAGACGCCACCGCCTCTAACATAACCGTCGGGTATTGATGATCGCCTCTCATATATTGTCCACGCAATTCTGTGGGGCACATTCTCCAGACGAAGTGTGTACAATCCAGACTACCCAACATACCAGGTAGGTGATGTCTCTCCTCATGAGCCTGATACAATAGCGCAACGTCGTGGCTCGTTGGTCTACGTAAGAATTCACCGGCATACATTGCACAGACCGTCTGGCAGAAATATTCAAGGCATTCACGAGAGGTCCTTTCAGACATCTTTAAATACTCGTCGTTTTTGTCTGGTGGGTTACCGGTTGCAAGTTGTTTAATCGCCGAAGTAACCTTTTGCAACGGCGTGAAACTTTTCTTCATTCTCCCGTCCAAGCCCTCTTGAAACCACTCGTCGTTCGCTTCGACGTCACTAACAATTTTTAGGAACAAAGACTTGGACATACGAAACCTCTGACGAAAAATATCGGCATTAAATTTTGGATTTTCTACAAAATAATCGGCCATTAGTGTTTCGTGGCCACCCTCACGATCTCGAGGGACAAATTTTTTTTACTAGACGATGCCGTGTCTAGTATCTCCGCTTGTTGAATGAGATTTTGGAAGAAAATTAAACTACTATCGTTTGACGGAGAACCTTCATCGTCGGGAAAGTCGGGTAGGGGAGGAAAAAACGGGAACTTGGGATCCATTTTGTGTTGTATTTGATAGATTTTTTTAGAGTGAGTTTGAGAGTGGTGGGTGTGGTAAAAAAATTGTTTGAGATTGAGTTAAGTTGGTTATTTATATTAAAAAAATTGATTTTTTTTTTAAAAACAACCGTTGCCCAACGGTCTCTTTCCTCGATCCATGTGCCAACTCATCGCGGTGAACAACCACCGAAACCACACCCCGAATCGGGTCCCCGCGGTGATGGTGGCGGTGTTCCCGATCGGGGAATGTGGTCACCGAGCCACTCCCCGCTTGGTGCCCCGGATACCCTAAGGGTATCCGGGGCACCAAGCGGGGGTATCCGGGGCACCAAGCGGGGAGTGGCCGCGGTGACCCAATTCCCCCAGCGGGAACACCGCCGCCATCCCTGCGGTGACCCAATTCGGGGTGTGGACTCGGGGCATATTCACCGATGAAGGAGAGGGGGAGATGGTGGGCCAGCCTCTTTTCAAACCAATCAAATTATTATTTTTTTTTTTTTAATAAAAAAAGAAGTCAGCTAATAGGGGAGTGGCGCCATCAAACTGGGATGTGAGGGGAGTTCAAGAGGGGAGTTAACGTGGCGTAAACTGATTGGGTGTGCGTAAGAGAGGGCCCCCTCACCCTAAGAGGGAAGTGCCCCTCTCACCTTATGGATCTGATCTCATCTGACTTACATTCTTTAAACGGTTTGTAAGACCATGATAGATGACAGATAAAAAAAAAGATATATTTTTATTCATAAAAAGGTTGAAAGGGTAATAAAATATTATTGTATCCAGAATACAATAGTATGTTGTAGATTTAGCAAAATTACAAATATAAAAGCATTAAATTAATAAAAAAAAATCTATTAACAGCAAAAGAAGAATGGAAGTCAATGTTGTAGAAACATTATAAGAAAAAGTTGGTGCAGAGTAATTACTACTCTTACCAGTCACCACCACCATCCTCCAACTTTATATATTACATTTTCATGGAGAAATCACTATGTTTGGTACTATTTAGCTTCTCCTTCAACCACACTCCCAGTTTCAACTTCATCTCCATGTTCAACTTCCCCCAATCTCCCTAACACATACACATAATCACCTACAGATGAGGTGCAAACAGCACTACACCGATCACAGTAGCACCGTCGGCGTCTGCGCTTCATGCCTCCGAGAACGCCTCTTCTATCTCGTCGCTGCTCAAGAACACACACAATTACATGCTCAAACTCAATCTCAAACCCTAGAAGATCGAAATCGCAATTTGGAGACGCATCCGGTGTTTCCTCGCTCCGTTTCTCCCTACATAACTCGCCGGAAATCCGATACTGCTTCATCGACTAGCAATCAACGTAAAGGCGATACGAATCGGCCTCACCGTAATGTTCCGGATCAACGGTTTTTCAGCACGCCGCAGGTTGGAGGTTATAATAATAATAATATATATAATAATCAGAAGAAGAAACACAGTTTTATTCGGTTCAATTTGCTATCGAAATTATTCAGATCTAGAAAACAAAAGGATCCGGAATCGGATTCGGATCCTAGGTTTTCGGTTTCGGATTCTCGCGGATCATGCGGTGGTGGTGGTGGTGGCGGTGGTGGCTGTGATAGCGCAACGTCGGCAATGTCATCACCGTTTAGGTTTTCAAACATCAGGACTGGTAGCCGGAAGAAACAGCCGGTTTGTGTAAGCGAGTGTTCAACACGTGCCGGAACGGTGATGCGGAAGCAGTACTGTTCCGATCGAGGCATGTCGCCGGTGAGGTTATCGGATTGTGGTGGTGTAGAAGATGAGTTTTACGACGGATCTAGCGGTTACGAGACGTGTGAGTCACGGAAACAGACGCCGTGGAGAACGCCGGCGCATCCTACCGTCCGCCGCGGCGGCGGCATTGGAAGCTTCTGTTTAAGTCCGTTGGTTCGAGCTAGTCCTTGCCGGCTTTGGAACCTACCGGCGGCGGACGGTGGCGATACCAGAGCTCCGGTGAAGCCTCACCTGTCAAACACAAAGTCATTCTGTGCTAACAGATCAAGGAAGCTTGCTGATTATGGGAGATTTAATTCCAACCGTTGATTTATGACCGTCGAATGTTAACCGTCTTAAAGTACGGTTTTGCCCTTCTAAGTAGTGTTAGTGACTGCTTGGTAGTGAAATACCGAGAAATTAAAAAAAAAAAAAAAAAAGATTTTGAGGGTTTTTTTTTTTTTTTTTTTCTAGTTACAAATCTGCACATGAGTATACCTTTTACCTTTTAATTACAAATTTGGATATGAGTATATTTTGTAATTACAAAATTGTCCTCTTGTTTAATTCAAGTCGTTTGTGGGGCTTGCCGGGCAGGTGATCATTTAGTGTGAAGGTCTATCTCCATTAAATTTGATGTATAGTAAATAAATAAATTTTAATGGTTTTAAAATTTAGTGAGGGTACTTTTATAAAAAACAATGATTATAGAGTTAACCAGATACTATATTTGTTTTTCTTTTTAGAAAACAAAAGAGTTGAATATGCTTAAAGAAACAGGAATAGAATTAATTATATACAATATTTTTTTTTCTTTTAAGAAAATAAAAGAGTTGAATATGCTTAAAGAAATAGGTAAGTTGTGGTTAATAGAGGAGGGGGTTTTAGATCATCCATAATAAGCATGTATTTGAGTGATGTTTTTAAATGTCACATGTAACAAAATCATTTTTCTCTCATGACCTTCTCACAAATTATAAGAACACAATTTCTCTCCCATCTCTTCTCTCTCTTCACTCTCTCACATAACCCATTTTTTCTCATATACACCATCACACTCTCTTTCCTCCAACTCATCATCTCTCTCATCCACATCACCTTCCCTCTTTTTAAAAATGCCCAAAAATAAGCTTATTGTGGATGCTCTTAGCTGTAGCATAGTTTTCAGATAATACGAGGAAGAAAATGAATCATATATTTTTATAATATTTATTTATTTGAACATGTAAAAAATGATTGTAATACAATGTTTATTCATTATCATCATACTTGGTAAATCACACCAATAGCAAAGCTAAGTTAGGGCCCGAGGAGAGTAAGATGTAGACAACCTTACATCTACCCCGTATGAATAGAGAGACTGCTTCCAATGAGACCCTCGGCTCGATGGTAGTTTTGTATCAAACCTTGGACATAAGGCACATAACACTTGGGAATTAAGACAAATGTCAATTAGTGCATGTACTGTCTTTCGTCTATCAACGCCACCATATGATCCATGATTAACCATCCCCCTCTTTTAACATTATTTTTATGAAGTTAGTAAAATAACGTTAAAATTAATAAAGCAATGTTTATTCATCTATTATAAAATTAAAAAAAAATGAACAAATTTAGTTTATTTATAGTATTTATACATGTAAAAGTAATATGTACGTTATATCATATACACATGTGAAGATAAAAAATTATAAATTAAAAGAATATATGAACAAGTTAGTTTTATGTTTTTTTATAGATACAATACATTTGTATGTAAAAATAGAAAAAAAATGAACTTTGATATGAAAAGTACCAAACAATTTAGTTTTGTTCATCTTTCTGTTATTTTGAAATGAATCTTGCGTTACAGATAACATTATTTATAACTAAACAGTTTATTTATATATTTTTAAGTTGATCAAATTAGAAAACATTAACATTGTAGGGGTGTGTTCAACACAAAAGTATTTCTACAGAGACCTGCGAGAACAAATATTCATAGCGTTAATAAAATGTGGTGGGAGAAAAACGAGATGGTTAGAGTGTCTTATGTGTAATTTTTTAAATATAAATGTTTTTATGATTCTGATAGTTTCTTACTTAAAATTTGTTTACTAGTTAGCATCAGTATAATCGTATGGTGTTAGAATTTGTATTTTTGTCTAGTAATTAAAACCGTCTTTGCAAATTTGCCGTTCAAAAAAAAAATTAAAAAATTAAAACCGTCTTTGAAAATGGATAGGTATTTATTTAAGAAGAGGCTTTATGTCATTTTAGGCTGGTAGATTTGATGTAGTAAGTGTGCGTATAGCCGTTTTGTACCTAAAATTGGGAACTATTAAAAACATGCTGTTTATTTATAGTTGTATAGACGACACGGGTTTATTGTATAAACTTATTGTTTTATTTATAAATAGGTAATATGTTAACAATGTTGTAAATTTATATTCACATACATAATAATATTAACAAAACAATTTACTAAGGTTTGTGTATATAAATAAAGTTGGTAATAAATAGTTCATTTAACCAATTGTTTCATGCTTTTTTTCTTTTTAAACGATCAAAAAAGACCAAACCGAGAGCCCTGATACCAAACTTCTTCCATTCTTCCCAAGACAAGGTCCACGTCTTCGATCGGGTTTTAATCCATAGGAAGCTCAGAGTGTTTGACTCCTCGATCACCCCGAAACAAGAGGAGGTTTGTTATGAAAAACCCCATTGTTCCTTGTCCTCCACAAGCCTATATAACAGTTAACAAAACCACATAAAGAGCTTTTCTATGTTTTTTCGACCGACACAAATTCAGGTGCAAATGACCAATTGTTTCATGTATTCATTTGTTTTACTTTGAGTTTTACTTGTTGCCCACATTGGAGGAGTTTCTTCACCCAAATTGTTACTTCTAAGCGTGAACTATAGAATGTGTATTGATTGTATTTTCTTTTGTGCAACACTTAATGCAAATGGAGCTTCTTATACTCAACTAATTCCAATATAGTAAAGACAATATTTCACATTGATTGTCAACTCATATCCTAGTGAATGACCACTAAGTATGTAAACTAACAAAATACCCCTAACATTCAAAATCTAAACGCCATAGATATGTACCAATGTGATTTTAGATAACAAGAATGGGGATTGAAAGAGACCAGAATAATATTTATAGGCAAATTTAACTAAATTCATACCTTTCAATCATACTTGAAAACTCAAACACATCATGGCTTTATAGCCTTACGATTCAGAAAACCTAAACGGAACACTAACCCACTATTAGAACCACTAAACTACTAAACATGACAAATTAATTTACTAGCTAAAAAACCCACAATATGCATGTAGTGGTAGAAAGAAACCCACGGAACACTAACCCACTAAACATGACAAATTAATTACGATCTAAAAAAACCCACAATATACATGCAATGGTAGAAAGAAACCACGTTGCCATTTTGTAGGTACATGAAGAAGTTGAGATGGACCCAAGAAAAAAACACGTAACAATCCCTCACGTGACGGAGCTTGACCAAAAGTTTCAAGGGGGCGTAAAGTGATGGGACCTAATTTTTTTTTTCCTATCGTTATGTTTGGGGTCGGGTCGGGTTGGCTATTCGATTCAAGTTGGGTCAAATAATAATAGTTCCAAATAACACAAAGTGTATATTTACCAAACTACCCATCATTTATATACAAAGTTTATAAATATTTAGGATATACAATTTAGGAAAAATAATTGAGGGGCGATCCTATATAACTTTAAAATTTTCGGACGAACAATCGGAACTTATAACCTTCTAACTGAAACATTGGGGTGGGCGGGTGCACCCCCGGGCACCCACTATACTTCGCCCCTGAATTCCCTCCCATTTGAAAGATCCTTGTCATCAATGATGCAATAGGAATATGCTCAGTAATAGGCATGGAAGCCGCCATTCGAATCTTCCGGTGACATTCGAGCTACTGTCAACGAAGAGCAACGGTGGGCGCCACTCGCGTCTCCTTATGGCACCATGCACTAAACCCTTGATTGGGTAATTTTCATTAGTAGTTACCTCATAGCGCCTATGGGAAACCAATTAATTAAAGAAACTTCAATTGTGGAATGTGAATTTAGAATTTCTATCTTTAGAGAAGTTGATGCTTCATGAGGTATTAAATGCGAAGAGTAAAACACATTTTTTACACCCAATAGTAGAGACAAGCTTGTTGGCCGACGCCCGGTATGAGGGCGGTTCAACAAGTCAAGTGAATGATGGGTTGGTAAAATTTCACAGCTTAATGGTTTTATATTCGTTTAATTACGCGAAGTTAATCTCTAGAATACACTAATTTGATATGGTTTGTGTTTTGCAGGCCTTGAAAGGTCTAAGGGGAACTTTAGAGGTTTACGGAAGCTTTTGGAAGGAGGCTAGAGAGAATGAGATTGATAATACATGAAATGAGGCAAAACTGAGCTGAACATTGTAACATAAATAGTCAAAACTTTATTTGGGCATATCCTGAGCTAGAAAATGAGTTTCTAGGCAAATAGTATATGCATTTGGGGTAGCTCAATGAGAAAACTCCAAATATAAGTTTTTAAAAGAAAAAAAAACCGATGTCCTCTCTGTTGCACTTCACTTGACTTGTCAAAACGAGATTTGGGTGGTCTTTGGCATTAAATGTCATTTTTATAGGAAGAGTTACACATGAATTCAAAATCCTTTGACTAAACACTCAATCAATTTCATTCTCCATCATTCTAATCCATCTCTAAACATTCTCTGACACCCAATTGAAGAACCAACATTGAAGATTGGAGATTCAAGCAAGATTTCAACCGCGAAGCAAGGCCAATTTCCCCAAATCATACCCGGGTGTAGGGTTGTAAGTTCTAGGGTTTATTTTCATACGTGTTTTGATAGAAACACTTGTTTAATCTTTTGATTGCGAAATTGATGCAAATCACTTGTTAGTTTGATTATAAATCCATGATTGTTGTTGATTTTCTTGCATCATAGACATTATGTCAAGATAATAGCTATTGATTTTTGTTTGTATTAGGGTTTTGTGGGGGATTGATCTAAATTCATAAAAGATACTTTGACCAATTGTTGATGTCTAATATTAGTGATAATCTTTTTCACAAACCCGAATTATCATTAGAATTCACAATCTGATTGAACCATTTATGCGAACTAACCCTAGTTCCCTGTTCATCCGAACCCGGGTGTGATTATTTATACTATATTGTTACCATTCATCACAGTTAACCATTTTGAAAAATCTAAATGTCATATATTCGAAATATGTCCTTGTGACATCCCAAATTTCGTATAATATAAATAATATTATATTCAAGATGTTAAGTAACGGAAAACAGTAAATATAGATTTGTACCATAAGAAAGCAATGATAAGTTTAATATATTTGTGTATATATAAAAAATTATTGGGGTGTTAAATGTTTCAAGTAATTAGCTAAGTCTTAGATAAATATGAAGGAAGTTATAAATTTAGAAAGACTATACAAGAATGACAATGAAAGCTTGTTCAGGGGCTGAATGTGTAAATTCATATTATAAGAGGGGAAATTAAACACAGTGATTGTGTTTGGTGTGTGGGTCGCGAGAGAAGGGCAGGAGCAAGGGGAAACCCTTCTCCTTCAATTACATGCAAGAACTCAAGAATTGAACCTGAATTTGAGAGGAAATCGAATGCATGAGGCTAGATACAACTTAATCTAAGTGTATCGATCATAAGGTAAGTTGCAATTTATGATTTGATGATCTTGTATGAAGTGGGTTTAGGTTTAATCCGTGAAATTGTGTGAAATTAATCATGTATATGTGTTAGATTCACCGTGTAGAACATGAACTATGTAAGATTCTAAGCAATTTGATGTTTCGGGATAAAACCCACTTGTGCTAGTAGGAATGGTGAGATGCATGAATTACCATGTTCAATTCTTGTATAATTTTGATGTATGGTGTGCTATATGATCGATTCTTACTAGTTAGATTGAGTAGGATTTGAAAGAAATATGATGTTGTGTTATTGTTGAGGATTGGAAACAAGTGGTAGAAGATGAGCATGAAATACTTGTACATTGTGCCTTACTTGTTGTACGCCCACCAAGTGTTTGATGAAATGCCTATGTGATGATTTTTAGATGAATTGTGGACAATGATGGATGGAAATGTTTAGAATGTAATAATGAAGTGATAAACGATAGGTTAACATGAGATATGTGTTTGTGTGATAATGAATTTGGATTTCGAAGATATTGAACCATGTGGTTGATGAATCGTGTCGTAAGCGTGTTAGTGGAAGTCAATGTAGATAAGAGTTGGAAAATGTGTGTTAATATGAATGAGCATGAATACTAACATTATCATGGCATGAAGACATGAAAGGATAGGAAACACACAAGCATTGACCCAGCATGGAAGGCTAACGAGTCAAGATGAGGCAAGGAAGCGGTCACGAACACGGACGCACAAGGCAAGTGACTTCGAATCACTTCTTAGTATACATATAGAGTGTTCTTGTTTATGGATGAATGGAGATGATTGATGAATATAAAATGGCTTTAGGGATTTTGTAAAAACCCCACTTTGAGTGCCATTCCCGGTTGTAAGGCGAAAAGCATGTTTAGTAAGCATTTCAAGCACCCAACAACAAACTTTCCCGGAGCCCATATGCACTGCCCGTCGCCGACGGGCTTCGGTTATTTCGAATGTGGCGGACGGCTTAACCTCCTGGTTACGGCCTTAGTTGATTACGGGCTTTTCCCGAGCCCGTCGGGGACGGGTTCATACCCGTCGCCGACGGGTTGTCTAAGTTGCTTTCTCCAGTTTTCGCGTCTCGCATTTCCGGTTGACCCGTAACGCGTCCTGGTGATTCGGTTTTCGATCCGATGACCCGTAAAGCTCCCGAAAAGCTCCTTAACTTCGTTAAAGTTGCATAAACACAATTTTAATCAAAAGAAGGCCATTTAAGATTCACACTCATATAAAAACATAAAGTTACACGATTTCGAGCACCGGTTTTCAATCATGTGTCAGTAGGTGGCATGTACGAGATTGTATGTATGTATGAATGTATTTAGGAAAACTACGTAAGTATATGCACGTGTGAGTGAAGGTATGCACGTGTGTAGTTATGATTCATTTTATGAATGCATGTAAGTATGTAGTTATGTATGTATAAATGTATATATATAGGTATCGGTGTATGTATGTACGCAAGTAGTTATGTATGAGCATTATGTATTTGAGTGTGAAGATACATACGTGTGTAGGTATGAACGTATATATATGTGGATGCAAGTATGTATGTATGTATGCGAGTAGGTAGGTATGTATGTACTTATGTATGTGTGCATGTATGTATGTATGTAGGTACGTACGTGAAGATGTAATCATGTACGTATATAAGTAGATGCGTGGGTATGCAAGTAAAGTGTGCTCCGAGAATGAAATGTAATGCATGTAGACATAATAATGTGTGTATGTACGTAGATGTGTATTTATGTGTATGCGAAGATACGTATTGTATATGAACGTATGTAGAGGCGTAGTAATGTATGTGCGTATGTAGATATGTATTTGGTATATATGAAGGTACGTATGGGTATATGCAGGTATGTAGAGATATAGGAAGGTATGTACATATGTAGATGCATATGTATACATGTAAGAACGTATATGTGTATGATTTAGATACGTCAAGTAATACGTTATTAATAGTGTGCCTTGAGAATGAAAAGTAATGCAGGTACATTATTGAAGCCTCACCAGAATATGGATACGCATATGAAATGTCTAAAGTTAGAAAGATAACGCAATGGAAAGTGTACGAGATTGAATCTTGTTTATGTCTGTGTACTAATGTGATGAATGTATGTGGTGAGTGCAGGTTGTACGATTCACGGGCGGTTATCACGAGGAATGGAGATCGAAGACCTAGTCACAAGTTAGATTGTACGGGAATAATTGAGTTTGTACTATTAGTAAACAGGACTTATGTTTTATTTTGTAAAAGATACATATTAAAACGAATTTTCAAGTAAGTCAAGACGTTTGTAATGAAAGAATTTTTATGGCACGAATTTTCCGCTGCGACTTTTTGTCAAATACGTATTAGGGTCTTACACAGGTGGTGGTGAATTGATGGTGCTTGTGGTGGGATGTGGTAGAGAGAGAGATAGTAGTAGAGAGAGTGGTAGAGATAAAGAGCGCTATAGAGATATGATAATTTTTACAAATATTTTGTTTAATTTTTTAAATAATTTTTAAAAAGTTTGATTTTTAGCATTTTTGGCAAGAATACAATACATGCTTGGCCCTTATAATAAAATAAGGTGTAAGTTGATCCAAATTGAGTCGAGTTTCTAGTCGACCCGAGCTCAAGTTTAAATATGATGTTTGAGTCAATCTCGAGCTAGCCTTGGCTCAATCTTTTTAACATTTTTTAAGTGTTGTTTTCTGCAGTTTCACGCGGACACCCCTCTAATAATAAATAATAAATAATAAGAACAGACAAATAATATGTGACATTAACTGTTTAGATATAAATTCATTTTTTAATAACTTAAATATATTGAGAAACTGCAAGAAGCCTTCATTATAAAACCAAGTTGGTTTTGAAGATTGAAAATTTAACACGAGTGGATCGAAGTCATCAAGCTGTAAACGAACTGAACGTTCAGCGAACAATTCGTGAATTATTCGGCGGGAAGTTCGTTTACGTTTATTCGTATAATAAATGAACGAACATGAACAAGAAATTTCGTTCGGTTAGTTAAATGAACGAACACGAACAGATGTCTCGTTCGTTCAATTACGCTCGTGAACATTGTTCATGTTCGTTTGTTTATGTTGTTCATAAAGATTTTTTAGCCTTAATTTATTTTATCTAAACTTTTATATATATTTTAATTCTTTATGCCGTTCATTAAATTATCTAAACTTTTTTTATATATTTTAATTCTTTATGCTATTCATTAAAGATTTTTTAGCCTTTATTTATTTTATCTAAACTTTCTTTATATATTTTAATTCTTATTTATCATATTACCCAAACAAATAAAATTAGAAACCCTATCTCCATCTTGTTTATGCATCATTACACTTTCCTTCTCATTATTCACGTAAAAAAAATATCGACCTTCGTTCAACAATTAGGGCTTTAAGGTCTAGTGTCACCCCTCTCACCATCCACCTCTAGTCACCGTCATCTTCACCGATTTTATCTGTGTTTGTTTATGTTCGTGAACCATTCATGAACACGTTCCTTTCCTTAATGAACGGACACGAAAATAAAATTGCGTTTGGTAAGTGTTCATGAACCGTTTGTGAACACATTATATCCTTAACGAACGTACATGAACATATAGGGGGGTGCAAAAAGTGAATTAACCGAACCATAACCGAATTAACCAATAAAACCGAACCGAAAAAACCGAACCAAATAAAAAACCGGTGGGTCGGTTAATGATTTTTTTGAAAACCGAACCGAACCGACATGTAATAAATCTTTGTAGGATTTAGGACTTTTCACCATATTTTTAATATTTGGTGTTTTTGACTGAAGATTTTTAGTACTTATGAGTTTTTTCATATCATTTTGTGGTTTTGGTTGAATCTTTATTTGAATTTATAGAATGTATCATAACACTTTATTTGAATATCCGATAATATTGGCATTAATATTATAGATTATATGTATTCTTTAATACTATGTAATATACTAATATATACAAATATGCAATAACAATTTATTTCATGTTAAAAAAAATAAGATATTTTTAGTTAAGCTAAATACACGGTTAACCACCCATAACCGATCCGCTATAACCATCAAAACCAAATAACCATAACCACCATAACCGATCGGTTATAGTTATGGTTATCCAATAACCGACAACACGGTTATGATTATGGTTTTTGGTCAAAACCGACCCAAACTGACCCATGAACACCCCTAATGAACAAGGCCTTGTTTGTGTTCGTTCGATTCGTTTACAACCCTACCGTTATTCAACCTTTGGGAAAATGGTAAGTACATAAAACTAACAAAAAATGTAAAACATTTATTGCATCTCCATTAAAAAAAAAGACGTATTTCATTTCGTACTTACTGAAACAATATAAATAATTCAAATACTGTATTAACTAAACTAGGATAGAAATTCATTCTTACACGAGTTGGATAAAATAGATGTTAAATAGTTAGTAATAAAAATTTATCAATTATAAAAAATTTATTAATAAAAAAGATATAAATACCTGATAACTTATATAGTATAAAGAATCAGTGAAATAAGATAATTAGTTGCTACAGTGGTGTTGTCATTTTTTTTCCTTTTTTTTTTCTTTGTTTCTTTTCTTTTTTGGTTTTTTTTTTTCTTTTTTACTTTCACCCTTTAATTTTTAACATTGTCTCTTACAACCCCTTAGCTTTCTAGATACTTTTTAATCGAGTTTTACGTCTTTATTTTTATTTACGTGTCGATATAAACTTAAGTTGATTTACATTTCGACATGATTTTTTTGTGTTTATTTACGATTTTGCCCTCAGTATAAAATTCGTTTTAATATTTCTTTTAGAAGACTATGGTAGTGTTTTGTTTTAAATGGTTGGCTCAGTTTAATTTTTATTCGTCATACCAAGCGGTAGTTTTTCTATCGTTTTAGTTTTTTTAGCAAAAGTATGGTAGTATTTTGTTTTACTTTGTTTACTCAATGTAATTTTTTTAGATCGTGTTATTAGTAGTATGTACAAGTAACTAAATCACAGACGTACATGCTATGAGAAAGAAAAATTCGGCTTAGTGTCCCGCAACGCAGGCGGACAAAACCTAGTTAGATAAACGAGAAAAAATAATCATGTGCTCATAGAATTATGACATAATGTAACTACTATGCAACCTCATAGTGTCCTTAAAATTTTTTTTTTAACGGCAAACAAGACTTTTATTTCACATCAAATTTTACATCAAAAACATATTCAAATGGTTAGTAAGAAACTAGCCAACCACCTGAAAATTACTCACCAAAATTACATATAATTAATTAAAACATAAAAACAGGAGTAAACTGCCATTTTGGTCCCTGAGGTTTGGTCACTTTTGCCATTTTAGTCTAAAACTCAAACTTTTTGCATCTGGGTCCCTGTGGTTTCAGTTTTATTGTCATTTTGGTCCAAAAATGAAATCAGTTCATATCTGTCTTATAAAATCCTGTAATTTTGTCCTTTTCCTCAGGGGGCAAATCAGGTCATATTTTTCTTATAAAATATGGTATTTATTTATAAAAAATAAATGATCATTTTGCCCTTGCGAAAAAGTACAAAATAGCAGGATTTTATAAGACAAATATGACCTTATTTCATTTTTGGACCAAAATGGCAATAAAACTGAAACCACAGGGACCCAGATGCAAAAAGTTTGAGTTTTGGACTAAAGTGGCAAAAGTGACCAAACCACAGTGACCAAAATGGCAGTTTACTCTAAAAACAATTCTTTCCTAACCAACTTCAAATTTTAACCATTTATTCCACTCCAGGTTTGATTTTTCCCCTACATTTGATCCATGAGAAGGATGTTGCATGCATCTCTCCAAATATTGCCTCTAAATTCACCATTTTTCCGCTGAAAATTAGTTCGTTTCTCGCCTTCCAAATGGTCCAACACGTTGTCAAAATTATTGTTTTTATGAAACTTCTTTTCCAGACATCAATTGTGCTTTGTTTGTAGAATTCCAGTAAATCCTTAATGTTGAAAGCGAAAATTTGTTGTATTTTGCACCGTGTACTCACTTTGTAGCATAGAACTGTCCCCAAATGATATAGGTTTGAATGCCAAATTGCTTGTAGTATGGTAGTATTAAGGAGCGTCCTCAAATGGTGTGAGTTATAGTCCCATTGGAGTAAAATTTGCAGCTAAAAATAAAAATAAAATTAGTTAGTGTGTGAGTTTGCAGCTAACAAATATATACAATAATAATAATTTAAAAAAACCGTATATAATTACACTACACTATCAAATTAGAAAAGAGTTGTTTTCATATTAAGAATCAAAAGTCTAATTATAAATGAGGTTGTATTTATAATATTAAGCGGGTGAGTGGCGGTCCCAACCAATATGCGTGTAACAAGCACTAAAACATGGTCATGGCTATTCAATTTTGGTAGACATCACATGTTCACAATGCAATGAACATTAGAAATCCCATTAAATGATTCATTGTAGATGGTGATGACATGCTCTAATAATAGATTTTCCTAGGCTTATATTCATTTATATTTTTCAAAATATAATTCAAAACACGCGTATAAACTGGCTCAAGATACATCTCTATGCACTTAAATCTTCATAGTATGTAAATACATATAGTAATTTAAGAAAACCGAACTTACAATAAATACATATGACAACCCTGTAAGTTCGGTTTTCTTAAATTACATATATGCAATTGTTTACCCAACAATTTTCATTAAATCGAGTTGTGAATAGAAAAGTATAAGTGATTGAAGCATACATATATATATTATCAAAGCTGTCTTGTGGTTTAATTTTATTTTTTACATAAAGTGATATGTTTACCTTTTTCAGCATTTTAGTTAAATAATGTAATATTTTATAAAATTTTTAATATACTTGTGACTTGTTTGTTTTTATCTACGATTCGATAATAGTTTTTATTTGAATTGGTCACATATAGTTGATTTTTTTCTTTACCGTGAGGAACTGAATCGATATCATCTGCACAACATCGGTGAATCGGTGATGGTACATTATTCGTTTTTATGGTTTTTGATCGATGTAAAAGACGTATCGATATCCTCTTGGACATATCTCTTACGATTGTTATACCAAATGTCAATACCGTATTGTATCGATACTTAGCAAAAGCCCGCTAACAAGCACAGATAATCCACTGGTTTAAAATCAATAGTCAAACATGGATTACTAATAGACTTTATGCAATCACTTTTAGAATTTATTAGAGATGATAAGTGTCAAAACAAATAAATTTTGTAGGTCATAGTTGATGCAACAAACCAATGAAGCCTCGGATTGAATTATAAAACAAACATATTTATTTAATTTAGCTATTAGGTCGAGATAAATTTCCTTATGACGGTGGAAGGAATATTTTCTTAACAAGTGACGGACCCAAAAATTATTTTTGGGAGTGCGAACGAAGGGTTCAACCAAATTTTTAAAGGGTGCAGTCGGGATTTTTACCTTCAAAATACACTAATTTTTTTTTAAGGTGGGCGCCCACCCACCCAAGCCAAAGCTTGGGTCCGCCCTTGCGTGTTACGTGCTTCACTTGCTCCAACATTTTTCTCTTCTATATCAACCAACGCCACATCCGTTTTCTTTACTTCCTATACTATCTACCATCTATTTGTTTCAACTTGTCAAATCATAGGAAAAACAACACGTTTCATATGCTCGCATGCCACATCTACTTTTAAATTAAATAAATCTAAACTAAATATAACTAACTCAAAATACCTATTTATTTTAGTTTTTTTGTGTAATGTAAAAAAAATATAACTAAGTCAAACATAACAATATAGCATTAATTTGTTAAAAACCAACATGTATAAACTAGTTATTCATAATAACAAAATACATAAATAAAGTTGAGGTGGTCAAGGGTTCCGACTGTAAAAACTTGCCACAATTTCTATTTTTTTTTTCTGAGTTAATTACTGTTTTCGTCCCTTTGGTTTGTCAAAAATTACTATGTCAGTCCATTAGTTTAAAAATTGCGATTTCAGTCCCTGTGGGTTCACTTTCGTAACCATTTCAGTCCACCTCATAACCATTTTAGTCCATGTACTAACATAATAAATGGATTGAAATGGTTACAAAAGTGAAACTACAGGGACTGAAATGGTTACGAAAGTGAAAACACAGAGACTGAAATCGCAATTTTTAAACTAATGGACTGAAATAGTGATTTTTGACAAACCACAAGGACGAAAACAGTAATTAACTCTTTATTTCTTTTAAAATTTGGATTTCTCCACTTTGAAACGAGTTGATGAACGGTTCATGCGCTTCCCTCGAGTTCAACTATAGTCAAGACACAAATGAGTTGGAGTTTTGACCTTTTGCGCCCATGGCATGTTCGGAAATATGAACCCAAGCCTTGCATAAGGCTTCATGCTCGGCCTCAGTCCACTGCTTCGTTTTGCTTGACCCCTCGATTTGATAAAAACAAACTTTGTAGATTGATTGTGAAAAAATATTGTAGAAAACTTTGAGAGTGAAAAAATATTGTGAAGGATGTATTGTTTAAATAGGTGTGGTAGCGGAACATTATTTTTCTCTTTTAAATCCCCAATGACCAGGATTGGGGAAGGGGCCCACCCAACACCTCCGTTACCCTCAAAGCTTGGAACCTCCTTGCCGCACCATCCCTTGCCACTTCAACCCACCTTGGTGGACGAAGTGGTGTGCTGGGGGTTGCCGCTGCTTGCAGGATGTTGCTGAAGGGATGCTAGTTTGGTTGTTTGTTAATGGTTTTGGTAAACTTGGATTTGGTAGTTGGGTTGGTAGTATTCTAAACTTTGTTAAGAGGGACACTTGCTAAACACTCATGGTTATGATGTATTGGTTTTACATATGTTTATCATGTGATGAAATGCATAACCATTCTTCTAGATGTTAAATAGATGCTAATGGTTTCACATATAAAACGTAAAAATACAACAAACTAACATAGCATCAGTTAGCATCAGTAGTTCATTTTATCAATCTTCACCTGCACTTGCTTGGATAGATTGTTTCAAATTGCTCATTAACCTAATTAATTAATCATGAAACCTTCTAACGAAAGCCAAACCAATAAATCTACACTTCAATACCCTATTAAAACGGACACATACATAAATTAGGTCAAATGGAACCAATGTTTTAAAAACCAGTTTTTATACCATACCGGGTCAGGCTGATAACGGTTTAACCAGGTGTTAATCAACTCTATAATTTCATAAAAATGTAACTTTGTTAAAAACCATGGTATGACGACGAATTAACTACAAACATCAAAGACAAACACAGATCTAGCGACAAAACTGTCACACCCCCAAAATCCACACGCGGAGTATCACCGCTTGGAGGCGTGACTGACCAGGATCAAACCACCAATCATATTGAACAATGTAATGAGTAAATGTAATTCAACCAACTAATATGAAAGGTGTTCAAAACAAAAGTATAGTATCAATGTTTAGCGGAAGCATAAATGAAAAACCCAACATAAGTAATAAGTTTGAAATGTCATAAACGTTTAACATGGCATCCACGATCCATGTCCCACAACGACTGTGCCTCCCCGTGCAAGCTCCATGAGTACCTAACGACCTGCAAGGCATGTAACAACGAGTCAACAACAAAGTTGAGCGAGTTCACAGTTGGTTGTTTAGTTATAGTATTCGTTCGTAATTCATTTGTTCGCTTGTACCAGGTATCGTATTAATTCGTATCGCGGTCTCCCAGACATGTGTGCGAAGGTTAGTGGGGGTTTCCCATGTATCCTAGACTAGTTGTATTTGTATCGCGGCCATTCCAGGCATGTGTGCGAAGATTAGTATTCGTATCGCGGCCATTCTAGGCATGTGTGCGAAGATTAGTATTCGTATCGCGGCCATTCCAGGCATGTGTGCGAAGATTAGTGGGGGCTTCCCATGTGTTACTAGTCTAGCTGTATCTATAAGTGACCTTCCCCTAACGAGGTCGGTGGTACGTATTCCAGTAACGATGAAAGTACAAGTAATCATTTAACCCCATTCCCAACCCCGGGAATCCCATGCCTTGGTAAGAGTGTGAACTCACCTTGGTTTGCTCGGTATGCTAAACTATGTGCTCGCAAACAATCAATCCAGTCCTATAGTATGCACGTATATTAAATAAGTTCCAGTTCGTGAAGTTTCCCATACAATTAGTATTACCGAGTGATTTGGTAGTTAACATCAAGTAACACATAAACAGTTTGTTAATCATACAAGGTACAAAGTTACTTGCAAGTTCCTTAACTAAGTTATCATCCTCAACAGAGTTAATGTACTAATTAACTGAGTTAATAAGTTTAACAGATTTAATATACTTAACAGAGTTGCTAGGCTTAACAGAGTTTACAACTTAACAGGATTAACATACATACAGGAAATATAAATTAACAGTGTTAATTTTCTAACTGAGTTCACAAACAAATAGGTTATCAACTTACCAACTTAACTGGAGTTCACTTATTTAGCAGAGTTACGAACTTTACAGAATTACATGCATACTTAACAGGGTTAGCAACTAACAGGGTTAAAACTAACAGTGTTAATGTCTAGAATGCTGAACTAAGACACATGTGGCGAAAACACCTTCTGGGCGAAAACACCTATTGTCGAAATCACCCAGATGACGAAATCAGAAAGTGATTTCATTGGTTATGTGTTTTCGTTGGGACGGAGGTAACATCATCATCACATCAGTTAACAATAACCCTAATCATCACTTACAACCGTTTCATACTATCATTGATCATGAAATTATCATACGACACAGTAACCATCATGAAATCACTAAATCATCATCCAAATCACATCATGACTCATACAACCCTAGCGTACCTTTATCAGTTTAAGTTTCATATATAATCAATAAGACATCATCCCAAATCAACAATATGCATAGCAACATACATGATCATTCCCATCGGATCATCATCATCATTAAAATAATCAAAATGGCCGACAATCCATGGGGTGTTCCTTATCTTACAAATCGATAACATATATACAAACAAATAACGTATGAATCTTGACTAACCTATCCTGACAACACACACATGGGCCGCCCTTTGACAATTCAAACTATCAATTAATTCTCAACAAATAATTCTCATATCATTGGACCGATCATGCCACTTTCATTTACTTTAATTAAGAATCACATATATAGCACATGCAATCTATGATACCATTCAAAGAGCATAGGATACTAACCGAATATTCTGTATTGCTAGACACAAGAGACAAACTTCAAGGGAAAAGAAATTAGAATCTCAAATGGTAAGGCTGCCGTCGACTTCAAGGAATGGAAGAGGGTGTTTAGGGTTTGCCAGTTATCGAATTCGTGTGCACATATTAAACAGATCCTATATTCAATCACTACTGGGCCGAAGCCCATGAGTTGTTTTCGATATTAAACAGTGGACGAAAACACTTAAAGTGTTTTCATCATGGGTGTTTTCGTGGGTGGGGTTTTCGGCTAGAAGTGTTAGGTAAAGTCCCATGTTTTAAATAATTAAACAATCCAAATATGTATAACATACGCACACATATAATACATATCACAAATAACATTAATACTGCACCTCAAATAACTGTTAAACACGCTTAGCAAATACGTACGAAGTTAAATCAGATAGAGACCTTGAAAACTCGGGTTGTCACATTATCCCCAACTTGAAAGAAATTTCGTCCCGAAATTTAGCACGTGGTTACTGAGGAAGCTAGTTGTGTTGTGTTGTTTACTGGTTTTCCCGGGGTGTCACATCATCCCCCCGTTGATTTGGAATTTCGTCTCGAAATTCTGTAGTAGCTTCAGCCTCAGTAGTGGTTGCACTGTTTCAGAATAACTGGGGATACTTGAGTTTCATTTGATCTTCTCGTTCCCAGGTAAACTCTGGGCCACGACGGGAGTTCCAATGAACTCGAACAAGAGGTATTCTAGTGTGCTTGAGCACCTTAACGTCTCGGTCCGTGATTTCAACGGGTTCCTCGACGAATCGCAACTGATCGTCGATAGTGAGCTCCTTCAAAGGAACTATGAGGGTCTCATCTAACAGACACTTCTTCAGATTCGACACGTGAAAAAAACGTTGTGAACTGCACTGAGTTCTGCGGGTAGGTTTAGTTTGTAGGCCACTTTGCCTATCTTCTCAATGATTTCGAACGGTCCAACGTATCGTGGGTTAAGTTTGCCTCGTTTTCCAAAACGAACCACACCCTTCCAGGGTGAAACTTTGAGTAGCACTCGATCCCCAACCTGGAGCTCGAGTGGTTTCCTGCCCTTATCGGCGTAGCTTTTCTGACGGTCACGAGCTGCCGCCATTCGTTGTCGTATTTGAGCGATTCTTTCTGTTGTGTCTACCACAAGTTCTGGGCCAGTGATCTGACTATCCCCCAGCTCTGCCCAACAAAGAGGTGACCGGCATTTACGCCCGTACAATGCCTCAAACGGAGCAGCTTTAATGCTGGTGTGGTAGCTGTTATTGTACGAAAATTCCACAAGTGGCAGATGCTTTTCCCAGCCGTTGCCAAAGTCAATTACACATGCCCTAAGCATGTCTTCAAGGGTCTGGATGGTGCGTTCAGACTGCCCATCCGTTTGCGGGTGATAAGTTGTGCTCATATCTAAACGTGAGCCAAAAGACTTGTGCATTGCTTGCCACAGTTCTGAAGTAAAACGTGCATCACGATCCGAGATAATAGAGGTGGGCACCCCGTGCCTCGAGACAACTTCCTTAAGGTATACGTCTGCTAGAGTGGAGAACTTATCCGTTTCCTTGATAGCCAAGAAGTGTGCAGACTTTGTGAGTCGATCCACGATCACCCAAATAGTGTCGTTTCCACGTTGAGATCTAGGCAGACCAGTAACAAAATCCATGGAAATTTGCTCCCATTTCCATTGTGGTATCTCTGGTTGTTGGAGTAGGCCTGAAGGTTTCTGGTATTCAACTTTGACTCTCGCACAAGTCAAACACTTGCTGACGTAAGTTGCTATGTGGGCCTTCATGCTAGGCCACCAGTATGTAGTTCTGAGGTCGTGGTACATCTTATCCGAACCAGGATGTACTGAGTAGCGAGACTTGTGTGCCTCATCCATCACAAGCTCTCGTAGGTTGCCATAAAGTGGAACCCAAATGCGTCCGGTTACGTAGTAAGCACCGTCTTCCTTTTGTTCTAGTCGTTGCCTTGAGCCGCGTAGGGCTTCAGCCCTGAGGTTTTCTGGTTTCAATGCTTCTACTTGAGCATCTCGTATCTGTGCGGGAAGACTAGACTGGATAGTGAGTTGTAAAGCTCGTACGTGTTTAGGTATAGTATCCTTTCGACTGAGGGCGTCAGCCACAACATTGGCTTTGCCTGGGTGGTATCTGATCGAGCATTCGTAGTCATTCAGTAACTCGACCCATCGTCGTTGTCGCATATTCAGTTCCTTCTGTTTGAAGATATGCTCGAGACTCCTGTGATCGGTGTAGATGGCGCACTTGGTACCGTACAGGTAGTGTCTCCATATCTTAAGTGCAAAAACAACAGCTCCCAGCTCTAAATCGTGTGTAGTGTAGTTCCTTTCATGAACTTTAAGTTGGCGTGAGGCGTAGGCTATAACTTTATCCCATTGCATCAATACACAACCAAGACCCTGAATTGATGCGTCGCAGTAAACCACAAAGTCGTCTGTGCCCTCTGGCAATGAAAGGATAGGTGCACTGCAAAGTCTATCCTTTAAGTGTTGGAATGCTAATTCCTGTGCATTTCCCCATCGATAAACAACGCCTTTCTGCGTTAGTGAGGTGAGAGGCTGTGCAATCTTGGAAAAATCCTTAATGAACCTTCTGTAATAACCTGCCAAGCCCAAGAATTGGCGAATTTCCGTTGGTGTACGAGGTGCAGGCCAGTTCTTAATTGAGTCTACCTTGGATGGATCAACGTGAATCCCATCCTTGTTTACCACATGGCCTAGGAAATGGACTTCACGAAGCCAGAAGTCGCATTTCGAGAACTTTGCGTAAAGCTGTTCTGTTCGAAGGAGTTCCAAAATAAGTCGTAGATGCTGTTCGTGTTCCTCCAGACTCTTCGAATAGATTAGGATGTCATCGATAAAGACAATAAAAATTTGTCTAGGTAGGGCTTGCATACTCTGTTCATAAGATCCATGAAGACTGCCGGTGCGTTTGTTAATCCGAATGGCATGACCAGAAATTCGTAATGGCCGTAGCGTGTTCTGAATGCTGTTTTGGAGACGTCCTCGTCCCGGACTCTTAGTTGATGGTAACCTGACCTCAGGTCAATCTTCGAGTAATAGCTCGACCCTTGCAACTGGTCGAATAAGTCGTCAATACGTGGAAGAGGATAGCGGTTCTTCACAGTCACCTTGTTTAGTTCGCGGTAATCTATGCACATGCGGAAGGTACCGTCTTTCTTCTTCACAAATAATACTGGAGCTCCCCAGGGTGAAGAGCTAGGACGAATGAAACCCTTTTCCAAGAGTTCTTGCAATTGTTTAGACAGTTCTTCCAGTTCGGTTAGAGCTAAGCGATAGGGTGCTCGAGCTATGGGTGCTGCTCCAGGAGCTAGCTCGATCTAAAATTCGACCTGGTGATGAGGCGGTAGCCCAGGTAAATCTTCAGGAAACACCTGAGGAAAATCGCGTACTATTGGAATATCCTCTAATCTCTTCTCTTTCGCTGATGCGTCAGTAACAAGTGCTAAGATAGCAGTGTGGCCCTTTCGCAAACACTTCTGAGCCTTCAGGAAGGAGATGATGCCAACCACGGCACCACTCTTGTCACCTTGAACTTCGAGAGGTTCTTTACCAGAACGGGGAATACGGACAATCTTCCCCTTGCATAGGATCTATGCTTGTTGTTGAGATAACCAATCCATACCAATGATGATGTCAAAGCTACCCAGAGCTATTGGAATGAGATCGATAGAGAAAGTCTGACCAGCGAGGATAAGATTACAACCCTGAACTACGTGTGTGGCCTCTAGACTTTTACCGTTAGCTAACTCTACGACATGTTTGGTGTTCAAAAGTGTTGGTGCGCGTTTAAGCATTTGGCTAACTTTCAGAGACATATAACTGGTATCTGCACCCGAATCAAATAATACAGTAACATAAAAGTCGTCGAGAAGAAACTTACCCATAACCACATTAGGATCGTTCCTTGCATCACCCTGACCCAGCACAAATGCACGACCCCTAGCACCATTTTCGTTATTGTTTCCCCCATTGTTGTTCCCGTTGCCCTGATTATTGTTGTTGTTATTCTGATTCTGGTTTAACTGGGGGCAGTCCTGCTTGAAGTGGCCTTCAGCCCCACATTGAAAGCATCCCCTATTGCCTCGCTGTTGTTGTTGTTGCTGGTTTCGTGGAGCGGGTGGTTGTTGTTGCTGGTTCTGATTAGCAGGTCGTGATCTCTTGCAATCTTTAGCCTCATGACCCATCTTGAGACACCGCTGACAACGAACCTTGTTGCACTGGCCATTGTGGTGCCTGTTGCATGTATTGCACCTTGGGAGATTTCCTCTATATCCACCCTGTCTTTGACTACCAGAAAATTGCTGACCAGGGCTCTGGTAGTTATCAATCTTTCGCTGCTGTGCCTGAGACTGAGCTGTAGCTGAACCCTTGCTGGAATCCCCATCCCATTTCCGCTTATTGTCGCTGGGAGTAGCTGAAGTAGTAGCATTGGTAGCACTGATACGTTTGGGCAGCTTGTTTTGTTCCACTGCCTGATCTGTGAGGCGATGAACAAGACGAGTAACATCCTGGATAGTAGCAAGGTTGGCCGATGTCACATGACTTTGAATTTCCGGTACTAGCCCTTTGAGATACAACTCAATACGCTTGATAGGGGGTCCACCAGCTCGTTTGACCTTTTCGTATACGCCTCAATCTCTGACCCCGACATTTTCAGATTAAAGAACTCCACTTCTAACTTGTGGATGTCATCACGTGTACAGTATTCTTGCTTGATTAGTTCCTTGAAATCGTTCCAAGGGGTGGCGTTAGCAGCTGCCAACCCTAACATCTGAACTTGCGCATTCTACCAAGTCAGCGCAATGCCTTCTAGAGTACCAGTGGCGTACTTCACCCTGCGAGCCTCAGGGCATTCACACATCTCAAATACGGACTCGAGCTTTTCAAACCAATGGAGGAGTCCAACTGCTCCTTCCGTGCCACTGAATGTGCTAGGACGACAGTCCATGAAAGTCTTGAAGGTGCAAACAGGTGGCTGAGCGTGCTGACCTGTTGTGTATAAGAATCAGGATAAGGTTAAACACAAGAGTTGGTTTAGGAGTGTAGGATCTAAAGATCCTAGTGTGAGTTACGACTGCAGGGTATACCTCCTGCTTGAGCGGCTGCAAGTGCCGCAGTAACTTGTTGGTTGATCAAAGCCGTCGGCTGGGCTTGTGTCATGTTAATGCGTCCAGCCATGATCTTCATATCAAAGGCAACATAGGTGAGAGAGGTTCGCGAGTAATGCGATGACAGAAGAGTGTAAGCACACAAGTGTTCTCAAGCAATAGTTGTTACGTTTATCTAAACATACCATGAGCAAAGTTCTATGTAATCTAGCAAGTAGGCAATGCAAACATGAACAGTATTACCTATAGTATTGAGTCTTGCACGTGGAGCGAAGCGTCGTTGTGGATCGTTGAGCACTGTACAGGTTATAGTCTGGTTTTAACAAAAACTTTCTCCCTTATTAAAACCAAGTTCACTATAACCAATGGCTCTGATACCAATCTGTCACACCCCCAAAATCCACACGCGGAGTATCACCGCTTGGAGGCGTGACTGACCAGGATCAAGCCACCAATCATATTGAACAACGTAATGAGTAAATGTAATTCAACCAACCAATATGAAAGGTGTTCAAAACAAAAGTATAGTATCAATGTTTAGCGGAAAAATAAATGAAAAACCCAACATAAGTAATAAGTTTGAAATGTCATAAACGTTTAACATGGCATCCACGATCCATGTCCCACAACGACTGTGCCTCCCCGTGCAAGCTCCATGAGTACCTAACGACCTGCAAGGCATGTAACAACGAGTCAACAACAAAGTTGAGCGAGTTCACAGTTGGTTGTTTAGTTATAGTATTCGTTCGTAATTCATTTGTTCGCTTGTACCAGGTATCGTATTAATTCGTATCGCGGTCTCCCAGACATGTGTGCGAAGGTTAGTGGGGGTTTCCCATGTATCCTAGACTAGTTGTATTTGTATCGCGGCCATTCCAGGCATGTGTGCGAAGATTAGTATTCGTATCGCGACCATTCCATGCATGTGTGCGAAGATTAGTATTCGTATCGCGGCCATTCCAGGCATGTGTGCGAAGATTAGTATTCGTATCGCGGCCATTCCAGGCATGTGTGCGAAGATTAGTGGGGGCTTCCCATGTGTTACTAGTCTAGCTGTATCTATAAGTGACCTTCCCCTAACGAGGTCGGTGGTACGTATTCCAGTAACGATGAAAGTACAAGTAATCATTTAACCCCATTCCCAACCCCGGGAATCCCATGCCTTGGTAAGAGTGTGAACTCACCTTGGTTTGCTCGGTATGCTAAACTATGTGCTCGCAAACAATCAATCCAGTCCTATAGTATGCACGTATATTAAATAAGTTCCAGTTCGTGAAGTTTCCCATACAATTAGTATTACCGAGTGATTTGGTAGTTAACATCAAGTAACACATAAACAGTTTGTTAATCATACAAGGTACAAAGTTACTTGCAAGTTCCTTAACTAAGTTATCATCCTCAACAGAGTTAATGTACTTATTAACTGAGTTAATAAGTTTAACAGATTTAATATACTTAACAGAGTTGCTAGGCTTAACAGAGTTTACAACTTAACAGGATTAACATACATACAGGAAATATAAACTAACAGTGTTAATTTTCTAACTGAGTTCACAAACAAATAGGTTATCAACTTACCAACTTAACTGGAGTTCACTTGTTTAGCAGAGTTACGAACTTTACAGAATTACATGCATACTTAACAGGGTTAGCAACTAACAGTGTTAAAACTAACAGTGTTAATGTCTAGAATGCTGAACTAAGACACATGTGGCGAAAACACCTTCTGGGCGAAAACACCTATTGTCGAAATCACCCAGATGACGAAATCAGAAAGTGATTTCGTTGGTTATGTGTTTTCGTTGGGACGGAGGTAACATCATCATCACAGCAGTTAACAATAACCCTAATCATCACTTACAACCGTTTCATACTATCATTGATCATGAAATTATCATACGACACAGTAACCATCATGAAATCACTAAATCATCATCCAAATCACATCATGACTCATACAACCCTAGCGTACCTTTATCAGTTTAAGTTTCATATATAATCAATAAGACATCATCCCAAATCAACAATTTGCATAGCAACATACCTGATCATTCCCATCGGATCATCATCATCATTAAAATAATCACAATGGCCGACAATCCATGGGGTGTTCCTTATCTTACAAATCGATAACATATATACAAACAAATAACGTATGAATCTTGACTAACCTATCCTGACAACACACACATGGGCCGCCCTTTGACAATTCAAACTATCAATTAATTCTCAACAAATAATTCTCATATCATTGGACCGATCATGCCACTTTCATTTACTTTAATTAAGAATCACATATATAGCACATGCAATCTATGATACCATTCAAAGAGCATAGGATACTAACCGAATATTCTTTATTGCTAGACACAAGAGACAAACTTCAAGGGAAAAGAAATCAGAATCTCAAATGGTAAGGCTGCCGTCGACTTCAAGGAATGGAAGAGGGTGTTTAGGATTTGCCAGTTATCGAATTCGTGTGCACATATTAAACAGATCCTATATTCAATCACTACTAGGCCGAAGCCCATGAGTTGTTTTCGATATTAAACAGTGGACGAAAGCACTTAAAGTGTTTTCATCATGGGTGGGGTTTTCGGCTAGAAGTGTTAGGTAAAGTCCCATGTTTTAAATAATTAAACAATCCAAATATGTATAACATACGCACACATATAATACATATCACAAATAACATTAATACTGCACCTCAAATAACTGTTAAACACGCTTAGCAAATACGTACGAAGTTAAATCGGATAGAGACCTTGAAAACTCGGGTTGTCACATTATCCCCAACTTGAAAGAAATTCCGTCCCGAAATTTAGCACGTGGTTACTGAGGAAGCTAGTTGTGTTGTGTTGTTTACTGGTTTTCCCGGGGTGTCACATCATCCCCCCCCCCGTTGATTTGGAATTTTGTCTCGAAATTCTGTAGTAGCTTCAGCCTCAGTAGTGGTTGCACTGTTTCAGAATAACTGGGGATACTTGAGTTTCATTTGATCTTCTCGTTCCCAGGTAAACTCTGGGCCACGACGGGAGTTCCAATGAACTCGAACAAGAGGTATTCTAGTGTGCTTGAGGACCTTAACGTCTCGGTCCGTGATTTCAACGGGTTCCTCGACGAATCGCAACTGATCGTCGATAGTGAGCTCCTTCAAAGGAACTATGAGGGTCTCATCTAACAGACACTTCTTCAGATTCGACACGTGAAAAAAACGTTGTGAACTGCACTGAGTTCTGCGGGTAGGTTTAGTTTGTAGGCCACTTTGCCTATCTTCTCAATGATTTCGAACGGTCCAACGTATCGTGGGTTAAGTTTGCCTCGTTTTCCAAAACGAACCACACCCTTCCAGGGTGAAACTTTGAGTAGCACTCGATCCCCAACCTGGAGCTCGAGTGGTTTCCTGCCCTTATCGGCGTAGCTTTTCTGACGGTCACGAGCTGCCGCCATTCGTTGTCGTATTTGAGCGATTCTTTCTGTTGTGTCTACCACAAGTTCTGGGCCAGTGATCTGACTATCCCCCAGCTCTGCCCAATAAAGAGGTGACCGGCATTTACGCCCGTACAATGCCTCAAACGGAGCAGCTTTAATGCTGGTGTGGTAGCTGTTATTGTACGAAAATTCCACAAGTGGCAGATGCTTTTCCCAGCCGTTGCCAAAGTCAATTACACATGCCCTAAGCATGTCTTCAAGGGTCTGGATGGTGCGTTCAGACTGCCCATCCGTTTGCGGGTGATAAGCTGTGCTCATATCTAAACGTGAGCCAAAAGACTTGTGCATTGCTTGCCACAGTTCTGAAGTAAAACGTGCATCACGATCCGAGATAATAGAGGTGGGCACCCCGTGCCTCGAGACAACTTCCTTAAGGTATACGTCTGCTAGAGTGGAGAACTTATCCGTTTCCTTGATAGCCAAGAAGTGTGCAGACTTTGTGAGTCGATCCACGATCACCCAAATAGTGTCGTTTCCACGTTGAGATCTAGGCAGACCAGTAACAAAATCCATGGAAATTTGCTCCCATTTCCATTGTGGTATCTCTGGTTGTTGGAGTAGGCCTGAAGGTTTCTGGTATTCAACTTTGACTCTCGCACAAGTCAAACACTTGCTGACGTAAGTTGCTATGTGGGCCTTCATGCTAGGCCACCAGTATGTAGTTCTGAGGTCGTGGTACATCTTATCCGAACCAGGATGTACTGAGTAGCGAGACTTGTGTGCCTCATCCATCACAAGCTCTCGTAGGTTGCCATAAAGTGGAACCCAAATGCGTCCGGTTACGTAGTAAGCACCGTCTTCCTTTTGTTCTAGTCGTTGCCTTGAGCCGCGTAGGGCTTCAGCCCTGAGGTTTTTTGGTTTCAATGCTTCTACCTGAGCATCTCGTATCTGTGCGGGAAGACTAGACTGGATAGTGAGTTGTAAAGCTCGCAGTAAACCACAAAGTCGTCTTTGCCCTCTGGCAATGAAAGGATAGGTGCACTGCAAAGTCTATCCTTTAAGTGTTGGAATGCTAATTCCTGTGCATTTCCCCATCGATAAACAACGCCTTTCTGCGTTAGTGAGGTGAGAGGCTGTGCAATCTTGGAAAAATCCTTAATGAACCTTCTGTAATAACCTGCCAAGCCCAAGAATTGGCGAATTTCCGTTGGTGTACGAAGTGCAGGCCAGTTCTTGATCGAGTCTACCTTGGATGGATCAACGTGAATCCCATCCTTGTTTACCACATGGCCTAGGAAATGGACTTCACGAAGCCAGAAGTCGCATTTCGAGAACTTTGCGTAAAGTTGTTCTGTTCGAAGGAGTTCCAAAATAAGTCGTAGATGCTGTTCGTGTTCCTCCAGACTCTTCGAATAGATCAGGATGTCATCGATAAAGACAATAAAAATTTGTCTAGGTAGGGCTTGCATACTCTGTTCGTAAGATCCGAAATTATTTTTTAAAATAGCGAAAACTTGATCCGATGGATGGCCTAACCTACTGTGCCACAAATTAGATCTAACAACACTATTAAAACACAGATTCACATAATTACCATCTTTCCCTACAAAATACAATCCATTTTCTTGTTTACCAATCACCAGGACTTTCTTTGACCTCAAATCCTGTAACATACAATTGTTCTCATTAAACAAGACTGATATTTTATTATCTTTGGCTAATTTGTGAACATATAAGAGATTAACACTGTAACCAGGAACATCAAACACATCTTTGATAACCACATTGTTAATCAGCTTAAGTTCTCCAATTTTTAACACACTAACACTGGTTCCATTAGGATGACCAACCTTTAATCCACATTCAGAAACATCAATACAATTAAACATGTCTTTATCACTTTTAATCATGTGTTGATTAGCACCAGAATCAACCACCCAATTATAATCATGATTAAAACTCACACTGCTAGAACAACTAACAAATTCAGACACACAAGCAGACATACCTCCCATATTGGACTTCTCCTGATCTCCCTCAGACTTAACACCAACTAGACTTATTAACTTTGCGATCTGCTCAGGAGTAAAAGGTAAAGCAGACACAACAGAACTAGTAGGACCAGATGACATACCAGATCTATTAGTATTATTACCACTATTGTTTTTCACAAAAGACCCACTAGTTCTCCTTTTCATACCAGGAGGATAACCAATTATCTCAAAACATCTATCAACTGTATGACCTAACATGTTATAATGAGTGCATTTTAAATTCGAATTAGGTCCTCTAAAATTTCTCCTAGATGTATTTTGATTTGATTGGTTAGACTTAGCCACATATGACACGCTTTGACTCTTAGACCCACTACTTGAGAGTCTGTGTGATTCCTCCCTAGAAACCACAGAAAAGGCAACCTTGACAGATGGAAATACTTCTCTGGTTAACAAATTAGTTCTTACTGGTTGATAAACATCATCTAATCCCATAAGAAATTGCATTAATTTGATTAACATTGAAAAATCATTATAATCTTTAGCTGCTTTACAAGAACATGTGGGCAGTTTAAGCATAGCATCAAACTGTTTCCACATGGTTGTTAGTCTGTTATAGTAATCAGCTATAGTGGAACCATTTTGTGAAATACAGTTTATCTTTTTATACAAATCATAAACCACAGAACCATCAATCTTGTCATAGGTTTCCTTTAAGTCCTCCCAAACCTCTGAAGCATATTTAGAAAACACTTGCCCTAAAAACAACTCCTCAGACACTGAATTTAATAACCAAGTCAATACCACAGAGTTACATCTATCCCATTGACAAGCAAGCACATGATCCTCAGTGGATCTTTCACATGAACCATCAATAAAACCATACTTATTCTTGGCTTCTAATGCCAATTTCATAGAACTAGACCACACAGAATAATTTTCAGTACCCTTCAACTTAATATTAACAATAGTCAAGGCACTGGAGTCACTAGGATGGAGATATAGAGGATCTCCTATATCTAACTTACTTATCAAGGTCTGAGTGGTACCAGAACTAGTAGGATCAGTATCAGTCATGTTAACAAACAGGAAACAAACAAGAATAGACAATACATATTCACCAACAGAGAATCAAACAATACAGTAAACAATCAATCAATCAGATACACAATAGACAACAACAAGACTGTATTAGAGGCCAGATTCTAGGGTCATCACTCTATAGGTGCCTGGAAAAGCATAATATAGTTGCAAAACCAAAAAAATATGCAAGACACAACAAAGACCACAACACAGAGACAGATGTAATCAAACAAGGACACACCAGATAGCAAATAGACAGACTCGATCAATTGCTGGCCCGACTAGTCCGGTAAACAGAATGCCTAGACACAGACAAGAATGATGCAGAAATAGACAAAAACAAAGACAAAAGAATGAAACGATCTTACAGAGGGTGCAAAGCTCCAAGAGATATCAGATTTGTAGTTTTCGAGAACTACACAACCTGATATAGAAAAAGCCCAGAAAAACCTTCTGGTTAGTTTGCTCTGAACCTTCTAGGGATTCAGAGACCAACACGGAACCAAGATCGCCGAAAAGAACAACAACCGATCAACTTCAACGAGAAGCCACCAATCAACACACAGATCTGAGCAAATCTGTCACCAACAAAGATCCCGAGAACAAAAAACCCTAAAAAAGAAAACAAACAATCAGTAACCACAATAGCACAGCGGATAACAACAGATCATCACCATGAGCACTATAGCTCTGATACCATGTTAAAAACCATGGTATGAAGATGAATCAACTACAAACATCAAAGACAAACACAGATCTAGCGACAAAACGGTGACAAAACTCTTATTAACCCAAACCAAAAAGATTACCCCCCAAATCCCAAATGATCTTACAATAGTAAGATCTAACAAATACAGAAATACAAAGTAAATCTGATGATCATCTACAGATGATGATCATCAACCAAACCGTATCAACAATCTTTCAAAACAAAAGAGAGAAACAACAGGAATGATATCGGCTGCAACACTTGCAATGAAACCCTAGATCTATACAGAGAGAGTGTGAACAACTTTGGGGGTAACAACTGATTGAATGAGAGAGAGAACACACTTTTATATGCCAGCTCACCACAATTACACTTCGCCCCAAAAGATATCAAGATGACAATCGCTGTCCCTGAATCTTACACTTTATACCCTCCGAAATATCCAGCTCAAAACAACTGTTGCAACAAACTAACAAACTTAAACCATTAGTAACAAGAGGCCCACCTCAATAGGCCAAATAACAACAATAAATAACCCAATAGAATGAGAGCCCATAATCATAATATTTCAACAAACTTCAACTACATAATTCTATAATCAAAAATCGTTTATTTCCACCAAAGTTTTAAAAAAGTAAATAGAGTTTAATGCCATTTTAGTCCCTGTGGTTTGGGTTATTTTGACAGTTTAGTCCAAATATTTCATTTTTCGTCTGTGGGTCCAAAAAGGTTTCACCGTTGCCATTTTAGTCCACTGGGTTAAATTCATCCATTTTTTATGTTAAGAAGAAGGGCAATTCAGTCATTTTATATATAATTTTGTTAACTAGAAGGGCAATTCGGCCATATAAAATGACCGAATTACCCTTCTCGTTAACTGGAAAAAAATGGATGAATTTAACCCAGTGGACTAAAATGGCAACAGTGAAACCTTTTTGAACCCACAGACGAAAAATGAAACATTTGGACTAAATTGGCAAAATGCACGGGGACTAAAATGACATTTAACTCAAATAAATAAAATAAAAGTCTACAATAGATTTATGGCATTGGATTATTAAATACATTAAGTTCACGATCGCTTAAAAGACGAAATCCACTATCATCGCCATCCTCATCAGCAATATAACTATTTTTGTTTTCTACAATATAAAATAAGAAGTTTGAGTTACCAATAATCATAATATACTAAAATCACGTAAGTTTAAATTTATGATTTTCTGGCGATGTAATACTGGCCGGTTTGAACCGGTTTTAAAAACATTGAACAGAACTACAAATTTGAAGTTAGAAATTTCTTATTTTACCACAAGAATGTAATGTTGACACTTATATTTGTCATTGTCAATGATATTTGAATGATTGATGGTAAGCCACATGAATAAATCACTACTTTCGCACAAAATAAGAGAGCCGAAAGAGAAACAAAATTGAAGAAAGATGGCATTTGCCTAATAAACAAACAGGTAAAAGAGAAAAAGATTTGAACCACCCTCATAAAAGGGGTACGTGAGATAACGACCTTTGATATATAGACTAACCAATTAAAAGTTTGCATGTCGCATCGTCGTATATTCGCTATACTAGATAGTTCGAATCTAAAATTTTGTCTAAAACATATTACATATGCACACAAATTTGTAACCAACTCCAAAAGGTTGTCGCTTTCAAGTTTCATCTCGAATAGGATTGCAACAAGACTATGTGGTATACCAGAATGGAAACAACCATCGTACGATGTGGCGATGATTCACACCGTGGTATACCAAGGCGATGAAGCGTGGAGCGGTGGCGTGGATTCGTTGCGTAGAGGAGAACGTGGAACAAGATTTGTTTTTCTTAATTAATTTTTGGTATTAAGTTGTGCTTGTTAACCGTTTAAAAAAAAATTTAAATATACAATTATAAATTTTTCAATATAAATTGTATTAAAAACTAAGTCGGTTTTAAATAAATTATTTTTTTGGTCTGGTATACGGATTTGACACATACTTGTATCGGTAACTATGATGTAACAGATTTTTCTCTCTCACCAATTCATATAGTTATCCTAATCTTGAAACATATTTATACTTTTAGTACTTTCTTTTAATTAATATTATGTAGTAATGTTTACAAAATTCATATCGTATAATGTTTTTAAAATAAAATTATATAAAAGAATGGCATTCCACTCAAGTGGAAAGGGGAACCACTCTCCCATTCCCATATGTGTTTTTGTATGGAAACTATGTCGAAATAATGTGGCGATGGTGTGGTACTTTCAAACTCTTAAAAGTGAAACCGTACCTCATAATAATCTAAAATGAAAAAAACATATATGTTAAGCAATAAAAGATTAAATCTAACAAGTGTTCACCTTATTTTCATTCTATATATAAACGTCTTTTGACTAAAATTTATCATATATATATACTTGCGTACACAAGTCCTATTTATACTTTTATATTTTGTATTTTTAGGGTACACAAGTCCTATTTATACTTTTTTTTTTTGTATTTTTAGGTTTGACAAATATCTTTTTAGTTAAATACCTAATAAATTCTAAATTGGTTTTAAAGTTGGCAGTTAGCTAGCCTGGATAAATATAGGATGAAAACGCTTACAACTAGTAAACTATAAAGAATGAAACCCCTCGTGCATGCTTGAAGTCTTGCACACACCAAGAACATGGTGCCTTGTCACCTTGTATGTTCCGCTCTCTATCAGATATGGCTATCAGCAAACGTTTTGAACCTCAATCGAACTTTCGATGACCCATTTTTTTTTCTGAGAAATTCTGGTAAAACCCAACAAGAACCAAGTTTGGTGGTTCATAAGATATATATTTTTATAAAAATAGGTGTTTTTGGACTGGTTTATTTGATTTTTTGAACTGTTTTGAACTTCGTATAAAAAACACTTCGATTTTTTTAAAACGGTCCAAAGAAGCTTCAAATGCATGTTTTTGCCACAAAGAGCTTTCGTGTATCGGTGTAGCCAATTAAAAGACGTCATGTGTCACTTTTTTGGAAATCAAGTTTTGAAAAGATTGACCATGTTAATGACAATGTTTTTTTTTTTAAGTTATTCTACAAATACTTCTAATTGTAAGAAGTGTAAGAAGGATTTATAGAGTGACAAATGTCCAATAACCTAAAACCTAAACCCACTACATCACCACCAAAAACCTAAACACCCACCCACCCCCACCCCACCCCACCACCACCCAAAAACCTAACCCCCCCCCCCCCAACCCGAAAACCTAAACCACCCCCGTGTAAGAAGGATTTATAGAGTGACAAATGTCCAATAACCTAAAACCTAAACCCACTACATCACCACCAAAAACCTAAACACCCACCCCCACCCCACCCCACCACCACCCAAAAACCTAACCCCCCCCCCCCCCCAACCCGAAAACCTAAACCACCCCCCCCCCCCCCCTCCGGCAAAAAAAAAAAAACTATACCTCACCAAAAAAACCCCAAAAAAACCTAACTCCCCCCACCCCCACCCCCAAAAACCTAAAAAAAACCTAACCCCCCCCCCCCCCAAAAAAAAAAAAAATCTAAAAAAAACTAAACCCCCACCACCACCCAAAAACCTAAACCCCCAACCCCTCGGCAAAAAAAAAAAAAAATTTTTGGGGTGGGTGATGGGGGGGGGGGGGTTTAGGTTTTTGATGGTGGTGAATGTTTAAGGTTTTTTTTTTTTTTTTTTTTTTTTTTTTGTAGTGGGGTTTTTGTGTAGTGGGTTTTTTTAGGTTATTGGACACTTGTTACTCTATAAATCCTTCTTACACTTCTTACAATTAGGATCCTTTGTATTTGATCCTAATCCGTTTCTTTTTTACTTCTCCTTACCTATTTAACTTTATTTTCTTGTAGTTTTTAAGAGGAATGAAATGAAATATTACGAGGTAATGAAAAAAAATGTGTTTAGTTGTTGAAGGTAACAAAATCACCAATTACATAGGACATTTAAATTCCTCAAGTTTATTTCATCCGCAACCTTTGTTTTTTTTTTTCTTATTCCATTCCTTCTCTCACATTCATCAACAACACCTCCCACCACTAGCCACCCGTCGCCGTCACCACCACTCGCCGCCACCCTACACTGGCGCCACCGCAACCGCCGACTATGTCGCCGCCACCCGTTGCCGCCACCGCCGACCACCGCCACCGAACACCGGCGCCCCTCCCCGCCGCCGTCACCAAACATCGGTGCCACCACCACCGACCCCCATCGCCACTCGCCGTCACAACCCATCGTTAGCCATCGAACACCGGCCACCACCACCGACCACCCCACGACTCGCTGCCACTATCCACCGCCACCGAACATCGACGCCAGCGTCGACCACCACCGTCCTTCGCCACCGAACGCCAGATGTCATGTCATCAAATTATGTCTTTAATAATTAGAAATATGGATGTATTAGATTTAAATAATACTAACTTTTGTTATCTGACTAATAACACTTCCAATTTACGAATTGTACCACACCACTCTTCTGGCATTTTCAAACTAACTGAACTCTAATATGCTTAGTTTTTTGCTTATGTGACACTTGTTTAGTGATGCGGCATATGACGTGTCATTTTTGCTGACGTGGCACTTATTTGGTGATGTGACATCTTATATGGTTTTTTTTTATGACATGACATTTGATATGATACTTGTTTAGTGACATGGAATCTGACGTTGGATAACTGAGTTATGACTCAGTTAGTTTGGAAGTGAAAGAAGAAAATAACCGATTGGATTAACAAAAACAAAAGACGGTTCAATCCTTTACGACAAGTAACATGCAAACTGAATCGCTTATGTGACGACGATTTCAACGTCTAGGTTTCAAAATAATGTATGAATCGCACATTTGACACTTTTAGCTTCTCTATTTATTACCCGAAATTTAAGTTCGTAAAGCCATTTCCGACTTTTCCTACAATGGAGTTCAGTTTTGACTAATTTATTCCAAATAGGTGAGCTCTTAAATTCATTTTATTTAAGGTCAATAGGCCCCCCGATCATTGGTCCCGTGTTAGAGTGGACCATCACTTGTATGTCTTCTCCAGTCATTTTCTTCATTAAAAAGCATTGCTATGGCATTATCTGTCATTGTTTTTTTGTCATCATCAAGATCCAAAAAATTATTTAAGATAATAATGAGTTTGTTTGCCATAATCTAACCATTATTAATTAAGATTTTGTATTCTAAATTCTAGTACAAATGGTAAAAGTCATCGCGTTTTAAACGTGAAATAAGATTTTGGATAAACTGTCTTGTACATCAATATATAGAAAGCCACAAAGTTAGAATACAAAATCTTAGTAATGCTAAAATTCATTCTAACTTAAATTCATTTTATACAAAATCTAACCCAATTAGCTGACGTTAGCTGCCACGTCATCAAAAAGCCACGCCAGCTGCCACGTTAGATGTCTCGTCATCAAAAAGTGCTATGTCAGATGTTACATCAGCAAAAAGTGTCATGTCAAAGTGACATGTCAGATGCAACATCAACAATAAACTAACTGAATTAGGGTTTAGTTAGTTTGAGAGTGCCAGAAGAAAATAAGTTGAAAGTGGGGAGTAGAGTGATACAATTGGTAAGTTTAGAATGTTATCGACCAAATGATCAAAGTTTAAGTTATTTAAATTCAATATCTTTATTTTTTTATTAGTAGAGAATCGTTAAAATTGAAAAAGAAAAAAAGAATAATACTTGAAAAAGTTCAATAAAAGAGCTTTTTGGTGCACTTTATATTATAAAGAGTAAACTGCAATTTTACCCCCTGAGGTTTGGGCTGATTGGCATGTCTACCCCCCTAAGGAAATAAATGCAATTTTACCCCCCACTGTTTGATCTTATGTCGCATGTTTACCCCCCGGCGTTAGTTTGGCTAACTGATCTGTTAGATTTAATATGAAATGACTATTTTACCCTTTTCTTTTACCCCCCAACGTTCCTGTTACGTTGCATAATTACCCCCCACAGGTAAATTACTAAAATGCCCATTCTTATTCCCCCCTATACTTTCTGTTAAGAAGCAATTTTACCCCCTGGGACATCCAAATCCCTTCCCGCCACCACCCAGATTCAATTCAGCATATTGAATAACTTAATAATCGAAACCAATTGATTCAATTCATTGCTCACATATGCATATAAACCCCTGCTCTTATAAACATAACCCCTGATCTTATAAACCCATTGATTCAATTAATAACCCCTGCTCTTATAAACCCATGCTCTTAATCAACCCATTGCTTCAATTCATTGCTCACATATTGAATCAATTCATTTGCAGCAACTGTATACACATTTTAGCATCAGTATTTATTTAAGCATCAGTATACATTTTAGCATCACTATACAGTACATGATTCAATTCAATTCATTCAAGCATCAGTATACACATGAAAGGCACATTCAAGCATCAATTCATTCAAGCATCAGTACACACATTCAGTATACACATGAAAGGCACATTCAAGCATCAGTACACACATTCAATTCATTGCTCACAGTTAATCTGCATATTATGACCCAAACTGTAATGCAAGGCACATACCTGTTGTGGACTTATGCCCAAACTGTAATCTGCATATTATGCCCCAACTGTAATGATTGAAACTGTCATATGGCTAGACATGATTAACTGGACTTGATTAAATGAGTGAAACTGTCATAAATAGTTTCTGTTTTTGTATGATCATCTGTATGATCATATGGCTAGCAGGTTACTAGCCTACAACCTGAAATATACAAAAGGAAAGGAAAGTGAATACTTACACCTTTGCCCTCCAACATAATGTCAAGAATCTGGGCCAAAAACAACACATTATTCCATGTTTCCATGATATTTTTCTGCATCATAGATTAGACAACAGATTAGATGAGTGAAAATGTCAAGAATCTGGGCCAAAAATAACACATTTAAGTTATAAGTTATGGACTAACCACTGTCATCAAATGGACTAACCATTGTCATCAACTGCACATTTGACCACTGTCATCAACTGCACATATTCAACAACTAACATGCTGCACATTTTGATCAAATGGACAAAATGTAATCCTAATCAAACATCAACACATCAAACATCAAAACATCAAACTTCAAAACATCAAAACACATTACCATTCCTACTTCAAAGTTAAGTTAACATCAAAACATCAACACTTCTGGGATTATCCTACTTCAAAGTTAAGTTAACCTACAACTTAACCTACAAAATACACATTACTATTCCTACATAACTACTATCTTATCATCCGCTCAACTCTCCGGTGGATAATGGAAGTTGAGGACATGCCTCCCAAACACGGAGACCACCAGGTGGACCACCAATGATGAGCTTGATAAGCTCATCGTCAGGTCAACTGTAAAAAAACCAACAGTGAACCAAATCAGACCCTAACCCTGTTTATAACATGATAATGACTAAATCTGACCCTGATTAACTAACAATGGCCGATTATACCTGCGGTGTGGCGGATGAGATAGCGGATTAGCCAACACACAACCGGCATTTTGTAGAGAAGACTGATCGGAGGAGATAGCGGAGGAGAAGACTGATCGGATGAGATCCCTGATCGCCGAAGGAGAAGACTGATCGGAGGAGAATCACTGATCGTCGCCGGTGAAGCCTGTCGCCGGAGAAGATGACTGATCGCAGGTTTGGGGACGATGGTGGGAAGGTGGGGGGTAATTCTGCTTCTTTATGTTACTTATAGGGGTCTTGTAGAGAACAAGCTTCACATTAATAGCAAAATGACTATTTTACCCTTTGACCATTACCTTATTATGTTGACTGTTAATCTAAACTAACGCCGGGGGGTAAACATGCGACATAAGATCAAGCAGTGGGGGGTAAAATTGCATTTATTTCCTTAGGGGGGTAGACATGCCAATCAGCCCAAACCTCAGGGGGTAAAATTGCAGTTTACTCTATTATAAACTAGAAGTGATAAAAGGCTAAAAAACTAAAATCCAAACGTTTTAGAAAGCTATTTAAAAACGACCATTCAAGTGTTCTCTTTTCAATTTCAGATATAGCACAAAATCAAGTTATGTATTTTTACTCAATTTCTTTTTAAGACTTCACAAATTAATGTTTTGATGACATATGCTTACAAGCTAAAAAAAAACTCATTAATATCTCCATATATAAGTTAGTTATGATTATGATAACGATGTATGTCAAATATATTAAAAACACATTGATTTTGACTAGGCTTGTAAATAAACTAAACGAACACGAACGAGGCATGTTCATGTTCGTTCATTTACCTTTAACCGAACATACAATCGGACAAGAACATTTAAATGAACGGATTTTCTTGTTCGTGTTCGTTCGTTACGAAAATGAACATGTTCTTGTTCGTTTATGTTCGTTCGCTAAAAGTATAAACGAACGGTTCACGAACATAAACGCACACAAACACACATAATTGAACATAAAAGAACATAACAAATCATAATGAACATAATTGAAAAAAGGCTTTGAATATAGTAGAGGAGAAGAAAAACCTAAGCACAGGTAAACCTTAATTCACATTTCATATAATAGAAAAAGATTACTTTTTAATTGGGTAATATAAATCAAATATATTAATACCATATAAAGAAAGTTTTGAAATCGAAAAGTCAAAGCTAGTTATGGGATGATAAAGAAAATTAAATAGATTTTTAAATTTAATTAGTAATAACTAAATTTAAAAGATGAACATAAACAAATGGATATAAACGAACACGAACGAACGAATTTAAATGAACGAATATAAACGAACGTAAATGATTGTTCATGTTCGTTCGTTTATTTAAATGAACAAGAAAAATTGTTCATTTATTAAAGGAATAATGGATTTTTAATAATCTCAACTATTGTCCGTTGGCCGGCAATGGTTCCAACTTTAAAAATTATCACTGGCGGTCCCATCTTTTTACATATTGGCCTTCAATGGACCCTGACTTACAGAATCTTAACGTCGTCAGTCTCCTGTCGCCAGAAAAACGTTTTCGGCCGGAAAAACAATTTTGGCCGGTAAACTCAACCTTTTTCGTCTGAAACCTTATTACACACCATTGGCAACCTTTTATAAAAAAAACCCCAATTATTAAGGTCGCCGGAAAAACTCATTTTCGTCGGAAAACTTCTTTTTGGCCGGAAAACTCAACATTTTAGCCGGAAAACTAAAAGTTTTCATCCCAAACCTGTTTGTAACCATAGATCGGACCTTTAGAAACCTTTTTCCGACCAAAAACGTTTTTATTGCGATCGGAGACTAAGACATTAGGGTTCTGTTAGTCAGAGTGCATTGAATGCCAATTTGTGAAAAGATGGGACCGCCAGTTGGGATTTTTAAAGTTGGGACCGCTGCCGGCCAATGGGCAACAGTTGGGATTATTAAAATCCATTATTCCTTTATTAAATAAACGAACATGAACGAATTTCCTGCCGAACGATTCATGAACGGTTCACTGAATATTCGGTTCGTTTACATGCCTAATTTTGACTGAACAAACTATTAATGTTTTTATAAAAATATAAGTGCGGCTTAGACATTGAATTTTAACGTGTGTCTTAATTATAATGAAAATGATGTTTTAAAACTTGAGATTTGTTATAATACCACAAATTTAACACTAGATTTTGTGTTATATCTTCAAGAAACAAAGATGAAATTTTATAAATCTTGTCTGTAATCTCTATATTATGCAATCTCAAGTAACATTTATTTATAGTGGGAATTGCCATCTATTTTTAACAATTATGACACCATCCAGAATATATAAAATCTGTCATCCTTCTTTTGACCCTTTGTCATCCATTTTCATAACACTCCCCCTTGGATGACACTTTGTAAACTCTTGGGTGTTTAAGTACTGCCTCGTTAAAAACCTTGCTAGGAAAACCCAGTGGGACAAAACCATAGCTAAGGGAAAAAGAGTGCAGCTTGCATTATACACAGTGGATCAGATATGTTGCCTCATTAAAAACCTTGCTAGGAAAACCCAGTGGGACAAAACCATAGCTAAGGGAAAAAGAGTGCAACGTGTATAATACTCCCCCTCAAGTTGCAATTTGTAAGGCATCACATTCTCCGTACGTGACGCATGCCAATGTCATGAACGTGTTTCCTGAAAGTTGCTGTAGGTAGTGCTTTTGTGAAAAGATCGGCTGAATTGTTGCTGGATTGGACATATCTCATCTCGACTTGATTGTCTTTAATAAGGTCCCGAGTATATGCAAAGAATCTTGGTGGTATATGTTTTGTTCTGTCACTTTTGATATACCCTTCTTTCATCTGAGAGACACAGGCGGCATTATCTTCATGGATAGGAGTTGGATTTCGATCTTTCTCTAGCCCACAAGAAGTCACTATGTGTTGTGACATAGATCTTAGCCATACACATTCTCTTGAAGCTTCATGTACTGCAATGACTTCAGCATGATTTGAGGATGTTGCGACAAGTGTTTGTTTCTGAGAACGCCATGAAATCGCAGTTCCTCCGTTCATAAATACATATCCAGTTTGAGATTTTGCTTTATGAGGATCAGATAAATAACCTGCATCTGCATAACCAACTAACCCTTCTTTTGAATCGTTAGGATAAAACAAGCCTAAATCAACGGTACCTCGAAGATATCGAAAAAATGTGTTTAATTCCATTCCAGTGTCTTCTAGTAGGAGCTGAACTAAATCTTGCTAACAAGTTCACTGCAAAAGAAATGTCAGGTCTCGTACAATTCGTAAGATACATAAGTGCTCCAATTGCGCTGAGGTATGGAACTTCTGGACCAAGAACTTCTTCGTTGTCCTCACAAGGACGAAATGGATCATTTTCGACATTAAGTGACCTAACGACCATTGGAGTGCTTAAAGGATTTGACTTATCCATATTGAAACGTTTCAACAGCTTTTCAGTATAATTCGTTTGATACACAAGTATTCCATTGCACATATGTTCAATTTGTAAACCAAGACAATATTTGGTTTTACCAAGGTCTTTCATTTCAAATTCTTTCTTTAAAAGAATCATTGCTTCAAGAATTTCTTTTTTCGTCCCAATTATATTTAGGTCATCAACATATACAGCTATGATCACATATCCTGATGTTGTCTTCTTAATAAAGACACATGGACAAATAAGATTATTTATATAACCTTTACTTGTCAAATAGTCACTCAAACGATTGTACCACATCATTCCAGATTGTTTCAACCCATATAAAGATCTTTGTAATTTGATCGAATACATTTCTTTGGGTTTTGAACTTAACGCTTCAGGAAGTTTAAATCCTTTAGGAACTTTCATATAGATGTCACTATCAAGTGATCTATACAAGTAAGCTGTAACGACATCCATAAGACGCATTTCTAACTTTTTAGAAACTGCTAAGCTGATTAAGTATCTAAAGGTTATTGCATCCATAACGGGAGAATATGTTTCTTCATAGTCAATCCCTGGCCTTTGTGAAAAACCTTGAGCTACAAGTCTCGCTTTATATCTTGTAACCTCATTTTTCTCATTTCGTTTTCGTACAAAAACCCATTTATATCCTACAGGCTTTACAGCCTTAGGTGTAACAACAATAGACCCAAAAACCTTTCGTTTGTTGAGTGAATCTAATTCAGCTTGCATAACGCCTTTCCATTTATCCCAATCATGTCTATTTTGACAATCATTGACAGATTTTGGTTCAGGATCATCATCTCCACCCATGATGTCACTTGCTATAGAATAAGAAAATATCTCATCAATATTTTCCATTTCATATCGGTTCCATATGATATGTGTATGACCATAGTTGATTGATATCTCTTTGTTAGTATCATCAACTTCTTCCCCATGAGAGGTTTCGGTATTTACCGCTTGATCAAGATTTTTATCCTTTTGGTCAATTTCATTTATAAGCGCTTTTCTTTTTCGAGGATTTTTATCCTTCGAACCAATTGGCCTTCCACGTTTTAAACGTTTCTGAGATTCATGAGTCATATTATTATCTATTGCCTTATTAGGGATCTCAACTCGAGCTGGAGCATTAGCAGCTGGTATATGAGATTTAGTAACCCTATTTATATCAGCAAATGCATCAGGCAATTGATTTGCAATTTCTTGCAAATGTATTATCTTTTGAACCTCTGTCTCACATTGTTTAGTTCTTGGATCCAGATATAACAATGAAGGTTCACACCATGTGAGATCCTATTCCTTATTTTTTATCTTTATTATCTCCCCCTAATATAGGGAAAGTTGTTTCATTAAATTTACAATCAGCCAACCGTGCTGTAAAGACATCACCTGTTAAAGGTTCAAGATATCTTATTATAGAAGGTGAATCATATCCAACATATATTCCCAACCTTCTTTGAGGTCCCATTTTTGTGCGTTGTGGTGGTGCAATTGGGACATAAACTGCACATCCAAAAATTCTAATATGGGAAATATTTGGCTGTTGGCTAGATGCAATTTGTTAGGGAGAGAATTCATGATTTGCACTTGGTCTTATGCGAATTAATGATTCAGCATGTAATATTGCATGACCCCAAATGGATACAGGAAGTTTTGTCCTCATTATTAATGGTCGAGCTATTAGTTGTAGACGTTTAATTAATGATTCAGCTAAACCATTTTGTGTATGCACATGAGCAACAGGGTGTTCAACAATAATTCCTCCAGACATGCAATAATCATTAAAAACATGTGATGTAAATTCACCAGCATTGTCGAGTCTCACCCTTTTAATACTATGATCTGGGAAATGTGTTCGCAATTTAATAATTTGTGCAAGAAATTTGGCAAAAGCCATATTGCGAGTTGATAACAAAGACACATGAGACCATCTACTTGATGCATCTATTAGAACCATGAAGTATCTAAATGGTCCACATGGTGGATGGATTGGTCCACATTTATCTCCTTGAATTCTTTCAAGGAACATTGGAATTTCCTTTTCAACTTTTATAAACGAAGGTCTTGTAATTAATTTTCCCAGAGAACAAGATACACATAAAGGAATTTTATCAGATTTTGGGATCTTTTTATACTTCAATGGATGTCCATGAGTATTTTCAATTACTCTTTTCATCATTGTTGAACCTGGATGGCCTAATCTGTCATGCCATAAATTAAATGTTTCAGGATCACAAAAATTTTCTTTTACTGTCATATGTGCTTGAGGCACATCAATATATGTATAATGCAAACCAGATTGAAACATTGGCAGTTTTTCCAATATCTGACCTTTGCTCATGATATACAAATATTTTTCATTATCAACAGTCTTTGACTGAGTATCATATCCATTATGATATATGCTTTTGAAACTTAACAAGTTTCTTGATGACCTTGGGGAAAATAAAGCATTCTCTATTAAAAGCTTTGTACCATTTGGTAATATTAAATTTGCTTTTCCCACTCCTTCTATTAATTTTGTAAGACCTGATATTGTATCAACGGTTCCTTTTGTTGGTTTCAACTCATAAAAATATTTCTCGGATTTAAGTATAGTATGTGTAGCTCCACTGTCAGCTATACATATATCAGCATCATTCATTCGATCTTGAGCTTCAATGATATCCATTTTAATCTTACAATTATAAAAAAATGATAAGAGTATGATTAATATATTATAATTATTGATAATAACTTTATAAAAAAAACTTTATATGAAGGAAAGACATAATAAAAATACATATTTAATTGTTACATAAAATCATTGAGATCAAGCAACATTTTGTTTAAATGTCTTCATTAAAATCCGTGGCATTTAGCTGAACACTGAATTTATCCAAATAGTTTACTTCCTTGTCATTTCCTTTAAGCGTGGCTTTGTAAAGCTCACATAGATGTGGAGCTGTTCTACAAGTTTTTGCCCAGTGATCTATACTTCCACATCTATAACAAGAATTATCAATTTTTCCGGACACACCGGCTTCATTCCTTTGATTATGAAAATTGGATGTATTATTTTGTGGAGCATGATAATTTGTAGTTCTTTGATTTCGGCCACGGCCACGACCGCGCCCACTACCTTGGTAATATTTATTATTTTTGAAAGTAAGATTGTGACCATTATAATAACCTTTACCAAAATACCCACGACCGCGGTCACGGCCTCGTCCTTGGCCTTGCCCACGGCCTCGTCCTTGGCCTTGCCCACGGCCTTGTCCTTGGCCTTGCCCACGGCCTTGTTCCCTTTTATTTTGATAATTATTAACAACATTCGCTTCAGGTATAGTTAATGATCCTGTGGGACGGGCTTCATGATTTTTCATCAGAAGTAGGTTATGTTGTTCTACTACGAGGAGATGTGCATTCAAATCAGAGTATCTGTAAAATCTCAACAATCGATATTGTTGTGCTAAACTTATATGTGACGCATGAAATGTGGAGTAAGTTTTCTCCAATTTTTCTTCCTCAGTAACAGGGTGCCCACAAAACTCTAATTTTGAACATATTTTAAATAGAGCAGATGTGTAATCATTTACTTTTGTAAAATCTTGTAACCTCAGACTGTTCTATTCATTTTTAGTTGTGGGAAGTAAAACTTCCTTTTGATTATCAAATCTGTTCTTTAAATCCGTCCATAATTCATATGGATCATCAGAATTGAAATATTCATGCTGTAGTAAATTATCAATGTGTTTATGAATAAACACATCAGCTTTTGCCTTTTCCTGATTTGAACAATTATTCTCTTCATTTATGCCTTCTATCACACCCATTGCTTTTAGGTGACTTTTGACATTTGCTGTCCAAGTCATATAATTTTCTCCGGAGATATTCAATGCTGGAAATTCCAGTTTCACGATATTTGCCATTTTGTTACTAAATACAAATATATATAAATATTAGGATTACATACTTATTAAAATGAGACAAAATATAACAATACACATAATTAAAATGTTAGTTGCATAAATAAATGTTAGTTGCATAAATAAATGTTAGCTGTATAAATAAATGTTAGATGCGTAAATGTTAAATTCATAAATTAATGTAAAATGGTTAGTAGTCCCATTATTATTATTATATTTCTATAGTAATAGGTACCCTGTACTCATTTTTATTTATCAAAGAACTATATTATAAATATACATATATATAAAGGAGAAACGGGATATAAAAGATCATCCTAAAGATGTGTGGTTTTACAATCCACTTGTGCACCCTTAGGCTTTCAACCTATATAATATGTACACATATGTATATATATTTAAATGTATAAAATTCTTACATTGAGTATGATAATAACTCCTTTGCCTTTGTTGATATGCTTGGTAGAGAACCCTCGTGCTGATAACGTGTTATAATACCACAAATTTAACACTAGATTTTATGTTATATCTTCAAGAAACAAAGATGAAATTTTATAAATCTTGTCTGTAATCTCTATATTATGCAATCTCAAGTAACATTTATTTATAGTGGGAATTGCCATCTATTTTTGACAATTATGACACCATCCAGAATATATAAAATCTGTCATCCTTCTTTTGACTTTTTGTCATCCATTTTCATAACAAGATTCATAAATTGTTCGAGTTTTAAAATAAAACAGCTGTTACTAAAGATTGTCTTTAATATTTATTTATATTTTTTTTTGAACGGCAATAATTTAGTGTTACTAAAAATGTATTTAATATTTATTTATTTTTTGAACAACAATAATTTAATATTTATTTAGATAATTAATACCCATCGACCATTGTAGGGGCCGTTAAAAAAAACCCACTGTAGGGTCAAACCAGTCAACATGAATAATAAATATGCTTTCATAGAACAAGCCTAAAAAAATAACCATAACCAAGAATTTTTTTTCTCAAACTAGTGTTGGTGACTTGGTGGTAAAAATATTTACCATTTTGATGTTCTTTCAAAACTATTTACTAAATTAGGGTTTTCATTATTTTGTATTTGCCTTTTTCTTTTAACCAACATAATAGACTTGCTCTTTTTTTATTCAATCAATTCGCTGTGCGTATTTTTATTTTTTTTATACCTTTTTTCAATCAATCCGATATTTTTTTTTTCAATCAAATTATTTATGTTTTATTTATTTTGTATTTACATTTTCTTTTAATCAACATAAAGAACTTATTATTTTTTTATATTAAATCAATATTACACCCTTTTCCATCTTGTTATAATTTTTTTTCAACCAACCCATGTCAAAGACAAACTAATAAAATCATTCACAGTAAATTTAAACAATGAAATAAAAAAACATACAAAAAAAAAAAAAAACAATCAAACATTATAACTGTAGTGAAACTTATACTAACATTCTTAGGTTGAGATAGCAAGAAAAATCAATTTCAAAAACAAAATGGTATGAACAACGAATTTGTTTTTTAACATTAGTGATATGATAAAAAAAACAAATTCGTTGTTCATAAATTCATACCATTTTGTTTTTGAAATTAATTTTTCTTGCTATCTCAACCCAAGAATGTTAGTATAAGTTTCACTACAGTTATAATGTTTGATTAGTTTTTTTTTTGTATGCTTTTTTTATTTCATTGTTTAAATTTACTGTGAATGATTTTATTAGTTTGTCTTTGACATGGGTTGGTTGAAAAAAAATTTATAACAAGATGGAAAAGGGTGTAATATTGATTTAATATAAAAAAATAATAAGTTCTTTATGTTGATTAAAAGAAAAGGTAAATACAAAATAAATAAAACATAAATAATTTGATTAAAAAAAACATATCGGATTGATTGAAAAAAAAGGTATAATAAAAAAATAAAAATATGCATAGCGAATTGATTGAATAAAAAAAAAAGAATAAGTCTATTATGTTGGTTAAAAGAAAAAAACAAATACAAAATAATGAAAACCTCAATTTGGTAAATAGTTTTGAAGGAACACCAAAATGGTACATACTTTTACCACCAACACTAGTTTGAGAAAAAACTCTTTTTAGTACCGTAAGATTGAGAAAAGGTATGGAGTACTTAAATGGCGAGTTAACCAAAAAATTTAGGGATATCTCATTTTTTTTGGGATTAGAGGTATTCTTTGTATGAAAAGATAAAAATTTTATAGTACAGAGAGGGAGTTGAAGGATATTTTTACACTATGAAGACGGAGCTGATACCCCTCCTTATTCATTGCCTTCGCCACTGGAGTACTTATGAGTTTGATTCCCACAATGGGGATTTCCTATATTTATTGGGTTTGCTCTTGAATTTGTGTATAGGCATTATTGCCTATTGGAGATTGATATGATCGGGTGATTCCACTGATGACACAATAATACTCCAGTGATCCGTCGATGATTCAAAATTACCGTTCAACAAAAAATAGTATTAAATTAAACAACGCTTATGAGTTAGCAGATACCAAACCCTTAAGATATTAAAAAGAATAGTAGTTTAGTGTGAAGTCGGGAACCTTGTCAATGATGTGACACAAATGTTTCTATAATCAAAATTCACTAGTGAATAGTGATACTAACTTATGCCGAGTAAGTGATTTTGTTATCCATATAGTATGTATTCAAATTATCATATATCATATGACAACCAGATCAAATCAGAATCCATATGATCATTTACGCCAATATTTATATCTATATCTATATTATACTATATAATAAAATAAACCAATGTCTAACATATGTGATTGGAGCTATATGATTTTATGTCTTCCTACCCTTTCTTCATACTTATCTTATATTAATTAACTAATAAATTAATATTAAATCTGGGTTTGGATATAATAGGAAGTTTATTTGGGTAGGAAAGATATGAAGTAATTTTGTCTATCTATTTAGTAATCAAAGGTTAAGATTAAATAAGTGAAATTGAACAAAAAAGGAGACACATGTGTTTGTGTAAGGGTATTCTAGTCAATCCAAATCAATAGTTTCTCTCTCCTTCAATTCCCTCAGTTTTTTTAAACGTTAATAACATTATTTTTTTATAAAAATTGCATCATAAAAACGAGCAATTTTATCTTTAAAACGAGTATACTATTGTTATACTTTTGAAAAAAAAATCAAAAACTCAAATACGTAAAACGCAATGAAACCTAAAATAAAGATTTTGCAGTTGCAGGTTATAAAACACAATGGTTTTAACATGGTCATATTTTTGTTCCAACATTTTGCACTCCAGGTCTAAATGTAATAGGGTTTGACTTCTATGTCAGAGTTTTAACATGGTCATGTTTCTGTTCCAACATGATCATGTTTCTATTTTACCATGATCATGATCATGTTCTTTAACAGAACTTACCTCACCTCTTTCAGGTCTAAAACGCAATTGGGTTTCACATGGCCATGTTTCTGTGTTAACATGATCATGTTTCTGTTTTAACATGATCATGTCAGTTATGTAACGCTCCGCTTTTTCATAACCTTCCTAATTTAGTAATCGTATCTTGTAAATCTATTTTTAGAAGCTTAATTCTTTCAAAACCGTATTTCGTTTCATCATCGTAAAACCAAGACTTTAATCGTCGTGAAAATCCAAGATTTGAATCATTCGTATTCCTTACGTCCATGTTATACACCTCTCATACATGTTCACGTGTTCGAATCGACTAATCACATGATACTTTATTCATCTTTTGTGCTAAACACGTTAAACATGCAAACACGTGACTATTACACTCAATTTATGCAATCTGACACCTAATCTCGACAAATATACGCGCTTACACTTGTTTCGTACGTGTTTTATGACTTAAATGCTTCACACACCCTTAAATATGCCCATTGTTACATAAACGACACTTAAAACCACTTAAAACACAACATATAGAAGTTAGGGGCCAAATTCGTCAAAGTATCAAACTTGTGCACATACCAAACGTCCTGGCGGGCAGTGACTCGCCACCCCTTGTGGCTTCGCGGGCCGCGAGGCCCGGCAATCCGAGAACAGTCAACAGCAGCCACGAGATTGGTCCTTATTTGTGTTTCTTGGGTTTGGTTTTGTGTTTTCTCTATTAAATTCACTCAACCACCAAAACCTAATCCTTCCCTATAAAACCCAAGTGCCTACCCCACATTTTCCACTTTACAAACTCACAATTACACTCTCAAAACACTCTTATTTCGGCTGTTAATCAGGAGCTAGATCAGAATTGTTACAAGTTACAAAAACAAGCATAACTCACTCATTTCTTACTCTTTTGCTTTGATTCTTTTTCCTACTTACTTAGATTGACCTTAAGAACATTTCCACAGGTTTTCCATGGAAAACCAAGGTCTGGAATGTCACCAAAAGGCTCCAAAGTGGATTGCAACTTTCTGTTTCGATTCATACTTTGTTAAACTTAGTTAAACTTGAGTTATCTCATCTCATTCCTATGTCCTTATTCTCATAATCAATTGAATGGTTAGTTGGGCTTAAAAAAAGGTTGAGACATGTAAAATCAGAGGTGTAAACCTCATAAACTTTCTGTTTTGTTTAGGGTTTTACCCACAAGTAGTGTTCAAGCTTGAAGCTTGATGTTTGTGTGATTATAGGACAAGCTTGGGCTATCATACTAAAAATCCACACATTACTTGATGATTTCTTAGATTAGTTGTAATTATTTCCATTCTTATTGTACGTTCATGGCCCTCCTTGAATGTTCATAACATCAAGTGTAGAGGTGAACACCAAGAGGTACCTAAATGGAAGACTTGTTCTTCCTACCTCCTACATGACTTCTATGATAAACAAAGAGGTACCTAAATAGGGGATTTATCCTCCTACCTCATGCTTGACCTATATGACAATATGAACACTATATAATACTTATATATTATCCAAATAATCAAACCTTTGATGATGAATTTGTGTTCATTTGTCAAAGTATTAGATTACATCATCTAAGACTTAATAACTTGTTATGATTCTAATGGGTAATTTACCCATGAAAGCATTCTAACCCTTGGGGTTTCATAGTGTCAAACAAGTATTATATGACTAGATGATTACTTTTGCATATGTACCTTCCACATTCTCTTTTTTTTTAAATTCCGAATCTCGACTCAAAACATACCTTGAACTTTAACCCTTATACATTCGTCCTCCCAATCTCATACACTCGTTAACACTTGGATAATCGGAAGATTTAGCAATTTTGTGAGTACACTTGACCCATTTTCCTTTTAATACACTTTGGGTGTAACGTGTTTTACTTGTTAAAATGCACGATTCACAAACATGCTTTATTATATCAATCCTTATACATGCTTTGTTATGCTTAAGTTCATGCTAGAATTCATACTACTTGTTAACCCGCTTTAACAATTATAGCGCTATAGGAGTAGCACACCACCCGACGGGGTTTTTGTTAAGTTATATTCTTTACGGTCTCGATATTGCTATATCGAGGGATGCTATATGTCACGGCCCCCGACCCAGTTTCCCGGTTCGGATGCCGCGGGGCAGAAAATACGTGGTATTTGTATTTAATTTGGCAGCGGAACTTTTTTTACAGGATCGTTTAACTAAAAACACCCATTTATTTTATTTCCAAATTTTGGGACAACCCCATAATTTACAATAAAGGAATTTTACTAGAAAATCTCTTGGTTACAAAAACATGTTTATTTATTTATTGAGCCACTTCCTTCAAGCTGGTAGTGCTACACGGCACTTTCCCTGGTTCACAGTAAATCACCTGAAACATGTTTAAAAAGATTTTATCAGAGGGGAAATACTGGCGAGTCATTCAGTTTGTACAAAACGACACATTGTTATAATTTACAGCATTAAGGGTTTTTATATTTGCCCCTATCTTATAATTAACTGGTTCAGCTGTCACTCGACCGAATCTATGACTGTGGACATATCACTAATTAGGCTCGCCTACCTAAAGTGATAAATCGTTAGTAGTAATGTGCACAAAACCCCCACTGTCACGGCCCCCGTCCCGGTTTTACCCGGTTGAGGAGCCGCGGGACAGAAACCCGTGGTATTTATTATTTGAGTTGACAGCGGAAGTCTAACAGGATCGTTTAAACTTGAAAATGCCCAATTATTTTATTTCATAATTTGGGACAAACCCTGATATTTACAATAGAGGATTTTCACGAGGAAATTCCCTGTTTTTACAAAACATGTTTATTTGTTTAACTGAGCCACCACTTCAAGCTTTATTAGTGCTCCGTAGCTCTTTTCCTTGATTCACAGTAGGTCACCTGAAACATGTTTTAAAAATATTTTATCAGCGGGGAAATACTGGCGAGTCATTCAAATTTGATAAAATGACACATAGTTATAAATTACAGCATAAGAGCGATTACAATGGCTACTATCTTATTTGTATCTGGCGCCGTGTCACCTCCTGGTGACGATGGTCATACCACTATTGGGTCCTTTCACCCAAGTAGTGATGATTATCACTGCTAGGTTGATGAACCTAACCGTGAGAGATTAGTAATGTGCACAATACCCCACTAGCCAGTGATTCAAGATAACCACGACTTAATCCCTGTAATTATAACTTTTGAAAATGGTTGGAGTATTGTAAAACATTATTGATAAAAAGAGAATGACTCACATTGCAAGTTTAACCGGGCAGAGTTTAGCCTACTGATAAGCCTTGTAACCTAAATTAAATGACAATGCATACGAACTAGGTCAGTAACTTAATACAACATTTACGATAACTCACGAGATTAAAACCCTCACGACGAATGACAAAGTATAGCCCTAAGTTGGGCAGCACTTAAACATCCATCGGATTGGTTTCAATCGATCGGACATTGAATCGTAGCAGCGATCGAGTTAATACCCTGTATCGTAGCAGTGCCTTGATACCTTAAAACTTCAAATTTAGGCAGTATACTTCGTTTTTGAGAAAAGTTTTCGAACACAGTTGAAACCCCATGCACAGGCTACTTATAGCAAAATTTTGAGTTTTACGCGGCCCGCGTAAGCCTTAACAGGCTCTTACGCATCCGTGTCACACCTAGGTCTGCCACGTGGCCTAAGCGCTTATCCGGAGATTTCTGAGTTGTCGCGGCCCGCGTAGACAACCCTTATGCCTTACGCGGCCCGCGTGAAAACCAAATTTCATATTTTCTTGATTTTTCATGCACATTAGGGTTTCAGGGGTCCGGGTTTTCACTTAAGGGTCGTTTTGGGACATTTTTGCAGGTCCTTACATTCTCCCCACCTTATTTAAAAATCTCGTCCTCGAGATTTACTGGAATAAGTGAGGATACTTTCGCTTCATCTCCGATTCCAGCTCCCAGGTGTATTCCGGTCCTCTTTTTGAATCCCATTTGACTTTGACCAGTACCAATCTTTTATGCTTGAGGAATTTAATGTTTCTGTCTTCTATCTGAAGAGGTTTCTCTATGAACTTTAATTTTTCATTTACCTCTATGTCTGGAAGAGGTACTACCAGGGATTCGTCAGATAAACATTTCTTGAGGTTGGATATATGAAATACGTCATGTACTCTAGCTAACTCTTCTGGTAGATGTAGGAGATATGCAACTGGTCCTATGCTTTGAATTACTGAGAATGGTCCTACGTACCTTGGGCTTAGTTTTCCCTTCTTCCCGAATCGCACTACTCCTTTCCAAGGAGAAACTTTCAAGAGTACCTTGTCTCCAACTTGAAATTCTAGCGGTTTTTGTTGATTGTCTGCATAACTCTTCTGACGATCTCGAGCCGTTTTCAGTCTTTCCTTGATTTGAGTGATCTTGTCGGTGGTCTCTTGCACGATTTCAGGACCTGATAATTGACTTTCTCCTATTTCTGCCCAGCAAACTGGAGTTCTGCATTTTCGTCCATACAGTGCTTCGAATGGGGCAGCTTCTATGCTTGAATGATAACTATTATTATAGGAGAATTCGATTAAGGGTAGGTGGTCATCCCAGTTTCCACCAAAATATAACACACATGCCCTAAGCATGTCCTCCAGGGTTTGGATCGTCCTTTCACTTTGTCCGTCTGTTTGAGGATGGTATGCAGTACTTAAATTTAGTCGGGTTCCCATTGCTTCCTGAAAACTTGTCCAGAAGTGGGAAGTGAAACGACTATCTCTATCCGATACAATGGAGAGTGGGAATCCATGTAAGGATACTACCTCGTCTACGTATAATTTGGCTAACCTTTCCATGCTAAAGGTTTACTTCATGGGTAGAAAATGAGCTGATTTGGTTAATCGATCCACAATTACCTAAATCGCGTCATCACCCTTTCTGGTTTTGGGTAACTTAGTAACAAAGTCCATTGTTATTAGTTCCCATTTCCAAACAGTCATTTCTAATTGTTGTAGTAGACCTGAGGGTTTCTGGTGTTCTGCCTTAACTTGTGAACAAGTAAGACACTTAGAAATATATCTAGCTATGTCCTTTTTCATTCCTATCCACCAGAAGTTATTTTTTAAATCTTGGTACATTTTATTATTACCAGGATGCATGGTATACCTAGATTTATGGGCTTCCTCTAAAATCTTATCTCTTAAATTTCCTTGCTTAGGTTCCCAAATCCTTTTCTTTTGGAATCTCCAAATTCCATCATTACATTGCTCTAATTCTTTTATTCGTCCTTTCATTCCTTCAGCATCATCCTTGATTGCTGTTTCTTGAGTATTTTTCAGTTGTTCCATTAAATCTACTTGAAGATTTAATCTAAGAGCACGAACTCGCTTTTGCTTTTCATGATACTTACGACTTAGGGCATCTGCTACTACATTTTCCTTTCCTTCATGATATTAAATATCACAGTCGTAGTCACTTAGAATTTCCATCCATCTTCTTTGCCTCATGTTTAATTCTTTTTGCCCACATATATATCTTAAGCTCTTATGATCTGTATAGACAGTAAATTTACTTCCGAACAGATAATGTCTCCAAATCTTAAGGGCAAAAATTATGGCTCCCAATTCTAAGTCATGAGTCGTATAATTTTCTTCATGCTTCTTCAATTGCCTTGTGGCATACGCAATTACCTTTTTGTGCTGCATTAGCACACATCCTAATCCTAGCTTAGAAGCATCACAGTAAACTTAAAAATCTTCTGTCCCTTCTGGTAAGGCCAGAATTGGGGCGTTTGTTAATCTTTGCTTTAAAATTTTAAAAGCCTCTTCTTGCCTGGGTCCCCATTCAAACTTAACTGATTTACAGGTTAGCTTAGTCAATGGTACAGCTATCTTGGAAAAATCCTTAATGAATCGTCTATAGTATCCAGCTAACCCTAGAAAACTTCTAATTTCCATAGCTGATTGCGGGACCTTTCATTTGGTGATCGCTTCTATTTTAGAGGGATCTACGTGAATACCTTCGTGATTCACCATGTGTCCTAAAAATTGTACCTCCTGTAGCCAGAATTCACACTTCGAGAATTTGGCGTAAAGCTTCTCTTTTCTTAACAAGGTTAAGAGTGCATGCAAATGCTCACAATGCTCGTTCTGACTTTTGGAATAAATAAGTATATCGTCGATGAAGACAATTACGAATTTATCCAGATACGGTTTACAGATCCTATTCATCATGTCCATGAATGCTGCAGGAGCATTTGTTAGTCCAAAGGGCATGACTGTAAACTCGTAATGACCATACCTAGTTCTGAAAGCAGTTTTAGGTATGTCCTCTTCTTGTACTTTCAACTGATGGTATCTGGAGCGTAAATCTATCTTAGAAAAATATCGAGCTCCCTGAAGTTGATCGAAAAGATCATCAATCCTAGGTAATGGGTATCGATTCTTAATTGTAACCTTATTCAATTCCCTATAATCGATACACATTCGCTTTATCCAGATACGGTTTACAGATCCAATTCATCATGTCCATGAATGCTGCAGGAGCATTTGTTAGTCCAAAGGGCATGATTGTAAACTCGTAATGACCATACCTAGTTCTGAAAGCAGTTTTAGGTATGTCCTCTTCTTGTACTTTCAACTGATGGTATCCGGGGCGTAAATCTATCTTAGAAAAATATCTAGCTCCCTGAAGTTGATCGAAAAGATCATCAATCCTAGGTAATGGGTATCGATTCTTAATTGTAACCTTATTCAATTCCCTATAATCGATACAGATTCGCATCGGACCATCCTTTTTCTTTACAAACAACACTGGAGCTCCCCATGGGGATGAACTAGGTTGTATGAATCCTTTGCTTAGTAATTCATCTAACTGCTTTTTCAATTCTAGCATTTCGGTGGGTGCTAACCGATAAGGTGCCTTGGCTATCGGTGTAGTTCCAGGAATTAGATGAATTCTAAATTCTACTTCCCTATCGGGTGGTAGTCCAGGTAGTTCTTTCGGGAATAAATCCGAGTATTCTGATACTACTGGAATATCCTTGAGTTCTTTACCTTTGGTATTAACAATTACCGAAACCATATATGTTATTCCTTGTTTTCTTGAATAACTGGCCAATTTCATTACTGAAATGAATTTCATTGGCTTACGTGGCTTATCTCCTGTAATCACCACTATTTCTCCTGTGGGTGTTTGAATTTCTATGGAATTCTTATCACAAAGAATTCGAGCATGGTTGGCTACTAACCAATCCATTCCTAATACCACATCGAATCCGGCTAAATTCATAGGAAAAAGGTTTGCAGAAAATTTATGGCCTAAGAGCTCTATCTTTCCTTCTCGCAAAACCTTATCTATTTTAACAGAATTCCCATCTGCCGTTTCGACAGTAAAGATTTGTCTAAGGTTGGTTAAGGGTAGTTTAAGAGCTTGGCAGAATGAAGTATTTATAAAACTTTGGTTTGCACCAGAGTCCAATAATACTTTTGCATAAACATCATGAACTAGGAACGTACCAGCTATCACGTCTGGGATGAGTTCCGCTTCTTGAGTAGTCAGCTGAAAGGCTCTTACGTTCTTTTTATTATTTCCTTCAGCAAGTTTGGCCTTGTTGTCCGCTGGTTTGACCAATTTAGGACAGTCTGGCCTAAAATGTCCAGCTTCTCCATAGTTATAGCAGATTGTTGACTTCTTCCTCCTGCAATCTTCTTCTTGATGCCCTGGAATTTTACAAAAAGTGCAATACTCTTTGCATCTTCCAAAATGCTTTCTTTTACAGGTACCGCAGAATGGAGCAGTGGAAGATTGCCCCGTTCCCTTTTTCTTGAAATTACTACTGTTACCCACACGGAATCCTTGGGTAATCTTTTGGGCCACTTCCTTTTTCCAGTTTTCTTCTCTTGTGCGTACCAGCCCGTCAGTTAGGGTGTTGGCTAACTCCACAGCATCGTCAATAGTGCGGGGTCTCGCAGCTTTGACAATGTCACGGATTTCGCCAATCAAACCCCAGATGTAGCGAGAAATAAGTACTGGTTCTGGCGAAGCCAGGGTTGGTACAACTCTAGCATACTCGAAGAATGTCGAAGTATACCCTCGACAATCAACGTCTATCATCCGGTGATTGAGGAACTTATTTGTCATTTGTTCCTTTTTATATTCGGGACATAATTTTCTTTCCACCAGACTTTTAAATTCTTCCCAATTCATGGCATAAGCCACATCGCTTCCCTTGGCTTGTAGTATCGTATTCCACCATTCTAGCGCCCCTTCTTTAAAAAGATGCGACGCATACATGACCTTGTCTTCCTCGGCACATTTACTTATTTTAATTACTGCTTCGTTTTCTCTAACCAACGCAGTGCTGCAGTCGCCCCTTCGTTGCCTGCAAATTCAGCCGGTTTACAGGCAAGAAATTCCTTGTAAGTGCAACCAGGCGTTGCAGCTTTCATTCTTTTAAGAAATGGGGCTTGTATCACATCATCGTTATTATTATTGTTGCCGCCTCCATTTACACTATTACTGAAATTGTCATCACGAGTACGTTTGCTGGGAATAGGTGGTGGAGGTTCAACAGGATTTCGGGCAGCAGCAAGAATTGCTGGAATAGCATTTGCTATTCCCTGGGCAACGATGTTTTCTATATCTTGCCTATTCAGAAATTGATCTTCATGGTTTTGCTCAGATGGGTTAACTTCATTAACTGGTTCATTACTAGCGTGTTCCATCTGGTAATTAATATATATAAGTGATTAGCATAAACTAATTAACACCCAAACACAATATAATAATCGCACATAATCATGTCAACACATATGGCCAAAATTGTCGACTTTGCGACTTCCATATTTTTATATATTTTAGTATGCGTCCGTACATACCAGTTATCTTACAAAAGTTTTATTCTAGGTTATTTTACATGGTTATATTTTTATTATTATATTATTATTAAACACACATTCCCACAACCCCATACGATCCCCTCAGCTGGCATTTTAGAAACGACGTTCCCTCTCGTCGTATTTCCAGGATATCCTATCCCCTACTTCCCGGATTCTATTCCCTGCGTCCACCAGCTCCTCGCCATAGTGGCGGAGTTCAGCTAAGTTTTCTGAGCTCATAGGTGGGTGTAGTGGAGGCTCAGGGTCAAACTGAGGGAAAAAGGTATTAGGGTTATTTAGGAGATTCTGAAACTGCCAGTCAGTGGTCCACCATTCTTCCAGCTCTCCTAGAGGTCAAGAGTTAACAAGGGGATCTGGAATAGCAGGTTCCAGATTGACTGGAAGTTGGGCTTCAGCTGGGTAATTGAAGAGAGTCTCATCGGAAGGTCCGATGAGGTCGCTATTTGCTAGTTGGCTGTCCAGCTCCTCCCAAGGTGGCATCTCTTGGGCTTGCCTTGAACTTTCTCCGATCTCTATTCCTTTGCCTTTATTTTTGGGATCCTCAGTCTTTATAACTTTTTGTGTTGCTGGCCTCTTCCTACGCACACGCCTCCAGCCTACAAGTCTTCTTCTTTTCTTCGGTTTAGGTTTTTCCTAAGGTTGGGCTTGGAATACCATTGGCTCTTTAGTGTCAGCCTGGTAGCCAGTGAAGGTACTGGTGGTATCCATATCTGAGCTATGGATAGAAAAGTTTTGAAGTGCTTCTGATAGTTCATTCATGCTGTGAGCATACATGAAGAAACACAAAATTCTAAGTTAAAATTTTACAAATTAAATTTTCACAGAATCACAGAATGGCAATCAGAAAATTAAGTATTTCTAAATACTTAATTGGCTTAAATCAGTGGCTCTGATACCACATTTTAATGTCACGGCCCCTGTCCCGGTTTTACCCGGTTCAGGAGCCGCGGGACAGAAACCCGTGGTATTTATTATTTGAGTTGATAGCGGAAGTCTAACAGGATCGTTTAAACTTGAAAATGCCCAATTATTTTATTTCATAATTTGGGACAAACCCCGATATTTACAATAGAGGATTTTCACGAGGAAATTCCCTGTTTTTACAAAACATGTTTATTTGTTTAACTGAGCCACCACTTCAAGCTTTATTAGTGCTCCGTAGCACTTTTCCTTGATTCACAGTAGGTCACCTAAAACATGTTTTAAAAAAATTTTATCACCGGGGAAATACTGGCGAGTCATTCAAATATGATAAAATGACACATAGTTATAAATTACAGCATAAGAGTGATTACAATGGCTACTATCTTATTTTTATCTGGCGCCGTGTCACCTCCTGGTGACGATGGTCATACTACTATTGGGTCCTTTCACCCAAGTAGTGATGATTATCACTGCTAGGTTGATGAACCTAACCGTGAGAGATTAGTAATGTGCACAATACCCCACTAGCCAGTGATTCAAGATAACCACGACTTAATCCCTGTAATTATAACTTTTGAAAATGGTTGGAGTAATGTAAAACATTATTGATAAAAAGAGAATGACTCACATTGCAAGTTTAACAGGGCAGAGTTTAGCCTACTGATAAGCCTTGTAACCTAAATTAAATGACAATGCATACGAACTAGGTCAGTAACTTAATACAACATTTACGATAACTCACGAGATTAAAACCCTCACGACGAATGACAAAGTATAGCCCTAAGTTGGGCAGCACTTAAACATCCATCGGATTGGTTTCAATCGATCGGACATTGAATCGTAGCAGCGATCGAGTTAATACCCTGTATCGTAGCAGTGCCTTGATACCTTAAAACTTCAAATTTAGGCAGTATACTTCGTTTTTGAGAAAAGTTTTCGAACACAGTTGAAACCCCATGCACAGGCTACTTATAGCAAAAATTTGAGTTTTACGCGGCCCGCGCAAGCCTTAACAGGCTCTTACGCGCCCGCGAGAGCCACCTAGTCTACGACTAGGGCATCCGTGTCACAACTAGGTCTGTTACGTGGCCTAAGCGCTTATCCGGAGATTTGCTGAGTTGTCGCGACCCGCGTAGACAACCCTTATGTCTTACGCGGCCCGCGTGAAAACCAAATTTCACATTTTCTTGATTTTTCATGCACATTAGGGTTTCAGGGGTCCGGGTTTTCACTTAAGGGTCGTTTTAGGACATTTTTGCAGGTCCTTACACCCACATACTGCCAGTAATTAAAGATTAGCAAAGACTTAATCACTGCAAAGTATAACTGGAAAAAACATTTAGGGTTTTGCAAAGCAATTTGATAAAAAGAGAATGACTCACATTGCGAGTTTAACGGGACAGAGTTTTGCCTATTGATTTAGCCTCGTAACCTAGTTAAATAACAATGCACACGAAACTAGGTTAGTAACTTAATACAACATTTACGATAAGCTTAAGAAATCAAAACCCTCACGACGAATGACAAAGTATAGCCTAAATTCGGGCATCACTTAAACATCCATCGGATCGGTTTCAATCGATCAGACATTGTATCGTAGCAGTGATCGAGTTATTACCCTGTAATCATAGCAGCGTTTCGATACTTAAACCTATGAAATTGAGCAGAATATTTCGTTTTTGAAGAAGTTTTACGAGCACAGATGAAAGGCCATGCACTGCTCGTTATATAGCTGAAATTTGAGTTTTACGCGGCCTACGTAATCTCAAAGAATAACCTACGCGGCCCGCGAGGGCCACCCTAGCTACGGCTAGGGCTATCGTGTCACGTGTAGGTCTGCCACGTGGCTTTGATCATTATCCGGAGTTTGGTCATGTTGTCGCGCTTCGCGTAGACTATCCTTAAGTCTTACGCGGCCCGCGACAGATCAATAAAAATTGAATTTCTTGATTTTTCATGAAATTTAGGGTTTTAGGGGTCCGGGTTTCTACTTACGGAGTGTTTTGGGATAATTTCATGCTGGTTCGTACATCCTCCCCAACTTATTTAAAATCTCGTCCTCGAGATTTATTGAAACAAGTGAGGATATTTTCGCTTCATTTCCGATTCGAGCTCCCATGTGTACTCCGGTCCTCTTTTTGAATCCCACTTTACTTTGACCAGTACCAATCTCTTGTGTTTGAGGAACTTGACTTTTCTGTCTTCAATTTGGAGAGGTTTCTCAACAAATTTCAATTTTTCATTTACCTCTATGTCTTGAAGAGGTATTACCAATGATTCATCAAACAAACATTTCTTGAGATTAGATACATAAAACACATCATGTACCCCAGCTAATTCTTCTGGTAGTTGTAATTTATAAGCAACTGGTCCAATTTGTTGGGTAACTGTGAATGGTCCTATGTACCTTGGACTTAGCTTTCCCTTCTTACCAAACCGAACTACCCCTTTCCAAGAAGAAACTTTCAAGAGTACCTTGTCTCCAACTTGGAATTCTAACGGCTTACGTCGATTATCGGCATAACTCTTCTGGTGGTCTCGAGCCGTTTTCAATCTTTCCTTGATTTGGGTTATCTTGTCGGTGGTTTCCTGTATAATCTCGGGACCTGATAGTTGACTTTCTCCTATTTCTGCCCAGCAAACTGGGGTTTGGCACTTTCGTCCATACAGTGCTTCGAACGGGGCAGCACTGATACTTGTATGATAATAATTATTATAGGAGAATTCAATTAATGGTAAATGGTCATCCCAATTCCCACCGAAGTCGATCACACATGCTCTGAGCATGTCTTCAAGGGTTTGGATCGTCCTTTCACTTTGTCCATCTGTTTGAGGATGGTAAGCAGTACTTAGATTCAAGCGTGTCCCCATAGCTTCTTGGAAACTCGTCCAGAAATGCGAAGTGAAACGACTATCCCCTATCTGACACAATGGAGAGTGGAACAACATGTAAGGATACTACCTCGTCTACGTATAGCTTAGCCAATCGCTCCATGCTAAAGGTTTCCTTCATTGGCAGGAAATGAGCTGATTTGGTTAATCGATCTACAATCACCCAGATTGCATCGTTACCTTTCCTAGTTTTGGGTAACTTAGTAACAAAGTCCATTGTTATTAGTTCCCATTTCCTTACGGGCATTTCTAACTGTTGAAGTAAACCTGAAGGTTTCTGGTGTTCTGCCTTAACTTACGAACAAGTTAGACACTTAGAAAAATATCTAGCTATGTCTTTTTTCATTCCTATCCACCAGAAATTGTTCCTTAGATCTTGATACATCTTGTTATTACCAGGATGCATCGTATACCTAGATTTATGGGCTTCTTCTAGAATTTTATTTCTTAAACCTCCTTGCCTAGGTACCCAAATTCTTTTCTTATGGAATCTCCAAATTCCATCAGTCCCTTGCTCTATTTCCTTTATCTGTCCTTTCATTCCTTCAGCATCATCCTTGGTTGCCGTTTTTTGAATGTTCTTCAGTTGATCCATTAAATCTAATTGGAGATTTAGTCTAAGAGCACGAACTCGCCTTTGCTTTTCATGATACTTACGACTCAAGGCATCTGCTACTACATTCGCCTTTCCTTCGTGATATTGAATATCACAATCGTAGTCACTTAGAATTTCCATCCAACTTCTTTGCCTCATGTTTAATTCTTTTTGCCCAAATATGTACCTTAAACTTTTATGATCTGTATAGATAGTAAACTTACTTCTGTACAGATAATGTCTCCAAATTTTAAGGGCAAAAATTATTGCTCCTAATTCTAAGTCATGAGTCGTATAATTTTCCTCGTGCTTCTTCAATTGCCTTGATGCATACGCAATTACCTTTTTGCGTTGCATTAGCACACATCCTAATCCCAGCTTAGAATCATCGCAGAAGACTTCAAAATTTTCCGTTCCGTTGGGTAAGGCAAGAATTGGGGCATTTGTTAATCTTTGCTTCAAGATCCTAAAGGCCTCTTCTTGCTTAGGTCCCCATTCAAACTTAACAGTTTTACAGGTTAGCTTAGTTAATGGAATGGCTATCTTAGAAAAGTCTTTAATAAAATGCCTATAATATCCAGCTAATCCCAGAAAACTTCTAACCTCGGTAGCTGATTGCGGGACCTTCCAATTGGTGATCGTTTCTATTTTGGAGGGATCTACGTGAATACCTTCGTGATTCACCATGTGTCCTAAAAATTGCTTGTAGCCAAAATTCACACTTCGAGAATTTGGCGTAAAGCTTTTCCTTTCTTAACAGAGCTAAGAGGGCATACAGGTGCTCACAATGTTCGTCCTGACTTTTGGAATAAATAAGTATATCGCCGATGAAGACAATTACAAATTTATCCAAATACGGCTTACAGATTCTGTTCATCATGTCCATGAATGCGGCAGGAGCATTTGTTAATCCAAATGGCATGTGTGTAAACTTGTAGTTGTTACACCCGTCTAATTATATTAGATTTTAAACATAGATTACAACATTAACTTAAAATATTGTTGTATTAGACAAAACTTTCCTAAAGAAGTTTAAAAGTAGCGTCTACCATAATCAACTAATGACTAATTTAAAACATTACAAAAGCTGTTTAAAGATGTGTTTACATCCATACACAAAGTCTGTTTAAGATTTAAAGCGATGCGGAAGCTAATAGATTGTGTTCGGTTCTTCAAAAGTTTGCTTGACCATCTTCCGGTTAGTTACCATGACCACCTAAGATCAAAACCACAACAAACGTTAGTTTTGATTAAGTTAAAGGAGTTACAACAAGTTTCATTGATCAACAAATAAAAAATTAAAAATAAAAGTTTTCCGGACGGAGGCGTCGCGTGACGCGACGGGGTCTCGCGCTACGCGAGGCCCTAGTTTTCACAGCAGGTCTTGTTTCAGATGCTGCATTTTCCCAGTTCCAAGTTAAATCAAATTCCGACTTTAAAAAGCCATAACTTTTGACTCGTAAGTCCGTTTTAGGTGATTCTTTTTCCTACGCGTCTGTAAATTCATTACCGACGTGCCTATTACAATTATGATACCGAAAAATATATTCATGGACTGAAGGGCAATAATTCCTTATACGTTTATTTGACCCATTCTAACTTTAGTCACTTTACTACCCATTTAACTAGTATGTGTATGGCGATTTATGCCCAACATCTAGGACTTATTGTCACTCATATTTCATTACCAGTTCTCTCGGTTTGATGTTTTTGTGAGTATTATTGCCATTATTACCCCTAGATCAACAAAGCCACAATTCATGCAATTAATCGACCCATTGGCTCATCTTGCGGAATTCCTCCATTATGATGACTACCAATGGTTCGTTGACAACTCTAAATTTGTTCTCCAAGTAATAATCATGATCACTTCCAATCAACACGACTCTTACCCGACTACGTATAAATTTAACAATGTTTTGCTTAATGTAACGGGTTAAGTTACATACCTTCATAATTCGTCGACATTGCTTTCTAATCATAATTACCCATTCCCGGACTTGTCGACCTTAGTGTATCCCTTCCAATCCTCGGTTTCTGCTTTTATGACTCAATTTGACGGGTGACGTTCAAGTCACACCAAACACTACCATTTCAACCATTAATTTAACATATTCTTCATCTAGTGAATTACATCACTTCTTAGACTTACAAAACGTAACTATTTTCGTTATGACAACATTAACATATTCACGACTAGGCTTATCTATATAAATGTAACGAGACGACAAGTCGCGTACCTTTAGAGCACACCCTTCAAACGCGTATCCGCTCCGGCTTGTCCGCTTGACGATCCGGATTCTTAGCCTAAAGAGTTCAATTCACAATCAACTTAGAACTCTTTTCATAATCAATAACGCATAATTCTCTATAATAATCAAATCTGCGTTTTCATCTGATTTTTAACATTTTAATCCCCACTTAGGCATTTTAACAAACACCTAGCGGATCAGATTTTTACATCATCAAAACCAAGTTCATGACTTGTAATAATCATCTAAATAAACTCCAACTAGTCACATTTACACATGTTTTAACTTCCAATTTCAGAAAGTACCCCATAAAACTCAGATTACACTAGAACAAGAATCATGATCTTAGTGTTTACCAAGTTTCTACAACTTATTAATCACCTACAATGGTGATTATGAACCCTACAAGTATCATGCAAGATTTTGACAAGAATCATCTAGGGTTTATCCCTAAACATCACACTTTTTCTGAAAATCACTTTCTATGATCTATTTACACTAGAATAATCATTCTAAACTCTAATGTTCATCATTATCTTGTAAAACCCACAACCCACCTTCAAGGTGTTCATGGAATTTCCTGAATTTGGGCTTGATTTCACATGTAGTTGTCTAGGTTTCACTTCTAGACATTATATCATTCCTAATCTAACCAAATAACATACATGCAACATCTAATTTCAGATTTTCCAAAATCATGAGATTTTCAAGTTTAGAGATTTCATTAGATTTTACATACCTTGTGATCCTCTTCTGATGAGGGTCGATAATCTATGATTTAATTTCGATTTCGACTTGGTTTGAGTCTTCAATTTGCAGATTTAGTGAATGCTCTAGGGTTTTGAAGGTTGGGGTGTCGCCCCTGTTGTTCTAATCGACCAGACACCCCTATTTGGGGGTGTTTGGTTTGTTTTATTTAATTAATAACAATTAAGTTTCAATTGTTACAACTTAAACCCCTCAACTTTGATCAACATATAATTTAGTTGCTTTTAACCCTACTTTAAGTTATTTTCTAGACTTGTAACTAACTAGGTTAAAAATTCCTAGTTAGTAAATTCTTGTTTATTTATATTTTACAATTCTAATATAAAGTTTTATATTTTCGGGGTGTTACAAGTCCACCCCCCTTAAAAGGGGTTTCGTCCCCGAAACCGTAGTACGTACCAATTAGTGTAGGGTGGAGACGCCGCATCTCCTCTTCGGACTCCCAAGTAGTGTCCGAACCTTTCCTATGCTCCCATTTGACCTTGACTTGATTAATCAACTTGTTCCTCAAACTTTTCTCCTTACGATCTAAAATCGCGATTGGTTTTTACTGGATAGTTGAGGCTGTTATCCACCTCGATGTCTTCGTAATGGATATCAGTATTTTCCTCCGTTAGACATTTCCGCAATTGCAAAACGTGAAACGTGTCATGTATTCCACTCAACTCTTCCGGTAGCTCGAGGTGATAAGCCACCTTGCCAACCTGTTCGATGATTTTAAATGGCCCGATAAACCCCGGGCTTAGTTTCCCTCTTTTTCTGAATCGGATATCCCCCTTCCTTGGGGAAGACTTTTAGCATATCTATATCACCTATTTCCTATCCTTTGTCGCCTTTTTGATCGGGTTGTATTTTGACCATTCCTCTACTGAGTCCGTCAGCATACTTACTTGACACTAGTCTTACATTGACAAGTGCTCTACATAGGTCACATCATTATTTTGACTATAACTTGTTTTATCGCCCTGACCAATTGGTCACCATTTTACCCAATACCTCGTTATTTGGGTATACTATAATGCCGTCGTCGGCATTTTACGTGTTTATATTTTCACATCTAATAACTCGTATTATAACGTGGCTGTATTTTGTATCCCTTTTGTGTTCGTGATCACATCACGTCATGTTTAGGTTTATGTCAGCTTTTCATTATTATGAATCTTCCTTTGAATACATCTTCTTACACCTATCGGCGTTAATACCTATATCCTTTAGTATTAACCCTTTTTTTCTAATTTCTCTCTCGGTATTTATAGATGTCAGAACATCGTTTCTTTACTAAAACTGAATTTTAGTTTAATGCTTTTCCCTTTAACCATGTCGATTAATCATATCAGAAATTGACGACAAGAATTATTCTTCTCCGTTATCATTTTACGCGGGAACTTATGACTGGTTCCCATACTATACATTATCGACCCGCAGGTTCCTTTACTTAGCTTCGTAGGCTATTTTATTAGGTCTTCACCTTTTTAGGGTGAGACCCTATAGTTTGTTCCGTTGTATTTGTGACCTGATGGTCATTTTGGTCCCGTAAACCTTTACATTGTTTATAACCTGAAGGTTATGGTGATCCCATGGATCGTCTTCTTTTCATATCTTTATTTAATGGTATAAGTATACATGTGGCGTTAAGGCACCTCCTTTTTATGTTTGGAATAAATAAATTTTTGTTTTCAAAAATTCATTTGACCTTGACCGTAGTCTAAAGCCATACTCATTTTCTTCCGGATTGTCTTTCCGACTCTATGACTTCTTATGTCACCTTCACGTTGGTTTATTTTACTCATGCCGTTATTTGGTTTATGCCTCTATTTCCTTTCAACCCATCACTGGGTTCGTTATCTTAATGTTTTTAACACCCCGGTTTTATTGGTTTACGTTCTCACTTCCATATTCTTTTACGACCTATCACATAGGTTCAGTAGTAATTCGCACTTTCATTATTCGGGTTGCTCTTACTTGGAATATCAAGTATTATACTTTATTCGGCCCGTCCAATATTAAAATAGTTGAACCTAACTATCGAAATTTCTGTTTCGCGAAATTTCATTGTCTCTTAGTTATAACTCTTAATCTGAGTCTTTTGACTTTTAATCTGGGTCACCGTCTCTTGGTTTACGCATATATCCGTAGTCCTACCCATCTATCGGTTATTTTACCGAAGTCATTATTAGAGTCATCATTCTGACATGCATTAAGATTTCGTTCTGATTTATTCGGGGGTATTAGCGTAACCTGTCGCCTTTATTCCACCGATTCCTTAATCCTTCCATTTATTTTGTTTGACTTGTTCTGATGAACTTTATTACTTATAATAGTCAAACATTTATCCTTGTGCCTTAACATTCTTGTTTGTTAGTTTATAATTTTAATTACCTTGATTCTTATTCTAACACTTTCATAAAGTTTATTTTACTAGGCTTTTATATAATCACATCCGTTACTGCGATCACTATTCTTCCTCATGAGGGTTTGATTAATAATGTATTACTTGGATGGTTACTCCTACCCAAGTTTCTAAATTTGTATTTATTGACACTTTTATTACTCATAATAGCGAATAATACGTGTCATTCATTTATCTTCTTTTTCTCGGATTTTCTTGGTCCGAGTCTTAATTTCTTATCTTTAACCTTAATCCTATTGCAATAATAACAAAATTAATTCATTTAATTTTATTATTGTTTATCGTTGCATGAAATTTATCCACATCATTTGTTGATGTAAATGACGCTCCTACGCGTTTTATTTAGTTCAGCCAAGTCTATAACCTTGTCTTCGCCATTTATTATTATTGCAATTTCCGGGTTCGTGTGTACACGCACTCCTTCCCATTGCAATATCTATCGAGATTACTTTTACTTCGGTGCTCAACGTACAGTTTCAGCACTTCTTATAAACAATAGAACTTTTATTATTATTATTATCTATTTCTATTTTTCAAAGCCTTGGTAATTTCGTTAACACTAGTGTAGGATGTTAAATAAATCGGTATAAAACAAACGATTTATTTGCACTCGTAATAATTAAAAATTCATACTGAAATTTAATCTACAAGAGTATACCTGAAACGACATCAGGTTCAGCTTTAGCCTCCGTGGCTGTTATATAAAACAACTTTGTCCTTGATTTCTGGGCCTCTCTGGACAATTAGACCTTTTTATGTCTCGGCTCCACATGTGCTCTTGTGAATTTTTCCACAAACTCTGCACTGATGTAACACACTTTTTGTAACCCCCTTTCTTGGGAGCTTTATTATACTTGGATTTTTTTTTTTCGGATCTTGGATTCATATCCAACACCCTCCTTTCTTCTATTTCTTGTAGTATGCTGTCTTTCAATTCAGCCATCTCTATTTCTGAAATGTTTACATAGGTTGTTAAGCATTCCATTTATAACTCATGCTTTACTTGTTTTGATTCAATCAAGTTCACAACTTGATTCAATCGTTCTTGTTTTGATTCAATCAAGTTCATAACTTGATTTAATCGTTCTTGTTTTGATTAAATCAAGTTCATAACTTGATTTAATCATTCTTGTTTCAATTCAATCAAGTTCAGAACTTGATTTAATCGTTCTTGTTTTGATTCAATCAAGTTCACAACTTGATTTAATCGTTCTTGTTTTGATTCAATCAAGTTCATAACTTGATTTAATCATTCTTGTTTCAATTCAATCAAGTTCATAACTTGATTTAATCGTTCTTGTTTCATGCATTTCTTGTATTTGAGTGAGCTTACACACTCTTTTCATGCATATTTGTTCATTTCTCATTCTTTACATAATACATAATTTATTAACAAAATAAGTTAATTCTTACCGGACGATCGATCAAGCTTGAACCGAACACTTATTGACAACCTTGGGCTCTGATTACCAACTTGTTACACCCGTCTAATTATATTAGATTTTAAACATAGATTACAACATTAACTTAAAATATTGTTGTATTAGACAAAACTTTCCTAAAGAAGTTTAAAAGTAGCGTCTACCATAATCAACTAATGACTAATTTAAAACATTACAAAAGCTGTTTAAAGATGTGTTTACATCCATACACAAAGTCTGTTTAAGATTTAAAGCGATGCGGAAGCTAATAGATTGTGTTCGGTTCTTCAAAAGTTTGCTTGACCATCTTCCGGTTAGTTACCATGACCACCTAAGATCAAAACCACAACAAACGTTAGTTTTGATTAAGTTAAAGGAGTTACAACAAGTTTCATTGATCAACAAATAAAAAATTAAAAATAAAAGTTTTCCGGACGGAGGCGTCGCGTGACGCGACGGGGTCTCGCGCTACGCGAGGCCCTAGTTTTCACAGCAGGTCTTGTTTCAGATGCTGCATTTTCCCAGTTCCAAGTTAAATCAAATTCCGACTTTAAAAAGCCATAACTTTTGACTCGTAAGTCCGTTTTAGGTGATTCTTTTTCCTACGCGTCTGTAAATTCATTACCGACGTGCCTATTACAATTATGATACCGAAAAATATATTCACGGACTGAAGGGCAATAATTCCTTATACGTTTATTTGACCCATTCTAACTTTAGTCACTTTACTACCCATTTAACTAGTATGTGTATGGCGATTTATGCCCAACATCTAGGACTTATTGTCACTCATATTTCATTACCAGTTCTCTCGGTTTGATGTTTTTGTGAGTATTATTGCCATTATTACCCCTAGATCAACAAAGCCACAATTCATGCAATTAATCGACCCATTGGCTCATCTTGCGGAATTCCTCCATTATGATGACTACCAATGGTTCGTTGACAACTCTAAATTTGTTCTCCAAGTAATAATCATGATCACTTCCAATCAACACGACTCTTACCCGACTACGTATAAATTTAACAATGTTTTGCTTAATGTAACGGGTTAAGTTACATACCTTCATAATTCGTCGACATTGCTTTCTAATCATAATTACCCATTCCCGGACTTGTCGACCTTAGTGTATCCCTTCCAATCCTCGGTTTCTGCTTTTATGACTCAATTTGACGGGTGACGTTCAAGTCACACCAAACACTACCATTTCAACCATTAATTTAACATATTCTTCATCTAGTGAATTACATCACTTCTTAGACTTACAAAACGTAACTATTTTCGTTATGACAACATTAACATATTCACGACTAGGCTTATCTATATAAATGTAACGAGACGACAAGTCGCGTACCTTTAGAGCACACCCTTCAAACGCGTATCCGCTCCGGCTTGTCCGCTTGACGATCCGGATTCTTAGCCTAAAGAGTTCAATTCACAATCAACTTAGAACTCTTTTCATAATCAATAACGCATAATTCTCTATAATAATCAAATCTGCGTTTTCATCTGATTTTTAACATTTTAATCCCCACTTAGGCATTTTAACAAACACCTAGCGGATCAGATTTTTACATCATCAAAACCAAGTTCATGACTTGTAATAATCATCTAAATCAACTCCAACTAGTCACATTTACACATGTTTTAACTTCCAATTTCAGAAAGTACCCCATAAAACTCAGATTACACTAGAACAAGAATCATGATCTTAGTGTTTACCAAGTTTCTACAACTTATTAATCACCTACAATGGTGATTATGAACCCTACAAGTATCATGCAAGATTTTGACAAGAATCATCTAGGGTTTATCCCTAAACATCACACTTTTTCTGAAAATCACTTTCTATGATCTATTTACACTAGAATAATCATTCTAAACTCTAATGTTCATCATTATCTTGTAAAACCCACAACCCACCTTCAAGGTGTTCATGGAATTTCCTGAATTTGGGCTTGATTTCACATGTAGTTGTCTAGGTTTCACTTCTAGACATTATATCATTCCTAATCTAACCAAATAACATACATGCAACATCTAATTTCAGATTTTCCAAAATCATGAGATTTTCAAGTTTAGAGATTTCATCAGATTTTACATACCTTGTGATCCTCTTCTGATGAGGGTCGATAATCTATGATTTAATTTCGATTTCGACTTGGTTTGAGTCTTCAATTTGCAGATTTAGTGAATGCTCTAGGGTTTTGAAGGTTGGGGTGTCGCCCCTGTTGTTCTAATCGACCAGACACCCCTATTTGGGGGTGTTTGGTTTGTTTTATTTAATTAATAACAATTAAGTTTCAATTGTTACAACTTAAACCCCTCAACTTTGATCAACATATAATTTAGTTGCTTTTAACCCTACTTTAAGTTATTTTCTAGACTTGTAACTAACTAGGTTAAAAATTCCTAGTTAGTAAATTCTTGTTTATTTATATTTTACAATTCTAATATAAAGTTTTATATTTTCGGGGTGTTACAGTAGTGACCATACCTAGTCCTGAAAGCAGTTTTAGGTATGTCTTCTTCCTGTACCTTCAACTGATGATATCCTGAGCGTAAATCTATCTTGGATAAATATCTAGCTCCCTGAAGTTGATCAAAAAGATCATCAATCCTAGGTAATGGGTATCGATTCTTAATTGTAACCTTATTCAATTCCCTATAATCGATACACATTCGCATTGAACCATCCTTCTTCTTTACAAACAGCACAGGCGCTCCCCAAGGGGATGAACTAGGTTGTATGAATCCTTTGCCTAGTAATTCATCTAATTGCTTCTTTAGTTCTAACATTTCTGTGGGTGCTAACTGATAAGGTTCCTTAGCTATTGGTGTAGTTTCAGGAATTAGATGAATTCTAAACTCTACTTCTTTATCTGGTGGTAATCCAGATAGCTCTTCTGGAAATACATCCGGGTATTCTGACACTACTGGGATTTCCTTAAGTTCCTTACTTTTAGTATTAATGATTACCGAAATCATATACACTATTCCTTGTTTTCGTTCATAATTAGCAACTTTCATTACCGAAATGAACTTCATTGGTTTACGTGGTTTATCTCCTGTAACCACAACTATTTCTCCTGCAGGTGTATGAATTTCTATGGAATTCTTATTGTCACACCCCGATATTTCCACGTATTACCGGTGGGCCCGGTGGGGAGTATCGTGACGTAGTTGATATCATTATAGTCAAGTAATCACAGTTTAATGCACAGCGGAAGACTTGAAAGTAAAATATTAATACAAACCGAAACGCAAAGTATAATTTAATATTATACAAACGGTTGTATATGGATCCACAGGTGGATCTAAAACTGAATGAAATTTTTTTCAACCGATTTTAAGTATCACAAGCTTGCAAGACTCTTTATTTGATACTAGGAGTAGCCAGCCCATTACGCGTAGTACCTGCACTTAATCTTTGTGAAAATATGTCAGTTTACACTGGTAAATACAATTAACTGACTCTTTTGAAAATGTTTTAAGAAAATTGATTTGGATGCAAAAGGCATAAAATCTTTTATAACTTGGGACAATTATTTTAAAAATAATCTTGTATACAGATTTATATGTTTGTCATCCATTCAGGACCCGGTTAGAAGAGCCGGATAAGATTAATTGACACACCACCTAATATAGTCCCACAGGGAGTTACCCTCATGTGTGGTTATACCTTATACATACGCAACTGTCAGGTGTTTGCCTACACCCCGTGCTTAAGTTGTGGCCATTTCTTAATAAATGATGCCAAGGATATCCAGGACATGGTCATTAACCCCCCCAAAGGCATTGCACCAAACAAAACAGATTAAAACGGGTTATGTAAATGTATTAATCACAATCCAATTTAAATAACTACATACCCGACCAAGCGGTATTATTATAATACCGTATCCCAAGCCCATATAACGGAAAATAAGTTAAAAGTATTTACCTGGGCAAAATATAATTTTAGTCTCAGCCGTATAACAATCAGCAAGTGCAAATAGCTTTTACTGGGCTCCTAAATCTGGAACGAAGGTTTTAATAACCTATTGGATTCCTAACGGGTCTTACTTAAGTTAAAACTTAGACCGGTTAGTTTTAAATGAAAGGTTTACGGTTCAAAACGCACGATTAAGCGAAGACCGAATTAGAATGTGATTTAGACCCGACAAGTATGAAGACTTGTATAAAATGGGTAAACTAAACACATTCTGGATTTTGAAGTAAAAATGATAAGGTTTGACCTGTTTCGGTTAATTTATGCAAACTAGTTACATAAACCGTACCGAACGCGAATATGCATAACGGGTAATCAAAAGAGTCATGTACAGGTTCCACAAGTTAATATGCTTAAAATATGTTATGATATCAGTAGGATATTGATGTGTGCAAAATGCAACATATAACTTACATCAAATGAGGCATAAAACTAACCCTTTTTTAGTACTAATGTTGGAAAAAAAGTGTGCTTTTATCTTCCTTTTGTATTTTTAAGGTTAAATGAGCTTAAATGAACAAAAGAAGCAAAAATGCAGCCAAATCTAACAATAATACAAGAAAAGGAATAAACGTGGCATGCCCGACCCCTCGACAGCATCTCCCCAAGCAAAAACAAGAGAACATAAGGCTGAACACGCCCCGTGCTCACTGAGCACGGGGGCGTACCCAAGTGTCTGCAGAAAAGACAAAGCTGTAGAAGCTTCTATCACCCACCACGGGGGCGTGCCCAGCGGACACGGGGCCATGGTCAACGCAAAGATTCGCAGAATCTAGGCAAATCTTGATAGTACATATACGCTTCTGCACACGGGGTCATGCCCAGCGGACACGGGGGCGTGGTCAACTAATGCAGACAAACTACATTTAATGAAGAAAGAGAAGATGTGTGGACACGGGGCCGTGTCCGGGCTTCTGTGCAGGCTATAAATAGGGGTGCTTGGCTCACTTGCAAACCATCCCTTGGCAAACCACCTCTCTCACAGTTCACCCACCCACCACCACCATCACAACCCACATCCACCACCATCATCCATCATGCATCATAGAGTGTGTGAGTAGTCTCGGGATCCAAGATTGATCGTAAGAGTTCTTGACAATCAAAGGCCACGTTTGCTTCTCTTTCATCACTTGGTGAAGACAAGTGTTTAGTGTAATACTTTTTATTTTTAATCTTTTCGCACTTTTTATTTGGTTATGTATTAATGACTTTAATAACTAGTTTCTTATATTGAAGGTGAATCTTCCTTATCATTTGTCCGTGGTGTCTTGGCATTATTTTACTGTCTATATAAAATAAAAGATTTTCACCATTCATATCTCCACGGTCTATATGGAGATATGTTGGCTACCTGGTCGGGGGTTAAGGGAATGGTTTGGTAAGCGTCTTGCCTTGTTCAGTGTATAGATCCTGCAAGGACCTGGGTCAACTTTAGTAGGACCTCCTTCAATACCCACTGGTATTGGATGGCGGGGGTCCGAACTCCTTGATCCCTTCATATGTAAACTACTATTAAAACTTTAACTCGGCTATTTAGGATTGTATCCCTGCTGACTCAAACTACTTAGCTGAGGGTAACGTCACCTTCAAAAGAGGGGCCTACCACAATATGCATTAATAACTTAATTAATTATCTTTCAGTAATCCAACCCTTTAGGATTGTATCCATGCTGACTCAAACTACTGGGTTGAGAGTAACGCACCTTCAAAAGAGGGGCCTACTACTATAACTAAGATAATCTCTTAAAAAATGCAAAAGTGCGGAAATAATCAAAGGTTACACTAAATACGAGTCGGATCCAAGTGATTCATCTTGTCTATCTGTTTTATTTTTATTTTTATTTTCAGCATTTTTAGTTAGTTTTATTTTTCTCGTTTAAAAACTTTTTTTTCTAAACTTTTGATTTGATTAGACGTTGAGGATAAACCGGTACTAAAAGCTCTTGTAACATTGGACGGCCTCGGTATCTTACCAACACTATACTACGCTCACGATGGGTGCACTTGCCCATATGTGTGTTTGGTGTTAGTAAATATCGTGTTTTATAAATTAAAACTTGACTAATGTGTAAAAAGGGCTAAAAAATATACTTAAATATATATCACACTGCACGCACATCAAGTTTTTGGCGCCGTTGCCGGGGACACAAGGATTTTAAGAAAGTTAGGAATCAACGGCCTAATCGTTTTTTTTTTGCTTTTTTTTTCTTGTTTTTCTGTTTTTTTAGGATTTTTCTTAGATTTTCAACTTCTGCAGAACTCAGCACGGGCCGTGCCCGCTGAACACGCCCCCGTGCCCAATCTTTGGTACTAGCAATCCTGTTTTAAGTCAGACAGTAGCTGAACACGTGGCCGTGCCCACTCAACACGCCCCGTGCCCAAGTATCAGTTACTGAAAACAGAACCGTAAGATCCCGACGGTTGGTAATTTCTGATACAAACATGAGTGATAATGATTTTTTTTTACTATCGGCCCTCTTATGGTACGTGGTGTCAAATATGTGATGGCAATCATAAAGATTTAGAATGTTATTTTCTAAATTATAAGCCTCACTATATAGACCCATTGTTTTCCTGTAGCCTTAAGAGGGGCGAAAGTAAAAATAATCCATATCTCTCCCTCGAATGCTCTCAATCGAATCTTCTAGGAGAAATGCTTCTTGACGAATTATTTCTAATGGAAGATTTAATTCTTAATTGGGTAAAGGAACTTGAGATGGATTTCATTAATACACCTCAAGACGATACCCAAGAAGAATTATTGGGATCGCATTCGAATAAAAACAACTTCGTTGTTCCCGATACCACTTCTAACTAGGACTTGAGCGATAGTCATCCCTGTGTCGATTGTGCCGTGAAGGACTCCCCATCGACTTCGTTCGGTGCATACATAGACCTGAGCGATTCGGCATACACCTTCTTTAACGAGAGCCCGGGAAAGGTTGGACTTGTCCACCTACATTTAGCATAGGAATCACCCTCACCGACAACCTCTTGCGTTCTCGTCTAAATCTAGAGCAATTAAGGTATCTCAGGCACTTTGGGGTTGTTCCGTCCAGTAAGGAACCACCCGATCCGGATAAATTCCTTAAAAGTAGACGAAACTTCATAAACAGCCTCTAGACACGGGGCCGTGTCCAGGTCAGCACGCCCCCGTGTCCACCAAAAGATTCCCTTCTGACTTTTTGTCAGAATACGGACAAAATGTGTCAGGACCTTGCCTGCACACGGGGCCGTGTCCAGCCGACACGGGGCCGTGCGCAGCTTGCTGTCGTTTTCTATAAATGCAGCTAAGAATCCTGCACATTTAGACCACTCCAAAAGACAGAGATTTGCTGAATCTTCACACATACCATCTAAGGTATATTCTAAAGAAGGTTCTCAACAACCATCTTGTCTTTTCTACTTTTGTTCATTACCTTCTTCTCCAATTTTCACCTCAACACCTCTATTAAAGCTTGAAATCACCATAGTTCCAAGCTTTATTGTGATGTTTGTAAGATTTTTATTCAAGGAATCTTGTTAAAAATAAGTTCTACAACATTGTTTTAAGTTATTTCTGCTCGAAAACGCTTTAAAAATCAGAAAAATAATTTGAAACTTCAAGATTTCTTGTTCCAAAAATCTGCAGACAACCCAACACGGGGCCGTGCTCATCGAGCAAGGGGCCGTGTCCGAGGTTACTGTTTCATTAAAATGAACTCTCTTCAGTTTATTTTCGTAGAATGTCGAGCCAAAACAGTGGAACTTCATTAGCACATTCTAGAAACAGTCGGAGAGAACGGTGGTCCTCAATCGAAGCAACTCTCGTACGCTACGTGAAGCTCTTGTTGAGATGACATCGGTAGAGGAGGTCCTAATAGACCGTATAAATTATCTTACGGTGGGGTTGGAAAACAGTTTTCAAGAAATCAACCTCTTGCACCAGAGGTTGAACATTCTTGTGACACCTCCCATGGAACCAATTCTCACCCAAGAGGATTGGAACCTAGCACTTTGAGTCAATAATCCCACCGGGTGGGATGACATCCCCGCGAAACCTCTTCTTGACAATTTGCAAGAAGTCCAGGTGGAGGTTGCACAGAAGAATGGCTCGCCGACGTGTGAGGGACCCATATCCGAAGGAAGAAGTTCTTCGAGCCGCATCCAACCGAGAGAATTATCTTTTCGGAAATTTTGCTAATAGAATAAACCTTAGGCTAGAACTTCTTGGTTTAGACTTCTTGTGTTTTCTTACCTATTTATCTAGAATTTTAATTTAGTGGGAATATTCTGTAACTTTCTCTATCGAATGAATGATGGTTTTATAAATTGTTTGGTGTTTGGATGATGATGTAATGGATAAAACACACTCGGGATGGTGAATGATACTGAGGGAAACTTGAACCAGCACCCCATGCATAAAAACAGAGCCTCCCGATAATTTTTCTTCGTTACAGCGAGTTCGGCACGGGCTGTGTCCAGCGAACACGGCCCTGTGCTGAATAATCTGCAGGAAATCGCCCAGTTCAGGTAACTGGACACGGGGCGTGTTCGCTGAACACGCCCCCGTGCCTAGGCTTCTTTTTCTTTTTTTCTAATTTTTGTCACTGGCAACCTGAACACGAGGCCGTTCCCGGACACCATGGGTCCGTGTCTAGATGCCCAGTAACATAAAAAATTGTTTTTAAACACACTTTTACACATTTAATCAACCTAAAAACTTATTTTTGGGACACATTGAGGACAATGTGTAATTTAAGTGTGAGGGGATGCTAAAACCTTGAATTTTGCAAGTCCTAATTACAAGCCTTACACAAAACTCTATTGGAACCGCTAAACACCCCAAACTTTTTCAAAATCTTTTCATTTTTTTTACTTGTCTTGGTTTAATTTGGGAATAACAAGTTCTAAAAATGTTATACTTTTACAAATTTACAAACGATATCGTCGTGATAAAAAGAACAAACATAAGAAAATTATAAAAAGACATCACAAATCTAGTTAAAATTTGATTATATATACTTGATCACATAAAAACTCATTCCCACAAAAAGTGAGTTTTGAGCCTTTATTGAGCATATAAATACACATCTTTAAACTAAATGCTCATTTTTCGTTTCTTATGTGAATAGCCGCTTGGTTTCTTACAACTCTAGAACTTGCCACGACGATACATTCCCGGTCCTTACCAACTTAAACCCAAGTAAGTAAATGATGGAGGCATTAGGACTAACCTTTTTTATTTCAACACCATTATTTTTCTTTTTTTTTACCACCTACCCAAAATCCCCCTAGTTAACCCCTTTGACCCTAACCCTTTTCATTTCTTAACCCAAAACAAACACCCTTTTACCCACCAAAACCCTTTTTCATTTTAAACCATTTATTTTAGTAACAAAGCTCGGTTTTCTTGTGACTTTATTATAAAAAAAATAGAAAAGAAAAGAAAAATGAAGTTAGCAATAAACAAACAAAGCTCATCAAAAGAAGGCTTGTTTGAATAAATGCTTCATTAAAATAAAAAGTCACAAAAACAAAATGTTTTACGAAAACCGACGCTTTTTATGCCTTTCGCCCTTTTCTACTAACCACTAACCCAACCACCTACCTTTAACCCAAGCCTAACCTTTCCCGAAAGTCCTCTTGATATTTACAAAGGTGTATAGTTAAAAAGGAGGAGGATTGATTGCTTGGCAAGCATATGGTAGAAGTAAGTTCCATGCCGCTCTCGAGTGTTTCACAAAAATACATCTTCGGCCAAGTGTTGAGTGATCCCCCGTGAGGTATGTGAACTTGTATAAAAATGGAATTTTAAAGAGGCATGTTATGCCCAAATAAATAATTTCTCTTATGTAATGTTATAAAATAAATCATGACGAATAGGATTGTAAATAAAATAAAAATAACACCTAATAAAGAAACTTGGAATCCAGACACTCTATGACAAGCCCAAAAACCTTCTCTTCTACCCATTCCATTTGGGTGTGTAAGCCACAAAATAAAGAGTTTTGCTTGAGGACAAGCAAAGGTTCAAGTGTGGGGGTACTTGATGTGTGCAAAATTCAACATATAAATTACATCAAATGTGGCATAAAACTAACCCTTTTTAGTACTAATGTTGGAAAAAGTGTGCTTTTGTCTTCCTTTTGTATTTTCAGGGTTAAATGAGCTTAAATGAACAAAAGAAGCAAAAAATGCAGCCAAATCTAACAATAATACAAGAAAAGGAATAAACATGGCATGTCCGACCCCTCGACAGCATCTCCCCAAGCAAAAACAAGAGAACAGAAGGCTGAACACGCCCCGTGCTCACTGAGCACGGGGGCGTGCCCAAGTGTTTGCAGAAAAGACAAAGCTGTTGAAGCTTCTATCACCCACCACGGGGGCGTGCCCAGCGGACACGGGACCGTGGTCAACGCAAAGATTTGCAGAATCTAGGCAAATCTTGATAGTACAGATACGCTTCTACACACGGGGTCGTGCCCAGCAGACACGGGACGTGGTCAACTAGTGCAGACAAACTGCATTTAATGAAGAAATAGAAGATGGGTGGACACGGGGCCGTGTCCGGGCTTCTGTGCAGGCTATAAATAGGGGTGCTTGGCTCACTTGCAAACCATCCCTTGGCAAACCACCTCTCTCACACTTCACCCACCCACCACCACCATCACAACCCACATCCACCACCATCATCCATCATAGAGTGTGTGAGTAGTCTCGGGATCCAAGATTGATCGTAAGAGTTCTTGACAATCAAAGGCCATGTTTGCCTAAGTCTCTTACATCACTTGGTGAAGACAAGTGTTTAGTGTAATACTTTTTATTTTTAATCTTTTCGCACTTTTTATTTGGTTATGTATTAATGACGTTAATAACTAGTTTGTTATGTTGAAGGTGAATCTTCCTTATCATTTGTCCGTGGTGTCTTGGCATTATTTTACTGTCAATATAAAACAAAATTTTTTCACCATTCATATCTCTACGGTCTATATGGAGATATGTTGGCTACCTGGTCGGGGGTTAAGGGAATGGTTTGGTAAGCGTCTTGCCTTGTTCAGTGTATAGATCCTGCAAGGACCTGGGTCAACTTTAGTAGGACCTCCTTCAATACCCACTGGTATTGGATGGCGGGGGTCCGAACTCCTTGATCCCTTCATATGTAAACTACTATTAAAACTTTAACTCGGCTATTTAGGATTGTATCCCTGCTGACTTAAACTACTTAGCCGAGGGTAACGTCACCTTCAAAAGAGGGCCTACCACAATATGCATTAATAACTTAATTAATTATCTTTCAATAATCCAACCCTTTAGGATTGTATCCTTGTTGACTCAAACTACTGGGTTGAGGGTAACGTCACCTTCAAAAGAGGGGCCTACTACTATAACTAAGATAATCTCTTAAAAAGTGCAAAAGTGCGGAAATAGTCAAAGGTTACACTAAATACGAGTCGGATCCAAGTGATTCATCTTGTCTATCTGTTTTATTTTTATTTTTATTTTCAGCATTTTTAGTTAGTTTTATTTTTCTTGTTTAAAAACTTTTTTTTCTAAACTTTTGATTTGATTAGACGTTGAGGATAAACCGGTACTAAAAGCTCTTGTGTCCTTGGACGACCTCGGTATCTTACCAACACTATACTACGCTCACGATGGGTGCACTTGCCCATATATGTGTTTGGTGTTAGTAAATATCGTGTTTTATGAATTTAAAACTTGACTAATGTGTAAAAAGGGCTAAAAATATACTTAAATATATATCACACCGCACGCACATTAGATATCTTCCATTATGCCCAAAACGAATTTAAAATCAATTTAAGCCCCGTAAGGGTATTTTGGGCATTTTAAAGTTTATAAAAGAGGTTAAATAGAAATTTGAGGTTCTGGTCTAAAATAATCAGTAAAAATATTTATTTTAATAAGTTATATCAGTAAGATATCATATATATGTGAAACTTTTCATTTATGGCCAAACTATGCACCGAAGGGGCATTTTGGTCAATTCACATATGTTATAAGGGCCAATTTTGGAAATTTGAGTTCAAAACTTTTACTTACTGTTAAAGTATAAAAATTTGCTTATAACATCAGTAGGTAATAAGTCTTTGGTGTTAAATATAGTTTTAACCCATACTATGCGTTTAAATCGCATAAAGTCGGTATTTGACAGTATTCGGTTTGATTTAGGAAATATGAGATTTTGATCAGCCTCCACTGTTTAAAATAATTTATTTAATGTATAAAATCAGTAGGAAAAGGTTTGATATGTAAAGGATGTGTAAAACTCATTTTATTAGCAAAAAGGACATTACCGTCAATTACCGAGTCTATGCAAGAACCCTATGTTATGATCAGTTTAAATTTTAACAAATATTTCCAAAAATCCCTAAATATTATATCTTAACAGTAGGTGGCAAGTTTGGTGTCAAAATTTGAGTTTAAATATGACTTATGCCAAAAATGCCATTTAATTAATAAAAAGCTTTCATTTTACGATATCGCGCATAACTTCTATTTTAGACCATAAACTGATTTCAAACTTTTAGGACATACTTAAATATCAGTAATAAAGGTTTTTGTCCTCTCACATTTTCAAAAATCTCGTTTTAATGATAAAAGGGCATAATAGTCAACTTTTAAGCAAATAACGGAAACATGCATATGACTCTAATTCTAAAGGACCATGTAGCATAACCTCCGAGGGTTATACTAACATATAATATGGTCACAAAGGAACCCTAAGGTACAATAAAACTAAGCTAATTCGGGTCAGAACTGAAAGTGAAAGAAAAAGTCAACTTTTGTGACTTTCGGTTGCGAACCGATCCTAAACTCAGAATTGTCGGGTTGAACATGCTTAGACATGTTCAATTAATATTTACCAAGTTATTAAAGTGATAAAACTGATTTTATAGCTTCTACATTATCAGTTATGAATTTTATTTAAAAACTGACTCGTTTGACTTTTATTTTAATTACTTTGACCCGACAATTAACTAAGTAAATGTGATAATTAGGAGGTGCCCTTTTGAGGGTTTAACACCTACCTAATTACGATCACGTAGCCATGTTCGTTGCAAACCATGGCTCGACCATACAAGGTCTAACTAAAAGTCAAAGCGTTTATCGAAAACGCTTGACTTATCGGCTTTAAGAGCCAAACAAAATAACCAAGCATGAAAGGAGCACTTACAAGTGGTCCTTAGGACTGAAAGAACTCAAAAGGAGGTTCCAAATGATCAGGATCCTCAGATTTGAGAAGAGAGCAAGAAATCAAGATTTTGAGTGAATGAAATGTTGGATGAACACATCTATTTATAGTGATTGAGGATTACTAGGATGATGACAAGTGTTTAAGGGGGATAACAAGATCATAACAGGTGTAATACCAGCTTTTAAAACCATCCAAGACCCCTAGAATCAATTACGTGAGACAAGGAAGCAAAACCAAAGCTGGTTTTCAAAATTCTATTGCTGGCAATGGTATACGGACCGTATGGTCCTGTATACGGTCCGTAAGGACTTGTACAGCACATGCAAACTTTCATTTGTTGTCACTTTTGGCCCCTGCACTTCCGAATTCGCCCGAAATGATGTTTTTAGCACACAACGCCTTGCAATTCCAACATTAGGCACATCCAAGAGTATAACCAAGCATCATAAACTTCTCGATACGTTAAACGAGTCAGTCAAAGGCCTAGTTTGACATATTGACGCTTTTAACCCTTTAATTTGCGAACTTGCGCGTATCATCGTGAAATGGCGCAAAAGCCTTACAAATTTAATAACAGGCATTCCCAAGAGTATAATGGAGTATTACGACACTCCAGTTCACACCAGTTTGCTTAAATGGCCGCTCAAAGGTGTAGTTTTAAATGTTGACGCTTTTGGTCCTTCTAACGCACAAACTTGCGCGTATTTCTGCTTTATTGCGTCAAAGCCCTATGTTGTCCATATTGGGCATTCCCGAGAGTATTATCGAACATTAAGATGCTTTAAGTTTGTTAAAAGGTCACTCAGAGGTAAGAATTAACATGTTGACACTTTTAACCCTTTTTAACGTACAAACTTGTGCGTATTGTGGTTTATCGCCATTAAAGCCTTAAATGGCCAATGTTTTGCATTCCCAAGAATATGATCAGATATAATAATATTTTGGGGTTATTAAAAGGTCATTCAGAGGTATTATTAAACATGTTGATGCTTCTAATCCTTTAACGTGCAAACTTTCGATTTATACGCAAACGGTTTCGCTTATCCAACAAGTGGCTTAATATGAGAATACGAATACCGTGAGAGGTTATTCAGAGACTTATTTTAAGCATGCTAACACTTCCAGTCCTTCCATAATCAAAGTTTTTGATCTTTCACAAAATTAGTCCCTCTTAGTCAATGATTGACTTTATTAGGGTTTAATACACGTGTCAACACATCATTGGACGTGATTTTTACGAGGTGTTACACTTATCACAGAGGATTCGGGCATGGTTGGCTACTAACCAATCCATTCCTAACACAACATCGAATCCAGCTAAGTTCATAGGTAGCAGGTTTGCAAAAAATTTATGGCCTGAGAGTTCTATCTTCCCTTCGTTCAAAACTTTATCTATGTTAACAGAATTTCCATCCGCCGTTTCTACCGTATAAATCTGCCTAAGTTTGGTTAAAGGTTGCTTAAGAGCCTGGCAGAATGAAGTATTTATAAAACTTTGGTTTGCACCAGAGTCAAATAATACTTTTGCGTAAACATCGTGTACAAGAAACGTACCAGCTATCACATCCATAATTTGATCTGCTTCTTGTGTAGTCAGCTGAAAGGCTCTGACATTTTTCTTGTTGGTTCCTTCGGCAGGTTTGGCCTTGTCGTCAGCTGGCTTAACTAATTTAGGGCATTCAGGTCTAAAATGCCCAGCTTCTCCGCAATTGTAGCAGATCCTTGATTTCTTCTTACACTCCTCCTCTCGGTGTCCCGGTGTCTTGCAGAAATTGCAATTTTCCCTACATTTTCCAAAATGTTTCTTTACAATTTTCGCAAAATGGCGGTATGGAAGACTGCCCGGTTCCCTTTCTCTTGAAATTACTATTATTATTACCCACCCGAAATCCTTAGGTAATCTTTTGGGCCAATTCCTTTTTCCTGTTCTCTTCTCTCGTGCGCACCAGTCCGTTAGTCAAAGTGTTGGCCAGTTCGACCGCATCGTCAATTGTGCGGGGTCTCGCAGCTTTGACTATGTCGCGAATCTCGCTAATTAGTCCCCAAATATAGCGAGAAATAAGCACCGGTTCTGGCGAGGCCAGAGTTGGTACAATTCTAACATACTCGAAAAATTTCGAAGTATACCCCCGACAGTCAACATCTACCATCCGGTGATTTAGGAATTTATTTGTCATTTGTTGAATCTCGTAGGGGGGACAAAATTTCCTTTCCACCAATTCTTTAAATTCCTCCCAGCTCATGGCATAAGCCACGTCACTTCCCTTGGCTTGTAGCACCGTGTTCCACCATTCTAACGCCTCTTCTTTGAAAAGTTGGGATTCATACATTACTTTGTCTTCCTCTGCACACTTGCTTATTTTAATTACTGCCTCAGTCTTTTCTAACCAACGCAGTGCGGCAGTTGCCCCTTCATTGCCTACAAATTCGACTGGTTTACAGGTAAGAAATTCCTTATAAGTGCAACCAGGTGTTGCAACTTTCATTCTCTTGAGTACTGGGGCTTGAACCACATTATTGTCATTATTGCCGCCTCCATTCACATTGTTACTGAAATTATCGTCGCGAGTACGTTTGCTATGGTTGGCTTAAGAAGGTTCAACGGGGTCCTTAATAGCAGCGACGATTGCAGGGATAGCGTTGGCTATTCCCTGAGCAACGATATTTTCTATATCTTGCCTATTGAGAAAATGGTCGTCATTATTTTGTTCAGATTGGTTAACTTCGTTGACTGGTGAGTTTATTGCGTTTTCCATCTGAGTAATTAAGAAGATATATATATATATATATATATATATATATATATATATATATATATATATATATATATATATATAATTATTGTCGCACATTGAATAACAATTAAACACAACAAGGCAATCACAACATAATCAAGTCAACACACAATATAACCAAAATCGTCGTCCTTGCGACATTTAGATTTTTATATAATATTATGCCTCACTACAAACCGTCTATTTTACAAAAGTTTTATTTTTAGTTATTATATTATTATTATTATATTTTTTTCACATATTAATATTATACAAAACTTTTTAACCACAGTTAACTGGGTTTTTAGAAACGACGCCCCCTCTCGTAGTACTTCCACGTGATGTTTTCCCCCACTTCCCGAATCCGGTTGCCCGCATCCACCAGTTCCTCGCCTTAGCGGCGTAACTCGGCAACGTTCTCTCCGCTCATAGGTGGGAATGGTGCAGGTTCAGGATCAAACTGGGGAAAGTAAACATTGGGATTATTCATGAAATTCTGAAAGTGCCAGTCGCTCGTCCACCACTCTTCTAACTGCCCTGTAAAAGGTTGGGGTTGACAATAGGGTCTCGGATACCAGTTTCCAAATTAATTGGAAGTTGTGATTGGGCTGGGAAATTCAAAAGAGTTTCATCGGCAGGTCCGATGAGGTCACAATTTGCAAGTTTTCGATCAAGCTCTTCCCAAGGTGGCATCTCCATTTCCTGGGTCTGACCCGAGCTTTCCCCCATCTCCTTTCCCTTTCCTTTGTCTTTTGGATCCTCCGTCCTTTTCACCTTTTGGGCAGCTGGCTTCTTCCTTCGTCCACGTTTCCAGTCCAGGATTTCATTCTCTTTTTAGGCTTAGGTTTCTCCTGGGGCTGGGCCTGGAACACTAGTGGCTCCTCAGTATCCGCTTGATAGTCGGATTGGGTTCCTGTTGTATCCATATCGGTGGTATGGATTGTAAAGTTTCAGAGTGCCTCCGACAGTTCATTCATGCTGTTAGCACACATGAAGAAACACACACAATTTTAAGTTAAAATTTTATTTATTAATTTAAATTTTCACAGAATCACAGAATGGCAAATTGAAAAATTAAGTATTTCTAAATACTTAATTGGCTTAAATCAGTGGCTCTGATACCACCTTTTTCTATCACGGCCCCCGACCCAGTTTCCCGGTTCGGATGCCGCGGGACAGAAAATCCGTGGTATTTGTATTTAATTTGGCAGCGGAAATTTTTTTACAGGATCGTTTAACTAAAAAGACCCATTTATTTTATTTCCAAATTTTGGGACAACCCCATAATTTACAATAAAGGAATTTTCCTGGAAAATCCCTTGGTTATAAAAACATGTTTATTTATTTATTGAGCCACTTCCTAAAAGCTAGTAGTGCTACGCGGCACTTTCCCTGGTTCACAGTAAATCACCTGAAACATGTTTAAAAAGATTTTATCAGTGGGGAAATACTGGCGAGTCATTCAATTTGTACAAAACGACACATTGTTATAATTTACAACATTAAGGGTTTTTATATTTGCCCATATCTTATAAGTAGCTGGTTCAGCTGTCACTCGACCGAATCTATGACTGTGGACATATCACTAATTAGGCTCACCCTCCTAAAGTTATAAATCGTTAGTAGTAATGTGCACAAAACCCCCACATACTACCAGTAATTAAAGATTAGCAAAGACTTAATCACTGCAAAGTATAACTAGAAAACATTGAGGGTTTTACAAAGCAATTTGATAAAAAGAGAATGACTCACATTGCGAGTTTAACGGGACAGAGTTTTGCCTACTGATTTAGCCTCGTAACCTAGTTAAATAACAATGCACACGAAACTAGGTTAGTAACTTAATACAACATTTACGATAAGCTCACGAAATCAAAACCCTCACGACGAATAACAAAGTATAGAACAAATTCGGGCAGCACTTAAACATCCATCGGATCGGTTTCAATCGATCGGACATTGTATCGTAGCAGTGATCGAGTTATTACCCTGTAATCATAGCAGCGTTTCGATACTTAAACCTATGAAATTGAGCAGAATATTTCATTTTTGAAGAAGTTTTACGAGCACATATGAAAGGCCATGCACTGCTCGTTATATAGCTTAAATTTTGTACCCTTATTGTATTGTATTTCATTATTCATGTTGTTGTATTTGCTTCAAATCCTTGTAATTGACCCTTTAGAAATGGAATGAAATTTATTATTTAAATACTTTTCACAATTATTAGTGTTATGATGTCTCGAGCAATCTATTTTGTCTCTCTCCGATGTTTCCGCCATCAGTTGAGGTGTGACAAGTTACCTCAACTTTCCAAGTCTAAAACACAATGGTTGGCTTTCACAACAACATAATCATGTTTGTTTTAACATGATCATGTCTGTTTAGTGTACACCTTCCAATTTCATGTTTTAACATGATCATGCTTCTATTAAACATGATCATGTTCTTTCAGTCTGAGGTCTAAAACGCAATGGGTTGGGTTTCACAACATGATCATGTTTTTGTGTTAACATGATCATGTCCGTTTAGTTCTAAAATGTACCTCACTTCCAGGTCTAAAACGCAATGGGTTGGTGTCGCAACCCCCGACCCCTACCCCAGGAGCGGGCGCCGCGAGATCAGATCAAGTGGTATCGGTGTTTATAAATTTGGCAGCGGAATTCAAACATCAGGACCGTAGTTAGAAAATATTTTATCAGAGTTTTAAACACCAAAATTTTATAATAAGTAAATGGGATAAAACCCAAGTTTCCATTACAATACATTTATAGGGATAGACCCTAATTTATTGAAAAAAAAATCTCCTTTTTATTTAGGTAGCTTTTATAGCCACATCTTTAAGCCTTCAGTGCTCTCCAGCTGGCTTCTATTAGCTTCACAATAAGTTACCTGAAACGTGTTTTAAAAAGGTTTTATCAACAAGAAATACTGGCGAGTGCATCCCAGTTTAGTCAAAACAATTTTACAACTTTACAGTATTAAGATTTACAATGCTTATATCTATCCAATTATTCAATACAGTATTGCTACTGGGCAACCTTTATCCCCCGTGCTTGCGGTCATACTATTATTCGCAATAGTAACGAGTGTCAAGTAATGTATACAAAACCCCACATACTGATGATAATTGTAGAATTACAAAAACTTAATCACTGTAAGTGTCTTGATAAATGTTTAGGGTTTTGTAAAATATTTGAAACAATGACTCACAAAAAGGTGACAAAAAGTGAGATGTACTCACAAAAAGAGTTTACAAAAGGGGAATGACTCACATTGCTGACTTAGATAATACTATAGCTTCCTGATGGTTGTCCTGGTTATTCTCTATTAAAAATTTAACAATTCACACGTGTTAGTAAGATAACCCAAGTCACATTAGTCATACAACACGAGACAGAACTCCAACGACTGAGTCAGGCAGAGCCTTGACATGCGTTACGGAGCCTTAGATCAATCGGGTAGCGTAACAAACACGTGATCGGGGGTTATAACACTTACAACGAGGCAGAGCTTGCTTTTATAGGGGTATTATACCCAAGTATTATATCTACTAGAGATTTGAGAGATAATTCAGAATTGAACGGTTTGCAGATTGAGGCCTTCGACCCCTTTTATAGGGCTACTTGTATGGCGGCTCGCGCCCCGCGAGAGATCTATGGCCGGCCTTCGCGGCCCGCGAGACATGTAGGCTAGGCTATAGGCTTGGCGAGTCACCTATCTAGGCTTGACGCGTAACAGGACACGTGGCGGACTAGGGTCCGGCCTGGTGTCACCTTGTCGCGCCCCGCGACAGACCTGGCTGTCCGGGTCGTGGCCCGCGAAGGCACTATATTTTTTTTTATTTTTTTTTTAATATAAAGGTTATTCGGGACCGTTAACGAGTATCCAGGGTATATTTAGAGCCTTAGGGGTGTTTTAAGGGTATTAGGAGGGTTGTTATATACTCCCCACCTTGATTTAAATCTCGTCCTCAAGATCTACTGGAATAGGTGTGGATATTTCTTTTGCATTTCTAATTCGAGCTCCCAAGTGTATTCTGGTCCTCTCTTAGAATCCCATTTCACTTTTACCAGAACTTGTCTCTTGTGTTTGAGATTCTTGATCTTTCTATCTTCAATCTGAAGTGGTTTCTCTATAAACTTAAGTTTCTCATTTACCTCTATGTCCTGAAGAGGTATTACCAAAGATTCGTCTGCTAAGCACTTTTTGAGATTACATACATGAAATACATCATGTATTCCTACTAATTCCTCTTGCAGTTGTAGCTGATAGGCTACTGGTCCTATTCTTCTAATAATCTCAAAAGGTCCAACATACCTGGGGCTTAGCTTTCCTCTTTTAACGAATCTAACTACTCCTTTCCATGGAGAGACTTTTAACAATACCTTGTCTCCAACTTGAAATTCTAAAGTTTTTCGTCTGTTATCCGCATAACTCTTTTAACGATCTCGTGCAGCTTTTAGTCTTTCTTTGACTTGAATAATCTTGTCCGTTGTTTCTTGTACTATCTCTGGTCCAGATAGTTGTTTTTCTCCAATCTCTGCCTAACAGACTGGAGTTCGGCACTTTTGTCCATAAAATGCTTCAAATGGTGCAACATTAATGCTGGTATGATAGTTGTTATTGTAGGAAAATTCTATTAATGGTAAATGGTCGTCCCAATTTTTTCCAAAATCCAATATACAGGCTCTAAGCATATCTTCCATCATCTGGATTGTCCTTTCGCTCTGTCCGTCCGTTTGTGGATGATAAGCGGTGCTTAGATTTAACCTGGTTCCCATTGCTTTTTGGAAACTTTTCCAAAAGTGAGAAGTAAAACGGCTATCTCTATCAGATACTATAGATAAAGGAATTCCATGTAATGAAACTATTTCATTTACATATAATTTGGCTAACTGTTCCATACTGAAAGTTTCCTTCATTGGTAATAAATGAGCAAATTTTGTTAATCTGTCTACAATCACCCAGATTGTATCATTACCTTTTCGTGTCTTGGGTAATTTGGTAACAAAGTCCATTGTTATCAATTCTCATTTCTATATTGGCATTTCTAATTGCTGTAATAATCCTGAGGGTTTCTGATGTTCAGCTTTAACCTGTGAACATGTTAGACATTTAGCAACGTAGTTTGCTATATCCTTTTTCATTCCTATCCACCAGAAATTCTTTCTTAGATCTTGATACATCTTATCATTTCCGGGATGTATCGTATATTTAGACTTATGGGCTTCTTCTAAGATTCTGTGGCGTAGGTTTCCTTGTTTAGGTATCCAAATCCTTTTCTTATGGAATCTCCAGATTCCATCTGTTCCTTGTTCTAATTCCTTAATCAATCATTTTAATCCTTCAGCATCATCCTTGATTGTTGTTTCCTATATTTATGTAATTTGCTCATTTAAATCTATCTACAGATTTAATCTAAGAGAGCGTACTCGTTTCGGCTTTTCATGATACTTTCGACTTAAAGCATCAGCTACTACATTAGCTTTTCCTGCATGATACTGGATATCACAATCATAATCACTAAGAATTTCCATCCAGCTTCTCTGTCTAATATTTAATTCCTTTTGCCCAAAAATGTACCTTAAACACTTATGATCTGTGAAGACAACAAACTTATTACCATAAAGATAGTGTCTCCAAATCTTAAGGGCAAAAACTATGGCTCCTAACTCTAGATCATGGGTTGTGTAATTCTCTTCATGTTTCTTAAGCTGTCTAGAGGCATAGGCTATAACCTTCTGACGTTGCATCAACACACATCTATATCTTAACTTAGACGCATCACAATAGACTATAAAGTCTTCAGTTCCTTTGGTAATGCGAGTATGGGTACGTTGGTTAACCTTTGTTTAAGAATCCTACAGACTTCTTTCTGTTTCGGTCCCCATTCAAACTTAACTGATTTGCAGGTCAGTTTGGTTAATGGAATGGCTATTCTAGAGAAATCTTGGATGAAACGTCTATAATATCTTGCCAGTCCAAGAAACACTTATCAATGATCGAATCGAACAAATTGAGTGATTCACTTCAAAATCATGGGAAAAATGAGAAATTGTATGAAATTAAACTGGGTTTCCTCAAGAAAGTTGAAGAACACGTTGATTGAGTCTTTGAATCACTGATTGATGGCAAAAATCGCACTATGATGTAGTGATTATTGAATAGAAAGTGAAGAAAAAGTTGAAGATGATGGGTTTTTGAAAATGATGGGTTTTGAAGTTGTAGAGGAAAGGAGAAGATGAGATAAGATTGACTAAAATACCATTCCCCTTTGTTTTTTCAATTTTACCACATGTCACAAGCTCATTGCTTCCTATCCTTACTACCAAAACTATACTTCCTATTTGATCCTCCCCCTATCAAATCTTATCCTACTTTGAAATTTAAAATAGAATACTTCTATTTTCTAATAAAATCTTATCTTCAAATTTAAATTGTTAATTTAAGATAAAATGTTTTTAAATAAACCAAATTATCTATCATGAAAACCAAACTTAATCTTGTTGGATAGATATAAGATCCACACAGTAACTAATATATTAATCAAAATTAAAAGAATATTAACATAACATTATGTAAATTAATGTTTCACGTGCTTTAATATTAATACTAGTTGTACACCCGTGTGAATACACGGGTTTGTTTAATAACGATCGAAATAAAATACTAAAAAACATATTATAATATATTATTTAAATTCTTTGTGTTTAGTTACATATCTTTATAAAACAATGTTAAAGACAGTATGTGTTAGTGTACATGTTTGATATAGAAATAAACTAAGAAGTTTATAACGTGCAAAGTTTTTAGCTACATCTATATGTAAAATATGATGTGAAATTATTCAATGAATTCACATTCGCATTATAGTTATGAATTGACAACAACATCAGGCATATAAATCATAAGTTGAGCTACAAAACATTCAGAAACAAAAGTCCTCTGTCACTGTTTCAAGCCAAATATTGACCTTGAAACCATATCTACAAGTGGCGCTGAATTTCTTGATCTCAATACCCAACCGACCCGAAATTGACAATTACTATCCCGTAAGTTTCAAAACCACATTGAAAAATCATATATAACAACCTAAGTTTCGAGATGTATTAAGGAAAACCGTTACCTAAAATGTAAACGGAAAGAATGTGATGGCTCAATGATGGTTGCTGTCATTAGGTGCATTGAGACCTAACGTCAAGAATTTAATGGCTTAAGTATAATTATAAGCTTATTAACGAATGAGACCAAATTAATTTAAAATTTAACCTTATGATAACCAAAAGGCAATCTTTGTTTAGTCTGAAACATAAGTCATCCTTGAACATGGATCATCAGCCAAATCAAATAATAAAAAAACAAATTATATCCCTGCATGAAAAACAAAATGGATAAATTTAGGGAAAATGGGTTTGAAAAATGATAACCCAACAGTAGAGCATCTCATTCTACAACTACGATAAATGCAAGGGTGTTCTCAAATAATGGTTCCTAGATATTTGAAAACCAACAAAGATCGACAAATGTTAACTGTACTGATTCTGTGGACATTTGTTGGTCTTCAAACATCTAGGAAGCATTATTTGAAAACACCCCTGAATTTATCGAGGCTATAGAATGAGATCCTCAAATACTGGGTTATCATCTTTCAATCACATTTTCACTAAATTTATCAATCTTGTTTTTCATACCTCATCGAGTCAACCTATTCGCCTGCAAACAGATGGAGAAAGCTTGAAGTATAAGATGTACTTAATTATATGGCACCGGATTTTCACTGATTAAAGAATCTCAACACATCAGCTGACAACTTTGAACCAATTTACAACCATCTTAATACCAATCCATAATTCAGATTATTAACTTCTGAATGCACTAACCAGATTTTCCTGAAGAATTGTTGTTTGGTCAGTGTGATGTGGTGTCAATTGAACTGTTATTCCACTTCTTGGCTGTATTTCTCGTGTATCAGCCAACCAAAATAATTAAAAAACAAATCAAACACTACAACAAAACAAAAATCATTACCACAAACAAAACGAATCAAAAAAGATGAAACCTTTATCAAACTATAAATTCTTGAAATTACCAATCACGACTAAGAACAAACATACCAAGAGCATCTTCAGGGATGGAAAAAGTAGCTTATCTTTCTGATTGAACAACAATCGAGAATTGAGAGTAACCACTTGATCTGTAGGAGACAGTTGCTTCAACCTTAATATATTCACAGTCACTCTGTATCAATGGCAACGATGATTCAACCAAATTCACAGTAAACTGGCAACACGAACACCTGTAAAAGAAAACACAGGAATCGGTTACAAACGTCAATTTATATGACCGATCTACAAACAAAAAATTGGAAAACTTACCGGCATCATCACATACAGCTAAATAGGCATCTCAGACCAACCAAACTCCATTTTCTTGTATAGATGTAACAACAATTATACACGATCACTTTTCAAAACCATAATCAACAACACATCGTCAGCGAAGGTAATTGATAGTGAAGTTGCAAAACATTTGCAATTTCAGAATGCAAGGCTCAGATTGTGAATAAAGATGATAACACCATAGCTGCAAGAGAGGTTGCATGAACAACTGCCATCCTACAACCTTGTCATACCATAATGCTATATTCATCCAATTTTTACTCAGATCTACAAAATCATCATAGCCTCATTTTGAAAGGACTTTTGTCAAATGCACTTTGCATTCGTTTTTATTCACCATCACAGTTAACACGAAATGATTTACTAAACTATACAAATGATTGCAAAATGTCAGACCTCGTGTATATTCAGGCCGACATTTCCTTCAAAGGAAACGCATCTAAGTTACCATAAAGTGCCTGGAACCCTGGCTTACTACCAAAACCCTCTGTGGAAGCTTTGTAAAGGAAACCCTAGAGTTTGAATCGAAATCACCTGTGATGAAGAATAGAGAAGAAAGAGAGGAATAGAGAAGAAAGAGAGAAATGTGCGCTATAAGTTTGAATCGAGAAGAAAGAGAGAGTTGATATGATTACTTCTGATGTGGATTAAATGGCCAAACAACTCCCCATGCATTTTCAAATTTTGCCTCCTAAAAAAGAGAAAACTTCTTCAATTTAATAACAAATAAAAAACAGATTATATATACATAATATTATAAAAAATTCGGAATTATGACATCATCGGAGTCAATGTGGCATACCTAATATAATGACACGTAAGCAAAGTGAGGTCATCATCTAAGCTCCTTTAATAGATAGCAATAGATAGATAGATAGATATATCACCACTCTGGGAGCACCGTCAAACATAGAATTCTTGGAAAACACCATAGTTTTAGTCTCAGGTGAGAACCATCTCATCAACATCATTGACTGAATATCGCGTGCTATTAAAAAACGTTGTCTTATGTGACAGCAATGGCATAATCATCGGCCGAACATGGATTACAGCGAACGCTACCTAGCACAGCCGCGAACGGCAGCCGGCAACAATGCTTTATATGTTGCAACAGTACGCCAGATCTCACAATCGTAACCTCAGATGACAAAATCATCTTCATCGGTCTGAATAGATACGTTCAAGTTGTTTTGCGCATTACATGTACCTGTGAGAAGTAATCAAATATCCATCTCTCTCTTTCTTCTTGACATTTTAATCTACAAAATCATCATAGACTCATCTTGAAAGGACACTTTAATATACAAAATCATTATATACAATATTATTTTGTCAAAATGCCAGGCTCAGATTGTGCATAAAGATGACAACACCATGGCTGCAAGAGAGGTTGCATGAACAACTGCCATCCTACAACCTTGCCATACCATAATGCCATCTTCATTCAATTTTTACTCAGATCTACAAAATCATCATAGCCTCGTGTTGAAAGGACAATAAAAATGCACTTTGCATTCATTTTTATTCATCATCACAGACAACACTAACTGATTTGCTAAAGTAATACAAATGATTTGAAAATGTCAGACCTCGCGTATATTCGGGCAGATGTTTCCATTATCATAGTTTTAGACTCAGCTGAGAAGCATTTCATCAACATCATTGACTGAATATACCTTAGGTAACATCGATCTAATTATCATCAACCAAACATCGATTACACCCAACGCTACCTAGAACAGCCGCGAACGGCAGCCGGCAATGATTTGGGCATGTTGCAACAACACGCCAGATCTCGCCATCATAGTCTTAAATGACAAAAGCATCTAAGGTGAACAAAACTGAACCGATCAATTTTCAAAACAGTTCAAAATTGAATCTTAATGTAACAACACATACAGGTTCAATCAAAACAGTTCAAAATTCAGATGATACAACTTTAGGTAATAATCTATTTTTTAGGAGGCAAAATTTGAAATGCATAGGGAATTGTTTTGGCCATTTAATGCACTCAGAACTAATCATATCTCCTTCCAACTCTCTCTTTCTTCTCTATTCATGGAGAAGTTGCAAAACATATATATTGTCAAACTGTCAGGCTCAGATTGTGCATAAAGATGACAACACCATGGCTGCAAGAGAGGTTGCATGAACAACTGCAATCCTACAACCTTGCCATACCATAATGCTATCTTCATTCAATTTTCACACAGTTTGCAAAATCATCATAGCCTCATGTTGAAAGCACAAGAAAAGTGCACTTTGAATTCATTTTTATTCATCAACACAGTCAACACTAAATGATTTGCTAAAGTAATACAAATGATTTGAAAATGTCAGACCTCGATTATATTCGGGCAGACGTTTGCTTCATCATAGTTTTAGTCTCAGGTGAGAAGCATCTCATCAACATCATTGACTGAATATGCCTTAGGTGACATCAATCTAATTATCATCAACCAAACATCGATTACACCCAACGCCACCTAGAACAGCCGCGAACGGCAGCCGGCAACGATTAGGGCATGTTGCAACAACACGCCAGATCTCGGCATCATAGCCTGAGATGACAAAAGCATATAAGGTGATCAAAACTGAACCGATCAATTTTCACCATCAAAAAAATCCTAATTGAATCTTAATGTAACAACACATACAGGGTCAGTCAACACAATTGAGATGATACAGGTTCAGGTAGTAAAAAGAAACCCTCTGGTGTAGAAGCAACTAGTGAGAGTGTTTTGATGGAATTTTTTGGAGGGGTCGGTGACGTTGTCGAGGGTTGTCAACGTTGTCGAGGGTTGTCAGGAAGCCTGACAACCCTCGACAACGTCACCGACCCCTCCAAGTTTTCAACCAAAACACTCTCACTGGTTGCTTCTTCAACAGAGGTCATCCTCTAATCTCCCTTAATAGCTAAGAACGTGACACGTAGGCAAATCGAGGTCATCCACTAATCACCCTTAATAGAATCCTGAATTCAAACCGTTACTATATAAAATTTGATAAACTAAATTTGATCAATTTAATTGATTTGAGATAAAGAAAAACCAAAACTGATGCATTATTTACTAAATGATTTAAACTTCCAACTGGTGTTAAAAGCAACCATTTTTATGCAGTGAAAACGGGCTGCGGTTGAAATGCACAATTTTTTGTATAGTAAAAGTCAACCATATTGGACAGGAATAGCTTATTAGCAACAACATTTCAAACACCGTCACCTCTGCAAGTGACTTCAACTTATTAGCAAAAAACATTTCAAACAACGTCAACTCTAACCTGATGTAATTTAAAGGACAACATGAGTTATCTCAAACTTACCGATATCAATTGCTCATGGATAAAATCCATTAACTGTTGGCTTGACATGCAATCCCTAAACACATGAAAGTAAAATAATTTAGTAATGATCCAAAAGATTAAGAATAATCCATAAAAAGTTGCACATTGAGTGTGCAGAGGGACTTACAGTGTTGACATCAGGATTATCCGTATACATTTGTTTTTCAGGTTTCATAAAATTCCATGTCACATGCCCAACCATCGCTACAATATTAAAAAACAATTAATAAGATGAACCAATCTATCTATCTCTTTCTGCAGCAATTAGGGTATTAAATGGCTGAATGTCTTCATCACCCTAAACCATAACAAACACTCAACCACCCCCAAAATCAAACACATAATTCAAAAGATATACACAAAATACCAAAACCCTAAACAATATGAGACGTAAATGATTACCTGCACGATAACTGCTGTAGAAGATAATGGCAACCCATTACCGATGACAATTGCAGCAGGTTCTGGCAGTCCGCATACAATATGAGCAACTAATCCCACCACAACAGCTGTCACCAACACCTGTATCAGCGTATCACCAACAAAAATTAAAATAAACAGTAGCACAACACAAAATGTATAGACCAGATTATTTGTAGTTACCTGAGCAGAACCCAATCCAAAAACGTATTTCTTCATGGAACTCAGCCTTTCAACAGAAAGCTGTGAACAATAACAATACACAGTTTCAAGTTTCAACTCATGTAATACTAAAGAATAATGAAATTAGACTTATTTTCACACTCAAATTCGGTCAAATCATCTGCTAACAAACAACTGTAAACTCAAATTCTGAAAAATAATCAACAGAAATTTAAACGTATCCAGATCCCGCCGTCACCCAACCTAACAAATTTCGCAAGAATCAACTCCTGTTCCAAATACAGTATCTAAAAGCCATAAACACATAAATCAATCACTTAACCCATACCTTAACATGCGGATCTACAGAAGTTTCCAATCCTGTAACTTCCTTGCACGAAACCAACAGGCGGAACATTTTCGGAGTGGAACCGAGATAACCTAGGGTTTGAAAGAGAAGTCATCTTGTTGTCTCTTGCTGCATTTCCAGCCAGCTCCAAAACCTAATTTCAAATTGTATAAAAAAAATTTATTATAAACCTTTACCCTCAAACAATAAAAACCCACTTGAAGTTATGTGGAACTTGACGGAAGTCACCTCAAATCAACCTTTTTCTATTTTAGCAGACAATACAACTCTGCATCTCCTATTAGGCCACCAGACATCTCCAGAGTAGAAACAGAGGCATAGCGATAGTCACCACAGCGATAGTCAACAGTCGCACACATGCACACGAATGGGGTTTCAGTCACCACAGCGATAGTCAACAGTCGCACCCCAAGTGGTGGCCAGGGTTTGCCGTTTCAGGTATTATCAGCAGAAACCTATGGTGACGGCGGTTAGGGTTTCACTACAGTGATGAAGATGGCTTCAAGAAAGCCAAGACTCGAAAAGTACAACAAAACGATGTGGCTCAGATCTACCAGAAATCATGGCTGCAAGGTGGGTTCCAGGTCAAACCCTACCATCCGCCATCATTGCCATGCCAAAATCAACTGGTAAAAGACTTTTGAGATCATCATAGCCGAGTGACAGAACCATCGGACTTCTTTGCCGAATACATTCTTCAACTTGAAGCTTTTTGAATACAGAAGAAAGAGAAACCCTAGAAATCGCTAGAAGTGAGAAGAGAGAAGTCAGTTTGAAGAGAGAAGAAAGAGAGAAATGAACTCTTAATTTGAATTGAGAAGAAAAAGAGAGTTGATTTGATTAGCTCTGATGATGTGCATTAAATGACCATACAACTCCCCATGCAATTCAAATTTGCCTCCTTAAAAATTTAGTTTGTATATATTTAAAAAATCCGATTTTAATATTTATATATAATAAATAAATCATAATTATGACATCAGCGAGGACTACGTGGCATACCTAAGAAGTTGACACGTAAGCAAAGTGAGGTCATCATCTAAGCTCCTTTAATAGAGAGTATAGATAACATTAACATTATATTGATAGTTTGATAATGATATTATATTAATATAATAAATATGGTATTATATCAAAAATGTTGTTAGCTCTTACTTATAACCTTTAAGAAAGATATTTTTATTTGATTGCGTTTAGTTTATAAAAATAAACCTAACTTTTAACCTTTTTTATTACTTAATATGTAAAATGACATTTATTCAACTTGTGTAATACGTGATTTAAAAAAAATATAATCTTTTTATTATTTAGTATACAAAATTACATTTCTTCAACCTTTGTAATACACGGGGTTTTTAAAATATATTTTTTATTATTTGTTATGCAAAATTACATTTAATCAACCTGTACAATGCAAGGGGTTCATAAAGTTTTTTTTATTTAAATGTAAAATTACATATATTCAACCAGTGTGACAAACAAGACTTCTAAAGATATATTGCTTTATTATTTAATATATAAAATTATATTTATTCAACCCCTGTAATACACGGAGTTTAACCTAATATATTAATATTTTAAGCCTAAATAAAATAAATTATTTCAAATATCTTTTCAGAAATAAGTCAAACAAAACTTAAGCTAACTCGTTAATATTTCAAATAAATGATTTCAAATTATTAATATTTAAGCCTAAAACTTAAAAGAGCTCGAGTTTAGCTTGCTACAAGCTTTGTTTCCGAACCTTGAACTTGACCTGTTAATATTTTAGGCTTGACCCATAGTCGGATACCATTCATTTTTAATTAATTTAATTTATATACATATTTAGTTATTTTTTTTATATATTTGTGATTATATATTTAAATATAATATTATTTGTTATGTAATTATATGTTTATCATATAAACTAATTACTATATCTATATAATCATAAGTTCATTTAGATTTGCTAAGATTAATGAAACTCAGACTCGAGCTCTATCATCAATGGGGATCCAAGTTTAGAACCAGGGTCCGACTCATGTAAACTTAACTTCAATCCAACTTTTAGAAAAACGACCCTGGGTAGCTGATGTATTGCAAAATACATCCATTTATTGTGTAGAGTTTGTACACTTTTCGTATTCATTAGTTTAGATTTTGTTTAGAATTTCATTACTTTGATCAGATCTCGTTTTACAGGTCGTTAATGCTGAAAATGTTGCAAAACGATGAAGAATGAGCTGAGTTTGGGAGTTAGAATAATTTTTGGGAGTTTGGAATGTTGAAGCTGATGAAGAACGAATCATTCTGTGAAAAATGGGCAGTCGCGTCACGCCACAAGGACATGTCTTCACCGTCGCGCCCTGCCACCAATATAATAATAATTTTTGCCCAATTAAGGCGCCGCGCCACGCGGCGCTGATGTGTGTTACCCGTCGCATGACGCGACGGGGTGGTCTGACGGCTTTCTTCATTACAAGTCTAGGGGTTTCATATAAATTCAAATTTAATCATCCATAAACCCTATTTACGAATCCAAGAAACCTAAGGCGAATTCCAGAGCAGATTTCACGATTTTCGGAGCGTTTTTGCGTACAAGAATCATCCAGTTGAAGCTTGGAGCATAGGAGAAACCCCTAGACTTGTAACAATGAAAAGCCGTCAGACCACCCCGTCGTGTCACGCGACGGGTAACACACATCAGCGTCGCGTGGCGGGACGCCTTAATTGGGCATAAATTATTATTATATTGGTGGCGGGGCGCGACGGTGAAGACAGGTCCTTGTGGCGCGACGCGACTGCCCATTTTCACAGAATGATTCGTTTTTTATCAGCAACATTCCAAACTCCCAAAAATTATTCTAACTCCCAAACTCAACTCATTCTTCATCGTTTTGCAACATTTTCAGCATTAACGACCTGTAAAACGAGATCTGATCAAAGTAATGAAATTCTAAACAAAATCTAAACTAATGAATACGAAAAGTGTACAAACTCTACACGATAAATGGATGTATTTTGCAATACATCAAATATCCCCACACTTACATTTTTTCGTTCTCGAAAAAGAATTATGCAACCGAATCAGAGATGTTTAGTTACTCGGGTCAAAATCTATTTATATTTGTTAAAAATCAAAGCTTGCATTAGCCGCGATTGCGAATATACTTGTCCTTTTAAACCCAAATCCAGTCTTAAACCCTTATCATGCAATTTTTAGTTCAAGTGCGGTCAATCTACCTAGGGTCTCACGCTAGAAGCTACGGTCCACCTAATCCCGCCTCAAGCTTATAGAACAAAATGAACGATCACTGGACCAATTCCTAACCGTCTTATATAAAAAACAAGAGAATTTACAATCAATTTTTTTCATTTTTCATTTTTTTTTCTTTTCTTTTAATGAGCTTAGACATTGCTTTTACCTAACCCAGAGGCAGTCCGGCTGTAGAGTCGCTATCCCCAACTCGGATTACATAGGCGTCGGTAACTTTTTTTATTACAATTTCGATTTCATGCATCCTAGAGGCATTCCGGATTGAAGTCACTATCCCCAACCAAGATTACATGGGCATACGCTACTTTCATTCAGTTTCTAGCTCATTTTTTCTATTTCTTTCCTTTTTCTTTTTCATGATTAAAAATTCTAACGGTTTTGACTTATAACGGCATTCTTTATACTCTTATTGGCGGTTTCAATTTCCCATTTTTCCCAGATGGAAACCCACTAGTAGACCGACAATTAAGGTAATATTAAATCAAAGGGACCTAAAACCAAACCGGGTCTATTCACATATCCCTAACTAGACACAAGCTCGATGTAATTTAATCTCATATTATCATTATTTGATCTCGAGCAAACACTCATCTTTTCAATCATTTTCCGTATTAATTTGCAAACTTCTTTATTCGAAAGGTATTTTCTGATTTTTTTTCAATTTTTTTGGATTTTTTCAATTTTTTTTTAAATTTTTTTGTATTTTTTATATTTATGACTCGAATACTACTACTATTTAGATGTATCCCATCCCCATACTTAAAGATTGCATTGTCCCTAATGCAAGAACGGAAATACGACTCAAAACTACCTAAAAATAAAAACTAAAAACGAAATAAATAAATAAATAAAAGAATACAAGGGAAACGACTTAGTTGAATATGTGAGACTGTCAAATTGCCAGTCGTTTCCACATAAGCCCTCCAATTCGAAACGCACTCAGCAAACAGTTCCTAATCTCGGACACGCGAACGAAAGCGGCAACTAACATCAACCTATCAAACAGCATCAACAAACTACCAAAAAATCATAATACATATATCATCATAAGTATCAGTTCCAAACACAAACCAAACCGACCCTCCCAACCAACCTGTTCAACATATTCAAAGTATAATTACATGCCAAAATATGAGGATAAAAAACAACATAAAAATAAAAACAAAAGATATCAAATCAGCTCCTGATGCATCCTCATCATCCCCACACTAATCATCACCATGCTCACTTGTACTCTCCTCACTACTATCCTCTCGTCCTCCTGCTCCAGAACCACCCTCTCTAAACACATGAAACGGGGGAATCGGATCAAACCTCTCTCTAGCACCAGCCGAGCCACCCTGCTCCCTCGGCTGAAAGAAATCTGGTATCCCCATGCTATGCTTGCTCATGATATACCGGAGAGCCTCCTCCTGCCTCTCCTGCCCAGTCTGAATCATGTGCTCCAATCTGTCGAATCTCTGCTCCACATAGCCAGATAACGACTCTAAAGTAAGCTGCTCAGGTGGTGGCTGCCTACGAGGGTACTGCGGCACCGGCCTCTCATGTCGCTGTGGTGGCCGCTGGCGGTGAGTAGGACCAATCTGCATCATAACATCCTCAGCTGGATGTCCCTCTGGTGGCTGTACCTGCGGGCCCAGCCTAATCGGCTCCCAGCCGTAAGGCTCAGTATAAGAAACAATTCCTGCCTGCTGCAGCTCCTTTATACCAAAAGTCATCGTCTTCGGCCCTTCATGTAGGAATCTGAGGATATACTTGTCAAACACCCCCCAAATTCAATGCAATACGAGTGATATATGGACCCATATCCAACGCAGCTCGATGACCACCTCTACACCCCCTGCTGAAGGAATCAGTCAACACTGTAGCTAAATTCATCTCCCGATTCTCCACCCGACACATAACAATGAACAACTCGATCCAATTCGCTTTATTTTCACCCGATTTTCGCCCTGCCAAAGTAGTCGATAATATCTTCAAAACATACCGATACACCGGATTACGAACCGACGTAATCAGGTTCGTCACGGCAAACGGGTGGTCGGAAATCATCCTCCAAAAACGGCGTAGCTCAGCCCCTCCAACACTGTGCTCTCTATCAGTAGTGTATGTTCCTCTCAAACTAATAACAAACCTAGGCTGTTTCACCTCTTCCTCCGTATAGAAACTCGAAACAATCGCAAACCTCGCCATGCTCATCTCAAACACTTGCCTCCCCAGACTGAAAGATATCGCTTTATCATCACCAAACTTCCCTTCTTTATGTTTCCACGTACTGTGGAACTCCAACACTAGCTCCTCATACTGTTCCACAACACAATCTAGCATCTCCCTCAGCTTTGGAACCAGGAGGTCCAACACCTCCTGCCTAGAGCCCATCTCATCCAACCACACCCAGTCAATGCCCCTATGCTGAAACAGTTTTGTATCCTTCAACTTATCGTATTTCCTCCATTCATGTGTATCTAGCTCAAACTGTAGTGTCGGGTGGTCAACTCGATTAACTTTGCATGTTGGAATCCTTTCAGTAGACGTTTGATAAATGATTTTTCTCAACCTCGGATCCTTAGCACCTATTTGTAAAATCGGAGTATCCTGCGAAATCTGATGTGGATCCCTCTTCCAGGCCCTACCGCTACCTCCTCTATTGCTACCCGCAGCTGCCATGTCTGCAAAACAGATATTTAACAAGACAAAACAAACAGATAATCAGTGATCACAAACTATTTTTTGTATTTTTTTATTTTTAATTTTTTTACTTTTTTTGAATTTCTGAACTTTTTATATTTTTTTGGATTTTTCTAAAAATTAGAATGGCCGTATAGCATTTCATTCGCGGCTTAATTCTGAAAATAAAGTTGAATTAAAAACAAACGGGTTACCTTTACAATTGCTAAGTAATAATTAAACTCACCCGAATGGAGATTGGGTACGGGCGAGCCTAATTAACTTGTACGTGCAAGTAAACCCAAAACCGACAAAACTAGACTCGAACTAGACTAAAAATGACTAAAAAGACTCTCACTCGGACTCAATGTACACTACCCCCTCTCGGCACTTTAATTGTCCGCAATTAAACTCGAGTGCCTAACCAAGACGACATTGAAGTCCAACCTTGCTTAAAATTAGCCGTTTATTAGTTGAAAAACAAAATTTTTAGTGTTTGAAAAAGTCCACCTAGTTAAAGGAGTGTTTATCATTTGCAAAAATTTCGTTTTAAGTTGCAAGATTGAGACTTTATTTCGTCCATGTACTTCATACCAATCCATAATCCGCACCCATGTAACAACTTGAAACAAAGACCAAGTTTTTATGTCTAAGCAGCAATGTTAAGTTAAGCATAAAAAATAACATCATGTGCACAAACCCAAACCAAACCAACCGCACCCCTTTTACGACATTATCACAATCTATATTGGATTCTAACTTCACCCTGTAAAGCCCCAAAACCGAATCAAGAGCTTTAATTCTGCCAAACGATATATATATTCCAAACCATCAACCCACAGCCCTGCAATACTACTACAATCGGATCCGACATGACTCGAACTAACTTGACTGACCCACAACTGACCCGACAAACAAGACCACTAAAAACGACTCAACTTGACTCTACTAAGACTCAAAATCGACTCAAAGCACTAAATATATATGAGCATTAACAAGAACACGTACCTGATTGACGAGAAATTTGCAAGAAAAAAACCAAAAAGTTTCGTGAGTGGGGGTCCCGAGCCGAACGAAATCAGCGGTTTAATGCGAGTTTTTGTTGGTGGGTTTTGTAGAGGAATGAATTCCGGTTAAAATGGTGGTAAGATGGTGGAATTTGGTGGTGAATCAGTGAATTAATGGTGTAGTGAAGGGGTTTTGGGGCTGTGTTCAGCGATGGGGTTTGGGGAAAAGGGTTTGTGTGAGATTTGGGGAAGAGAGGTGAAAAGGGATTTTTTTAATCGATCAGCTATGCCATCGCGGCACGCGACAACGGGGTAAGATATCTGTGGCGTGACGCCATGGGTTGGTTCAAAAAAGGGGGTTCAATGTTTGGGGGTCGCGTTACGCGACAGATAAGGTGTTTTATGGTCGCGCAGCGCCACAAGAGGGTTCAAACTCATTTTGTGACCTGAGGGTTCGCGTAACGCGACAAAAGGGTCATTTTGTTGTGGCGGCACCCGAGTGGCCTTTTTTCACAGTAGGTTTCGTCAAAATTCAAGTTTAATGCCTTAGAAAATTTTCTAACTTTTAAACAACCTTCCCAAAACCATCCCAAATTTTTCTAAGTGTTGGGACTTACCTGGAATGTCGTTTTCTTCGCAAATTCAGCTCCTCGATGGTTATGATTCCTGCAAAATACTCAAACACACAAAACAAAGACACGACACACTACGAAAAATTAACGAAATTACAAACGGTACATACTCTACAAACGAAGCTTTTCTCAACTCATTGTTCGGTGAAGGTGGGTGGGTCCTCTAGAGGAATTTCTTCCTCCTCGGTGGTATCAATGGGACCTCCCAAGTAGTGTTTCAGCCGATGACCATTTACCTTCCACACACCTTTATCAACTTCGTCATACAACTCGACGGTACCGTATGGAAACACCTCCTTTACCACATACGGTCCGGTCCATCTTGATTTCAACTTCCCCGCTATCAATTTCAATCTCGAGTTAAACAATAGCACTTTATCACCAACCTTAAACTCCTTCAACCGTCGCAACCTCCTATCATGCAACGCCTTAGTCTTTTCCTTGATACTCCAAGATCGTTCATAGGCGGCGTCCCTTAGAGCTTCTAATTCATGTATTTGAAAGAATCTCCTCCTTGCGGCTTCAGTAAGGTCAAGGTTAATGGTTTTCAATGCCCATAATGCTCGATGTTCTAACTCTACTGGAAGATGGCACGCTTTTCCATACACAATCATGAAGGGCGTGGTTCCTAACGGCGTTTTGTAAGCGGTGCGGAATGCCCACAATGCATCGTCGAGCTTTTCCGACCAATCTTTTCTACTTTTTCCTACCGTTTTTTCTAGAATTCTCTTCACCCCTCGGTTTGCATTCTCTACTTGGCCACTAGTTTGCGGGTGGTATGCGGTAGAAAGACGGTGAGTGACATCGTAGCGTGCAAGTGCCTTTTTTATGACGGAATTGCAAAAATGCGTACCACGGTCACTTATAATGGCTTTAGGAACCCCGAAGCGTGTGAATAACTTCTTTATGGATCTCACCACCACTCGGGCATCGTTAGTAGGAAAAGCTTGAGCTTCCACCCACTTTGAGACATAGTCAATGGCCACGAGGAGGTACCTATTCCCACTCGATGAGGGGAAAGGTCCCATGAAATCAATACCCCAAACGTCAAAGACTTCAAGAACTTGGATGGGATTTTGGGGCATTTCATCCTTAGATGAGATGTTGCCGGTACGTTGGCAATGGTCACATGTCCTAACAAACTCTATGGCATCTCTAACTACCGTTGGCCAATAAAAGCCACTATCAAAAACCTTTTGTGCGATAACATTCGGCCCGTGATGGCCTCCCGTTAAACCCTCATACACATGTCTAAGGATATCCATCCCATCCTCTTTCGAAACATACCTCCTATGCACTTGATCACCACCTATCCTAAAAAGGTACGGGTCATCCCAAATGTATTTCCTAGCATCCCTAAGAAACTTTTTCTTTTGTTGGTAGGACATACCCTTCACAATATCACCATTTGCTAAGTAATTTGCCAAATCCGAAAACCATGGCAACCCCTCTACCTCGGCTCTAAAAAAATCTATGGTTTCATGAGGAAAAGTGTCTCCTATTGAATCCTCACGAACCTCCTCTCTCTTAGGATCCTCTAAGCGTGACAAATGGTCGGCGGCTACGTTTTCCGCTCCCTTTTTATCCCTAATTTCGATGTCGAATTCGGAGAGCAAAAGAATCCATCTAATGAGGTGTGGCTTTGCGTCTTTCTTTTGGAAAAGAAAGCGCAACGCGGCGTGGTCGGTGAAAACGGTGGTTTCGGAAAGCACAAGATATGAGCGAAACTTATTAAACGCAAACACTACAGCTAAGAGCTCTTTTTCCGTGGTGGTATAGTTCACTTGAGCATCATTTAAAGTTTTGCTCGCGTAGTAGATTGGATGGAAATGTTTCTCGATACTTTGACCCAATACCGCACCTACGACATAATCACTCGCATCGCACATGAGCTCGAAAGGCAAGCTCCAATTGCGCGAAACAAGGATAAGGGCACTAATGAGATTCTCCTTCAAAAAGTCAAAGGCTTTGATGCACTCTTCATCAAACACGAAAGGTACACCCTTCTCTAAAAGGCGGGTCATGGGGCGCGTAATCTTAGTAAAATCCTTAATGAAACGCCTATAAAAACCCGCATGCCCTAGGAAGCTACGAACGGACTTGACACTAGTGGGTGGAGGCAATCTACTTTTGGTATCTATCTTCGCCCTATCCACCTCTATTCCCTCTCTAGACACCTTGTGACCTAAAACTATCCCCTCCGTCACCATAAAGTGACATTTCTCCCAATTTAGCATAAGGTTTGTCTCTATACATCTCTTAAGCATCCTATCAAGATTAAGAAGACACTGGTCGAAAGTGGTACCATAAACCGAGAAGTCATCCATGAAAACCTCCATAGAAGTCTCAAGCATGTCTTGGAATATAGCAACCATGCATCTTTGGAATGTAGCCGGAGCGTTGCATAACCCGAAAGGCATGCGGCGATACGCATATGTGCCGTAAGGGAATGTGAATGTCGTTTTATCTTGATCCTCCGGTGCGATTGGGATCTGAAAATAACCCGAAAATCCATCGAGAAAACAGTAGAACTGTTGACCCGCTAAACGCTCCAACATTTGGTCAATGAATGGCAAGGGAAAATGGTCTTTCCGGGTGGCGTCATTCAACTTACAGTAGTCGATGCACACACGCCAACTGGTAACGATACGAGAAGGGATTAATTCGTTCTTTTTGTTTATGATCACCGTCATCCCGCCTTTCTTTGGGACAAATTGGGTCAGACTAACCCATGGTGAGTTGGAAATAGGGTATATCAGCCCGGCATCTAACAACTTAAGCACTTCCTTCTTAACAACCTCTTGCATGTTCGGATTAAGGCGCCGGTGAGGTTGCACCACCGGCTTATAATCATCTTCCATGAGTATCCGGTGGGTTCAATTGGCGGGGCTTAAGCACTTGAAATCCGAAAGTCGCAATGCAATGGCTTCCCTATTCTCTCTCAACACTCCTAACAACCTACCATTTTCCCGCTCCTCTAACTTAGATGAAATAATGACGGGAAAATCCGACCCCTCACCAAGGAAAGCATACTCTAAGTGGGATGGGAGAACCTTAAGCTCTAATGGGGCGGGTTTCTCTAAGGGTGTACTCTCAATCTCACTCTTCACTTCACTCAATTCTAACAATTCGGGGACCCACTCGGTCTCTTCTCCTTCTTCACTTTCACTCACAATTTCCTCTACTTTCTCAACTACTTCCTCTAACTTACCCTCAACTAAATCGGCTGAACTAATATAGCCAAAGCAATGGTCAACACATGATAGGAAAGACTCTATGAAATAGACCGAATGACAAGGACTACTAAGATCATCGGAACCGCTAGGGTGGTCCATGGAACGTGCTATCTCGAAAGTAACTCTCTCGTTACCGACTTGGAGCGTAATTTTTCCGTCGAAGACATCGATGATGGCCTTCGCAGTACACAAGAATGGGCGTCCTAGAATGATAGGAACTTTCTCATCGGCTTCCATTGTCATACCCCAACCGATGGCGGAATCATCGGGGCATGGCACTGAGCGAAACAGATTGTCCAGAAGTTTCCACAACAATTATCATTACTATTCAATTTAAATAACATGTCCCATACCATGCCTCAAACAGTAAACAAATTATTACAGATAGAAATCTAGGCAAATAACTTCTGTTCCGACAACTCAGATTTAAAATAGAGCAATTGTTTATCTGCTTCTAGAGACCCTTGATCCATTTACTACAGACAACTATTTGTTGGGCTCTAAAGCTTTAGTCTAGCTTCAACATCCTAACATGTGTGCATCCTAGGCACCTGTCACATACGTTAAAATAAAAGTCAATACATATAATGTAAAGGTGAGCATACAAGTTTGATAATATCATATAGTGTTTGAATTCGTTTACGCATAACCAACACGTACACATAGTGAAATGAAGCACGTTAGTTATCGACATAGATCCATCGATACCAATGACTGCGGGTTGACTGCCCGAGGCAGTTCCCAATACATGATTACCACCGTAATCAATGCAAGTAATTGTCCTTAACAACCCCCATGTGAACGGGTGCTGAGTCCAAACTATAGTACTATCGTTGCTAAGGCAGGTAGACAGCATTCCATGTGTAAACATAACAAACAAGCATTCATAAGCCATGTATATCATGCATTAACGGTTAGCGTTCAAATAGTACTGAGTAGTGTGATTGATGTGATTTGAATAGTTGTAACGTATGTAACACCCAAAAGTGCATAAAGCAAAAGGGGTCGAGTATACTCACAGCGGTTGATGGATTGAAGGGAGCGCTTAGCGAGTAAGATTAGCATGAGTAGATTAGATTGTATAATCGATAAGTGATGCGTAAAACGGTACGAATTGTGAGTGGGTCGGATGGTAGCTCGATCGGATGGCTAGTCGTGCGGATGGCAATCCGTGCGGATAACAATCCGTTCGGATGGTCATCCGGTCAGACAGCTTGTCCGGTTGGATGACTATTCGAGTGGATTGTTTCTTCCTATAAGTAGGATGTGTTTGTGTATGATGGTTTGACTTTTGAAGTTTTCGTTGTAGCATTTTGAATGCATTGAAGCATCTCTATCTATCAAGTCGGTCGATCGGATGGCTAGTCGTGCGGATGGCAATCCGTTCGGATCCGTTCGGATCCGTTCGGATGGTCATCCGGTCAGACAGCTTGTCCGGTTGGATGACTATTCGAGTGGATTGTTTCTTCCTATAAGTAGGATGTGTTTGTGTATGATGGTTTGACTTTTGAAGTTTTCGTTGTAGCATTTTGAATGCATTGAAGCATCTCTATCTATCAAGTCGGTCGATCGGATGGCTAGTCGTGCGGATGGCAATCCGTTCGGATGGTAGTGGTCCGGTCGGACGACGACTTAGTGATGAGGTTACTTATTGAATGCAAGTTCACAACAGAAGTGTCATTCGATCGGATGCCCATCCGATCGGATGGCAATCCTGTTATTGATCATGTTGAAAATTGTTTACTTCTTTAAAGTCTTAGTATCTCATGATCCGAAGAGTAATCCAGTCAGATGGTCGTCCAATCAGATTGCAATTCGTTCAATACTCAAACTTCAGATCAGATTGTTTATGTGTGGGTCCCAAAGTGTGATCCGTTCGGGTGACAATCCGTTCGGATAACCTATCCGTTCGGACAGCAGTCCGGTCGGACAACATTCCATTCCGATTGTTCCGTTCGTCTTACACTTGGTCGTTTTGGTCGTTTTATCAAGACGTTGTGACAACATGTTAACCAATAGAACCCCGTTTCGACCCAAGTGACCAGACCGACCAGAAATCACCCTAGTTCGGCCAGTTTCCGGCTCAGGACGGTTGTTCTTGTTTAACCCGAAATCGGTGGTCTCGTGAGTAGAATCCAGACCTTGGACTAGTACAACACTATGGACGAGTAGGAGACTAGAACCGGGTCCGATTCTATCGGTTTTGAGTGTGATGAGAGTAAAAGAGTTGAAAGAAAGTTAGAAACCATCTTTCAAACCTTTTTCACCACTCTTGGGTCGAGATCTTTACAAGATCTTTGTGTGTTTGCGTGGAAATCGGTTAGATCTAGGTTGTTCTTGGTGGATTAAAGTCAAAACATGAAGTTCTTGAAGGACTCATGATGACGTCACCCTTGAACACCCGAAATCTAGTGATTTCACGGTTAAAAGTTAAGATTTAAAAGATAGAAAGGTGTAGGAGTGCGTGTAGATCAAGAAAGTACAAGATTTAGGACGAGGTCTTACCTGGATTGAGAGAAATCGAAGAAAAGGTGGGGAGCACGAGTGGTTCGGACAAAGGGTTTCCAAAAGTGGAAAGAATGACAATGACAGGGGTATTTATAGGATTCCAAAAGAGGAAAGGGTTGTCCGATCGGATGGTTCACCTCCCGGATGACGATCCGGTCGGATGACATCCTGGTCGGATGACACCTGACCTGCGACATAGTGCTATCCGGCCGGATGGCACTTGGTTCGATTGTTCGACGCGACGATTTTTGGCGTTTCGATTTCAATTGCGAGCGGCTCGTCACGATAGGGTTTCCTAGTCAAATTACTTTTAGTCCCAACTACTAATTATCATAGTTCGATTTCGATTCGGATTCGAGTTCGGTTGCGTTTCGAGTTTCGATTGAGTTCGATTGATTTCCACAACATATACATATAAACACGCACAAGTAACACATAAGGCACACACACACGTATATAACTAAATTAAGTCAAGTTGCGATTCGTATCACGATTCGATGTCGAGTAGCATAGTTTGATTATCGATTAGTTAGCTTTATCGCATATTTACTTCCTATAATTCACAGTCGCGAGTTGATTAGATAGCGGTTAACACACATCGATTTTAGAAATTAACAACACTTACTCCACATAATACAATTAAAATAAGGAAATTACTATAAGTCAAATTCGTACAATCGGTCGTTGACCTTGACTTTGACTTTAACTTATGGAAACACGGGGTGTTACAGCCTCCCCTAGTTGAGGGAATTTCGTCCCGAAATTAAGCCGTAAGTCGTACCACATCGTGAATCACCGTAGAGCACTTTCTTTCTCTAGACTTTCTCCAATTAGCTGCGGGTACTTCGCCTTCATGTCGCTTTCGAGTTCCCAAGTGAACTATGCGCCTCGTTTGCCTTCCCATCGGACTTTCACAATAGGAATGCGCGAGCGGTGAAGCTGCTTGGTTTGGCGATCCATGATTTCGACAGGCTTCTCCACGAAGTGCAACGTCTCATTTATTTGGAGGTCATCGAGAGGTACAATTAAATCTTGTTCAGCCAGGCATTTTCGGAGGTTTGACACGTGGAAAGTTGGGTGGACGTTACTCAGTTCCTCCGGTAGTTCGAGTCTGTAGGTGACTTTTCCGATCCTTTCCAGAATCTTAAAAGGTCCAACGTATCGAGGCGCTAGTTTCCCTTTCTTGTCGAATCTGACCACACCCTTCCAAGGTGAAACCTTTAGGAGTACGTAGTCGCCAACGTCAAATTCAAGGGGCTTGCGTCGTCTAAAGGCGTAACTTTTCTGTCGATTTCGAGCTTGCACTAGGTTGTCCCGGATTTGGAAAATTTTGTCTGTCGTTTCTTGCAGTAGCTCGGGACCGGTTAGTTGCGAGTGATCGATCTCGTGCCACACAATAGGCGATCGACATTTCCTTCTGTATAAAGCCTCGAATGGTGCCATCTGTATGCTGGAATGATAACTGTTGTTGTACGAGAATTCGACTAACGGCAGGTATTTATCCCAATTACCTCCGAAGTCTATGACACACGAACGGAGCATGTCTTCAAGAGTACGAATCGTTCTTTCAGTCTGACCGTCGGTTTGAGGGTGGAAGGCAGTACTTAGATTAAGCGATGTACCAAGAGCCTTTTGAAACATTTCCCACAGTCGCGAGGTAAACCGAGCATCACGATCAGAGATGTTGTCACGAGGCGTCCCATGATTACAAATGATCTCGTCGGTGTAGATTCGGGCTAATCGTTCTACCTTGTAGTGTTCTCGTATCGGCAGAAAGTGAGCTGATTTAGTCAAACGGTCAACAACAACCCATATGCTGTCGTGGCCTGATGACGTGTGCGGAAGCTTCGTTATGAAATCCATAGCTATACTTTCCCACTTCCACATAGGAATTGGTGGTTGTTCGAGTAAGCCAGAGGGTCTTTGATGTTCAGCCTTGACTCTTGCACAGGTTCGTAGAGAGCAATATCCCTTTTCATACCCGGCCACCAGTACTTGTAGCGAAGGTCCCGGTACATTTTATCGGCACCGGGATGAATAGAATACCGGGATTTATGGGCTTCATCCATCAGGATCTGTCGCAAATCGGTCCGCTTAGGGATCCAAATTCGGTCCAGAAAGTGGAATATCCCATTGGACTTGCTCACAAGCTGGGCTCCATCGTGGTAGATTCGTTCCCTCTTCAGCGTGCGTTCATTAAAACACGCATGCTGGGCTTCACGGATAAGGGTTTCGAGATCGTGTTGGGCTTGAACATTACGAGTGCTAAGCAGATAACTCCGTCTGCTGAGTGCGTCGGCAACAACATTCGCCTTGCCTGGGTGATAACGGATCTCACAGTCGTAATCGTTGAGAAGTTCTACCCATCGGCGTTGACGCAAATTAAGTTCCTTCTGATTAAAGATATGTTGTAGGCTTCTATGATCGGTGAAGATCGTACACTTGGTACCGTACAGGTAGTGTCGCCAAATCTTTAATGCAAAAACAACCGCGCCAAGCTTGAGATCATGGGTTGTATAGTTCTTCTCGTGGATTTTGCGCTGACGAGACGCGTAAGCTATAACCTTGCTCCGTTGCATGAGGACACAACCGAGACCAAGGTTGGAAGCATCACAGTAGACAATGAAATCGTCGTTTCCGTCGGGTAGAGTGAGAACAGGAGCATTGCAAAGCTTATACTTGAGGGTTTGAAAGGCAGTCTCTTGTTTGGTTCCCCAAACAAAAGGCTGATCTTTATGCATGAGAGCGGTAAGCGGCACAGCAATCTTCGAGAATCCTTCGATAAATCGTCGATAATAGCCCGCTAGTCCGAGAAAAGAACGGACTTCCGAAGGGTTCTTGGGTGTAATCCAACTCTTGACGGCTTCAATCTTCGCGGGATCGACGTGAATACCCTGACTATTGACAATATGTCCCAGAAACTGAACTTCCCCCAGCCAAAACTCGCACTTGGAGAATTTGGCATAGAGTCGATTCCCCTGGAGCAGCTCGAGAACCAAACGTAGATGTTGCGCATGTTCCGCCTTTGACTTGGAATAGATCAAGACATCGTCGATGAACACGATGACGAAACGGTCGAGATATGGTTTACACACGCGATTCATAAGATCCATGAAGACCGCGGGTGCGTTGGTTAGACCAAAGGGTATAACAACGAATTCGTAATGGCCGTATCGGGTGCGAAATGCGGTTTTGGGTATATCCTCCTCTTGTATACGTAGTTGGTGGTAGCCTGATCGTAAGTCGATCTTCGAGAAACACGTAGCACCTTGTAGCTGATCAAACAAGTCGTCAATGCAGGGTAGGGGATAGCGGTTTTTGATAGTTAACTTATTCAATTCTCGATAGTCGATGCACATCCTAAACGACCCATCCTTCTTTTTGACGAAAAGGACCGGAGCGCCCCCTGGAGAGGTGCTCGGGCGAATGAATCCTTTCTCAAGTAATTCCTGGAGTTGGTTTGAGAGTTCACACATTTCGGACGGCGCGAGTCGATAAGGAGCTTTGGCGACAGGATTGGCTCCAGGAATGAGGTCGATACGAAAGTCGATATCACGATTTGGTGGCAAACCTGGAAGATCGTCAGGAAACACATGAGGAAATTTACGAACCACAGGAACGTCTTTCACTTCCTTCTTCTCTTTCTTTTCCTTCTCCGCTACTACAATGTTAGCCAAGAAAGCTCTGTATTCCGTGCGGAGATACTTCCTAGCTTGGACACATGACATGAGCTTGAGCCCTTTCGAGGCAGTTTCACCGTATACACACAATAAATCACCATTCGCGAGCGAGAATTGAATCATCTTATTGTAACACACAACTTCAACATGGTTTTCGCGTAGAAAGTCCATGCCTATTATGACGTCAAAACTTCCGAGTTGCATCGGAATGAGGTCGATTGGAAAGATGTGATCGTTGAGCTCAAGAGTACAATCACGAAGAACAGAATTGACGGCGACAGTTCTCCCAGTGGCAACTTCTACATCGAACGTCGAAGAGAGTTTGGAGCGTCTACGACTAAGGAGTTTCTCGAATTCGAACGACACAAAGCAATTATCGGCTCCAGTATCAAACAAAGATGAAGCATAAATACCATTCACAAGGAACGTACCATTGACCATGTTGTTGTCGGCTTGGGCTTGACGCACGTTGATGTTGAAAGTTCGGGCACGTGCTGCCTGTTGTTGCTGCTGGTGTTGCTGTTGCTGAGGCTGTTGCTGCTGCTGGGGCTCTTGCTTCACAACCCTGTTTGGGCACATGTTGGCGAAGTGGTTCGGGTCGCCACACGTGAAACAGGCTCTGGCGTTGACCGCGGGTGCCGGAGGAGCTTGTTGACCCTGAGGGGCAGTGAGTAGAGCTTGATGAGCAGGAGCTTGTCGAGCACGGCAGTTGGTTGTGAAGTGGCCGTACATATTGCAATGGGCACAGAAACGACAAGCGATGGCAGTCGGGTGATGGTAGGTACAGGTAGGGCAGAGCGGATGTGGCCCAGTGTATGCACACTTAGCAAGAGGTGCATTGGCCACAGGCGCCGCCACTTGGCGCTGCTGAGCTGGTACAGCTTGAACTGGGGTAGCAGTGATCGCACAGTTCTTGTTGCTGGAGCTGTTCTTCCTCTTGTTCTTCCTTTTGTTGCTCGATGAGGTGGGTTCGGCAGTTGGTGCGGTGGCGGTGGCTTGATGCAGATGCTTCGAAGTCTTATCCCAGACACCAGCCTTAACCCGTTTGTCGTTGATTTCAGCGGCCAGAAGATAAGTCTCTTCTATCATCGTAGTCTTAGCCGCTTGCACGAAATCAGAAACGCAGTCTGGCAGGGCCCGGATGTACTTCTTGATCGCCATGTCTGGAGTCTTGACTTGGTCGGGACAGATAATGCTGAGTTGTTTGAAACGAGCAGTAAGACTAGCATTGTCTCCTTCCTTTTGCTGTATGTGCCAAAATTCATCTTCTAGCTTTTGACGTTCATGAGGAGGGCAGAATTCCTCTAGCATAACTTCCTTGAGCTCGTCCCACGACAGACCGTAGGCTGCATCGTTCCCTCGCTTGTTTCTCTCGGCCGTCCACCAGTCTAGTGCACGGGACTGGAAAACGCCGGTTGCATTCAGAGTACGAAGGTCATCAGGGTAACCGCTCTGTCGCAGAGTAACCTCAATGGAATCAAACCATTGGAATAGTGCAGTATGACCTCCCTCGCCAGTGAATTCTTTTGGCCCACAAGACTTGAATTGCTTGAAGTTGAAGGTCTTAGCGGTAGCTTTAGGAGCTTCGGTTCTCGACTCCTCAGACGATTTGCTGGCATTCTCATAGACATCACTCACGGCCTTTGCTACACTTTTAGCAATGATGGCAGCAAGACGTTTGTCTCTCTTTTCTTGACGAGAAAATGAGGGATGACGGGATCCAGACGACATTGTCTGCAACAGACATCGTCACAGGACTCAACACAAAATATTCGAATCTCACCTCACACGTCCATTACTACTAAAGCTCAGGAACACGCATAGACACATAACCACGTAGAAGACAAAATCACATAACACATAAGCACGTAGAGCACAGAATCACATTAACACATAAGCACGGAATCACAAAAACATTTCAACACAAGTGGCAGTCAGAATTCAGAAACCTATCATTCAAAGCCTGCGATTGTTCGAGAATAGCGTAGTATAAGCGTATATCATAGCATAAATTCGTCCATAATTCAGCGATTCGTTGACATTTTGAGGTAGGAAAAGCAGTGCGAGTTGTATGTGTCGATCGAAGGGAAAGCGAAATCGAGTAAATTCCAAAAATTTAAACACATAAACAGGTAAACACACATATAAACTCATAAAATCGACGAATTATCAGAGTCAGCAGTTGCATGCTCAGAATCGAAACACATAAAAATCGAGAGATAGACTGTCTGCGGCTAGTAGACTTCGACTAACCAAAGCGATTCAACTATTCACAAGGACTAGTCGTCTACATTTGACCTTCAGGACTGTGTCCTTGCCTCGATTCTTGGGCGTCTGGCACACATCCCGTTAGTCATGTCGTGACTTCAGGTCGTTGGAGTCCGTCGAGACTTTGGTGGGAGTTTTGTAAAATGTGCGGAACAAGTCGTCAAGGTTAGGGTTTCACCCCTGGCTCAACAACTTCGTCCCTGTTTTTGATAAAATAGAGAAGATTATTCATCAAAATATGGATTTCACTCCTGATTTGGTATAATTCCCCCGTTGAACAAGCGTTCGTTATTGAAAAAAAGAAGGAAGAAATCATTGATAAGTTGATAAAACAGCATTGATTCAAGCAATTTAGTCGGGAGTTTGTGGTTTTCACACCTAATCTCGACTTTATCGCCTATTTATAGCTGTTAATTCGAGTGCAGTGATAGTGTAGCATAAGCGAGAATAGCGAGGAAATAAACTCGTACATAATCCTTACTGGTTATGCACAAGTTGGTCTGTTGGTTCCTAACTATAGACTAGGTCTCTAAGACATCGACCCGGACTAGGTCGAGTCTTGCCAAATTCCCTATAGTTATGGCTCTGATACCAATCTGTCACACCCCAACCGATGGCGGAATCATCGGGGCATGGCACTGAGTGAAACAGATTGTCCAGAAGTTTCCACAACAATTATCATTACTATTCAATTTAAATAACATGTCCCATACCATGCCTCAAACAGTAAACAACTTATTACAGATAGAAATCTAGGCAAATAAATTCTGTTCCGACAACTCATATTTAAAATAGAGCAATTGTTTATCTGCTTCTAGAGACCCTTGATCCATTTACTACAGACAACTATTTGTTGGGCTCTAAAGCTTTAGTCTAGCTTCAACATCCTAACATGTGTGCATCCTAGGCACCTGTCACATACGTTAAAATAAAAGTCAATACATATAATGTAAAGGTGAGCATACAAGTTTGATAATATCATATAGTGTTCGAATTCGTTTACGCATAACCAGCACGTACACATAGTGAAATGAAGCACGTTAGTTATCGACATAGATCCATCGATACCAATGACTGCGGGTTGACTGCCCGAGGCAGTTCGCAATACATGATTACCACCGTAATCCATGCAAGTAGTTGTCCTTAACAACCCCCGTGTGAACGGGTGCTGAGTCCAAACTATAGTACTATCGTTGCTAAGGCAGGTAGACAGCATTCCATGCGTAAACATAACAAACAAGCATTCATAAGCCACGTATATCATGCATTAACAGTTAGCGTTCAAATAGTATTGAGTAGTGTGATTGATGTGATTTGAATAGTTGTAACGTATGTAACACCCAAAAGTGCATAAAGCAAAAGGGGTCGAGTATACTCACAGCGGTTGATGGATTGAAGGGAGCGCTTAGCGAGTAAGATTAGCCTGAGTAGATTAGATTGTATAATCGATAAGTGACGCGTAAAACGGTACGAATTATGAGTGGGTCGGATGGTAGCTCGATCGGATGGTAATCCGATCGGACAGCAATCCGTGCGGATAACAATCCGTTCGGATGGTCATCCGGTCGGACAGCTTGTCCGGTTGGATGACTATTCGAGTGGATTGTTTCTTCCTATAAGTAGGATGTGTTTGTGTACGATGGTTTGACTTTTGAAGTTTTCGTTGTAGCATTTTGAGTGCATTGAAGTATCTCTATCTATCAAGTCGGTCGATCGGATGGCTAGTCGTGCGGATGGCAATCCGTTCGGATGGTCATCCTGTCGAACAGTGGTCCGGTCGGACGGCGACTTAGTGATGAGGTTACTTATTGAAAGCAAGTTCAAAACAGAAGTGTCATTCGATCGGATGCCCATCCGATCGGATGGCAATCCTGTTATTGATCATGTTGAAAATTGTTTAAGTCTTTAAAGTCTTAGTATCTCATGATCCGAAGAGTAATCCAGTCAGATGGTCGTCCGATCAGATTGCAATTCGTTCAATACTCAAACTTCAGATCAGATTGTTTATGTGTGGGTCCCAAAGTGTGATCCGTTCGGGTGACAATCTATCGGCTAAGGACAAAGACATGCGTGTAGGGGATAGCTCTCCTAGGCCAAACCTCTCGTACATGGAATATGGCATGAGGTTTATCCTCGCTCCTAAATCGGCTAGGGCCTTACACTCGGTATCACTCCCAAACAAGCATGGAATGGTGAAAAGGCCCGGATCCGTCAATTTTTTCGGGACCTTGTTCAAGACTATGGCGGAACACCCTCCACTAAGGGGGATGTTAGAGACCTATCCTAACCTATCCTTTCGATTTAAAAGGTCCTTTAAGAATTTTGCGTATTTAGGCATAGATTGAAGGGCTTCTATGAACGGAAGGTTGATCCTAAGTTGCTTAAAAATCTCTAAGAATTTCCCGTACTCTTTGGAGTAAGTTTGGTTTTTAAGACGGGACGGGTATGGAGCACGGGAAAGATCAACAGTGGGTGATGGAACGATTTGTGTGGGTCGTTTCTCTATACTACTCTCACCTTGAGGCCCCCCGGTGTGTGTGGTACTTGATGGGATTAACCTAGGTTGCACTTTACCGGGAGCCTCCATCTCAATCTCTTCATCTACGGGCTCCTCATCTTCTACCTCTATACTCTCAGGTCTCACTACCTCTCCTAAGGTCCTACCACTATGGGTCGAAATTGCCTTCAAAGTGCCAGATGGGTTGGGCTTTGTGTTTCCCGAAAATTGACCTTGAGGTTGTTCTTGCAATTGGCGTGCAATATCCCCAACTTGCCTTTGAAGGATTAGGAAATTAGAGTGGTTATTCTTGAGGAATGTAGCATGTTCTTCTAAGGTACGTTGGGTGGCCTGGTCCTTAACTACTAGTTGGGTAAGAAGGTCCTCTATCCTAGACAAACTACTATTTGACCCCTCATTCCTAGGCTGACCCTCTTGGTTTGACCCCTTACTTCTAAACTGCCCCCCTGAACCTGAACTGGTAAACTGTCCTAATTGACCCGAACCCCCACTAGAATAGAAACCTAGCCCCCTACTTTGATATTGGCCTAATGGGAACCCAGGGGGATTACCGGAAGAGCGGTAATTGTTACTACACCAGTTAGAGTTACTATTATTAAACGGATTAGTTGGACCCCTGTTTTGACCTGCGATGTACTCTACCTGTTCTAGGGTAAGTGTTGGACAATCCACTGTATCATGACCACCCCTACAAACTTCGCACCTATCGACCTTTTTCTTAATTTCTAACAACTCTTTGGTGATATAATCAAGTTGAGATGCTACCTTTGAATCCGAGACAACTTGGTTTACTCCTCGGGAGGATGAGGAAGCAGTAACAGGAATGGAATTCCTGCTGGTAGCACTATGATTTATATCAGCATGAGCGAAGCTCTCAAAGAGGTCATTGCAGTCGGCCGCATATTTCTTTCCCATAAGATGGCCTCCTACAGATGTGTCGAATCGGGCCTTACACTCGGGGGTGAGACCATTGTAAATTTTTTCTACTAAAGCCCAATCAGAAAGTCCATGTTGGGAACAACGTGAGAGTAAAGTTTGAAACCTCTCCCAAGCTTAGTGATATGGTTCGTCAGGCTCCATTCTGAATGAATGGATATGATCTCGAAGGCGAGATGCCTTAGCAGGTGGAAAATACTTAGAAAGGAAGGCATCCCTAAGTCCAGCCCAAGTAGTAAAGGTACTTGTCGGTTGCGAATCAAGCCACGTGGTTGCGCGGCCAGCAAGTGAAAATGGGAAGACTTGGAGATAGCGGGCATCCAGATTAACACCTTCGATACCGAAGGTGCTGCACCGGCGGATGAGACGGTTGATATGGGCGGGCGCATCCTCATCATCACGACCGTGAAACTGACAAGAGTTATTAATGGCGGTCATGATGTATGAGGGAATTTGCCAGGACTTGTCATTTGTGATTTCGGGTATGGTAATGGGTGAGTTTGCGGTAAAACCCGCGGTGGAAAATCCAAAATCCGTACTTCTCACCTTATTTACCCGTACTTCTCAATAAAAATGATAGGTCACTAAAATTGAAATAGTCACAAAATCCAAACATCGAGACATTTTTTTTCTTATAACCCTTTTTTAAAACTCTTTAAGATAATTTAAGTCTGTGTTATATCCTACTAATGTGTAACGTTTCGTATTTTTCATTATTTTTTATTTTCTTGTAATTCGTATTTCTGTTTCAGTTCTTTGTAATTCGAGACTTAATCATAATGGAAATCATATTTTATACTATTTTTCGCCTAATTATTCTTGTATAACACATAAACATTTACAAATACAGATTTTTATCTAAAACCGAGCCATACATCGAGTTATATTTTCTTCGAAATGTTAATTATATGTGTTTTATTATATAGTACATGCTTACATACACTTAAAATACCCAAAACGTGCTTAACTATTGAGGTTATAACATAAAATAACAAACAAACAAACCAAACAAACAAAATTTAGTTTTCATTTTTAAGGGTCCTTGTGGATCAGCTCGCGAATTTGGCCCTTTTCCTTCCTTTTAACTCCCAACCACCTCAATTAACACCCAAACCCTAATCCCACTTATAAATACAACCCCCAACACCCCCTAAACACTTTCCACACTCCAAACACTCTCTTAAATACTCTCAAATCATCAACTTCTTTCAATTTGGGCAGAAAGTTCAAGAATCAAAACAATGAGTTTTGAGATTTGTTCTTGCATTTTCTTCTTGTTTTTCCTCTTCCCTAAACTTGGGAAACCTCTAGGAGTATTAACATTTGTTTATCAAGGTAAACAAAGATGACAAATCACCACTTTTAGGTCCAAGTTAGGAATTTTAGTAAACTTTTTATACTTGTTTTATCTTTGTTTTGTTTTTGAAACCTCTAAGTAACCCACAAACAATACTGTGAGTTATACCACACGAAATCTCCAATCAAGCAATGTTGGAAGCACTTGTCTTGGTTATACCTCACTTGGTTACTTAGCAAAATAGATAGATTACTTATGCAATTCTTACTTATATTCATGAACATCCGAATCATCAACTATGTTGGTGATTTTATGCAATGGTGAATTCTTGAAGTTAATGGATTTATCCTACCTCTAATGCTTGACTATATACATAATATTATATATATATATATATATATATATATATATATATATACATACATGATTAGGTTCATTTGTGACTTTTTGAGAGTGAACTGAGTGAACTAATCTTGGTCCTTGATCATTTTTTCAATTAAAAGGGTAAGATTGACGTCAGCCAAATATTTTTTTTAATTAAAATCCCTTAATTTTCTCATATCTTAACTCTCTCTCTCCCACTCTCACATATTTAATTATTTCTCCATTATTTTAATTATAAGAGATTGAAGGGCTAATGTTTTTTAAATAAACTCTTATGTTCTTTTTAAAATTAAATATTAAACCTAATTAAATTATGTTTTTTAACATATGTGTATACAGGTCAGTATATACAAGACTTATACACTTGTGTATTATTACTTCTTGTTCTAACATGTCGGTATAAACTAGATTTATACACCTATGTATTATTCAAGTACATATGTATATACAGGTCGATAAACACTAGACGTATACACCTGTGTATTATTCAAGTACGTAGTGTATACAGGTGGGTATATACCAGACTTACACACTTGTATATTATTACATATTGTTTCCACTATGCATCTTTTCATCTAACATTGATCCAATACATATATATATATATATATATATATATATATATATATATATATATATATAGAATGTAATTAAATATTTTTAATCGTGTTCTAGATGGAACAATATTTGATAATGTTTGTATTTTTTTTTAAAATTATCAAATATTAAGTTAGGTAATTTGTGAGAGAAAAAAGTATAGAGAATGTAATTAACTATTCTTTTAATTGGAAAGAGAAATCAGGAGAGAGAGAAAAATCAATTAATTGAAAGAAGGGAGAAAAATACAATTATACCCTTGTGTTTATTAAAATTCATGTAAGTTACAAAAGATAATTACAATCTTGCCACTAAAGAAAAAATCTAGATCTACAAAGTCAATGGTCAGGATAAGTTCATTTTTTTCACAAATACATCATTGTTCACTCATGAACCCTACCACACACACACACACACATATATATATATATATATATATATATTACTTACTCCAAAAAGCAAACCATGATATCAACCATTCCATGGTTGATTGTGATATGGTAAGGTGGAGAATATCTTGATCTTAGGTTTCCTTATTTTGTGCTTCAAATGAGTGTTTAACACTCATGAAAAACAAAAACTAAGAATAGTGTCCAAATAAGTGTCTAAAGCAAGATATGTTTTATGTATTTTCATAGTCGTAAATTTCGTTTATTTTCCAATCTCCGAGTCCTCTTACTCATACACTTTTGTTTACCGTTTCATGGTGAATTTGGTGATTCCAACCTTCAAAACTGCTCACTCACATTTGTGGAATTCTTCGCAAACCATGAGTTCATACTTGACCCTTTTACATTTTAAACACTTTTTGGGTTGCAACATGTATCCATACTAAAACACACATACGCACACATACATGCAAACTTATTTAAACACTCAATCCGTATACATGTTTATATGATATGCTATTTGTGATTTCATGCTAGATTAATCTTTAACTTAGCTAATTATCATTAACCTTGCAAGTAGGGGCGACAATTCTTGACATGACCCAAACCCGACACAAAAAAACAGGTTTGGGTCGACTAAGACGACCCGTTTAAAAAACGGGTCGGGTTCGGGTTGACCCATTAACCCGTTTAACTATTTAGAAAAAAATCTTTTATATTTTTGTTTTTTCCGTTTCTATTTTACATGGTTCGTTATAATAATGTTAATTTTGATACATTATATTATTTAATTGTCACACTCATACTCATCATGAAACATATTATCGATAACCCGCTTAAAACCCAACAACTTGTTTATAAAATCGTCAACTTATAGGACTCATCTAAAAATATAGGTTAAACGGGTCGGGTTCGGGTTGACCCGAATTTATATGGGTCGGGTTAGGGTCGGAATCTTTGACCCGAATAATAATATGAGCCAGATTCGGGTTGAACATTTCAACCCACCAACCCGCAACCCGTCAACTCGCCAACCCATTAACCCGATATGATTGACACCCCTACTTGCAAGTCTCTCTTAACATGTATAACGTTATTGGATTAGCACACCGCCCGTTTTATGGGTCATTGTTAAGTTATTCTTTACGGTCTTATTTGCTTCGGTGATAAGATTACGCTAGTTTCAAACTTTGAATTGATATTTAGGCTAATGCATGTTAGTATGTTACATGATTTAATATACTTTAAACATGTGGATTTGAGACTCATTCTTATATATGTTGTGCAGACAAACTAGTATGATTATCGGCATAATTTGTGTTGACAGATATTTTATACATGTTGTAGGAAATTATTGATGATGCTATCAAAAGAAATCTACTTAGGATGAATTTAGAAACTTCACCTGATTTTATTTATGCAACTTGATGTTTTAGTCTTGTAAGTTACAATTGTTGTATTTCTCTTTTTGAACAATGTGATGTGCTATTCAATATTATGAAAATGAAATTTTGAACTTTAATTTATTATCGTAAATTTAATGTTATGATATCTTTGAACAATATATTACATCTCGATTTGATGTTCACACCATCGATTGAGATATGATATAATCTCCTAAATTATGTATATGTCACTGAACATATTGGATAAATACATATACATCGATCGACGTTACTTACACAAAATCATCTAAAGAGATGCATTAATGGATTTGTATCGTGATAGTACCGAGGCTAATGTTAAAAGTGAGGCTAAATCTTTAGTTGAAAATGAGTTGGAAAAATTTGAATTTTTATTAGCGATGGTTATTTGGTATGAGGTTTTACATGCTATTAATGTAGTTAGTAAAAACTTACAATCAAAAGATATGTGTATTGATATTGCTATAAAACAACTAGATTGACTTATTATTTATTTTAAAAAGTTTAGGGATGAAGGATTTGAAAATGCTATGATTGAGGCTAAAGAACTTGCTTTAAAGATGGGCATTGAACCTAGTTTTCGTGAAAAACGTGTTATTCGTAGAAATAGAAGATTTGATGAAAATGTTGATAATGAGACTTTGAAAACTCCTATTGATTGTTTTAGAACGGATTACTTTTTATACATAGTAGATCAAGCTAGTGTTTCACTCGAAAGTAGATTTGCTCAGTTTAAAGAGTTCGAACAAATTTTTGGTTTTTTGTTTAGTATAAAAAAGTTAAAATCTTTAGATCAAAAAATTTTAAAAGAGAAGTGCATTTATCTGGAAAAGTTTTGGAACTATGATAATCATATTGATATTGATGGTTTAGATTTATTTGAAGAACTAAAAATGCTAAGAGAAATTATACATGTAGAATCTGACACACTTACCAATATATTAACTTATATTAAAAACTTTAATTCTTTTCCAAATGCATATATCGCCTATAGAATTGTGTTAACCATTCTTGTAACCGTTGCTACTGCAGAACGTAGCTTTTCCAAATTAAAACTAATAAAAAATTACTTAAGATCTACAATGTCACAAGAAAGATTAAACGGTTTAGCTATTATGTCAATCGAAAAAGATTTTTTAGAAGAACTTGATTACGATAATTTCATCAAAGAATTTGCCTCGGTTAAAGCTAGAAAAGTAGATTTTATTTAAACATATACTATAATTATAGAAAACATATGACTTTAAAAAAAAAATTTAACTACGCCAATTATAAACTTTTTTTAGTTTATAATTGCCGGTCCCAAGCCCGGATAAAGGAGGAGGGTTTTGTTACTAAATATGTTGAAAACGATAATTTTGCAAAAGGGCCACCACTTTGTAGTTCGATTAGGGCCTCCGAAAACTTAGAGACGGCTCTGCTAAAGGGACTGGGTTTGCTTTGTTGGAATGTCTTGGAACATATATAAGTAGCTTCTTTTTTATAAGCATACAACAAATATGTGGAAATAAAATGGATATGTGAAAAGTAGAATTAGTCAAGCAAAAAGCTAGGAGAAAAAAAAACTCCGAACTAAAAAGGGACGGATAACCTACTACATTTTTAAAAAGAGTAAATTACAACTTTGGCCCTTGAGTTTAGTTAGTTTAACTATTTCGACCTAAAAATAATCTTTTAATATCTCAAACCTACATGTTGCATTTTGTAACGGTTTTGGTCCTAACACTAACTATGTTACTTTATCTTGTTATGTATAAGGGTGTTTTAGTACTTTTACGTCTCAGAGGCTGTTTATGTAAGTAATAATGTTTCTTTTAATATTTAAAAGATTGTTTATGTAATTACTTAAATTAACAAAAACTAATTCACAATCTCAGTCTCTATAGAATGAGTTTTTTATTTGTATATATAAAAAATGTTTTATTTTTATTTTTTAAACTTTTTTATTGTTATTGTGTTTCTATTATTTAGTTTTTTTTACGATTACTTTTATTAAAACACATTTTAAATAAGTAAAATTGTCTTTTCTAAAAGCTTTTTTATAAATGTCTTTTATGATTGTTCGTTTTTCAAACTTCTTTTTAAACCGCTTATCTTTTGTTAATATATCGTTTATTTAAATCGTTCATTTGTTTAAACCTTCCTTTTGTTTAAAATAAAAAAAAAATTAAACATTTTCTATAACCCTCTTTTTTAGAATGTTCGTTTTTAAACGATGTTGATTTTAAACATTTTAAGAAAGACGTTTATAAAAACGGAAGGTTTAGAAACAAGTAAAAAATGATCGATTAAAAAACGAATGGTTTTAATAAAAAGAGGTTTAAAAAATAAAGAGTTTTAAACAAACGGACAATTTTAAAAAATAAACGATATATTAACAAAACATGAACGGCTTAAAAAGAAGTTTGGAATACGAACGATCATAAAAGACATTTATAAAAAAAACTTTAAAAAAAGACAAATTTGCTTATTTAAAATGAGTTTTATTAAACAATAATCGTAAAAATAACTAAATATAAAAATAAAAATAACAATAAAAAAGTATAAAAATATAATATTTTTTAATATATTCAAATAAAAAAACTCATCCTATAAAGAATGAAGAATGAGACAGTGGTTTGATTTTTGTTAATTTAAGTAATTACATAAATAATCTCTTAAACATTGAAAGAAGCATTATAACTTATATAAATAGCCCCTAAGACATAAAAGTACTAAAATACCCATATACTAAACAAAATAAAGTAACATAGTTAGTGTTAGACGTCAAAACTATTACAAAATTCAACATGGATGTTTGATATGTCAAAAAATTCTTTTTTGGGCCGAAATTGTTAAAGTGGCTAAACTTCAGGGGCCAAAAGCATAATTTATTCTTTTAATAATTAAATGGCATATACGAAAATATAGTAACTAAATACACGAAAATAAATAGAGTAGATAATAAAAGTTTGTTTGGCCATTTAACGGAAAACGTATTATTGGGGTTGGTGACTCAATGAGATAAGCAAAGCTTCTAGAGATGAGGAGATTATGGGTTCAAGTCTTACAAGTAGGCTATAAACGAACAAAATAAACAAGGCCTTGTTTGTGTTCGTTCATTAAGGAAATAGTGTGTTCACGAACAGTTCATGAACAATTGCCGAACGAGATTTTTTTGTTCGTGTTCGTTCATTAAGGAAATGAACGTGTTCATGAACATATACGAGCACAAATAAAATCGGTGAAAGCGGCGGATGCTAGAGGTGGATAGCGTAGGGAGCAGTGCTGGAACTTGAGGCCCTAACCTTGGAAAGGAGGTCTTCGGTCAATCGTATTCGTCGATGTAAATAATAAGAAGAAAAGGGGAGCGTTGTATAAACAAGGTGGGAATAGAGTTTCCTATTTTATTTGTTAGAGTAATAAGATAAATTAATAATTAGAGAATTGTAACACCTCGTAAAATCGTATCCAATAATGCATTAACACGTATCCCTAATCCTAATGATGCCTAACGTTGGCTAGGAGGGACTATTTTCGCCAAAATTGAAAACTATAGATGTGGAGGGTTAAAAGCGTCAACATGTTAATTTTTACCTCAGAGTGACCTTTTAAAAATCCGGGAGCTTTATGATGTTCGATCACACTCTCGGGAATGCCTAATATTGCCCATTTAAGGCTTTTATTCCATTAAATGATAATACATGCAAGTTTGCAAGTTAAAGGGGTTAAAAGCGTCAACATGTTAATTTATACCTCTGAGTGACCTTTTACCGAACCGAGAGTTTTATGATGCTTGGTCATACTCTTGGTAATGCCTAATATTGGCCAAGGAGGGCTTTTCTGCTAATTATAACAGAACATGCAAGTATGGAAGTCAAGGCTCCTGAAATGACAAAGTTTGAAAGTTGTTTTTGTGTGTGTGAGCTGGGTAGGCCGTAGCCTACGGTTCAGGTCTGCCAGCTATGTTTTTTTGGCTTGCAACCCACTCCAAGCAACTTTAAACCATCCAAACGAATCTATGGGCACCATGGTTGTTTTGTATACATACTAGGACACTTGTTCACATCCTATGAAGCCCCATAACACCTGGATTGATCTCAAAGATCCTCAAAAACTATAAATATGTGTGGGTTTCATTTGTTAAACTTGCATAATTCATTATTTTCTTTTTATACTTCTCTTGTGGAGGTTCCTGAGCACTTGGGAGCTTCCCTTTGAGTTTTATTCACCCCCTAGGACCATTGTAAGTGTTCCTTTCGTTGCTTGTTCATTTATTAGGCTTTTAAAGCCGAAAGTGAAACATTTTTGATAAACGCTTTGACTTTCGGTTTAGACCTTAATGGTCCAGCCATTGTTCGCAACAAACATGGCTACGTGATTGTAATTAGGTAGATGTTAATCCCTCAAAAGGGCACCTCCTAAGAATCACGTTTGCTTGGTCAATTGACGGGTCAACATATTAATGTTTTAAAAAGTCAACGGGGCAGATTTTGAAATAATCATAAACTAAGTTTAGAAGTGTTCTAAAATATGTTTTAACACTTAAACAACTTGGTAATAATTATTAGAACATGTGTAAACATGTTCGGCTCGTCAATTCCAGTTTTAGGGTCGGTTCGCAACCGAAAGTCGCAAAGTTTGACTTCTGATTTGACTTTTGATTATGACCCGAATTAGACTAATTTGCTACTGATTTGAGGTTCTGTTATGATCGTAATATGAGTTGTATGCAAGTTTTCGTTATTGTGCCATACTTTGATTATTTTGCCCTTTTTATTAAAAATGAGGTTTTAAACACCAATGAACTTGAAAATGACTTAGGTACTGATATGTTAACATGTTTAACATATTTTGATGTTACAAATCTGATCATAAACCAAGTTTTCGTATAATATCATAAATTATGCTTTAAAGTGACCGAAATGCCCTTTCGGCGCATTGAACGGTTTTAAACATAATTACTAAACTCATTATCATAAATAGGATTTTTTTTATCAAGTCAGTTTATAAACTGAGTTTACGTACGAGTTCTAGCATTATGTCCTTAAATGACGATAACGCCCTTTTGGCACTTAAAATGGTTTTTAATCATGAATGTGACACAAAACCTTTTACCTACTGATATGTTATACTAAATAAAATATCTTAATCATATAAACCTGGTCATAACTTCTGTTTTGACGCAAGATCGTAAATATCGTCATTTGACGACTTAAACGCCCTTTTGGCGCGTAGTATGGTTTTAAACCATATTTACCAACCAAGACTAGGGGTGTAAATTTCTGACACGACCTGAAAACATGACACGAACCTAACACGAAATTCGTGGGTTTGGGTTTAGTCTAAACGGGTTCGGGTCAGTTTCAGGTTGAACCCGCGGACCCGTTTAGCTAAACGGGTCAGGTTCGGGTGAACCCAGTCGGGTTGACGGGTTGACCCGTTTAACCCATTTCTATTATATTATATATTTAAAATATGTTTTATGTCATAAATTAAATTGTGTGTGTATTTTATGCTATAAATATAACTTAAAAATGAAAGTTGACATTAATTTTATGATTTTAATGTAATTTTATTATATAAATTTGTGTTTTTTTTTGTAGTAGTGTTAAATTTAATATATTCATTTGCTGAAAAAAAAATAAAAAAATTCGGGTTGAACGGGCCGGGTTCGGGTCAGTATGCCAATATTCGGGTCGGGTTCGGGTTCATATGTATGGCACGGTTTCGGGTTCGGGTTCATCTAAAATTTTCGGGTTCAGGTCGGGTTGAACCCGTCAACCCGCGAACACGACCCGTTTAGCACCCCTGACCAAGACTTGTTACCTACTGATTTTACAACTTATTTAAAATGTTTTTTACAGTAGGTACATGATATAAACTCAGATTCCCAAATTAGCTTTTAAACTATGTGTGATGACCAAAATGCCCATATGGTGCATAGTTTGGTCTTAAACTATAAAACACACATATGTTTGATATCCTACTGATATTATATCATAAATAAAGTGTTTTCACAGAATGTTTATGGTCGTAACATCAGATTATACGCAAGTTCCTTTTATACGTCGCTAAATGACCAAAACACCCTTATGAGGCATAGTTTGATTTTAAAACCTTAACGCGCATACAAGTTGATATCCTACTGATATTATAACTTTTTTAAAGTGTATTGCATATGGAACTTGTTCATGACTCATCCGATTACCCGTTATCGCTTATACGCGTACAGTTAGACTTACGTGACTAGTTTATATAAGTTTATCGAAACGGGTTTACCATTATCATTTTCACTTCAAAATCCAGAATGTACTTTGTTTACCCATATTATACAAGTCCTAGTACTTGTTGGGCTTAAACCATATTCTATTCGGTATACGTTAAATCTAGCGAACCTATTCTTAAGTATCGGGTCATATCTGAAGGGACTACCTTTGGCCTATATACATTGTAACAGATAATAAATCTGTTCATTCCAGACTATAGTACCCCTAGATAATCGGACTTGGGTTAATAGTACTTAGACTTGCGGCTTTTTACTAAAATATAATCTTATTGATTGGAAGCTAGCAAAAAAGGTAAATACTCTTAACTTATTTTTTAGATTTAAACTTGGGATGGCAATTATGCCACTTGTAGCGGGTATTACATAAATAAGTCGCCTATGATTGCGCATAAATGTAAGAATCCGGTTTATTCCGTTTTACTTGATAACTGAAACGATTGGGGGTTAATGGTACCGTGTCCGAACGTCCCGATGGGTTAATCAAGTATGTAAACCTGGTAACAAGAATAAATCCCGAGAAATAATTAAAGATCACCTACGGGTTTTCTCTATGTATAAAACTCTTTTCGAAAAACTATTTTCCAAAGAGTCAGTTAATTGTATTTACCAGCTTTGGCTGACGTATTTTTAAAAGATTGAAACCACAGGTACCGAACCTTATTATAGTCTGGGAATACGAGTCGGCTAGAATGAAGGCTAAGGAATTTGCAACTCCTGATGTTTAAGGCCTATGATGTCTAAAGCTCTGTTTATTTAGATCCCACATGTGGGCTTGTATCGAACACTTGTAATACTTTTATATATTCAAGCTTTATTGAATTTTATATTTTCACTCCAATACTTCCGCTGCATATTATTACATTGTGATAACTGTCATCCAACTGTCACGACTACACCCATCTGGGCCCACCGGGAATCGGGGTGTGACAAGAATATAAAAACTTTAGATAAAATAAATAAATATACAAAAAACTTTAATGAACAACATAAATAGACGAACATGAACAAACATAAATGAACGAACACTTTATCGAACGTTCACGAACATAACCGAACGAACAAGACCTTTGTTCATGTTCGTTCAATTAACTAATCGAACATAATTTATTGTTCATGTTCTTTCATTTGTTAAATGAACGAACGTAAACGAATTTTCCGCCATAAATTGTTCGTTGAATGTTCGTTTTGTTTACAGCCCCACCTAGAAGAAGTTAAATGAAATTTGTTGTTAAAAAAATAATAAAAAACGTATATTACTTGTCACTATGACACCATAAGTATATCAAAAATTAACAATTACCATATTCTTTTGTGATATTATTTTCCGTATCCTTGTAAAACAAATGATCGCTAGTTCGCTCCTTCTCTTAACTTACACATTAATACTTTATATACTGTTTGTACCTAAAAGTGCATGACACATGGAATCCATTAGGTAAGTGCACATCTATAAGCAAATTTGATGGTCTCCCAACACCTATCAAAGTTTCATTATTATCACTATTTTATTTTTGGAGAAAATGATGGTTGATGCATGTTCTTGATATCAAATTGTTTCCTTTGGACATTCTTTGAACTTAAGCCTTGATAACCCCACCATTTACCCATTTGTCTAATACTTTTTACATTGATAACAAAGTCAAACCTTCCACAATGATGAATACATTCAATTTATATTATTTATATGAACTTTTGTTCTTTGTTCTTTGTTCTTTTCACATGTTAAAAATCAAAATAAGTTCCACCATTTTTGATTTAATGGTATTGAATAAAACATTTTAATTTTAAATTGTAACTTTTAACTTTTTAACTTTCACTAATTAAAATTGTCTCAAGAACATACCTCCTTCAATCCTCCCCACTTTTAGGGTTTGGTCCATTTATGGTATAATTATATGAGTATACGGCTATAAAAAGTTTATAAATTCCTTAATATAATTTCTTTATCGTTTGCGAAAAAAAAAAAATAAGTATCAAAGGTCTTGTCTATGAGTTTTGAGTCCTACCATAACTTCATATGGAAGTCACTTTCAAATATTCCATCAAAAGTGAATGGCTCGATGTTTTCTCCACTATGGATGTCAACACCAAAAGGCTACAATTTCTTGAAACTTCTTCATATCTTAATATAACTTTATGCTAATTTCAAGAAATGGTTGATTTTCTATACAATAAAGTCTACAAACAGGTTATATGATGTTTTAGATTTTTATCACATTATGTAAGATATCGATCATTGGTAAATTCTTACTTGTTTAAAATACTTAATGAACACAAATCTATATTCTTACTTCATAATAAGGGTGGATAATCTCGGCCTATCCCAAGAGGAAAGGGCCCACTAAAATTTGATCCACTAGTGTAAATATTTTCAGATTTAAAAGCTTCTAATATATTATCAGTCCCCTTACGAAGAATCCAAAAGGCCCAAACTTGGAATACATGTCAGATGTGTCACACTCACGTTACTTTACCCTTCAATTCTTCAAAGACGAGTTGTTGGTGATTTTAGTGTCATCAATCTATTTGGGTAATCGAGGTCAACTTAAAAATCAAATGTAAAATTGAAATAAATGTTGATAAGATTTAGGAAGCGTGTAGTGCACACTCGATCGACACTGTTATTGATTTCGGGTGCCATGGAACTTCAATGGTTCTAAGGGGCGAAACCTCTAGACCTTGGGGGTTCAAAGAGGCAACACCCTTAGAGGGGATCGAGAGCAGTGGTACTAGTGAAAGTTGTGTGGAAAATGATGGTCAATGGTAAACTTTTTTTTTTTGAAGGTGTGAATTATTCGCCGAGGTCTAGCATACGTTGTCTTAACCGGGTCCCCGTTAGAGAACCCCATCGCACAATAGATCCCCAATCTAAACCCCGCAATGAGAAACCCCTATCACCCAGACTCGAACTTAAGACCTGGAGGGGAAAATTCACAGGAATCTAATTCAAGGTCAGGATTAGACTTACATCTCCTTTCTCACAATTATCTAACTTTAGTTATATCATAGTATTCAGTCATGAAACTTTAAATTTATTTGTAATCATGCAAATTGCTTTTCCTGTTAAAGTACAGACTCCAAACGATTCTAATAAGATTGTAATTAGTCAGTCGCTTGCGGTTTTTGTAGCGTTAACAATCAATTTTAAGAACAAAGATGAATTGAATGCTTGTCCTCATATCTTTCAAAATTGTGTAAAACTAAGAAGATCTACAAACAATGTTGCAACCAACCAGTCATGTAGTGTAACGATACCGACTACCGAAAGATTAACATGGACCATTGTAACACCCTAGACAAATCCCATATCTGTCGTGGAAAGGAGAGATTCTTGGTTCATAAAACATTCTCCAGCTCTTATATCACCAACACGTTTTGGGTTTAGTTGGCTGCGGAGTACATGAAAACTCCACGGTTAAGCGTGCTCAGGCGGGAGTAGTACTAGGATGGGTGACATCCTAGGAGGTCTCCACCGGAGCAACCAAAAACAAATCCGTGAGAACCTGGATGGGCAACCCATTGGGAGCAAAGCAAACAATATTGGTAATGCGAGGGTTCGGATGTTACATGTAGAGTGTTGCAACTAGTGGTATTGGTAATGCGAGGGGTCGGATGTTACATGTAGAGTGTTGCAACTAGTGGACTTTATCAGGGTGGTTCTCATTGAGGTCTGGACTGTATTGGAAAACTGGGAAAACTTGTTAAAATATTATTAAAAATATTACCAAAATAAAGATGTTACATACCAAACAGGAGAACACAACCCAAAAGACTAGTCTGGTGGGTGAGAGAGTCCATTTGGTATATAAACCCCACATCAGTTGCCCATACAACCGATGTGGGACAAGTCCCATACCTTGCAATGGTATTAGTCCATAACAATCGACCCTCCTTAAGAGCCAACGTCCTCGTTGGTCACGGCTGGCTCTTTCCAGGCCACCACTCCATGGGCCACCACTCCGAGCCTCGTTGGTCACGGCAACGTTGGTCACGGCTGGCTCTCTCCAGACCACCACTCCGAGTTCTGGCTCTGATACCAATGTTACATACCAAACAGGAGAACACAACCCAAAAGACTAGTCTGGTGGGTGAGAGAGCCCATTTGGTATATAAACCCCACATCAGTTGCCCATACAACCGATGTGGGACAAGTCCCATACCTTGCAATGGTATTAGTCCATAACAAAAGACTTCTTGAGAATGGGATATAGGCACGCCAATATATATCTTTGAACGTGTGTTAAGAATATGTTTAAATTTACTAATTTTCTTTTTACATAAATTTGTGTCTAGTCAAATCGTGCTTAGTATCGATAACAAGTCCACCTGGGTTCTTTTTTTTCATAAAAACGTAAAAGTAGTTGCATTTTTTTTTACCCGACCTATACTTTAGCTCTTGTGAAAATTTCTGAATCCATTTGAATCGGAAATGATAATGCATACTTAAACTATCCCATTGTTGTTGGCAAGTGAAATTACGATTATTAAGTGATATAAATATTATATGATGGGCAAATGGCCAAATTTAGCTTTTAAAAATGATGAGTGTAGGCTTAAGTGCTTTAAAGTGTGGGCTAAGTCCAGTTGCTAAATAACTGAGATCTCTTAATAGGCCCAAAGTACATACCAGTTAAGAGGCAACCCATAAAATTATCTACATTTCTTCTTTCCATTTTCTTAGCTTTTATATGTTAAAAGTTAAATTAGTAAAAAATGTTACAAATTTAAACTTTGATGCATAGTTCCAATAACACATGTAATGCTTACAAAACCCATTTTTCTGTTCTTTAAGATGGAAAGATTGATAGAACGTTCAATCTTTTCTATTAATAACCAACTTTGTTTAATGTTCTATTGATATTTCTTAAAACTCTTTTTCAATATAAATCATTCAAGTTTATACCATACTGAATCGATCGAGTATTATTAATACTGACACCAATATTTGTTTCTATTCAATGTAAAACACGTGTTAATATTATTTTTGTCATATCATGACTTTATTCATTTTGATGGTTTCGACCGAATAGTTAGTTAACTAGTGTCACACCACATGGTATAATAGTTAGGTAAAAACTAGTAATCTGAATCATGTTTTGTGGCATGTTAAGTTGTAAAAAAATTAACCTCCACAAAACTTTATATGACAAAAAGCAAAACTTAACCCGTATGTTGCATCTCATTAATCCGCGAGAAAAAAATTTAGCATTTTTAAAACAAAAAAATAGCTGTAAAAAAAAGAAAGGAAAAAAAGGTTCCCGTGATTGGAGTGGGTCTATTAGCACAGGGACACACCTCTATGAAGAATCCCTACGACATTCTTAAGAGGCTCAAAGATCTTGAAAAAAGGAGTGGGGAGGCATAAACACGTCACAACGCTATATTCATAATTATATAACAAGTTACATTATCTTATTAGAATGGCTAAAAAGGTAAATGACATCACTTTACAAAGAAAAAACGAAAGTAAACTGTGGCGCAATTTTGATGATGTGTACGTACGTGCTTGAATCACTTGTACATTATCATTAGTCACTCGGTTTTGAACAAAATTTATACCGATACGCCGATAAAAATGAATACGTTGCAACATCATACTCGGAACTTTAAAAAATAACATATTTTAGAGTTAAAAAAGAAAAAGAAATTGAAACACCTCAAACCCAGGGGTGACATTGGTTGGATTTACTCTTTGGCACCTAGTTCTTAAACTAGAAACTCGTACATACATAGATGAAACTTTCATAACATAAGTACCAACATATTCGTAACCAGGTTCAAGTCTTTCAACGTAAAATAAATATTTAGGAACACAATAATAGTAAAATGGGATGTCAGCCATGAGAAGTAGGGTAGTCTGCCACAACAATTCTCACGAGCTCGTGAACAATCTAACTTTAACTTAATGTGCATACTAAAAGTCACGTAAATTGAGTGAGTTCTAGTTTTATAAAATATCAATTAACAATAGCAATACATATCATTTCATTATAGCATACTTCATATAAGCATAATTTAAACTGTAACCTTTATTTGTAGTAATAAGGTGACGTTCATCTCATGAGTGATCCACATCACTCCTCTTGTGTTTCTGTACAACTATTGGTAGCTCTAGAGGTCACTACCCCTATCATGCGTTCACAATGAAGTAAGACTTGGCAGCCCAGGGGAAACTTTGTTGAAACATCACTTTTATATGTTTTCTATTGTACAAGTATTTTGCTTATATTATGTTTTATGTTGTTTTGTGAGGCTATTAAGTTCTGAGTCGGATTGGGCCGAGTTGCTGGGCTTTATCAAGATCAGAGAAGTGGGCTTTACAAGGTTAATGGGCTGGACTAGAAAGCTTGGCTGCTGTTGAAGATATTTGAAGACCGGGTTGTTATAACAACCCGGGTAACCCGCATGTGCTCTAATATAAAAACCCAGCTGGTCCGTTTCAATTGATATAGAGCTGAGATATTTTCTTTGTTCTCTGATTTTTCCTCTCGTGTGGCGAATTAGGGTTTCAAACTGTGAATCATTCTGATTCACAGTTGTAGTGATTCTTGTTGTTCGTTTTGTTAGAAGCATCTTGTTGATGATCTTCTGAGAGTTAGAGAGTTGTGTATTATCAGTTCGTTTGTGTATATTGTTCAGTGTATTCATTCTAGGGTTAATGATATTTTGGTTTGGGTATTTCTGAGTTCTTATACACTTGATACCATATTTTTTGACATGGTATCAGAGCCTTATGGCTCAGATTCGATTAATCTTCCGCTGATTTGTGTTCGATTTTGACTTGGGGTTGGATCTTGGTGATTTTGTGTGCAAAGTTTTAGATCTGTTGATTCCGAAGGTCAAGATTGGATGATTTGTTCTTTCAATTTGAAGATTTTCTCAGCATATTTATTTTCTCTCAGTATAATGGTTTCCGGACTCTGGTTTCGTTATCTTCATCATCATACACGCTCAACCGTTCTAAAAACAAATTCACTATCATCAAATACCTCAAAAACCCTAACCCTTCTTTAACCTCATTCAAAAACTCTGTAACTCTTCAATGTCAAACCCTAAGGTCTTCTTCGACATGACCGTCGGTGGAGCTCTGGCCGGCCGGATTGTCATGGAACTCTTCGCCGACACTACACCGCAAACTGTAGAGAACTTCCGTGCACTCTGCACCGGCGAAAAATGCGTCGGAAGCTCCGGGCAAACCGTTAATCTTCAAAGGCTCTACGTTCCACTGTGTGATCCCTAACTTCATGTGTCAGGGCGGCGATTTCACCAGAGGCAACGGCACAGGCGGTGAGTCGATCTACGGCAACAAGTTTGCTGATGAGAATTTCGTTAAGAAGTTTACAGGTCCTAGAATTCTGTCGATGGCGAACGCCAGTCCGAACACGATTGGATCTCAGTTTTTATATGTACTGCTAAGACTGAGTGGCTGGACGGTAAGCATGTGGTGTTTGGACAGGTTGTTGAAAGTATGGATGTTGCTAAGGGGATCGAGAAGGTCGGATCTGGAAGCGGAACTACTTCTAAGCCTGTAGTTATTGCTGATTGTGGTTAACTTTCTTAGATCTGTTAACTGATAGGTTGAGTCTCGATGTTTTGGTTATTATTCTGCTTTGATTGTGTCGTTGGTTATCTAGAGGATTTATTAGGGTGACTAGTGTGGGTATTGAGTGAAGAGGTTAATGGAGTGAGGTTCGAGATGGTTGTGGTGAGGGTGTGTTTGCCCTGTTTACAGCACTGGTTTCATTTGTTGGGGGTGTGTTGTCTTCTTGGAAGGTTGTATAATTCTTACAAGATTTGTGTAGTTGTTGTCAGTTGAAGAAGACTGATCGAAGGGCTTGGTAGACTACGGGTTTGCCGACTTCAAATCTATTAGAAGTGGTTGTTCTTTTGATAACTGTTGGTGCTTTGAAGATCTTGGAAATGAGTCTTGGGAGCTGTAGTTCTGGTTAGGGTTCAATCCACGAAGATTGTAAAACTCTAAACGGATTTGGAGAAACCCTGAATTGGGTGTGCTTATTTGGTGAGTTTGTTCTTTGTTTTGTTCTTTAAGTTTCATTGCATTTAGGCATTATTGTTGCCGGACTAGTCGGGCCGGTTGTTGATTTGGGACACAGAGAGGGTACACTCTGTTGCATTTATCTATGATATTTGTGTTTGGTGTTACTTTGTGGTTTTTCTTATTGTCGTGGTTTTCTTAGACATTCTTAGATAGATACAGCTTCTGTACAAAGGCCTGGGTAGGCACCTTTTGAGTGACGAACCTACTATCTGGTCCCTGGTACAGTTTCGCAGTGTAGGGTTATTGTTCTACACGTTTTGCTGCTGTGTGTGGTTATTTGCTACTTGGTTGGTTTTCTTGTGATTCCTTGAATTAGTATAATGTCTGTTTTTATGAATTTGTTTGGAAAACTATGATTAGTAAACTTGAACTCTGTTTTGGGAGTTTGTATGGCTTTATTTGAAAAATAAAGGAATTATGTTAATTCTTTGTGTCTATCGGTAAAGGTCCATAGTTTGTTAATAAGTGGTCTTAATTGCTATTTTTTTGTAAAATTAATCTGGTGTTTCTCTCGTCATGTTAATGAGTGTCTGTTTTTTATTAGGTCAGATGTCTTTCTTTACACCTTTGTTGTGTGTGGTTTTTCGAAGTCTGGATAAGAAAAGTCTAGATCTTTGGTCCTTGTGTAATAATTTGTTAGATCGTGTAGAGTTTTCATCTCAGATCATCACGTTGACGATCTGATCCGTAGAGTACTTGTAAAAAGTGTGGTGTTGTTTTGAGGTTTTTCCTGATCATATAACATTTTCTGGTGGTTGGAATCAAGGTTAGTTTACAAATATGTCATTTAAGGCTTTGTTTACAAACTATTTTCTCTAATATGATTTTGCGGTAGAAACATAAAGTTTTTTTTGGTAATCGATATATATATTTTGAATGATTCATTTTTACTCTCGGGTTAGAGAAAGTAGGTACTTCGCTTTGAATTTAGCATTTGTTACAAATTGCTTTAAAATAAATCAAAATTAATAGGTGTTAAATATGTCCTTACAGTTTTGGTATATTGATGTGCTTTGTGGCATTTTGTGTAATTTTTTGTCAATGGTCAAAGTTCATTGGTTGATCAAAACAGGAGAGTTTGACACTTTCTTTTTTGTTCTAGGATTTGTAGCGATCTTGAGTTTATTTAGATCGAATTTGTTGTTCATAGTGATTGGATTAGTAGATCTTCGTGTGATGATCTATATGTGGTGCTGTACATTTTGTTGAGTCATTCTTGTAAATTGTGCTTTTGTTTGTTTATGTAAAGATCGTTTACCTGTTGAGATTTTTCTATATATCTGTTTGATATTTCGGAACATTTGTTTGTTCTTGGTAATAGGATCTTATGATTTACAATCATGATTGTTTGTTTGGTCCTCATGTCATACTGTCACGATTATCTAGATTTGGTTTTTTGTTGGCTGAACTGTGTGGTTTTTTAAATTCAGCTAGTTATATTTGTTCAACGTTTTATCTTGTCTAAGATTTGTTATCTCTTGTTGTATGGTTAGTCGAACCAGGTGGTTTGAGTGTTTCTAAATGATTGAGTTGTCAAGATTGTTCTTGAACTTGTTTTACAGTCTTGTTTATTTCTCTGGTTGGTGAGATGTTTGTAGTTGAAAATGTTCTCTGTTTTTTTCAACCATGAGGTTTTTAGCTGTAAACTTTGTTATCTGATGAGAGTACTAAATTGTGTGATTCAATGTGTTATGAGAAAGTGTTCTATGATTTGTTTGGTCCTGTTATAGATACTTGTTTTATATCTTGTGACATGTGAAATTCTATCTAAATCTGTTGTTGAACATACATGCCTTGTGACATATTTTTTAGTCTTAAAGCTGTGTGGCTTTTTTGGTGTTATCAGAGAACAATCATGTATTCCTTTGGTTATTGGAATCGCCGTGTGATTGTTTTTTCTTATGAAGGATGTGCTGTCTTGAAGATGTATTCTTCGATAGTGTTTGCTTTTATCTCGCTGGTCTAGGATTCTTCATGTTTTTGAGTCTGACCGTAGTGAGTTTTGTGTAGGATCATCATGTTGGTGATCTTATTTGTTTTGTGTTCGTCTCTTTGAGACTTATCGCCGATCGTAGTGATGTTAGTTCACTGGTCTAGGTGATGCTTGTTATTCTTCCACACTATTCTAGGGTCATTTGTAGATTCTTCGTGTTGTTGAGTCTAGTCCCGTTAGATCGTAGTGTTGGTTTCAATCGGTTCTTCATGTTGTTGATCTGATTTTTTATAGACTTGTTCTGTAGCTGCACTGGTTAGAGCTATCATTAGATTCTTGTATTGATCGAATCTAAGTTCTCAAGATCGTAGTGCTGATAATTGTAATATGATGATGTTCTTCTGTTGTTCTGAGGTTCTATAGTCTTGTGACTATTTGGTTTTATGAGATATGTTTCTCATATGGCTATTGAATCGAGTGAGTCATCATTACGCATATGGTTTTGTGTTTCTGGTCATTGTCAAAAGTTGGTATATGTCTAATGATGTTATTTTTTCCTTGGTTGAATTTAAAATTCGTTATCCAATTAGGGAAAATTTTCTTGGTAGTTGTGTTCAGTATTACGATGTTATACATCATAGTTTTAACTTTTTTATCAACCAATTTTTTGGAGACTAAGTGGCTTGTTTTTATATAAAATGAATATATGTCCTTGAACTGTTTTTCTTGAACAAAATATAAATGTTAAGATCCATCCAGAAATTTGCATCTCTGTTAGCAAAGGTTTTGTCTTAACTATACAGTTTAAAACAATTATACTTCTGAATGGCAGATACTTTCTTGACTTAGGTCTATCTTTTCTCTCGTTGCATTGTTTATCTCTAGAATTTCATATTAAAACTGAGATTTAGGGCGTATCTTGATCTCGTATGTTCAGGTTTGTCGTGTCCGTTAAGTCTTGTTGAGAGTTAAAGCAGATCGTCATGTTGATGATTTGTATGCGTGAGATTGAGTGTAGTCGTGTAGATCTGGTTGATTGTGTCTCTTCTTGTAAGGTTTTGTGTAATCCTTGCATTAATAAAGTGTTAAAGTTTTTGTTCCATGAAATTTAATATGTTTGTTTTTGGAGTTTTGAGTCTTCTTGAAAAATGTTGGTTAAAAAGAATGTGCAGGATGCTCTGATTATTGTGAACACTAAACTTTAAAGAGTTCTTTGCATGGAGTTCTGTCGCGTCATCATACAGATTTTGCTCCAGGGGTTCTTGTGAATCTTGGTGTATTGTTGAAGATCTTGAATAAATTTCCACTGCTGGGAAGTTGTAGTTGTCTATCGCCTGTGAGGAGTTTTACCAGATGAAAATTGGTATTTTTTTTATATAGACCCTAGGTGATAGTTTACTTTCTTCATTGGTCTTGGTTAAAAGAAAATGCACTGTAAGTTTCCTTAACCTCTTTGGCTAATGGAGTAAACATGGTTGTTGGGTTTTGGTTATAAAAGTGAGGGGGGGTGTTGAAACATCACTTTTATATGTTTTCTATTGTACAAGTATTTTGCTTATATTATGTTTTATGTTGTTTTGTGAGGCTATTAAGTTCTGAGTCGGATTGGGCCGAGTTGCTGGGCTTTATCAAGATCAGAGAAGTGGGCTTTACAAGGTTAATGGGCTGGACTAGAAAGCTTGGCTGCTGTTGAAGATATTTGAAGACCGGGTTGTTATAACAACCCGGGTAACCCGCATGTGCTCTAATATAAAAACCCAGCTGGTCCGTTTCAATTGATATAGAGCTGAGATATTTTCTTTGTTCTCTGATTTTTCCTCTCGTGTGGCGAATTAGGGTTTCAAACTGTGAATCATTCTGATTCACAGTTGTAGTGATTCTTGTTGTTCGTTTTGTTAGAAGCATCTTGTTGATGATCTTCTGAGAGTTAGAGAGTTGTGTATTATCAGTTCGTTTGTGTATATTGTTCAGTGTATTCATTCTAGGGTTAATGATATTTTGGTTTGGGTATTTCTGAGTTCTTATACACTTGATACCATATTTTTTTTGACAAACTTCCTTATCATATGCTCACAATAAAGTAAGACATAGCGGTCCCGAAAGTTACTGCCCTATCATGTGCTCACAACGTACCAAGGTTCACGACGATGGACTACGAGTAATACTTAGAAACCCTAGAGGTAACCGCCCTTTACCTTTATTATTAGACGGGACGGTATGGGGCTCGTCCCAGGGCCGTCCCCTTGCCGCGTCCCCATCCTTGCCACCCCCTTGCTCCGTCGCCGGTCCTCTTCGTCCGCCCACAGCCGCCCAAGCCGGGCCTCACCCCCTCACAAACACCTATACATACATATATATATAAAGGGGTTCATTCCCCAACCCCTATGTCCATCCCCTTTACGTTCATCCTCACACCCGCTTACGTGGCGGCCCATCATTGGAGTACTACCCTCCTCCATACCTTCCAGTCTTACTTTAGCTTTTTCTTTCTTTACATGTATTGGGTTGTGTGTATGTTAAACTATTCTTTATAAACATTACATTAATCATTTGAAACTGTTTCCTAATAACACTGTGGCTAGAAGGCAACACTAGTTCATATTATTAAGCATTCCGCTTCTTTAGCATTTATTTCTTCCTTAACATTCTTTATTGAGTTTGTACATCACCCCTAAACTATCTTTGGGTCTAGAAACTCACATGTGGAAAGTGGCTATAACGATGCTATGAACTTAATGGCTTTTACCCTTGTAGAATATAACTCAATATGGTCTAGGGTTCATATGTGAAACAATCAATTTTCGCATGACATAAATAGTCCAGAGGTCAAATCCCGCACAAGTTTTTCATGCGAGATCTAGAGTTTTTGTATGGACATAGCTCTCGCATAAACATAACTCTACGAAAACCACACATAAAGGTGGCTAGATCGATGAACTCGATATCATTTATCTCTCCAACTTCTTTCTCTATAAGTACGGATGTGGGGGAGATGAAATGAGGCACCCCAAGGCCTCTCTTTCCATTTAGGCTTGTAAACAAATGACCAAAATGCCCTTGGGCCTTTACAAGTCCTTTTTTTTTTCATGATAGGCTTATCAAAATAGATCCGTATAGGGTGCTAGTGAATCCACATCCCATCCCCCACCCCTTACCGCATTTTTAAATTTGAGGGAACATGACAAAAAACTATAGAAGACACTTCTACATTCTATCCTCCATCCCCATCCGCATCCCCCATATCTCATAGGAAAACAAACCAATCCGTCAAATTTGTTTCTTGGTATTCATCCCCATATCTTTTTTACATCTTTTTATGGATGGATGTAAGTGTATGAGGTTCTTAAAAAAAGTGAAAAACAAATTTTAAACAATGAGCTTTTTAGTTAAATTGTATGGTTAAGAATTTAAGATGGGAGATAGGATGTGAATGCTCTTACAAAAGTAAAAGAAAAAATGTTAGTGGTCTATGGGGCATAAGATCTTTGGTTAAAAACAAGAAAGTAAAAGTCCAAAACTTTAAGGTGTAGATGGCAATTTTAGAAGAGTAAAACTGTGAGTTATCCTAATGTTTATACAAGGAAAGGAGACATACATGATACAACCAAAAGGTTGGGAGTTAAAAGTGTATAAGTTTACCAAAAGGTGGGAAGGTTTACCCACCTATGTGGGGTTTTTGTCCGGGAGGTCTCAGAGTCGAATCTTACAGGGGGCGACTGTGGCACCAATTCAAACTGGCAATAATATGCCAACCGCAGGATTTCTACTCGTGACCTGGGTGATCAAAGGCCAAAGACTTAACCGTGTGATCTAGCCGTCCAAAAAAAAAGCGTATAAGTTATCCTGATGTTTATGCAAGGAAAGGAGACACTAATTCCTGTTACTTTTTTGTAATAAACTTCCATACTAAGATAATACTGATTCACTTTGCAAATATTTCCATATAAGGATTGCTTAAAGTAACATTGTGCTATATAAAGTCCAAATGATTAAGTTGTACACTTTAAGCACAAGATAAAATCACAAAACTCTTTATTTCAAAATATATCTTACCACTTTTGTAACATTTTTCTAAAAAAACGTTTGATATTATTTCTTCACCTGTCTCATGTTATAAATTAATCACTCATATTAAATCGAAATAACCATTATGTAATGATATAATTATAATAACATAAGTAAGTAATATAGCTATGTTAATTGAGTATGTAATTAGGAAAATTTAGTGGAACATTCATTACAAAAACAATTTTAATTAGAGGATTACAAGAAGCGAATAATATACTTGTACGATGTGCTTAACACGTTCGATGAGAGAGAGAGAGAGGGTATCATAAGTGGTTACATAGACGCCATATATATTACAATTAAAGCAAAATATGTAAGTATTTATACAAATCTGTTAAGTTATCATATTCATTTTGTATCAAGTGTACTCAATACATATCTTTCTTTGCAATAACTTGTTATATCCTATTAACAAAGTAACTTGACATAACAATGTTTATCCATATGAAACACATTATATAAGATATTTTTTATCTATAATTAACAAAATCATTAAAATGAAAAAAAAAATATTGCACCCTAATACTTTATTTGAACTTGTCACCAAAAGAACAAGAAGAATTCACAAAAGTTTATTATTATATCATCTGACAATATCAAACATAAATACTTTTTTTTTTTGAACGACATCAAACATAAATACTATAGGAAAAGGAGTAAACATATCAACATAAAGTCTAACAACCTCACATAACACTAGTTTTTTTTAAACTAATGTTTTGACTTGATTTTATGCACTACTTTGAACAATGTTCATAATTGAAAGTGCTATAGCAGACAACTGGAAAGTCGCATCATTTCTCTTGGTTAACGGCGAAACGATACCCTTTTTTTGTTTAAATCCGTCTTCACAAGTTGTAGTGGCATCCATAACCGAACTTATTTGCACATTTGCATCAAAAAAGCGTTTGGAATTGTAACTCTCCATGGCTTGTTTGATGCCTGAAATAGCATCAGAATAAAGTTCAAAACAATCATCCAAACATGACTTCACATAGGGATCAAGCTTCTTTGTATTATTCTTGAGCAACTGCTTGATGTAACACCTTGTGTCGGTCACGTTATACCTCGTTAGTCTAATGGACATCATCCCTAGACCCTTAAGGTTAGCGCAATGGCTAGCCGGTGCAGCTTGAAGAGAAGTCGTGCAAAATTGGAGCTTCACATTAGGATCTTGTTGTGAAGATGTTTTGCAAGTGTCATATATGAGATCTTGGCCATTGATGGATAACAAGAATAAGGAAAATAAAAACAATGCAAGATAGAAAGATGAAGAACTCATTTTTTTTTATGTAACTTTGGGGGGGGGGGGGGGGGGGGGGGGGTAGGTAAAATGTTTCTTGGTTTTCTTGTGAACAAGGAGTGGATTTATAGGGAATGAATCCTTTTTATTTAAGATAGAGCATGTGCAACTTGACATTGTGAGTACGTTATTACTTTCTTTTCAGTTAAAGGAAATGAAACCTTCATTTTTCTATAAAGTAAAACCGTTAGTTTTATATAAACTAAAATCGTCACAAAATTCAGTAGTCAAATTTGTCTAAATATAAATCTATAAACTAATAGCATGCACCTTTTGGTATTAATACTTTCTATAAAAAAAATGATTCTTGATAGTAACATGTCTTTGTTCAAACTTGTAAAACTTAATATACTTAAAAATGAAATTAAAAGAGAATATATGTGACAAAAAGAAAACCGTTCGGATCCAAAAACGGTTCTAAAACGAATAATGAATCCGATTACCGGTTCCAGTTCAATCTGACTCGCCGGATTGAGATTATATACATTAAATACATATTCATTTCGAACAAGTTTGGCCCATATCTTCTTCCAATCCATTCCAATACATTTGAGTTTATCACTCGAGGCAATCCCAAACCAATTTCAGACTGAACCGGTTTGGCACAAAATCTGGTTTATGCACATAGAAAGGGGACGATTTCTCCTAATCTATTTAGTTTTAAAAATTACTTCAAAAATTAAATGCAATTTAACAATTGATTCGTAATGTTCATTTTGATTTGTATGAAAGGAATGATTATAAAATTATAGGGTGAATCTAAAATACAAAAGGGGAAAAGTTGAGGGTATAATTGTGATTTGTGAAAGATTGTTGATTCACTTATGAGTTAAGGAAGTATTAACTTCACCAAAGTTTTTAAGTAACGGTAACACCTGATCATCCATGAATGAGGTTATCTATGTGACCGCTCTCCGGTGTGAGAATAAGTAATCGGTTTGTTGGAGTAAATTGGAGAGAGTATATTAAGAGAGTAGATGATCTACCATTGGTTTGGTCCCGTCTATTTATAGTATTCGGTAGTTTAAGGTTTCTCCCTTTTCAGGAATTACACTTGTATTGGAATTGTACCCGAAAATAAAGGATCATGTAGATCTTCTGTACTTTTGGAGATTCGGTTGATCATGTCTATCTATGTGAATAGAATATTCTGGAATATCATTATGTTGATATTATATTATATTATTATTAAGAAAAGGGTTTGACCGGTTTACATTAACTTTTCAAAAAGTCAATAAGTAAATAAGTCACTAAAATAAGCTTAGCCAAACAGCCCCATTGACGGGATCGGGTCATACATTGTCATTGGGTAATTTGGACCAATTCCCTTCTCTTTATATAAACAACTAAACAAGAACGCGTCACGCGTGCACCCACTCGCCTGAATCTCTAACCCACACGCCACACATCAACTCCTAAACATTCCTCACGAATTACAAAAGCGCGTGAGATTCCGACATGATTTCCAGCCGGGTCAAGCTCACACTCCACTGGACAAACCCGTTGAAAGCCAGTCAGATATTTGCAGGCTCCACATCCTCAATTTCATTTGAACTAGGAGTTTGACTCGCCGCGCGTTGCGGCGGCGTCTAAAGTTAAAGTAGCTCGTATTTATACTGTATATTTGACCCGACTCTTTACTTAGAAAAATTACATCGCCATCGAATGAAAACGTAGTATATTTGACCCGACTTGCTTTCAAATACAGTTTACGAACGTACACAAAATAAGTAGAACATAGATAAAAAAAAGTATAATAATTTGTCCACGTTGCGGTGTAAAGTCGTAAAAGTCATTTAAACCAAAGGAGGTGTCAAGTTATTAAGTAGAAAAGGTTAAGAATGTCAAAGTTGTCAATTACTGAAAGTTAGAAGTGAATGTGCAACTTACTTAAAGATAAAGGTTAATAGTATTTCATGTCAAAAATTAAAGGTGTAAAGTGGAAAAACTTGAAAGTATAAGGGTCTTTTTTGTTGGTTCAAAACTTTAAAGAAAAGAAATGAAAATGTAAAAAAAAGTCAAAGGAAGCAAGAGAGTTCTGGCAACTCTAAACTCTAGAACTCAGTCATTGAAGCAAATAAATGCACATTTGTTTTGTCTTTGATGGAGGATATAAAGATAAAGGTCACCGACCTTTGTCTTTAATATTATATAAATTGTTTAGAAATAACCGGAATCAACGGTTTATGCTAATGGTACATGATTACAGTTTTTAATCATTGTTTAGATGCATCTCTTGCTCAAGGCTCATTTCTTGTTTTTCTTTTTTTGACAGGCAAGGCTAATTTCTTGTTGGCAACCACTTCATCAAGCGAAGGCATACAAATGGTCGCAAACCCTCACCTTCGGATCATGCATGCCAGCTTCATAATATTGTGTTGTCATTTTCATCTATAATACAAGAAGAAATTTAGTCATAGTACCCATTCAGGGGTATCAAAAACAAATTCAGTGTATATTGTAACGGATTTAGAAAAGAATGTGAGTGTATACAGTGGTGGATCTATGTAAAACAAAGAAAAATGAATTTTTTCGCACTTCACTAGGGTATCCCGGGCACCCTCTCAATCCACTATAGATCCGCCCCCTGTTGTCATACGCTACTTAAAAAAAACATATGTATTGAATTAATGTTTACCAAAAGGACTCGGTTCTAGTATCATTCTCTATATATTCTCTATATATTAAAAACCGTGGGGGATGAATAGTTATAAGTTTCTTTTTAAGTTTTAAATTTTATTATTTTATTATAATTTATTTTGATCCCATTTTATTTTTTCTATTATACCTTTTAAGATACTATGTTTTATAAAACTCCGATGATTATAGTGTTGTGACTATTTTTATGTACACGCCAATATAGTTTTATTTACCGAAACAAAGTTATGCGTAGTAATGTACAGGTGAGCGAAGCACAAACATAGATGTTATCAAAGCTATCTCACATTTATTATTATTTTTTTAAATTGACATCATGGACCGAAACCATGACCGAGTTCCCGTCATGTAGGAAGGCCCAACCGATTATGGCTGAGCAATTAAAATATATTGTTTCTTTTTGTCTCTTAAGCTGGGACGAAAACTGGCGTAACACAAGACCTAGTTCAAATATTTCACTGCCTATATCCACCTCATATGACACAAGTGGGAATTGAACTTGAGTCTACACCGGAAAACCCAAGCCTCTTACCACTAGACCACAAGTGGGGTGACTCATTATATATTAACTATGATCATCATGAGGACTTGTAAAGGTCAAATTGTATCCAAAATTTGGAACAGATGGGTTTACTAGCATATCTTTTTCCCTTTGTAAAGTTTTCATTGGTATCTAGTTTTTATTGATCTTTATCATGTGCAGATGACTCGTTTTCTTTTCAGCCAACCATATACCTCCTACCTATTCATAGGTAAAGATTGTTAAAACTGCCGCCTTAGTATACTATGAAATAGTTCTCCTGAAATGCACATTAAAGTGCTATAAAGTTTTTAAAGTGTGTCAAATTCTATTCATATAGTTCTTATATCTTTTGAAGTGTATTTTAAATACATGGAATTAATAAATGCAGTCTATTTTGAAAACAGATTCTTAATTAAATAGTGTAGTCATTATAATCATGATTAATAATTCTTTTTTTTTATATATAAACAGCCTAAATTAAAATCTTGCAATGTTTTTATTGGTTTTCTTATACTCATACTCTCCACTGCATCATTTCTAGTAAGTTGTAATAAGTGCATATTATTGGTTTTGAATGACAAGTAATGTGCACCATATGATGTCCATATGACTACATGTGGGTCACATGCATGTTTACCACATAGTCATTAAAGTTTTATAAGTGCACCTAACTATGGGGTGTGGAGGGGCTGGGGTTGGGGGCATTGCTCGACACGTGACAGGTGTGGGCTCCACCAGTTCACACTCAAAAAAGTGGGGTGTGGAAGGGGCGTGGTCAGGCCGGCGTTGGGGTGCCATGTGGCTATGCCTAACGGCTAGCCAAACGGTCATCAACACCCAGCCAACCATTGCCAGACACGTCACCCCACGCCAAGCGGGCAACGCCCACCAATACAACAACCCGGGGTGGTGTACCCGGCATTAAAGGGCCAACAACGCCCCTTGGCCACGCCCACACCCACCAGTCTTAAGATGCAACTGTAAGTATTGTCTTCTCTACATCCTGTTCCAGTCAAAGTTCATGCAAACCCCTTTAAAGAATCAAACTTATTCATTAACTTTAAGAAACTTAAACATAAGGGTATAGTATACATCTTGAAGCCATTATTGTCTATAAATGCTTCTAAACACTAACCACAAAACCGTATAACAAAAAAATTAAAAATCACACTCACACGCGCACACAAGATACAGAACTTTATATAACCAAGCCTTAAGAAAACCTCATTAAAACTGTACAAGATCATGTATAAATCCAATCTATATTCCCTTTTATGCAGGCACAGTAAAACCATCAACGGTTAAATTAGTAAGATAATAGAAATTTACCTTCAAGAATAATATTACGGGTTCATTCTGTAACATCTTCAGACGTCTTTCTAAGTAACTCTTCCAACTCTAGAATCTGTTTATCTTTTTCTTCAATAATATCATTCGCTTTTTGTAACGCTTCATTATCATACTCCGCTTGTTCTTCCATCATCCTTAAAGATTGCAAAGCTTCTGTATAAAGTGCAGCCTTTTCCTCTTGTAACCGAGTGATCATAGCCATTGCTTGATTCGTAGCAACGGCCGATGCGTTTCGTTCTTCTTCCAACTCTTGATATAAAACACCCATAAGTTTCTTATCGTGTTCAACTTGTCTTCTTAATCTATCAACCACAGATTCCCCTTCAATTTCACTCACAATGCTACCTTCTAACGAAATATTAGACTCGTTTCTTTCCAAAGAGATTCTACTTTGAAGTAACTGCAAACCCGTTAATTCATCGCTGTTAAAAGATAACTTGGGGCTTATTAGACTATCATTAGATCTGTGTGATAATAATATCTTCAAGTCTTCACCGATTCTCGCTGAAGAATTATTGAATGATTTCAGGTCTAGAAGCTTCCCGGAGAGTTGTCTTCCTTTAGTGCTGCTTATAGCAAGCTTATACGCATCACCGAGATCTAATTGGTTTGATATTGGGTGACCGTTTGTAGTTGCAGGGTCTTTGATCACTTCATTGGTTATTGGAGGATTGACTACAAAACAGACAAACTATTAGTTATATTGCAGCTTTAATGAAGTTAATTGTTCGAAACTAACTTATTATTTGACCCTCAATAATGAGATAACTAGAAGCATAATCTGTTTATCCAAATTAAAAGCTAATTACTACGACTACAGTCACAATAATCAAACAATCACTTTTGAAATGCACATCTCCTCATCATCATACTCGGTAAATCCCACTAATAGCAAAGCTAAGGTAGGGTCTGACTGAGGAGGGTAAGATGTAGACAACCTTACCTCTACCCCGTAGGAATAGAGAGGCTGCTTCCAGTGAGACCCCCGACTCGATAGTAGTTTTGCATCACGCCTTGAACATAAGGCACATAACACTCAGCAATTAAGACAACGGCCGATTAGTGCACCTTGTCTTTCGGGTATCAACGCCACCACATGATGCATGATTAACCATCCCCCTCTTTTAACGTTATTTTCACGAAATTAGTACAATAAAGTTAAAAATAGTGCACTTTCACTTTTGACCCCCGAGCGCCCACACATATACATTATATGCGCATACCGCAAGCGGGGCGTTTCGAAATGCACATCTAAACACTCTACAAAGGATATTGAACTTACTTGTCTCCAGAAAGTCATCAGCAGGAATTTTGGCATTGTTCGATGACGAAACCTCATCAAAGGAGACCGGTTCATTAATCGGAGATATAGCTTCCTTAATTTCATCATTCTGACATTTAACTTCATCTATATCACGTGTTGCGACAGTAGCAGAATCGTTGTGAATATCGGAAAATTCAAAATGCGAATCAGCCTTCAAATGAACCTCCGGAACAATATCAGGAACCGGGAGCTCTAATACATTGCCGGAATTAAGATCATCATCTTTCGGATATTCAACCTCCGATGAACGAGCAGTTAGATTCTTTTCACTATGAATAGATATACAAGATTCGAGAGATTCGTCAACAAAAATGTTCTTTTCATTCTTAGCATGCTCAGCGTTTGTAATCAACGATTCAGAAGCACGTGAATGTAATGAATTAGTAGGAAGCAAGTTTTTCACATGGTCTCTTGAACCATATTGTTCATTGCAACAAAAACAGATTCTCGAACCCGAAGAATCATGATTTTGTAACCGAAAAGTTTCATCGTTGAGCCTGTTGTTCACTAGACAATTTCCACATATTCCATTAACATGGGAAATAATAACCAGAGATGAAATCTCAGACTTATGATGATTACAGAATGAATCCCAGTAAATTCCTGTTTTGTCCTTTGCAAGAACATGATCATGTCTTGAGCATAATACACATGGACCTTGAAGCTGACAGTAAGATGCAAATTTTGCAATCAAGTACGTGAAACATGCATCAATGAATAACAAAAACATGAGCAGCCATTCAGAAACTGCAAACTGTAAAGCCTTTGAAAGCCTGTGGAAATAATTGGGTGACTGTAAAGATGATGAGTTATTATTCTTCAGACCCATTTCAGAATATGCTTGCTGATTTCCAGCCTAATAACAGATCAAGAACCCTGAAATAAACTGAAAAAAATAATAAAGATTGTTATAAAACTCTTAATACCTACAGATTTACAAGTTAGAACAAAAGGGTATTCATAAAAAGTCAAACTTGACAAGATTTAGTAGCTCTAAGCACAAACTATTAGGGCTTTGTCAAATTAAAGCAAGCAAGCAAAAATAAATCAGAAGATCATGTAAATATGTAATTGATGAGCAGAAGTGAGAAGCAGATCAAACCTGATAAAGACAGCACAGTGAAGATTAAATGAATTACTTTCAAGAATGGATCTTGTTTAGATTCAAGATTAATAATATTATAAGAGCAGGGGTGATTATTGATTTTGATTAAGAAGAAATTTGCAGTGTTTATATGTGTGTTGTGTGTGAATAAAATCCGAAGTTTGAAAGAAAGAGAGGTAGGAAGTAGAAGTCGGCTACCGAAAGTGGGATGAAAGCAGCCATGATCGACCCACCATCATTAACTTTTTAGTCATCTTGTTTAATCTTCAAAAGACCCAACTTTTTACTTTTTTCTTGGCTTTTAAATTTGTTTTGAAATAAATGAATGGTTAATTATAAGTTTGTTTTTATCAGTTTGTTTTTATCATTTTTATTATGCAATTATGAGGGGACAGGTTTTTATTTCTTTGTCTTCTCATGATCTTTAAAGAAAATTAGTGATTTGGATGCTATTAGTGCTATAAATGAATCAAATTTGTTTGTGTTCGTTCGTTAAGAAAATAACTGTGTTTATGAATGGTTTATGAACGCTTATCGAACGACATTTTATGTACTCGTTAGTTCATTAAGAAAATGAATGTGTTCACGAACACAAATAAAATCGGCGAAAGTGATGGAGGCTAGAGGTGAATGACAGAGGGAGCAGCGTTGAGACTTGAAGCCATAATCGTGGAATGGAGATCGATGTAAATATTGAGGAAGGAAAGGGGAATGATGCATAAACACAATGGGAATATGGTTTCATATTTTAATTGTTAAGATAATAAAATAAATAAAAATTAAAAAGTATTAAAAGTTTAGATAAAAAAGGTACAAAAGTCTTTCACGAAAACATAAAGAAGTAAACATGAACGAATGTTCACGAACACGTTAATGAACGTTCACGAACACAGTCGAACAAACAAGACCTCTGTTCATGTTCGTTCATATAACTAATTAAACGAAATTTATTGTTCATGTTCATTCATTTATTAAACGAACAAACGTAACGAACTTCCCGCCGAACAGTTTCTAAACTATTCGCTGAACGTTCGATTCGATTACAGCCCTAGATGTTAATTTATATTCATACATAACATAAAAATGCTGTGGATGTACATGTTTGATAATCCTATTATCATTTGCTCATAACAGAGACTAAAAGTCTTAGATTATATGTTGTGATGGGTGAAATATGAAAATAAAAGTGATGTCAAAATGTTATGTAGGCATGGGGTTTTACATTGGGTCCTAATATTAACACATGGCAAAAACTTATTTACACATGGTGTATACGGGCCGTATAATGTTATACGGCCCGTATGGAATTTAAAAAACTAACAAAGTCTGTGCCAGCAGACTTTGTCAGTTTTTTTAATTCCATACGGGTCGTATAACATTATACGGCCCGTATACACCATGTGTAAATAATTTGCCTGGTCGTATACAATGTATACGAACTTGTATACGGGCCGTATACTGTTATACGGCCCGTATTCTTCGAAAATTAGATTTTTCTCAAAGTATTTAAGGGATTTAAGGTGTTAATTACACGAGACATTTTACAGTCATGAGGTGCTCAAACCTTTCTAAAAGTAGAAAAAAAAAAAAAAACAAACATTAACAAGTAGCAAATATTGAAGAACAAAAAAACGTGTCGTATGACTGTAATAAAACGGAAGCTATCAACGCGGGATTACAGGCATGGTGTTATTCTTTATTTAATATTTACAGAATAAAAGGAAGGGTGAGGCATTTGATGAGAGTTGTAAGGACTCATTTGAATCGTCGCGAAAGTACTGAACAACCGAAATAATAGCTTCGGTTTCATCAGCCTGTACCGAAGAAACCAAATTCGCAACAATGAGTCTGAGTCCATTGTTGTTCGTGAATGTTTCGAATCATCATAGAAGACGTGTCGGGTTCTTCTGCTAGTGGTCGGGCTTCCAATGCTCACACAGGGTGATAAACAACGCTGATATGATCACAAACCAACTGCTTTATCTTGAGTCGTCGGGAAAACTTTTCCTCAGGGGAGGGTGAATAGTATGAGTCTGAGTCCATTGTGGTTCGTGAATGTTTCGAATCATCATAGAAGACATGTCGGGTTCTTCTGCTAGTTATTCGGAATGTTTCGAATCATCATTAAAATTAACAATGCTGTCTTGATTGAAGACGTAATTGCAAGACTGTTTGTCGGGCTTCCAATGCTGACATAGGGTGAAAAACAACCCTTGATGTTGAAACCGGTTTTACCTCATGAAAAGGAAAGAAACAATTTTTTTTAGAGAAGCGTTGGGATTCAAGGGTTTATGAGTCAAAGTTAACATTCAGATTCAGATTCAGAAAGCAGATGATTAGTACTTGGTTTATTCTCTTTAATCTATTAGAACGATCCTTGTTTTGTCACGTACATGCGTTTAATTCCCAACATACTCGTTTTGTCACGTACATTTCGTAAGAAACTTTTCGTGCACTGAACCTTCAGTTGTGTACGGAAATTCACCACCGGTTTCTACAGCACAAGCACATACACAGGGAGAATGTTCTCGAAATTAAAGGAAAAGAAAAAAGTGTTGCTGATGTTTTTCACTATCAGGATTTTGTTGGTTTGTTTTCAAGTAGGGTTTAGAATGTTTGAAGTATTCTTGGTTCAATACCAACTCTTCTGAAAGGCAAGAATACAATTTTCATGTATCACAAGGAATGACCAATCTAAGGCAGAGATCTACATCTATATCTTTTGTTCACTGACAAACTATGTGACATGTGTCTGGTCCATAGCTACACGTAAACACCGCATTCGAAGATCCTTGCATTGGATACAATTAGTTGGAATTTGTGGATCAACAGAAATAACTGAAATAACTCGCGATTCTCTTGCACCTTCAACTATGTTGGTTCGGTTTAGTTATTTTTCGACTGTTTCAGTTATGATTCAATAAATAATATCTGATTGAGAAGCACTAAAACGGTTGCGGTTGTCCAATTCCAGATCGTCTTTAGTAGTGTTTGTTTGAGAAACTGATTAAGATAATCAACGGTTCTCCAATTCCAGAGTAAGCAAATACACATTCCGAATAACTTCACAAAGATTTGTTTAATACCAACAAATGATTGGTTTAATACCAACTGCTCGAAATCCCTTTCGTTTTTTGGATCGTTCTAATAGATTAAACAGAATAAACCATTTTTTACCATAAGAATACGGGCTGTATACAATTATACGGCCCGTATACACAAAGTTAAAAAAAATTACCGGATCGTATACAATGTATACGATCAATGTATACGGGTCGTATACTATTATACGGATCGTATACTATGGGTAAAAAATGATTGTATCAGACTCTCTCCCCCTCCTTTTCTCTCTCTAACACAATTTGATAGAATTTGTGGATCAACAGAAATAACTGAAATAACTCGCCATTCTCTTGCACCTGTATACGTTGATTGTGGATTTAACTTGCAAGAGTACATGGATGGAATTGGGTCCGTCGCATGATAGAAAATACATATCGTCCGTTCAAGTTGAGCTTTCCTGATGCAATTTGTTGGAATTTGTGGATTTCGGTTGGTTTAGATCTCGGAAGTACTGAACAACAGAAATAACAGCTTCGGTTTCATCAACCGGCTTTGAAAACCGGACGGAATCTACGAAGAAACTGTTGGAATTTGTGGATTTTGGTTGGTTCAGAAACTTAACAAGAGAAGCAACTAAAGTTGAGCAAGAATTGGGTCCGTCGCATGATAGAAGATACATATCGTCCGTTCAAGTTGAGCTTCCTGATACAATTTGTTGGAATTTGTGGATTTCGGTTGGTTCAGATCTCGAAAGTACTGAACAACAGAAAATAACAGCTTCGGTTTCATCAACCTGCTTTGAAAACCGGACGGAATCTACGAAGAAGCCGTTGGAATTTATGGATTTCGGTTGGTTCAGAAACTTAACAAGAGAAGCAACTAAAGTTGAGGATGGAATTGGGTCCGTCGATGATAGAAGATACATATCGTCCGTTCAAGTTGAGCTTTCTGATACATATCGTCCGTTCAAGTTGAGCTTCCCGATACATATCTTCTTGAGTATTTTTCTAACTTTATGCTTGCATCCACTACAGTGAAGGTTAACTGAACTCAACCGGTCAAATCACACACTATAAAGTGTAAACTTATCGTGTGTTGTAGTTTGGAAAGATAACCGAATAGAGATCTGAATCAGGCGTTGTTCTTGTTGTTGCATCGGGAACGAAGAAGGAGACTCAACTGTCGCTGCACTGTTCTCGTTGTGGTCGACGTATACCAACGGTTCTGCGAAAAAAAACATTATCTGTTCATCATTGTTCTTGAATATGAAGATGAAGAAACGAGGGTTTATTCTCTTTAATCTATTAGAGTGATCCTTGTTTTGAGAACCTGATTCTGATTTAAACAATGCACGACATGTCTGTTAGTGGTTTCTGTAACCAATTGGGAACCACATATTTGCTTCAAGATTTACGTCTGATGTCCAAGTTTGATCACATTTGACTTTTTTCTTCATTTTTTGGATCGTTCTAATAGATTAAAGAGAATAAACCATTTTTTACCGTAAGAATACGGGCCGTATACTATTATGTGGCCCATATACACCATGTGAAAAAAAATTACCAGATCATTTTTACCTTGTTAATACGGCCGTATACTATTATACGGCCGTATACAACATGTAAAAAAGTTTACCCTATCGTATACAATGTATACGATGACTGTATATGGGCCGTATAATATTTACGTCCCGTATACAATGGGTAAAAATTGGTAAAAAATGGTTTATTCTCTTTAATCTATTAGAACGATCCTTGTTCTGAGAACCCTGATTCTGATTCAATAAATAATATCTAATTGAGAAGCACTAAAACGGTTGCGTTTGTCCAATTCCAGACCAGTAATGTAAGGAGAAGCGTTGAGATAACGGACATCCATCGAATACATCTTTCAAACTTTCAAAATTCAAATCAAACTAACACAAAGTATCTCGATATGGTTGTGTAAAAGCTCATATTTTACTACGTTGACCATGTTTTTTGACAAATCATCTGCTTCCTGAATCTGAATCTGAAAGTTAACTAGACCCCTCAAGTTGTCATTCATAACAACTAAGCGTCTAGAGAAGAGTATGTTGATATAGGAGAGTTGATGTGTCACACCCCAACCGATGGCGGAAACATCGGAGTGAGACGAAATAGATTGCAAGAGACTTCATAACACTATTTGTGACAAGTATTTAAATGATAAATTTTCATTTCATTTCTAAAGAGTCAATTACAAGGATTTGAAGCAAATACAACAACATGAATAATGAAATACAATACAATAGGAATACAAAATTTAAAGTGTGTATCTAAGCATCCTACTAGACTCCATGCATCACCAACATCATCGCTAAACCTGCAACATGTTTTAAAAGCATAGTTCAATACAAAGGTATTGGCGAGTACACAAGTTTTGGATTCGTGTTATGTGTATAAAAGTATTTTCAATCCAACATAGCAATTTGGTATACAAGGTCAAACTATCATGCATAACTAAAAGTCAAACCCAAGTGTCCACTAGTATAATACCATCCCTCGATGTAGCAACATCGAGACCGTAAAGTATGAATAATAGCATCCCTCGATATAACAATATCGAGACCGTAAAGAATAAAACTTAACAAAACCCCGTCGGGTGGTGTGCTACTCCTATAGCGCTATAATTGTTAAGGCGGGTTAACAAGTAGTATGAATTCTAGCATGAACTTAAGCATAACAAAGCATGTATAAGGATCGATTGAATAAAGCATGTTTGTGAATCGTTTTAACAAGTAAAACATGTTGCACCCAAAGTGTATTAAAAGGAAAATGGGTTAAGTGTACTCACAAAATTGCATATGCTTTCTGATTATCCAATTGTTGACGAGCAATGAGATTAGGAGATCGAAGGTATAAGGGTTAAAGTTCAAGGTATGTTTAGAGTCGAGCTTCGGAATTTAAAACATAAGAATATAACATATGAAAGTAATCATCTTTTAACACATAATACTTGTTTGACACTATGAAACCCCAAGGGTTAGAATGTTTTCATGGGTAGAACACCCGTTAGAATCATAACAAGTTTTAGGTCTTAGATGATGCAATCTAGTACTTTGACGAATGAACACAAATTCATCATCAAAGGTTCGAATATTTGGATAGTTTATACAAGTATTATATAGGTTATGTAATATACAATAATAAGTCCAATAGTTCAATATTTCAAGCATGAGGTAGGAGGATGAATCCTCCATTTAGGTACCTCTTTAAGTGTCATAGAAATCATGTAGGAGGTAAGAAGAAAAGTCTTCCATTTAGGCACCTCTAAGTGTTCACCACTACACTTGATGTTTTGAACATACAATGAGGGTCATGAACTACAAGTAATACAAGAATACTAAACACTAATCTATAAGAAATCATCAAGCAATGTGTGGATTTTATGTAGGACAACCCAAGTTAATCCTAAATCACACTTACATCAAGTCTTGAAGTTGAACATCACTTGTGGGTTAAACCCTTGAACACCTCTGATTTTACATGTCTTAACCTTGTTTTTAAGCCTAACTAACCATAGATGTGGTTATAAGCATAAGGACATAGGTTTGAGATGAGTTTCCTCAAGTTTAATCAAGTTTATCAATGTTTGAATCAAGAACATAAAAATCAGCCAATTTTGGAGCCCTTTTGGCGACGTTCCAAGCTCTGATTTTCCAGGGAAAACCCAAGGAAACGTAGCTAAGGTCAATACAAAGAAATAGGAAAAAGAATCGAGTGAATCGGATAAGAATTGAGTGAGTTATGCTCATTTTCGTAAGAAGTGCCGAATCTGCTCGAACTCTTGCTTTTAGCTACGGTTTGGAGGATGTTTTGAGAGTTTTTAGTGTTGCAAAAGTGGTAGGGAGGCTGGTTATAAGTGGTATTTATAGGGAGGAGGATTAAGGTTAAGTTGTGTGAGCATTTAATACAATTAGGTGAGAGTTTAAGCAATAAAAAAAAGAAATAATTCAGCCATAGTTGGCTGATTGCAAGGGCTGTTTGGCAGCTTTTATTATTTTTCTGTTGTTGTTTAAATAATGGAAAATGTATAAATAAGAGGTATTTTATATGATTAAGATGCTACATAAAGCCTAATGTGCATTTAACATGTTATCAAGGCCTAAAAGGATTAAGGGACATGTTTTAATTACACCAACTTGCGATATATTAAGTGTGTCATATGAAACAAGTATGAATGATTTACATTTAGGTATTAATCAAGCGAAAAGCATATAACTTAATTTTATAATCGAATAACCAAGTGTTTGAACGTACGAAAGATTTAAGAATTGCTAATACACGATCATTGTTTATGAATTAAACTTACGTTTATGCGAATTACGAACCATGTATCAAACGAGTGCACGTAACAATGTATAACATGTATAAACGATGTATAAAAGATCCGTTTTATTATGATCAAAGTCTCGGATTTTACAATGATACAACGAAATACGATTACAAGGAATACAAGATTTCCAAAAATAGAAATACAAGACGAGACTTTCTAATTATGGTAAGTACGAAGAAGCAGGGCGTTATAGTCTCCCCTCCTTTAGGAAATTTCGTCCTGAAATTTATTCAAGAGGAAGGCTTGAAATAGTTTTAAATAAAAAGGTGATTATTTAAAATTGAGACTTGAAATTTTTGAAATGATTTGAAAAGTACGAAACTTTGGAGAACGACAAGGTAAATTTGCAAGGGAGTTCGTTGTCTAAAATAATTTGAGGTACCATGTGACAACCCTCAAAAATCCAGGTATCCGTACAATTAATTAATATTAATTAATGCTTAATGACTGTGCTGGATTACTTAATTGCTTTCTGATTACTGCATCACACTTACATGTGCATCACATATTACATAATGTCACATCATTATCACATACAAACCTTATTGACATACATGATGCACAAAGCACAGTTAGCACAGTAAACGGATAGAACAGGAATATGCTGACGGAGTTCAGTACATAGACAGACAGTGCTTTAAAACCTAGTATGGGCCAGGGACAAGGTACTACACTAGTATGGTGTGTAGGGAAGTAAGGACCATAAAACTGCGTCACTAGGTGATAGTTTAAGTGCCGGAAAGTGCCTAAAACCCACATGAAGTGCAGAATTCTGCATATTTCAGCAAAATTCAGCTTTTTAACAAGCTAGTTATGTGTAAAAATATGGCAAAATGGTCCTGAATGCTTTCCTAAGTGTCGGGAATTAAAAGTGTCACAAAAAGTAACATAAAGATCATTAAACGGAATAGCTTGACACTTTAACGAACCGGTATCTAACCGAACAATCGGACACTACCCGAAACACCAAAATTATACTAGAAACATTGTTTTATTATTTCCAAGCTAGTCATGATCCCCGAACACCTTAACACCCACTAAAATATCTAGTAACTAACTTAACCAACTATACACTTGGTTTTGAACTAGTAAGTAATCAACTAGTTAAAGCCTACTCTATACCCCCCCCCCCCCACCTACCATCGGCCATACCAACACCACCATACCTCAAAGATTTTATTTCTTTTTATATTAGATCTTGTCTTGCTCTTGTTGACAAAATATTTAGAAGTGATGGTTATAAGTATGGCATAAGGATTCAAGAGATCATCACATATCACACACTAACACACACTTCATCTCTCTCCCTCTCCTCCCCAAGCTCTCGGCCGAACACCCCTCTTCACACCACCACCATTTTCACTTCAAGATCATTCAATCCAAGACCATCCAAGGGTGTAAGGATGTGTTTAACGAAGTGTGAAGCTTGTGGAACTTCAAAGACCTCTCTCATTAGCTTTTATCCTCTTGATTTCTAAACTTGATTTATCCCTAGCCTTGTGCTAGTGGTAAGATCCTTGTACACTCTAGTTTACTTCCATTTTTAGTGGTTAATGTTGAATCATAATCAAGAACATTAAGAACACTAAAGAACATAAGCATGTAACTTGAACATAAGCTTAACATATTATGAAATCTTGATGAGATTATGTTGTTTAGTGTATGTATGATACTTGATTGCTATTTTCTTGAGATTATGATGTTGATCATCATAAGGAGCTTGCTAGATTGTGATTAAACACATGATCTAGCAAGTAGGAGGATGATTATGGAAGGAAACAAGATGATCATCCTCATATGCAAGCATGAACTTGAAGAATAAAATGATTTCTTGAAAAATAATCATCAAAGTGAGTTAATAATCTTGTGGATCTAAGAATAATGGATGGTTTTCCAAATGAACCAAGTTCAAAATATGATTTTTAGAATATCTTGGTTCTTACTTAAACAAACACTATTTTTAATGGTAAAACAAGTGTATAAACACTCATGAAACAAGAAGAACTCACAAAGAAACATTTTTGTAAAATATGTTTACAAGTTGTAAACACCTAAATTCTTTAAGAATGAGATTTTTAAAGAAATAAACACACTTTAAAGGATAACTAGACCTACTAAATACACCACCAAGTTACTATAAGTTTTTGTGAAAGATCAAGTTCATGTTGTTATGTAAATTGCATAGTTTTTGCACTTGGTAAATGTAAGTTGTTTAGGGATTAATTGTTGATTGTTGTGATGATTTTTGAAAAGAAAATGATATGCTTTAATAGCATGGACACCTCCATTTTATTGGAAACTATGGCAAAATTTTCTAAAAATACCAACACTTAGAAAAATATTTTCTAACAAATATTTACTAGTGTATTTTAACTATGGTTTTCGATACAAACTTTGCCATAGATTTTGTTACAAAAATACAAGTATTGGAGGTTGGTTTTTATAAATGAAAATGGGTAAATATATATATTTAGAATATATATATATATATATATATATATATATATATATATATTAAGACACTTGCGTGAATAATTGTATACTTGGTGAAATAGTTATATTATTTTAGGGTAAAGTAATATAACTTAACAAATTACCATGAAATTTACTATCCAAAATAATGCCAAGAATATCATGGAATAAATATATAAGTTACACACATAATCTTGTGGAACCGAACATAGAACGTAACTTACAAAATATTCCGGAAAATACCGTCGTAAATATATTTTTGGTAAATCTTATTTTGGATACAAGAAATGAAAATATGATTTCATTATTATTACAAAGTATATCATATTTTCAACAAGGGGAAAATATATTATTTTTGGAAGTAAAATATATTTTCTTAGTATATTTAGAAGATATATGATTTTTGGGAAAAATATATATTTTCTGGACAATACATTATTTTTGGGACAAAATAAGTTATTATATATATTTTCTAAAGTGGGACTTGAAAATATATTAAATTGGAACTACAAATACAATAATACCAAAAATACATGTATAAGATACCCCCATCCTTGGGAAGGAAATACGGAGTTAAATACTTGAGGAGTATTAATACAGAAATATTGCTTAAACAATTATTCCAAAACTAAATATAATTTAAAGTTAAAATGATTATTATTTTAACAAGTAATTATACAACTTGGAATAACATCAGGAACGTAACTCCAAAACATTAATACTAAGCAAAGGCACGACCCGTCCGTCTAATAGACGTTAGTACACTGTAGGTAGTCGTGTTTGCTGACGAGATCGGAGTTACTAGTTCTGAAGACGCAATACTGTGAGTTCATGTCCCCCTTTTCTTTAAACTGTTTATTTATTTACTTCGGGGGTGAAATACATGTTACAAAAGGATTACATACAGATACTATTGGTATGGTTAGCCTAGGAAAGAACCATAGATCATGTGATTGGGTAGGTGGATACTTGGGACCATTAATCCTCGTATAAGGACCGAGGGGCATGAGTGATAGATCTATTTGGGTGTAGCGAGCCCACACCCATGAGGACCAGGGTGGCCCATAGGGTGACTATGTCTTCCAGCCGAAAGCCCGGTGCAACTTTGCTAGGTTTGAGTCTTCCTACACCGTCACACATATCAGTGGCCTTGCAAACCATTGGTGATTTTTTCCTTGTTTGCTATCATACCGGGACATTCATACTTATACTGTTTACAAAGGTTTTATACATACTCACGAACACATGAACTCGCTCAACTTTTGTTGATGTTTTTAAACTACATGTATTTCAGGGAACTAAGTGGATCTGGCAGGTGTGTGCATGCGTTTCAAGCTGCGTTTTAAATAAAAGATGTCATCCGAGGTCGTTGGGTTTAGGAGATGTATCTTACTCCTAGACGAGATACATGTTTCTAAACCCGGTTTTATTTAAAGTCTTTTGTTGAGTCTTCGTGAACTCATTAAAACATGTTATGGTTTGTAACTTGAATTTGGTGTCGATGTTTTCAGACAAGTATGTTGTGGTATTTTCTAAACTTAATATTTATGGATGAATGTCTTTTGGTTTTATCATATAGCATTGTTATGATTGAATGCTATGGTATTAAGAAGTCACACCAATAACCACGCTTCCGCAAAAGTCAGGGTGTGACATACCAAACATAGTTGAAAACGTGTAGGTGCGTATATAGGTAAAGTGAGTCTAAACAAGTTTGAATAACTTAAATTGAAGATGTATTAAAAATGGGACGTATTAAGAAGGGAGATTTTGACAAACGGTTTGTATTTTGTTGGAAAGTGCGGTAGTTTATAGGGAAAGTTTTAAGGATAGTATAAAAATCACACTTTCGTAAAAATTGTTTATTGAGAGGAACGAAAAGGTTTGGTACTTTGAATAAAGCGTTAAAGGTATACTAAGTACATTTACACAAGAATAAAGAATAGGAAGACGGTTTTAAAGGTAATGAGATAAGTTATGATTTGAATGTTTAAACAAGCTTGATTATGAACGGGGTTCGTATGAAAGAAAGGATAATGGAGAATAATAGGAGTATAGGACGAACGATTGACTCTAAATGAATGCAAGTATATGAATGATATAAGTATTAGATAGACGAAAGTAGCGTGTTAAAGATGAAGTCTCGTCATGGATAATCAGATATAATGTGTTTGTGAGTTGTTTAAAGTTTGTATTAGGTCAAAAGGTCTGCAAAACACTGATTTTCTCATGGCACGTTTTACGAAAGTTTGGTAACATGGTGAAAACACTTATATATAGGAAGTACCAGCGGCGTATCCACCATGTTTTGACCATGTTATGTCCGTCTCGTTATTCGGTGTCATGTTACGTCCCGTGTCTTACCATACACAGTAGTACGCTCTATGGTTTTCATACGCCTATCACTATAATCCCGTGTGCACCCGCGATTATTTTGATCGTCGCATGATCCGCATAGCTTGTACTAGTTGTGTATGAATCAGGGTATACATAATTTAAAAATAAGAATGTGTACGTATAAGAATATAGTTTATAAGCAAGTCCATGCTTAAGTATGTATGGGACCCACGTAAGCGAATCACTCGGATTACGCTCGCGTACGGGTACGAATGTATGAATCATGAGTATGAATGAAAGTATAAGCATAAGTATAAGTTTAAGTATGAATATGCACGTAAGTATGAGTATAAACATAAAACGTACGAGTAGTATGAGTATAAGTATAAGCATAAAACGTATGCGTATAAGTGTAGGTACGAATAATAAAATTTACGTATATAGTGTACGTTGGGACATAGCGGATTTAAGCGTATAAAAGCATTCAAAAGGTTGAGTATGTAAATACGAACGATATGAATGATGTTATCACGAGGTATCGACTAAAATGTGTATGATGATATGCATGTATAGTTGTTTAAACGAAACGTTGAGTTTATCGAATCAAAATTAGATTGAGCTTGATTTGAAGGGTAGAATATAGTTTGTATATGGAAGAGGATATAAAGTACTCATTGGTTACGCATAATGTATTTTGTAATGAATGGAAATGCTACTTTTGTTTTAAAAGAGTTTACGTAATCCGAAGATGGTCGGTCCCATGAAGTCTTCTTGCCCACGTGTTTTGTAAATTGGTGTAGGAAAAAGGTTTTCGATAAAAAGTAAGTTCGTTTCATCAAACAAGAAATTATGAATTTAGGATGTTCTTGTGAAAACGAGGATCCTTAGAAAAGAAATTTAGCAAAAGGACTTAGTGATTGTTAAAAGTTTTAACAAATGATTTGTTGATGTTGAAAAGAGTATTTGGTAAAACGATCATATAACATCTATAAGATCTTATAAGTAACTGAGAAAGGTTGGTTTGATTTCGATTAAGAATGGAAGTCTCTAGTATGATGATATAACGTGTGCGTGTTTTAGTGATTAAGTTGAATATGAAGTTCATGGACCAGAGATTCATTGGACCGATTAAATTGATAGGTAGCATTTCATAAGGTTTTGAAATTCGGGAAATAAAATGTTTTAAGGTATGATTAATAATTTCGTGTATGTGAGTTATGTGAAAATAGATTGTAGGATAAGAAGTATGATTGATAAAACAATGTATTTTGGAATTGACATAAGTGGGTATTTTGATAAATGATAAATGATTTAGGTATGAAACATGATTGTGTTTGCTTGATAAAGTATTTTGAAGGAAAGTTTTGGTAACGATCACCTAGGTAAGGGAATCACCCATAACTCGTTGGTGAGGTTGTTTTAAGAAAAGAAGGAGTGGAGTTAATGGTCAAGGTAAGGAAATCACTCCTAACTCAATGATATGTCTCCATTTTGGCGTTATAAAGAATGTAAACAAAATTGAGTGACGTTTGGAAATCATGCATAGGTATAAATGTATGAAAAAGATTTAGTATGATGAGTGTGTGAGAAGAAAATATCGAAAGTAAATTCGAATTTGAAAGATTGCATCGTATAAAATAAATAATAGAAACACATGTTTGATTAAAATTTGGGATGGTTCCAAAACGGAACTTTGACTAACCAAAGTGGTCGAAAATTCTTTCGAATTTGAGGAGCATGATTTGGCCTAATAGGTGGAATACTCTCGCCGACAAGTCGGTTAACGGTATTTACCCTTCCGGTTACTACATGTCCCAAATCAATCGAAATTTCAAGACTTGGCGGGATTTATGAAAAAATCAAGGAGTGGAACTAGTCGACAAGGTGCGGGTTTCACCCCTAACTTGACAATTTCATATCCTAAGTGTGGTTGGTACTCATCGGGTCAAAATTTAATTTCAACACTTTGACGAGGGTCCACTAGAATTTGAAAGCGGAAATTCTCCATCAAGGTGAGGATCTCACTCCTAACTTGGTGGCGAATTTCGTGTAAAAAGAATAGGTGGATTGAGAGTCTTTCACCAAATTGTGGGTTTCACACCTATTTTGGTGAAGTTGTCTCGTTTGTGTATTACAAGTGGTTTCGAATTTAGTATAAATGAGTAAAAGACGTATGTTCAAAATAATAATAACAAGTATAAGCACATAAAGCATTTTAAGAAAATAACACGTAAGAGACATTTCAAGAATAACATGTAAAGATATTTCATAAAAGTAGCATGTGAAGCAAGTATGGTCGAATTTTGGTGCTTAACTATAGACTAGGTCAAAAGCATGGCAATTTTCCTAATTCCCTATAGTTATGGCTCTGATACCAATCTGTCACACCCCAACCGATGGCGGAAACATCAGAGTGAGACGAAATAGATTGCAAGAGACTTCATAACACTATTTGTGACAAGTATTTAAATGATAAATTTTCATTTCATTTCTAAAGAGTCAATTACAAGGATTTGAAGCAAATACAACAACATGAATAATGAAATACAATACAATAGGAATACAAAATTTAAAGTGTGTATCTAAGCATCCTACTAGACTCCATGCATCACCAACATCATCGCTAAACCTGCAATATGTTTTAAAAGCATAGTTCAATACAAAGGTATTGGCGAGTACACAAGTTTTAGACTCGTGTTATGTGTATAAAAGTATTTTCAATCCAACATAGCAATTTGGTATACAAGGTCAAACTATCATGCATAACTAAAAGTCAAACCCAAGTGTCCACTAGTATAATACCATCCCTCAATGTAGCAACATCGAGACCGTAAAGTATGAATAATAGCATCCCTCGATATAACAATATCGAGACCGAAAAGAATAAAACTTAACAAAACCCCGTCGGGTGGTGTGCTACTCCTATAGCGCTATAATTGTTAAGGCGGGTTAACAAGTAGTATGAATTCTAGCATGAACTTAAGCATAACAAAGCATATATAAGGGTTAAAGTTCAAGGTATATGCTTTCCGATTATCCAATTGTTGACGAGCAATGAGATTAGGAGATCGAAGGTATAAGGGTTAAAGTTCAAGGTATGTTTAGAGTCGAGCTTCGGAATTTAAAACATAAGAATATAACATATGAAAGTAATCATCTTTTAACACATAATACTTGTTTGACACTATGAAACCCCAAGGGTTAGAATGTTTTCATGGGTAGAATACCTATTAGAATCATAACAAGTTTTAGGTCTTAGATGATGCAATCTAGTACTTTGACGAATGAACACAAATTCATCATCAAAGGTTCGAATATTTGGATAGTTTATACAAGTATTATATAGGTTATGTAATATACAATAATAACTCCAATAGTTCAATATTTCAAGCATGAGGTAGGAGGATGAATCCTCCATTTAGGTACCTCTTTAAGTGTCATAGAAATCATGTAGGAGGTAGGAAGAAAAGTCTTCCATTTAGGCACCTCTAAGTGTTCACTACTACACTTGATGTTTTGAACATACAAGGAGGGTCATGAACTACAAGTAATATAAGAATACTAAACACTAATCTATAAGAAATCATCAAGCAATGTGTGGATTTTATGTAGGACAACCCAAGTTAATCCTAAATCACACTTACATCAAGTCTTGAAGTTGAACATCACTTGTGGCTTAAACCCTTGAACAAAACAGAAAGTTTGTGAGGTTTACACCTCTGATTTTACATGTCTTAACCTTGTTTTTAAGCCTAACTAACCATAGATGTGGTTATAAGCATAAGGACATAGGTTTGAGATGAGTTTCCTCAAGTTTAATCAAGTTTATCAATGTTTGAATCAAGAACAGAAAAATCAGTCAACTTTGGAGCCCTTTTGGCGACGTTCCAAGCTCTGATTTTCCAGGAAAAACCCATGGAAACGTAGTATCACACCCCAACCGATGGCGGAAACATCGGGGCGTGGCACTGAGCGAAACAGATTGTCCAGAAGTTTCCATAACAACTATGATTACCAATTATTTAAAGCATCATGTCCCATACCATGACATAAAAAGTAATATAATTATTACAGACAAGATCTAGTCAAATTGTTCTGTTCCGACAACTCAGATTTCAAATACAGACAATTCACTTATTTGTTTCTAGACCTTTCCTAGCCTCGATTTCACAGCAAGCCAAGCATGTAAACATCTTAAGCACCTGCCACATACGTTAAAATAAAAGTCAATACACATAGTGAAAAGGTGAGAATACAAGTTTAATAGATATAGTAGAGTTCGAAATCGTTTACGCATAACCAGCACGTACACAGTGTGAAATGAAGCACGTTAGTTATCGACATGAACCTATCGATACCAATGACTGCGGGTTGACTGCCCAAGGCAGTTCGTAATACACACTCACCACTGTGAGCCATGTAACAACTTGTCCTTAACAACCCCTGAGTGAACAGGTGCTGTGCTGAGTCCAAACTAATAGTACTATCGTTGCTAAGGCAGGTAGACAACATTCCATGTGTAAACATAACAAACAAGCACGCATTAAGTCACGTATAATATGCGGTAATGGTTAGCGTTAAAGTATTGCGTAGTGTGTTCGATGTGATTTAGAATAAGTAACGTATGTAACACCCAAAAGTGCGTAAAGCAAAAAGGGATCGAGTATACTCACAGCGATGATGGATTGACGGGAGCGCTAGAGCAAAGTTAGCCTGAGCAGAATGATAGCATAAACGATAAGCGACGCGTAAAAAGAAGCAACGTGTCAGTGGATCGGAGGGCAATCCGATCGGATGGCTATCCGATCAGGTGACCGGTCGATCGGATGACAATCCATTCGGGTGGTCGCCCGTTCAGGTGGCCACTCGATTGGATTGTCATCTCGTTTGGGATGGATGTGTTTGTGTATGATGGTTTGTCTTTTGAAGTTTTCGTTGTAGCATTTTGAAAACAGAGAAGTATCTCTACCTTTCAGGTCGGTCGATCGAACGGCTGTTCAATCGGAAAACAATCCGATTGGCGAGGCTTCTCAGGTTGAGAACAAGTTCACAGTAGGACAGTCACTCGATCGGATGGCTATCAGATCGGGTGGTAATCCGTTCGGATTGAACATGCTTAAAAATTGTTTAAGTGTTGAAGTCAAAACATCACATGGTCGAATGGCAATCCGATCGGGTGGCAATCCGATTGGACGGCAATCCGTTCGATGTTCAAAACCTCAAATATTGAAAGAAAAGTTAAGTGTGGGACCCAAGGTGCAATCCGATCGGGTGGCAGTCCGGTCATGTAGCAATCCGATCGGACGGCAATCCGTCCCAGATGACCTGGTCGTCTTCTTCCTTGGTTATTTTGGTAGTTTGTCGTTTTCTCGAGACCGTTTGATATCGTGCTAAACTACAGAAACCTCGTCAAGTCCTAGTGACCCGATCGGACAGGAATCACCCTAGTCCGACCAGTTTAACTGTTCGAGACGGTGTTTCATGTTTAACCTGAAATCGGTAATCTCTTGGATAGAATCCAGATCTCGATCCAACACATCCACAAGAAAGAGTAGAAGGTTAGAACAAGCTCCGATTATATGGGTTTTGAGTGCATTGAGTGTAAAAGAGTTGAAAGAAAGTTGGAAAAACCATCTTTCAATCTTTTTCACCATGAATATGTTCAGATCTACGATAGATCTTTGTTCATTCATGTGGAAATCATTCAGATCTAAGTTGTTCTTGGTGGATTGAAGCCAAAACATGAAGTTCATAAGAACACCATGATGATATCATCCTAGAACACCTCAAATCTAGTGATTTCACGGTTAAAAGTTAAGATTCAAAAGATAGAAAGGTGTAGGAGTGCGTGTAGATCAAGAAAGTACGAGATTTAGGTGGAAAACTTACAAGAATCACGAGAAATCTGAAGAAATAGAGGCTGGATCGAGTAGGGTGAAGAGGGAGCTGTCAACATCAAAGGATGTGACAAAGGAGGGTATTTATATGGTTTCCATAAATGGAAAGGGGAGTAAGTTGGTCGATCGAGTGGCAGCCCGTCCGGGTGGCAGCTTGATCGAGTGGCAACTCGGTCGGGTGGCACCTAGGTCGGGTGGCACCTAGGTCGGGTGGCAGCCCGATCGGGTGGCAACTCGGTCGGCTGGCCACTCGATTCGAGTGCTCGGCGCGATGAGTTTTGCGATTTTATTTCGAGTGTTGAGCGTTGCGATGCGATAGAGTTTCCTATTCAAATTACTTTTAATCCCAACTACTATATCAACATACAATCATCCTTATTTAATGTTCGTTTAGCGTTTGCGATTGAGTTGCGATTGCATTTCGATTAACCACCACATCATAACACATAAATAACATGCACAAGTAACACATAAAGGCACACACACATAAGAAATAATAACCATAAATAACCAGAACGCGTAAACTGAGTTGCGAGTGCGATTGCGATAAGCGATAAAGCGATTAAACATGCGATAAACATCGATAAATAGCGATTACACCTCGATTATTAGCAAATACTCCACATAATACAACTAACGTAAAAGCATAAAAGTCTATCTACAAGTTAAAGAAGTCAAAACAGGAATTGAGCAAGGGGTGACAGATCGCAATTAGCAATCTTGTCTCCCTTCGACTTCAATCTTGACTTTGACTTTGACTTTCAAAACACGGGGTGTTACAGCCTCCCCTAGTTGAGGGAATTTCGTCCCGAAATTAGGCCGACGCCGTAACAAACAACTGCGGGTACTTCGCCTTCATGTCGCTTTCGAGTTCCCAAGTGAACTCTGCCCCTCGTTTGCCTTCCCATCGAACCTTCACAATGGGAATGCGCGAGCGTCTGAGCTGCTTGGTTTGGCGCTCCATGATCTCAACAGGCTTCTCCACGAAGTGTAGTGTTTCGTTTACTTGAAGATCCTCTAGAGGTACAATTAAATCATGCTCAGCCAGGCACTTTCTGAGGTTCGACACATGGAAAGTCGGGTGGACGTTGCTAAGTTCCTCTGGTAGTTCGAGTCTGTAGGCGACTTTTCCGATCCTTTCCAGAATCTTAAAAGGTCCAACGTATAGAGGCGCTAGTTTCCCTTTCTTGCCAAATCTGGCCACACCCTTCCAAGGTGATACCTTTAGGAGTACGTAGTCGCCAACGTCAAATTCAAGGGGCTTGCGTCGTCTATCGGCGTAACTTTTCTGACGACTCCGAGCTTTCAGCAAATTGTCTCGAATTTGGAGAACGTTGTTAGTCGTTTCTTGCAATAGCACAGGACCGGTTAATTGCGAGTGCCCGATCTCGTGCCATACAATTGGCGATCGACATTTTCTTCCGTATAAAGCCTCAACGGTGCCATTTGAATGCTGGAATGATAACTGTTATTATACGAGAATTCGACTAACGGCAGGTAATCGTCCCAATTACCACCGCAATATATGACACAAGAACGGAGCATGTCTTCAAGGGTACAAATCGTTCTTTCAGTCTGACCGTCGGTTTGAGGGTGGAATGCGGTACTTAGATTAAGCGTAGTACCGAGAGCCGTTTGAAACGTTTCCCATAGTCGCGAGGTAAACCGAGCATCACGGTTAGAGATGATGTCGCGAGGCGTCCCATGTCAACAAATGATCTCATCGGTGTAGATTCGGGCTAATCTTTCTACCTTGTAGTCTTCTCGTATTGGCAGAAAATGAGCAGATTTGGTCAAACGGTCAACGACAACCCAGATGCTGTCGTGACTTGATGGCGTACGCGGAAGTTTCGTTATGAAATCCATAGCTATACTTTCCCACTTCCACATAGGGATCGGGGGTTGTTCGAGTAAGCCAGAGGGTCTTTGGTGTTCAACCTTGACTTTCGAGCAAGTTAGGCACTTTCCAACATAGAGGGCGATATCTCTCTTCATGCCCGGCCACCAGTACTTGTAGCGAAGGTCCTGGTAAATTTTATCGGCACCGGGATGCATAGAGTACCGAGATTTGTAGGCTTCGTCCATCAAAATCTGTCGTAAATTGGTCCGCTTAGGGATCCAAATTCGGTCCAGAAAGTGGAATATCCCATTCGACTTATTCACAAGTTGGGTTCCATCGTGATAGATCATTTCCTTCTTCAATGTGGGCTCATTAAAACAAGCATGTTGGGCTTCGCGGATGAGGGTTTCGAGATTGTATTGGGCTTAGATATTACGAATGCTGAGCAGATAGCTCCGTCTGCTGAGGGCGTCGGCAACGACATTTGCTTTGCCTGGGTGATAACGGATCTCACATTCGTAATCGTTGAGAAGTTCTACCCATCGGCGTTGATGCATATTAAGTTCCTTCTGGTTAAAGATATGTTGTAGGCTCCTATGATCGGTGAAGATCGTACACTTGGTACCATACAGGTAGTGTCGCCAAATCTTTAACGCAAAAACAACTGCGCCTAGCTCGAGGTCATGGGTTGTATAATTCTTCTCGTGGATCTTGAGCTGACGAGATGCGTAAGCGATAACCCTGTCTCGTTGCATGAGAACACAACCAAGACCAAGGTTTGAGGCATAGCAATAGACTATAAAGTCGTCATTTCCGTCGGGTAAAGTGAGGATAGGAGCATTGCAAAGCATGTGCTTGAGGGTTTGGAAAGCAGACTCTTGTTCAGTTCCCCAAACAAAAGGTTTGTCTTTATACGTGAGAGCGGTAAGCGGCACGGCGATTTTAGAGAACCCTTCGATAAATCGACGATAATAGCCCGCTAGTCCGAGAAAAGAACGGACTTCAGACGGGTTCTTCGGCGTAACCCAACTCTTAACTGCTTCAATCTTCACGGGATCGACGTGAATACCTTAACTATTGACAATGTGACCGAGGAATTGAACCTCCTCTAGCCAAAATTCGCACTTGGAGAACTTGGCATAGAGTCGATTCCCTTGGAGTAGCTCGAGAACCGAACGTAGATGTTGCGCGTGTTTGGCTTTCAATTTCGAATAGATCAGGATATCATCGATGAACATGATGATGAAGTAGTCAAGAAATGGTTTACACACTCAATTCATCAGATCCATGAAAACCGCGTGTGCGTTGGTTAGACCAAAAGGCATAACAACGAACTCATAATGGCCGTAACGAGTGCGAAAAGCGGTTTTGGGTATATCCACCTCTTGGATGCGTAGTTGGTGATAGCCTGAGCATAGATCGATCTTCGAGAAACATGTAGCACCTTGTAGCTGGTCAAACAAATCATCGATGCGAGGCAGGGGATAGCGATTCTTGATTATCAACTTATTCAATTCCCTATAGTCGATGCACATCCTGAACGACCCATCCTTCTTTTTGATGAAAAGGACTGGTGAGCCCCATGGAGAGGTGCTCGAGCGAATGAAGCCTTTATCAAGCAATTCCTGGAGTTGACTCGAGAGTTCACGCATTTCAGACGGAGCGAGTCGATAAGGATCTCTAGCGATAGGGTTTGCTCCAGGAATGAGGTCGATACGAAAGTCGATATCACGACTTGGTGGAAGTCCGGGAAGATAATCAGGAAACACATTGGGAAATTCACGAACCACATGAACGTCTTTCACTCCAGTCTTTCCTTTATTTTCCTTCTCCGCTACTACAATATTAGCCAAGAAAGCTCTGTATTCCTTGCGGAGATACTTGCTAGCTTGGGCACATGACAAGAGTTTAAGACCCTTCGAAGCAGTTTCACCATAAACACACAATAAATCACCATTCGTGAGCGAGAATCGAATCATCTTATCGAAGCACGTAACTTCAGCATGGTTTTCACGAAGAAAGTCCATGCCTACTATGATGTCAAAACTTCCGAGTTGCATCGGAATAAGGTCAATCGGAAAGATGCGATTGTTGAGCTCAAGTGTACAATCACGAAGAACAGAATTAACAGCGACAATTCTTCTAGTGGCGACTTCGACATCGAATGTCGAGGGGAGATGGGAGGGCTTATGATTAAGGAGCTTCTCGAATTCAAACGACACAAAACAGTTATCGGCTCCAGCATCAAACAAACACGATGCATAAATACCATTCACAAGGAACGTACCATTGACCACATTGTTGTCAGCCTGGGCTTGGCGCGCATTGATGTTGAATGTTCGAGCACGGGCGGCTTGTTGCTGTTGAGGCTATTGCTACTGATGAGGCTGCTGCTGCTGGGGCTCTTGTTTCACAACCCTGTTCGGGCACATATTCGCGAAGTGGTTGGGATCACCACACGCGAAGCAGACTCTGGCGTTAATCGCAGGTGCCTGAGCCGCTTGTTGGCCTTGAGGAGCTGGGAGTAGAGCTTGATGAGCAATAGCTTGGGCTGGTGCTTGTCGAGGACCAGTACGGCAATTGGCGGTGAAGTGGCCGTATTTGTTGCAATGCACGCAAAATCTGCAGGCGATACCCACCGGATGATGATAGGTATATGTTGGGCAAGCAGGGTGGGGGCCAGTGTAAGCACGCTTTGCAGGCGGTGCATAGGTAACTGGTGCTGGAGCTGATTGGTGCTGAGATTGCTGCTGAGCCGGTACGGCTTGAAGCGGGGCATCAGTAGTAGTGACAACACAATTCTTGTTGCTGGAGCTGCTGTTGTTGGTCTTCCTCTTGTGAAGAGAGGACTTTGATGACTGAGCGGTAGCGGTTTCGGCGGTTGGTGCGGCGGTAGCTTGGGGCAGGTTCTTGGTAGCTTTATCCCAAAATCCAGCTTTGACTCGCTTGTCGTTGATTTCAGCGGCAAGCAGGTAAGTTTCTTCAATTGTTGCAGGCTTTGAAGCATGCACAAAATCGGCAACACAGTCTGGCAAAGCTCGAATGTACTTCTTGATCGTCATCTCCGGCGTCTTCACTTGGTCAGGACAGATGATACTGAGCTGCTTAAAGCGAGCAGTCAGAGCTGCGTTCTCTCCATCTTTCTACTTGATATGCCAGAATTCGTCCTCCAGCCTTTGGCATTCATGGGGAGGGCATAATTCATCCATCGGCTGCGTGATGCGTGTGTAGTGTATATATAAGTTTAAGTATATTTTAAGCCCTTTTACACTTTTTAGTCAAGTTTTAAATTTATAAAACACGATATTTACTAACACTAAACACACATATGGGCAAGTGCACCCATCGTGAGCGTAGTATAGCGTTGGTAAGATACCGAGGTCGTCCAAGGACACAAGAGCTTTTAGTACCGGTTTATCCTCAACGTCTAATCAAATCAAAAGTTTAGAAAAAGGTTTTTAAACTAGAAAAATAAAAACTAACTAAAATGCTGAAAAATAAAATAAAAGTAAAAACAGATAGACAAGATGAATCACTTGGCTCCGACTCGTGTATAGTGTAACCTTTGATTATTTCCGCACTTTTTCACTTTTTAAGAGATTATCTTAGTTATTGTAGTAGGCCCCTCTTTTGAAGGTGACGTTACCCTCAACCCAGTAGTTTGAGTCAGCAAGGATACAATCCTAAAGGATCGGATTATTAAAAGATAATTAATTAAGTTATTAATGCATATTATGGTAGGCCCCTCTTTTGAAGGTGGCGTTACCCTCGGCTAAGTAGTCTGAGTCAGCAGGGATACAGTCCTAAATAGCCGGATTAAAGTATTAATAGTAGCTTACATATGAGGGGATCAAAGAGTTTGGACCCCCGCCATCTAATACCGGTGGGTATTGAAGGAGGTCCTACTAAATTTGACCCAGGTCCTTGCAGGATCTATACACTGAACAAGGCAAAACTCTTACCAAACCGTTCCCTTAACCCCCGACCAGGTAGCCAACATATCTCCATATAGACCGTGGAGATGTGATGGTGGTGGGTGGTGGGTGAAGTGTGAGAGAGGTGGTGTGCCAAGGGATGGTTTGCAAATGAGCCAAGCACCCCTATTTATAGCCTGAACAGCAGCTCGGGCACGGCCCCGTGTCCATCCTCTTCTCTCCCTTCTTTAATTGCAGTTTGTCTGCATTAGTTGACCACGCCCCCGTGTGCAGAAGCATATCTGTACTATCAAGATTTCCTCAGATTCTGCGAATCTTAGAGTTGACCACGTCCCCGTGTCCGCTGGGCACGCCCCCGTGGTGGGTGATAGAAGCTTCTATAGCTTTGTCTTTTATGCTGGAACTTGGGCACGCCCCCGTGTTCACTGAGCACGGGGCGTGTTCAGTCTTCTGTCTTCTTGATTTTGCTTGGGAAGATGTTGTCGGGGGGTCGGGCATGCCACGTTTGTTCCTTTTCTTGTATTTATGTTAGATTTAGCTGCCTTTTTGCTTCTTTTGTTAATTTAAGCTCATTTAATCTTGAAAATACAAAAGGAAGACAAAAACACACTTTTTCCAACATTAGTACTAAAAATGGTTAGTTTTGTGCCACAATTGATGTAATTTATATGTTGCATTTTGTGCACATCACTGCGTCATTTCCGCGTTTATTCCTCTCGGCTGTCCACCAGTCTAGTGCGCGGGACTGGAAGACGCTGGTAGCATTCAGAGTACGGAGATTTTCAGGACATCCACTCTGGCGCAGAGTGACTTCGATGGAATCAAACCATTGAAACATAGCCGTAGGGCCATCTTCGCCAGTAAATTCCTTTGGACCACAAGCTTTGAACTGCTTGAAACTAAAAGTAGTCTTCGGTGCATCTGTTCGAGACTCTTCAGAAGATTTGCTAGCGTTCTCGTTCAGTTCACTAACAATCTGAGGAAGTACTTTAGGGATCTAAGTAGCGACGAGAGAGGCGAGTCGCTTATCAACTTTCTTTCGTTTCATAGCACGAGAGTGAAGTGATCCAGTGGATGACATTGTCTGTAATAAGCATCGCCATAGGATTCAATCACTGTTTAATCGATTCTCACCTCACACGCCTAGATCTACTAAAGCTCAGGAACACGGACATGTAAACATATAGGCACATAAACACATATTCACATAAGCACAGAGGCACATAAGCACGTAAAACACAGAAGCATAGAAACACAGAAGCATATACGCACAAGAGGCAGTCAGAATACAGAAACCTATCATTCAAAGTCCGCGAGCGTTCGAGAATAGCGTTCGCGAATAGCATAGCGAGTAGTATAGTATAAACGAATAATATAGCAAGCAACATGGCGTAAAGTCGTTCCTCATGTAGTAGCGATTTGTCAGCGGTTGTGCAGGGTGTTGTGTGTTTAGCGGAAACAAAAAGGCATCAGATCGAAACCAGTAGTACCTCAAAACGCTAACAAATAAGCATAAACCGCATAAAATTCACATAAAACGTCAAAATATCAGAGTCGGCAGTAGCGAGCTCAGAATCGAAACGCATAAAAATCGAGAATAGATTTCCTGCGGCTATTTAGACATCGAATAACCAAAGTGGTTCGACTATTCACAAGAACTTTCGGTACACACTTGGCTTTCGGGACTGTGCTTTCGCCTCGAATCTGGGCGACTGGCACGCATCCTTCCAGTTACAGTGTGACTTCAAGTCGTTGGAGTCCGTCGAGACTTTGGTGAGAGCTTTGTAAAACCAAATAGAGATCGGAACAAGTCATCAAGGTTCGGGTTTCACCCCTGTCTTAACGACTTCGTTCTTGTTTTTGATAAAATAAAGGAGAAATTATGCGTCAAAGTATTGATTTCACTCCTGATTCGGCGCAGATTCTCCTGTTTGTAGATAAAATGCGGGTCGAACAAACAATTTAGTCGAGAGTTTGTGGTTTTCACACCTAATCTCGACCTAATCGCTCGTTCATTTTTCGAAAATTAGAGGGTAGTGATAGGGTAGCGTAGGCAAGAATAGCGAGATATAGCAAGTAAGCTTGTACATAACCCCTACAGGGTGTGCACAAGTCGGTCTGTTGGTTCCTAACTATAGACTAGGTCATTTCTAAGACATCGACCCGGACTAGGTCGAGTCTCGCCTAATTCCCTATAGTTATGGCTCTGATACCAATCTATCACACCCCAACCGATGGCGGAAACATCGGGGCGTGGCACTGAGCGAAACAGATTGTCCAGAAGTTTCCATAACAACTATGATTACGAATTATTTAAAGCATCATGTCCCATACCATGACATAAAAAGTAATATAATTATTACAGACAAGATCTAGTCAAATTGTTTTGTGCCGACAACTCAGATTTCAAATACAGACAATTCATTTATTTGTTTCTAGACCTTTCCTAGCCTCGATTTCACAGCAAGCCAAGCATGTAAACATCTTAAGCACCTGCCACATACGTTAAAGTAAAAGTCAATACACATAGTGAAAAGGTGAGCATACAAGTTTAATAGATATAGTAGAGTTCGAAATCGTTTACGCATAACCAGCACGTACACAGTGTGAAATGAAGCACGTTAGTTATCGACATGAACCTATCGATACCAATGACTGCGGGTTGACTACCCAAGGCAGTTCGCAATACACACTCACCACTGTGAGCCATGTAACAAATTGTCCATAACAACCCCTGAGTGAACAGGTGCTGAGTCCAAACTAATAGTACTATCGTTGCTAAGGCAGGTAGACAACATTCCATGTGTAAACATAACAAACAGGCATTCATTAAGTCACGTATAACATGTTGTAACGGTTAGCGTTAAAGTATTGCGTAGTGTGTTCGATGTGATTTAGAATAAGTAACGTATGTAACACCCAAAAGTGCGTAAAGCAAAAAGGGATCGAGTATACTCACAACGATGATGGATTGAAGGGAGCGCTAGAGCAAAGTTAGCCTGAGTAGAACGATAGCATAAACGATAAGTGGCGCATCAAAAGAAGCAACGTGTTAGTGGATCGGACGGCAATCCGATCGGGTGACCGGTCGATCGGATGACAATCCGTTCGGGTGGTCGCCCGTTCGGGTGGCCACTCGATTGGATTGTCATCTCGTTTGGGATGGATGTGTTTGTGTATGATGGTTTGTCTTTTGAAGTTTTCGTTGTAGCATTTTGAAAACAGAGAAGTATCTCTACCTTTCAGGTCGGTCGATCGAACGGCTGTTCGATCGGATAACAATCTGATTGGCGAGGCTTCTCAGGTTGAGAACAAGTTCACAGCAGGACAGTCACTCGATCGGATGGCTATCCGATCGGGTGGCAATCCGTTCGGATTGAACATGCTGAAAAATTGTTTAAGTGTTGAAGTCAAAACATCACATGGTCGAATGGCAATCCGATCGGGTGGCAATCCGATCGGACGGCAATCCGTTCGATGTTCAAAACCTCAAATATTGAAAGAAAAGTTAAGTGTGGGACCCAAGGTGCAATCCGATAGTGTGGCAGTCCGGTCGGGTGGCAATCCGATCGGACGGTAATCCATCCCAGATGACCTGGTCGTCTTCTTCCTTGGTTGTTTTGGTAGTTTGTAGTTTTCTCGAGATCGTTTGATATCGTTCTAAACAACAGAAACCTCGTCAAGTCCTAGTGACCCGATCGGACAGGAATCACCCTAGTCCGACCAGTTTAACTGTTCGAGACGGTGTTTCATGTTTAACCCGAAATCGGTAATCTCTTGGATAGAATCCATATCTCGATCCAACACATCCACAAGAAAGAGTAGAAGGTTAGAATAAGCTCCGATTCTATCGGTTTTGAGTGCATTGAGTGTAAAAGAGTTGAAAGAAAGTTGGAAAAACCATCTTTCAATCCTTTTCACCATGAATATGTTCAGATCTATGATAGATCTTTGTTCATTCATGTGGAAATCATTCAGATCTAAGTTGTTCTTGGTGGATTGAAGCCAAAACATGAAGTTCATAAGAACACCATGATGATATCATCCTAGAACACCTCAAATCTAGTGATTTCACGGTTAAAAGTTAAGATTCAAAAGATAGAAAGGTGTAGGAGTGCGTGTAGATCAAGAAAGTACAAGATTTAGGTGGAAAACTTACAAGAATCGCGAGAAATCTGAAGAAATAGCGGCTGGATCGAGTAGGGTGAAGAGGGAGCTGTCAACATCAAAGGATGTGACAAAGGAGGGTATTTATATGGTTTCCATAAATGGAAAGGGGAGTAAGTGGCAGGTCGATCGAGTGGCAGCCCGTCCGGGTGGCAGCTCGATCGAGTGGCAACTCGGTCGGGTGGCACCTAGGTCGGGTGGCAGCTCGATCGAGTGGCACTCCGCTCAGGTGGCAGCCCGATCGGGTGGCAACTCGGTCGGCTGGCCACTCAATTCGAGTGCTCGGCGCGATGAGTTTTGCGATTTCGATTCGAGTGTTGAGCGTTGCGATGCGATAGAGTTTCCTATTCAAATTATTTTTAATCCCAACTACTATATCAACATACAATCATCCTTATTTAATGTTTGTTTAGCGTTTGTGATTGAGTTGCGATTGCGTTTCGATTAACCACCACATCATAACACATAAATAACATGCACAAGTAACACATAAAGGCACACACACATAAGAAATAATAACCAGAACGCGTAAACTGAGTTGCGAGTGCGTTTGCGATAAGCAATAGAGCGATTAAACATGCGATAAACATCGATAAATAGCGATTACACCTCGATTATTAGCAAATACTCCACATAATACAAATAACGTAAAAGCATAAAAGTCTATCTACAAGTTAAAGAAGTCAAAACAGGAATTGAGCAAGGAGTGACAGATCGCAATTAGCAATCTTGTCTCCCTTTAACTTCAATATTGACTTTGACTTTGACTTTCGAAACACGGGGTGTTACACGTAGCTAAGGTCAATACAAAGAAGTAGGAAAAAGAATCGAGTGAGTTATGCTCATTTTCGTAAGAGGTGCTGAATCTGGCTCAAACTCTTGCTTTCAGCTACGGTTTGGAGGATGTTTTGAGAGTTTTTAGTGTTGCAAAAGTGGTAGGGAGGCTGGTTATAAGTGGTATTTATACGGGGGAGGATTAGGGTTAAGTTGTGTGAGCATTTATTACAATTAGGTGAGAGTTTAAGCAATAAAAAAAAGAAATAATTCAGCCATAGTTGGCTGATTGCAAGGGCTGTTTGGCAGCTTTTATTATTTTTCTGTTGTTGTTTAAATGATGTAAAATGTATAAATAAGAGGTATTTTATATGATTAAGATGCTACATAAAGCCTAATGTGCATTTAACATGTTATCAAGGCCTAAAAGGATTAAGGGACATGTTTTAATTACACCAACTTGCGATATATTAAGTGTGTCATATGAAACAAGTATGAATGATTTACATTTAGGTATTAATCAAGCGAAAAACATATAACTTAATTTTATAATCGAATAACCAAGTGTTTGAACGTACGAAAGATTTAAGAATTGCGAATACACGATCATTGTTTATGAATTAAACATACGTTTATGCGAGTTACGAACCATGTATCAAACGAGTGCACGTAACAATGTATAACATGTATAAACGATGTATAAAAGATCCGTTTCATTATGATCAAAGTCTCGGATTTTACAATGATACAACGAAATACGATTACAAGGAATACAAGATTTCCAAAAATAGAAATACAAGACGAGACTTTCTAATTGTGGTAAGTACGAAGAAGCAGGGCGTTATATGATGCAATTTTCCAAGCATTTTATCGTGTGTTGTAATTTTAATGAAACAATGAAGATTGAATATGCAAACCGCATCCGTTTTGTATACGGAAACAGTGGCTATGGGAAATACAAACCCGACACGTCTTCTGTGATGATTCGAAACATTCCGAATAACTAGCAGAAGAACCCAACACGTCTTCTGCTAGTTACTCTTTTCTTCGATTTCAACAAATATTTCAAGACCATTCATACCTACCAAAACACCGTAAACCCCTTCTTTTAATCTATAAAAAAACATCATTCTTTTAATCTATTAGAACGAGGCAACTTTCCTTATCACCCGAACCGGTGATTTCTTATCCATACTATTCTTCATAGCCATATTCCCACTCACAAGTTGTTGATATTTGGGTGGTGATTTACTCCCGAACAAACCATGCCCACCTTGACCATTGAACTACGCTGAGAATCCACAACGCTTATGGCCAGATTCTTTCCTTCAATCTTGGCAAAATCAATGCCTGCTTGTTTTATTATTTTCGTCTACATGTGTTTTGAAACAGTACGTTTTGCATCGGTGCCTGCTTGAATTGCAGAAAACAAAGGATAACGAAGATGAACATTGTTTGAGAACCTGATTAAGATACACAACGGTCTCTTTGCTTCCTCCACTAGAACTATTTGTGTATGCATTCTTTTGGTAGTTAACAACGGTAATTAGAAAAAAATCTGTAAAATTAATCATATCGATTGCTATAACAGGATGGATGTGACACACACAGATAGATAAGTTGTCACAATTGTCAAGACTGTTTGTCGGGTTTCCAATGCTCACACAGGGTGATAAACAACGCTGATACGAACACATGTGTTTCGAAATAGGCTTTGTTCTTGGTTTAATGAAGTGACACGTAACATCTAGTTATATTCAGATTTAAACAATGCACGCCTCAACTGAGATAACGGACATCCATCAAGCTCAAAAAGAAAACTTGTGTTTCCCATAGTCACAAAAGATTGCGGTTTGTATTTCGCATAGCCACCGTTTCCGTAGTAAAACACGGTTGCGGTTTGTATTTCGCATAGCCACCGTTTCCGTAGTAAAAAACGGTTGCGGTTTGTATTTCGCATAGCCACCGTTTCCGTAGTAAAAAACGGTTGCGGTTTGCACATTCAATCTTCAATACTTCATTAAAAATATCACTAGTAGAAGAACCCGACACGTCTTCATGTTACGGAGAATGTTCTAGAAATTGAAGGAAAATGAAAAGATTTGTTGAAATCGAATTTGACAACTATGACAGCTTATTAAAAGTAGCAATCACCTCCAATCATTTCCTGGTCAAATCACACAATATAAAGTTTAAAGTTATCGTGTGTTGTAGTTTGGAAAGATGACCGAATAGAGATCTGAATAACAAACTGTGAAGAACTTGTTTGTGTCGGGTTCTTCTGCTAGTTATTCGGAATCTATAAATAACCAACACGAAGATCTCTGCGATCGCTAAGGTTTCCATCAACGGACTGATCGGTAACGTTACTCTACCTGTGCTCCGATTTAAGCGGCGTGTTTCGATCAACGTTTATCGACATTGTTAAAGTTGATGAAGAGTTTAGATACCCTAGAATGATTGTGTTTTTACTGGAAAAAACGTGATACTTTAAAAAAACACCATTATATACGGCCCGTATACAATTATACGGCCCGTATAAATGTGGTAACATCAAAAACCTCCCAAAATAAATCCATTGAGCCGTATACGTTTTACAAATCGTATACCGATGTATACGGCTCGTATAACTATATACGGGTCGTATATAATAAAATCAAAAAAACATTCTCTGCGCGTTTTCCTATTCAAAAACATTCTATACGGGCCGTATAATTGTATACGGCCCGTATACACTAGGGGATGTGAAAATAAGATATAGATGGTGTGAGAACAAGGGGAGCCTTTACATTTCACCTTTCACTTAGATGGTGTTGCGAGAGTGTGAAATGTGGTGAGGTGGAAAATAAGAAATGGAAAACAAAAATGGTGTGGTGAGAATAAATCTTACCAATAGCAAAGGTAAGGTACTGTTTAAGGAGAGTAATAGACCGTCTTACGTATACCCTCTAGGAATAAAGAGGCTGCTTCCGATGAGACCCTCCGACTTGATAGTAGCTTTGCATCAAGCCTTGGACATAAAGCACATAACACTCGGCAATTAAGACAAAGCTAAGTTAGGGTCTGAGGAGGGTAAGATGTTGACCGCCTTACCTCTACCCCGTAAGAATAGAGAGGCTGCTTCCAGTGAGACCTCCGGCTCGATAGTAGTTTTTGCATCAAGTCTTGGACATAATTATGCATATAGGTGTTGTACTCAAATGTTTTAAGAGTTTTTCAAAATAAATTCTAATATTACGTACTCAAATGTTTTGAGAGTTCTTCAAAAAAAAATTCTAATATTACACCTTTAACTCAAATCTATTCGACTTTTTTATTTTTAACCCAAATGTTTTTATTTTTTGTAATTTAACCTCACAGCTTTTTTACTTGTGAATTTTTACTTGTGAATGACACCCCACAACACTTGGTCATAGACAAGAAATAGTCCCACTCAAATATCACTATGTGAACGATTAATGACAGGTGTCATTCTTAGAATTTTTATTAGCGTAAACAAAAACAAATATATAAAGTTCTTGTAGTTAAATTAGACATTATTAGTTGGTATGAATGATCTTGCGTTACTTTCATCTAACCTTTCAAGCTATCGTTAAAGTTGTAAATTTATGTCCGAATTCCGATAAAGATTGTAGAAATTGTTCGGGATGCATTTTGAAAGCAACATGAGAATAGTCGTGTAGCTATGAATTTCAGTTTTGTAGCAACATACACACTTCAAGTTTTCAATGGCTGCTAGCTTGGGATGAGCACGGTATCCGTACGGTATCGAACCGGCACCGACACCGAAAAATTGGGGAAATTGGTTCCGGTACCCGAATACACCGGTTCGGTACCGATATCCGGTACCAAATGCTCATCCTTACTACTGGCTATAAGAACTCAAGGATCCATCCATCATCATCTTCCTTATTCGCTCGCAAATAGCCTGCATTGTTAGGTTTATAACTACAATCTACCTTTAAAAAAAATGAAATTATGTTCGAACCTACACCAAGTTTGAACCATATATGATGTCAATGTTGTAAAGGGATGATAATAGTTAACATGGTATAGTTCAAAATGAAAGAAATAAAAAAACTGAAAATTTGTGTGGGTGAATAATATATTTTATATATTGAACAAATGAAAAAAATAATAATAAAGCTAACCAACAAATCTTCCTGTACTAATAAACAAAAATCTTGTCCACTTATCCCAGCTCAGTTGGTGGGGAAGCCGGCTGTCTTCTTAGGAGGCACCGGTTCGATCCCTGGCTGAGGCTGGGTATTTGGACATCTCGGTGAAGGCTTGGCCCGGGGTTTTACCCGGGCTCGAGTCCAAGGGGGGGCGCGGTTTTACCTATTCCACGGGGTTTCCGCGCATCAGGGGTGTGCTACGCTTTCTAGCGGTGGTCGAGTAGTCGGCCTTTGGACATAGCTCCGAAAGGGTGGGTTTACACGTGGAAAACAGTTAGCCGTTCAAAAAAAAAAAAAAATCTTTTTTGACACGTGTCACTTACTGATGCTTTCTCACCTTATTTTCCTATTTATCTATGTTAAATAACAATAATAATTTTAAACTAAAAATTAGATAAGAATAAATATTTGTTTTTCTATAAATAATTTTAAACAAAAATTTAGATAAGGATACACCTTTTTTATAAAAGATTTTCATTTACTATATAAAAGATAAAATAATAATAATAATAATAACAACAACAACAACAATAAAAAGTAAACAATAATAAAAAACTTTTTACGGCTTAAAAATTTAGATACGGATACACATTTTTTATAAAAGATTTTCCTTTACTATATAAAAGATAAAATAATAATAATAACAACAACAACAATAATAAAAAATAAACAATACTAAAAAAACTTTTTACGGCTTATCATTAACAATATAATTAAATAAATAAATAAATAAATAACAATAAATAATAATAATAAAGATTATATATTAACAATATTAGTTTGATATAACAATAATAATAATCTAATATATCATTATTAATAATATTATTATTAAATTAAAGGAGAGAGCGCCACGTGACATTATTTGTAATCCTTTATTAGAATTATATTATATTAGATTGCATTATTGTTTTTTCTTTAACTAGAATTAAATAATTTTAGGTCCAGGGCATATGCTTTTATTCAAACTATAAGTGTTTTTAGATGCATCACTATAATGATTTTGACTCACTGTTATAGTCGCACAATTCTTTCAAATGTCAAATTTAGACAAATTAGTTTCACATTTGTAATGTTAGACATGGTGTTATAATTGGTTTACACCCATCACTCATCGCACATTGCATCAACATTTAGAAAAAAAACATCATTTTTAAAAATATAACAATTCTATACTCCATTCAAAGAGAATTTATTTCTTACGGTATAATTCTTAAAAAATGATGAAATACATAAAAATGTGGGGATCGATCTCCACCTTTTTGTACCATAAACTCTCTTGAATACAAAATTGAGACGAGTGTTTTATCTATCAAAATAAACAAACAAGGATGAGGGTCCTTAAAACTAACTAAAATAATTGTATCTCATAATTTGAATGCATCATGAAAATATTATTCAACCCATGTAATACATCTGTTTTTAAGCTAATAGTAAATATAAAAAAAAACAAAGTAAAATGTTATAATAAGTAAATAGTACATCAAAGTTCATTTTTGAAAGATAAATCATGACGACTGTATGTATTAATACATGACATTATATTTTGTTCAATACGTTCAATACATGGTTTTTTTTTAAAGATAGATCGTTTTTGTTATTTATTATATAAATTTACACTTATACAACCCGTGTAATACACGGGGTTTTAACCTAGTGATAATAATAAAACATCAATAACTATCATAATATTTAAAGTAGAGATATAATTATGACCAGCACAAATTAATAAATGTAATAGATAATATATTAACTCGGCTAACACAAAATAAATCCAATCGCTAAGACCATCGGGTGTGGGGGTCGTCCCCTCTCCGTCTCGGGTCGTCGGCCACGTTGCACACCGCCCTTTGCGGATCGTCGCGGCGCAAGCGGCACTCTTCGGACGTTGGGGACGAGCTTGTTGATTGGCTGCTTATATTTCCCCCACAAATTTGCTCTCTCTCTCTCTCCTTGCAGGGTACAAGTGAATCAGCACAAGGTACAACTCTTGGGTAGTCATTGCTTCCCCTCCACACCCTTGGGTAGTCCCCAAAGGGATGGTCCTCCGCCCTTGCTGAGGTGGCGCCTACGTGACGGGTAGTCCATTTGGGGACTAACCAAACCACACCCAATGGTCTAAGTAACTAAGTTTGACATACTTCTTAGACACCTATAGACAGGGGCAAACCTACTTAGTGTTGTGGGTGGGCGGTCGCACCCGTTGAAAAAAAAATAGTGTGTTTTTTAGGGAAAAAACCCTACCGCACCTCTTGAAAATGTGGTTGAACCCCTCATCTGTACCCCGACAAATAATTCCTGAGTCCGCAATGCCTATAGAAGTGAGTTTTAATGACATCGTCAATGTTGAAACATTTTAATATGCACTGATATTTTTTTTGAAGAGGAGTCGAAGGCTTACTTCATATACTGACATTGTCAATGTTGCATTTTATTAAAGAAGAATGACATTGTCAATGTTCAATTTTTTTTTTTAAAGAAGATAAATTAAGATCAATTCAGAAGTAATTAAATATTTACAAACTTACTTAAAAGGCATTTAATAATTATGAGCCACCTTTTAACCCTTCGATAGTTATATTTCGAAGAATCGTTGAAATACCTCTTCTATTTTTTATTGACCTTTCCCTTATTTTATCGTGTATAGTTAAAGAATAAATTTCAATCAAATATTTACATTTACAGAAAGTATAAAACTGAAAGGTAAGTTGAAGAAAATAGTTGTGAGTAAATAAGCTTTGTCATCTATCGGTGGCATGTTCAGTTGTTCAAGCTCTCATGAATCTCGTGAGTAAATGTTTTTAGCCGTTTCAACATACATGTCGTCTCATGACTCATAAGGCTATACGGTATGGGGATCGGCTTTGGACCGTCCCCATCCGTTGCCGATCCTACAGCCATGCCGCCCCCCCCCCTCACTCGCGTCGTCTCCGTCGGTATTCCGACGTCCAGGACGGAGCAAAAAGTGGGCCCCCTTTCTTTTGTTTGTGGGATTTGTACATTATGCTTTAATACTTGTACATAGTTTTGTGGGGTATGATCATCTAGCACCATCCTCCCATACCCTCTAGTTTAGTGGGATGGACCATCCTTGGGAGGACTATGACGTGGCGCCTACGTGGCGGATCATCCTCCAAGGATGGACCATCACCATACCCAGTAGCCTAAGGCTAGAGGGTATGGTGATGGTCCTCCCTTGGAGGATGATCCGTCACGTAGGCGCCACATCATAGTCCTCCCAAGTATGGTTCATCCCACAAAACTAGAGGGTATGGAGGATGGTCCTAGATGATCCCACCCCACCACTTTTATGTTTTTTATTTTTTTAATCTTCTACTTTTTTTTAACATTTAACAAATAAACTAATAAAATATTTTCATTAATATTAAAAACACATTACATAAACTTAAAAAAGAAAACATAAACTTAAAAAATAAAAAAAAAGATAGACTTAAAAAAACATAAACTTAATAAAAAAAAACATAGACTTAAATAATTTGATGCTTCTTCATGATGTCAGTTTGTAGTTTTTTCAACATCGAACGTTTCGGCTCGGGATACTCATCGACATCCATCGTTATTATTTCCCATTCCTTGAGCCAAATATTTTCATCGGAAATTCGAATTTTTTCATTGGACAATCGGACCTTTTCGCATAACTTTTCTACCGCCACACGAGTCTTTTCTTCGATGGTCCGCTCCTTCGCCTTCGCCTTTTGGGCCGAGACGTCCGTGTATGTTTTAAAGTGTTCCATAAACTCTTCCATCTTCGGGTCCACCTTTTCCTTTTCTTTCCCCTTCGCCTGCTCCTTCTTTGATTTGTCCCGGCCCGGTGGACGCTCCGATTCATGTACGGCGTATTCCTCTTCGTCAAACTCGGCGTCATCGTTTAAGTTTATGTGACACCTCGCGTCCGATCCACCGGCGCTAAAACTACCCGATTCCGATGTCCTTTGCCGCTTCGCCATCTCCACCTCGTTGGGAATCGGCGCCCATTTTTGGTGCGTTTTCAAAACTTCCCACTCGCGAATGTGTGCGAAGTTCGTATTACCATTGTTCGCCTTGTACATCTCCAACGCCTTTTTAAACACATCTTCGTCGCTCATGCCGCTACGACACCCACTTGTATATATTTTATTATATTCATCGCAAAACTTATTGACGAACCCGTTCATTTTTCGCCACTTTGATGACACCGAGTCGATATCTCGATACTGGCCTTGGTCCATTAGCTCAAGGAACTTCGCCAAAACCTTGGTCCAAAACCCGTCACCCGTTTGATTATTACCTATAAAATATGTTAAAAAATATGTTACAAAAAATAAAAAACTAATTCAAAAAAATATAAACTTAAAAAAAAAATAAGTTAGTTTTACGAACCTTTTGTCAGGTGTGACGTGCCTATGTAAGCCTTAGCTAAAGCTTCTTCCTCGATTGGCGTCCACGGTTTCGCCTTTGGTTTGGAGGGTTGCTCACCCACCACTTGCTTGCCTTTTTTTCGTTTGCCTTTTTCTTTTTGCGGTTGGGTTTTGGGAACAACTTCCACATCGTCGTCGGGTTCGGATTGTTGAACGGGTTGCGTCGGGATCGGTTGGGGTTGAACGGGTGGCGTCGGGTTCGGTTGGAGATTAAAAGCACCCCGTATCATCATTTGTTGAAGGGCTTGATTTTGAGAGAATTGAGCGAATTGGTTCGGTGAGTGTTGGAATGACGCAAAGGCGTTTAACGAATATTGAGAGAATTGGTTCGGTTCGAGCGTCGGATAATATCCCGGAACCGAGAAAACATTCGGTTGGGTCGGGTTGTTAGGATTGTTCGGGTTGTTGGGGACGTTCGGGTTGTTGAAGGGATCCATGGTAGAGTATAAGTTTGTAAAAGTGGAAGATGATTTATAAAAAATAAAGTGAGAGAGATGAGAAAATGAGGTTAAAATGGTGAATAGAGGTGAAAATGGATTTGAAATTTATATATTTTGGATTTTTGACCGTTGCTTTTTTTGTTTAAATTGGATATTTTTTTTTATTTTAACGGTAACTTTTCAAAAGGGGGCCCACTTTATCGGATCGTCGCCATCATCTTATGCACGATGGAGAGGACGGGACGGGGGGGGGGGGGGGGATGGTGTTCCGCCGGCGCCGAACCTCGACGGGGTTGGGGACGGACCCCATACCCTATAGCCTAAGCATTACACGTTAGCTAGCGGGTCCTTTATACGCATTCTTCATCCATCATTCATTACTCCTATCTCAATGCCACGTCACCATACCTCCTCTCATCATTCACCTTCGTCACTCAACCTATGTTATACCGATCACTCACCACTCACATATTCTTATATTTCTAATACAATCAAAATATCAAATATAGAGAGAGAGAGTGAATGATGAGTGAGATGGCCACCCTGTGAAGTCTCTTAACAAATAATCATTCCAGTTATAATTTTTTATGTAAAATGGTGTTCCCCGTCTCCATCTATAATTTTTTTTGCATGTTGGTTATAATTTTTTGCATTGCGATCAACTCTCAGAGTTTTGTAAGTTTATAAATATTTAAATGAATAATGTTGTCATCTAAATTAAACCCTTTAACTAATTTTTAATGTGTAACATCTAACATCTTGACTATATATGTACGTTTTTGTCCACCACCGTTCACTCTCTCTCTCTATATGTAATGGAGTTTTATGATTTATAGTTAGGGGAGCGGGCGTGGTCACAAGTGATGAAATTCCATCACTCACAAACATCCAATCATGTTTCGCCATGTCAGCAACCATTATTCTATCACTCACAAGCATTTTTTAGTGGCGGTGGTCATCACTAGTGATGAAATTCCATCCTCACAAATTTTTTTATTATTTTTTTAAATTAGAAATTAACAATAAAACACTAAAATTATAAATTTCATTAAAATTAAAACATATTAGTTCAATTTAACATACTAGAAGCTACAATTTAAAAAAAAAATACTAAAAAAACTCTACTCCTCGTCCGACTCATGAAACTCCAAACCTAAAGAACCTACTAATTCGATTAAATCGTATCTCAACCGAAAGTGAGTTTCTTCATCACGCAAGTCTTGTTGGATATTTTCTGGAACTTGAACTTGTGTAGGAGGATCCGACACCAAATCCGGAGATATTGCACGTCCGTCTTCTTTGATTATCATATTGTGCAATATGATACATGCATATACTATGCTATGTATGGATTTCTTGTTCATCGCACGAACCGGTCGGTGTAGTATACCCCATCTACCCTTTAAAACACCAAAAGCCCTCTCAACATCTTTTCTTGCCGATTCTTGCAATTTTTTGAACACGATTTCTTTAGCCTCGACAGGAAATGAAGGAGCTTTCACAAAAACATACCATGATGGGTAGATACCATCCACAAGAAAAAAGTCTCGTCTGTAATATCGTCCGTTAACATAGAATGGACAGAAGTGTGCGGTACCATCCGTGACGGTTTGAAACAACGGCGACATGTGCAACACATTGATGTCGTTGTGTGAACCTGTAACACCGAAATATGAATGCCAAATCCATAAATCATTCGACGCCACCGCTTCTAGTATGATGGTTGGTCTTTTGATGTCACCCTAACATACGCCCCTCGCGACTCTCTTGGACAATTTTTCCACTCGATATGTGTACAATCGATGCTACCGAGCATCCCTGGAAAATGCCATCTAGCCTCATGTGCGGCGTAAATACGTGAGATGTCGTGTCTCGTCGGTTTACGTAAAAACTCTTTACCATACAACTTAATGACCGCGTTGCAAAAAAATTGCAGACATTCACGGGAAGTTCTGGACGCCATAGATAGATATTCATCATATTGATCGGGAGGGTTACCTGTCGCTAGTTGGCGAATGGCGGACGTGCATTTTTGTATCGGCGTGAAACTTGGTTTGCCCCTCGCATCGTAAAGTTCTTGAAACCATTCCTCGCTTGCTTCGATGTCTCCAATAATTTTTAAAAATAATTCTTTTGGTAAACGAAAACGATCTCTAAACGTTTCGGAATTGTAGAACGGATTCTCCACAAAATAATCGTTCATTAACACTTCGTTGGCACGTATACGATCACGGTCTACCATCTTCTTCTTTGGGCGGGGCGAACTAGTATCAAGTTCGTTATACACCGACACAAAATATTTTAGCGTCTCATTGTCGGAAGACAACTGGGTATCGCCATCGCTGTCCATCGGAAACGTCGAATCCGTAGGAAACTCCATTTGAGAAAGATGTAGATTGTGTGAAATGTGTTTGTGTTTTGGTATGGGTGAAATGGTTTAAAATTGAGAAGTATATATATAAAAGGTTTAAAGGTTATTTTTTTATTAAGTTTACCGTTAAAAAACGGTCAAAAAATAAAGCCCAACGTTCAAATTTCTCAATCTTCAACGCGTGATATTCTCCACGCGTTTTAATTTTCACGAGTGATGATGTTGGTGGTGGCGGTGTGCTAAAGCTGGCCACGCGTGATGGAGTGTCCATCACGGACCACCCCCATTCCTCTTATGCAAATGCTTACAAATAAATGAAATAACCAAATCGAACTGTCACTATAGCCAAACTTATATTTTGTGATTTTCGATAAATAATATATCATAAAATTTACGTATTGTCTCAACCTTATCCTTCATAATTAAATTGGTATGTTAGTTGCATTTTTTAAACATTGATTTATTGAATTAAACTTGAATTGACGAACACTAAACACCATAGTTGACCAATATAACTAACTAGAATTGATTCCCTATGTTGCGAGGCCGGTTCTTTTTAATGTGATTTGAACGTATTGTATTTTTTTTAAGACTACAAGAGTCTTTGCGAAAGGACATCGAAAGGTGTTTCGGGGTTCTTCAACAACGATGACATTTTATTAGAAATCCTTATCGTATGTGGGATAATGATAGAATTCGAATGGTCATGTATGCTTGCATCATAATGCATAATATGATTATAGAAGACGATGGAAAAGCGATATGCCAAAACTATTTTCCGTAAGATGTAGTTGAAGGAACCCAAACAACACTGGAAGAGAGAATCTTAAATGCTCAACTACTGCAATCTAAGGAAATACATAACGCATTAAAGGCGGATTTGGTGGAGCATGCTTGGGTGATTCGCCCAATTCGACACGATGGCGACATCGAAGAAGACTACGAGGAAGAAGAAGATGTAGCAGAATTCGAAGTTGGGAACTTTGCAGACGGAGGTTTGCATGATAGAGAAAACGGAGAGGAAGGAGAGAACGACGATGACGACGAAGATTAAATGTATTGTTTTTTTTTAAATTTAATTAAAGTGTTTTTTTTAATAATTTAGAGATTAAATGAGAAAAAATAGAAAATTAACAATTAGGTAATGATGGGTATAGGGCTTTATGACTACACCCTCTTGTGATATAAAGCCCCATAAAACCCCCTCTATGACGTATGTCGCCACTTATCACATAACATCCCCTAAAAGGCTTTATGACTACATATACATATGGCCTTATCTCACAAATTTAGGTGTGTGACCCACTGCCTTTCCTCTCACTAAGTGAAAGATGTAACAAGTAATAGGGAGGTGTATTTAGATACACCAAAAAAAATGGTTAAAAGAGATTGTAGTGAAGCAGTCAACATAATAATGCGCCTTCTTCGTTTGTAACCAAAACCGATGTACCGTAAACAATTTTATAATAAATACTAGTAGGTGCACAAAGTACATATAATAAGACTATCAGGTGTCCCCCACTCCCTATAGTCTAAGAGATATGTTACACGTAAATTAAATATAGTTAAGCATGAACATAATCACGCATATAGCAAAACAATTACGCATGAAGTAAATATAATTACGCAACCTATATTTATCGTTGATACGGTCCTCAAGTTAAAATCCTTTTTGTATTTTAATCTTTTATAAATTCTTTTAAGCCAGGCATGGTACAACGGCTAACTGGGACCCATATCTTCCACATTTTTGTCCTAAAAACCCTCTACTGTAACCTTTAATCATGTCTGCTTTTTTTTTTTTTTTTTAACCCAGAAAAGAACATCACATTTTGCACTGGATATAGTCCCCCTTTCTTGAACTGCTTATTTTTTTAAAACCAAGAAAAGAACACCACATTTTAGGGTTTCAGTGGAAATCTTGAAGATGGTAAAGAAGAAGATTTGCAGTTTCCAGTGGATAATTGCTCTAGGGTTTCTGCTACTTGCTGCTACTTCTGTTTCATCCAAGAATCATGGTAACTACTGTTCTGTTTTTTTTTTCTCATTATGTGTTTCTGTGATTGTGAGTTTTCTTTATGTTAGTTTGCTGGTTAAAATTTCAAAAAAAAAAAAAAAAAAGTGTTATTTTTAAGTTTCTCAAGGTTAGCTCTTTAGGTTTCAGATTTTCTGCTTGAAAATGGTGTTATTTGAGCTTTTGGTTTTTCATATTATTTGCTTTTGAAATTTCCTAAAAGACTGGCAACTGCACTAGACTTGTACAAGAAAATATAAAATATATAATTAGTAATTTATGGGTCAGTGTGCTAGAGAGTTTTACAATGATAAGATATGTTCAGTTATTCAAACTTCAAACTAGAGCTAAACTAAATAAACTGAATGAGATATGGATGCTTTGAAGTTCTAGAGGAGGCTTGAAAAATCCGAAATGGTGCATTTCCTTTAGAATTTAAATCTTTAGACCATTTCTCGCAAACTTAATAGACTGAATGAGATATCGATGCTTACATTCTGATCAATTTATGTTATGACATTAAGGAAATCAAGCAAACGACCTTGTTGACGTTATCAACAAGAACCGAACAGCAAAAAAACTTCCACAGCTAAACAACAGTCCTGGTCTCGGCTGCATAGCCTTACAATACATAAAAGAATGCAGAGCCAACTGCAGTGTAAACAACACGCTCAACTGTAAACCACCAGAAAACGACTTCACCGAAATATTCGCCCCAAATTGTGGGGTCGAGCTTCCTACATTTGGCACAATCTCGGGACTCATTGTTGGCTGTCAACAAAAGCATCTAGACCCACCAGAAGCCTTCTCGCGGGTGCTCATCCACAACAACAGAACGCTTTCAGTCATACACAATAAGACGCATACTGAAGTTGGAGTCGGGATTGTGCGTGCGAAAAGTCATAAAGGCCCTTACTTGTGGTGTGCTTTGTTTGGCAGTAATAAAAAGAACTCTACTTTTGTTCTTGAGGATCTTGGCAAAGGGATTGAGCAGAAGGAAGGGTGTTACAGTGGGAGTGGTGTTTCTTGCAGCTCGGGAGGGCGAAATGGTCATTTTGTATTTGCAATAAACTGTGTTTGGACATTGGTTTTCTGTTTTCTTGTATTGATTAGAACTGGTTTCTTTTAAAATTGTACAATTTTGGAGTGTTTTTCTTTTTATTAAGAAAAATTGTGTTTGTGTAGAAGACTGGATAGTTTTTCTCATTCATGTTTCATTTCTTCGTTTGTTTTTATGAATGGCAAACAGGGATGCAAACGAGCCGAGGCTCAGCTCGGTTTGAGCTTTGTTTTCAAAGCTTGAGCTCGGCTCGTTGGCAGTTTCTCAAGCTCGGCTCAGGCTCGACTCGTTTATTATCTATTAATTAACATATAAAGTAAAATAATATAAATAATAGACTCGTTTAGGCTCGTGAGTTTGATAAGTGAAGCTTGGGTTCATGCTTGTTTACTAGACAAGCTTATTTTTAGGTTCCAGCTCGGCTCGTAAACAAGTTTAAATAAGCTTAGCTCGGCTCGTTTACTAGACAACTTTAAACAAGGGGTATATGTTATTAAATATTAATAAAAACTAATATTACACTAAAGCTTGATAAGGCTCGACGAGCCTGACGAGCTTCACATGCCATACTCGAGCTTGAACTCGGCAAAACGAGCTTTTATTCTAGGCTCAAGTTTGGCTCAGGCTCGATAAGGCTCGCCTCGTTTACTAGACAACTTTACTCAAGGGGTATATGTTATTAAATATTAATAAAAACTAATATTACACTAAAGCTTGATAGGGCTCGACGAGTCTGACGAGCTTCACATGCCAGTTGAAGAAATCGGATCTGGAAATTGAAATCAAAAGGAGAGCAGAGGTCAAGCATGTCGAGCAGATCTGAAATCGAATTGGATCTGAGATCCGAATGTGACACAGATCTAGAAATTGAAGATAGTTCTCAAATAGAGATGTAATTGATTGAAACCCTAGATAAATCTGCTTGAATCGGCGAATCAATTGAAATGATAGATCTGGTTGAATTGGTGATCGAGCAGTGGTAGGGCAGAAGTAGCAAGTCGGACCAATGTTAGGGTTTTGATTCTGATTATTAACGATTCAACTGAAATTGAGAAAAACACAATATATTGAAGAAGATGATACAGACTCTATAGCTAACCACCGAAGTGGCCCAGTGCCATGCCCTTCTCAATGCATAGCAAAGAGCCAAATGATCTCACTAACATTCCTCTACCTCCCTATGACGTTCCTCCTACCTCCCTATGCGTTATTGACACTTATTTATAGAAGAGTAAATGGCACTTGACCCCCTCTAACAATAGACAATGACAATTTAGACTAGAACTAGAATATGATTCCTCTCAGCTCGTTTCAAGCTTTTTCTCGAGCCGATCTCGAGCACTTGCGCTGCTCGGCTTGTTTGCACCCCTGTAGGTAAATAGTACATGCATAGCTAGATGAAGTTGGGTCGACCCGAAAACACTATTTGGATGGAAAATAAGCTGCATTTGTGTCACGTGGCACCGGTAATGTTTTGACATCATTCGTTTAATCGTTGCACTTGACAAGGTCTACAGCCGTGAGCGGATTTAGGTTCCGAGAATGCATTCCGAGAATGCATCAATTGACACGGGCAATTTATTTCTAGATGTTATATATTTGTATTCAACAGTGAAATAGAGTTGTAAAACTACTGACCTGAAGGCTTAAACAGAACTAGATAAACCAAGATAACATTTAGTTTAAACATGTATCTGTGTCTTGACTATTTACATACTATGGTTGTGCCAACATGTGCATATATAATATAATATATATACAGTTGCATCATCAAGCTGGGAGTTCTGAAGTCGAAACCGAAGCCTGGGTGTCGTCTGCATGTGTGTCACAAACATTGCATCTACAAACCGGGCACACGCTGAAACAAACAAAAAGAGAACAAATTGCATTTAAATGTGCATATAAACTAATAATTGTAATTTAATGCTGCATATATAACAAAAAGAAATACCCGTTGACTTCTTTAAGCCATTTATCGACACAAGGGGCATGATATTCATGTTGGCATGGAAGAACCCTAATTTTATCTCCTTCCTCATAATCAACCAGACAAATGTAGCACCTGTTCCCCAATTGCTTACATTATAATACCATTTTAAAATATTAACTGCATTTTGTGTCAAACTATTGACCATTTGACTTACTGTTGCACATAATTTGGGCCACTTTCGGATGCGTTCATCTTCTTGTGACTTTTAAGAAGAAAGGAATCCACAACAGACTCGGGGGCAGGTAGTGAGAGCATTGGCATTGATAATGATAGAGGCTGCCTGTGGATTTCATCCAGTACCTAACCAACAGAATAAAATATATCAAAAAAAAAGCTAAATTTTGGTAATTCAAAACACCAACAAGTTTTATGTTTTACCATTATGACCAATTTTTCTAGTTGCCCAATTTTAATTATTCAAACATAGATTGTATTCCATTTTAATCCACATAATTACTTTAATAGTTTTGTGTAAAGGTGGCAATTTGGACCCGTTTACTTATGAATGGGTCCATAATCCATATTGGTTGTGTTTTCCCACACAGCTCAAAAAAAATGAGTAAAGTGCAATTTCATCCCTGAGGTTTGACCACTTTTGCGACTTCCGTCCCTGAGGAGCCAATTTCATCCAAAAAGTTTGAAATCTTGCCATTTTCACCCCTGAGGGTCATTTTTCAAGGGACGAAAGTCGCAATAAATTGCCAACCTCAAGGATGAAAATGACAAAAAAAAAAAAACCAAAGGTGAAGGACTGCATGCACAAAAAAAGTCGTTTCGGATGAAACAAGCAAATATGGCCCAAACCTCAGGGACGATTTTGGCAATTTACTCTAAAAAAAATTTACCTCAGACAAAGCCTGAGCAAGCAAAACCACACGGGATATAGTTCCAAGTGCACCAGCCTCTTCATCCATGAAAGACGAGCCACACGAGCAAGTTCCATCGCGATGCAGCCCAGATGCACAAAGCCTAGCATGTTCATCAACACCACCTAAACTTCTTTCTGACATCTACACATATAGAACACCATTAGATGCTATTTGATTGTAAAAAAAAAATAAAACAAAGTCCTAAAAGTTATTGAACTTAATAGAATACTCTCACATACATGTACCTGGATATAATAAGAAATATTTTTTAGGGTTTTATTCTTTGTTTTTAGTTGTGTTTCACCACTTTATATTTTTTTCTAAGTTTCTACTCCATCTCTTTCGTTGTGGTTGTTGGGAAGAGGTGAGAAGTGGTATTTGGTTTTTGATGATTTGACAAGTTACCAAATTGTGACATTTCAACCTAAATTGACTATTCCACTCTTGAAGAAGTGAGCTAAATAAGATCTTACGATATTTTATTCTTTAACAGCAAAGTATAGGACAGATTACAACTAAAAGTGATGCCAAATATCTATTGCCCAAAACTCCAAGATATATGTGAAGCTTGACTTGAGAAATATGCTAAAGAGGTTGACTATAAGTTAAATACCTAAAATACCCCTCAACAATGACATACAAAGGACTTTTGTATGCTATAAGATACGTTACCTAGTAAATTTTGGGCTAAAACCTTAACAAAAAGAAAAATGCTGCATTTATTTTGGAATGACCCAAAAAGGAAATAGTTTTATTTTAGGATTCACTTTTCAAATATTTTACAGATTTGCATTTATAATAACAATAAGATAAACTCATGGCGACCAAAACCAAATCATCACGATATTTAGAAACAAAAGATACTTGTGTACATATATCTACATGTTTTATTTTATTAAAGGAGTAGGTTAGATAAGGCGCCTCTTGAGGAGAGCTAGTGAGTCAAAACTTCATAAAGCATGACAGGTCGATAAATTAAATTACATCTTTTCAACTATTGATACAATTTTTTTATATAAGATTTGGCAAGCACATAGTCACATGGATCGTGGTACGCTCCGGTACGAGAACGTGGAACGGGATCGCAATTCGCTAGGTCCCCAAAATTCGGTACGAGAGTTGGTAGGCTCATTTCGGATCGCTCCGGTACGATGTACCATATAATGTGGTACGATGTAGTGTACCGGTTAAACTACGTGCTATTTTTATAAATTTATAAGTTAAAGGACCAAACGTAAACTAATCAAGATAAAGGGGGTTAATGGAGAAATAACAACTTTTTACTAAACTCTTTCTTGTAAATTTAGTTCTAAAAGTATAATAAAGGAAACTACAGGGTTTAAAGTGACAAAAAAGTAAAGTTGATTTAAAACCCTAAAAAAATAGAACGATGAGAGCGGCGCTTGTACATTCTTTCTCCTTTCTCCCTTCTCATCTTCCATCAGCGATGTGTAACCAGAGCTTCCGTTGCTCCTGCCAGATATTCCGGCAACATCGAAAGCGGTTCATGGCTGCATCTTCGGCAAAGACGACGCGACCAACTTTCCAATTCTGGTTCCATTCGATGTTCCAATGGATTTTCATACGTGTTTTGAATTCTGGAAGATCGCGATCCCAATAGCATGTAATACGATTGAATTCTAGAGGCAAGAACGCCAATTTCAACTTCGAAATCGCGATCCGGGTCGATCCGGGATCGCGAACATACCGCGAATGGGGTCGTGCGAACTGGATCGTAGATCGTGGGTAACCTAGCGAATTATGTGACTATGGGCAAGCATGTGTACGTGTGAATATGTGATTGGATTTATGTGTATACAAGATAGAGAGGTAACACATCATAAAAAATCGAAATAGTGTAGAACAGCGTGTTGTGGACGACACTAAATAAGAACAAAAAACCATGCTACCTCCATCCTGTCTAAAGGCATGGGTCAATCTTAAACGCGTGTTTGGGTGTTTCATAGGCTGCTTAAATTAACATTTTTCAATAGTACCCTTTTTTCAAAAATGTAAATTTAAAAGATAATAATACTGGAATTCAATCAAATCTCCTACAACACTCTTCAACATGGTACAACTGTACAAAAGGCCACTATTTGGCCTAAATGTGGTACAACGTACAATGCTGGGAAGTAGGGGTGTAAGCAAGCCCAGAGGCTCGAGAGCTACTCGGAATCGACTCGGTTAAAAGCTTGAACAAGCTGAGCCTTTATGAGCCCGAGCTCGAGCCTGAATAACAAAGCTCGTTTAGGCTCGCGAGCCTAAACGAGCCCAAACAAATTTTAGTTTTTTTTATATATATATTATAATGATTATGATGATTATAACCCAATCCTAGTAAGCCCAAGTCGGTTTCAACTTAGGCTGATATGATTTAAACTAATAACATTGGTGAGTCAAGCTCGAGCCGAGCTTTTAGCTTGTTTGAGAATGTTCTCATACTAGCTTTGGGTTTTACTCGCGAGCCGAGCTCGAGCTCAAATAAGTAGACTCGAACCGAACCGAGCCGAGCTCGAGTAGTGAAAGGCTCGGCCTTGCTCGTTTACACCCCTACTGGGAGGTAGCAATCTCAACCCATTTACTACAAATCGGTCTATTCAGGTTGTTAAACTTTATATATCTAATGGGTCAAAAGGGGTAATAATAATAGCTTAAAAGAAAATAGGGTGGAAGTACCTAAAGTGTACTTTTAACGCATAAAACCTCATATTTTTAAGATAAAATAATAGATGAAAAGTGTTTAGGGCAAACCCGAAACGTACCAAAACCCCCATTTTGACCAGTTACACAGCCCACCTGACCCGCCCATTTTGCCACCACTAACGTATTGGTGTCTATGTGCATGCGCATACCTGTGATCTAAAGTGCCTTCTCTCTTCATTTCTACCATGACTTCTATAACCATGATGATGATGGTCATCATCAATATCAAGAAGCCATCGATCACGGGATCCAAAATCATCAACATTAGTTGAAAAAAGTGACGGAAAATCATTTTCCCTTCGATACCTGCGTCTAGAAGAAATAGGCCCAAAAAACCCACCAAAATTCCTTCTCGATTCACGAATATTACTTTCCGAAACACCACTGGAAAACGCATCAGGAGATATACTCCCCGATTCCACAACAAGTATTCCCGTACCAGAAGTTGTTATACTACTTCCAAACATCCGAAGACTCAGAAAAGAATCAGAAAGAACCAACACCGCCCGTGCATTGGAATCCGCACTCCTAGGGTTTACATCGCTATTCTGCCCTGAATTTTCTTCAGAATCGAGATTTTCTTGAGCTGTATTGGTGGAAGAACTCAGGGACGTACCTTCATTCACTACACTTTGTGGGTCAAACCCGGTAACCGGGTCTGACCCATGATTTCCCACAACGGGTTCTTCGATAGGATGACTTTCGGACCCTTCAGGTTCTGACACTGAAGATTTAGAGCTTGTGCACACTGGTTCAGAACCAAAGAATGAAGAGGAAACGCCTGCAGAACTTATAGATTCAACACTAGCAGGAGCAACGTTTTCTATGGAGTTGATAGGGGATTCCAACTGCAAGTGGTGGATGAAATAAATTGTCGTCAAAGATATCAAATGATCAAACACAAGGTTAGTCAAAGCGTCAAACTATTTGATACAGAAAGGAAGTAACTTGAGCTATAAGATAAACAATCATAGAGTAATAAGACGTAAGAACCATACCCGTCTGCTGCTGACGTGAATCATAACCAATAAACCAAATAAGAACCATACCCTTATGATGATGGCAACCTTATTTTGACTCGAGTGGCAATCTAACAGAAGAATCACAACAGTATCACACAAGTCAAGAAAACGTATAAAGTAACTAAGAAGCATTGGCTTCACTGTTTCTAGTCTGACCCTCTCTATAACTTTTCACTATCTACTATATTCTGAATTCTTAATGTCTTACTATTTTACCCAAAATAATCAGAAAATCATAATCATTAAGGGGTGTTTTGACTATCCTTATGGAACTAATTATTTAATTAATGTGACTACAATAACATGTTCTGTAAAGGGGCAGATAAACAGATTCCGCTTATAACTATCGACTTATCGACAGATCAAGTCATCCAACTTCAAACCAACTACAACATAACTAACCATCATAGATTCAAATGGTTACACAAATTGCTAATTTACAAATTTCTTTAACCTAATTTAAAACCCTTTATTCCACAAGAAATTCCTAATTTGGTCATCTTATCTATTACTTTCTTAATCAATCACACTAAAGCTTCAGACTAACATAAACCCCCAAATAAAAACCCCAACTTGGATCGAAACAAACATCAATTAACACAAAACATCTAGGGTTTTATATAATCGAATTTCAAAACAAAAAGATAAGAAATCTGAAAAATTATACTACCTCTAAGACAGTTGGATGAGGATTTGAGTTGGGGTTACGGCCGCATAGGAGTAGAGAAGATAGAAGTCGCTTAGTTCGCTTCATTCTTGATGGGTGTGAAGATCGTTCCGACCCGATTCGACTGGTTGTGGAACCCATTTTGGAGCAGAAAAGTGAGTGGAGGATGGATGATAATGGAGGAAAAAGTGGTGGAGTAGAAAATGGAGAGGATATTATACGTGACTTTCGTATGATGGTGGAAAAACTGAAATTTCTTCGCACTTTCCTTTTCTACCGTGTCCTTGTCAGAATTATTTCTTGTAAATTATATCGAAAATATCACTCATGTAAAAATTTTTTGACTTTATTTTTTATATGTAAAAAAAGTCAATTAATGGATTTTAGGAATTTTGCTCGTATTAGGTCATCTCTTATAGATAATTATTATTTTAGCTTAATCTAATCTGATTAATTATAGATAATCATCCTACTAAATATTATTAGTTTAATATCTAATGGATAATTATTATTTAGTTTAATTTTCTTCTCATTTATAATCTATACTACATAATAAAAGAAACCATTTTATTTTAAGGACACTTGTCATCATCTATACATATAATAAAAGAAACTAATTTAAGGACACTTGTCATCATATTAGGTCATCTCTTATAGATAATTATAATTTTAGTTTAATCTCTTCTAATTAATTATAAATAATCCTCCTACTAAATATTTATATAGTTTAATTATTACTTTTATATTTATCTATTTACTTCAAATTCAAACTTAGTTATCTAATTTGATATTAGAGTAAATTACGATTTTGGCCCATGTGGTTATATCACTTTTACCCTTTTAGCTCAAAAAGAAAATTTTTAACATCTGAGCCCTCAACGTCTTTTTTTCTAACCCTTTTGGTAAAAGACGTTGTGGGCTCTGATGTTAAATGATTCATTTTTTGGCTAAAAGGGTAAAAGTGATATCACCACAAGGGCCAAAATCGTAATTTACTCTTGATATTAACTATATATTTGAACGTTTTGTTTAGTTTGGTATCAAATAGATTTTATGAAACTTAAAATAAAATTAACTAATATTATTTATCATTTCTACATTTACAAGTTTTAAATAAATGGTTAAATATATTGAGACTTCGTTTCATTTACAAGTTTTAAATAAAGGGTTAAATTTATTGAGACTTTGTTAACAAATTTTACTACAATATAATAATCTATTTATATCAATATAAATATAAATAAATGAATAATGAGCTAATATTAAATTTCATCCTACTTTAAATTTTGAATGCCATTCTTCTATTTTTCTAATAAAATATTATTCTAAAATTTAAATTGTTAATTTAAGATACTTTTAAATAAAACAAATTATTTATCACGAAAACCAAACTTTGTATTAATATATAAAATATTTTTATTTTCATTACTAAAAAAATTATTATCTATACATATAATAAAAGAAACCAATTTGAGGACACTTGTCATCATATTAGGCCATCTCTTATAGATAATTATAATTTTAGTTTAATCTCTTCTAATTAATTATAAATAATCCTCCTACTAAATATTTATTTAGTTTAATTATTACTTTTATATTTATCTATTTACTTCAAATTCAAACTTAGTTATCTAATTTGATATTAGAGTAAATTACGATTTTGGCCCATGTGGTTATATCACTTTTACCCTTTTAGCCCAAAAAGAAATTTTTTAACATCTGAGCGCTCAACGTCTTTTTTTCTAACCCTTTTGGACCCCAACGTCTTTTTTTCTAACCCTTTTGGTAAAAGACGTTGTGGGCTCTGATGTTAAATGATTCATTTTTTGGCTAAAAGGGTAAAAGTGATATCACCACAAGGGCCAAAATCGTAATTTACTCTTGATATTAACTATATATTTGAACGTTTTGTTTAGCTTGGTATCAAATAGATTTTATGAAACTTAAAATAAAATTAACTAATATTATTTATCATTTCTACATTTACAAGTTTTAAATAAATGGTTAAATATATTGAGACTTCGTTTCATTTACAAGTTTTAAATAAAGGGTTAAATTTATTGAGACTTTGTTAACAAATTTTACTACAATATAATAATCTATTTATATCAATATAAATATAAATAAATGAATAATGAGCTAATATTAAATTTCATCCTACTTTAAATTTTGAATGCCATTATTCTATTTTTCTAATAAAATATTATTCTAAAATTTAAATTGTTAATTTAAGATACTTTTAAATAAAACAAATTATTTATCACGAAAACCAAACTTTGTATTAATATATAAAATATTTTTATTTTCATTACTAAAAAAATTATTATATCAATTTTATTACATAATTTATAAATCAATTTGTCGGAATTGGTACCAACATTTTATCACTCAAATAGATGTTGATTTGCTTCTTGAATAACATATCTTCTTTTCAAGAACCATCTTCACAATCACCATATCCATCGCGTATCAAGTATTATCCATTAGTATATTGAAAGATATGACTTTTTTATTATTGGTATATAAAATTAGATTTATTAAACCCGTGTAATACACGTGGTTTTTTATAGATATACCTTTTTTTATTATTTATTATACAAAATTACGTTTATTCGACCCGTATAATAGATGAGGTTTTTTAAGATATAACTTTTTTATTATTTGATATATAAAATTAGATTTATTCAATTCGTACAATACACGAGTTCTTTTTAAGGATATATATTTTTTATTATTTAGTAAAGGAAATTACATTTATTCAACCCGTGTAATATACATATTTTTTAAAATGTAATTTTTTTATTATTTGGTATATAAAATTACATTTATTCAACCCGTGTAATAAATGAGGTTTCTTAAAGATGTATTATTTTACTATTTGGTAAACAATATTACATTTATTCAACTCGTGTAAAACAAACGGTTTTAAAGATATAACTTTTTTATTTGGTATATAATTTTATATTTATTCAACACTTACAATATGGTTCTTATAAATATAACTTTTTATTATTTAATATATAAAATTATATGTATTCAACCCGTGCAATAAAAGAGGTTTTTAAAGATATATTGTTTTATTATTTAGTATATAAAATTCATTTATTCAACCCGTGTAATACACGGGGTTATAACCTAGTTACATAATAAAAGAAACCATCTTAAGGACACTTGTCATCATATTAGGTCATGTCTTATGGATAATTATTGTTTTAGTTTAATACTTTCTAATTAGTTACAGATAATTCTCATACTAAATATTATTTCATTTAATATTTTATGGATAATTATTATTTAGTTTAATCTCTTCTAATTAATTATAGATAACTCTTCTACTAAATATTATTAATGAGTAAACTGCCAAAATGATCCCTGAGGTTTGGTCACTTTTGCCACTTTAGTCCAAAACTCAAACCTTTTGAATCTGGGTCCATGTGGTTTCAATTTTGTTGTCATTTTCATCCAAAATCACAATATGGTCAGATTTTTCAGTTAACATTCAGCTTTTTGTCTTTTTCCTCCCTTTTAATGAGGGGCAAAATGGTTAGATTTTAGATTTTGCTTTTCAATGAAAATGACAACAAAATTGAAACCACATGGGGCCTAGAAGCGGCAAAAGTGACCAAACATCAGTGACCATTTTAGTAGTTTACTCTATTATTAATTTAAGATATTTTAAATAACCAAATTATTTATCACCAAAACCAAACTTTTTATTAATATATTATTTATTTTTATTTTCATTATTAAAAAAATTATTATATCGATTTTATTACATAATTTTTAATAAATTGTATATAACTTTCAATATTACTTGATATATAAAATTAGATTTATTACGAGTTTTTTAAATATAATTTATATTTTATCACTCAAATGACTGATTATTTGTTTCTTGAATAGCATGTTTGACCACTGTTTCTTCTTTTCAATAATCATCTCCGCAGTCACCATATATGTCGCGTACCGAGTATATTCATTAGTTTTTTAAAATATAATTTTCTTTATTTGGTATATAAAATTATATTTATTCAAGTCGTGTAATACACGGGGGTTTTTAAAGATGTAACTATTTTTATTATATGGTAAACAATATTCTATTTATTCAATCAGTGCAATACACGTGGTTTTAAACATATAACTTTTTTTATTATTTTGTATATAAAATTACATTTATTCAACCCGTATAATATGATTCTCATAAATATATTTTTTTTATTACTTAATATTTAAAAATGATAACTATTCAACCCGTGCAATAAAGGAGGTTTTTAAAGATATATTGTTTTATTATTTAATATATAAATTTCATTTAATCAACCCGTGTAATACACGGGGTTATAACCTAGTATTATTTATTTGAATTAGTATCAAATAGATTTTACAAAACTTAAAATAAATTAACTAATATTATTTATCATTTATACATTTACGGAGTTTTAAATTTATTGAGACTTTATTAACAAATTTTGTAACAACAGAATAATCTATTTTTATCAAGAAAACCAAATTGGGTATTAATATATTAAATTTTTTTTTCACTATACAAAATTACATTTACTCGACCAATGTAAAACATGAGGTTTTTTAAGATATAACTTTTTTATTATTTAGTACAGAAAATTACATTTATTCGAACCATGTAATGCGCATATTTTTAAAGATGTAATTTTTTTATTATTATTTAGTATATAAAATTACATTTATTCAACCCGTGTAATAAATGAGGTTTTTTAAAGATGTATTATTTTATTATTTGGTAAACAATATTCCATTTATTCAACCCGTGTAATACACGTGGTTTTAAAGATATAATTTTTTTTATTTGGTATATAAAATTACATTTATTCAACCCATACAATATGGTTCTTATAGATATAATTTTTTTATTATTTAATATATAAAATTATATTTATTCAAACCGTACAATAAATGAGGTTTTTAAAGATATATTGTTTTATTATTTAGTATATAAAATTTATTTATTCAACCCCGTGTAATACACGGGGTTATAACCTAGTTTATATATAAAAAAATTTTATGTTGGTATTCTTAATAACAATATAATCAAGGGGTCAAGATTTAGAGAAAACGATGAAAAGTGTGAGAACGGTGAGAACGCTTATCGATCGTCCGATCAAAACAATCTATGGACTAGATTGGCGCGGTGGCGTTTTCGTAAATAACACGAATTCTATTGAGTCGACACGCTTCATTAAGGGTAAAAAGGTCTTTAGACTTCTATACCAAAACGCCAACTAATGAATAAAACGCCATTACTGGCCAAAACGCATCCCTATTTAAACAAAACATTCTCATACATAAGAACACACCTCCCCCAACCTGAAAACGCCATATTTCTACTATATAACATTCATCTTACAACGCCAAAAAATGCAAAACATCAAACACACCTACTCAAAAAACGACATATTTTACTATATACCAATCATCTTAGAAAACGCCAAATCTCTCAAATATAAAAAAATTCCAAAAAATTGACTTTTCTTTCAGATACTCTATTTCCTCAGAAAACGCCAAAAATGTCAAAAATCGTTTCTTGTTATATTAAATATTGTTCTACGCGAATTTTCGGAAAATGCATTCTTTCATGGGTGCTGCGACTCAAATAACATTTTGCTGAATGAGATGGATAAAACTTCAAGAAAAAGATACCGGGGTCAGACTTATGTCAGTTTTTGTGTTTTGTTATTGATGAATATTATAATGGCATGAATTAGACGAATGATACTGATGAGTGGTTTGAAGATACATATTCAAACAAAAAACTCATGTCATATTGTCTTTCCAAACTGCCAAAAAAAATACAAGCATGACAAAGCCAAATCGTTAGTGAACATGTTTCAAAGAAGAAAGAGACTGACGACAGTGAAGATTTGAAAGATAAATTGTTTCTATTTTTTTTTTTTTTTTTTTGTTGTTTGTTATGTATTTTTCAACTTATAATAAAAAAATAACATTATATTAATAAAACGTCAAAAGTCATAATTATTGTGAAACGTCATAATGAAGTAAAACGCCAAAAACTCCCAACCTATAATAAAAGTAAATTTGAGAAGAATTATTAAAGCTAAAAATAGAAACAAACGTCAAAAACTACTTAAAGCCATTAAAAAACGCCAAAACTTGGAAGATGAAATGTCTAAGACCATAAAAACTCATAAAAACCTGAACAAAAAAATCAGTAAAAAATACACACAGTAACTGAAAAGACGGCTACTTTATTAATATCATTTATTATAAATAAAAAATCCCGCCTAAACTACGCGCAAAAAACATCCTATAAGAGAGACGACTCTGCACAATCAACTGATCACACCACCAAAAAAATAAACGCCATCTTTCCAACAAACCATTCACTTTAAAACGGCAAAAAAGATACTTAAAAAAGCCATAGATGCGGAACGTCATTTCTTCTTTATTGAGTATTGTTCAGAATGAAGTTTCACTGAATGGATTCTACTCTGAGATGGGTATATCTATAAGGTTTTGTTGAATGAGATGGACAAATTATCATGAAAAAATGAAGAAAAAAAGACTTTTACCCCTTAATGAAGACGGGCGTTATGTAGGAAAAAAAGGATCTACATAAGGTATTCAAAACATGTTCAAAACGCCAAAAATGTTAAAGTAGAAGAGGCTGATGACAGTGAAGATTTGGAAGAGAAATTAGATTATAATTTTTTTTTTTCAGTTTCTATTGTTTGTTATATAATTCTCTGATTTTATTATCTAATTCTTTACTAAAAAAATTAATATAAAACGCCAAAAACACTAAAACGACTGATAGTGTGAAAACTGAGAGAACGAAAGCTAGCAAAGCACGATGTTGCTATAAAACGCCAAACAAAGTATTACTGAAAAATCAACACTAATTCACCGATGAAAATTGAACAAAACAGTAAAAATGAAGAGACGGTAACATTATTGCCAAACATTTATTATATTAAAAGCCACTACATGGAAAACTGAATTTATTTATCTTTTCAAAACGCCATAATTGTCTGTCAAATTATAGACATGTATCCTACTTGATATAATAAACATCAAGAAAATTACTGATGTTTTTTACATCATAGACATGAATCCTGATTTAAAAAAACAATAAAAACGCCAAAACATAATTAAAACGCCAAAAATATTAACTATGATCCTGATCCACAAACAATTAAACGCGGCGTATTTATTAAACGCCAAAAAAATGGAAACGGGATATGACACGAGTTTAAAAAAAGAAAATATGAAAGGACAAAAAAGCCCCTCCGCCCTTCTATATGCCGCGTGTTAGGCCAGGAAGCGTTCTCACCGTTCTCACACTTTTGAGCGTTTTCTCCTGATCCCGTTTCTATAATCAAGATATAAATACTATTACTGTTAATTTCTGAGAGAGATTTGTTAACATGAAATGAGGAGTTAAACAAGTTTATGTTTGAGCTTAACAAGTTTCGTGTCTTAAACATAGACTGACACGTTTAAGACGCAATTAAAATGGTGTCTAAATATGTTAAACACTTGTTAACATTTTAATTTGTTAATGACATGTTTAAACATATTTGTATTTTTTTACTTAGGCAAATTAGATTTAAATAATCTTAACTTTCTCAATTTGGCCGATAATAATCCCAACTCAGTTATTGGCCGATAATAATCCGAATTGGTCTACTTTTGGCCCATAAAAGTCCGCCGTTAAAAATAGCTTAACAGAGTTAAGCTATTTTCCGAATTACAAATTGATATTTTATGGATTTTGATCAGAACGAGGATACGAGTCGATTTATGTAAAACTTACCTCGAAACGAAGCTTCAAACGGCTTGATTTTTGTTAATTGGAAGTCTAAACACCCGAATTGAAACACCGTTTCGTCGTTTGGGGCAGTATTTCAAGATAAATTTTACTACATCAATCAACTCGTATCCTCGTTCTAATCAAAAGCCCTAAAACATCAGTTTGTAATTCGGAAAAAAAACTTAACTTCGTTAAGCTATATTTAACGCAGACTATTATCGGCCAAAAGTAAACCAGCTCGGATTATTATCGGCTAATAACTGAGTTGGGATTATTATCGACCAACATGAAAAAGTTGGGATTATTTAAATCCAATTTGCCTTTTATTTATAAATAAAACATGTGCCTTATACGTGCGACATTTATTTATTATTATATATTATATATTAATAGAATACACATCGCGGTGTTTTCATTGGATTAGAGTGGCGGTTGCTCTAATCAATGGATGTTACGTAACATCCACTAACTTCTTTTATTTTATTTTTATGTTTTACGAAGATGTTTTGTATTTATTTGTCAATTCTTTTAACACATCTTTTAGTTATATACTTTGTTGAGCTTATAAAACAAATTACATGAACCCTAGGAAGCTTATTGTCACGGCCCAAATATTTGAAAATCGCGATGTTATGGACTGTGCTTGAACGCTTGGGTTACAGATTAGTTCGAGACTTTATCCGGAGTGGCCTCAATGGATAAAAAGGTGTACGTGCCTAGTTGTGTCTATGTTCATTATGTGAAAAAATAAATTTATTTTGATATATGTATTTGATAATATTATGGGTTAATGGATTTAAACACCCCCACCTATGGCCATTTGGCCGATGACACTCTCAACTTTGACTTTGGCTCACACCACTCCCAACTTAACACATGGGTTGTCATGGCACCCCCTCGTTAAATATTCACTAACCAGGTTAGTAAATTTAGCCTATGTGGCAATTTTATCTGATGTGGCATGTATGATGTGTCATTTAAATCTGATGTGGCCAATTAATTTTTTAAAGAAATCTATATAATATTTATTATATTTAATAATATATATATATATATATATAATATGTGTATATGTAGTTCTCCCCTTCTGCATCTCCCTCTCCCTTTCTCCACCAACAACTGCCACCATCACCGCCACCACTTCCTCACCTGCTAACATCCACCGCCACCCCTTCTGCATCTCCACTCCCTCTCCCATTACCATGTATATAAGCTCCACCTCCACCACCGCCATATCTGAAACAGCCACACCACCACCGCTCAGATCTGAAACAGCCACACCACCACCGCTCAAAACAGCCACACTATATGAATCTGTCTCTGGCTAGCGTTGACCCGGACCCAAAGCAAAACAGAATCGAACAAGGCTCCACCTCCACCACCGCCATACGTCGCTGCTGCTACTGCCTTCGTCGCCGTCGTCGGCCGACATCTCCGTCGGCCACCACCACCACCGCCGCGGCTCCACCTCCACCTCCACCACCGCCATACGTCGCTTGTGTCTTAACCGTTTAAATGTTCTGCAACAGGAGGGTGTCGGAAGGGGGTATGGCCGGCTGGTTAGTCGGAGTAGAGAGGGAGAACGAGGGGTGTTGTGTGGGGGTTACATCGGAGGATGGAAGCCGGCCGGTAATCGGTGGGTGGGTGTGGTGGTGAAGGTGGGTGGGTGTGGTGGTGAAGGTGGAGCTTGTTTTGAGTGTTTTGCCTGATTTAGGGTTCAATTTAATGATTTGGGGATTGATTTAGGTTTTATAGGTGGGTGGGTGTGGTGGTGAAGGTGGAGCTGTGGTGGTGACGGTGGGTGCAACGGTTGTGGTGATGAAGGTGGTGACGGTGGGTTCAAATTTGAAGTTGAAGTTGAAGGTGGAGCCTGATTTCTTTAAAACCTGGTGGAGCCTGATTTCGTTAAATATATATTCAATTTTTGGATCAGATTTGAAGTTGAAGGTGGAGCCTGATTTGGGGTTCAAATTCTGGATCAGATTAAAAATAAATAACAATACACATCATGTTATCTCATAAAAACAGGCCATGTCAGCATGCCACATCAGATAAAATTGCCACATAGGCTAAATTTACTAACCTGGTTAGTGAATATTTAACGAGGGGGTGCCATGACAACCCATGTGTTAAGTTGGGAGTGGTGTGAGCCAAAGTCAAAGTTGAGAGTGCCATCGGCCAAATGACCATAGTTGGGGGTGTTTAAATCCATTAACCCTAATATTATTTATATTTCATAAGTTGTGAAGTATATACATACAAATGTAAAAAATTATTAAGTTATTATTTATTTATAATAAAACTTATACGTATGTAATGTATATTTTAATTTATAATAGTTGTTGTACAAATAAAAATTATATAAAAATTATAATAGTAAAAAAATGAATTTTGAAATTCCAAAGGGTATCTTTTAACAAACTAATGGGTATACCCGATACTTAACGGGTATTGGGTCGGGTATGGGTCACAATTTTACAACCGGATATGGGTATGGGATCACCAATACCTGGCCCGAACCCAACCTATTGCCATCCCTATATATATTCTTTCATTTTTAAGGTTCATTTCTGTTGCATAAAATTTGTATCATGCTGCAGAAAACTTCTGCAGCATTACTTGCCAAAGTATACTATTTCTTTTTTTTCACTTTCTGATCACCTGTGGATGTTTATTTGTTTTTATAGCCACATGTGTTATTTTGCTATCAATACATAAGTGTGAAAACTAGAAATGAGCATCATAGAGCTACTTGTTATGGTGTTACATAATCTTTTAAGCATGACTGGTTATGTAATAAACAACAAGCAATGTAGATGACTAGAATACATGTTCAAACATTCTGTTCTGTATCAAATACAAGACGGCTTTATGTTTTCAATGTCAACTATAAAATGCCGATAGCAAAATGCTTCCACGTCATCATCGTCATGCGGAAGAAATTGTTACAGGTTGATATGGTGATCGTTCCTGCAACAACCGGGCAGATGGGTATTTTACCAGGACACGTACCCACAATCGCAGAACCAAAGCCCGGTCTACTTTCGGTCCATGAAGGGAATGAAATCAAGAAATACTTTATCAGCAGTGGCTTTGCTTTTATCCACCCAAACTTTATTGCAGACATATTGGCTGTTGAAGCTGTTCCCCTTGACCAAATTGACCCAGCCCAGGTTCAAAAAGGCCAAACTGAGTTCACTCAGAAACTGAGTTCAGCCTCAACTGACTCGGAGAAAGCTGAAGCCCAAATTGGAGTGGATGTTCATAGTGCTCTTAATTACGCTCTTACGGGTTGAGAGTAGAAAGTATAGAGTACCCATCTCTCTTTGGTGATCATATTGAGATCAATAATAGTTCTCTCGTTGCATATATTATCAGTATTTTATCAAAAATGAAAATTCTGCTATTTTATAGGCATATATTATCGCTATTTATATTAAAACAAAATAAAAAATTAGAATCCTGCTATTTCCCACGCTATGAGGGCGCCAAAATCAGATTGCGACCTGCAATCGCATCGCCACGCTAAACGCTATAGTGAGCGCTATGCTCGCTATTAATAACTATGATCGTTATCACTATATAAACACACAAAGACATTAACTAGTTTATTAATGATACGATATATTCATACAACTTGGAGTAAATATTTACTTTGCCCTTAAACCCTATAAGGCAGGTCACTGAATCCCGGCATATATTTCTGTTGAAGATCTTTGTATTCTTGTGGAGTAGCGGTTTTGGGATCAAAAACTTTCCCATCCGCCAAAACCAGCCCCTGTTTCATCCGACCCATCTTTCTCGAATGTAAAACTTGCTTCGAGGTAAGAGGCACCCGAATGGACTGATATTCTTCTAAACACATGCCTAATTTTTCGACCCCAAATTTCATGAGACATTGACCAAGAACCGCTGCATCCAAGATCGACATGTTTGTGCTCCTCAAACCATGTGGCGTTGTTGGGTGAGCCGCGTCTCCAATAAGCACCACACTGTCCCAAACAATCTGTTGCAGAGGGTCACAATCGTATATGACATTCAAAAACGGTTCTTTGGTTTCTTTTATGACTCTTACAAGTTCAGGAACCCATGTTTTCTCTGCTTCCTCCTGCATTTTCTTGATCATATCGTTGCTTACTTTCATAGTTACGGAATTCCCCTAAGAATTTTAATCAAGTGCAAACATATTAAGCGTGGAATCTGGAGATAAATATTAATTATAAATAACGTTAGGCTTATAAGTTAATAAAGTAATCAATCACCTTAAGTTGTGGCTCAGGTTGATTGATGTACCATATCCAGTTGATCTTCTTGTTCAAAAGCTCATAAAAAACGGAGTGCGTTCCAGAACCTAAATCAAAGTACAGGCACTTACCGAGATCTTGATAAACATTTTGCAGGCCTGCAAAAATATCTGATTTTTCATCGCTAGAAAGATCCAACACCCCTCTCCAAGCACAGTAACCCGAGTACCTACATCACATCATTCTCAACATTAGATTAAAAAACCGATAATAAAATAAACACAAGTTAACGTTCTTCAAACCTTAACTTAAGGTCAGGGAGGAAAGCTTGGCGAATCGAAGACAAACAACCATCTGCTGCAACTAATAAATCGCCTTCAAACTCGACCACATTGCCTGTTTGAACAACTTTACTTTGAACTTTAACTGTGTTCTTGTCATCTGATACACTGAAGGATTGGTATACATGACCCCAGTGGAATATATCTGGAGGCAGTGCATTGTATAAAAGATTATGCAGATCGGACCAATACGCAGCCCTAAAATTGAAGCTCTCATCTCTGGTTAACACTCTTCTAATCTTCTTCTCTGCATCAGTAGCTTGGTTCTGTAATTAAATAAAAAAAACGGAAATATTATTGCATCGTACTCGTGCGAGATGATCAGTGTAGCTGTAAGCTTATCTAGGGCTGGCAAATCGTGTCTTATCGGGTTTAACAGGCCTCTAATGACGCGTGTAACACAAGTATTAAACTTTAATACAACTCGTTTAACTACTTTATATCTCATGTTTATAACACAGTTTTACGTTTTACGTACCAAGAAGAAGAAATGATGTATCCTAACCTCGTAATTATATTTATTTTTAAAAAGTAAAAAATCACATTGTGTACTTTTTCATTAAACAGGTCTAATCGTGTCTTATACAGATTTATCCATGGGCGAAGCTTTTAAGGGGCGGGAGGGGGCGGCCGACCCCCAGAACTTTTCGCTCAGTAGTGTAGTTTTCGTATAGAAATTTTTGGGTATATACGTTTTCGACCCCCCATTTTATAGAAATTTTTAGATCCGGTGACCCCTACCCCCCATTTTAAGAGTTTAAGTAACAAACATATGGTACAATCTTTTAAAACATATTTGTGATTTATAAACGACATATTAAAAAGTTCAACGTAATCACCCGTGTTTATGTTCAGGTAGCACAGCAGTGTACACAAATAGATTAACTAATTTATAAATTCTAGCTAACTAACTAATTGTGCTATTAACTGGAATAGTAAATAAAAAAATAAAATCAAGGCTTTTATGATAAAATTGGAACAATTTCTTAAAGTAAACTGTGATTGTTGTGAACTAACTAGTAATAGACATTTATTAATAATACCTGATCGACTGTGAGGGGTAAGGTGTGAGTGTTGAGGAGATGATCTGATTGTTGGTGTGGAAGCCATGATTTGATAATTGATTGAGATAAAGGATCAAGGCCTAGGCCGGCGCCGGTGGGACTTCCGGTAGGAGGAGCGGTCGTTTTCTCCAGCACCACCACTTCCCATCCCGCCGAAAACGGCGAGTGGACGGCGCTTACTCCGGCTATGCTCCCTCCCACCACCACCGCCCTCCCCTTACTCTCTCTCATCCCCGTTCTCTCTCTCTCTCAGATTGATTGTATCAGCATTCAGTAAAGATAAGATGTTATCTCATACGTGATACGTGATGTATGGGGTGGCAAAAAAAAAAAACCAAAGCATGATATTTTGGGTTATTTGGGGCCTCTTTAAAAAAGAAAACAAGTTAGAATCGGCTGAGGATTTAGTCAAGATGGGTTAGGATGGGTTTTAAAATACCATCTAAATTTTAAACATAGGTCAGGATGGGTTTTTAACTCTTTAAGCCTATAACACGCATCAGACTTTTCTTTCTGTTTCTCCTTCGGATCTGAACAAACATCTTATGCCTGATGCTGCTGATCATTGATTTACACTTTACTTCATCGTGAGAATCGTACCGGTAATTTCTTCACTTTCCAGAAACTTTTTCGCAATGATTCCTTCGGGTTTATGATTGTGTTCTTGTTGATTTTTGATCATCGGTGATGATTTTCACTAATTGATTATTGTTGATCTAGTGATGATTGATTGGCGAATTGTTGTGTATGATTTGATTGGTTAATTAGGTTTTGTTAAGTGTTTTGTGGTAATTGTATAGTATTTTGCATGAATTGGAGTTGTTTAACTTTTGACTTTAGCTGTTCAATTTCAGTAGATCCGAATATTAAGCACTTGTGTAGGTTTAGCTCTTTAAGCAGTTTAGAGAATTATAGCAAATGCTATGTCGGTTTCAGTTCTTTACTTTCAGTTAGAGCACATGTAACCAATGTTCAGTGGCGGAACCCAAACTTGTTTTTATTAGGTGTCATCATAAGGGTCCAGATCATGTCAAACCTGAAAGTACAAATGTAGTTAATATTCTCCCCGAGTTTATTCAAATCTTTCACGTTCGGGTTAAACTGGCACCACTTTTTCTCTTGGTACCGCACGTTTTGGGTCGGTACCAAAAACGAGTTCTGACCTCGTCCTGATATATCCATAGCAAACTTGGGCTGCCTGTCTTATCGAAAAATCCCCCAATGCCATTCGAAGTTGACCGGGGCAATGCTCTTGGCATCCTCATCAATAAGCCCGAAAAGGTACACTTCTATCGGGCCGGGCCGAAGTGATGTCCCTTTGTTTGAAGCAAGGCGGGGTAAAAGCCCGTTGTAGAACCGATACGCCATGTTAACGTTCGCGTTTTTATCCCCGTCGGACGGCCACCCGACCTCCCCTCCAATAATCGGCATGTCACCGTAGCCCGCAGCCTTTAATGCGGACACTAAAGAATTGTAATTAGCGTTGAAAACGTTCGTGTATTGGATCCCGTTATCGACAACGGGCTGCGGTGCACCGTCAAAGAAGGCGAAATCAATAGGAAAGTTATCATTCCCATAGAGACTTAAAAAAGGGTATATGTTGACTGTGAAGGGTGTCATCATAATTGGTCAGTAGGTCTGTTTGTCTGCTAATCTTGACCATATTCTGCAAAAAAAGCAACTTTCTGCTCATGGCTGTTTGATTTTGTTCCCATTTTACTTAGGGCTGCGGTGGACCGGCTGATTTGATGGTACCGCTCCCCGATACCAAATGAAGTTCATTGTGACGTACAATCCTCAAAAAGCACTGAACCTTTTTTTTTAAATTTTTTGATTTTTTTAATTATTTAAATTTTTTTTGATTTTTTAAATTTTTTTTCTGATTTTTTTAATGTTTTTTGATTTTTTTTTTAAATTTTTAATTTTTTTTAAATTTTTTAAAATTTTTTAATTTTTTTTAATTTTTTTTTGATTTATTTATATTTTTAGCCTATTATGCCCAAATCCACCTCGACAAAAACCCGTCTTGACCTAAACCCATCCTAACCCATTTCTTAATAAACTCATCCTAACCCAAACCCATTCTAACCCATACCCATCCTAACCCATTACCCAAACCTACCCAAACCTACCCAACCCACCCATTTTGCCACCTATAGTATTAACCATATAAAACGCACATAATAACGTATCTGATCTAAAATATTGGAATGGAACCTGAGTTGGTTCGTGTTTACCAAGGGTTCACCTTATCACTACACCGCCTTTACCTTTGCATTTAGACCGTGGGGTATGGTGGGGCTTGGGTTGGGGGCATGAGTTGACACGTGGAGTTGGAGCCCCCCACCGGTGAGTGACGTGTTCGTGGGGTATAGCGGGGCTTGGGTTGGGGGCGTGGCTTGGCAGTTTATTAAAAAAAAAATTAAAAACACCCGCTATGACATGGCGGTGGACAGCGAATAGGAGGCCGCCACATCGGATCTCAAGCCCGCCCCACGCCCGGCTTCAAACCCAAGCCCTAAGGGCCACGCCCCAACCAATCCCACCCGGGGTGGTGGCTTGGGCCTTTTTCCCCCAACCCACGCCCCAACCCAAGCCCCATACCCCATAGTCTTATACCATCAAATGAAAACATATTATATTTGACATGACTTGTTTCCGAACATAATTTACATCAAAACTTAAACCAACGGAAAACGCATGGAATAACAAACATGAAAACGTATTATATTTGACCGGACTCATTTCTAAAAAAAATATATCGAAATGTGAATATATATCGTTTCGTTTGAACGTTAATTTATACCAACACGTACATTAAAATGTCAAAAATAGATCAAGTGAAAAATGTACATAAAAATTAGCATGAAAACGCATTATATTTGACCTAACTTGTCTCTGAAAAATTTACATCGAAACATTAATTTATACTGACACGTACATAAAAATTAACCAGATGAGAAAACTGTTTTTTTTTTTAATTTAGACCACACGATGTGGGCGTCGAAACCTGGCGTTGTTGCCAGTCCACGCCCACTTTTCCACCCCGTGCCGAGCGTTGTTAACAGCGTTATCCTGTGGGCGACGAGATTTCCACCAACGTTGAGCTATACTTCGAGTTAACGTGGCACGTTGCGAGTCGTGGGTCGAAGCTTTAAGCCACTACACGCCACGCAGCCGGTCAAGCGGCCCGTTTTGGGGGAGAATTCTATAACACTTCTCGGTCCATAGGGGTGATCACACCCGAACCGTCGACACCCTATCTTCTCATTTTAGGACAATCCGTATGGATTGTAAAAGATTCGAGTAACTCCACACCGCGGTGGAGCACCAAGGGGTGACCCCGGAGATGACGACACCATACAAGTTGCTCTCATCAACTATCGGCACGAGGTTGGACGTGAATTCAAACACGTTTCGGAGTAGCAAATCATTAGGTTTTTTATATAAATTAAGTGTTTTTTAATTTTATATATTATGTAATGTTTATTTTATTTGTTTTTTAGTTTTAGTTTTATGTAATGTTTTTTTAATTTTAACTAGCAATAAGACCAGCGCGCGTTGTGGCGCGGGTACATCGCAAATATCGAATTGATTAGTCCAAACGTTATGTGATGCATTAACCATATGAAAACACGGGTTTCAACGTATCTGATTGAACTCAATGTAATCTATATAAGCATTGCCATTGAATCAAAACATAAACTAAATCACATTTATACCGTACAATCATAAGTATTATATGTGACCCGAGTCATACATAGAAATCGTAACAAGTATAACGGAAAAGTTGACATGTATAATCAAAAGAGATTAATTAGAGCTTTTAAAAAAAGGAAAAAAAGAAACCACAATTTGACTCCATTCGGATCGAAATAAAATTTACAAAACATTCTTAAAATAATCACGAAAACATATTATTTGTCCTGACTCGTTTCCCAAAAAATTTACGTCGAGACATACACCAACTCGTATTTATACCCAAACGTACAAAACAATATGCACACAAAAATGATTTTTTAAACAGAAACGTATTATATTTAACCCAACTCATTTCCGGAAAAAGTTTACGTCGAATCGTAGAGAAAATCGAATTTATAGCGACACGTACATAAATATATGCACGTAACAATAGTTTTTCTTAAGTAAAGGAGGTATAGCGGTAAACTCGAAACAAATTATTAGTAAAAAAAACCTAATAGGTTAAATACGTTCGTAAAATCATGCTAAGTAGGACTAATGCCAAATCACTTCCAGCGACCACCAACATTAAAATAGCTCGTACAAATAAAATAAATAAAAAATAACACCAAATTAAAAACAGACGTAAAATCGTTGAATCACGCCCGCCCGTTACGGCGTGTTAATGCGAAGAAATTAGATATAAACGTAAAACGTAGAAAAGAATAACTAAGCCGATTTAGGACCAGCGCGTTGCGACGAACTTGGCAAACGGAGAAAAATAGACGCGTTGCAACTCGCCTGTAAAACGGGAAAACACATATTAAAAAACGTTGAACCCCACATGCACGTTGCGGCGTGTTGACTCACAAAATTTAGAACAAACGTCAAACAAAAAACTTGCAAAAGATGAAAAGTACAAGGTACAAAGTTGAAAATCAAAAAGTGTGGGGATAAATTGCAAAAGATGAAAAGTTTTGGGTTAAAAGTAAAAAAGTCAAAGGGGTTAAAATGCAAAAGATTAAAACCTTTAGGTTAAAAAAGAAAAAAATACAATTTTTTTTGGAAAACCCCCAATGCATATGTTACACCAACATAAAGCAACAGTTTGTTGCTAATTTATAAGTTGGAAATGTTATGTAATATTTATATATTAATGTTATTAGTTTAATTTCTAATAATGTTTTTATAAAATTTTAATAGATTTTATATAATTTGAATTATAAAATAAGCACAAAGGTTGTGCCACATGTCGGAAAACGCCAAGCATCAACGCCGCGTGCCACACCGTCGGTTTAAACACCACGCCATGTTATGAGGTTTAGTCCACGTGTTTTATAATGCCCCATCTTCAAGCCCTTCCACGCCGTGTGGTCTTAAGCTAAAGAATTAAAAAAATGGTGGGTAAATTTGAAAAGCAGGGCCGGCTCTCGGGTAAGTGAACTAAAGCCCATGCTTTAGGCCCCCACTTTTCTAAGGGCCCTAATTATTAGTTTATGTCATTCGCATTTATACTCTTTGTTTGGGCTTGGAGTTTGGAAACTAATGATAGAGTCTTAGAAATTGGGTCTAAGAAGTCAGAATTGAAAAGGGAAGGAAATCAAAGCGTTCATCTTGAACAATGAAAGGTCGGATATTGAAAGCCGCAACTGGTAATTCTTTAAATGAACTTCGAAAGCCATCAAGGTAAACACAAAGCCAAAATCAAATCATCTTCTTTAATCGAATTGTGAAATTGAAATCTAAGCTATTAATATGTTCCGCTGTAGTGAATGTTATGTCCAAGTTGTTGATTGTTCAAGACCTAAAGGTACAATGTTATTTCCCTAATTTTATCCCTAATTTTGTTCTGTTGACTGTTCTTCAAGTTCTGTTGATTGTTCATGGTAAATATAACTAAAACTGATAATTAATCTGTTAGCTGTTAACTCATCATGTCATAATCAGTTAACTGTTAAAAGTTTCTATCAAATATGTTAATTTAAACTAATGTATTTACAGTTGTAAATATTTGTTTGTTCATAATTAAAGTATGCACAATTATGTAGAAAATGAGTTGTGTTGGTGTACTCTGATTGCCAGATGAATTACTCCATTTTTAGGATCTTTGTAGCAATATTTCTCTTTATTTAGGATACTAGCATTTTTCTTTTAGATACAACTGGTTATAACACAGTTAGCACAAACATGATCTAAATATCTAAACGGGTTAGACAAATTAATGATTCAAATTGGTCAAGTGGGTTGAATGGTCCATCTAACGTGCAATTTAAAAAAGGCCCCCAAATTTTACTTTGCTTTGGGCCTCCAAAACGGTTGAGCCGACCTTGTTGAAAAGTTAGAACCCAAGAGGGTGAAATGACAGTTTATAAAGTTTTTAGAAAGTTTTCAAAAGTTTAGGGGATGTCTTTGTCAATTTAAAATGTTAATAAGGTTTTGTCAATTTAGACAGTTTTGTCGGTGTCTATGCCACCGATCTTTCTATTTAAGATATATATAAAATACTTTAAAATATATTTTGTTTTTATTTTTTTAACTTTTAAAATATGATTTTTTTAATAAAATTTCGAATACTTCGTTTTGACATAATTATTTTTATCTGTATCTTGATATAAATTTTACCTCAAATCACAGCCTCTTTAGAAAGAAATTGTTCAAAGAATCTCCTGGTGCATCGATGTAACACCCAAAAAAAAAAAAAAAAAAACGGGTTTGGTAATCAAACATCGCTAAATAATTTTAGTGGTAAAATTAACCCAGTGAATATAAGGATTTAAATAAATAATTTTATGTTAATAAAATTAAAAAAAAAAGAATAAACGCTTTGAGAAAACAAAGCGTATAAGAAGCCCGATGTAACACCCCAAAATCTAGATTTTATATAGATATTAAAATGTCGATAATATTCAAGATAAAATAACTAGGAATAAATAACTTAGTTAGTTATAAGTCTTGGAATAATAAGAAAAATATGGTTAAAACACCCTTTATGCAAACTTGTGTGAAGTAGAGGGACTAAAGTTGATAAACTAGAAAACTAGTTTTAATTTAATAAAATGCCAATACCAAAACACACACTCTAAGTGTGTGTTCTGGTCGATACAATCACAGGAGCCAAGGGGCTCTCCTACTCAAACCCTAACAAGCACAAAATTAACAAATTGGAAGGGCAAATCGAGCCCAAATCAAAATCCAATCATAGATTAGTGATCACCGCAGTAAAGGGATCATAAGGTATGTAAAATTTCGCTGTTTGATTTCCTCTTGAATTCTAGATGAACACATGAGAATCGAAATTTGAGCTTGCATGATCATTGCTTGGATGAAATTGGAATGAAATCATGTCTAGGGGTAAACCCTAGTCATTTTTCTTGTTGAATTAATGATTAAACTATGAAATTCATGATCATCCATCATGTGTGTGTGGTGGGTTTGTAGAAACATGATGAACACTAGAATCATGATTAGTAAACTAGTGTTATTTGAACTCTGTGAAGTTAATCTTGATATTGAACTATAAATTAGATGATTGACTTGTAAAAGATGTTAAAATCTTGGCTAAATAAGTAGTCATAAACTTGATTGTTGATTTAGTGAAATTATGCCCTTTAGGTGTTTGTTAAAATGCCTAAATGAACATTCATAAGTTGAAATTATAAAGAAACGCGTATTTGGATAATATGACAATTACGTGTGACATGTAAAGATATGAGTTCTAAACAAGAGGTTGATTGAACTCTATAGGCAAAGCGGGTGAATCTTCAAGTAACCAAGTTGGGAAGGACGCGCGCTCGAAGGATAAGCGATAAGGTACGTGGCTTATCACCCCGTTACATTTATGTAGACAAGTTTAGTTTAAATATGTGTAATGTTGATATAACGAAAATGGTTGTGTTTGGTATGTCATTGAAGTGATGGAATTCACTCGACAACCAAATGGGTCAAATTAATAGTTAAAATAAAAGTGATTAAAATGAAGACACCATTTGGTAAAAGTTATAATGGGTCGAACAATTTAAAAATATTGTTTTTAAGTAATAAGAACCATGGCACGAACAGGAATAGGTTCAAGGGGCATGATGGTATTAATCTACCATCATACGTTGACAAATGGTCATGTCGACTAAACGGGTCAAATAGTGTGCAAATACCATTTGACAATAATAACTGACGACTACTTGTTGAGTTTTTATGATAACAGGAAATAACATGTGATTGCATTGCTTTAACTAGAAAATTTAAAGCAAAAGGTATATATACGGGTCGATGCTATGACCCGAGCCAGGTACGCACATTTAGAGAGTTAGTAGAAGTGATATTTTGGTCAAATTATAGCGAAAGTCCTTTGTCGTAAAATGAGGGACTAAAATTGACCAAAAAGCCCTTAATTGGAAACCGGGTAAACGACCCTTAGAGGTTGTTTAGGAACTTGTGTTGTGATTATGTAGCCCTTAGACACGTATATGAGTCTTAGGCAAAAATCTTTTGTGAGTTAAATGCCCTAAAGGGGGTCATTAGCGTAAAGTAACTAAACGAAGGGTAAATTGGGATTTCGGGTTTTTCTTAAGTTAAATCCACCGCAAAAATAGTTGTGGTGGAAAATAAGTAGGCACTTAAATTTGGAAATGCGAGGCGTGAAAAGAGAAGAGCGGATTTGATGCTTAAATGCATAAAAATCCCCAATCGGGTCAAAATGAATTACGCACGTAACTTGGGTGTTTGTTGCGTATTTCACAAAAGTTAGGAATCCAAGATAGAGATTTAAAGTTAAATATCTTAGTTTATGATTTATGACTAACTAGGAACAAGTTTAGAGGTCCTAAATATAAACGGGTCGAAATATTGATTTTGAACAATAAGTCGAATGCTTAAAGATTTAGAATTTCATTAGTCTTAAATGTTGAATTTTACTCCACAAGATGGAGAATTAAATTACGAGCGCGTAGGAAAAAGAATCGCGTAAAACAGATTTGTAGCTTGAAAGTTATGCACGCTTTCGTGAAAAGAATCGGAGCTGGAAAATGCAGCATCTGCTGCAAATCAATCTGTCCAGAGAGCTACCGTAAGTTACGGTAGAGGCTGAAGTGTTACGCTGGGATTGTACTGCCTTACGGCAGCCCCTGGAATCCCAGTGGCTACCGTAACTTACGGTGGCTACCGTAAGTTACGGTAGCGCCCAATTATTGTTGTTAAAGTTTTGTTTCACGAATCCATTTGAACAAGTTTTAAACCACGTATGACTAAAATCATTTCATGTTTATGGAATGTAGGTTACCTAGCAGTACCGGATGACGACTGAGCCCGACAAAGAACCGAACACACGAGATCAAAGCTTCCGCGAATAGTTTCGTCGTCACGTTTAAACGGCGAATTAATTTACAAAATATTGAAATGTTTTATTTTGTAAATTGTTTTAACAAACTCGTATTATTAAGCGTATTTTAACCTTAATACACTATTATAATTGAACTTTTTGGATAATTGATTAAAATGGACTTAGGGTGTTACAAGTTGGTATCAGAGCTCATGGTTAAAGAGTAAATTGTGTTCGGTTCGAGGCTTGATCGCAAATCCGGTAAGTACAAGTATGTTAATGGTCTAGAATGATTAAAGTGTTGAGATCAACACATAGGATTATCGCGTAATACACGTTACACCAATCAAATCGATAAATGATAGATATAGTTAACAAAATTACGTGCGTTAACACGTATAGTAGAAAAGCCTTGTATTATGATACCGACGTTTAGTAAAGTTGACATTACTAACTTTTGTAAATGTTTTAATTGGAGGAAACTTGCATTTGAAGATGACGAGGGTTGAACAAATTAAGGATATGATAGAAGAATGGTCCGAAGTATGAAAAGAGGAGAATGCTCACCAAGGACCAAATCGCGGATAAAAGTAAAGGCAAGGAAAGCCCGTCGGGGCAAGCATTATCAGGTGCACACTATTAAATTTAATGGCACAAGTAGTAATATGCAATAAACATGTAGGGGATAACGGTTGCATATATCTGATAAAACCTTAATAGGATATTTATTCAGGATGATGTTTCTAAGAGAAGTTTAATAGAAACATGTGTTATTCACGATGATGAATAACAAAGAAATAATAGGGTTAGTTCATATGGAAACTTGGACGGGGGAGTAATTATCCAAGGGGAAAACTCTCAATATAATGCTATTGAGAAAAGTAGCGATCACATTAACGAATGTGATTATATAATAGTTCGATAGAAAAGAAAAACATTTTATATGTTCAAATGTAAAACCAGTAAAACTAATGATTGTTGTTTTACAATTAAATAAAGTTTTACTAAATGAAATCAGAGATATGAAATAAATAGAGGCATTACTTACATAGGGTGTGATGTGAAAGCTATAAAAAGGTCATGTGTATCATGTGCTGATCGCTTACTCTGGCCAAGTAAGTAGTGGCATATGATACCATGAACTTCTTATAGCGGACACATTTACGTCCAATGTAGTAAGGATAAGGTGAATGGGACGAATTAAAATAGTACCCAAATGAATCAAACAAGTAAGATGTTTGATAGTAAACGTAAACGTAAGTCAGAGGACGGAAGCGTATTACGTTAGAATAACGAGCCCGAGAGAAAGGACAAGGATCAAGGTAAATGAAAATACAAACCGACTAATGGGAATGCTAAGGAATAGGGATAAGAATTTGACTGTCACAAGTGATGAACTTCACACGGACAAGTCAAACAAATTAAATAAATAATAAAGAACACGATTGAATAAAAGCGATGGATTTCGGTAAGACGACCAAATAAGTTAAAACGAAGTCTAAAATTTTATCAGAATGATTACTTTGAAAATGACCTCGATAAGGATACCCGGTAGATGGGTATGATTTTAAGAATATGCATAACCTAATAGACGGGAACGCGGATTAGAAAGCCAGAAGACCCGGATTATGGGTCATGACTAAAAGATGATAAGATTTTGCAAACAGAAAATTTGATAATTACGTTCAACTATTTTAAGATGAATGGGTCAAATTAAGAGTGAAGTCTGACATTCATAAGTGAGGAAGTTTCACACAAACAAGTCAAACGAGACTAATAAAGAATAACGCTTGAAAATGAAAATAAACGCAAGCTGAATAATGAAAGCGCGAAATATTAAGACAAAAGAACCCGGGCAATGGGTTGTAAATAAATATAGGAATTAATCGGATAACAACAAGTGGAAAACAAACCGACGCATAAATGACGTAAGAAGTCATAGAGTCGGAGGGGTAGTTTAAAATGGTAACGAGTGTAGCCATAGACTACGGTCAAAGTCCATAGAATTCAAAAATGAAAAAGATCGAATTCTAAACTTAAAAAGGGTATGTTGACACCGAAAGTATATTTTTAGAACGTCATGAATAAAAGATGATCTATGGGATCATCATAACCTACGGGATTAAACGTAGTGATAAGGTTTACGGGACCCAAAAGACCCTCAGGTCACGAATAGAAAGAACGAACTGAAGAGGTTTTACCTTAGAAGGCGGAAATCTAAGGAAAAAACTTGTGAGGCTATGTGAAAGAACCTACGGGTCAATAGCGTAAAGCGAGGGAACTTGTTACGATTCCCCGTGTAAAAACGAGAACGGAAAGGAATAAATTATTGATTGCCAATTTCCTTGATGTGAGTAAATTGACATAAGCTAAAGAGGAAAACGTTAAACTAAAATACAGTTTTAGTCATGGTTGTAAAACAAGGTTTCCAAGGCCGAGTATTCCCCGAGTAGTCGCTACAAGGCAGGCTGCCGAGGCGACTTTCTTTGACTCCGCCTAATTACTCGGAGTCGGTCAAACGCGGTCAACCTTGGCCAGAATTGGATCTAGTAGGTTAACTCGGGCCTTGTTTGACTTAAATAATAATATAACATAATTTCTATTCATATCATATTAAAGAATGAATATCATTTTCACGTATTTTGTTATAAATATTAGTAAATTTGTGTTATTTGACATATATTTAATCTCCAAAAAGTAATTTCTTTATAATTTGACATGTCCGAGTACTCCCCGAGTACTCTCCGCGTAGACCGAGTACTCTCAACTCCCCGGTCGACCGACTAGGGAGCGCCTAGCGAATTTTGCAACCATGGTTTTAGTAAGAAACAACGTTTTAACAAATATGAATACTATGAGACGAACTCGGAAATAGTTAATATTAAAGGATATAGGTTTTAACACCGATAGGCATGAAACGATACATTTGAAAGAAAGATTTTCGACAATGAAAAGTCGACATAAACTTAAACAAGATGTGATGTGATTACGGTCACTAAAAGTGACATAGAATTTAACCACGTTGTAACGTGAATTAAGAGATATGAAATCAGAAATACGCAAAAGGCCGGGATGGCAATACGAATACCCGGGTGACGGGGTATGAAGTGACGGCGACTGACAAGTCTAACCGCCAAAATAGATAATTAGTAAAGATAAAGGATATAAGCTGAAAGTAACGGCCCGCGAGGCCTTACACATGAAAGACGTGTTGGTTCAGTTCTGTTTATACATGAGGGAAAACATTAAAACATACCTGTTACAGTAGACAGTGCAGTGGAGAATCCGGTTAGAGATGATCCCATTGTGTTCGACATATGTGTCAGTGTGATCTGGTTCCTCCTTAGGGTGTTGACTGATGATGGTGACTAAGAAAACCGACAAGGGAATCGGTTATGGGAGAGGGAGGTCGATTGTGATGATGATGTTATGATTAGGTTATGTAACTGTGTAACCTTTTGACCTCTACATAATTCCCCTTATATAAGCACCCAGGAGGAAACCTAATTAGTTAATAAGGGTAATATGGTCCATCAACAATTACCAACTAATTATTTAATAGGTTATTATATATTTTGATCTATATTATGTAAATGATTATAATGGCTACTAGATTAAATATTAAACATAATATATTTAATCTTACATTCTCCCACTTAGCCGAGTAATCATTTACCATGAGTATTAGATAAGCGTGATCAGGAGTTAACACTCATTTTAGCCTTAAACAAGTACTATAGTAGAGAAATACAGCCGTTGAATCATTATGCGACTCAGGACCCCCATTAGTCATACTATAGCCTTAATTTAAAACCTAATCGTCATGATTAAAATACGCATAAGCCCTTTGTTTGATTTATAACTTTATTTGTCTATATGCCATTATACCGGTTGAACATATTCTAAGAGACATACAAAATCAAACTGAGGAAATTTCATTAATCATAAACATAAGCTAGTACAATATGCTTAAATAAGGTCTTTACTAAATCCCATATTCCGAACATGTTCTTCATAAACCTTAGGAGGGAGACCTTTAGTCATCGGATCCACAAGCATATCTTTAGTACTAATATACTCGATACAAAGATTATTTTCCTCAACTCGTTCACGTACGAACAGATATTTTGTATCGAGATATAAACCAGCTCCAGTCGAACTGTTACTGTTCGAGAAACTAACGGCAGCTGAATTATCACAGTAAAGCTTCAATGGTCTAGAAATGGAATTAACGATTTTGAGTCCAGTGATCAGATTTCTAAGCAACATTCCATGACAGGTTGCGTTATAAACAGCAATGTACTCTGCCATCATTGTGGAAGTTGTGGTCAACTGTTGTTTATGACTCTTCCATGAGATAGGGCCGCCTACTAACATAAAGATATAGCCCGAAGTGGATTTCTTGTCCTCTTTGCACTTTGCAAAGTCAGAATTAGAATAGCCCACCACTTCTAAATGATCACTTCTTCTATAAGTCAGTTTATAGTCTTTCGTCCCTTGCAGATATCGAAGTACCTTCTTAGCTGCTTTCCAGTGATCTAGGCCAGGATTAGTCTGATAACGGCCTAGCATTCCAGCAATATAAGCGATATCTGGGCGAGTACAAACTTGAGCATACATCAGGCTCCCTACTACTGACGCATAAGGTATCTGGCTCATTTGCTCCTTCTCAACCTCTGTTGTTGGACACTGGAATTAACCGAAAACATCTCCTTTAACTACTGGAGCGACGGAGGGTTTGCACTGTTGCATGTTATAACGTGTAAGGACACGATCTATGTAAGCCCTTTGGGACAATCCTAAGATCCCTTTGTGTCTATCTCGGTGGATTTCGATGCCAATGACGTAAGAAGCATCTCCAAGATCCTTCATGTCGAAGTTATGCGAGAGTAACCGCTTCGACTCATGCAACATGTCTAAACTATTACTTTCCAATAGAATATCATCTACATAAAGGACAAGTATAGTAAAGTTGCTCCCACTCATCTTGAGGTAGGTGCATTGATCCACTTGATTCTTCATAAAACCTTGTTTCTTCATGACTTCATCAAACTTGAGGTACCATTGACGTGATGCTTGTTTTAACCCGTAAATGGATTTCTTCAACTTACAGACTAGATGCTCCTGACCTTCAGGTTTAAAGCCTTCAAGTTGTTTCATGTAAACATCTTCGTCTAAGTCTCCGTTAAGGAAAGCAGTTTTAACGTCCATCTGATGCAACTCTAAATCAAAATGAGCTACTAGGGCCATGACGATCCTTAATGAATCTTTACGAGAGACAGGTGAAAACGTCTCTTGATAATCAATTCCCTCTTTCTGAGTGTAGCCTTTTGCAACCAATCTCGCTTTGTAGCGTTCAACGTTCCCATTCGGATCCAGTTTTGTTTTGAACACCCATTTACATCCTACTGGTTTGACACCATTGGGTAATTCTACCAAATCCCAAACGTCATTTTTCTTCATGGATTCAAGCTCTTCAATCATTGCTTTATTCCATTCAGAAGACTGATCACCGCTAATGGCTTCATTGTAAGAGATAGGATCATTCAGCTTTTCGGGATCCATTTCAGTCAGGTAGGTAACATAATCATCCCAATTAGTAGGCCTTCTTTGCCTAGATGACCTCCTGAGTGGATTATCGGGTTCAGCGTTGTCTTGGTTTTGAGTATTTGATGTGCCTTCGTCATGAGGTATAATGGGTTCTGATTGTAGAGGTAAATTTGGAGTTGGTGCAGTAGCTTCAGGTATAGTAGTTGCATTGGGTACAAGAGGAGTAATCGGAGTAATGGTAAGCGACGAGTCTCCCCCCCCCCGCGTCTTGTACTTCTTGCAATTCTTCATAAGGGTTGGTACTGCTCCCACTGACCTTGAAATCCTCCAGGAACGCAGCACACTTGGTTTCAACAATACGGGTGACATGGGAAGGACAATAGAAACGATAACCCTTAGAATTATCAGGATACCCGATAAAGAAACAGGTAACTGTTTTAGGGTCAAGTTTCCTTAGGAAAAGATTGTAAAGTTTTGCTTCAGCAATGCAGCCCCATACTTTCATATATTTAAGACTCGGTTTCCTTCCTGTCCAAAGTTCATAAGGAGTTTTAGGGACAGACTTAGAAGGAACTCTATTGAGTATATGAACAGCTGCTTTTAACGCTTCAGTCCAGAGAAATAATGGTAAATTAGTGTTGGCTAACATACTGCGCACCATGTTCATAAGGGTACGGTTTCTTCTTTCAGCGACACCATTCTGCTGAGGTGTACCAGGCATGGTGTATTGGTTCACAATCCCCTGGCCCTTACAAAACTCATAAAATGGACCAGGAGCTTGACCCACATCAGTATGTCTTCCATAATATTCACCGCCTCTATCTGATCTCACAACTTTAATCTGACGATCTAATTGCTTTTCAACTTCAGCCTTATAATCTTTAAAAGTTGTTAGAGATTCAGACTTTTCCTTAATAAGATACAAGTACATGTAACGAGAATAATCGTCAACAAAAGTGATAAATGAAGTATGTCCTGTTATGCCAGCGATTTGGTAGGGACCACTAATGTCAGTGTGAATGAGTTCTAATAAATTAGAGCTCCTAGTGGCACCTTTCTTATTCGCTAATGTCATTTTACCCTTAAGACATTTGACACATGTTCCAAAATCTGAGAAATCGAGAGGAGGTAAGACTTCATCCTTTACGAGACGATTTAATCGTTCTCTTGAGATGTGGCCTAAACGTTGATGCCACAACATGGACGAAGTCTCTAAGTCTCGTTTCTCTTTCATCTTTGTGAGTGATTCATTAATGTTATATGACAACAAAGATTTGGAAAAGCCATCATCTAGTTCTAATCTATAGAGACCACCATCCAGAATACCAGTACCATAAAGAACAAAATCATAGAGGATAGAGAGTTTGCGATGACCATGGGAAACAATAAAACCGTCCATGTCTAACTTTGGTCCTAATACAAGATTCCGAGTTACCTCAGGAACATATAAGGTATCATAAAGTTTAATACATAAACCAGTTTTCATAACTAATTGTAATGTTCCAATGGCCTTCACTTCTAATTCTCGATCATCTCCAACCTTAAGCGTTCTTTGGTTTCTTTCCAGCTTCCGGATTGAAAGGAATCCCTAAGTTGAATTGGTAACATGAACCATAGAACCAGAATCAAACCACCAAGAATTAGCAGGAACACTTAAATTATAGGACTCAAGTATCATAAAATAATCGTTACCTTTCTTAGCCAGCCACTCCTTAAAGTCAGGGCATTCCTTCTGCATATGTCCTGCCTTTTTACAGAACTTGCAGCGGATTCTGCCTAAGGAGTTCTTAGAGCTGGAGGGTGCACTTGTATTAGGATTAGGCCTTTGGACTTTTGAAGCATCCTTCCTCTGATGATTGTTCTTCCTTTTCTTAGAGTTGGAGGTGGTGAAGTTAGCAACATCAATAGGGCGATCCATCCTCATACGCTCTTCCTCATGTACGCACATAGCGACCAGCTCACTCATCGTCCATTTGTCCTTCTGAGTGTTGTAATTGATCTTGAATGCTTCAAAGGATGAAGGAAGCGAAGTGATGATAAAATGAACAAGGAAACCATCACTGATATCCATTTCCAGCCCCTTCAGCTTATTGGCCATGTCATTCATCATCATGATGTGCTCGCGAATGCCGCTCCTCCCATCATACTTAGTTGTCACCAGCTTGAGGATAAGGGTACTAGCATGTGCTTTAGACGTCCCCTTGAATTGCGCCTCCACATGTTCCAAGTAGGTTTTAGCATCTTCAGAATCAGGAATAGCTCCCCTGATTGCATTGCTGATGGACTGCTTCATAAACATGAGAGACATGCGATTACACCTAGTCCATTTTTCATGAACTATCTGCTCAGCAGCAGTACTTGTAGCAGTAAGGTCTGCTGGCTTATTCTCTCTTAGAGCATAATCGAAGTCCAGCAATCCAAGCGTAAGCATGAGAGCATCCTTCCATGCAGCAAAGTTATCACCAGTCAAAGGTGGAATCCCCTGATTTGGTGCTGATAATGGAAATAAGATGAGCAAGTTATGATACTAAGGAAAAAGCCTTAATGTGATCTAAGGGCACGTTAAACTAAGGCAGGCATAAATAATGACCATTTTAATTATGAAGCTGTGATATTGTCTATTACTAACATCAAAATAATAGACTTAATTAAAATTCTACTTAAACGAAGACAAATCAGCTTTGGCCAGAAGTGTAATCATTTAAGCATATGTGCAAAGTGGTTGTAACAAATCAGCTTTGGCAAAAAATTGAAACAATCACTTTAGTTATGCACTTGTTAAGTATGCCATCTATGAAAGAATTAAATCAGCTTTGGCCAGATATTAAGACATTCATGTTTATGATGCACACTTAACAAAGCTTTCGTAATACTTGAACGATAAGTAGATGTATCAAATCAGCTTTGGCCAAAATTGATACATCAGAAACTCATTCAAGTTAAGCTATTTTGGTTTTGTAAAGCATTATCTGATTCTGATTAACTAAGTAATTACAAAAACCAATTATTTAGTAGCAAACCACCTGTTAGCGCGGATCGGGGCGGAGCCCCGAGCTAAATCTTAGTTCACATTAAACAGCCTAAAATGAATGAGGTTTCGAGTGAGATCTCGACTCAGTTATGAGGTCTCGAGTGAGATCTCGAGTCAAGTCTCGAGTCATCATTATGAGGTCTCGACTCATTAAGGTCTCGAGTCGCAACCTTAGTGTCTCGAGTCGTAATCATGGTCTCGACTGCTGTGAATTATGAGATCTCGACTCCTTATGAGGTCTCGAGTCGCAACCATGGTCTCGAGTTGTGAAGATTTAAGCCCTTAGTCGAAACCTTAGTGGTCTCGAGTCGAGACCTTATGATCTCGAGTCGAAATCGTTGTCTCGAGTTGTAGACATTTGAGAACACTTATGATTTCGAGTCCAGACCTTGTGGTCTCGAGTCGAGATCTTGGTCTCGGTTCGTTAGAAAGGATCTCGAAACTTCCTGTTAACAGCTGTGAATGTGAAAACATAACTGAAAATTCGAATTCTAAGGGATTATGAGATATGATTTCCTGTTTTAAGATGATCTAATTTTATCAAAAATATTTAAAAAACTATAACTGTATATCTTTTAACAGTTTTCGAATAAACTTAAAAAATAAAATTGGATCAAACATGGAAAAACACTCATCAATCCTAAATATATTCCAAAACATAAAGGAATTTTCGAATTTTCCTAAGAACATGATGAACCCTAAAAAAAATAATAACCTCAATCCTATATCCGAAATCTGGAAATAATTACACATTCAAACATGTTTCTCAAACTGATGATTTCGGAACAGTTATAACGAATCAATATATGATCCGAGATGAATTGAGCAGATCCGAGATGGCATCTCGGATGATAAAACTGAATTTTATTATGGTTTTCAAATCCTGTTTTCCAGTTTTATTCCAGATTTATGGATACAAAACAGAACTGACTAATCAACATATGCTCTGATACCACATGTTGGTTCAGTTCTGTTTATACATGAGGGAAAACATTAAAACATACCTGTTACAGCAGACAGTGCAGTGGAGAATCCAGTCAGAGATGATCCCATTGTGTTCGACATATGTGTCAGTGTGATCTGGTTCCTCCTTAGGGTGCTGACTGATGATGGTGACTAAGAAAACCGACAAGGGAATCGGTTATGGGAGAGGGAGGTCGATTGTGATGATGATGTTATGATTAGGTTATGTAACTGTGTAACCTTTTGACCTCTACATAATTCCCCTTATATAAGCACCCAGGAGGAAACCTAATTAGTTAATAAGGGTAATATGGTCCATCAACAATTACCAACTAATTATTTAATAGGTTATTATATATTTTGATCTATATTATGTAAATGATTATAATGGCTACTAGATTAAATATTAAACATAATATATTTAATCTTACAAGACGTACACGTCAATATTAATGAAAACGTTATATCAAAAAGAATGAATGAAATGCCTTGAAAAGGAAACTAAGTTCGTTTAGTCTAAATTAATGAGCTACGTAAATAAGGTTTCGGGGACGAAACCTCTTTAAGGGGGGTAGACTTGTAACACCAAAAAAAACGGGTTTTGTAATCAAACATCGCTAATAGTGATGAACGGGTAAAATATCGTTAGTGGTAAAATTAACCCAGTGAATATAAGGATTTAAATAAATAATTTTATGTTAATAAAATTAAAAAAAAAAGAATAAACACTTTGAGAAAACAAAGCGTATAAGAAGCCCGATGTAACACCCCAAAATATAGATTTTATATAGATATTAAAATGTCGATAATATTCAAGATAAAATAACTAGGAATAAATAACCTAGTTAGTTATAAGTCTTGGAATAATAAGAAAAATATGGTTAAAACACCCTTTATGCAAACTTGTGTGAAGTAGAGGGACTAAAGTTGATAAACTAGAAAACTAGTTTTAATTTAATAAAATGCCAACACCAAAACACACACTCTAAGTGTGTGTTCTGGTCGATACAATCACAGGAGCCAAGGGGCTCTCCTACTCAAACCCTAACAAGCACAAAATTAACAAATTGGAAGGGCAAATCGAGCCCAAATCGAAATCCAATCATAGATTAGTGATCACCGCAGTAAAGGGATCATAAGGTATGTAAAATTTCGTTGTTTGATTTCCTCTTGAATTCTAGATGAACACATGAGAATCGAAATTTGAGCTTGCATGATCATTGCTTGGATGAAATTGGAATGAAATCATGTCTAGGGGTAAACCCTAGTCATTTTTCTTGTTGAATTAATGATTAAACTATGAAATTCATGATCATCCACCATGTGTGTGTGGTGGGTTTGTAGAAACATGATGAAGACTAGAATCATGATTAGTAAACTAGTGTTATTTGAACTCTGTGAAGTTAATCTTGATATTGAACTATAAATTAGATGATTGACTTGTAAAAGATGTTAAAATCTTGGCTAAATAAGTAGTCATAAACTTGATTGTTGATTTAGTGAAATTATGCCCTTTAGGTGTTTGTTAAAATGCCTAATTGAACATTCATAAGTTGAAATTATAAAGAAACACGTATTTAGATAATATGACAAATTACGTGTGACATGTAAAGATATGAGTTCTAAACAAGAGGTTGATTGAACTCTATAGGCAAAGCGGGTGAATCTTCAAGTAACCAAGTTGGGAAGGACGCGCGCTCGAAGGATAAGCTATAAGGTACGTGGCTTGTCACCCCGTTACATTTATGTAGACAAGCTTAGTTTAAATATGTGTAATGTTGATATAACGAAAATGGTTGTGTTTGGTATGTCATTGAAGTGATGGAATTCACTCGACAACCAAATGGGTCAAATTAATAGTTAAAATAAAAGTGATTAAAATGAAGACACCATTTGGTAAAAGTTATAATGGGTCGAACAATTTAAAAATATTGTTTTTAAGTAATAAGAACCATGGCGCGAACCGGAATAGGTTCAAGGGGCATGATGGTATTAATCTACCATCATACGTTGACAAATGGTCATGTCGACTAAACGGGTCAAATAGTGTGCAAATACCATTTGACAATAATAACCGACGATTACTTGTTGAGTTTTTATGATAACAAGAAATAACATGTGATTGCATTGCTTTAACTAGAAAATTTAAAGCAAAAGGTATATATACGGGTCGATGCTATGACCCGAGCCATGTACGCACATTTAGAGTTTTAGTAGAAGTGATATTTTGGTCAAATTATAGCGAAAGTCCTTTGTCGTAAAATGAGGGACTAAAATTGACCAAAAAACCCTTAATAGGAAACCGGGTAAACGACCCTTAGAGGTTGTTTAGGAACTTGTGTTGTGATTATGTAGCCCTTAGACACGTATATGAGTCTTAGGCAAAAATCTTTTGTGAGTTAAATGCCCTAAAGGGGGTCATTAGCGTAAAGTAACTAAACGAAGGGTAAATTGGGATTTCGGGTTTTTCTTAAGTTAAATCCACCGCAAAAATAGTTGTGGTGGAAAATAAGTAGGCACTTAAATTTGGAAATGCGAGGCGTGAAAAGAGAAGAGCGGATTTGATGCTTAAATGCATAAAAATCCCCAATCGGGTCAAAATGAATTACGCGCGTAACTTGGGTGTTTGTTGCGTATTTCACAAAAGTTAGGAATCCAAGATAGAGATTTAAAGTTAAATATCTTAGTTTATGATTTATGACTAACTAGGAACAAGTTTAGAGGTCCTAAATATAAACGGGTCGAAATATTGATTTTGAACAATAAGCCGAATGCTTAAAGATTTAGAATTTCATTAGTCTTAAATGTTGAATTTTACTCCACAAGATGGAGAATTAAATTACGAGCGCGTAGGAAAACGAATCGCGTAAAACAGATGTGTAGATTGAAAGTTATGCACGTTTTCGTGAAAAGAATCGGAGCTGGAAAATGCAGCATCTGCTGCAAATCAATCTGTCCAGAGAGCTACCGTAAGTTACGGTAGCTACCGTAACTTACGGTAGAGGCTGAAGTGTTACGCTGGGATTGTACTGCCTTACGGTAGCGCCCAATTATTGTTGTTAAAGTTTTGTTTCGCAAATCCATTTGAACAAGTTTTAAACCGCGTATGACTAAAATCATTTCATGGTTATGGAATGTAGGTTACCTAGCAGTACCGGATGACGACTGATGTAACACCCCAAAACCCGAATGTTTACATTCGGTAAATGTTCTGATACGGTATATCATGAAATAAACAACTAGGCTATTTAACCTAGTTAGGAATGTGGTAAAAAGCAATTAAAGGATGATAGTTGTGCCAATATTATTTAGTGGCAAACTTGAGGGACTAAAGTGGGGCAAAGTAAAAGTTGAATTTAATATATGAAAAACACACACAAACACACAAATCGTGTGTGTTCTAGAACGAGAAGGAGCTCCATGAGCTCAAAAAACCCTAAGCATGAAGAATCATCAAATTGAAGGGTGAATCGAGGTCTAAATTCATTAATAAACACGGATTAATGATCACCTACACGAAGGGATCATAAGGTATGTCTTAAAAGTTAGATTGGTTATCTTTCACGAAGTGGGTTATGATGTAAGTTGCGAATTTGTATGAAATTGAGAACGGGTGTGTGTTAGAATCATCATATAGAACATGGATTATGCATGGTTTAGGTTAATTTGATGTTTAAGGGTGAAACCCATTTGTTATGGTGAAGATGATGACATGGGTAAATCATCCATGTCCAAATTCTTGCTTATTATTGATGTATTTTGATATATATGATGGATTCTTGTTAGAGGGATTGTCTGAAAATGAAATTTGATACACATAAGTTATGTTTTATTCTGTAAATGAGTTAGATTGATGTATTCAATATAAAAGAGTTGTTTTAAAAATGAACTTTCAAGTAAGGCATAAAGTTTATAATAAAAGAAATTTTATGGCACGAATTTTCCACTGCGACTTTTTGTCAAATACGAACTAGGGCCTTACAACTGAGCCCGACGAAGAACCGGACACACGAGATCAAAGTTTCCGCGAATAGTTTCGTCGTCACGTTTAAACGGTGAATTAATTTACAAATATTGAAATGTTTTATTCAGTAAATTGTTTTAACAAACTCGTATTATTAAGCGTATTTTAACTTTAATACACTATTATAATTGAACTTTTTGGATAATTGATTAAAATGGACTTAGGGTGTTACAATCGAAAACCTCATTAATATTGCAAATGTCCTACCACAAACCCGGTAAATCTTTTTTGACAAATGGCTTCCCATCGATGGATGGTAAATTATGCATCGCTTTAATATAACACACCCAAAGACCATCACTATCTGTTTTAAATCTTCACCATCATTTTGTAAGAAGAACAAGATTTAAGAGTAAACTGCAATTTTACCCCGTGGGGTTAGAGCCTAATGGCACTCTGACCCCCTACCAGGAAAATTTTGTTGTCTGACCCCCCAACTAATGAAAAACTCTGCAATATTACCCCCTGCTGTCAAATCCTGTTTAAAGTCAACATAAGTTAGTAACGGTCAAAGGGTATAATCGTCTTTCCCACTTTAGTAATATATCTTACTCAACACAACACCCTAAATATATCACCCTCGCTGCAATCTAACCCCTTACCTATTAAGCTCTCCTCTGTTTCTTCTCCGGCGACATCAACTGCGATCTTTCTCATCTCCGATCAAATGTCGTTACTCTGTTGGGTGATCCGATACCTAATCCGCCACACCTCAGGTATAATCGTAGTTCCATTGTATGTCATTCTTTATATGGTCAAAATGACCATTTTTGTCATTTGCAGCTGGCTGTTTATTCCATTTGCAACATGTATGTTTCTATCAATTTGCAGCATGTATCATTTGCAGCAGGCCTGTTTAATCCATTTGCAGCATGTATAAGGTCAAAATGACCATTTTGGTCATTTGTAGCAGGATTGACTTAATTATAAGGTCAAAATGACCATATAATTCATTTGTAGCAGGTTTGACTTGTTCATAAGGTCAAAATGACCATATGATCCTTTTGCAGCAGTTAGGCTTAATTATAAACAAGTCAAACGACCATATGATCCTTTTGTAGCAGTTAGGCTTAATTATAAGGTCAAAATGACCATTTTGGTCATTTGCAGCAGTTATGACTTAATTATAAGGTCAAAATGACCATTTTGGTCATTTGCAGCACTTAGGACTTAATTATAAGGTCAAAATGACCATTTTAGTCATTTGCAGCAGATAGGACTTGTTTATAAGGTCAAAATGGCCATTTTGACCATTTACAACATTTAGGCTTAATTATAAGGTTAAAATAACAATTTTGGTCATTTGCAGCAGTTAGGACTTAATTATAAGGTCAAAATGACCATTTTGGTTATTTGCAGCAGTTAGGAGTTAATTATAAGGTCAAAATGACCATTTTTGTCATTTGCAGCAGTTAGGACTTGTTTATAAAGTCAAAATGACCATTTTGACCATTTGCAACAGTTAGGCTTAATTGTAAGGTCAAAATGACCATTTTGGTCATTTGCAGCAGGTTTGACTTGTTTATAAGGTCAAAATGACCATATGATCCATTTACAACAGATTTGAGTTGTTTATAAGGTCAAAAATGACCATTTAAATTATGTGCAGCATGTTAGATGATCACAGTTATAAAAAAGCAGTTTGATGTGCAACAGGTTTGTGAATCACAGTTAATAAAAAGGATCAAACATTTTAGGCGGGATTGGTTTTGTTTTCTGCAGTGGATCACATCAATTGCAGTATGTTACATTTAGTTTCTGCAGCTTTTGACTTTGCCTGGTCAAACATTTTTGGCGGGTTCGGTTTTGTTTTCTGCAGGGGGTAAGGAAGCAAAGAAATATTTAACACGGGGGGTAATACTGTTTCTTACAACAAAGCATAGGGGGTAATAAGAAAGGATAATATAGTCATTTAACACTGGATGGTAATACGTTTGCTTACAACAAACCATAGAGGGTAATATGAAAGGATAACATAGTCATTCTACATACCATTTAACAGAACTGTTAAGTTATTTGACAACAATGGGTAATATTGCAGAGTTTTTCATTAGTTGAGGGTCAGACAACGAAATTTTCCTAATAGAGGGTCAGAGTGCCAATGAGCTCTAACCCCAGGGGGTAAAATTGCAGTGTACTCAAGATTTAATAAGGGTGTACCTATTGGCACACCCATTTGCCTATCTACACACCTTAAAAGATGTTTTTTGTCCTTATATGCACACCCTGCAGTGTCGAACTGTGGCCAAAACGCGGCGTTTTGGTCCGGTTAACCTAACAAAGACTAACGGGTTTCTGACGGGTCTGTTGACCGGACCAAAACGCCGAGCTTTGGCCGCGTTTTGGTCCTGTCAACCAGACAAAAGACTGACACCCGGTCTGGTTGACAGGACCAAAACGCGGCCAAAGCTCTGCGTTTTGGTCCGGTCAACAGACCCGTCAGACACTCGTCAGTCTTTGTCTGGTTAACCGGACCAAAACGCCGTGTTTTGGCTACAGTTCGACACTGCAGGGTGTGCACATAAGGACAAAAAACACCTTTTTGGGGTGACTATCTACACACCAAGTGTGTAGATAGTTTGGGCCTTTAATAAATAAAGACTCCTAGTGCTAAAACCACCATCTTTGTTAGAACAAATTACAAAACTCCAGGCTATCCTATTAACATTACCAAATCATATAGAAGCAGGGCCGGCTCAACCATTTTGGTGGCCTAAGGCGAAGTAAAATCTTGTGGCCTTTTTCCCCAAAAAAATGTATGTAATTGAAAGTTAAACTTGAAGGGCCCAAGTGTAATTATTTGAAAGACTGTGTTAAAATTTAAAAACAAGAAAAAAAATGGTGACCCAAGGATTCGAACTCAGGTCTCACCAACATTCATACATACACAAAACCACTACACTACCAACCATCAATTTATTGATAACCCACACCCTAAATCTTTTATAAATGAACTGTGGTTTCATCAAATTATGGAGGCCCTATAGTTTTGGTGACCCAAGGCCCAAGCCTCATTTGGCTTACCCTTGGGCCGGGCCCTGTATAGAAGTTAGAACCACCTAAAACCAAACACCACATTCTTCATTTCCACACTCCACAATACATGTTCTTGAATGTAAAATGTGACTCTCCATTACTCACCTAACACTCTTTTTTTCATATTTCACATTCAAGAATATTACATTATCTACATGCAACAACTACTTTTTAATTGCTAAACAACTACTTCATGACTCATGAGTTGTCTTAGTTAATCATGACTAAAATAAATTATTTGAAATTATTTCGAAATAAATCTATACATAAAATAAAAGAAACCAGTAAAAGGACACTTGTCATTATTTTAGACCATCTACTATTACTTTTGTAGATAATTATTATTATTTAGTTTATATTATTAAAATTATATATGTTTCACAACGATTACAATGCTAATATTTTAAAACTTTATTTGAAAGGTGTCAGTATCAAATTATTTTTGATAATATCTCAATCATTTAGAGGTTATTCTAAGCAAATTTGATGGTCCTGACTCTCTCTCCAACTTATTATGGATATAATTTGTTTCAAATAAAGATAATTATTATATTATGGATTGTTTTTAAATAAATATAATTATTATATTATGGGTATTAATTAATAACAATATTACCCCTGTTCATTTTATTAAACCTCTTCTTTTTGCTCTGCCTTCATCTATTTTGGCAACAATTAGTAAATAACTACAAGTTTGCCAACAATAAAAAATGAAGTAAATAACTAGAAGGTTTGATTATTCGAAATTTTGATATGTTATATGGATATTACACAAACATCAACTTGGTTAAAAGATGAGCTAAATATGAGTAAAAAAATTATTAATTTAAGATATTTTTAAGTAAATCCAAAGTATTTATCACAAAAATCAAACTTTGTATTAATATAATTTTATTTTATTTTCGTTACTAAAAAATTATTATATCAATTTTGTTACATAATTCATAAATCAAATTGTCAGAATTGGTACCCGCATTTTATCACTCAAATGGTTGCTAATTTGCTTCTTCAATAATGTATTTTCTTTTTAAAAAATCATCTTTGCACTAATTCTACTCATCGCGTATCCAGTATAATCGTTAGTTTTTTTTCAATCGTATAACTTTTTTTTTACTATTTCGTATATAAAATTAGATTTATTCAACCGGTGTAATTCACGGGTTTTCTAAAGATATAACTTTTTTTATTATTTACCATACAAAAGAACATTTATTCAACCCATACAATACACGAGGTTTTTAAAGATATAACTTTTTTTTTATTATTTAATGTGTAAAATTACATTTATTCAACTCATACAATGCGCGTGGTTCTTAAAAATATAACTTTTTTTATTATTTAATATATAAAATTACACTTATTCGACCCATAAAATACACGGGGTTCTTAAAGATATAATTTTTTTTATTATTTAGTATATAAAATAACATTTATTCAACCCGTGTAATAAACAAGGTTTTTAAAGATGTATATTGTTTTATTATTTAATATACAAAATTATATTTATTCAACCCGTATAATACACGGGGTTCTAACCTAGTAGTAGTATATAATAATACCTTTATTTAGAAATCCAAAAGAAATAAAAATATGTAGGGTGGCTAAATCGATCTCGGCGCCTACACCACCAAATTCAACGGAGAATCCGCTCTACTTTTCATCATCTTCTTCTTCTTCTATGTATCTCTGGATTCATGCACAAAAATCTGTATCAAAACCTCCTCCTTTCACTATCCAAATCTTCCCACAAACACGTATAATCCTTCTTCTCTTCTTCATCAACAACAAAACCTCACGTACACATTCACATATCTCCATTTTCCCATATGTAATGCATCAAAAACAACCCGAATTTCACATCGGAATAGATACCACCCATGTCTCTTCCGATACACCTTCATCCTCCTCATTGTTATTAATGTTACCTTCACCTAATAATAAAACCGTAACCCATGCAAACCCTTATAACCATCACCACCAAATCACAATCCATGATGATGACCTCAACCCAGTCATTACACCAACCGATTTACCCGAAAAACATCACCCGAAGCGGTTTTCCGCTACGAAAGCAGTCGCCGTTCACCTCCTCCACCGTCTCCGCCACCTCCGCCGCCTTCAAGCTCACCTCCGGTTAATCGTTTTATTATCTCTCCCCTTCTTCTACTTCTTAGTTTCCCACCCGAGCCATTCGATAGTGCTCGATTTCTTATCCGCTTTAGCCTTCTCTTCCGCTTTGTTGTTTTCTTTAAACCTTGGCCTCCCGAAACTCCCATCGATTCGGACAGTATTAGCGCGGTCATTCCCGGTTAAATCTCATTCTTCCAGGCCTCCATTGCCGGTGTTCTGGTCGATCGGGTCCAAAACGAAAGGGGACAAAGCGAAAAGGGTGAATTCGGGGTGTTGGGTCCAGGCATACAGCAATGGGGATGTGTATGAAGGGGAGTTTCATAAGGGGAAATGCTCGGGTTGTGGTGTTTATTATTATTATATGAGTGGGAGGTACGAAGGCGATTGGGTTGACGGAAAGTATGATGGTTATGGGGTCGAAACGTGGGTGAAGGGGAGTCGATATAGAGGACAGTATCGACAAGGGTTGAGACATGGGCTCGGTGTTTATAGGTTTTATACGGGTGATGTTTATGCTGGTGAATGGTCTAATGGTCGCAGCCATGGGTGCGGTGTGCATAGTTGCGAAGATGGGAGTCGATATGCTGGCGAGTTCAAGTGGGGTGTGAAACATGGTCTTGGTTATTACCATTTCAGGTAAGATCTTGTAGCTTGAATTGTAATATCTCGGCCCGTCAAGTGGCCAGGGTTGATGTGTCACGTATACAGTAGTCAGATTAAAACATGTCTTATAAAAGCATTGCTTTTTAAGCGCCTTATGCCTAGGCTCGAGACGGGGCCTATGCGTTTTGAGTGCACTTTTGACAACATATAGTGGAATTATGTTTTTCATCTGACTCTTGTATATGTGACACGTCGGCCCTAGTCAGTTGGGGTGTTAAATGGATCATCTTTTTTTTTTAATCAAGAACTTTAAGATTTGTATTTGAAATATTTGTAGAAATGGGGATGCATATGCTGGAGAATATTTTGCAGACAAAATGCATGGTTTTGGAGTTTACAATTTTGCAAATGGACATAGATATGAAGGATCTTGGCATGAAGGAAAAAGGCAAGGATTTGGAGTGTACACTTTTAGAAATGGCGAAACACAATCCGGGCACTGGCAGAATGGTGTTCTTGAATTATCACCATCGCTTCCTGATCATCGTTCCAAAGTTCTAAACGCGATACAGGAAGCGCGGCAAGCAGCAGAGAAAGCGTATGAGGCGGCTGGGAAAACGGAGGAACGAGTGAACAACGTGATTATATCAGCGAATCGGGCAGCCAATGCCGCAAGAGTGGCTGCCATAAAGGCGGTACAAAAACAAATACACCAAAGGCGAAATAGTGATGAACTTCCTATCCCCATGGTGCAAAACCTTCATCACCTACAAACCCAATTCACTATTTGACCCCTTCATCTTGTTTATAACAGATGACATGTACAGTTAGGTAGCTAGATTAGTACTAACTAACTACTGAACTGGAATTGTAATTGTTTGGAAGTCCCCTTGTACATTATGATTGGTTTTAAATTGTTATATATTACGAACTCTTAAATCGTGTTACTTCTGGCAAAAAAATAGTTTCATAGTATAATTTACATTTGTGATGATCTCGGCGGTTTCTCTAACAAGGACACCGCCCCCAAAAGGCCACAGAAAACTTTGGCGAATGCTCTTTGTTGTCGAATCGCACAAAGTTTGGGAGAAGATTTACATTTGTCCCCCCGCCAGAAAGCCATCATTGAATGCCTACAGAGGCCTCACACTCAGGATTTCTTACCTGTGATTCCTATTGAAGGTCTGGGTCAACGTATGTCAGCGATGGAGTACCAGTCAATCCTTATGTACCGTATGATGATCCCGATGTTCTCGAATGATGAAACTTGCCCAGTCTGGTAAAGCATGCCTGGATAAATACGGGGAGCATGCGTTACACTATAGAGAATTGCCGGGTTTAAGTATCGTCATGACTTTGTTTGAGACGCGTTAATTGTTAGAAAAACTGGTACCGATAAGAACTGCAAAATAATATGAAACAAAAATAGTTAACGAGAACCGGGCTTGTGTTTGACACAATTCCCTTAAACAGATTCGTCGTCTGTTCCCAGGGTACGCCGGTTGGAAGCAGCAACAGCGCACTGCCGGACTTGAACACTTGCCTGAAAAGAAAAAGGAGAATGCTGTAGAGAGATCGAGAGAAGAGATGATTTCTGGTGTGTCTCAACTGAGCAGCTTACATCTGGTTTTATAGTCACTAAACTATAACCGAAATCTGGCCCATTATTGCATGAGTTAAAACTGAATAATGGTCATCATTGAGTCAGTTTCGAAACTGATAATCAAAACCGAAGACCAAATAATGATCATCATCAATGCGAATAATCATCTTAATTTCAGTTTTAAAACTCGTTCAAAAAACGGTTACAGTCTTGAGTGCAAAAACTCGCCTCGCGCAGGTCTGAGTTTTCGGAGCTGCATTCGTGTCCGCATGACGCATGGGCACACACGAGTACAACTAAATCCGGTTCCAATTTTTGCACCACCCCCTGCGCGCACACGCGAGGGGACTTGTGGTAAAACATGTCATAAAGTGATATTTGTTAGGTAAATGTTTTACCTTATAAATACCCTTTTTCTTTGTCTCCACACCAATGTAGGACAAGTGTTTTACCATATGAGACTACCATTTACACACACCCAAATTCCAACAATCCCCCACATGAATGGAGGTCGATCTCAGAACAACATTGTTCCCATTAGATTTCAGCAGTTGAGTTTTGCATACGATAGGTAGGTGTTACCCTTTGAACCTTTGCTCATGAAATGCACTTAGCCTACTAGCTCTGAGTTGAACTTGATGTCTTTGAACTCGTCTGCCGTTTGTGTAGACGACAATGCACTTCACACAAGACTCTCCCTGACAAAGTCAAGTCCTCATGGTTATGTTCGTTATGGTCATGAACATGATGCCTGGTTCTGTGAGAGCCATTAGGTATTGTGCCCCAACAATACCCTTCGAAGCGACCCCACTTCTCTCTCACATAGGTGATTCACTATGTATGGTTACCTTAGTCGAATCATTAAAAGCCATAGGCTTAGCCTCACACTTGTCACTTTTAGGAATGGACTAGGAAGTTTACTAAGCTTTGCAATAAACTCCCTTATATATATATACGTAGGGTTACCCCCCACAGTGACCTTACTTGTAATACCACGTAAAAACGTGTCCAATTATGTATAGACACGTGTCCTAAACTCTAAAGGTGTGAAGGATTGAGTTTGAAGGACCAAAATTGTCAAACAGTGAATCTATGAAACCACAGGGACTAAAAGTGTCAACATGCCAAACTTGTGCCTCTGAATGACCATACATGATGAATATATTCTTAAACGAGTGATTGATTGAATATAAGAAGCCGTTTATGAAAATAATCGGAAGATTATTTAATTATAAGGGTTAAACGTGTCAACATGTCGATTCTGACCCCTGAGTGACCTTTTAACGGAACCGAGGCTTCGAAACATTCAAATATACTCTTAAGAATAAGTGGTATAAATTTCACGTGGTTTCGAGATCGCTACGCATGTTTTCAAAACTTTGGGCCAAAAGTGTCAATTTGATGAAACTTGCTTTCATAGAGGTATATAACGAACCGGAGCCTAACGAAGTTAGTTTATTAATCCTAGAGCATCAACATACTGACTACAAGGGCCCTACATGTCAACAACGAGGTTAAAAAGGGTTAAAAATGATCAGGGACTGAAAATGCCAGCTTTGAAACTTGTTTTACCTGATCAGACGGTCCAAGCGGCCCGCGTAAGGCCCCCCCTATAGCTTACGCGGCCCGCCTCAGCATGTCAGTAACAGAAAAAGACTGCCAGGTGCGGGTTAGGCTGTTCCACCGCCTTAGCCTAGTTTGTAACGACCTAGGAGCTGTAAGTCTGTTAAATTCACTAGCTAGGACACCAGGGGTGATCCCAGGGCCTCCAATAACACCTGGAAGTGATCCTTGATCTTGCAATTCACTATATAAGGAGAGCTAGTTCTTGAGTTCCAAAGCACACTTGCAAACATTTGCTAATCTACAACATTTGGAGCTTGCTAAGGACAAGGAGAAGACTTAGAAGTGTAGAAAAGACTACTAGGACCTGTAGTAAGCCTCTAATTTCTTGTTTAGTCGTTTAATTTAGCTTAATTACTCTAAAGTCAAACTCATCGTAAATTTAGTTTGACTTTCGTTTTAATTACATATGGTTTAACCATTGATCAAATTGAAAGTGGTTATAGAACCACATTAGTGTAGGTGATTAACCCTTAAAAGGGCACCTCCTAATTTTCTCGTTTGACTGGTCAATTGTCGGGTCAAAGTAGTTTGACAAAAAGTCAAACTGGACAGAAATTATAAAAATGATTCTAATTAATAAAACAGAGGTTCTAAATTATATTTTAACATTCTAATGACTTGGTAATCAATATTAAAACATGTTTTATCAGTCCTAAGCCGGCAATTAATAGTCTAAGGTCAGTTTATAACCGAAAGTCGCAAAAGCTTGACTTTTGCTTTGACTTTCAGTTCTGACCCGTTCAAGCTTAATTCTCCCATGTTTTAAGCTTCCATTAGGACCACATTACTTAGTAGTATAACCCTCTGGAGTTATATTGCTTGGTGCCTAGTGGTTTGAATTATATGCACTTGATCGTAATTATGCTTAATAATGCCATAAACGCCCTTTTTACATACAACTGAGATTTTTAACAATGTGATTGGACTAACACCTTTGCTTCTGATATTTAGACATGTCCTGAAAATTTGACATCAATTCGAGGTCTAGAATAGGAGTTATGCTCAATAGCGTAATTAAGGAGTTTTTTATTATTTAAATGGCGTAATTAGCATAAAGCCTATTTAAACCCAATTTTTGACATCAAACTTTGTAGCTACTGATGTAAAATAATATTTTGGGATTTTTGAAGATTTTTAATTATTTTTAGGCTGAGCATAACATAGGATTATAACTTGATTTCGGTAATTGTCGGTTTTACCCTTTTCATGCATAAAATAAGTTTTACATAACTTTTTAGTGCCAAACCTTTTGCTACTAATTTTATATAATAAATAAAGTATTTTAAACTTTATAAACTAATCAAAAACTCAGATTTCCTGTTTTAAACCGAATACCTCTTTAAACCGACTTTTAAGCGTTTTTAACACATAGTGTGAGTTAAAACTATTCTTTCTTTATAAAACTTATTACTTACTGATGTTTTAAGTTAATTTATACAATTAAACAGTAAGCCAAAGTTTTTAAACTCAGAAGTCTATTTTGACCTTTAAAGCCTATGTAAAATTACCAAAATGCCCCTACGGTGCATAGTTTGGTAATATAAGATAAATTTCCCATATATAAAATACCCTACTGATATATCTTATAAAAATGCATATTTCTACTGATTTAATCTGACCTGAAACTCAGTTGCACAATTAAACTCTTTTATGGGCATTAAAATTACCAAAATGCCCTTATGGGACTTATTTTGGTTTAAATTACTTTTTGGGCATATATGTTAACATCTTACTGATGTATTAACATATTTTGAGCATAATAATGATTAAGACCTGTATATAGTTTATTTGTTTACCCGTTATGCGTTTACGCATTCGGATCGGCTTATGTGACTAGTTTACATAAAATAGTCGAAACGGGCTTAACCTTATCAATAAATTCTCAAATTCCAGAATGTGTTTAGTTTACCCATATTATACAAGTATCCAAGCTTGTCGGGTCTAAATCTCATTCTATTCCGGTCTCCGCTTAATCAAGCGTTTAGAACCGTAAGGTGTCTTTCTAGCTAGCCGGTCTAAGTCCTTGACTAAATTAAAGACCCGTTAGCATCCTAATAGGTTAATAAACCTTCTATACAGATTAAATAGCTTCCGGTAGAAGGTGCCTTCAAAAAAAAGCTTTAGGATTTTACTGCTAGCATCAGGTAAATACTTTTAACTTATTTTCCCTTATACGGGCTTGGGATATGGTATTATAATACCACTTGGTCGGGTATGAAATCATTTAATCGGATTGTGATTAATAAATTTACATAACCCGTTTTAATATGTCTTGTTTGATAACATAAGCATTGGGGGTTAATACGACCGTGTCCTGGATATCCTCGGCTCATTTCATTTGAAAATGGCCACGACCTATGCACGGGGTGTAGGCATACACCTGACATATGAAAATGCTAAAATATAAACCCACATGTTGGGGATAACTCCTTTGTGGGTTCTATAAGTGGTGAGTCGGTTAATCATGACCGGCTTCCAACCGGCCCCAATTGTATGACAAACATATAAATCTGTATACAAGATTATATTTAAATAATTGTCCCAAGTTATAAAAGATTTGTGCCATGTGCACTCAAATCAATTTCATAAATGTTTTCAAAAGAGTCAGTTAATTGTATTTACCAGTGTAAACTGACGTATTTTTCTTAAAGACTGATTTGACAGGTACCTCTCGTAATAGGCTGGAGCTATTAGGTGTCATAAGAGGATCTTGCAAATCCATAGATACCTGAAGTCTGTTATTTTGTTTCCTTGTATTTATTTATGATCCGCATGTGGATCTTATTACATTCCAGTCTGTACATTCTGTCACTCGAACACTCAGACATTATGGTTTGTAATAGTTTATTCACCAAGCCTTCCGTTGTGCTATAATATTGTGTGTATTGACAATGATGATATCAACTACGTCACGATACTCCCCGCCGGGCCCACTGGTAATATGTGGAAATATCGGGGTGTGACAGGTTGGTATCAGAGCCAACATTGAGTGAATTAAACACTAACCTTTTGTGTTTAATCTCAATGACACAATAAGCACATTCCTTAGACTCTCGAGTCTAGGCAAATGACCTAGGATTTTACTCTTAACTTTCCTTTTATTGCTTTATTATAGTTACTTGTCTTGACAGGTTATCACTTGGAAAAATGCCACCTAGAGTAAGAGGAAGAGGCAAAGGACCCATGCGTGGAGGACTGTCTAGCAGCACGGGACCCTCCCACAGACGTACACCATCCGACTCGCTTTCTGGCTCTGACTCAAAGGATAATTGGAGCCATAGCTTTGAACCAGCAAGACATTCTGTCTCGCTGGGATCCTCACCATCTGACCCTCCTTATTTTGGGTTGCCCATTCCTATCGAACCCCATCATTCTCCTCTTTCGCAGGGAACTCATCACTCAAACTAATCACACCACTCCTTTCAATCTCATCCTTTTCATCATTCAGATTCTACTTATTCTCCTGCACAATTTAATCCGAATGATTATGTTAACAACTTTTTGGGCTACAACCCTTTGGGGCCTGAGGATCACTTTTCTCAGGAAATGGAGATGGATGATGACCCGGACCCAGATTTGCAAACAGGAACACCAGGCCACCCAATAAGCGTCTCAAGCGGTTCCCCATTTCAGGGATCACCGTACCATGGGCCCGACTCATATCAAGAGAGGATGGCTCAGTAGGATTGGTTCTTTACACCTTCATACCATAACTCCCCAGCCCAACCTCCCTTGGTTGATCCCCAACTTCAAGCCGTTACCCCACCACCGTTACCAGTTGAGGAACCACCTCAACAGCCTCCCGAGCCACCAAGGCGAAGGAGAAATGCTAGAATGTCTGTACGTGGGGGACTACGGTTTGCATCTCCTCATGGCTCAAGTTCTTACCCTCCTATCCCAGAGGACCCACAGTTGGGCGGACCCTCACACACGGTGCCGGAAGTCAACATTCCACCAGTTTCACATGCACCACTGTAGCCACTGTTGGGTTTTGACAACCCAATTCCGACATACCCGAGTTCATCTGGGTATAACCCATCTGGTTATCCATCGGATTATGGAGCCCATGATCCGTACCTTACAGCTGCACAATACCATCATCTTTACCCTTCTTCTTCTTACCCTCCAGTTTATCCAACTGGATACCCAGCGCAGGATTATCAATACCCGCCTTACCAGCAACCTCCTCCTTCTCAGCAGCAGCAAACTCAAGAGATCCTAGAGAGGTTAGACAGGGTTGAACATGAAGCCCATGAAACCAAGAAGAAGCACAATGGTTTTGTCAAGGGTCTTATGAACCTTCTTAAGGGCAAGAAGAAATAGGAGATTGTTGTTCAAGTTGAATTTCAATAAGTCCCTGCGAGGACGTTTATTTTGTTTTCATGTACCAAGTCCCTGTGTGGACTTACTTTCTGTTTCAATAGCCCCTGCGTGGGCAGTGCTTTCAGTAGCCCCTGCGTGGGCAGTTTGTGTTGTTTTTTTTTTCTCAAGTCCCTTTTTGGGCAATGTTGTACTCGTTTCGTGGTTTAACGAAGTTATTTTCGATTTTAAATATGTATTTTATTACATCATGCTATATCATTTCAAATTTATTGATCTGCCAACAAATTTCTTAAAGGTATAACCTAGCCAAAATAGTAAATGGCTATGATGGTACAACCTTTTTAAGATAATGACTCTCTGTTAACATCTGAAAACATGTTAACAATCCTAAATTTTGTGGTACGAGAAACCACACAATCTTCCTATGTACTTGGACTCTTCCAAGTCACTATTATAGACTATATGATCAACATGAATCATGGCTCATAAACATCAATATGATTGTTATGGGTGAAATTCTGAGCCCATATCCTGACACTATATCTTGATTTCATGTTAGCTGTTTATGATCAGGATACAGGACCAGGATATTGGTAACATCCTGAGGCAGTATAGATCAGGATACCAGACCAGGATATTGGTAACATCCTGACGCAGTATCCTGGCAGTTACTAACGATTTTCTTTGGTTGCAAGGTACCAACGTTAAAGGACTTGATCTACCTGAAGATTCGCTCAATGTGGTTGAAAAATGGACGTTGATGGTGGAAGAATGGGTCTTGTAACGGTCAGAAAAGAAGAAAGGCATATTCCGCGAGAATATCGGATGCTGGTCAATGCTATTGACGTTGTAACGGTCATATGAGCTGAAGACCCGGTTTTATAGTTAATATGCACGTGGAAAACAAGTTTAAAGAGTCCCCCAACGTTCAGAATGGAATATTCCCAGCATCCCGGAATAATAGGAGAGTTAGTTTGTTACTTGTAACTATAAATAGAAGGCCAGATCGATAGGAACGCACACTTTACTCTCTACTCTCGAACTCACACTTCTTTTTTGTTACACCCTAATTCGTAAATAACAAAAGTCGCAACGGAAATTCGTACCATAAAATTTTCTTACGTTATAAACATCTTGACGTACTTAAATTCATTTTTAAAATTAACTCTTTCACAATAAATACATTTATTGAACTTATTTACAATAAGAAAACATAACTTAGCTTCACTCAATTACGTACTCAACACTCCCGTACAATCTATCTTGTGACTCGGTCTTTGATCGCTCCTCTTTAGAATGATAATCTGGCTCGGACAACCTGCACTCACCAAACACATACAAGACATTAATACCTTTTATAAATATAAACGATGCTTAGCCTTGGTTTATTTCCGTTTCTTTATTCCTTTACATTAAACGTTCCCTCTGAGTACCTCATCTCTGGTGAGTCTTCGATACTATACCTGCTTTACACCTAAATCTCCATGTACACAAATAACAACGTAAAAACTTAATCATACTGAATGACTTACATACATACCTAAACTTCATACATATTATCTCCATACATACATACGTACACACATGCATACATACCTACTCGCATACATACTCACACACATACATGCCAACCTACATGCATACCTACATATAAACACATCTACATCATTATATACGTATCTACATATACACATACCTACATCATTACGTACACTCATGACATTATACATATATACATACATCCCTACTTGCATCATACCAAACTCATACATGCCTACTCTCATACATACCACCATATATCCACGTACTTGCTCACATACTTATAAACATACATACATACCTATCTACATATGTGCATACACTTAAGCTTATAAAAACGTAAGTTAAATTAGTCATACGTAACTTGAAACGCGTTTAAACGAGTTCCCAAGACAAAACAGAGCAACCGAACGATTTTCGCCAAACAGACACCCCGTCGCGTCGCGCGACGCCCTGAAACAAACATAATGTTTTTGTTGCTGTGCTGCAGATTCCCAGCACAACCGAATTTCACGGAAACGGTCATAACTTCTTCGTTATTGGTCCGTTTTACCCGATTCTTTTTCCTACGCGTCCGTAATTTAATTCTCCATCTTATGGAGTTAAGATCCGACATCCGGATTAACAAAATTCCAGACTTTTACGTCTTCGGCTTACTACCCTTTTTACCACAAATTGACCCGTTCATAATTTTATCACAACAACATGTTCATTTGAGCTTTAAGCTCATGAAATTCATTATTTCAATATCTCCTATCATATTAATCTCACATCACGGGTTCCTTACGTGATAAAATTCCGTTTACACTTAAATGCTTATTTTGACCCGTTAAGGGTATTTGTGCATTTTAGTGCAATTGGCCCTAAAAATCATACCTTTCGCTTTCATACTTGTCCTAAGCGTTCTCTTGATCAATGACTTGTTTCTAACATCTTTTAACGGTCGTTTGTCCGATATACCCATCAAGGGAGTTTTAGTCAACTTTAATCTCATCATTTACGACGAAGGACTTCTATACATAATTAACCTCAAACATCATATTTAAATAGTTAAAACACTATATTACTTAAACAAACTAAGAAGTGATTACGGAAATAACTTACCTTATGCGTCCGTGCTCGTATCCGATTCCTTGCCTCTTTTTGACCCGTTAACACCTCCTGCTTGAGCTCGTCTCGACGTGATTCCTATACTCTCTTTTCATCAAAATCACACTCTTATTAGCATATTCATTTGTACATGTTAACAATCATATCAATCGCATATTTCATACTTAACTTTCATTAGTCATTTCTAACAAACATAACTCATATAACCATATCCGTATACGTTTAAACTCATGTAACTCATCATGTCATTACATTTAACACGGATTGCTATAACATGTACCATACGACTTCCCATAATCCTACATTTACGACAACGAGTCAAATCATGTTTCTTATACTTAGTTGACTTTCAAAAGTCAACTATTAACCATATTTAACTATCGACTTATCATCATATACTCGCAACATCACAATCGACTATACGGACGACACTATATACATTTCATCATACATTTGGTGTGCGTACCACCTTCTAAACATAACGTACAACTAATTCATGCATAATCTTCTAAACTCATACATAATACATCAATCTTTCAACAAGACTTGAACATAGGTGGTGATTCTAGTAATCATCTTCACCATAACTAACGGGTTTCACCTCTAATCATCAAATTAACGCAAACCATACATAACCCATGTTCTATACGAGGATTCTAACCCTTGTACATGATCAATTTCATATTAACTCACGGATTAGAACATAACCCACTTCACCCATGATCACCAATCTTAGATTTAAGACATACCTTATGATCCCCTCGTGATGGTGATCATTTATCCATGCTCGATTATGATCTTAAGCGTCATCTTGCCTTTCAATTTGAGCATAAAGATGAAGTTAGGGTTTGAGGCTCCATGGGAGCCTCCTGCTCCTTCACGAACACACGTATGTGTGTGTTTGTGTGTGATTAGTTATTTAATAACTTAACTTTCATTTTTCCCACTTTAGCCCCTCGGGTTTGCCTTTAAAGCATAACTGACACTACGTTCATCTTTTAATAGTTTTCACCATGCATTTAACTGGGTTAAATAGCCTAGTTATTTATTTCATGATATATCATATAGGGACATACGTAAATTTATATACATTCAGGTTTTTGGGGCGTTACAAGTCTACCACCCTTAAACGATGTTTCGTCCCCGAAACCTTTCTCATTTCCCACTTAACACTAATTATCTTTTCTTCTAATTCCTCCACATAACCACTAGCCCATCTTAACGACGATCTTCTATTTTTAAGGACCCGTCCCAGAGTTCTTATTAGTGTCGCTTTTACTAATAGCGCTAGTTTCTAATGCCCTTCATGGCTAGTGGTTCATTCAACATCTTGTTTACTTGAAACAATTCCAGCTTCCCATTACTAACATTTCTTTATGTTTATTTCAACATTCATATTATTTTCATCTACTATACGATCTTACTTTGTAATCTATACATACTCATGTATGCTTAACTCTAACTGGTGCACCATAATAATGGGTATCTATTCATTCTTGATTCATAAAATATTTAAATAATTGGCTTCTTCCTAATTATTCCATACTTTTCATACCCTACTTTCACATAACATGCTCATTTCCCTGACCTGTTAATAACGGGTAAATATGCATACTTCCTCAATCTGTAATCATACATCCATTCGTATGATCCGTTCATAACGGATCTACCAGATTCATCTTATCTCTTAAGATTTCATTCTATACATATATTATTTAACATTTAGTTCTTGTTTTGTTACCACACAAAACTACCATTTAATAGTCATATATACGTGCTTAACTTTAATGTTAACCTTATTCTACATTTTCTACAGTTACTTATACTTTGCATACCTTTACGTTACCTTTAAATCATTTCGTTCATTTCACATTACTATTGCTTTCACTTCATGTATTACTTAATTTTCATATATAAATGTGCCATACTAGTTCATATCTATCCAATATGAGTTAAACATTTTACTAACCTCTTTTTCATTTCCTAAACCAACGACCCGCAACCCAGATCGATCGTCTTCTCCTCGAGTACTAGCCGTAATAGGCCAAGTTTCATTCATCCATGTAATGAGATTCCGCTCGTGCACATCCTTTCACCAATACGATTGGTTTCATAACATCAATAGTTCTAACATTATCATCAACAACGTCGGTGGTTAGCACATTTCATTCAAACATTCATTATACTACGTGATTACCCACTTATAACTCTTCTACAATTTCCTACGTACATGCTATAACATACCACACATTCTATTTCTTACATGCAATCCTTTCATTCTATTAATCATTTCACCAACTGAAGTACACTCTCGTACTTCCTTCCATTCATGCTTACTTGCAAAAACCTTATTACATCGTTTCAGTATTTCTTACCAAACTTACCCTTCCCGCCCCTACTTAAGTTATTGTTCGGGTCACAGCCCGTCATCATTCTGACTTCTAAGAGTCAATTACTAACACATCTAACACTTAACTTATACAGAACTTCATCTATTATACTATCACCTTTTTACTTTATACTTATTTCTATGACCCGTTCGACTCAATCATGGTCAAACTGTCGACATCTTCTTATACGGATTAATTTCATTTTTTATATTTTTAAACCTGTCTCACGGATTCAGACGCATCATTCATGCTTTTTCATTCATTGAATCCGCCTTACGGATTCAAACATTACATTCATTCCTTTCATTACTTCTGCATTTTGAATCCTTCTCGCGGATTCAAACATATTATCCATGCCTCTCATCCTTGAATCCGTCTCACGGATTCAAACATATCATCCATGCCTTTCATCCTTGAATCCGTCTCACTGATTCAAACATTGCATTCATACCTTTCATTCCCTGAATCCGTCTCACGGATTCAAACATATTATTCATATCTTGTTGATCCGCACTTAATCACGGATTCAACATTCTTCATTCTTATCAGGCATGTTTTTCATTCTTACATAGTACTCTCAATTTCCCGAGAGTCTTACTTCCCATTTCACCTACATGCCCGCCCGCTACCCAACTCTACCGGACATACCTGTAACAATTATCATGATCTCACGAACGTCATACGTTTCTCGTGTACTGGCCAGGTACACAATCCACATAGTAGTTCGTGCCTTCATGTAATTGTCACCTTATGTCACCTTATGTCCGTAGACTTAGGTTTCGGCGCGTGTATCACTTTCAGTACTTCATTACTATACTATCATTATCCTTCATTTAACATTTTCCTTCTCTTAATGAATTTTACTATTACATATACCCACATATCGAATTTACGTACCTGGATTCAAATTTGGCTTATTACCTCTTTGCCTGCCTTAGTATTCATCCTAGACTGCATTCACAGATCATCCTCTTCAAACACTTATGCTTACCTTGCACGTACAAAACCGTCAGTTTCTTTATACGTATACATAAGTACATACTTACATTAGCTTTTACCTTTGGATCTTGATCGAGTCTTAGATTGTACGGGTTTCTTATCTTAAGAGCACACAAGTTTGAGTTCAAGTACTTACCTTCTCGTACTTGATTCCCTCAAACCAGGGCTCTGATACCAACTTGTTACACCCTAATTCGTAAATAACAAAAGTCGCAGCGGAAATTCGTACCATAAAATTTTCTTACGTTATAAACATCTTGACGTACTTAAATTCATTTTTAAAATTAACTCTTTCACAATAAATACATTTATTGAACTTATTTACAATAAGAAAACATAACTTAGCTTCACTCAATTACGTACTCAACACTCCCGTACAATCTATCTTGTGACTCGGTCTTTGATCGCTCCTCTTTAGAATGATAATCTGGCTCGGACAACCTGCACTCACCAAACACATACAAGACATTAATACCTTTTATAAATATAAACGATGCTTAGCCTTGGTTTATTTCCGTTTCTTTATTCCTTTACATTAAACGTTCCTTCTGAGTACCTCATCTCTGGTGAGTCTTCGATACTGTACCTGCATTACACCTAAATCTCCATGTACACGCATAACAACGTAAAAACTTAATCATACTGAATGACTTACATACATACCTAAACTTCATACATATTATCTCCATACATACATACGTACACACATGCATACATACCTACTCGCATACATACTCACACACATACATGCCAACCTACATGCATACCTACATATAAACACATCTACATCATTATATACGTATCTACATATACATATACCTACATCATTACGTACACTCATGACATTATACATATATACATACATACATCCCTACTTGCATCATACCAAACTCATACATGCCTACTCTCATACATACCACCATATATCCACGTACTTGCTCACATACTTATAAACATACATACATACCTATCTACATATGTGCATACACTTAAGCTTATAAAAACGTAAGTTAAATTAGTCATACGTAACTTGAAACGCGTTTAAACGAGTTCCCAAGACAAAATAGAGCAACCGAATGATTTTCGCCAAACAGACACCCCGTCGCATCGCGCGACGCCCTGAAACAAGCAGAATGTTGTTGTTGTTGTGCTGCAGATTCCCAGCACAACCGAATTTCACGGAAACGGTCATAACTTCTTCGTTATTGGTCCGTTTTACCCGATTCTTTTTCCTGCGCGTCCATAATTTAATTCTCCATCTTATGGAGTTAAGATCCGACATCCGGATTAACAAAATTCCAGACTTTTACGTCTTCGGCTTACTACCCTTTTTACCACAAATTGATCCGTTCATAATTTTATCACAACAACATGTTCATTTGAGCTTTAAGCTCATGAAATTCATTATTTCAATATCTCCTATCATATTAATCTCACATCACGGGTTCCTTACTGTTTTGGTCAAAAATTACCGAAGCAATTAAGTGATCAAATTAGTAAAGTGAGGTAGTGTGCTAAAATGGGTGTTGAAAATATGCTGGTTAAGTTGTTTATGAAAACAGTTTTCAGGATACGGCTCAGGATATTGAGCTGTATCTACGATCAAACAATGAGTAAACAATGAGCAAAAAGTAAAGGAAATGACACGAGATGTACGAGGAAAGCCCTTGATCAATCTAGATCGTCGTCATAAAACCTCGGGAGCTGACAATCGCAGCTGCCTTGTTCTTCTTATTGCTTAAACTTCAGGATACAGTGCAGGATATAGACCAGATCGCTATGTGTTACAATTTTTTTTGTGTGAGAGTGAAAGCTTGCTAGAGAGCGAGTGTTAGAGTGTAACGAGTGCAAAATGTGATGTCCTATTCGATCTGGTATACCCACCTATTTATAGTAATGAATTACAAACAATAATCCCTACAAATATGGGGTACTCCGAATATTCCATTGTGAACGTTATTGACTGAGTAATACGGCTTCAACGTCTTTATTCGAACGACTTGGACCGAGTCTTCCGCGGAATGAGTCTTATGAACGTTGCCAGCTTCTAACCCACGTACCTGCACATAATCCATTAGTAATCCTGAGGATACCATTCAGGATGTTACCAATATCCTGAACCAGCATCCCGGATGTAAACAGATACTACATAACCAAGATATAAACCAAGATATTTTCCAGGATATGAGTTCAGAATTTCACCCATACATTTTTCACGGTGGCCGAGGTAATTAAGAGATAAGACCATTGATGTGACAGCTTTCAACCACCCGGCCTATATTTACTCATCATGCCCTATATCTTCTCATCCTCATCTCCTTTTTTAATCACAATCGACAAGGAAAAAGGTAATATTCTCTCCCTCATCTTCACATTCATCTTTATCATCTTTCTCCGGCGAAAAATTCAGGCGACCAAATGCCCAGGCAAACAAGGTCTAGTTCAGGTGACTCGGCTCCCACATTCATCCAACAGAATCTTCTCCAAGAACCGGAGAATGAGACATGCACCTTTGACTGTGCCCACCTGTCAGCCTTGAAATCCTCCGGTATCTTTCCAGAAGGAACTATATTCCGACCCTTTGATAGAGAAATCCGGTCAGATATGGTTTCCAACGAGTGGATATGTTTCAATGCCTTCCCCTTTACCTTAGGGTTACGATTCCCCTTTCCGAACTTCATCACCAAGTTCTTTAATATCACCAAAATTTCTTTCAGCCAAACCATGCCAATGCTCTGGCGTGTTTTGTCTGTTCTTGACCAAATCAAGAGAAACCATATACCTGACCTTTCCGTCCATGATCTCCCTTTAGCCTACAAGCTTAGATGCCATGGCTCATCTAGATTCCTATTTTATTCTACTTCCGGTGACCCATTGATACTTCGTGCCACCAGGAACGAGGATGGTTGGCAATCCAAGTTTTTCTTTGTAAAAAGGGATTCAATCCCTGGTGGAACGGATTATCCGATGAGATGGTTGAGAAAGGGTAGGACTTAGGGTTTAAGAATGATCCTGTCTCTTATTCTGTCTCATATCCTGAGCTAATGAATTTCATTTTCTCTGTTTGTGTATGCAGCTGATTTCAGGAAGATCGCACCTCCCCTTGCTGATTCTCAAAAAAGAATAGACACCATCAGACTGCTTTCAGAAACAGAGAGAAGCTTTAATCCATCTCCACCAACTCCAAGCCCTCTTTCAAGCGCAAACATGTCTGGTAAGAATCCTGCAAGATATCCTGTACACACATGTTTTTATTTGATATTCTTAGGAGAGATTTAGAATTTTACTCCCTGTGTGCAGATTCCAGCAAAGTTCCAGTCTATCTAGACCTTGATGAACTCGACAACTATCCAACTCCAGCCACAGTCAAGAAGGAGACTCCTGCTGCTACTAGCTCCAAGCCACTCCCGGCTCCCAAGGCCAATCCGAGAACCCGTGCTTCCACAGCGAAAAAGAGGAAGGGTCTTGAAGTCAGTGCTCCAGGTTCAGAAGGGTTCTCCTATGACGAACTCAACTTCTCTGATTCCTTAGAGCCAATGACATCCTTCCTTAACAAGGTAATATCCTGACGCATATCCTTCATGTATATCCTGCACATATATCCTGCACGTATATCCTAACAGGATACCCTGGTAGGATATCTTGGTCAACATATATTCTAACTTTATACCTGTAATTGATGTGCAGGGCCTCCAGCATTTGCTCCACTTGTACAATGACACTTGTGGTACTGTGGCAATCCATGAAGCCAGGATCAAACAGCTCGAAAGCACCGTTGCTGACCAAGGTGCCATTGCTGAAGCGAAGACCCGGCACTACGAAAGCCTGCTGAAGAAGGTCACCCAAGACGCTGAGGTCAAACTCGCCACCGTTCAAATGGATCATGATCAAGCCTTGGTCAATTTCCGGGAGGGAATCAAGGCTTCTGCTATCGTCTCCCTGTTACAAGCACGCATCAAGATGGCCTACGAGGCCAAGGAGACGGGCCTTGTTTGTCCATCTTGGCCAGTTGAATCCTGGGTGGCCAAACTAAAGGAGCTCGGATGCAAAGCTGTGCCACTTCCTGTTGAGGCTGGTGAGTCTTCTAAGTCAGCAGAGGTGGTGATCCAGGCTGGAGACAAGAAGGATGCTGGAGCTGATGCTGGGATGGATGCTGGTGAGGATGCTGCTCAGGATGCTGGTGCTGGGAAATCTGAGAAGGTTGGAGAAGATGCCGCTGTGTGAGGGCATTCAGGTGGGCGATGATGGATATACGTGCCAAGGCCGGAGCCCACCTTTTTGATTTCGAATGTTGGTTTGTAGTCCCAAAACAATTTACTTTTCCGCACTTTACTTTTCTGCACCTGAACAATTTACTTTTTCTGCATGCTTTTTTGAACAATACAACAGTTGAAGGTGGATGGGTCTCGGTTTGAGATGAAACCTTCAACTGTTGGGTAAATATGGTAATGAACTATAGTGCTCTTAGTGGATGGGCCTTGTTTTGAGGTGAAACTAAGAGCACATCTTTTGGTATGTTAATAATATAACTTCTCTTTTGACTTTATTACTGTTGTCATTGATATACAAATTTTACTTGTGAAAAGTGTTTGGTTTGAGCATTCTTAAGAATTTATTATAAACATATCCTAGAAGATATCCTGAAAGATATCTTGATCAGGATATTGAAATACAACCTATAAATTGTTCAAATAAAAAGGAAAGATCATACCATAGATTCTTAGAGAATCAATTTCAATCCTCTATTATAAGTTTGTCCCCAGTGCATAAACTTGGATCCATCCTTTGAACAGTATAATGTATGTCCCCTGTGTTCGACAAAAACACAAATGTATTTATATTTTGACTCGAATGAATTCCGAATACCCAAGGGCAGAACCCCTGATATCCTGAAATGAATCCTTAGCATACTGGGGATAAACCCTGATATCTGGGGATAAACCCTAAATTTCATGCGCTACAGGCGAGAGTGTATAAACTCCAATTCTTAGAAAGGTGAAAACCTTTAAACCTTAGAGAGTATGAAAATACTCTTTCGTGAGAGAGGGTGATCAATCCTCATATACCTTTAGGATCCAGGATATAGCCAACAGTAACGAAATTGTCAGCCACTTTTACATGAACTGGTCCCGCTACCTTGAACTATACCTAGATAACTTGCGCTCCAGGCGAGGTGTTTAAACCCAATTCGAAAGAAAGGTGAATACCTTTAAACCTTTGAAGGGACCAGGATCCCTTAAACGTGAGAGAGGGGGCCAATCCTCTAATCTTTCGACTTATCCTGAGTATATATCCTGGAGCTATATCCTGCAAAACAATTGTAAACTAAGGTGGGTGTTAGCTTGGCTAACACCCCTCCGATGCCTAAGTCAGTATTGGGTTCAAAATAATAAACAAATATATTTAAAATAAATAGAATACATACCATTCTGAGATAGACATTAAATTCTACTCTTACTTGAAATAGAGCTTTAAATGTACTGCATTCCAGGATCTTGGTAGCATATCCCCTTCCATATTTTTGAGTCGATATGCTCCTTTCCCTGCTTCTGACTCGACTTCATAAGGTCCTTCCCATTTCGGAGCTAGCTTGCCATCGGCAGGATTAGTGGTATTTTGAAAAGCCTTTCTTAGCACCCAATCACCAACTCGAAATCTTCTAGTCCTTATGTTCTTATTATATGCTCTGGATATTCTTTGTTGATATGCTGCTATCCTTAGTCTTGCTGCGTCTCTTTTTTCATCTATAGTATCCAAATCCTGACATAAGACTTCAGGATTCTGTTCAGGATCCTGTAGCATAGATCTTGCAGTAGGTATCGTCATTTCTGTTGGAATCATTGCCTCCGCTCCAAATACCAAGGAAAACGGGGTTTAGCCGGTTGCATTCTTTACCATTGTCCTATCAGCCCATAAAACAAAGGGTAACTCTTCCGCCCATCTTCCTTTTTTGGCTCCAAGCCTCTTCTTTAAGTTATTGACTATTATCTTGTTAGAGGATTCAGCTTGTCCATTCGCTTGAGGATGTACCGGAGTAGATGTGATCATTTTGATTCCCCAACTCTTGCAAAAGTCAGTAGTCCTTTTGCTTATAAACTGGGACCCATTATCACAAATGATCTCAGCTGGTACTCCAAACCTAGTCAGGATATTCCTCTTTATGAAGGATACTACTTCTTGGTCTCTAACTTGAACAAATGCTTCAACCTCAACCCACTTAGAGAAATAATCCGTCATTTCTAACATAAATACTTTTCCTCCCGGAGCTTTTGGTAACTTCCCTACTATATCCATCCCCCATTTCATGAATGGCCAAGGGGAAACTACAGGATATAGTGGTTCAGCTGGTTGATGTAGTATGTTACTATGCCTTTGACATGCATCACATCTTCGAGCATATTCTGCAGCATCTTTCCTCATTGTTGGCCAAAAGTATCCTGTCCTCAATACTTTCGAAAATAACGACCTGCCCCCAGTATGGTTACCACAATCCCCTTCATGTATATCCTGAAGTACTTCTTTGGCTTCAGGATCCTCCAAGCACCTCAAATACGGTCCTGCAAGAGATTTCTTGTATAAAATATTATTTATAATAGTGAATCGTGATACCTTCATCCTAAATGCCTTAGGATTTTCATTTTCGGGGATGTGTCCATCTTTAAGATATTTCAGAATTGGAGCTGTCCAGGATTTAGGATCCTGTTCAGGATATTCCACTCCAGGATCCCGAATACCCGCTACTTCTTTATCCTGAGGATTCGTTGCAGGATATATGACATGTAATATTGGTATTTGGGTCCCTCCAGGTATCCTGATCGATGATCCCAAATTTGCTAAAGCATCCGCTTCAGCATTATCCTCCCTTGGTACCTGTTCAAGTGTAAAAACATCGAAATATCCTGCTAATTTTTTGAGAATATCAAGATATTCAATCAATTTCTCACCCTTAACTGCATAGGATCCATTAAAATGGTTAGTAATTAACAAAGAGTCAACATATACTTGTAAATTTTTGATACTCATGTTCTTAGCCAACTCTAATCCTGCAATTAAAGCCTCATATTCCGCTTCATTATTGGTAGCAGGAAATTCACACCTAATAGCATGGGGTAATATGTCCCCCTGTGGCGATTTTAGTAGTATTCCTAATCCTACTCCTCTTATATTAGATGCACCATCAGTATATAATGTCCAGGATCCTGAGGATTCTCCTAACTGTTGAACTTCTAGGTCTACCTCATCCTGAATGTCACTACTAAAATCAGCCACAAAGTCAGCTAAAGCCTGAGACTTTATGGCATTCCTAGGTTCATATACTAAATCATAAGCACTCAACTTTACTGACCACTTAGCCATCCTGCCTGACATCTCTGGTTTCCTAAGCACATTTTTAACAGGATAATTTGTTTTAACATGAATTCTATGTGTCTCGAAGTAATGTCTAAGTTTCGTTGATGCCATGACTAATGCTAGTATCAATTTTTCTAAATGAGAATATCTAGTTTCAGCATCTAACAAGCTTTTACTAACATAATAAACAGGGTATTGCTGACCTTCATGGTCCTTTACAAGGACGGCACTTACAGCATTCCCTGATACCGCGAGGTATAGGGATAATGGTTCACCATTCTCGGGCTTCATCAGTAGAGGTGTGGTTGAAAGATATTGTTTTAAATCCTGTTGGGCCGCTTCATGCTTCTCACCCCATTCGAATTTCTTGTTCTTCTTCAGGATATCATAAAAGTCTTTGCATTTTTCTGAGGATCTTGAGATAAATCTATTTAATGCTGCCACTCGCCCTGTTAATCGTTGAACCTCCTTCATATTTGAGGGCGATTTAATATCCAAGATGGCTTTAATCTGCTCCGGGCTTGCTTCTATTCCTCTTTTGGTCACCATATATCCTAGGAATTTTCCTGCCCCCACTCCAAAATGGCACTTAGCAGGATTCAGCTTCTTGTTATACTGATCCAGGATATCAAATGCTCCTTTAATATCCTGGAGGTGATCCTGAGCTTTCTTTGATTTCACCACCATATCATCAATATACACCTCCATGGTGTCCCCCAGTTTGTCTTTGAACATCATGTTTACCAATCTTTGGTATGTGGCACCTGCATTTTTCAAACCAAAAGGCATGGCTGTATAACAATAAATACCTGTTGGCGTCATGAAGGCAGTATCCTCCTGGTCAGAAGGCTCCATTTGGATTTGTTGAAATCCTGAGGATGCATCCATGAAGGTCAACATTTCATGCCCGGCAGTAGTATCTACCATTGCATCAATGTGGGGAAGAGGAAATGGGTCGTTAGGACAAGCTTTGTTCAAGTCTGTGTAGTCTACACAAACTCTCCATTTCCCATTTTTCTTCTGTACCACAACTACATTTGCTAGCCACTTTGGGAACTTAACCTCTCTAATCATTCTGGACTTCAATAATCTCTCAACTTCCTCTTGAATAATCGTATTCCGCTCAGGAGCAAACTTCCTTCTTTTTTTGTTGAACAGGCTTGAATGATTTATCAATTCCAAGCTTGTGAGTGATGATGTCTTTGGATATGCCTGTCATATCCTCATGCTTCCATGCAAACGTTGACATCCTGCATTTCAAAAAGTTAATTAACTGTTTTTCAATATCCTGAGGGATATTGGTTCCTACGAGCACCGTAATATCGGGGTTATCCTGATCCAAAATAACTTTCTTCACATCTTGCTCCGGATCCTCCACGATATCCTGGGCCCGCGTCTTTAATTGCTATGCTGCAATAGGCTTGGTTGAGGATTTCATCGAGGATGAGTAGCATTCTTTCGCCTCCTGCTGATCACTATCAACTTTGACAACTCCCCAAGGGGTAGGTATCTTGATGCATTGGTGATATGTTGACGGCACAGCCTTCATATCGTGAATCCACGGTCTTCCTAGTATGATGTTATAGCAGGATAGAGAATCCATCACACAGAAACGTTGTATCGAGTTGACTCCTTCAACGTATACTGGCAACTTTATCTCTCCCACTGTGTTTCTAGCCTCTCCACTGAACCCAACAAGCACGGTAGACTTTGAAGTGATATCCATTGGAGATACATTCATTCTCTTCAGCGTCTCTAGTTGGATTATGTTGACGGAGCTGCCATTATCAACCAATATCCTGCGTACAAAATGGTTAGCCACATATAATGTTATTACCAGAGCATCATGGTGAGGATCCTGGACAGTATCCCTGTCATCAGCATCAAATGTGATCACTTTGTCAGTCGTGAGGGTAGTCATTCTGACAGGTTTGTCTCCCCTTTCGGCCTTAGCTTCTTTTGCATGTCTCTTTGCTGCCGAATACGAAGTCCCGCAAATGTCGGATCCTCTCGAAATGAAGTTGATTATCTTGGCATCCGCGGGAGGTGATGCTGCTCGCTCAGGATCCTTCTCAGTATCCTGACCCTTATTCTTCTTTCTTCCTAAGAGATCTTTCAGATATCCCTTGCTTAGAAGATAGCTTATTTCTTTCCTTAGGGCAATGCAATCCTCAGTCACATGTCCGAAATCTTCGTGGAAAGCGCACCATTTTGACTTATCTTTCCAATCAGCCTTTTGTTGATTTTTTCGAGGCCACCTAGCCTTGTCTCCCAGACCCTGCATGGCATACATCAATTCAGGAATGTTAACAGAAAAGCAATATTCAGACAACTCAGGATATTCTTCAGGATCCTCATCTTCGACAGCATTCACTCTTTTGTTTTCATTTCTTCCATATGGCTTAGGCCGATATGACTTGAATGAGGATTCCGACTTCCTGTTAGTTGACTCATAAGTGTTAGATGAGTTCATCCTCTCTTGCATCTTTCTGTCATCCTCCAATCGAATATATCTCAGGGCCCTGTTCCGAGCTTCATCCAAGTTCCTGCATGGGTTCATTACAAGGTCTTGGTAAAATTGAGAATCTTTTTGCAGCCCCATCTTGAAAGCTTGCATAGCTGTTGCAACATCAAGATGTGGGATGTCTAAGGATTCTCGGCTGAACTTGTTCACGTAATCCCTTAGGGATTCTTGATGCCCTTGTGTTATCCTGTAAAGGTCACTTGTTAATTTCTCAAAACTTCGACTACAAGAAAACTGGCTATTAAATAAATTTACTAAGTGAGCAAAAGATGTAATCGAATGCGGAGGAACATTCAAGAGCCATTTCAAGGCTGATCCTGTTAAGGTGGAACCAAAACCCTTGCACAAGCATGCTTCCTTGAGATTCGGAGGAATAGGGTTAATCTCCATTCTTTCCCTATACTGAGCAATATGCTCCTCAGGATCCGTAGTTCCATCGTAAAGCTTCATGTTGGGGGTTTGAAATCTCTTTGGGATCTCAGCATCACAAATAGGATATGCGAAGCGAGATATCTTGTGGCTGTCTTGGGACACTTCTGGAATCGGCTGGACCACTCCAGGTACACTAGATATCATGTCCTTCAACTTCTGAAGTTCCCTAGTGAGTGCTGATGTTACACCTGTATCCTGCAAAGATCCAGTATTGTTAGTAGCATGAGTATTATTATTATTTGACACGTTACCCGTTGGAGGATTTTGCCCATATCCTGAAGCATATCCTGAGCTCCTCATGGTTGACATCCTGACCGAGGAGGGTATCTCAGGAGTATGATTCTGCGGGAGGCTGGGCACAATATTCCCCCTGTTATCCTCAGTATACACAGCTGAACTAAAGTTCAAAGTCCTGGGTTGCAATGGAGTGACAATATCCTCAGCAGATCTGCTCGAGCCAGACTTCAGGAGTTGTATTTCCCTCAATAGCATTTGGTTTGTTTCCTGTTGCTGCCTCATTTGTTCCTGCACACTTCCAAATATGGTTAGAATTTCATCATTAGAAGCCAAAACAGGAGCAGATTCCTGAATACTGCGAGTAGGGATAATATCCTGAGGTCTTGATGAAGTTGTCATCCTTAGAGGAGGTGGTGGAAGCACCGAACCGGTAGTAGCAGAAGTCGTAGCAGACACAGTGGAGGAACTCATGTTTGATCTTGAGGCCATTGTAAATAATATGGCAAAAAGTTTTGAAAATAGAAAACCGATTAGCGATTTCACAAAAAATTTTAGTAAAGAGAGCACCACTTGCCCCACGGTGGGCGCCAAATTGTTTTGGTAAAAAATTACCGAAGCAATTAAGTGATCAAATTAGTAAAGTGAGGTAGTGTGCTAAAATGGGTGTTGAAAATATGCTGGTTAAGTTGTTTATGAAAACAGTTTTCAGGATACGGCTCAGGATATTGAGCTGTATCTACGATCAAACAATGAGTAAACAATGAGCAAAAAGTAAAGGAAATGACACGAGATGTACGAGGAAAGCCCTTGATCAATCTAGATCGCCGGCATAAAACCTCGGGAGCTGACAATCGCAGCTGCCTTGTTCTTCTTATTGCTTAAACTTCAGGATACAGTGCAGGATATAGACCAGATCGCTATGTGTTACAATGTTTTTTGTGTGAGAGTGAAAGCTTGCTAGAGAGCGAGTGTTAGAGCGTAACGAGTGCAAAATGTGATATCCTATTCGATCTGGTATACCCACCTATTTATAGTAATGAATTACAAACAATAATCCCTACAAATATGGGGTACTCCGAATATTCCATTGTGAACGTTATTGACCGAGTAATACGGCTTCAACGTCTTTATTCGAACGACTTGGACCGAGTCTTCCGCGGAATGAGTCTTATGAACGTTGCCAGCTTCTAACCCACGTACCTGCACATAATCCATTAGTAATCCTGAGGATACCATTCAGGATGTTACCAATATCCTGAACCAGCATCCCGGATGTAAACAGATACTACATAACCAAGATATAAACCAAGATATTTCCAGGATATGGGTTCAGAATTTCACCCATAACACTTACGTGATAAAATCCCGTTTACACTTAAATGCTTATTTTGACCCGTTAAGGGTATTTGTGCATTTTAGTGCAATTGGCCCTAAAAATCATACCTTTCGCTTTCATACTTGTCCTAAGCGTTCTCTTGATCAATGACTTGTTTCTAACATCTTTTAACGGTCGGTTGTCCGATATACCCATCAAGGGCGTTTTAGTCAACTTTAATCTCATCATTTACGACGAAGGACTTCTATACATAATTAACCTCAAACATCATATTTAAATAGTTAAAACACTATATTACTTAAACAAACTAAGAAGTGATTACGGAAATCACTTACCTTATGCGTCCGTGCTCGTATCCGATTCCTTGCCTCTTCTTGACCCATTAACACCTCCTGCTTGAGCTCGTCTCGACGTGATTCCTATACTCTCTTTTCATCAAAATCACGCTCTTATTAGCATATTCATTTGTACATGTTAACAATCATATCAATCGCATATTTCATACTTAACTTTCATTAGTCATTTCTAACAAACATAACTCATATAACCATATCCGTATACGTTTAAACTCATGTAACTCATCATGTCATTACATTTAACACGGATTGCTATAACATGTACCATACGACTTCCCATAATCCTACATTTACGACAACGAGTCAAATCATGTTTCTTATACTTAGTTGACTTTCAAAAGTCAACTATTAACCATATTTAACTATCGACTTATCATCATATACTCGCAACATCACAATCGACTATACGGACGACACTATATACATTTCATCATACATTTGGTGTGCGTACCACCTTCTAAACATAATGTACAACTAATTCATGCATAATCTTCTAAACTCATACATAATACATCAATCTTTCAACAAGACTTGAACATAGGTGGTGATTCTAGTAATCATCTTCACCATAACTAACGGGTTTCACCTCTAATCATCAAATTAACGCAAACCATACATAACCCATGTTCTATACGAGGATTCTAACCCTTGTACATGATCAATTTCATATTAACTCACGGATTAGAACATAACCCACTTCACCCATGATCACCAATCTTAGATTTAAGACATACCTTATGATCCCCTCGTGATGGTGATCATTTATCCATGCTCAGTTATGATCTTAAGCGTCATCTTGCCTTTCAATTTGAGCATAAAGATGAAGTTAGGGTTTGAGGCTCCATGGGAGCCTCCTTCTCCTTCACGAACACACGTATGTGTGTGTTTGTGTGTGATTAGTTATTTAATAACTTAACTTTCATTTTCCCACTTTAGCCCCTCGGGTTTGCCTTTAAAGCATAACTGACACTATGTTCATCTTTTAATAGTTTTCACCATGCATTTAACTAGGTTAAATAGCCTAGTTATTTATTTCATGATATATCATATAGGGACATACGTAAATTTATATACATTCAGGTTTTTGGGGCGTTACATTTTTTCTTTTTATCACGCACAAACACTCAACACTTGTAATCGTTGTACCACTTAGCAATGATCTGCGCCATATCCTGCACTGTATCCTGATATTTGAAGTAATAGAAGAACAAGGCAGCTGCGATTGTCAGCTCCCGAGGTTTTGTGCCGGCGATCTAGATTGATCAAGGGCTTTCCTCGTACATTACGTGTTAACCTTTACTTTTTCGCTCATCGTTTGATCATAGATACAACTCTATATCCTGAGCCGTATCCTGAAACTGTTTTTACAAATAATTTGGTTAACATATTTTCGACACTCATTTCTAGCACACTACCTCACTTAACTAATTTGATCACTTAATTGCTTCGGTAATTTTTTACCAAAACAATTTGGCGCCCACTGTGGGGCAAGTGGTGCTATTTTTGCTAAAAACTTTAGTAAAATCATTACTCGGATTTCTATTGTCAAAACTTTTTGCTACATTGTTTTCAATGGCCTCGAGATCAAACATGAGCTCTTCCACCATGTCTGCTACAACCTCTGCAACAATTGGTTCGGTGCTTCCGCCTCCTCCTCCACAAATGCAAACTTCTTCACATGGAACTGAAAGTCATATGGCTCGGGATGTTATCCCCGCTCCCACTACTCAGGGATCTGGTCCTGTTTTGGCTTCTAATGATGAAATTCTGAATTTGTTTGGTAGTGTACAGGAACAGATGAGGCAGCAACAGGAAACTAATCGGATGCTGATGAGAGAGATACAACTCTTGAAATCCGGCCCAAGTAGACCTGCTGAAGAAACTGTCACTCCTTTGCAGGCTAGAGCTTTGAACTTCAGTTCTGCAGTTTACACTGAAGATAACCGGGGGAATATCGTGCCAAGCCATTCTCAGAATCATATTCCTGAGATACCCTCCTCGGTCAGGATGTCAACTGTGAGGAGCTCAGGATATGCATCAGGATATGGCCAGAATCCTCAGACCGGTAACATGTCAAATAATAATACTCTTGCTACTAACAATAATGGGTCTTTGCAGGATGCAGGTATGACGTCAACATTTACTAGGGAGCTTCAGAAATTGAAGGACATGATATCCAGTGTGCCTGGAGTGGTCCAGCCAATTCCGGAAGTATCCCAAGACAGCCACAGGATATCCCACTTTGCATATCCTATCTGTGATGCTGAAATCCCAAAAAGATTTCAGACCCCCAACATGAAACTGTATGATGGGACTACGGATCCTGAAGAGCATATTGCCCAGTATAGAGAAAGAATGGAGATTAACCCTATCCCTCCGGAGCTCAAGGAAGCATGCTTGTGCAAGGGTTTCGGTTCTACCTTGACAGGATCAGCATTAAAATGGCTGTTAAATGTTCCTCCTCACTCAATTACTTCGTTTGCTCATTTGGTTAATTTATTTAATAGTCAGTTTTCTTGCAGTCGGAGTTTTGAGAAACTAACCAGTGATCTTTACAGGATAACTCAAGGACCTTAGGAATCCTTGAGGGATTATGTGAACAAGTTTAGTCAGGAATCCTTGGATATCCCACGTCTTGATGTTGCAACAGCTGTGCAGGCTTTTAAGATGGGGTTACAAAAGGATTCTCAGTTTTATCAGGATCTTGTAATGAATCCGCAGGAATCTCGACGAAGCTCATAACAGGGCTTTGAGATATATCCACTTGGAAGATGACAAAGGGATGCAAGAAAGGATGAATTCTACCTCAACCTACGAATCAACCAACAGGAAATCAGAATCCTCGTATAAACCATATCGCTCCAAGCCATATGGCAGAAATGATAACAAGAAAGTGAATGCTGTTGAAGACGAGGATCCTGAAGAATATCCTGAATTATCTGAATACTTCTTTTCTGTTAATATACCTGAGTTAATGTATGCTATGCAGGGTTTAGGAGACAAAGCTAGGTGGCCTCGAAAGAATCAGCAGAAAGCTGATTGGAAGGATAAATCCAAATGGTGTGCCTTCCATGAAGATTTTGGACATGTGACCGAGGATTGCATTGCTCTAAGGAAAGAAATAAGCTACCTATTGAGCAAGGGGTATCTGAAGGATTTGCTGGGAAGAAAGAAGAATAAAGGTCAGGATCCTGAGAAGGATCCTGAACGAGCAGCATCACCCCCAGCAGATGCCAAAATAATTAACTTTATTTCAGGAGGATCCGATATTTGTGGGACTTCGTATTATGCGGCCAAGAGACATGCAAATGAGGCTAAGACTGAAAGGGGAGACAAACCAGCCAGTAGGGCTGTAAACGAACCAAACGTTCGGCGAACAGTTCATGAACCGTTCGGCGGGAAGTTCGTTTGTGTTCGTTCATTTATTAAACAAATGAACACAAACAAGAAATTTCGTTCGTTTAGTTAAATGAACAAACATGAACAGAGGTCGTGTTCGTTCGTTTATGTTCGTGAACGTTCGGTAACGTGTATGTTTATGTTCGATAGTTCATTAGTGTTTTTAGTTTTTATATCTATTTAAATACTTCAAAATTCCGACAAAATAAATATCTACTAAGTGTCCGTGTATTATATATTCTATTTATGAACGATTGTTTATGTTCGTTTGTCTCAATTTGTGTTCATGAACACTAGTTTGTGCTCATTTATGTTCGTCAACATTCGTTTTTGTCCGTTGCCTAAAATTAACAAACAAACACGAACAGTTTCATTTCCTTAACAAACGAACACGAACATAAAAACTCGTTTGATAAGTGTTCGTGAACTGTTCGCAAACACATATATTTCTTAACAAACGAACACGAACAAGGTCTTGTTCGTGTTCGTTCGGTTCGTTTACAGCCCTACCAGCCAGGATGACTACCCTTACAACTGATAAAGTGATCACTTTCGACAGTGATGACAGGGATACTGTGCAGGATCCTCACCATGATGCTCTCATAATAACATTATATGTTGCTAACCATTTTGTACGCAGGATATTAGTGGATAATGGCAGCTCTGTCAACATAATTCAGCTGGAAACATTGAAGAGGATGAATGTATCTCCGATGGACATTACTTCGAAATCCACCGTGCTCGTTGGCTTCAGTGGGGAAGCTAGGAATCTCGTAGGGGAGATAAAGTTACCAGTATATGTTGAAGGGGTCAACTCGATACAACGTTTCTGTGTGATGGACTCCCTATCCTGCTATAACATCATACTAGGCAGGCCATGGATCCATGATATGAAGGCTGCGCCATCGACTTATCATCAGTGCATCAAGATCCCTACCCCTTGGGGGGTTGTCAAGGTTGATAGTGATCAGCAGGAGGCGAAGGAATGCTACTCATCCTCAATGAAATCCTCAACCAAGCCTAATGCAGCATAGCAATTAAAGACGTGGGCCCAGGATATCATGGAGGCTTCAGAGCAGGATGTAAAGAAAGTTATCCTGGATCAGGATAATCCGGATATCTCGGTGCTCGTAGGAACCAATATCCCCCGGGATATTGAAAATCAATTGACTAATTTTTTGAAATGCAGGATGTCAACATTCGCATGGAAGCACGAGGATATGACAGGTATTTCCAAGGATATTATAACACATAAGCTCGGTATTGACAGGTCATTCAAGCCGGTCCAACAAAAGAGAATGAAATTTGATCCGGAGCGAAATGTGATCATCCAAGAGGAAGTTGAAAGGCTACTAAGGAGCAAGATGATTAGAGAAGTGAAGTTTCCTAAATGGCTTGCGAATGTAGTCGTGGTACAAAAGAAAAATGGGAAATGGAGAGTTTGTGTAGATTACACAGACTTAAACAAAGCCTGTCCCAAAGACCCGTTTCCTCTACCTCATATTGATTCAATGGTAGATGCTACCGCCGGCCACGAGATGTTAACCTTCATGGATGCCTCTTCAGGATTTCAGCATATCCAAATGGAACCCTCTGATCAGGAGGATACTGCTTTCATGACACCCACAGGTATTTATTGTTATACTGCTATGCCCTTTGGTTTGAAAAATGCAGGTGCAACATACCAGAGGTTGGTAAACATGATGTTTAAAGACAAGCTGGGGGACACCATGGAGGTATATATTGACGATATGGTGGTAAAATCTAAAAAGGCTGAGGATCACCTCCAGGATATTAAGGGAGCGTTTGATATCCTGGATCAGTATAACATGAAACTGAATCCTGCTAAGTGCCATTTCGGAGTGGGGCAGGAAAGTTTCTAGGATATATGGTGACCAAAAGGGGGATAGAGGCAAGCCCGGAGCAAATTAAAGCTATCCTGGATATAAAATCACCTTCGAATATGAAGGATGTTCAACGGTCAACAGGCCGAGTAGCAGCATTGAACAGATTTATTTCAAGATCCTCGGAAAAATGCAAGGAATTTTATGATATCCTCAAGAAGAACAAGAAGTTCGAATGGAAAGAGAAGCATGAAGCAGCCCTCCAGGATTTGAAGCAATATCTCTCAACTGCACCTCTATTGATGAAGCCTGAAAATGGTGAACCATTATCCCTGTATCTTGCAGTATCAGGGAATGCAGTAAGTGCTGTCCTGGTAAAAGATCATGAAGGTCAGCAGTATCCTGTCTATTATGTTAGTAAAAATTTATTAGATGCTGAAACTATATATTCTCATTTAGAAAAGTTGATACTAGCATTAGTCATGGCATCAACGAAGCTTAGACATTACTTTGAGACACATAGGATTCATGCTAGAACTAATTATCCTGTTAAAAACGTGCTTAGGAAACCCGAGATGTCGGGTAGGATGGCTAAGTGGTCAGTAAAACTGAGTGCTTATGACTTAGTATATGAGCCTAGAAATGCCATAAAGTCTCAGGCTTTAGCTGACTTTGTGGTTGATTTCAGTAGTGACATTCAAAATGAAGTAGACTTAGAAGTACAGCAGCTGATCGTTGCACTTGACGTACACATTTATTAGATATTAAATATTACGGAATGCGTTTATTTAGTATATTAAATATGTTGTTTTATCATGTTTTTGTATTTAATGGGTTATAAAAGAAAATGAGAAAAATGAGTTTGATTAGAAAAGAAAAAAAAACAAGTTTACTGAATCATGTGATTTGAGAAGATACGAGCAAACTAAAATAAAAAGAATCTTTGAGTTATTATTATTGTAATTCATATGCTAAATGTTTTCTTCATTGCTATATGTGTACAGGAAAGAAACAAAGATTGAAGTAAATGTGGATGTGGGCTTTAGTTAGACTTTGGATTAATCATATATTGAGAGGGTTGAAATAGGATGTGGCCCATAAGGAAATTAAAGGAGGCAATGTAGGGAAATATTAGGGGCTGTTGACGGCAATTTTTGGGGGGAATTAGAAAAGGAAGTCGGCCAAACATTGATTATTTAATGAATCACTTTTTGAGAATTTTTGGGGGGATCGATTATCAGCCGTCGCACAGTAGCATTATTCATCATCATTCTTCATATCTCAAGCCAATCCATGAAGTCTAACCAACTTGGGATGACAACCGACGCGGTGAAGATTACCATGAGCGGCTAAACTCCTTGTGACTTCTACCCGGATGAACGTTTACGCGGTTTGACTTAATTATTCGTTTTTTTCTGATTCTTGTAAACTGGTATATCTTGACCACTTGTGTTGGATTATTGGTAAACGTTTCTTGTGTTTGAATTACTTGTCATTTATTAAGCGTATTGGCAACTTTCTTGCGTTGTTAGCGGGTTGGTAAATTGGTGGGTAATTGATACAATCAAACGGGTTATTAGGTTGCATGGTGAATCTTAAAAACTATCCCTATTAACTAATCAAATTCATTAATTCCGAGGCCATGTCTATGTGGTGTTTTGAATCAGAAAACGGATTTTTATGTTAAAACGGGTATTCGGGATTCCGGGTGGAGGTTACTTCTTCTCATCTTGATAACACTTTTCGTGACAAATCGTGTTTTCTTTATAATCAAACAAACAAACCCCCAAATTAGATAGTTAGTTTTTAATTAATTTCTTTAACACTGACCACAAATTCCCCGTGGATACGATACCCTATTTACGCTATCTACGTAGCTTATTTAGGTTTTTGATTGACCCTTACGACAGTCATCAAAATGGCGCCGTTGCCGGGGAATTAGTGCGCTTAGTGTTAGTTAGTTGTTCTTGCTTTCTAAAAAAAAAACCTAAAAAAAAAACCCAAAAATATTTTTTTGTTTTATTTGGTTTGTTCGTGATTTACGTGGGTAGTTGAGCTGTGTGTGTGCAGGATGACAGATCTTACTATATTTTGCGGCTCTTCTACGTGCAAGTTGTGCGGGAAACCACTTCACCCGTGTATCGGTTGCAACGAGGCCCGATTTAGACGGGAAAAAGCGAAATTGGAAGAACCACTGATGCCTTGCTATGATAATCCTTCCCCTCCACCATATTTCTATGATTCTGATACAACGGTGGAGGATGGTTATTACTCTGATGGATGGGATCGGGACGAGGATGCTTATTATGAGCCAAGGACGGATGGACAATGTTTCTGTTGCGGTCGTAATCATACTTATGATTATGATGATGTGTGCGCGGTGTATTTGGAAAATCCAGAGTATTGGAAAGAAAAAATGATGGATGCATACATCTCAAGACCGTATCAGGGATACCGACAATATCATCCCGAGGAATATTCTGAGCCCGAGGGTGTCCATACTTATCAGACCGAGGAGGATAAAAAGCTTGCCATGTTGGAAGTGATTTTGTCCAAAATCGAGCAGTATTTATCAGCACCCAGCCTTTCTGATGAAGATCGAATCAACTTTCTAGTTTCCAAGTGTCAGACACTAAAAATGAAGATAGAAATAGAAGAGCGTCTCTCACCATTACCTGATGATATTAGAGATTATTCTCACATGGAGGAGGAGGTTGTGGAGGATAATACCACACCAATGAATCATTTATCTGATGAAGAGTCACTGGTGGATCAGATGGTGTGTGAGGATGATGAGGCAGAGCAGTCTGATGATATGAATGTGTGTACCGAACCTCTTCCCATATCAATCATTCCAATTAACAAGTGTGGGGGAGAGGGTTCGAGGAAGAAGATGAAAAGGGCGAAGCTACAAGACATCGGTGTATATCTCGTGAAGTGGATCAGCCAAACCTGCAGGTGCTTTCTAAACATGCCAATTATACTGACGAGCTTATGGAGATGGCATGTAAAATTCCGGGCATTCATTGGAAATACAAGGGGGCTCTTGTGCAACTTAATCATCATCGAACATTGGCAGCCGGATAGAAGACTTTTGGCCCTCGTTTTCAGGGCATCATCATCATTATTCCCCTACAATCGACTGATCATCACATCATCATGATCTCAACTCTCTTTCAAGCTATTGAAGATCAACAACCTATGATGAGCGGCTAAATCTCTTGTGACACTTCGGGTGAATGATTCTTGTGAGACACTTTTAATTCTAGTTTATGTTTTGTATTGAGATTTGGATTTGTAGTCGGGTGACAGCCGACTATTTGCGTGATTATATAATTTGTGTGACAGAAAAATCCTGAGTGACAGTCAGAGTTATAATCATGTTTTGAATCCAATTATGCTTTTGTTGATTGAATGATTCCTATGAACGTTTGTTTTAATATTTCTCTGATCAATTAATCTTAAGATTTTGAACTGCATAGTTAATTGGTAGATGTGACAGATTTACTATTCAATCAATAGCATCCAATAAAATCAGACCTAGGTTATTAGTAATTACAGAATCTGAATCCCGGAGTGATCACATTTTCTCATCATTGTTTGTTACAACTCAATCTTTTTCTTAATTGCAACTTGTTTCATGTGTTTTTAAGTTCATATCAGTTTTGTAATCATCAGTTAGTTTAGTAAAATTTACAAACAAAACGTGTAGCACTAACCACATGCTCCTCGTGGATTCGACACCCGACTTACCCTGTCTATAGGTAAAGTTAGGTTATTTATTTTTTTTGAGTGGCCCACGACAGCCGCATCAAAATGGCGCCGTTGCCGGGGAAATGTGCATTGAAACCACCGTAGCGCATATCAGGTACGATCTGGCTGAAGATCTAAAACTTAGCGCTCTCGGGAGGCGGCCCGAGGATGTAGAGTATTGTATTTTTGTTTTGTTTTGTGTTGTGTTGTGTTGCGTGTGTGTTCTTGCAGGTTTTAATTATCTTCACGGATGCGTTTACCCAAGTGTGGGGAAGTCTGAGGAGGTGACGATCACTTTTGTCCATACTCAATCTCCATTTGGACGAAAGTGATTCGAATAATTTCAAGTCAAGTGTCCCGTGTTGTAGTAGCCGCGAATGAAATGCTATACGGTTGTGGTGGAACAAGGCTCAAAGGATTCGGCTGCTTAAAAATCAGGGGAGTCTGTTCCATTTATCTATGTGTTTTTATTTATATTTGTAGTTGAGTCAATAGTTTCTCACTCCATTGAGGACAATGAAGGAAATAAGTGTGGGGAGGGGAGACTAGCGTCTGGTGTGTCTTAGTATTAGTCGTAATTAGTGTCGTTTAAAAAAAAGTAAAAAAAAAAAATTCAAAAAAAAAAAATAGAAAATGTCCCGTAAAGGTTTTCGCACAAAATGGAAAATGATAGGTGTAATTGAATCAGTGGCTTTTCGATTATTATATATATGAGATAATACACAATCGGTCACGCGTCTAACTTAGGATATGTGGGTAGGCCCAGCTGGTTGAAAGGTTCCTTAGGCTTGATATAAAATAACTTAAAATAGGAGTCTTGTGGGTTCCCGCCTTAGGAGCTATGGTAAAACTGAAACTGTGGAAAGTATAAGAGGTACGTCATAAGTAAAAAACTTATAAGTTTTTCCGATTAAATTGGCACACATGTTTCTTTTTGTGAAAACAAATCCGAAACAGTGTGGCGCCAAAAAAAAAAATCCATCCATTCATCTGAGCACATGTAAAAAGAAAAAGAAAACAAAGCCTATGGTATTGCCGCGGGGATAGCGACTCATGCGGTACATACCCTCTAGGTGGAGTTATATAAAAAAAAAAAAAGAAAACGTGAAGTTTATGGCATTAACCATGGGGATGGTGACTCGTATGGCGTATGTCCGCTGAACTGATCGTATACAAAAGCATGTAAGCTCACAATATCATTCATTCATCCATCATAAAGTTTAATCGGAATAATATAAGAGTTTTTTTATATAAGGCGGTATATTATAAATCTTTTAATCTCATAAGCTTGAAGCGGGAATAGGTGAAGTTGTAGTCTTTTAAGTGTGGGATCCATAGACAACTATGAATTACTTGAACTTAATAGATCGAAAATAAGGGCTTCGAAACCGGCGGTTGGGTTTAAGTGGACCGTATATTCACAATCTTGGTTAACGTATGATGTGATTTGTTTTAATAAAATAATTGAATATATTGAAAGCCATTTGTTTTGATTGTGATTCCATTGCGAATAATTTTTTCGGGACGAAAAAAGATAAGTGTGGGGATTTGATCGTTGCACTTGACGTACACATTTATTAGATATTAAATATTACGGAATGCATTTGTTTAGTATATTAAATATGTTGTTTTATCATGTTTTTGTATTTAATGGGTTATAAAAGAAAATGAGAAAAATGAGTTTGATTAGAAAAGAAAAAAAACAAGTTTACTGAATCATGTGATTTGAGAAGATACGAGCAAACTAAAATAAAAAGAATCTTTGAGTTATTATTATTGTAATTCATATGCTAAATGTTTTCTTCATTGCTATATGTGTACAGGATAGAAACAAAGATTGAAGTAAATGTGGATGTGGGCTTTAGTTAGACTTTGGATTAATCATATATTGAGAGGGTTGAAATAGGATGTGGCCCATAAGGAAATTAAAGGAGGCAATGTAGGGAAATATTAGGGGCTGTTGACGGCAATTTTTGGGGGGAATTAGAAAAGGAAGTCGGCCAAACATTGATTATTTAATGAATCACTTTTTGAGAATTTTTTGGGGGGATCGATTATCAGCCGTCGCACAGTAGCATTATTCATCATCATTCTTTATATCTCAGGCCAATCCATGAAGTCTAACCAACTTGGGATGACAACCGACGCGGTGAAGATTACCATGAGCGGCTAAACTCCTTGTGACTTCTACCCGGATGAACGTTTACGCGGTTTGACTTAATTATTCGTTTTTTCTGATTCTTGTAAACTGGTATATCTTGACCACTTGTGTTGGATTATTGGTAAACGTTTCTTGTGTTTGAATTACTTGTCATTTATTAAGCCTATTGGCAACTTTCTTGCGTTGTTAGCGGGTTGGTAAATTGGTGGGTAATTGATACAATCAAACGGGTTATTAGGTTGCATAGTGAATCTTAAAAACTATCTCTATTAACTAATCAAATTCATTAATTCCGAGGCCATGTCTATGTGGTGTTTTGAATCAGAAAACGGATTTTTATATTAAAACGGGTATTCGGGATTCCGGGTGGAGGTTACTTCTTCTCATCTTGATAACACTTTTCGTGACAAATCGTGTTTTCTTTATAATCAAACAAACAAACCCCCAAATTAGATAGTTTTTAATTAATTTCTTTAACACTGACCACAAATTCCCCGTGGATACGATACCCTACTTACGCTATCTACGTAGCTTATTTAGGTTTTTGATTGACCCTTACGACAGTCATCAGCAGCTAGGAGAAAACTTAGAATGCTGGACATTGTATACTGATGGTGCATCTAACGTAAGAGGTGTAGGTGTAGGTCTAGGTATACTACTAAAATCGCCACAGGGGGACATATTACCCCAGGCTATTAGGTGTGAATTTCCTGCTACTAATAATGAGGCAGAATATGAGGCTTTAATTGCAGGATTAGAGTTGGCTAAGAATATGAGTATCAAGAATTTGCAAGTATATGCTGATTCTTTGTTAATCACTAATCACTTTAATGGAACCTATGCAGTTAAGGGAGAGAAGTTAATCGAGTATCTCGAAATTCTCAAAAAATTAGCAGGATATTTCGATGTTTTTACACTTGAACAGGTACCAAGAGAGGACAATGTTGAAGCTGATGCCTTGGAAAATCTGGGATCATCAGTCAGGATACCAGAAGGGACCCAAATACCAATATTACATATCCTATATCCTGCGACGAATCCTCAGGATAAGGAAGTAATAAGTATTCAGGATCCTGATGATGAGTATCCTGAGGAGGATCCTAAGTCCTGGACGGCTCCAATCATGAGATATCTCAAGGAAGGACACATCCCAAAGAATGAGAATCCTAAAGCCTTTAGAATGAAGGTATCACGATTCACTATTATAAATGATGTTTTGTATAAGGAATCTCTTGCAGGGCCATATCTGAGGTGCTTGGAGGATCCCGAAACCAAAGAAGTACTTCAAGATATACATGAAGGGGATTGTGGTAACCATACTGGGGGCAGGTCCTTATTCTCAAAAGTATTAAGGATAGGATATTATTGGCCGACGATGAGGAAAGATGCCACAGAATATGCTCGAAGATGTGACGCATGTCAAAGACATAGTAACATATTACATCAGCCTGCTGAACCGCTGTATCCTATTGTTTCCCCTTGGCCGTTCATGAAATGGGGTATGGATATAGTGGGAAAGCTTCCAAAGGCTCCAGGAGGAAAGGTTTTCATGTTGGCAATGACGGATTATTTCTCCAAGTGGGTTGAAGCAGAAGCATTTGTTCAAGTTAGAGATCAGGAAGTGGTATCCTTCATAAAAAGGAATATCCTGACTAGGTTTGGAGTACCAGCTGAGATAATTTGTGACAACGGATCTCAATTTATAAGTAAAAGGACAACTGACTTCTGCAAGAGTTGGGGAATCAAAATGATTACGTCTACTCCGGTACATCCTCAAGCAAATGGACAAGCAGAATCATCGAACAAGATAATTGTCAACAACTTGAAAAAGAGACTAGGGGCTAAGAAAGGAAGATGGGCAGAAGAATTACCCTTTGTTTTGTGGGCTGATAGGACAACGGTGAAGAATGCAACTGGTCAAACCCCGTTTTCCTTAGTGTTTGGAGCAGAGGCGGTAATCCCGACGGAAATGGTGATACCTACAGCAAGATCTAACCTCAGGGATCCTGAGCAGAATCCTGAAGTCCTATGCCAGGAACTGGATACTATTGATGAGACAAGGGATGCTGCAAGGCTAAGGATGGCAGCATATCAACAGAGAATATCTAAAGCATATAACAAGAATATAAGGACTAGAAGATTTCAGGTTGGAAATTGGGTATTAAGAAAAGCTTTTCGGAATACTACTAATCCTGCTGATGGAAAGTTGGCTCCGAAATGGGAAGGACCCTACGAGGTTGAATCAGAATCAGGAAAATGAGCATATCGACTCAAGAATATGGAGGGAGATATGCTACCGAGATCCTGGAATGCTATACATCTAAAGCTATATTTTAAGTGAGTATGGAATTCAAATTCTGACTCTGGGCGGTATGGATTCTGACTCTTTTATTAAATTTTTATATCATTTACTATTTTGAACCCGTTACTGACTTAAGCATCGGGAGCCAGGCTAACACCCACCTTAGCTTATAGTGGTTTTGCAGTATATGCTTCGGGATATAGCTCCAGGATACACACTCAGGATACTTTGAAAGATTAGAGGATTGCCCCCTCTCTCACATTTAAGGGATCCTGATCCCTTCACAGGTTTAAAGGTATTCACCTTTCTCACGAATTGGGTTTAAACACCCCGCCTGGAGCGCAAGTTATCCAGGGATAGTTCAAGGTGGCGGGACCAGTTCATGTAAAAGTGGCTGACAATTTCGTTACTGTTGGCTATACCCTGGATCCTAAAGGTATATGAGGATTGATCACCCTCTCTCGCGAAAGGGTATTTTCATACTCTATAAGGTTTAAAGGTTTTCATCTTTCTAAGTCTTGGAGTTTATACACTCCCGCCTGTAGCGCACGAAAATTCAGGATTTTCCCTAGAATACTTATGGGTTTATCCCCAGTACATTAAGGATTTATCTCCAGTATATTTTAGGGTTTATCCCCTGTAATATAAGAATTATTCAAACGGTTGCAGCTGATGTCCATAAAATTTCTAAGTATTCGAAGACATTATGCACAGGGGACATTCCTACTGAGGCAATTGTGTAAAGCTCAAAGGATCAAGCTCGGACCTAGTACACTAAGTGTCTCAGACTGGGGACATCTTCGTTGGAAAAATTGCAAAAGGATTGAAGTTTGAGAATAGGGTTACACTCAATTCCTGGTATGATCTTTCCTTTGTAAACGTTATTTAAATCATTTGAGTTTTTGAAACTATGTTTGACAAAAGCTTAAGCATCCTGATTAGGATATATTCCCGGGATATATTCTCAAAATGTATTTTCAAAATATGTTTCAGGATATTTGATTGGAATATTTGGGACATGATACTTGGATTAAAAACTGAAACTGTGTTCTAGTCAAACAAGTGTTCTCAAAACCAACTTTGTAAAATAAAAATGAACTGTCCTCTTTCTCTGAAAACTTTATTTGAATTGTTTGAGTTATAAAAACCCTATTTGACGGAAGTCTTAATAGGATATTTGCGAGTATACTGATCAAGATATTTTCATAAAAAGTAATAATTGCACTAAGTTTGGAACATTGGAATTTAGACTAAGCATTGCATAACAAATAACAACATGTAAGGCTAAAAGGTTAGTTTATTATTAATTGTATTCTTGGTTTCATCTCAAAAAGAGACCCATCCACTAAGAACACAATTAAATTTTTAAAGCATATTTACATAAACAGTTGAAGGCTTCGTCCTGAAAACACGAGATCCCTCCACCTCCAACTGTTAAATTGTTCTAAAGCTTGCAGGAAATTAAAATTGTTCTAAGTACATGACGACCAGATGATTCAGACCCTACAAAGCAAAGTACAGGTATCGTTAAAGACAAACTAACAAGGATACAGGTTCAGTATATGTGTACGGGATACAGGATTTGGATATTTACCTTATTAAGGAAGGAGGTCATGGGCTCGATGGATTCCATGAAGCCAAGGTCATCATAAGAGAAACCTTCGGCAGCAACAGTGGAGGGCTTAGAGCAAGTGGCAACAGATGATTCTTTTTTTACCAGGACAGGCTTGGAGTAACTGTCAAGCTCCTCAAGATTGAAGACAACAGGGACCTTAGCAGAGTCTACAGAAAAAGGGAGTAGTTTCAATCTTATCATATTATGTGCTGATTAACCAAACATATACAGGAATGTTCAAAACAGATATCCTTACCGGACGTATTGGAATGACTGAAAAATATATCTGTTGGAATCAGGATATCCAACAGTTATATTTTTGGGGACAATTATTATGGGTGAAATTCTGAGCCCATATCCTGACACTATATCTTGATTTCATGTTAGCTGTTTATGATCAGGATACCGGACCAGGATATTGGTAACATCCTGAGGCAGTATCGATCAGGATACCAGACCAGGATATTGGTAACATCCTGACGCAGTATCCTGGCAGTTACTAACGATTTTCTTGGTTGCAAGGTACCAACGTTAAAGGACTTGATCTACCTGAAGATTCGCTCAAGGCGGTTGAAAAATGGACGTTGATGGTGGAAGAATGGGTCTTGTAACGGTCAGAATAGAAGAAAGGCATATTCCGCGAGAATATCGGATGCTGGTCAATGCTATTGACGTTGTAACGGTCATATGAGCTGAAGACCCGGTTTTATAGTTAATATGCACGTGGAAAACAAGTTAAAAGAGTCCCCTAACATTCAGAATGGAATATTCCCAGCATCCCGGAATAATAGGAGAGTTAGTTTGTTACTTGTAACTATAAATAGAAGGCCAGATCGATAGGAACGCACACTTTACTCTCTACTCTCGAACTCACACTTCTTTTTTCTTTCTATCACGCACAAATACTCAACACTTGTAATCGTTGTACCACTTAGCATTGATCTGCGCCATATCCTGCATTGTATCCTGATATTTGAAGTAATAGAAGAACAAGGCAGTTGCGATTGTCAGCTCCCGAGGTTTTGTGCCGGCGATCTAGATTGATCAAGGGCTTTCCTCGTACATCACATGTCAACCTTTACTTTTTCGCTCATCGTTTGATCATAGATACAGCTCTATATCCTGAGCCGTATCCTGAAACTGTTTTTACAAATAATTTGGTTAACATATTTTCGACACTCATTTCTAGCACACTACCTCACTTAACTAATTTGATCACTTAATTGCTTCGGTAATTTTTGACCAAAACAATGATGTATACTCCACAACATCCATTGGAGATGTATGCTTATAAGCAAAGGTGTAATAATGACAATAAAAGTTTAAATTTATAAACTTCTTGTCAAAAAGGCGATGAACTTTGTTCGACCCTTAAAGAAATCAATGATTATAATCGTCCTTGTGACAAGGCTTTGTGCCATCTAAATGTCCTTCGAGACGAACTTTGTGTAATATGAATATGTCTTCATGACATTGACAGTGTGATTTATATTCCTCTGTCTAATAAAAATATAAAGAATTATATTTCTTTGATTATTATTATTTCATATGGTCTATATGGTTTAATAATACCATGACCATCTAGTCATCAATATGATGATTTATTGCATAATTTAAATATATCATTACTGTTTGTTATAGTATCCGAAAATGGCTGGCTCAGATGAAGCAAACAGTCATCCCACAGAAGGAAACAACACCAGGATTAATATCACTAGTGCCGAGCTGCAAGAAATGAAAACCGCAGCAGTCGCTCAGGCTGTGGATGCTAAATTTAAAGAGCCTAGTATTGTTAGGTCTCAAACTCATTCGAGATCCCATTCTCAACCTCATACCTATAAGAAAAGTGAGTCTCAGCACTCATCTAATCAGGGTAGTGAGCCAAAGAGACAGGTTATTCTTGAGCCGACTCCCAGGTACACCAAGGGTTGTACCTACAGGTACTTTGTCTCCTGTAAACCGATACTTTGTCTCCTGTAAACCGAGGGATTTTACAGGAGAAAAAGGTGCAATCGATTGCATGAAATGGTTAGATGAGATGGAGACTGTGATAGACATCAGCGGATGTGCTAAAGAAGATATAGTGAAGTTTGTATCACAATCCTTTAAGGGTGATGCCCTCACTTGGAGGAAAGCATTAGTGCAAGCCACTGGGAAGGTTCCTTTGTACAATCTGTCATGGAACAAGTTTGTTAATTTGGTTAAGGAAACCTATTGCCCTCAGCATAAAGTTGAGCGGATAGAGACTGATTTCCTCACTTTAGTGATGAAGGATCTGGATTGTAGATCCTATGTGACTAGCTTCAATTCAATGTCGAGGCTTGTGCCATACCTAGTCACTCCTGAACCCAAACGCATTGCGCGTTTCATAGGTGGTTTGGCTCCCGAAGTAAAAGGGAACGTTAAGGCCTCTAAGCCAACCACTTATAGATCTGCTGTGGATCTATCTTTGTCCCTCGCGTTGGATGTTGTGAGGAGTAGGGCAAAGAAAACCACTGATGATGGGAAGAGGAAGAGAGATGAAGATAAGTCTCCCCAGTCGAACAAGATAGGGAAAGGAAACTTTAATTCCAAGAAGGGGCAGTCAAATGATAAGCCCAGATGCAAAACCTGCAATAAGAGGCACTTTGGGAAGTGCAACCAGGACCCACAAGCCAAACCATGTGGGATCTGCAAAAAGAAAGGGCACAAATCTGAGGAGTGCCGGAATATTAAGGATGCAACCTGTTATGGTTGCAATGAAAAGGGGCACATCAAAACCAATTGCCCCAAGAATGCTAAGAAGCCCGAGGAGGCAAAGAAAACCAACGCAAGGGTTTTTCAAATGAACACTAGGGAAGCGGTGAACGACGAGAACGTCATAACATGTACCTTCCTCATTAATAATAATTATGCTAGAGTCTTATTTGATTCAGGTGCTGATAAGTCTTTTGTAGACCATAAGTTTTGTAAGTCACTGAATTTGCCTATTAAGACTCTAGACATAAAATATGAGGTAGAACTTGTCGATGGTACCTTAGAAACAGCTTCAACTTTGCTTGATGGATGCTTTATATCCATCAAGAATCATTCTATCCCACTATCCCTCTTGCCAATGAAGTTGGATGGGTTTGATATAGTTTTGGGCATGGATTGGTTGTCGCATAACCAAGCCCAAATTGCCTGTGATAAAAAGCTAGTTATTATCAAAACCCCTTCTGGTGAATCCGTCACTATTCAAGGAGATACACAATACGGGTTGCCCAGCAATGTGTCTATTCTCAAGGTATCACAGTGTTTAAAGAGCGGATGTGTCATTTACATGGCACAAGTGACTGTGAATGATCCGAAACCTAAGATTGAAGACATTCCAATCATCTCTGAGTATCCTGATGTCTTTCCTGATGAATTACCTGGATTACCTCCTGAGAGGCAAGTAGAGTTCAGGATAGACATCCTTCCAGGAGCTGCACCTATTGCACGATCTCCTTATCGCCTAGCACCTACTGAAATGAAAGAACTCAGGGCTCAATTAGATGACTTATTGGAAAAAGGTTTTATACAACCTAGCTCTTCGCCTTGGGGAGCTCCAATATTATTTGTGAAAAAGAAGGACGGATCAATGCGTCTATGCATTGAATACCGTGAGCTAAACAAAGTAACGATTAAGAATCGTTATCCTTTACCCAGGATCGACGACTTATTTGACCAGCTCCAAGGAGCGAGCTTCTTCTCAAAGATTGATTTGAGATATGGGTATCATCAACTCAAGGTTAGGACTGAAGATGTGCCTAAGACGGCGTTCAGAACAAGATATGGACATTACGAGTTTTTAGTGATGCCTTTTGGGCTCACTAATGCTCCAGCAGCATTCATGGACCTCATGAATAGAGTCTGCAAACCATACTTAGATAAGTTTGTCATCGTCTTCATAGATGACATACTTATCTATTCTCGTAACCAAGTTGATCATGAGAAGCATCTTCGATGTATCTTAGGATTACTTCAACAGGAGAAGCTTTATGCTAAATTCTCCAAATGTGAATTCTGGCTTCGTGAAGTCCAATTCCTTGGACATGTTGTCAGTGAGCGAGGTATCCAAGTAGATCCCGCTAAGGTAGAAGCCGTAATGAATTGGGAAGCACCCAAGACTCCAACCGAAATACGTAGTTTTCTGGGTTTGGCTGGATATTATAGAAGATTCATTGAGAACTTCTCCAGAATAGCTGCACCATTAACTTCCTTGACTCGTAAGAATGTTAAGTTTGATTGGGGTCCGAAACAACAAGAATCCTTTGAGACTCTTAAGAAGAAATTGAGCAATGCTCCGGTGCTAACCTTACCTGATGGAATTGAAGAGTTTGTCGTATATTGTGATGCTTCACACACCGGTATGGGTTGTGTGCTTATGCAACGAGGCAAAGTGATTGCCTATGCATCACGACGATTAAAAGTGCATGAGAAGAATTACACCACCCACGATTTGGAGTTGGGTGCCGTTGTATTCGCACTAAAGTTATGGATACATTATTTGTATGGAACTAAATGTGTGATCTTTTCTGATCACAAAAGTCTCCAACATTTTTTTAATAAAAAAGAGCTCAATATGAGACAGCGCCGTTGGATGGAAACCTTAAATGACTATGATTGCGAAATTCGCTACCATCCTGGTAAAGCGAATGTGGTCGCAGATGCTCTAAGCAGAAAGGAAAGAATTAAACCAATTAGGATCAATGCCAAGAGCATTGAGTTGAAGAATAGTCTGAATGAAAGACTATTAGCTGCACAGAAGGATGATGTTTTGGAAGTTAACCTTCCAAATGAAAAGTTAGGTATAACAGCTGAGCAGTTAGCACCTGGGAAGGATGGAATTCTCAGAATGAATGGAAGGATTTGGGTTCCTATTCAAGGAGGACTTTGAGATATAATCCTCCAGGAAGCCCACAACTCCAAGTATTCAGTTCACCCGGGAGGTGACAAGATGTATCAAGATTTGAAAGCTAATTATTGGTGGATAGGGTTGAAGAAATCTATTGCCACCCATGTAGCTAAGTGCTTGACCTGTGCCCAGATTAAAGTTGAACATCAAAAGCCATCGGGCCTGTTACAACAGCCAGAACTTCCCACATGGAAGTGGGAAATGGTAACTATGGACTTTATAACCAAGTTACCTAAGATAAGGCACAGAAATGACACCATATGGGTTATAGTTGATAGACTAACAAAGTCAGCACATTTCCTACCCATCAAGGAGACTCATAGCTCCGATAAATTAGCCCAGTTGTATGTAGATAAGATTGTAGCTCTTCATGGCGTACCGGTATCTATTATCTCTGATAGGGATACTAGATACACCTCGCACTTTTGGAAAAGTTTCCAACAATCTTTGGGTACACATTTGAATTTTAGTACTGCTTACCATCCTCAGACTGATGGACAGAGTGAGCGTACAATTCAAACTCTGGAAGACATGCTCCGTGCATGTGTTATCGATTTAGGTGGTAGTTGGGATGACCACCTGCCATTAATAGAGTTCTCCTATAACAATAGCTACCATACAAGCATTAAGGCTGCGCCTTTTGAGACATTATATGGTAGGAAATGCAGAACGCCTGTCTGTTGGGCAGAAGTAGGAGAAGCTTAGTTATCAGGACCGAATATAGTCCTTGAAACAACAGACAAGATTGTCCAGATTCGTGATCGCCTGAAAGCTGCCAGGGATAGGCAGAAAAGTTATGCTGATAAGAGGCGAAAACCTCTAAAGTTTGAGGTAGGCGATAGAGTTCTATTGAAAGTGTCACCCTGGAAAGGTGTGATGCGTTTTGGTAAAAAGGGCAAGTTAAGCCCTAGGTATATTGGACCATTCGAGATTATTGAATGTGTCGGCAGTGTAGCTTATAAGCTAAACTTACCTGAGGAGCTAAGTGGGATTCATAATGTGTTCCACATTTGTAATCTCAAGAAATGTCTAGCTGATGAATCGCTAGCTATGTCTCATAAAGACGTGCAAATTGATGAAAGCTTGAGATTTGTTGAAAGACCTATATCAATCAAGGATCGACAAGTTAAAAAGCTCCGAAGAAAGCATGTGCCTATAGTAAAGGTCAAATGGGACGCTCGCAGAGGTCCCGAGTATACGTGGGAAGTCGAGTCCACTATGAGACAGAAATACCCTCACTTATTCCAGTAAATCTCGGGGTTGAGATTTCTTTTAAGGGGGTGAGGATGTAACACCACGTAAAAATGTGTCCAATTATGTATAGACACGTGTCCTAAACTCTAAAGGTGTGAAGGATTGAGTTTGAAGGACCAAAATTGTCAAACAGTGAATCTATGAAACCACGGGGACTAAAAGTGTCAACATGCCAAACTTGTGCCTCTGAATGACCATACATGATGAATATATTCTTAAACGAGTGATTGATTGATTATAAGAAGCCGTTTATGAAAATAATCAGAAGATTATTTAATTATAAGGGTTAAACGTGTCAACATGTCGATTCTGACCTCTGAGTGACCTTTTAACGGAACCGAGGCTTTGAAACATTCAAATATACTCTTAAGAATAAGTGGTATAAATTTCACGTGGTTTCGAGATCGCTACGCATGTTTTCAAAACTTTGGGCCAAAAGTGTCAATTTGATGAAACTTGCTTTCATAGAGGTATATAACGAACCGGAGCCTAACGAAGTTAGTTTATTCATCCTAGAGCATCAACATACTGACTACAAGGGCCCTACATGTCAACAACGAGGTTAAAAAGGGTTAAAAATGATCAGGGACTGAAAATGCCAGCTTTGAAACTTGTTTTACCTGATCAGACGGTCCAAGCGGCACGCGTAAGCCCCCACCTATAGCTTACGAGGCCCGCCTCAGCATGCCAGTAACAGAAAAAGACTGCCAGGTGCGGGTTAGGCTGTTCCACCGCCTTAGCTTAGTTTGTAACGACCTAGGGAGCTTTAAGTCGGTTAAATTCACTAGCTAGGACACCTGGGGTGATCCCAGGGCCACCAATAACACTTGGAAGTGATCCTTGATCTTGCGATTCACTATATAAGGAGAGCTAGTTCTTGAGTTCCAAAGCACACTTGCAAACATTTGCTAATCTACAACATCTGGAGCTTGCTAAGGACAAGGAGAAGACTTAGAAGTGTAGAAAAGACTGCTAGGACCTGTAGTAAGCCTCTAATTTCTTGTTTAGTCGTTTAATTTAGCTTAATTACTCTAAAGTCAAACTTATCGTAAATTTAGTTTGACTTTTGTTTTAATTACATATGGTTTAACCACTGATCAAATTGAAAGTGGTTATAGAACCACATTAGTGTAGGTGATTAACCCTTAAAAGGGCACCTCCTAATTATCTCGTTTGACTGGTCAATTGTTGGGTCAAAGTAGTTTGACAAAAAGTCAAACTGGACAGAAATTATAAAAATGATTCTAATTAATAAAACAGAGGTTCTAAATTATATTTTAACATTCTAATGACTTGGTAATCAATATTAAAACATGTTTTATCAGTCCTAACTCGACAATTAATAGTCTAAGGTCAGTTTATAACTGAAAGTCGCAAAAGCTTGACTTCTGCTTTGACTTTCAGTTCTGACCCGTTCAAGCTTAATTCTCCCATGTTTTAAGCTTCCATTAGGACCACATTACTTAGTAGTATAACCCTCTGGAGTTATATTGCTTGGTGCCTAGTGGTTTGAATTATATGCACTTGATCGTAATTATTGTTAATAATGCCATAAACGCCCTTTTTACATACAACTGAGATTTTTAACAATGTGATTGGACTAACACCTGTGCTTCTGATATTTAGACATGTCCTGAAAATTTGACATCAATTCGAGGTCTAGAATAGGAGTTATGCTCAATAGCGTAATTAATGAGCTTTTTATTATTTAAATGGCGTAATTAGCATAAAGTCTATTTAAACCCAATTTTTGACATCAAACTTTGTACCTACTGATGTAAAATAATATTTTGGGATTTTTGAAGATTTTTAATTATTTTTAGGCTGAGCATAACATAGGATTATAACTTGATTTCGGTAATTGTCGGTTTTACCCTTTTCATGCATAAAATAAGTTTTACATAACTTTTTAGTGTCAAACCTTTTGCTACTGATTTTATATAATAAATAAAGTATTTTGAACTTTATAAACTAATCAAAAACTTAGATTTCCTGTTTTAAACCGAATACCCCTTTAAACCGACTTTTAAGCGTTTTTAACACATAGTGTGAGTTAAAACTATTCTTGCTTTATAAAACTTATTAATTACTGATTTTTTAAGTTAATTTATACAACTAAACAGTAAGCAAAAGTTTTTAAACTCAGAAGTCTATTTTGACCTTTAAAGCCTATGTAAAATTACCAAAATGCCCCTACGGTGCATAGTTTGGTAATATAAGATAAATTTCCCATATATAAAATACCCTACTGATATAACTTATAAAAATGCATATTTTTACTGATTTAATCTGACCTGAAACTCAGTTGCACAATTAAACTCTTTTATGGGCATTAAAATTACCAAAATGCCCTTATGGGACTTATTTTGGTTTAAATTACTTTTTGGGCATATATGTGAACATCTTACTGATGTATTAACATATTTTGAGCATAATAATGATTAAGACCTGTATATAGTTTATTTGGTTACCCGTTATGCGTTTACGCGTTCGGATCGACTTATGTGACTAGTTTACATAAAATAGTCGAAACGGGCTTAACCTTATCAATAAATTCTCAAATTCCAGAATGTGTTTAGTTTACCCATATTATACAAGTATCCAAGCTTGTCGGGTCTAAATCTCATTCTATTCCGGTCTCCGCTTAATCAAGCGTTTAGAACCGTAAGGTCTCTTTCTAGCTAGACGGTCTAAGTCCTTTACTAAATTAAAGACCCGTTAGCATCCTAATAGGTTAATAAACCTTCTATACAGATTAAATAGCTTCCGGTAGAAGGTGCCTTCAAAAAAAAAAGCTTTAGGATTTTACTGCTAGCATCAGGTAAATACTTTTAACTTATTTTCCCTTATACGGGCTTGGGATATGGTATTATAATACCACTTGGTCGGGTATGAAATCATTTAATCGGATTGTGATTAATAAATTTACATAACCCGTTTTAATCTGTCTTGTTTGATAACATAAGCATTGGGGGTTAATACGACCGTGTCCTGGATATCCTCGGCTCATTTCATTTGAAAATGGCCACGACCTATGCATGGGGTGTAGGCATACACCTGACAGATGCAAATGCTAAAATATAAACCCACATGTTGGGGATAACTCCTTTGTGGGTTCTATAAGTGGTGAGTCGGTTAATCACGACCAGCTTCCAACTGGCCCCAATTGTATGACAAACATATAAATCTGTATACAAGATTATATTTAAATAATTGTCCCAAGTTATAAAATATTTGTGCCATGTGCACTCAAATCAATTTCATAAATGTTTTCAAAAGAGTCAGTTAATTGTATTTACCAGTGTAAACTGACGTATTTTTCTTAAAGACTGATTTGACAGGTACCTCTCGTAATAGGCTGGAGCTATTAGGTGTCATAAGAGGATCTTACAAATCCGTAGATACCTGAATTCTGTTATTTTGTTTCCTTGTATTTATTTATGATCCGCCTGTGGATCTTATTACATTCCAGTCTGTACATTCTGTCACTCGAACACTCAGACATTATGGTTTGTAAAAGTTTATTCACCAAGCCTTCCGCTGTGCTATAATATTGTGTGTATTGACAATGATGATATCAACTACGTCACGATACTCCCCGCCGGGCCCACCGGTAATATGTGGAAATATCGGGGTGTGACATTACTAATTCATACAATTAGGTTTTCCTATTGAACTCAGCTCTTGGGATCTCCAGTCTACTGAGTTAGGTTTCCATCATATGAACTTTTATTTTCAAGGGCTTCAGTCCCATTCCCTTGGACGACTTCTGTACTAACTCTCTACTTAGGCCTTTTGTTAGCGGATCCGCAATATTATCCTTTGACCTCACGTAGTCAACAGTGATAATTCCTGTAGAGATTAGTTGTCGTATCGTATTATGTCTACGTCTAATATGTCTGTTCCTACCATTATACATTGTGCTACGAGCTCTGCCAAGTGCCGATTGGCTATCACAATGTATACAAATGGCCGATGCCGGCTTAGGCCATCTCGGTATATCCTCAACAAATTGACATAGCCATTCTTCCTCTTCACCTGCTTTATCTAAAGCGATGAACTCTGATTCCATCGTAGATCTAGCGATAACCATTTGTTTTGACGATTTCCACGATATAGCAGCACCTCCAAGTGTGAATACATACCCACTTGTTGCTCTGGAATCATTCGTGTCAGATATCCAATTTGCATCGCAGTGTCCTTCTATCACTACTGGATATCTGTTATAATGCAACCCGTATTCCCAAGTGTATCTTAAGTAGCGAAGCAACCGAGTGATACAATTCCAATGCATTGAACTTGGGTTGCTCGTGTATCTACTTAGCTTGCTAACAGCATATGCTATGTCTGGTCTAGTACAACTCATAAGATACATCAAGCTACCAATAATTCTTGAGTATTCCAACTGGTTTACGGGTTCACCTCAATTCTTGGCTAGATGTTGACTTGTGTCAAGTGGAGTTCTAGCTTCATTAGAGTCATTTTCATTGAACTTCTCAAGAATTTTGTCCACATAGTGGGATTGACTTAAAACAAGTCCACTTTGGGTTCGCGTGATTTTGACCCCCAAAATCACATCCGCAAGACCCATGTCTTTCATGTCAAATCTTGCCTTTAGCATGTTCTTAGTAGATTTTATGATTTTGTCATCACTTCCAGCAATGAGCATATCATCTACATATAGACACAAGATGACATATCCATCAGTTGTGTCCTTCACATACACACACTTGTCACATTCATTGATTTTGAACCTAGCACCAAGCATGACATGATCAAACTTTTGGTGCCATTGTTTTGGAGCTTGTTTCAATCCATACAAGGATTTTACAAGTTTACACACTTTTCTTGCCTAATAGCTGTGAAGCCTTCAGGTTGTTCCATGTAGATTTCTTCCTCCAGATTCCCATTCAAGAAAGCTGTTTTCACATCCATTTGATGAACTTCCAAATCTCTAATGGCGGCAATGGCAAGCACTATCCTGATGGATGTTATTCGTGTAACTGGCGAATATGTATCAAAGTAATCTAAACCTTCTCGTTGTTTATATCCTTTGATCACCAACCTTGCTTTGTACATATCGATGGTCCCATCTGGTTTCATTTTCTTCTTGAAGATCCATCGATATCCTAGTGGTTTACATCCTTGTAACACCCCGAAAACTGGTTTGGTAATCAAACCTCGTTAATAGTAAAGAACGGGTAAAATACCGTTAGTGGTAAAAATAACCCAGTAAATATTCAGATTTAAATAAATAATCCTAATATTAAATACAAACGAATCAAAGTTTTAAGGAAATAAGTTTATAAGAGGCCCGAGTTAATGGGACTTAAAATAAACCCAGTCATAAATTCCCCGAACCCACTAAAATAACTAGGAATATTTAACCTAGTTAATGAATATTGTTAAAAATAATTAGGTTGTGACCTAATTAATAACTAACCAAACATGAGGGACCAAAATAGGGTAACTTGAAAATGATTTTATAAAACTAAATAAAACAACACAGCACACACACAAGAGTGTGTGTGGTGCGTGTTCTGGAATCGACCAGGAAGGGCTCCAAGGAGCCAAAACCCTAACTCAACCAAATTCAACAAATTGAAGGTCGATTCTAGCCTCAAATCAATGCATGAACGCGAATTAACAATCACCCAAGCTAGGGGATCGTAAGGTATGTCGAATTTTTGATATTGATGAAGTTGTGAAAATTTATTAACATCACAAGGTGCGAATTCGGTATGAATCATAGAAGTTATGGCTGAATTTGAGATGTATGATTGCTTAAGAACAAGCCCTAAGTGAAGATTTAGAATAAATTGCTATGATTTAGGTGTTAGGTTGAATTACCACACCTACCTATGTGGGTTTTGATAATATGATGAAGTTAAGGTTAAATTTGTGTTTAGAATCATCATATTGAATAATGAAATCAAGATACTTAAACAAATTATAAGTTTGAGTAATTGTTCATACATGGTTGAAATGGGGTTTTAAACATTATGAAGAAATTTGGTAGCTATGTTGATGAAACTAGGTGTATGAGATCATGTTATCTACTAATTGATAGATAGAACTTGATTATATTAGGTGTTCGGGTGAACACTAGTGTTATGAAAAAAACGGGTTTCACTTATATATGAGAAACCCTTAGTTCTTGCGAAACGAATGAATAAATTAGTCTTGATAATCGCTTGAACAAGATAAGGTGTTGGAAATGTAATAACTCGGTTAAAAGATTAGTTAAAAAGCGATGGCTTAAAAGAATGCCTACCGAGTCATTTGAATATGCCTAAACTAGTTGATGAACTTAAATGTGCAATTCATGTACTAATGGGCATTTGACTTTTAAAAAGTCAAACTGACCTACAATGCGATGAATGATAATTTTGGGTATAAAATGTGTGAGGTGGAATAATCGTATTAAGTTATGATTAAACTAACCACCTTGTGAATGATGAATGATAGTTGGCGCTTAACAAGCTAGATGAAGCTTGGGGAGAAAGCGGGTCAAACGGAACTAATACGCGTGGAAAAGCATAAACGGAATTCAAGGTAAGTAAAACTTACACCTTTTTTGTAGAATACTTAATTATTCTATAAGCTATAAACTCGATAATGATAATATTGGAAAAATATGGATTCCGACGCGATTGATACGAGTCGGAACATATACAAAATTTATAAAAAACCATGATGAATGGTAAACATGGGTAAATAGTAATATGGCCGCGAAATGATGAACATACAATGAATCTTGAGATGTTACCGTATAGGGTAACTCATAATAAGGATAGGGATAAAATGGTCATTTAGTCGCGCGTCGAAAAACATAAGTTAAAGCTATAAGACACCCTACGGTGTAAGCCGAAATGGGTTAAATAACGAAATGGTAAATATAGATATATACCATTCTAAATACAAACGCAAATTGTTTGGTTGTTTAGACCAAGTGGTTCAAAGGGTGACATTTTAGCGCCAATTGTAACACTCATCTTGTAAATCCGATATTTTAAAGGTTTTTGTATATAAAACGAAAATTTAACATGTAATTACTATTAAGGATTCTTAGAAATTCAAGTAAATTAAAACTTTTACAAATTAAAAATTTACAACATAATTTATATATATAAGTTCGTCATTTACAACGACATCAAAACGCCGTGTGGAAGCTTCATTCTGATGTGTTCGGTTCTTGTAAATCGCTTGATCTTCATCCGGATATTTTGGGAGCACTTACCTATTGCCAAAACCACACAAACTGTTAGTTTTGACATGTTTAATCACGTATAATCAAGTTCTAAGGGCCAACAATAGAAAAGAAACAAAATTTCTGAAATAATAGGCGGTCGCGCCCGCGACCGTTCTCTAGTCATCCTTCGCGGCCCGCGACGATGGTCGCGTCGCGCGACAGAAATGTTAATATGCCGTCGCGTAGCGCGACGGCCTGTTTTTCACAGCAGGTTTGTTTCATTGTTGCTGCACTTGCCTAGCTACGAAAATTAACATTTAACAACTTAAAACCTGCATAACTTTTGCTATACAAGTCCGTTTTACTCGATTCTTTTTCCTACATGACCGTAATTTGATTCTCATTCATATGAAGTAAAATCCTGCATCTGAATTCACAAAATCTTAGATTTCAAGCTCTCGACTTGAAATTCAATTATGACACTTTTGACCCATTCATGCTTTTACCAAACTAGCTTGTTATTTTCTTCCAAAACTACCATGGTCATCATGTTATATCCATTTACTAATTTTCAAGATTCAACTTTACGGGCTCCTTAAGAAATCTTAACCCGTTTTGCATATATACCCGTTTTGACCCATTACGAGTATTTTACATTTTTAGGCTTAAATCATGCTTCTAAAGGTCTACATCCTATCACCATTTTTATACGTATTCAAGGACTAAATTTAACAAGACGCTTAATTCAAAACAACTCTTTAAAGGTTGTTTACTCTATTCACCCCTCAAGGACTTTTGTCAATTATTTTGCCCTTCATTTATGCGACGAAGGACTTCTGCTATTATTTGACCAAAATATCGCCTTTAGCTGTAATTCTAAACATGCGTACCTGGCTCGGGTCATAAAATTGACCCGTTTAAATACCTTTTGCTATAAGTTTCTAGTTAATAGCAATGCGAACCATGTGATAATTCCTGTAACAAAACTCGACAAGCGATCATCAAATATTATTGACAAATGGTGTTAACAACACCATTTGACCTGTTTAGTCGAAATGACTAATTATCATTACGAGATGGTATTTAATTACCATTTCATCCCCCTTTCACCTATCCCGGTTTATTTTTGAATTCATCTTACTTAGGAATCGTTCTCGTTTTGTTTGACCCGTTATGGCTTATGCCAAACTGGTGTCCTTTCAAATTCCTTTATATATTCGTTAGTCCATGTCCGGATTACTATTTAACCGTTTTTACCATAATTCATGGTTTCGTATTTTTTTCTCACTTTTCCGACTCGTGCATAAGTCGTGCCGGAACATCATATTTCATTTACTCAACATAATTCAGATTCAATACTCGGAATCAAGTAATTGGTAACAAAATAAAAGGCGTAAGCTTCACTTACCTTGCATCCATGCCACGCTTTTCTTTCCATACTCGCTCCGTTTGACCCGCTTCATCCACAAGCTTCCACCTAGCTTGTTAAGCGCCAAACTATTATCCAATGTTCACAAGGTGGTTAGATTAATCATAATTTAATATGATCTTCCACCTTACACATTTCTATGCATTCATCCGAACACTTAATATAATCACGTTTTACACACAACCAAGTAGACCGCGATTTCATTTAGGCATTTCATATCACTGAAAATGGGCTGTTTTTGGTGACTTGTTTAACCTATTTACAAGTCTTCAAAAATTATGATTTTTTTTGTGGCGTAAATCTTGGAGGGATAGGCCTTGTGTTAAAATTTCAAGATCTAACTCTTTACCAAAAATTCGTAAAAATTCATTTACTAAGCTGCAATCAGATTCGTCACTTCTGACTGCAGCTTATGGAAAAATTCATTCAAAATTCCTCGTTTATCCGATTGAGATCATAACTAAATTCCTAAATTGAGTTATGATATTCGTAATGGGCTGCAAATTCTGCCAGAAAACGCAGCTTGAACTTTTGATACGGAAAAATTCATAAAACGCTCAATTTTCAAAAAAAAAATGTGATTCCAGTGGGGCTTTAAAGATATTTCCTGGAATTACATTTTAGACTCAAGAAACACATGTTTTTGTCAAGTTTTGTTCAGGTTACAGCCAATACAAGTCGGCTGTAAATTCTGATCAGGAGCTGTTTGAATTCAGCTTTCAATTTAAGCATGTTCTTGACATCATAACACTATTTTTAGCAATCAAAACCCTAAAAACATCTCATACATGAATTTAGCATCAACAAAATCTGAATTTACTTGAGTTAAGAATGATTTCAATATATACTTGTCTATGGTTTACTCCTAAACATGAATTCATTCTAGTTTCACCCAAACATCAATCATTCAAGCTTGAATTTCGATTTTCATAAGTACATCAAGAATCTCAACTAATATAAAAAAAATTGACATACCTCATGATCCCCTAAGCTTGGTGATCGTTTTTATGTGTTCATGCATCGATTTAGGGCCTGAACTGAGCTTCAATTTGAAGATTCTTGAAGAACTAGGGTTGGCTCCCTCCCCTCTTCTCCTGGTCGCTCCTACGAACACACACTGTGTGTTTCTTTTTTCTTTTTTTTTTTTGTTATTTATTTAGTTAACTTTCAAGTTAACCCTTTTGGCCCCTCATGTTTATTTTGTTTCAAAAGAAGCTATAATTCATTATTCATCACTTAATCATATATTACTAACTAGGTTAATTATTCCTAGTTAGCTTAATGGGTTCGGGAAGTCATAACCCGTTTTATTTTAAGTCCCGTTAACTCGGGCCTTCTATATACTTTGTTTTCTCAAAGTGTTTATCCTCGTTTTATTTATTATTAAGCTTATTTATTTAAATCCTAATAATTTTCGGTTTAATCTTTTATGCTAATGGTATTATACCCGTTCTGTAGTATTAACGGGGTTTAATTACCAAACCCGTTTTCGGGGTGTTACACCAATTGACAAATGTCGACTAATAAGTACTTGCCAAGTCTTATGCTTACAGGATAATAATGGTTTATGGATTAAAAATGCTACGAATTAGCATATTATGGAGGCACGGTATCGAAACGGGTCAATAGGTTAACCCGAGCCAGGTACGTATAAATATGATTGTGGTTAACGTACATCTTGGTCAAATAAATAACAAAAGTCCTTCATTGTGGAATGAAGGATTAAAAATTGACCAAAGGGGGCCTTGATGGGAAAACCGGGAAAATGACCCTTAGAGGTTGTTTAGGAACTTATATTATGACTTCGTAACCCTTAGAAGCGTATAAAAGTTCTAGGCAAAAACATTGGTGGGTCGGATGCCTAGAAATAGTCATTTGCGAAAAAGGACTAGCCGAAGGGTAAAATTGGGATTTTTGGGTTCCTTATGTTAAATCCACCACAAAAATAGTTGTGGTGGAAGTTAAGTAATTATTTAGCATGGAAAGACGAGGTGCGAAAAGAAAATAGCGAGTGTGATGTTTAGATGCTTAAAAGTCCCCTAAATGGGTCAAAATAAATTAAGAAGTTAAATGTGGATTAAGTGATTAGTAACATATATATATATATAGTAACATATATATATATATATATAAACCTGTGATTGTGAAAGCGTATGTGAACCCCGTAATGGGAGTGGAAACGCTAACGCTTGTTAAGCATGGGATGGGTAGGAAATGTTAAAAATGACTCTTGGAAACATTCTTGCAATGTAACTTAAACCAAACGGGTCGAATAATCACCTAAAGGAATTATGAGCCAATACTAGATAAATCAGATTTTATGCAAACCAAGGTGATAAACGGGTCCGTAATTTAATTACGGACGCGTAGGAAAAAGAATCGCGTAAAACGGAGGTCTAGATCAAAAGTTATGCCATGTTGAAGTTTGGCTTTGATTAAAATTTAGCTGGGCGAATATGCAGCACCAGCATCAAAACATTCTGTCAAAATGGGACCGTGGCATCGCGCCACGGCCAAAGGACTTTGCCGTCGCGCGCGGCGACGGGGTGATTTCTTGAAAATTTTGTTTATTTTGATTATTTGACCCCCAATTACCTAGTTGTACTTGTTATTTAACTATCAAAACTGACTTCTAAGTTGATTTTGATCATAGGTGAATGTCGAGAGTCCCGGATGAAGATCAAGCGAAGAGCAAGAACCGAACACACGTTAAATGAAGCTTCCACGTCAAATCTTGATTTGTTTTGTTATAAGTGAATTATGTAAACATTACAAATATGTTTTTTTTTAAATGTTGGTATGACAAGTTTTGTGAAGTCACATTTTAGCATTAAAATGTGTAGTTTATTATTAAATTCTTGATAAATTGAGACGGGCGTTACAAATTGGTAATAAGAGCTCAAGGTTAAAAGAATAAAGTGTTCGGTTTGGGGCTTGATCGCAAATCCGGTAAGTACATGTATATCAATGGTTTAGTATTATTAAAGTGTTGAGAACAACACATATGGTTATCGTGTAATACACGTTACACCAATAAAAACAATATAGAGTAGATATAGTCAACGAAATTACACGCGTTGATGCGTATAGTAGAAAAGCATTGTATTATAATACGGGCATCCATTAATGTCGAAATTACTAACTGTTGTAAATGTTTTAGTTAAAGGATACTCGCATATGAAGATAGCGAGAGTTTAACAAATCGCGGATTTGATAGAGGAACGGTCCAAAGAGTATGCTCATCAAGGACCTAAATCGTGTAGCGATCGCGAACAAGGCTAATGGCAAGAGAAGCCCGTTAGGGCAAGCATTACCAGGTGCACATTTTAAATTTAATTGCACAAATAGTAATATGCAACAAATACGTAGAGATTGAAAGTTGCATATGTAGATTAAAAACTTGGAAAAACCCGAATAGAAAATCTATCAGGGATATTGTTTCCAAGAGAAACAAATAGAGGCATTACTTACATGGGGTGTAATGTGAAAATTATAAAAAAGGTCATGTATACCAGGTATTGATCGCTTACTCTGGCCAAGTAAGTGGTGAGCACGTGGTACCATGAACTTTTTATGATGGACATGCTTACATCCGATGTAGTAAGGACGGGGTGAGTGGGACAAATTAAAAAGTACCCAAATGAATCAAATGAGCAAAATAATTGATAATAATGTAAACGCACAGCCGGGTGATGGAAGCATATTACATTAAGATAATGAGCCCGAGTGAAGGGACAAGGATTAATATAAAATGATTAAGATATGCAATGGGAGGGGGTGTACTTACACTGAAACCCAGAAAATGCAAACATGTAAAATGATTAAGATATGCAATGGGAGGGGGTGTACTTACACTTGAACCCAGAAAATGCAAACATGTAAAATGATTAAGATATGCAATGGGAGGGGGTGTACTTACACTCGAACCCGAAGAATGCAAACATGTAAAATGATTAAGATATGCATTGGGAGGGGGTGTACTTACACTCGAACCCGGAGAATGCAAACATGTAAAATGATTAAGATATGCACTGGGAGGGGGTGTACTTACACTCGAACCCGGAGAATGTACGTCTCTTAACGGGTTGTTTTTGTAAAACGCCAAACTTGAGGACAAAGTTGGAATATAAAAATGAAACGAAGTCTTAATGCATACCAGAAGGGTTGCTATAATAACGACTTCGGTAAAACACCCGGTTGATGGGTAAGGAGTTAAACACATGCGTAAACCGAGAAACGGGAACTCAGACGGAGAGTCAAAAGACTTGGGTTTTGAATCATGACTAAAAGACGACAAGATGACGTAAATAGAAATTTTGATAAATCATGTTCAACTACTTTAAAGTTGAACGGGTCGAACAAAGAATGAAGTTTGACATCCATAAATGATAAAATTTCACATGAATAAATCAAATGGGTTGCATATAATATAATGCCGGATGACATCAATAAGCACAGGCTGAATAACGGTAGCGTTAAATGCAAAAGAATAATGAGCCCGGTAATGGGACATAATCAAATACGAATATATGTAAACTGGACAATGGTGAGCATAAGATGAACCAACGCATAAATGACGTGAGAAATCATAAAGTCAGAAAATTTGTTCGAAAGAAAACAAATGTAGCCTTAGACTACGGTCAAGGTCAAAGGAAATACCAAGAGGAAAATAAATGATTTTGAACATAAAAAGGGTACCTTAACGCCATATACATATATAGGTGTATATACCTTTGAATCAAGACTTGAATAAAAGATGATCTACGGGATTATCATAACCTACGAGATTATAAATAAGGCTAAGGTCTACGAGACCAAAAAGACCTTCGGGTCGCAAATAAAAAGAAACGAATTGTTGGGGGTTTCACCTTAATAAGGTAAAAAGGGGAAAATATAAAGAAATAGCCTACGTGGCTAAGCGAAAGAACCTACGGGTCAAATAGTATAGAACAAGGAAACTGGTTGTAACTTCCCGCGTAAAATAATAACGGGAGATAAAGTTCGTATAAAAGCGATGGGTTTCGCTAAGTTAAGTAAATGGATTAAAAGCGAAGAGATTGTGAGAGTTCGGGTTGAAAAAAGTGAAGAATTTCACTAAAACATTTAAACGGACAAAAATGACAAAAGAATTCACAATTATTTAAATTGTGTTACGTCACAAAAGTGGAGGAAGTCATTACCGAAATGACAACGGAAGGGGATAAATCCTTGGACGTAAATTCCTTGGAATTGACATCAGTTAAAGAGAAAAGCGTTAAACTAAAATTCAATATTAGTAAGAAACAACGTTTTAACACATATGAATACTATGAGATGAATTCGGAAATGAATAATATCAAAGAATGTGAGTCTTAACACTGATAGGTGCGAGACGATACATTCGAAAAGAAGAAGCATGACAAAGAAAAGTTGAAATAGACTTAAACGTGACGTGACACGCTCACGGACAAGAAAAGAAATATAGAAAATGATCACGTCGTGACGTGGGTTACAGGGTATGAAGTGACGGCGACTAATTAGTCTAGCCGGTAAAACTACTCAAGTTAAGAAAATACCATGACAAATACAAAGCGCTTGTTAATATAACACAAGCGCGGAATAAACCTGTCAACAAACTGATGAGAGCAAGTGGTCAAGTGACAAATCATTTAATAAGGATAAAGGATATAAGCTGGAAGTAACGACCCGCAAGGCCTTACACGTGAAAGATGTACGCATCAATATAAAGGAAAACGATAAATCGAAAGGAATGAATGAATGCCTAGAAAACAAAACTAAGATTCGTTTGGTTTAAATTAGTGAACTACATAAATAAGGTTTCGGGGACAAAACCTTTTTAAGGGGGGTAGACTTGTAACACCCCGAAAACGGGTTTGGTAATCAAACCTCGTTAATAGTAAAGAACGGGTAAAATACCGTTAGTGGTAAAAATAACCTGGTAAATATTCGGATTTAAATAAATAATCCTAATATTAAATACAAACGAATCAAAGTTTTAAGGAAATAAGTTTATAAGAGGCCCGAGTTAACGGAACTTAAAATAAACCCAGTCATAAATTCCCCGAACCCACTAAATTAACTAGGAATATTTAACCTAGTTAATTAGTGGGAATATTGTTAAAAATAATTAGGTTGTGACCTAATTAATAACTAACCAAACATGAGGGACCAAAATAGGGTAACTTGAAAATGATTTTATAAAACTAAATAAAACAACACAACACACACACACAAGAGTGTGTGTGGTGCGTGTTCTGGAATCGACCAGGAAGGGCTCTAAGGAGCCAAAACCCTAACTCAACAAAATTCAACAAATTGAAGGTTTGAGTAATTGTTCATACATGGTTGAAATGGGGTTTTAAACATTATGAAGAAATTTGGTAGCTATGTTCATGAAACTAGGTGTATGAGATCATGTTATCTACTAATTGATAGATAGAACTTGATTATATTAGGTGTTCGGGTGAACACTGGTGTTATGAAAAAACGGGTTTCACTCGTATATGAGAAACCCTTAGTTCTTGCGAAACAAATGAATAAATTAGTCTTGATAATCGCTTGAACAAGATAAGGTGTTGGAAATGTAATAACTCGGTTAAAAGATTAGTTAAAAAGCGATGGCTTAAAAGAATGCCTACCGGGTCATTTGAAAATGCCTAAACTAGTTGATGAACTTAAATGTGCAATTCATGTACTAATGGGCATTTGACTTTTAAAAAGTCAAACTGACCTACAATGCGATGAATGATAATTTTGGATATAAAATGTGTGAGGTGGAATAATCGTATTAAGTTATGATTAAACTAACCACCTTGTGAATGATGAATGATAGTTGGCGCTTAACAAGTTAGATGAAGCTTGGGGAGAAAGCGGGTCAAACGGAACTAATACGCGTGGAAAAGCATAATCGGAATTCAAGGTAAGTAAAACTTACACCTTTTTTGTAGAATACTTAATTATTCTATAAGCTATAAACTCGATAATGATAATATTGGAAAAATATGGATTCCGACGCGATTCATACGAGTCGGAACATATACAAAATTGATAAAAACCATGATGAATGGTAAACATGGGTAAATGGTAATATAGCCGCGAAATGATGAACATACAATCAATCTTGAGATGTTACCGTATATGGTAACTCATAATAAGGATAGGGATAAAATGGTCATTTAGTCGCGTATCGACAAACATAAGTTAAAGCTATAAGACACCCTACGGTGTAAGCCGAAATGGGTTAAATAACGAAATGGTAAATATAGATATATACCATTCTAAATACAAACGCAAATTGTTTGGTCGTTTAGACCAAATGGGTCAAAGGGTGACATTTTAGCGCCAATTGACAAATGTCGACTAACAAGTACTTGCCAAGTCTTATGCTTACAGGATAATAATGGTTTATGGATTAAAAAAGCTACGAATTAGCATATTATGGAGGTAAGGTATCGAAACGGGTCAATAGGTTGACCCGAGCCAGGTACGTATAAATATGATTGTGGTTAACGTACATCTTGGTCAAATAAATAACAAAAGTCCTTCATTGTGAAATGAAGGATTAAAAATTGACCAAAGGGGGCCTTGATGGGCAAACCGGGCAAATGACCCTTAGAGGTTGTTTAGGAACTTATATTATGACTTCGTAACCCTTAGAAGCGTATAAAAGTTCTAGGCAAAAACATTGGTGGGTCGGATGCATAGAAATAGTCATTTGCGAAAAAGGACTAGCCGAAGGGTAAAATTGGGATTTTTGGGTTCCTTATGTTAAATCCACCACAAAAATAGTTGTAGTGGAAGTTAAGTAATTATTTAGCATGGAAAGACGAGATGCGAAAAGAAAATAGCGAGTGTGATGTTTAGATGCTTAAAAGTCCCCTAAATGGGTCAAAATAAATTAAGAAGTTAAATGTGGATTAAGTGATTAGAAATATATATATAAACCTGTGATTGTGAAAGCGTATGTGAACCCCGTAATGGGAGTGGAAACGCTAACGCTTGTTAAGCATGGGATGGGTAGGAAATGTTAAAAATGACTCTTGAAAACATTCTTGCAATGTAACTTAAACCAAACGGGTCGAATAATCACCTAAAGGAATTATGAGCCAATACTGGATAAATAAAATTTTATGCAAACCAAGGTGATAAACGGGTCCGTAATTTAATTACGGACGCGTAGGAAAAAGAATCACGTAAAACGGAGGTCTAGATCAAAAGTTATGCCATGTTGAAGTTTGGTTTTGATTAAAACTTAGTTAGGCGAATATGCAGCACCAGCATCAAAACATTCTGTCAAAATGGGACCGTGGTGTCGCGCCACGGTCAAAGGACTTTGCCGTCGCACGCGGCGACGGGGTGAATTCTTGAAAATTTTGTTTATTTTGATTATTTGACCCAATTACCTTGTTGTACTTGTTATTTAACTATCAAAACTGACTTCTAAGTTGGTTTTGATCATTGGTGAATGTCGAGAGTCCCGGATGAAGATCAAGCGATGAGCAAGAACCGAACACACGTTAAATGAAGCTTCCACGTCAAATCTTGATTTGTTTTGTTATAAGTGAATTATGTAAACATTACAAATATGTTTTTTTTAAATGTTGGTATGACAAGTTTTGTGAAGTCACATTTTAGCAATAAAATGTGTAGTTTATTATTAAATTCTTGATAAATTGAGACGGGCGTTACAATCCTTGAGGAAGATCCACTAGTTCCCAAGTATGGTTTTGTAAGATAGAGTCTATCTCACTTTTGATTGCCTCTCTCCACTGAGGTCCTTCTGAGGAATGCACCGCTTGTTGGTACATTTGAGGTTCATCTTCTACCGTATACGTAAGAAACTCAGGGCCAAAGGATTTTTCAGTCCTTTGCCATTTACTTTTCCTGATTTCAGCTTCCTTGGTATTAGATTGTTCTCGAGGTTCATCGTTTTCAACTTCACCCTCGGGAACAATTTCCTCAACCGGTCTAGAAGAACTCGATTCACTTTTATCTAAGCATGGGAACATATGTTCAAACCATGATGCATCCTTAGATTCCATTATAGTGCCTTTGCATATTCCAGGATTCTTAGAATCATGCACAAGAAAACGATAAGGACCATAAGGACGGATGTATCCTATAAATACACAATCCACCGTTTTGGGTCCAATTAGTAGGCGCTTTGGTGGTGTGACCACCACCTTAGCTAAACACCCCCACACTTTCAACGATTTATATGGTGGTTTCTTTCCAGTCCATAATTCGTAAGGCGTTACATCGTTTTTCTTATTGGGTATCATGTTCAACACATAATTTGCCGATAAGATTGCTTCCCCCCACATGTTTTGGTTTACACCAGAATTTATCATCATGGCATTCATCATTTCTTTCAAAGTACGGTTGTTCCGTTCCGCTATGCCATTTGATTTAGGGGAGTAAGGAGCCGTGAGTTCGTGGATGTCACACCCCAACCAATGGCGGAAACATCGGGATGAGACGAAGTGTGAAGATTGTTAGAGACATCATAACGCTATTTGTGACAATATTTAATAAACCGATTTCATTTCATAATTCATTTGTCTACATTACAAGGAAATCAAATAACATCAAGTTCAAGGGAAATACAATACAACATAATCAAAATTGATACAACGATTAAACCTAAACGTCTATATGTGTATCTAGGCATCAACGCTACTTCATTTCATAGCATCATCATCCTCAACCTGTAACATGTTTAAAATAAAGTTCAATGCAAAAGCAAAGGCGAGTATACAAGTTTAAGCATAAGTATAAGTATAAAAGTTTAAAACGAATCCACATGGCAACTTTGTTTATACAAGATCTAACATGGCATGCAATATTTCTAGCCATCCCTCTGTTTACGCAAGCGGCCCTTTCCATAGCACATGTCATCATTTCGTTGCTATGAAAAGACCATAAGTTTATAATCCAACATGACCCAAGTTTAAAGGGGGCGGTGCGTTACTCCTATAGCGCTATACATGTCAAATGGAGGCTCGTGAAAGCTAATGACTAAAACATATCACATAAGTATGGTCCACGTAAGCATCAAGTATCATAACATAGTATTCATGTATAAGGATTGTTTTCGTGCATAGCATAAAGAATAAGTTTAAGTGTGGTTTAATAATGTAACATGTTACACCCCAAAAAGTGGTAAACATAAAAAGGGGGTTGCGAGTATACTCACATAATTGCTAAGTCTTTCGATCATCTGATTGTTGACGAGTGAAAGGGATTTGGGGGATGGAACACCGAGGTCACCCTATATGGGCAAGCGATGGTGCATAAGTAAACGGAAACACGATGAAGGATATGAATTGGAATTTAGAGTATACCTAGTTGATATATATATGTATATATATCTAAATGTATACATATATATTTTATATAGTTTAAGTAATATTTTAAAATTAATTCTCTCAAAAGTATTGTTGAATATTGTCCAAAAATGAAAATAATCATACATTTATATCTATTTTATAAAGATTAGTCGAATTTGATAGGTTGCGTTTTATAAAATTTTCCACGTTTTGCTTTACGGAATTTTACGAAAAACGGGCAGAGTTTCCTATGTTTTTGGACGATCCCGACAACATAAGTTGTCGATATATTTGTCAAAATTCAACAATCAACGAAACATTATATACTTGTACAAGTTTTATAACGAAAATATATATGAGTTTTATACAAGTTTTATACAAGTTTCAAGTAACTAAACATATAAACAATAATAATAAAAATTTGCGTCGTTAAGATTATACCAAGTCTAGGATTGACAGTTGACCAGCTTTGACCAAGTTTAACCCGACAGTTGACTGTTTGACCGGAACACCAAACCGAATCTGATTGTGACATGACACGAGCCTGCTGAATAACAAAAGAATTAATGGGACCCGAATAGAAACAAGGACTGAGACCCGAATCCAGACTAACCTGAACCGAAATTTTCTGTTGACCGAGTCAACTTAGTTAACCGACGGTGTTGATTCGCTGAATCAACTAAGTCGACCCGAAGCCGCCTGACCAAAGTTAATCCATAGACTGAACCGCTGAACCGAACTCTAACCGAGGCTAAACTCGAGCCAAGAAAGCTGGACCAGATCGGAACCCGACATCACTAGTGACCCAAAGTAAACCCGCACCCGCAACCAAACTGACCCAGAACAGACCTGAACCAGTTGACTGTACCAAACTGAGATGGTCACCCGAAGCTTATAACCTGAACCGCAACAAGAACCGAAACTGAGCCCAACACAAATTGATCCGAAACTAATAGAAAGTGAGAAGAAAAGGATTGTGGCTTACCGGAGTGACAACTGTCGGACTAAGAACCACCGTCGCCGATTCGTTGCCGGAAACAGCACCGCCGTTTCTCTTTCTTTCTCGATTCTCTCTCTCTCGTTCCTCTCTCTCTCTCTCATTTTCTGTCTTCGTCCCTGTCGTCGATGTGTGCCGCCACCACCACATTGGTGGCCGGTAGTTCAACTGAGCAGAGGTGGGGGAAGGGGTGTTGTGGTCTGACAGAACACGAATCGAGAGGGGAGGGAGCTGCTGTGAGTGTTGTGTCTGCAGAAGGGATCGAGAGAGGGGAGAGGCCTGATGTTCTTATGTGTAAGAGATTTTATTTGTGGATTAGGGTTTCCTTCAAGAAGATGAAGAGAAGATGAAAGAATGGGAGGGAAATCTAATGGTGTCGGCTGATAAAAAAAATAAGGGGTTTAGGGATTCACTAGAATTTTATACATAGGGTTTATTTAGTTAGTGGGCTTTGGGCTTGGGCCCAAGGCCCACAACTCCATCTCGAGTGTTTAAGCGGCCCGAAAGTTCCTACGAACTCGTTTTCAAAACCCGATCGTTGTAGAATGCCGTATAATATTATTTTAAAGTTTAAGTACGTGAAATAATGTCGGTGTTTGATATTGTTTACGTTCGTTTGTCGGTCGCGTTAAAAGCGCGTAAAAATGCGTAGTTTCCGTTTTTAATTTACTTTTCGATCTGATTTCAATGGTGATACTAAAAATACGGAACGAACACAAATTTTCTAAAAAAACATGCGAATGCGAAAATACGAGGCGTTACAGTGGATGATTCCACTTTTTGCACATACGTCAATAAAAGGTGAAACATATTCACCTTCTCGGTCGCTCCTTACTTTTTTTATTTTCCGATTTAGTTGATTCTCAACTTCGGCTTTGAACAAGATAAACTTGTCAATAGCCTCATCCTTACTCTTAAGTAAGTACACATAGCAATACCTAGTACTATCATCAATGAACGTGATGAAGTACTTATTCCCACCATGAGTAGGAATTGCCTTTAGATCACACACATCAGTGTGGATCATCTCGAGGGGTTCGGTGATTCGTTCCACCTTTTTGAATGACGATTTCGTTTGTTTTGCTTCTACGCAAGTTTCACATTTATTAATTGAGTCGATATCGAATGTTGGTATGCAATCAAGTTTGATTAAACGACGAATGGAATTATAATTTACGTGACCTAGTCTACCATGCCAAAGATTAGAAGACTCAATCAAGTAGAACTAGTAGTGTTTTCTTTCATTGCATTCATGACAATTACATTTAGTTTAAACATTCCATTGAGGGCATAGCCCTTACTAACATACACACCATTTTTGGTCAACACGACCTTGTCCGACTCAATCACCATTTTGAACCCAAATTTGTTCAACTGCCACCCCGACACAAGGTTCTTACGAATTTCTGGAACACACAACACGTTTGACAAGGTGAGTTCATTTCCAGAAGTCATTTTTAGAACCACGTTCCCCTCACCTTTAATTTCGGCCGTGCGGAGTTTCCCATAAAAACCTTTTCGCCATTAGTTGTCACACCCCAACCGATGGCGGAATCATTGGAGCGTGGCACTGAGCGAAACAGATTGTCCAGAAGTTTACATAACAACTATAATTACCAATTATTTAAAGCATCACGTCCCATACCATGACATAAAAAGTAATATAATTATTACAGACAAAATCTAGTCAAATTGTTCTGTTTTGACAACTCAGATTTCAAATACAGACAATTCGTTTATTTGTTTCTAGACCTTTCCTAGCCTCGATTTCACAGCAAGCCAAGCATGTAAACATCTTAAGCACCTGCCACATACGTTAAAGTAAAAGTCAATACACATAGTGTAAAGGTGAGCATACAAGTTTGATAGACATAATAGAGTTCTAAATCATTTACGCATCACCAGCACGTACATAGTGTGAAATGAAGCACGTTAGTTATCGACATGAACCTATCGATACCAATGACTACGGGTTGACTGCCCAAGGCAGTTCGTAATACACACTCACCTCTATGATCCATGTAATTAATTGTCCTTAACAACCCCTGAGTGAACAGGTGCTGAGTCCAAACTATAGTACTATCGTCGGTAAGGCAGGTAGACAGCATTCCATGTGTAAACATAACAAACAAGCATTCATTAAGTCACGTATAACATGTAGTAACGGTTAGCGTTAAAGTATTGCGTAGTGTGTTCGAGGTGATTTAGAATAAGTAACGTATGTAACACCCAAAAGTGCGTAAAGCAAAAAGCGTTCGAGTATACTCATAGCAATGGAATTGTGGATTGAAGGGAGCGCTTTGAGTGAGACTAGCCTGATCATAATGATAGCAATAACGATAAGCGACACGTAAAACGGTGTGAAGTGTCAGTGGATCGGACGGTAATCCGATCGGGTGGCAATCTGATCGGGTGGCCGATCGATCGGGTGGCCGATCGATCGGGTGACAATCCGTTCGAATGGTCATCCGATCGGATGACCATGCGAGTGGATTATTACCTCGTTAGAGATGGATGTGTTTGTGTATGATGGCTTGTCTTTTGAAGTTTTCGTTGCAGCATTTGGAAAATAGAGAAGTATCTCTACCTTTCAGGTCGGTCGATCGAACGGCTGTTCGATCGGACGGCAATCCGATTGGCGAGGCTTCTCAGGTTGAGAACAAGTTCATAGCAGGACGGTCAATCGATCGGATGGCTATCTGATCGGGTGGCAATCCGTACGTACTGAACATGTTGAAAATTGTTTAAGTGTTGAAGTCAAACATTACATGGTCGGGTGGTAATCCGATCGAATGGCAATCCGATCGGGTGACAATCCGTTCAATGTTCAAAACCTCAAATGTCGAAATAAGAGTTAAGTGTGGGACCCAAGGTGCAGTCCGATCGAGTGGCAGTCCGGTCGGGTGGCAATCCGATCGGACGGCAATCCATCCCAGTCGACCTGATCGTCTTCTTCCTTGGTTGTTTTGACAGTTTGAAATTTTCTCGAGACTGTTTGATGACATTTTAAACAACAGAAACCTCGTCAAGACTTAGTGACCCGATCGGACAGGAACCACCCAAGTCCGACCACATAACTGCTCGAGACGGTGTTTCATGTTTAACCCGAAATCAGTGTTCTTGAGGATAGAATCTAGATCTTGAACCAACACATCAACAAGAAGGAGTAGAATATTAGAACAAGCTCCGATTCTATCGGTTTTGAGTGCATTGAGTGTAAAAGAGTTGACAGAAAGCTTGAAAACCATCTTTCAATCCTTTTCACCATGAATATGTTCAGATCTATGAAAGACCTTTGTTTATTCATGTGGAAACCATTCAGATCTAAGTTGTTCTTGGTGGATTGATGCCAAAACTTGAAGTTCTTATGAACACCATGATGACATCATCCTTGAACACCTCAAATCTAGTGATTTCACGGTTAAAAGTTAAGATTCAAAAGATAGAAATGTGTAGGAGTGCGTGTAGATCAAGAAAGTACAAGGTTTAGGTGGAAAACTTACAAGAATCGCGAGGAATCTAAAGAAATAGCGGCTGGAGCGAGTGGAGAGGGAGAGGGAGCTGTCAACATCAAATGGGGTTGACATATAGGGTATTTATAGGGTTTCCATAAATGGAAAGGAGGAAAGAGGCTAGTCGATCGAGTGGCAGCCCGTCCGGGTGGCAGCTCGATCGAGTGGCAACTCGATCGGGTGGCACCTAGGTCGGGTGGCAGCTAGGTCGAGTGGCACTCCGATCGGGTGGCAGCCCGATCGGGTGACAGCTCGATCGGCTGACCACTCGATTGGAGTGATTCGCGCGACGAGTTTTACAGTTTTGATTCGTGTGCCAAGCGTTTCGATGTGATTCGAGAGGGCGATGCGATAGTTTTACTTATCAAATTACTTTTAATCCCAACTACTCTATCAACATACAAGCATCCTATTTAACTTGCGTTTAGCGTTTTGCGATTCGATTGCGATTTGAGTTGCGATTGCGTCTCGATTAATCACCACATCATAAAACATAAATAACATGCACAAGTAACACATAAAGGGCACACACACATAAGAATCATAACCAGACACGTAATTCGAGGTGCAATTGCGATTAAGCGATAAAGCATGCGATAACATCGATAAATAGCGATTAAACCTCGATCCTTAACAAATACTCCACATAATACAACTAACGTAAAAGCATAAAAAGACTATCTATAAGTCAAAGAAGTCAAAACAGGAATTGAGCAAGGAGTGACAGACCGAAATTAGCAATCTTGTCTCCCTTTAACTTCAATCTTGACTTTGACTTTGACTTTCAAAACATGGGGTGTTACAGCCTCCCCTAGTTGAGGGAATTTCGTCCCGAAATTAGGCCGAAGCCGTAACAAACATCTGCGGGTACTTCTCCTTCATGTCGCTTTCGAGTTCCCAAGTGAACTCTACGCCTCGTTTGCCTTCCCATCGAACCTTCACAATGGGAATGTGGGAGCGTCTAAGCTGCTTGGTTTGGCGGTCCATGATTTTGACAGGCTTCTCCATGAAGTGTAGTGTTTCGTTTACTTGGAGATCTTCCAGAGGTACAAACAGATCATTTTCAGCCAGGCACTTTCTGAGGTTTGACACATGGAAAGTCGGGTGGACGTTACTCAGTTCCTCCAGTAGTTCGAGTCTGTAGGCGACTTTTCCGATCCATTCTAGAATCTTAAAAAGTCCAACATATCGAGGCGCTAGTTTCCCTTTCTTGCCGAATCTGACCACGCCCTTCCAAGATGATACCTTTAGGAGTACGTAGTCGCCAACGTCAAATTCAAGGGGCTTGCGTCATCTATCGATGTATCTTTTCTGACGACTCTGAGCTTTCAGCAGATTGTCTCGTATTTGGAGGACTTTGTCAGTTGTTTCTTGCAATAGCTCAGGACCGGTTAATTGCGAGTGCCCGATCTCGTGCCATACAATAGGCGATCGACATCTTCTTCCATATAATGCCTTAAACGGTGCCATTTGAATGCTGGAATGATAACTGTTATTATACGAGAATTCGACTAAAGGCAAGTATGTGTCCCAATTACCACCGAAATCTATGACACACGAACGGAGCATGTCTTCAAGGGTACGTATCGTTCTCTCAGTCTGACCGTCGGTTTGAGGGTGGAATGCGGTACTTAGATTAAGCGTAGTACCGAGAGCCGTTTGAAACGTTTCCCATAGACGCGAGGTAAACCGAGCATCACGATCAGAAATGATCTCGCGAGACGTCCCATGTCGACAGATGATCTCATCGGTGTAGATTCGGGCTAATCTTTCTACCTTGTAGTCTTCTCGTATTGGCAGAAAATGAGCAGATTTGGTCAAACGGTCCACGACAACCCGGATTTTGTCGTGACTTGATGGCATATGCGGAAGTTTCATTATAAAGTCCATAGCTATATTTTCCCACTTCCACATAGGGATCAGGGGTTGTTCAAGTAAACCAAAGGGTCTTTGGTGTTCAGCCTTGACTTTCGAGCAAGTCAGGCACTTCCCAACATAGAGGGCGATATCTCTCTTCATGCCCGGCCACCAGTACTTGTAGCGAACGTCCTGGTACATTTTATCGGCACCGGGGTGAATGGAATACCGGGATTTATGGGCTTCGTCCATCAAAATCTGTCGCAAGTTGGTCCGTTTAGCGACCCAAATTCCGTCCAGATAATGGAATATCCCATTCAACTTATTCACAAGATGGGCTCCATCGTGGTAGATCCTTTCTTTCTTCAAGGTGTGTTCGGTAAAACACGCGTGTTGAGCTTCGCGGATGAGGATTTCGAGGTCATATTGGGCTTGGATATTACGGGCGCTATGTAAATAACTCCGTCTGCTGAGAGCGTCGGCAACGACATTTGCTTTTCCTGGGTGATAACGGATCTCACAGTCATAATCGATGAGAAGTTCTACCCATCAGCGTTGACGCATATTAAGTTCTTTCTGGTCGAAGATGTGTTGTAGGCTCCTATGATCGGTGAAGATCGTACACTTAGTACCGTAAAGGTAGTGTTGCCAAATCTTTAACGCAAAAACAACTGCGCCTAGCTAGAGGTCGTGGGTTGTATAGTTCTTCTTGTGGATCTTGAGCTGACGAGATGCATAAGCAATAACCTTGTCCCGTTGCATGAGAACACAACCAAGACCAAGGTTTGAGGCATCACAATAGATAATGAAGTCATCGTTTACGTCGGGTAAAGTGAGAACATGAGCATTGCAAAGCATATGCTTGAGAGTTTGAAAAGCAGACTCTTGTTCGGTTCCCCAAACAAAAGGCTTGTCTTTATGCGTGAGAGCGGTAAGCGGTACAGTGATTTTTTAGAACCCTTCGATAAATCGACGATAATAGCCCACTAGTCCGAGAAAAGAACGGACTTCAGACGGGTTCTTCGACGTAACCCAACTCTTAATTGCTTCAATTTTCGCGGGATCGATGTGAATACCTTGACTATTGACAATGTGACCGAGGAATTGAACCTCCTCCAGCCAAATTTGCACTTGGAGAACTTGGCATAGAGTCGATTCCCTTGGAGTGGCTCGAGACCCAAACGTAGATGTTGCGCGTGTTCGGTTTTCGACTTGGAATAGATCAGGACATCATCGATGAACACGATGATGAAGCGGTCAAGATAAGGTTTACACACGCGATTCATCAGATCCATAAAAACCGCGGGTGCGTTAGTTAAACCAAAGGGCATAACAACGAATTCATAATGGCCGTATCGCGTTCGGAAAGCGGTTTTGGGAATATCCTCTTCTTGAATGCGTAGTTGGTGATAGCCTGAGCGTAGATCGATCTTCGAGAAACACGTAGCACCTTGTAGCTGGTCAAACAAATCATCAATTCGAGGCAGGGGATAGCGGTTCTTGATTGTAAACTTATTCAATTCCCGATAGTCAATGCACATCCTGAACGTCCCATCCTTCTTTTTGACGAAAAGGACTGGCGCGCCCCAAGGAGAGGTGCTCGGGCTAATGAAGCCTTTATCAAGCAGTTCCTACTGCTGACTCGAGATTTCACGCATTTCGGACGGAGCGAGTCGATAAGGAGCTCTGGCAATAGGGTTTGCTCCAGGAATGAGGTCGATACGAAAGTCGATATCACGACTTGGCGGCAGTCCAGGAAGATCCTCAGGAAAAACGTTAGGAAACTCTCGAACCACTGGAACATCGTTTACTCCTGGTCTACCGTTCTTTTCCTTCTCTGCTACTACAATGTTAGCCAAGAAAGCTCTGTATTCCTTGCGGAGATACTTGCTAGCTTGGATACATGACATGAGTTTAAGACCCTTCGAGCAGTTTCACCACAAACACATAATTCATCACCATTCGCGAGTGAGAATCGAATCATCTTATCGAAGCACACAAGTTCAGCAGGGTTTTCACGAAGAAAGTCCATGCCTACTATGATGTAAAAACTTCCGAGCTGCATCGGAATAAGGTTGATCAGAAAGATGTGATTGTTGAGTTCAAGAGTACAATCACGAAGAACAGAATTGACGGCGACGGTTCTTCCGGTGGCAACTTCGACATCGAACGTCGAGCGGAGATGGGAGCGCTTACGATTAAGGAGCTTCCTGAATTCAAACGACACAAAACAGTTATCGGCTCCAGTATCAAACAAACACGAAGCATATAAACCATTTACGAGAAATGTACCATTAACCATATTGTTGTCAGGCTGGGCTTGGCGCGCATTGATGTTGAAAGTTCTGGCGCAGGCGACTTGTTGCTGTTGCTGCTGAGGCTGTTGCTGCTGCTGTTGCTGAGGCGGCTGCTGTTGGGGCACTTGTTTCACAACCCTATTCGGGCACATGTTCGAGAAATGGTTGGGATCACCACACACAAAGTAGACTCTGGCGTTGATCACGGGTGCCTGAGCCTCTTTTTGTCCTTGAGGAACTGGAAGTAGAGCTTGATGAGCAGTAGCTTGGGCTGGTGCTTGTCGGGGACCAGTACGGCAGTTAGCGGTAAAATGGCCGTACATGTTGCAATGTACACAGAATCTGCACACAATACCTACTGGATGATGATAAGTACATGTTGGGCAAGCAGGGTGAGGGCCGGTGTATGCACGCTTTGCAGGCGGTGCATAGGTAACGGGTGCTGGAGCTGATCGGTGCTGAGATTGTTGCTGAGCCGGTATGGCTTGGAGCGGGGCAACAGTAGTAGTGACAGCACAGTTCTTGTTGCTGGAGTTGCTGTTGTTGTTGTTGTTCTTCCTCTTACGACGAGAGGACTTTGATGATTGAGAAGCGGCGGCGATTTCAGCGACTGGTGCGGCGGTGGCTTGGTGCAGGTTCTTGGTAGCCTTATCCCAAAATCCAGCTTTGACTCGCTTGTCGTTGATTTCAGCGGCAAGCAGGTAGGTCTCTTCGATTGTTGCTGGCTTTGAAGCATGCACAAAATCTGAAACACAATCCGGCAGAGCGCGGATGTACTTCTTGATTGTCATGTCAGTAGTCTTCACTTGATCAGGACAGATAATACTGAGCTGCTCGAAGCGAGCAGTTAAAGCAGCGTTGTCACCATCCTTCTGCTTCAGATGCCAGAATTTGTCCTCCAACTTTTGGTGCTCATGGGGAGGGCAGAACTCTTTGAGCATAACGTTCTTCAACTCATTCCATGACAGACCATAAGCTGCGTCATTTATGCGTTTGTTTATCTCGGCCGTCCACCAGTCTAATGCGCGGGACTGGAAGACGCCAGTAGCATTCACAGTGCAGAGATTATCAGGGCATCCACTCTGATGCAGGGTGCCCTCGATTGAATCGAACCATTGAAACAAACCCGTAGGGCCATCTTCGCCAGTGAATTCTTTCGGTCCGTAAGCTTTGAACTGCTTGAAGCTAAAAGCAGCTTTAGGAGTAGCTTTAGGAACTTCGGTCCTGGACTCTTCAGACGATTTGCTCACATTCTCGTATAGTTCACTCACGATCTGAGGAACCACCTTCGCTACTTGCTTAGCGACGAGAGCAGCAAGGCGTTTGTCTCTCTGTTCTTGATGAGTAACTCGTGGGTGACGGGGTCCAGATTTGGGTCCAGATGACGACATTGTCTGCAACAGACATCGCCATATGGCTCAAACACGACATAATCTCATCTCATCTCACACATCTAGTACTACTAAAGCTCAGGATTACGATCACGTTAACACATAGGCACTTAATCACAGATTTACATAAGCACAGAAGCACATAAGCACGTAAGGCACAGAATCATAGAAGCACATAAGCACAAGAGGCAGTCAGAATACAGAAACCTATCATTCAAAGTCTGCGAGCGTTCGAGAATAGCGATCGCGAATAGCATAGCGAGTAGTATATCATAAGCGAATAATATAGCAAGCAACATGGTGTAAAGTCGTTCCTTATGTAGTAGCGATTTGTTAGCGGTTTGAGGTAGAAGTGCAGTGCGAGTCGTGTGTGTCGATCAAAGCGAAAAGCGATAAGTGAATAAATCGCCAAAATCGTAACACATAAACAGATAAAATCACATAAAGCACATAAAATCCACATGAAAACGACAAAAGCGACTCTGATATTTTCCGTTCCAAAATTGAAAACACATAAAATCGGCGATTGCGAGCTTGAAATCGAAAATAGATTGTCTTAGGCTGATAGACATCGACTACCCAAAGTGGTTCGACTGTTCACAAGGATGTATCAAAAGTCCTTGTTGACCTAACAGACTATGCTCTATCACCGACATGTGGTGATTGTCACCCATCTTTTTGTTTATTCAAGCACTCGAGTCCTTGGATTTCATCGAGACTTTGGTGAGAGTTTTGTAAAACAAATAGAGATCAGAACAAGTCGTCGTGGTTCGGGTTTCACCCCTGACTTAACAACTTCATTACTGTTTTTGATAAAATAAAGGAGAAATTATGCGTCAAAGTATGGATATCACTCCTGATTCGGTGCAAATTCTCCTGTCTGTAGATAAAAATGCGGGTTGAGCAAGCAATTCAGTCGAGAGTTTGCGGTTTTCACACCTAATCTCGACCTAATTGCTCGTTCGTTTTTGAAAACTAGAGTGCAGTGATGGTGTAGCATAGGCGAGAATAGCGAGAAATAGCAAGTAAGCTCGTACATAACCCCTACAGGGTATGCACAAGTCGGTCTGTTGGTACCTAACTATAGAGTAGGTCATTTCTAAGACATCGCCCCGGACTAGGTCGAGTCTTGCCTAATTCCCTACAGTTATGGCTCTGATACCAATCTGTCACACCCCAACCGATGACAGAATTATCGAGGCGTGGCACTGAGCGAAACAGATTGTCCAGAAGTTTCCATAACAACTATAATTACCAATTATTTAAAGCATCACGTCCCATACCATGACATAAAAAGTAATATAATTATTACAGACAAAATCTAGTCAAATTGTTATGTTCCGACAACTCAGATTTCAAATACAGACAATTCGTTTATTTGTTTCTAGACCTTTCCTAGCCTTGATTTCACAACAAGCCAAGCATGTAAACATCTTAAGCACCTACCACATACGTTAAAGTAAAAGTCAATACACATAGTGTAAAGGTGAGCATACAAGTTTGATAGACATAATAGAGTTCTAAATCGTTTACGCATCACCAACACGTACACAGTGTGAAATGAAGCACGTTAGTTATCGACATGAACCTATCGATACCAATGACTACGAGTTTACTGCCCAAGGTAGTTCGTAATACACACTCACCACTGTGAGCCATGTAATTAATTGTCCTTAACAACCCCTGAGTGAACAGGTGCTGAGTCCAAACTATAGTATTATCGTCGCTAAGGCAGGTAGACAGCATTCCATGTGTAAACATAACAAACAAGCATTCATTAAGTCACGTATAACATGCAGTAACGGTTAGCGTTAAAGTATTGCATAGTGTGTTCGAGGTGATTTAGAATAAGTAACGTATGTAACACCCAAAAGTGCGTAAAGCAAAAAGGGTTCGAGTATACTCACAGCGATGGAATTGTGGATTGAAGGGAGCGCTTAGAGTGAGACTAGCCTGATCAGAACGATAGCAAAATGGTGTGAAGTGTTAGTGGATCGGACGGTAATCCGATCAGGTGGCAATCCGATCGGGTGGCCGATCGATCGGGTGACAATCCGTTCGAATGGTCATCCAATCGGATGACCATGCGAGTGGATTGTTACCTCGTTTGAGATGGATGTGTTTGTGTATGATGGCTTGTCTTTTGAAGTTTTCGTTGTAGCATTTTGAAAATAGAGAAGTATCTCTACCTTTCAGGTCGGTCGGTCGAACGGCTGTTCGATCGGACGACAATCTGATTGGCGAGGCTTCTCAGGTTGAGAACAAGTTCACAGCAGGACAGTCACTTGATCGGATGGCTATCCGATTGGGTGGCAATCCGTACGTACTGAACATGCTGAAAATTGTTTAAGTGTTGAAGTCAAACATTACATGGTCGGGTGGTAATCCGATCGAATGGCAATCCGTTCAATGTTCAAAACCTCAAATGTTGAAATAAGAGTTAAGTGTGGGACCCAAGGTGCAGTCCAAACGGGTGGCAATCCGATCGGACGGCAATCCGTCCCAGTCGACCTGATCATCTTCTTCCTTGGTTGTTTTGACAGTTTGAAGTTTTCTCGAGACTGTTTGATGACATGCTAAACAACAGAAACCTCATCAAGACTTAGTGACCCGATCGGACAGGAACCACCCTAGTCCGACCACATAACTATTCGAGACTGTGTTTCATGTTTAACCCGAAATCAGTGTTCTCGTGGATAGAATCCAGATCTTGAACCAACACATCAACAAGAAGGAGTATAATACTAGAACAAGCTCCAATTCTATCGGTTTTGAGTGCATTGAGTGTAAAAGAGTTGAAAGAAAGCTTGAAAACCATCTTTCAATCCTTTTCACCATGAATATGTTCAGATCTATGAAAGACCTTTGTTTATTCATGTGGAAACCGTTCAGATCTAAGTTGTTCTTAGTGGATTGAAGCCAAAACATGAAGTTCTTATGAACACCATAATGACATCATCCTTGAACACATCAAATCTAGTGATTTCACGGTTAAAAGTTAAGATTCTAAAGATAGAAATGTGTAGGAGTGCGTGTAGATCAAGAAAGTACAAGGTTTAGGTGGAAAACTTACAAGAATCGCGAGAAATCTGAAGAAATAGTGGCTGGAGCGGGTGGAGAGGGAAAGAGAGCTGTCAACATCAAATGAGGTTGACATATGGGGTATTTATAGGGTTTCCATAAATGGAAAGGAGGAAAGAGGCTGGTCGATCGAGTGGCAGCCCGTCCGGGTGGCAGCTCGATCGAGTGGCAACTCGATCGGGTGGCACCTAGGTCGGGTGGCAGCTCGGTCGAGTGGCACTCCAATCGGGTGGCAGCCCGATCGGGTGGCAGCTCGATCGGCTGACCACTCGATTGGAGTGATTCGCGCGACGAGTTTTACAGTTTCGATTCCTGTGCCGAGCGTTGCGATGCGATTCGAGAGGGCGATGCGATAGTTTTACTTATCAAATTACTTTTAATCCCAACTACTATATCAACATACAAGCATCCTATTTAAATTGCTTTTAGCATTTTGCGATTCGATTGCGATTTGAGTTGCGATTGCGTCTCGATTAATCACCACATCATAAAACATAAATAACATGCACAAGTAACACATAAAGGGCACACACACACATAAGAATCATAACCATACGCGTAATTCGAGATGCGATTGCGATAAAGCGATAAAGCATGCGATAACATCGATAAATAGCGATTAAACCTCGATTATTAACAAATACTCCACATAATACAACTAATGTAAAAGCATAAAAAGACTATCTACAAGTCAAAGAAGTCAAAACAGGAATTGAGCAAGGAGTGACAGACCGAAATTAGCAATCTTGTCTCCCTTTGACTTCAATCTTGACTTTGACTTTGACTTTCGAAACACGGGGTGTTACATTAGTCACCTCTTTGAAGGTGTTGAAAAGGCTCTTGTCGAAACACACATGACGGGTAGCCCCCGTATCAACCCACCAATCCTTGTTATTTTTCCCGACCAAATTAACTTCAGTCACCAAAATCGAGAGATCCGTGACCATGGCAACCAGGTTGTCGACTTTATCAACCATGTTCACTTGTCGAGCATTTTCCTTCTTAGGAAGCTTGCATTCGTTGGCCTTGTGGCCTTGCTTCTGACAATTATAACAAGTTCCAAGGAACTTCTTTTTTCCAACTCCCCCCTCAGTACCAAGGTTGGAGCGTTTCCCATGACTTTTCTTTCCACCCTTTCCACTGTTTTTTCCCTTCGAAGATTGGCCATGTTCAACAAGATTGGCCTTCATAGTTTCAGGACCATCAACCTTTTTTTAGGGCCACTTTGGTATCTTCTTCAATCCGAAGACGAACAACAAGATCTTCAATGGTCATCTCCTTTCGCTTATGCTTGAGATAGTTCTTGAAATCAACCCAACTTGGTGGTAGTTTTTCGATCATTGCAGCAACTTGGAATGTCTCGCTGAGCATCATTCCTTCCGCGTGAATATCATGAAGGATAACCTGCAATTCTTGGACTTGGCTCATGACAGTTTTAGAGTCTATCCTTTTAAAGTCCAAGAACTTAGCCACCACAAATTTCTTAGTGCCCGCATCTTCTGTTTTGTATTTGCGATCCAAAGACTCCCACAATTCTTTGGCAATCTTGGCTTTGCAATACACATTATACAATGTGTCCACCAAACCATTCAAAATAAAGTTGCGGCACAGGAAATCTGAATGATTCCAAGCATGCATCGCGCTCACAGATTGAGCATTCATATCCCCTTCATCCACGTGGGGTTTAGGTTCAGTCAAGAACCTTGCCAGATTCAGCGTGGTCAGATAAAGGAACATATTTTGCTGCCACTGTTTGAAATTCACACCACTGAATTTCTCTGGTTTCTCAGCATGCGACACTGCATTAGGCAGTGGTGTCACCAAACCGGTAGTGACAGTAACAGCGGAAGTCATGACCGCAAAAACAGCACTGGCCATGACAGCAGAAGCAGCAGTAGTCATCGGTTGGGATGCCATTCTGAAAAGAAAAAGGATGCAGGAACAATCAGTAAGAAAATTTGTTAGAAAAACTGGTACTGATAAGAACTGCAAAATAATATGAAACAGAAATAGTTAACGAGAACCGGGCTTGTGTTTGACACAATTCCCTTAAACAGATTCGTCGTCTGTTCCCAGGGTACGCCGGTTGGAAGCAGCAACAGCGCACTGCCGGACTTGAACACTTGCCTGAAAAGAAAAAGGAGAATGCTGTAGAGAGATCGAGAGAAGAGATGACTTCTGGTGTGTCTCAACTGAGCAGCTTACATCTGGTTTAATAGTCACTAAACTATAACCGAAATCTGGCCCATTATTGCATGAGTTAAAACTGAATAATGGTCATCATTGAGTCAGTTTTGAAACTGATAATCAAAACCGAAGACCAAATAATGATCATCATCAATGCGAATAATCATCTTAATTTCAGTTTTAAAACTCGTTCAAAAAAAACGGTTACAGTCTTGAGTGCAAAAACTCGCCTCGCCCGGGTCCGGGTTTTCGGAGATGCATTCGTGTCCGCAGGACGCACGGGCACACACGAGTACAACTAAATCCGGTTCCAGTTTTTGTAACCCCCCCCCTAAGCGCACGCGCGGGGGACTTGTGGTAAAACATGTCATAAAGTGATATTTGTTAGGTAAATGTTTTACCTTATAAATACCCTTTTTCTTTGTCTCCACACCAATGTGGGACAAGTGTTTTACCATATGAGACTACCATTCACACACACCCAAATTCCAACATTAATGGATATTCTCAAACGAGCAGGGATTTCGGCAAAGAAAGAGGCACCAGTTAATTTTCTTATAGACCCGGCGGAAGGCAGGTCCACCCTATGCCCGGCTGATGTGCTAGTTTTTGGTTGGGAGGGCGGGAAACATGCTTGTGTCAATCTCACAGGTGTATCCCCCTAGCCCGGTTCTAGAAAAATGGGTTTGTGGCGGGGCAAGCAGTGCTGAAAGCAGAGTCAAAGAAGGTGGAAAAGCACGCGAAAGCTTGTGAGGATAAATCAGCATGCCTTTGTCCCCCTGGCGTTTGGCGTTAATGGATATTCTCAGGCGAGCAGGGATCTCGGCAAAGAAAGAGGCACCAGTTAATTTTCTTACAGACCCGGCGGAAGGGAGGTCCACCCTACGCCCGGCTGATGTGCTAGTTTTTGGTTGGGAAGGCGGGAAACATGATTGTGTCGATTTCACAGGTGTATCCCCCTAGGCGGGTTCCGGGAAAATGAGTTTGTGACGGGGCAAGCGGTACTGAAAGCAGAGTCAAAGAAGGTGGAAAAGCACACGAAAGCTTGTGGGGATAATCAACATGCCTTTGTCCCCCTGGCGTTTCACACGTTCGTCTCTTTTGCGCCAGAGGCGGTTCGGTTCTTGGCTAGAGTTTAGCGTGTGGTCCACATCAACTTTCGACCCCTCAAGGGCGAGGCTTTGTTTTTAATAGATTAGGGTTTTCTATTCAGAAGGGAATCGCGGCGCAGTTGTTGCCCACCTAGCTGCTATCCTTAGATAATTTGCCCTATTGATTGGAATAAAAATATCTATTTCTGGTGACTACAATTTTTAAAGACATGTTCACTACATTAATATATTATATCTTTAAAAAATAGATAAAGAAATATATTTGTGGCAAGGAAACACACCCGGATCACCATCTTGAACATTAATGCATAAGTACAAGTCAATATGGCCATTAATTTGAGCAATATTACAATAGCAATTTTCTGTTTACAAAATGTCATGTCTAAATAAGCAAGAAATGCATAGGAAAAAATATAGTTATCAATTTAATAGTAGATATTGATTAGATGATAAAATTATGCCTTAATGTAAATTTACACATGCCTTAATGTGTCTTATGTCCAATGCTTGATGCAAAAGTACTATCGAGCTTGGGGTCCTACGTTAGCTTTGCTATTTGTGAGATTTACTGAGTATGATGATGATGAGTTATATTCTTTCTAATTTTTATTTAATTTTTTAAATTAAAACTTTTTAACCTATATCTTTAATATATACTTTAGTTTTTATCATAAAAGTAAAAACCACTATAAAATTATGTGCCAAGAACACATCATGACGATGCGTCCAACTTCGCAAATAGTAATTATAATTGTAATTGTTTCGACACAAAAGTTTATAGCAATGTGCAACACTACAACGGTGTATTCGACTTTACAAATTTTATGAATTGGTGTAATATTTTCGAACACAAGCTTTACACACATTCCAGAAAATTACAAATGTTTGCCTAAAGTGAGCTTCTTCTTGAAAGTCATTCTCAATAACACATCATCCTTCTCCCTTGATTTAAGCAATATACGAAATTAATGAGGAACAAATTTTCATCATACTAGACATCTTTAAATGATTTATAAAGGCTCTTATAGCCTTAAGGTATACGGTGTCGAGTCGGTAAAGGTGGTCGGCACCGATCGGTGACCACCGCCACATTTGTTTACCGTTCAACATTACCGATTTTGGGGGAGAAATCGGTGAAGGTTCACCGACTCGGTAAAGGGAGGGAAGGGGAGAGAGAGGGGGTGTGGTGGGGTCTATGCCTTCTCAACCAATCACACATTTTTCTTTTTTTAAATAGTTTACCTAAACTCCATTAGGTAAACCACCACCAACGTTTTTTTGCATTAGGTAAACAATTGACATGGCACTATATGATTGGGTGATTTGAAAATTTACCTATTCAAAGTATCTAACAACTCTCTACTCCCTTACAGGAGTAGACATGGCTGGCTCATGTGTGGACCATTTAGACTTCAATGTTGGATCCCAAAAGCTAAAAATAACACTAATTTTTGTTAGACATTAACATTAGAAAACCTTTTAGTTTTTTTTAATATTATTAATTTTTGCACATTGATTAACATAAATTTATGTCCCTCGTATTTTAAACCTCATGATAAAATATCATATAATATGACAAAATATCAAATACAAATACCTTTATCATACAAAACATATGAATAGGGTGAAAAGGTAAAAAAATGGGGTAGTATTTTTCGTAATTATTTATTCGTAGAGTAATTATCAAAATTACCCTACCAATGATCTTATAGGGTAATTTTGATATTTTAGGGTAATTTTGTAAAATGTGCTTGTAGTGTACTTTTGATCTTGTAGAGTATCATAATTACTTGACAAATGATCTTGTATGGTAATTTTGATCGTGTAGGGTAATTTTGTAGAGTATCATAATTACTCTACAAGTGTATCAAAATTATTCTGCAAGTTTCAAAATTACCATACAAAAACATTTTATAAAATTACCCTACAAATTTTATACGATGAAACTGTTTATACGTGAACTTAACTCCATATAAGAGCAGGCGGGGTGGTCCGTTATGGACCATCCATAACCAGTTGAACCATCACGAAACACCGCCGCCGCCCCTCCCATAACGCGTGGAAAACAAAACGCGTTAAACATATAACGCGTTGAACTTTTGAAATGTTTGGCTTCTTTTTGCTTGACGAACCCTCAAACCCTCGACGAACCCTCAATTTCTGTCACGAACCCTTCAAACCCTCGACGAACCCTCAAACCCTCGACGAACTCTTTACTTGACGAACCTTTAAATTGGGCTTTTGGGTTGTTCATCAATTTGGGCTTTTGGGTTCGGTTAATTGAAATTAATTGAAATTTATAATTTTAGTGTGGAAAAATTAGTGAAATTTATAATTTAGTGTTTAATTTCTAATTTTAAAATCAAAATTAAAAAAAATTGGGAGCGATAGAATTCCATCACTAGTGATACCACCCCCTTTACATTTCTATCACTAGTGATAGAATATTGGGTGATGACATGGCACGAGTTGATTGGATAGTAGGAGTGATAGAATTCTATCACTAGAAACCACCCCTCCCTAATATTGGCAATATCTATTCATCACTTAAATCCGATAATTACACGTAACAACATATATTAGAAAAATAAAACCTTAGACGTAGTCACGTAGACGCGCAAATTCCCGTCTCAAATAAAATAAAATAAAAATATTCACATCCTAAAAAGTCTCCTCTCGAAACTTCCAACCATTCTCATCAGCCGATCAAATGGTGCACCCACCGCCGTCTCCGTCGTCTTCCACCGCCCAATTCACCCAACAATTCCTCTCCTCCGTCCTCTCCCAGCGCGGCCCCTCCTCCCTCCCCTACTCCGAAGACGTCAAATGGCTCATCCGCCAACACCTCCTCTCTTTATCCGAATCCTTCCCCTCTCTCCACCCCAAAACCGCCACTTTCACCCACAACGACGGCCGCACCGTCAACCTCCTCCAGTCCGACGGCACCGTCCCCATGCTCTTCCACAACGTCACCTACAACATCCCCGTCGTCATCTGGCTCATGGAGACCTACCCCCGCCACCCGCCTCTCGTCTTCGTGAATCCCACGCGCGATATGGTCATTAAGCGTCAACACTCCTTTGTTAACCCCTCTGGGTTAGTTTCCATCCCTTATTTGCAGAATTGGGTTTATCCTAGCTCTAATTTGGTTGATTTAGCTCGTAATTTGAGTCATTATTTTGGTGTTGATCCCCCTTTGTACTCCCAACGTAGACCAAACCCTAACCCTAACCCTAGTTTTAATAATAGTAGTAATAATACTTCTGTTTCATCGGTTTCGGCTTCTGGATTGAACTCGTCTGCGTCTATACGGCCTGCGATTCCACCCAGGACTTATCCGCCTTCGCCGTATGGCAGCGGGCGGATTTCGTCACCCTCTCCGACCCAGTCGCCTCCACCGGGAGTGGGGGGAGGGGTTACGGAGGATCCGAATGAGGTTTATAGGCGGAATGCGATTAATAAGCTGGTGGAGAATGTGCATACTGATGTAGAGGAGTTGAGGAAGAACAGGGAAGTGGAAATGGAAGGGATGTTTACGGCACAAGCGGTGTTACGTCAGCGGGAAGAGGAGATTTCGAAAGGTTTGAGGGAGATGCAGTATGAGAAGGAGGCGTTAGAGCAGCAGTTGCAGATGGTGTTGATGAATACGGATTTGTTGGAAGGGTGGGTGAGGGAGAATGAAGGGAAGTTAGGGGGTGATGTGGGGAGTGTTAACGCGGATGAAGCGTTTTTGCCGTTGGATTCGTTGTCGAAACAGATGTTGGAGTCGACTTCGTCTGATCTTGCTATAGAAGATGCGATTTATGCGATGGATAAAGCTGTGCAACATGGGTCGATACCGTTTGATCTTTATTTGAGGAATGTGAGATTGTTGTCGCGTGAACAGTTTTTTCATCGTGCAACATCTGCTAAAGTCAGGGCTGCGCAGATGCACGCTCAAGTTACCAGCATGGCTTCCAGAGCACCTCCGTATGCTGTTTGACTAGTCAATTAGTCGTCTGCCTTCTTGTGTTTGGTATGTACAACTTAACCTTTATAAGTGAGTTGATGAATTTTATTATGTTTTCGCTCTTTTGAAGAAATGAGAACCAGTTACTTATGTTATATATTAAATGATAAGATTACTTTAAGTCAATCTTGCTAATCATTATAAGATAATCATCTGTTTGAAGTTGTAATAATGACGTTTCATGATATATATAGTTTGTGGCTATTGATTATTAAGTGAAATTAAATACAGGTATACACATGGTTTTAAAAAACGTTTGAGGCGTGCGCCTCAAGGCTCGCCTCGGGGCGAAACGGCCAAAAAACGAGTCTGAGGCGCGCCTCATGGTGTTTTTAATGTATATGCGCCTCAGAGGGGCTGAGGCACTAAGAAAGCTTCGCCTCAGGTGCGCCTCAGGGGTTTTTGATAGTTGTTTTTGATGTTTTTGACTTTTTGTATCAATTTCAAGCATTTCATGTCTTTTTAAGTGTGTTTTTGATGATTTTGATGAATCTGATGATGAAAGTAGTTAGTATTATTATTTTTATAATATATATAATTTTATATTTATTTATTAATACCGCCTCGGCCTTACGCCTCATTTCGCCTCGAGGCTTACGCCTCGTGAGGCGAAGGGAAAACGCCTCAAAACTCGTTTCCGTTCTTTTAAACCTTGGGTATACATGTTTAATAATTAGTTTCGTTGCTGCTAGACCATGTGTAATCGTAAAAGACTTGGTGCATGATACCGTTTATGGATCTTGAAATCGGGATCTTGAAATCGACTATGTGTTGAAATTTGAATCTGATTCCGTTTTGCCTTTTTCTACTACATCATCTAATTCCATTATTTGAAAAGCTTTTCTTAAAATGAATTATCGTAAGTTAGGCAGTTGAAATTCATTATAATCCAGCATCACAACAGCTTGTTCAATATACTGATGAATTACAATCTAAAACCTGTTTACAGGATGCCACTGCAAAATATATCATTTGAAGATTGATTAGAATGGCTGGGGGTGTAGGTTTGTTTTGTGTGGTTCATTTCATTGATGCTGGTTCCTATTTACATATAAACAAGTGGTACATTGTGTTGATAAACAAATATATCTCTTTTCCATGTATAACCTTTATTACATGACCTTCATACCATAATCGTCATAATTTTTTCTCCTATCATTTTATCAAGGTTTCTTCTTTAACGATTGAATTCACCGGATTAGGTATTTTTATCTTCCACAGTTAACAAGAAATTTTGCATACCTATTGTTTGATCTCGAATCATGTCCCTTTCTTACATTGTTTTTACAAATTGTTAATTGCTTTCTAAGATGAAAAATAATACAACTTATTATGTTATTTATGTTATAACATCAGGTGTTTAAGATTTTGTATGTTATTATACTTATTTATGTTTTTTTTCAACTTGCACTGCGTAGACCTGGCTCTTATTTGTTTATTTTTTTTGGAGTGGTAATGCCGAAAAAAATGTACCTAGTGATCAAGGGGAGATGAATTTGTATAGTATGTAACTAGGTTAGTTCCCCGTGTGTTACACGGGTTGAACAGTTTAAACTATTTAATAAATATTTCTTGTAAATGAAAACAAAAGAGGAAGACTATATATCAAATTGACATAACTAAGTTAATATAAAGATGATGTATGCTAGTATTAAAAAATTCATCAGAGAAACATGTAATCAAACTGTCGCTGAAAATAATACAAAAATAAATATATTATATAATACGTATTATTGTATTTACGTATTACATTACATTTAAATTTAATGATAAATAAAAAAGTTAAAATGGATATAAATTACAAAGACACTTAGAGCGCCCGTAATGGGGCGTTTGTTTTAAAAAAATTTCAAAAAAAACGCCCGAACACGCCCCCATCCCATTACACCCGGGCGTTTTCTGGCGTGTTGTTTGTCAAAATTGCATGCTGCGTTTTTTCAATAACGCTGAGGATGATGTTGACTGGCCAATGGGAGTGGTCCAACGGGTAGTTTCATTTATTATTATTATTTTTTTTTAACCTCCTCTCTATAAAAAAATAATTGTTTAATGATTGGAAGGGGCGTTGTTGGGCATTATTCCCACTACGCCACTTTTGCAATAACGCCCAATAATGCCCCCATGCTGACTGGACTGCCACGTGGCAGAAAACGCCCAGGGGTGGGGGCATTATTGCTCAAACCACTACACATGGTCTTAATGTTTCAAAAAAAGGTGTAACATGAATAATGACAATTTACGAATATTTTCATTAAATGTATTATTTGAAGATTTGAAAATTTTTTACGAGATTTCGGGATTAGTTTTATTTTTTTTAGTTTAGGATTAACTATTATCAAGATTTAAGGATTAATTTTTTTTTTAATTTAGAATTCACTATGAAGCTAAAGAGATAAATAAACCAATGTGTAGCACGTGCCATTCATTGGAACTATTTTGTAACGTTATTTTCTTTCTCATCGTTTATTTCCTTGAATTTATTCTATCATTAGAAAATTAAGTAAAGTTCATAATCTTTTAATTTGTTTTACGTTATTATTTGTTTATATCATTCTCACCAAATAGTTCTTAAACAATACGTATAAATCAATTAAGTTATAACTTAATCTTTAATCATATATTTGATTTGCTTTTATAGATAAATAATAATAAAAATATTAAACTGATAAATAAAGGGAGATTAGATTTCAGGATTATTGCTATTGTTATATATATATATATATATATATATATATATATAGGGAGAGGATCATGCGAGAACCACCTCTTATTGCGAGAACCGCGAGAACCAATGTGAACACAACCAAAAATGCCTAAAAATAGCTAAAAATCACACAAATTTTTTTTTTTTAATATTTTTTATAAAAAAATCGCTACTTTTCGAAGCAAAAAAAAAAATTTAATTTTTTTTTTTTTTTAAATTTTGGCTTCTAAAAGTAGCGATTTTAACATAAAAAAATATTAAAAAAAAAATTAGATTTTTTTTAGATTTTTTTAGGTTTTTTGGGGGTTTAGTTTTTAGCATTTTAGCTTGGGGGGGAGGGGGGTTTTGGTTTTTTTTTTTTGGGGGGGGGGGGGGGTTAGGTTTTTTTAGCTATTTTAGGTTGTGTTCACATTGGTTCTCGCGGTTCTCACAATAAAGGTGGTTCTCGCATGAGCTCCTCCCTATATATATATTTAATTTAGGATTAACTATAAAACCAAAGGGATTATATTCTAGGCGGGAAAATAGAATTTTAGATAGTCTCAATGATTGCCATGTGTCTCAAATTGGTTTACTTTATTATATGTATAGATATAGATGTTTGATCTACTGCTATAGAACGTGTGCCTCAATAGTTATTGATGATTTTTAACACCGTTATAAAAGTTGGCATCAAAATTTATTAAATGATGAAGATTAACACACCATTAATAGTTGTTTTAGTTATTTGATAAAAATGGATTCCATTAGTTTTCATGTTATGAGTTTTAGAAGACATGTTTGTTAGGCTATGCGTTATGGGTTCACAGTCTTCCAAATGCGGCTGTTAAAGGGTGTTAAACTCCCTCTAAGTGGCCTTATCCAAGCTGAAAAGGGGCGTGAGGGCTTTGGGCGTGAGCCCCTTCACTCTTGCAAACATGAAAGATGGTGCAAAAGGTGTTGAGATTTAATTTGGGTAGTCAGTAGCAAATGAAATAAATTCATGTGTTCTGGTTGGCTTGTTCATCTATTAATTTGTTTACTATCGTGGAAGTCAGTCCACGCCGTGCACACCGTCTTGGAAATGGTGTGGTCTTTGGCTTGGTGGAGAGGGCTTGAAGTTTTTGACCGACGTTGAGGGCAATGGTGAGGGTGACATGGCCGAAATTTATTGTGTGTGGTCTAACTAATCGATGAACTCTAGTTTGACTAAAAAAATATTTAAAAAAAAAACCTATATATTCACATTATTTTACTCAAATTTAAAAAAAAAAACGCAACAAATTCAACATCTCTACACTTGATAATATATTTACTCCCGTTTTTTTAACATAAGGTTGTCGTCTTTGTAACACCCCAACCAGGAATAGGCTGACATGTTACTATTACAGATATCAAATTCAAAAACTAATTCTGAAGTTTAAAACAAAAGGAGCCTAATTACATTTTCTTACATTTCAAAATAAAAATAAATCTTGATCTTCAAGGCATTCCTCACTCGTTCCCCATGTTTCCCAAATTACCTGTCAGACAAACAAGAAAAGAAAACTACGTTGCCCAATAACAGAGAAATCAATAGTACATGTAAAGACGAACAAAAGAGAACGAATTGGAAGCTCAACTGAGACTAGGGCTGCAAACGAACCAAAAAAACACGAACAAGACCTTGTTCGTGTTCGTTTGTTAAGAAATATATGTGTTCGTGAACCGTTCACGAACACTTATCGAACGAGATTTTATGTTCGTGTTCGTTTGTTAAGGAAATGAATGTAACACCCCGTGTTTTCACAAGTCAAAGTCAAAGTCAAGGTCTGAGTCAACGACCGATTTCGCGCAACTTGATTTGTAGAAATGCCTTTATTTTAATTGTATTATGTGGAGTAAGTGTCGTTCATTGCAATAATCGAATTATGTTAATAAATTTTTAATCGACCTACGACTGTGAACTATAGGAAGTAACAATGCGATAAAGTTAATCAACGAATAATCAAGCTATGCTAATCAAATCGTCATCAATCCGCAACTCGAACTACGTGGTTCTACTTATTGATTATACGTGTGTGTGTGCCTTACGTGTTACCTGTGCATGTTTATTTATGTTGTGATGTGATAATCAAGCGAACTCAATCAAACTCGAAATCTAACTCGAAATGTAATCGAACTCGAACTCGAACTCGAATCATGATCATGATAGATAGTGGAAAAGAGATTACGCTAGATACGAAGTAGTTGGGACTGAAAGTAATTTGACTAGGAAACCCTATCGAATCGAACCGCGCGCAATCATAATCGAGATATCAAAGATCGTCGCGCGAAACACTCGAAAGGGGCGACTGATCGATCAGGTTCCCAGCCGATCGAACAGCCAGCCGAACGGACTGTTGTCCGATCGGACAGGCTGTCCGATCGAGTTGCCAGCCGATCGGCCAGCCCTTTCCTATTTTGTCATCCTATAAATACCCCTGTCATTGTCATTCTTTCCGCTTTTGGAAACCCTTGTTCGACCAGCACGCTCAGTTCAACCTTTTCTCAGATTTCTCTCGATCCCTGTAAGTTTTCGTCCTAAATCTTGTACTTTCTTGATCTATACACGCTCCTACACCTTTCTATCTTTCAAATCTTAATTTTTAACCGTGAAATCATCCAAATTCAAGTGTTCTAGGATGATGTCACCATGAGTTCTTGAAGAACTTCATGTTTTGGCCTCAATCCACCAAGAATAACTTGGATCTAACCGATTTCCACATAAACAAACAAAGATCCTTAGCAGATCTAAACAAACACACGGTGGAAAAGGATTGAAAGATGGTTTTCCAACTTTCTTTCAACTCTTTTACACTCAATGCCTTCAAACCGGTAGAAACGGGACCTGAGCCGGTTTACACATCACTTCGGTGGTTGTATGGCTCGAGATCCGGATTCTATCCACGAGGTTAACCGACTTCGGGAGAATGTTAGACTCCGTTCCGAACAGGCCACCGACCGGATCTGGGTGATTCCTATCCGACCCGGGGGACGAAGTAAGGGCGAGAGAGCTATGGTTTTACTCGCTGTCAAAATACCTCGATAAAACGACAAACAAACAGAACAACCAAGTGTTAGACGCAAGGCTGATCAGGTCAGGATGCTGACCGATCGGACTGCTGTCCGAACGGACAGCCAGCCGATCGGATAGTCAGCCGATCGACTGGCCAGCCGATCGGCTAGCACATGGTCCCACACAACCAACTTATCTTGAAGACTAGTATTGAACGAACTGTTGTTCGATCGAACTGCTGTTCAATCGTATTACTCTTCGGATCATGAGATACTATGCTTCAATACTTAATCGATTTCTTTCAACATGTTCAATGCACTAGAAGTGCCACCCGATCGAACAGCCGTCCGATCAGGTGACACCCTGTTGTCCGATCGAACAGCAGTTGTGTTATTCGATCGATCAACTAACCGATCCACTGCACCATACCTTACACTTCATTAAAGTCTTTGACTTGTTGACTTGTCCGATCGAACACCTGTCCGATCGAACACCTGTCCGATCGAACACCTGTCCGACCCAAAGACTAATCGTTACAACTTCATGAATTCCTAACTGATCGGGTTGCCGACCGATCGAACAACCGTTCGATCGATCGACCTGAAAGGTAAAGGTACTTCAGTGTTTTCAAATGCTACAACGAAAACTTCAAAAGTCAAGCCATCATACACAAACACATCCTTCTCAAAGGAAGAAACAAACCACTCGAACAGCCATCCGATCGGCCTACCGACCGAACGAGCTGTCAACCGAACGGTCAGCCGTCCGATCGAACGACCGTCCGATCGACCAGCTGTCCGACCCTCCAACACTTGTTTCCTATCTTACGTTTTACTTATCGTTATGCTATCGAATCTATCCAGGCTAACCGTACTCGCTAAGCGCTCCCTTCAATCCATAATCGCTGTGAGTATACTCGATCCCTTTTGCTTTAAGCACTTTTGGGTGTTACATACGTTACGAATATTCAAACTACAGCTATCACACTACTCAAACTATTTGAACGCTAACCGTTAATGCATGTTATACGTGGCTTATGAATGCTTGTTTGTTATGTTTACACATGGAATGTTGTCTACCTGCCTTAGCAACGATAGTACTATAGTTTGGACTCAGCACCCGTTCACACGGGGGTTGTTGAGGATCTTTTACTTGCATGGATTACGGTGGTAATCATATATTGTGAACTGCCTCGGGCAGTCAACCCGCAGTCATTGGTATCGATGGATCTATGTCGATAACTAACGTGCTTCATTTCACTATGTGTACGTGCTGGTTATGCGTAAACGAATTCGAACTCTATATGCTATTATCAAACTTGTATGCTCACCTTTACATTTTATGTATTGACTTTATTTTAACGTATGTGACAGGTGCTTAGGACGCACATGTGGTAGGACATTGAAGCTAGAATAAAGCTTTAGAGCCCAACAAATAGTTGTCTGTAGATAACGAATCAGGGGTCTCTAGAAGCAGATAAACAATTGCTGTTAGGGCTGTAAACGAACCGAACGTTCAGCGAACAGTTCGTGAACCGTTCGGCGGGAAGTTCGTTTATGTTCGTTCATTTAATAAACGAACGAACATGAACAAGAAATTCCGTTCGATTAGTTAAATGAACGAACATGAACAGAGGTCTCGTTCGTTCGATTGTGTTCGTGAACGTTCGGTAAGGTGTTCGTGAACATTCGTTGATTTGCGTTCGTTTATGTTCGTATGTTTGTGTTTTAATTGAAGATCTTTGTACTTTCTTATATTTTATTTGTACTTTTTATATTATTAAACTTTTAGTTATTTTATTTCCCTAACAATTAAACTAGGAAACCCACTTTCACCTTGTTTATGCATCATTTCTCTTTCATTTCTCATTATTTACATCCACGAATACGATCGACCTCCGTTCCACAATAAGGAATTCAAGTTCGAGTGCTACTCTCTGGGCCGTCTATCTTTATCCTTCGTCGTGTTCGCCAAATTTATTTTTGTTCGTTTGTGTTCGTGAACCGTTCGCGAACATGCTCATTTCCTTAATGAACGAACACGAACATAAAATCTCGTTCGGTAAGTGTTCATGAACCGTTCGTGAACACATTTATTTCCTTAACGAACGAACACGAACAAGGCCTTGTTCGTGTTCGTTCGGTTCGTTTACAGCCCTAATTGTTGTCTTATTTAAATCTGAGTTGTCGGAACAGAATACTTGCCTTGATGTTTGTCTGTAATAATTATTTGACTATTTGAGATACGGTATGGGGCGTATTATTTAAATTGGATGGTTATGATAATTGTTATGGAAACTTCTGGACAATCTGTTTCGCTCAGTGCCATGCCCCGATGATTTCGCCATCGGTTGGGGTGTGACAATGAACTTGTTCGTGTTCGTTTGTGTTTGTTTGTTAATTTTAGGCAACGAACGTTGACGAACACAAATGAGCACAAACTAATGTTCATGAACACAAATGGAAACAAACGAACACAAACAATCGTTTATGAACAGAATATATAATACGACACTTATTAGATATTTAATTTGTCGGAATTTTGAAGTATTTAAATAAATATAAAAACTAAAAACACTAATGAAGTATTGAACACAAACGAACACGTCCACGAACATAAACGAACGAACACGACCTCTGTTCATGTTTGTTCATTTAACTAAACAAACGAACTTCCCGCCGAACGGTTCACGAACTGTTCGCCGAACGTTTGGTTCGTTTGCAGCCCTAACTGAGACTGACATTGAAAACATATTTAAAACTAAATAAATTTTCCATCTCTTAAATAGCTTTACTTCTAATATAATATTATTTAAAAATCTCACTACCTTTAAAACAAGAGAATTGTCAAAACATTTATATTTCTAACTTTGAAAATATATATTTGATAAATAAAATGATATAGATAACCAGAGTTTTGAAAACATGTGAACCGATACTCGAAACAGAACAGTTCTAAAAACAAATACTGAGGCGGACACGGGATGCTGACGATACAAACTAACTTATAACCCGACATGTGAATCTAATTCGAACCTGAAACTAATATTAAGACGGATACCGAGACAAAACCGATACATATACTAACAGTTATACATCTGATTGTTCATATTCATCTCCAAAAAATGGAAGGGTACAAGAGATTTATTTATTTCGTATGGATTAACTAAAAAAAGAGTGATCAACTGAAAAAATGGAAAGGACAAAAGAGATTTATTTATTTCGTTTTTTAACATAAGATTGAAATAAAAAGGCCATGCTGCCTTCATGTGAGTGATACATGGTAAGACTTAACAAAAAAAACTCAACTAAGTTAACGTGTTAAAAACCAATAACATAAAGAGCCTTCATGTGAGTGGTACATGGTAAGACTTAACCAAAAATACTTAACTACGTTAACGTGTTAAAAACCAATAACATAAAGAACAGAGCGTGTAATTCCTTTAGACTTTAGTTATAAAGGACACCGATTGTAATTGTAAAGGTTAACAATAGGGTACTCGAAACAACAGTGTTTTTCACCAAGACATGTATTATAATTTAAATTTTAAATAGAACATCACTATTAGAACATCACTATGTTGGCAAAAATATTACATAATACTGGCTTCGATAAAGATAATCTAGAAACTACATAGCCAAAAATCTCTCATATAATCGTCCATACGAAAATGAAACTTAAAAAAAAACAAAAACATAATTTAGCCGAACAAGCATCAGCGTCGAAATACCAACTCTCAAGATTAATCGTCACCAAAAGTAGTCTTCTTTCCTGAGAAAATAAAAACATTCATTTGTAAGATTTTGATAGTGTGTTCAGATTTGCATTAATATTTAGTGTTAAAAGAAATTAATGGGTATACCTGTACCAGGCGTTGCCATGCTTGGCCTGCTAGGGCCACGGCCTCTGCCACCACCCCGTCCTCCACGACCACCATCTCTGCCACCACGACCACCACCACTAAACCTGCCACCACGTCCACCATCTCGGCCACCAAACCTACCTCTTCCACCGCTCCTACCACCGTCAAATCCACCACGACCTCCACCACGTCCAGAACCTCCGCCATCAGGTCTCGGTCTTGCTTCCTCTATAGTTAGGTAGCTTCCATTAACATCGGTTCCACTGAGATCAATAGCTTTACTCAAGGCATCACGGTCAGCAAAATCAACGTAAGCAAACCTAAAAAACCATTTCAAGAGTTGCTTAACATCAGATCATCAAACATACAAAACATCACGACAAGATTTGGTATATCATAAACCCTCCTACCCTTTAAGACTGCCGGATTCATAATCCATAGGAACAAAAATCCTTGTGACCTCTCCGCATTCGGCAAAGAGTTCCCCAAGACTATTCTTAGCCTGCAACAGGTAAAATAATAAAACTTCAAAATGTGAAACTCGATAACATAAGAATGTAATATGCAGACTAGTAGTAAAAAACATACATCATCAAGGCCTTGATCATAACCAAGCCCCCTTACGTATGCTGTTAGTCCTGGAGTCTGCGCACTCTTTTGGTAAGACCTCTCATTGCTACAGAAACAAATATAAATTCTCATTCAAATGTCAGTTTTCTAAGTCCGAACCATGCATGATAAACTTATCGACAATGAACCATACCCGGTACCAGGAGTGTATGCACCTCTTTCCTTAGCTAAATCAAGTCTCACCGGGCGGTCAAGTAATGGTTCACCGTTAAGTTCAAGAGCCTGCAGATAGAAATTTTGAGTCGTATTTTGCAAAAAAAAACGTCATAAAATACTTGGAAAAAGGAAAACAAAATATACCTTTTGGGCAGCCTCAGGGTTGGCAAATTCAACATGTCCGTAGCCTGCAAATCGATCTTCTTTCATTGCAAAACGGACCTCAACAACTTCACCCGCGTCTTTGAAGAAATCAATTCTGCGGGAAAACTAGTCAGTAACAATCATACACGATGAATATTTTAAGATACTTATCAAGTATAGACAAAGTGCACATACATGTCCTTTTCTTCAACAGAGAAGGGTAAGTTGCCCATAAACAAAGTTTTGCTTCCTGAAGTTTGAGGAGTAGCTGGGGTTTGAGGCTGCCAAAACAAACAAATATCAGTAATGCATTGCAATAATACAATTATAACAAATCAGCTTGAACAAAACACCAACCGCTTTCTTTGCTGATGGAGCATCAACCATCTCCACATCTGTATCATTTTTCTTTGCGGTTTTAGGTTCATCCTCCTCTTCGGAGCTTTCATCTTCTTCATCAGATTCTTCTTCAGAACTGCTGCTAGCCTTCTTCTCAGCCTGCAGTCAGAAAAGTCAAAATCAAATAAAAAACTAGACACAGTATGCATGTCTTCCTACAGTTTTAAACCAATAGATCCCCCAACCTTTTTTGCAGCTTGTGGTTTTGCTGGCTCTTCATCTGAACTTTCTTCAGAATCACTACTGCTCTCTTCAACTTTAGCAGGTGCCTGAAATAACAAAGTATCAAAAAATAAGCATAGTTTCTGAAGAGGTAAAATCATAGCATAATAAAAGTTGAAAATAAACTTACCTTTTTTACAGCTTGTGGCTTTGCTGGCTCTTCATCAGAACTCTCTTCAGATTCAGAATCACTGCTATCCTCTTTTTTAGCAGCTGGTTTTGCAACTGCTTTTGTCTCAGACGGCTGAACGCACATTAACATTAGAAATTTAAATAAAACAAGTAAAAACTGAAACGCTATCATCATGATGAGCGTCTATATGAACAAATTTACGGCATCTGCAACATTTACCTTGGTCTTCTTCTTTGGAGGCTCTTCATCATCAGATGAACTTTCTTCTTCTGAGCTTTCATCCGAGCTTGACTCTTGCTTCTGTACACACAAGAAAAAAATAATCGGCATGAAGCATTATTATCAATTAATTAATGATAAATACGGCTGGTATAACACAAATGGACAAGAAACACACCTTCGTTGCAGCAGCAGCAGGTTTCTTTGGTGGGGCAACTTTTACATCTTCATCGGAATCACTTTCCGATTCCGAGCTAGTGTCATCAGAACTCTCTACCTTCTTTGCAGCAGCAACTGAGCCATTTTTGACAGCAGCAGGTGCCGGCTTAGCATCCTCCTGCACAAGATGGCTTAACTGTTAAAAAAATCTCCCTTATATTTAATCGAAAAACAAGGTGGTCTTACTTCATCTGAACTGTCACTGTCATCTGAGTCAGACTCATCGCTTGATTCTTGTTTCTTTTTAGCTGCAACAGCGCCGTTCTTGGCCACGGCAGCTGGCTTCTTAGGTTCATCCTACACAAATACAAGCATATTAGAATACATAAAATATGTTACAAACAAAACTAGATAGAGCGTTTTTTAGAAAGTTTAGGTTTCTGCAACAAAGTTAAAAAAAAAGTGTGTAGAAAGAACATTCATTACAGTATGTATATAAGCAAAAAAGGGATTCTTATAGCGTTAAAGACTGATCAAATTGATCACCGCTTACTTCATCAGAAGACTCATCACTTGATTCTTCTTTCTTTTTAGCTGCAACGGCGCCATTCTTAGACGCAGCAGCTGGCTTCTTTGGTTCATCCTACGCAAATACAGAGTACTCAGAATACATAAAATATTTTACATTCATTACAGTCTGTATATAAGCAAAAAGATATGATTTTTATAGCATAAAAGACCAATCAAATGATCATAACTTACTTCATCAGAAGAATCATCACTGCTTGGCTCCTTGACTGGTTTTTTAACAGGGGCTGCCTTCTTGGGTACAACCTTAACCATTTAACAAAAAGAAGCGCAACAATATTAAGGAATAATTTACCAAACATAATCAAAGCTATAGTTCTAGATTTTTAGGTAAACAAAACAGTTTTAACAACATAGTTTGTATCAGCTCAAATTAAAATAAAAACACTAAGAAAAAGCAATAGTTTTGGTTCTAAACTTTCAAAAAAGTTAAAAACTAGACCAATATAGTTTCATCTCAAATTGTCATGTATATATACATTAAAAACAAGTTAATATATAACATGAGTATACCTTCTTTTCATCCTCAGACTCGGATGAACTTTCTTCAGATGAGCTGCTTTCCTGCTTCTTGACAATCTTCTTTGGGGCCTTTGCCTCAACTTTCTTCGGAGCTACCTTAACCTTGTATTAAAACATGAAAACATTAATACAACTGAACAGAAACACTATTAATAAAAAATAATGTTGTGCTTATATTAACCTCTTAAAGTAGATAAAAATATCAAACATTAGGTTAGGTTATACCTTCTTCTGTTCTTTCTCAGATTCAGATGAGCTACTCTCTTCAGATGAACTGCTTTCTTGTTTCTTCACAACCTTCTTTTGAGTCTTTTTCTCAACTTTCTTCTTCTCAACAGCCTGTGCCACACCACCATTGGCCACTTTCTGCTTCTTGCTACTCACTACTTCCTTTTCAATAATCTCCTCTGCATCTCTCTTGCCTATATTCAATCAAAACACAAAAAATTTAAAAAAAAATCATAACCAGTAATCATCAAATATCAAATTCAAGTTTCAAATTTAGGCTGTTTGACATTCAAAACTCAAAATAAATGTTCTATAAGCTAATCTAATCAAGTGAATTATTGAAATCAACATAAAATTTAAAAAAAAAAAAAAAAAAGACAACACATGTACATACAAACATAAACTGATCAAAAACATGTAAAAATCCCTAAAACAGAATCAGAAAACGAAAAAGAATGAAAAGAAAAACAAAAGGCTACCTTTTTTGATTGATTTGGCAGGAGTTGAATCAACCTGAAATCAAATGATGAGAGTTAGATACATGCATATGGATACAAGAATGAAGAAACTGAAAACAGGAATCAAGGGTACCTTGGAGGCAGACTTCTTGGATGATTTAGGCATTTTGGAGAACCTGAGAGGAGTAATCAATCAAAGAAGTAGGGAGGGTTGTTGAGGAGCGGCGAAGAAGAGCAAGTGAAAATTAGGGTTTTAGGCTACGATAGTCGGGAGGAACGTTACTGAATTTATAGTCAAGGCTGAGGTTTTGCAATCATCTAACGCCGTTAGTTTTAGGTTTACACTTTGTTTTTCTTTAACGGTGCGGCTAGCCATGTTGTTATTCACTTTCAACCGAACCAACTCATATTATTCTTTTGGTCCTAACAATATCAAAGATTTTTATGTTTTCGTTTACAGGAAGTTGTGACGTGTTAATACGAAAAATTAGATCGAAACCGTAAACATAAAAAATAATAACTAAGTCGATTTGGGACTCAAGCGTTGCGACGAACTTGTCAAAAGGAAAAAAATAGATGACGTAAAAACGTTGAACCACACACGCACGTTGCGTCGTGTTAACTCGCAAAAATTAGAACAAAACGTAAAACGAAACATAAAATGTTGAACCATATACGCACGTTGCGCCGTGTTAACTTACGTAATTTAGCGCGAAACGTAAAACGAAACATAAAATGTTGAACCAACATCATATAAACAGGACAAAAAATTCATATTATTTTTCAGGCCCTAAGACTGTGGGGCGTGGAGTCCCCTCCCTCCATCTCCTCGTCATTTCCATCTTCCCTTTCCCCTTCACCATTAAGGGGTGTAATTCCCCATCACAACCAATGAACAACCAACAACAAAAATAGCAGATCGGGGCAGATGAGGGTGAGTCCCCGAGCTCACCGAAACATGGACGCATGGGAGGGGGTGTTCCCCAACGGAGAAACCCTCCACGTTGGCTCCCCGAAACCACACTCACCTGTCTAACAATATCAAAGATTTTTATGTTTTCATTTCGTTTCAGTTTTTGTGTATAGGCTCTCTGAGTATATGATTGATTTTACTTACTTTATAGCAAGTATTCCACCAACTCACTTTATAATCACAAATCGTAATGTGGATGTGTGTTTCGAAGTGATTTTTTGTGAATTTAGAGAAGTTATATACAGATTAAATATTAAAAAAATAGATTGGATTATTGTAGTTTATAGGTGTTACAAATTTGTGTATTACATGTGCTGAATTTCGAAAAAAAATTTGTAAATCATACACTTCTATATAATCATTATTACACGATTAAAAATGCAATAATATTATAATCTTACGCATTCATAATTCATAAATTTTATCACACGGGTTGAGAAAATTTAAACTATAACTATACAAAAATGTGTAACATAGTTAATAAACTAGATTTTAACCCCGCGCGTGTTGCGACGCGCTAATCCGAATCACTCTATAAACTTTGTTAGAAAGAGGGGGTAGATGTGGCATTTTCGACTCGTAATCACCATAACCCTCGTATTCAAACCCTTAGTTCTCCCATTTATCGTAGTTCTTGCCCTCACCCAAGCGGTTGGTGTGCATACTAACCCGTTCCGGTGATTCGTAACCCGGAACACTATATGGCTCGTTATCATCGATGTTGTTTCTCAACTCATCGAGGTCGAGAATTTGGGGACCATTCACGAGATTGCCACGATTTTGGTTAGCCCCACGGTTGTGGTTAACGTTTCGGTTATTGGGATTTGGTGGAAGGGGGTTTTGGCGTTGGTTTTCAGGTTGGTTTTGGGGATGATTTTGATTTGGTGGAGTTTGGTGCTCGTTGGTTTTGACGTTGGTTTAGGATATAAGTTAGATGTGGTGGTGTGGATGGTCTTTGATTCTTGCTACCACCCTATTGGTTATTTCGCTTGTTTTGGTTTTGGGGAGGGTAATCTTGGTATTGATGTTGGTTTTGGTTGTTGAGATGGTTTGGATTTTGGTTATCCATTTGAACGGTTCCAAAGGATGGGGTATGTGATGAGTTTTGGTTGGGTGGGTTAGGGGCAAGTGTTGCCTCCAACCGGTTGGCTAAGTTTCTTCCCACTAAACGCTCAACCTCCTGTTCGAACACTAACGGAGAGTTCTTCCGGAATTCCTTGTATGCATACACTACCTGTAATCTGCACAAATAGCACACCCACGTAACAAAGAAAGTGAATATGATAAAAAGAAACTAAACACTTAAAAAGTTAATCACACAAATAATCAAACAATTCCTAAACACAAAGCGCATGAACTCCCCGGCAACAACGCCAAAATTTGATCGAACTATCGTGGTCCATTCAAAGATACATTTATAATTCCTAATTACCTAAAACAAAACGTAAGTGGCAGTCAGGGTGTCGAACCACGAAGAGTTTATGGCCCGTGCCAGGATTCGGGTGATTATAGATTTCGAAACAATGTATGAAGCTTGCTATTTAATTATTTGTTTGGTTGGTTGCTTGAAAAGATATCGGATTGAACCGGAAATTTGCTACTAACTACGGGAACAGTTCGTTGACTATCATTGCAAAACTTGATTGATTAGTTAAAAATAATATACGAGAAAACGAATCACACCCGGATTTTTGCTTAATAAGTATCTAGAGTTATTTCACATGAATGGTTTGATAATTTGATGAACATCAATTATTTATTGAGTTTGTAAATTGGAAACCTAGTTGTAGACATCAACAATCATCTAACATACACAAATGGTGCAAGAAAACCTTCACAGTATGAATCAAAGATTTATGTTTTATAAATCAAGAACAATGAACAAACCCTAGCACGAATCAAGACTCGTAGTAGTAATCATCTCTCAATGTCAATGATGCAAAAAAATCTTAACTGTTTCGAGTTCAAAACAATACTAATAATCAATCAGCACAATTTTAATCAAAAGATTACAGAATGTTTGTATTAAACCAAAACATGAAAAACAAACCCTAGAACTCACAACCTTTCACTCGGGGATGATCTTGAAGAAATTAGCCACTCATGGTTGATGATTAATCTTCAAAAACTTGATGGAATATGATAATAGATCAAATGGAACCTTCAAAAATCTCTCAAAATCGCCTATGGAAGTCTAGAATGGAGTGTGTGAATATTGTCTTTCGAAATTGGTTTTCAACTAGTCAAAGGGGTAAGTTTCCCCAAATTCACGATGCGACCAACGTCTGGGACACTGGTCTGGGCATCTGCGACGCCGATCTTTGAAGTCTTTGTCCGGTTTTCGCCCTTTAGCTTCGTTAAGCTTCCAAAATACATCTTAAACATGTCAAGGCCTACAAAATACAACACATCTCAAAGTAGTGTATTATAAAGCTCAATTTCACACAAATTAGTAAAATTAAACACGTTAAGCTTTGGAAATTTACCAAACCATCACATCCCACACTTATCATTTGCTTGCCCCCAAGCAAACTCGTTCATTACCATCCAACCATCAAAAACAACACATTTTCCATTCCCTTACCAATTCTCAGGCGTGGTCAATAGTCATACCCTAACTCACAAGACTTACAACTTATTAATAGATCTTTATTTCAGTGAGTACAATGATGCAACATTTAATAAATAAAGAAATTGCCCAACCAGGTCTAACTAATCTTAAAGTTCCACGTGTATTCACACCCCTCATAGTGGTTCTCTCTTCTCGGTTTGAAATCAAAAACTAGCAAGTGTACACTAGTATCAATACACTCAATGACCAAAACACAAAATTTGTTTTAGTATACTTGACAGACAATCATGCTTTCACCAACTAATACAAACAATGCACATATCCAAAAGACTTAGGGGCTTTTGGGTTTTTGGATAAGGTGAAGAATTATGGTGGTTTAAGGGTGGTTAGAGGTAAGAAACACAAATCTGGATACATATTCTTCTTTATTTCTACAAAATGACTACAAATGGGTAAATGTGATTTTCACAACCTTTCATTTGGTTGCGTTTTTCTTTTTATTATTTTTTTCTTTGTTTTTTTTTTCAAAATGAACATGGATAACATACATGGATTGTGGGTTATGGTAATATATTGAAAGTGGGTTTAGCAAATGAATGGATGGGTGGTTCAAGAATTGCTACTATGGGTAGATTTTCGAATAAAATGATAATCATACGAAGGTTTTTCTTGTTTGTTGCAACTTTGGACGAGTTATAACCCAATTTTGGGGGTCTTTCAAAGGAGTTACGTAATATTTTGAGTTTGAAACCTCTCTTGGAGCCAAGAACTGCACCAACCTCAATTCCAATCGATCCGAATCATCAACAGTCATTGGAATTGATCATCCATCTTCATCTTCATCTTCTTAACCCTAATCATCACCATATCCATCATCTCACCAAACCTTTTACCATCCTCATCCACTACAACCCTAACCCCCATCATACTCAACCTCAAGGCTTCAAGATGTTCGTGATCAAGCTCAAATCATCCAGCGATCGTGTTTCGTTCACCATGAGCGGCTAATTCTCTTGGGTTTCACCCCGGTGTAGACTTTTGTAAGTATTTATAGGGTTTGCTACTTGTTTAATATTTGGTTTGTGACAATTTGAATTGCATTTGAATCATTAGATAATTGTCTTCCATTTATATTGAATCCATGAATTGTTGACTGAGTTATGAAATTTGACTTTATGGAATGAATATGTGCAAATATGCCTTATCTTTTGATAGGATTTACTTGTCCAAGGTAACGAAGTGCATTGCGGTCCGTCTTGTATGTTGATAGCAGTCGGCACCTAAGCCTCGTGATTCTAAACCGTTAATGAACTAATTCAATTAAACCAAGTTAAAACATGATGTAACCTTAGGTCCTACAGTTTTCGAACCGGGTGTGAACCTTGTTCTCCACTATGGTTTTCAATCCATAAATCAAGTTTTTGTGCAAGTCTCAATTGGTCAAGTTTTCGTAGTTAAGTAATTAAAAACAAACTTGTCAGTTTAATCTGACATCTCTTCAAACAAACAAACATTCAATTTAAACCATTTGCAAGCTTCATAAAAGTGACAACCATTAATAATCAATCACATCCATACGCAAACTACAGACTCTTCATGGTTCGACCCCTTACTACCACTAACACATTGTTAAGGGTAATTAGGGTATATAAATATTATCTTTGACCGGAGCGCAACACTCCGATCAAATTTTTGCGAGCTCCATTACATTGTGTTATACAGTAGAAACTCTATAAAATAATACACTTGGGACCACCAAAATTTATTAATTAAAAGAGTTATTAATTAATCGATAAATTAATAATTATTAATTTATATATTAATTAATATTTTATTAATTTATAGTAGAATACTTAGTTTACAAACATGACTTCGATCAACAGATAACATGACTTTTGAGAACTCAGATGAAGGTGGTGAAAGCACTCAAGAACTCCAGAATTTGATCAAAGAGTTGGGTTATCGTAATGCAATGGATGTCGAAGATGTTCTGACTCACCCAGAAGAAAATGTAGTTGCACAGTTGTTGACTGATGAAGAAATTATTGAAAGCGTTATTGGAATTAATAAAGATGATATCGATGAAGAAGATGATGAAAGTTCTACAATGGAGCCCCCTTCGCGAAACGAAGCTATTAAAGCGGCAATCACATTGAACAATTTCTTGTTGAGCTATGAGAAAACAACACCAGAAGTTCTTACCATGCTAAGGAAAATTAGAGACGAGATTCAAGGGGAAATTGATTTCAACAAAAAACAAAAGACAATTGAGTCATTTTTCAAGAAACCTTCATAAATCATTCATGTAATATGCTATATATAAGGAATTATTAATTTATATTTTATATGGGGTCTAAAGAAATTATCAAAAATGTATTATCTTATAATTTTAATGAATTATTAATTTAGCACCCTATCCCCGAGTCGGGACCGGCAAAAAATATTATCTTAGAGAGTTTATTAAATAATCGAGTATTAATTTATCGAATTTCTACTGTACTTGTTGGGCCTAGCCTCTGTTGTACTTTGCCAGTTGGAGTCTCTAACTCAATCTCCTCATCAACCAGTTCTTCCTCCTCCACGGGTGACATCTCAATCGCTTCTATACCACTACGAGTAATGACCACCTTCGCGTGAGCGGACTGATAAGAATAATTCAAATTATTGTTAGGAATGGTAATATTCAGGAAACCTCTTGCCTGTAGCTGACTCAGCTGCGTTGCTATCTCTCCCAACTACTTCTCTAAGTTCTGAAGAATTACGCTTTGATTCCTGATCATCTATTCACTCTGTTGGTGACGCGCCTGGGTATCTACCATGAACTGAGTTAAAACCTCGGTTCTGACCTCCTAAGAAATCTATCGTCTTTTTAGATGATATGGGGCAATCAACTGTCTCATGTCATCCTCGACAAACCTCACACTTTTCTACCTTCATCTTCAACATTCTAACCTCTTTTGCCAAAGCCTCCATAACAACCACCATACTAGTGTTAGGAGTGACCTGATATACACCACGTGCAGATGTAGTGGTCTTAGTAGTAGGAATAGAATCATAGAATAAGGGTGTGACTGCTCAGCCTGTGCAAAACTCTAGAATAGATCCTCATACTCACTGACATCATACTTCCCCATTAGGTTGCCTCCAGCAGCAATGTTGATCCTTTGTTGGGTCTCGAAGGTCAGTCCATTAAAGAACTTATCAACAAGCGCCCAGTCAGAAAGTCCATGCTGAGGGCATCTAACAATCAAGGTCTGGAAGCTTTCCCAAGCCATGTGATATGGCTCGTCAAGGTCCATGTGAAAAGAGTGGACCTGGTACCTGAGACGAGTGGCTTTGGAGGGCGGATAGTATTTCTTCAGAAATCTGGCCTTAAGGTCTTCACATGTAGTGATGGAGTCCTGAGGCAGAGTGTCAAGCCAAGTGGCAGCTCGACCAACAAGTGAGAATGGAAAGAGGCGTAAGTAGAGTGCCTCGTTAGTGGCGTTCTGGATATTGAAAGTGCGGCAAATACAGTGGAAGTAGGTTATAAGTCCTAGAGTGTCCTCGTCCTCTAAACCGTGGAACTGGGCAGTGTTCGAGATGGTAGTCTATGCATGGGAAAGAATCTGCCAGTTCTGAGTAGTAGTGATGGCAGGCTCAGTGATAGGGGATCGGCCCCATGTGAAACCGGTGTTGGCGCGCTAGTGAACCGTGCATCTCGGTGATGGGTCAGTATCACCCATAGCTAAATCAAGAATTACTACACCTAAAGGCACAAATTGCAATCAAGCAAGCAATATCCCTAAAGGATACGCAAATCAAGATAAGCACGAAAAAGTGACAAATAAACGATTTGGGTCGTTCCTGAAAAGTGCCTAGTTAAAGTCCCCAGCAACGACGCCACCTGCTCTTGTTTGCACCGGTTCACGTGTGGTTTTGTTTTGAAGTGGTGATTGTAATTCGATTGAAATGGTTCTTTTGAATTATTTTCTACTGCGATTCAAATAAAAAATTGCTTATCCTTGTTGGTGGTTGATGGGTTGCAGATGCCAACGGTTGCGGGTGATGGGCGATGAGTGGTGGTGGTTGTGGTTGTGGTGTGAGGGTGGGACGAACCATAAGAATGTGCTGGGTTTTTTATAGATCTAGGTTAAATGTACTAATTTGTTGACTAAAATGCCCGTATCAAAGTTTTCTCTTTCTTGCCACGTGTCACTCTATTATTGTTTTCTACCATTCCTACCCAAACCAAACCATACTTTCTATTTGATCGCCTCCCATGTTTTTAATCAATTATTTAATTGGATTTGAAAGTGATAAGGCTTTTAGCTTTTAGTTTATATTTTATTTGTGATTATGATGTTGCGCTTTAATCACTTGTACATTAAGGCATAAACAACTTATACATTTTAATTTGTACGTCGAAACGTCGGCAAAAATGAGCAGGTTGTCACGATACTTTCGAATGTTTTTATAACGTCATAGTTGATGTGTGTAAAATGCAACATATAAATTACATCAAATGAGGCATAAAACTAACCCTTTTTTAGTACTAATGTTGGAAAAAGTGTTCTTTTGTCTTCCTTTTGTATTTTCAGGATCAAATGAGCTTAATTGAACAAAAGGAACAAATATACAACCAAATCTAACATAAATACAAAGAAAGGGAATAAACGTGGCATGCCTGACCCCTCGACAACATCTTCCCAAAGCAAAAACAAGAAGAAAGCTGAGCATGGGGCTGTGCCCAGCTGAGCACGGGGTTGTGCCCAGCTCAGCACGGGGCGTGTCCAGCTCAACACGGGGTGTGTCCAGCTCAACACGGGGCCGTGCTCAGCGAGCACGGGGCCGTGTCCAGGATGGTCAGCCCTGGCACAAAAGACAAACATGTAGAAGCTTCTATTGCCCACCACGGGGCCGTGCCCAGCGGACACGGGGCCGTGGTCAACGCAAAGATACGCGGAATCTTGCCAAATCTGATAGTACAGATATGCTTCTGCACACGGGGTCGTGCCCAGCGAACACGGGGCTGGGGTCAACTAATGCAGACAAAAGCAATTAATGAAGACAGAGAAGAGGATGGACATGGGGCCGTGCCCGAGCTTCTGTTCAGCCTATAAATAGGAGTGCTTGGCTCAAGCTTAAACCATCCCTTGGCACACCACCTCTCTCACACTTCACCCACCACCCACCACCACCATAACACCATCATCCATTGTCCATCATAGAGTGTGTGAGTCGTCTCGGGATCCAAGATTGATCGTAAGAGTTCTTGACAATCAAGGCCATGTTTGCCTAAGTCTCTTATATCACTTGGTGAAGACAAAGTGTCTAGTGTAATACTTTTTATTTTTAATCTTTTCGCACTTTTTAATTGGTTATGTATTAATGACTTTAATAACTAGTTTCTTATGTTGAAGGTGATTCTTCCTTATCGTTTGTCCGTGGTGTCTTGGCATTATTTTACTGTCTATATAAAATAAAATATTTTCACCATTCATATCTCCACGGTCTATATGGAGGTATGTTGGCTACCTGGTCGGGGGTTAAGGGAACGGTTTGGTAAGAGTCTTGCCATTGTTCAGTGTATAGATCCTGCAAAGGACCTGGGTCAAATTTAGTAGGACCTCCTTCAATACTTAACGGTATTGGATGGCGGGGGTCCAAACTCTTTGACCCCCTCATAAGTTAAACTACTATTAAAACTTTAACCCGGCTACTTAGGACTGTATCCCTGCTGACTCAGACTACTTAGCCGAGGGTAACGTCGCCTCCAAAATAGGGGCCTACCACATTATGCATTAATAACTTAATTAATTATCTTTCAATAATCCGACCCTTTAGGATTGTATCCTTGCTGACTCAAACTACTGGGTTGAGGGTAACGTCACCTCCAAAAGAGGGGCCTACTACAATAACCAAGATAATCTCTTAAATAGTGCAAAAGTGCGAAAATAATCAAAGGTTACACTAAACACGAGTCGGAGCCAAGTGATTCATCTTGTCTATCTGTTTTTTCTTTTATTTTTATTTTTCAGCATTTTAGTTAGTTTTTATTTTCTTAGTTTAAAACATTTTTCTAAACTTTTGATTTAATTAGACGTTGAGGATAAACCGGTACTAAAAGCTCTTGTGTCCTTGGACGACCTCGGTATATTACCAACACTATACTACGCTCACGATGGGTGCACTTGCCCATATGTGTGTTTAGTGTTAGTAAATATCGTGTTTTATAAATTTAAAACTTGGCTAAAGAAAGTGTAAAAGGGCTTAAAATATACTTAAACCTATATATACACCTAACGCACATCAAGTTTTTGGCGTCGTTGCCGGGGACACAAGGATTTTAAGAAAGCTTAAAATCGACGGCCTAATCAGTTTTTCAAAACCTTTTTAAAACGCGCGCACATTTTTCTGCATTTTAGTTTAGTTTTGCATTTACAGTAACCTGAACACGGGCCGTGTTCACTGAACACGGGGCCGTGCTGCACATTTTTCACAAAACACCCAGTAACAGTAGCTTGAAAACGGGCCGTGCTCACTGAACACGCCCCGTGCTCGACGAAATCAGTAGCTTTAATTAAAACGCCCAGATACAGATTCTGTACACGGGGCCGTGTCCACTGAACACGGGACCGTGTCCAGCCTCTGTTTCCGTTTTTATTTTTGTTTTCTGATCTCGAGACTTGGTTGTGGTCTGCTGAGTGATTCTTATGGATCAATACTCAGGAGGTTACAACTACACCTATGAAGAGGATGATTATAGGAGTAACTATTGCACTAATTATAGTGACCCGCACTCGGTTTAATATTGTAACTCATATCAACCATCCAATTCATACACCTACTATGAGGAAGCCAGGTACGAGCCATCGACTTCATACACATCCTATGAAGACCAAAGGTATGAACCTCCTCCCTCATACTCATATTTTGATGAACCAATGTATGAGCCTTCTTACTCATATTTTGAGGAACCAAGATATGAGCCACCATCTTCGTATGCTTACTATGAGGAACCATGGCGTGAACAACCCACCTCATATGAGTATTATGAAGAACAAAATTACGGAGAATTCTTCGTGCTTCGTTACCATGTACGCATCGTCGGACGAGTTGGTCGGCACACATTTTGAAAAGATATGGATCTTCCCAAAAATAGTGTTTCACATTGGCAAAGAATTTTTTTTCTTTGATGGTGTGGCCACCCTTTTGTGACTATGCCGCTAGGTAGTTAGCATAGTCGGCGTACCATGGTTCCTCCTTATATTCCACCATTTCCAGGGACTCAGTTGGAAATTTTTCGTTGATTTGATCGTCCCTGGTCGCCTCCAAAGCTGGGTCTTCTAAGCGCGAAAGATGATCTGCTGCGGTATTTTCTGCTCCTCTTTTGTCTCTGATTTCAATGTCAAATTCTTGGAGGAGTAGAATCCACCGAATCAAACGTGGTTTTGCGTCCTGCTTCTTGAAGAGATATCGAATGGCTGCATGATCTGTATAGACTATAGTTTTAGAAAGAACAAGATAAGAACGAAATTTATCAAAAGCAAATACCATAGCTAGTAATTCTTTTTCAGTTGTTGTGTAATATTCTTGTGCATCATTAAGTGTTTTACTAGCATAATAAATTGGGTGGAAATGCTTTTCTTTTCTTTGTCCCAAGACAGCTCCAACTGCAAAGTCACTAGCATCACACATGATTTCGAAAGGAAATTTCCAATCAGGTGCTATCATGATAGGTGCATTGACTAACATTTCCTTTAAGGTTAGAAATGCTTGGTTGCAGTCCTTGTCAAAGATAAAAGCATCTTTTTCAAGTAATTTTGTTAGAGGCCTTGAGATTTTATAAAAGTCTTTGATAAACCGTCTATAGAATCCGGCATGCCCTAGGAAACTTCTGATAGCTCTTACGGAGGATGGAGGTGGTAATCTAGAAATGGTGTCTATTTTGGCTCGATCCACCTCCATTCCTTCGCTTGAGATCTTGTGACCGAGTACTATTCCCTCCGTTACCATGAAATGGCATTTTTCCCAATTAAGGGCGAGGTTAGTTTCCTCACATTGGGATAGCATTCGTTCAAGGTTATCGAGGCATTGGTCGTATGAATCCCCAAAGATAGAAAAGTCGTCCATGAAGACTTCCATTGTCTTTTCTATCATGTCATGGAAAATGGCTACCATGCAACGTTGGAATGTTGCGGGGGCATTACATAGACCAAACGGCATGCGTCGATAAGCAAAAGTTCCATAGGGACATGTGAAAGTTGACTTTTCTTGGTCTTCGGGTGCTATCGGGATTTGAAAGTAACCTGAAAAACCATCCAAGAAACAATAAAATTTATGACCGGATAATCTTTCTAACATTTGATCAATGAAGGGTAAAGGAAAGTGATCTTTTCTTGTTGCTTCATTTAATCGTCTATAATCTATACAAACTCTCCATCCTGTGACGGTTCTCGTTGGTATTAATTCATTCTTTTCGTTAGTTATTACCGTCATACCTCATTTCTTTGGAACTACTTGGACGGGACTTACCCAAGGACTATCGGAGATAGGATAGATAAGTCCGGCGTCAAGTAACTTGATGACCTCGTTTTTAACCACTTCTTGAACATTTGGATTCACTCGACGTTGTGGTTGTATGACCGATTTGTAGTCATCATTCATCAAAATTTTGTGTGTGCACATAGAAGGACTAATTCCTTTTATGTCTACAAGTTTCCAAGCTATTGCATTTTTATGTTTTCTCAAAAGACTAATTAATTTTTCTTTTTCTAAGCTATCTAATTTAGATGAAATAATTACAGGTAAATTACCCTCTTTGTCTAGAAAAGCATATTCCAAACCTTTTGGAAGTTCTTTGAGCTCAAGTGGTGGGTCTATAGGAGACTCCTTATTTGGTTGCTCATTTCGATCAAGAACTTTAAAAGTTTGTTCTATGGCGACCTCTTCTTCAACAAAGTGGTCAATCTCTTCACTTGTATCGGGTGGTTCATCTTCATCTTCAATTAGGGGGTCATTATTGCCGAATGGATATTTCATTGACCGTTCGAGATCGACACTTCTTTTAAATGCCCCTAATTGAAGAGGTAGATTGTTGTACTTCCGGTTTTTCAAAGCTTCGTGTGTTTTTACAAATGGTCGTCCCAACACTAGAGGAGCGTCATCAAGGATGACAAAGTCGGTTGGGATTACCATTTGATTTGTTTGAACCAAGATATCCTCAACTATACCGATTGATTTTATTACTTTCCGATTGGATAGAAAAATGGGTATTTGAAGTGGATAAAAATCACTAATACTTAATTTTTTGAAAATGTAGTTAGGCATTATGTTAACACAAAGATCTTTATCGATTGTGACATTACTAATAAACGAATTTTGAAAGAAACATGGAACCGGTGTAATGTTAATTTCAAATGGGTCTTCTTTTATTAGTGAGGTTTGATCATTAGTTAACTTAACACTTACCGTTTCGTCAATTTTAGTGTTAGTGTTTAACTCTTTTAAAAACTTAGCATGAGTGGGTACTAAACAATGATTTTCAAAAGAAGGTGACAAGAGATTAATTTCTTCAAAATTAGACTCTTCTTGAATTTTAACGTTGTCGGACTCACCTTTTTCGTTGTTTAACTCATGTGTAGGTTTTTCACTTATTTGTTCTTCCATTTTTACACTTTCGGTTATCTCTTCCTTTTTTAATTCTTCTCTTGTGCAGGACTCCTCTTCCCTTGCGCGAGATTCTCTTATACAGCGATCGATAACTCTAATGTGTTCTAATATCCTATCGGTCACTTCGGTTATAGAAAAAGAATCGGGATTTTCTAAGCTTGAATCCGGTTGTTCGACCCTTTGTTCCTCATAATACTCATGTGAAGTAGATGGTTCGTACCATTATTCTTCATTGTAAGCATATGATGGATAAGGTTCGTAATTTTGTTCTTCATAATACTCATATGAGGTGGGTTGTTCATGCCAAGGTTCCTCATAATAAGCATATGATGGTGGTGGCTCATATCTTGGTTCCTCAAAGTATGAGTATGAAGGCTCATACCTTGGTTCATCAAAATATGAGTATGAGGGAGGAGGTTCATACCTTTGGTCTTCATATGATGTGTATGAAGTTGATGGCTCGTACCTGGGCTCCTCATAGTAGGTGTATGAATTGGATGATTGATATGAGTGATTATATTGAACTGAGCGTGAGTTACGCCAATTAGTCCAATAATTACCCCTATAATCATCCTCCTCATAGGTGTAGTTGTAACCTCCTGAGTATTGATCCATAAGAATCACTCAGCAGACCACAACCGAGTCTCGAGATCAGAAAACAAAAATAAAAATGGAAACAATGGCTGGACACGGCCCCGTGTTCAGGATCTGTATCTGGGCGTTTTAATTAAATTTACTGATTTCGTTGAGCACGGGGCGTGTTCAGTGAACACGGCCCGTGTTCAAGCTACTGTTACTGGGTGTTTTTATAAAAATGTGCAGCACGGCCCCGTGTTCAGTGAACACGGCCCCGTGTACAGGATACTGTAAATGCAAAACTAAACTAAAATGCAGAAAATGTGCGCGTGTTTTAAAAAGGTTTTGAAAAACTGATTAGGCCGTCGATTTTAAGCTTTCTTAAAATCCTTGTGTCCCCGGCAACGGCGCCAAAAACTTGATGTGTGTGAAGTGTTATATATATTAGGTGTATATTTTAAGCCCCTTTAACACTTATTTTAGCCAAGTTTTAAATTTATAAAACACGATATTTCACTAACACTAAACACACATATGGGCAAGTGCACCCATCGTAAGCGTAGTATAGTGTTGGTAAGATACCGAGGTCGTCCAAGGACACAAGAGCTTTTAGTACCGGTTTATCCTCAACGTCTAATCAAAATAAAAAGTTTAGAAAAATGTTTTAAACTAAGAAAAATAAAAACTAACTAAAATGCTGAAAAATAAAATAAAAAGAAAAACAGATAGACAAGATGAATCACTTGGTTCCGACTCATATCTAGTGTAACCTTTGATTATTTCCGCACTTTTGCACATATTTAAGAGATTATCTTAGTTATTGTAGTAGGCCCCTCTTTTGAAGGTGACGTTACCCTCACCCCAGTAGTTTGAGTCAGCAAGGATACAATCCTAAAAGGGTGGATTATTGGAAGATAATTAATTAAGTTATTAATGCAAATTATGGTAGGCCCCTCTTTTGGAGGTGACGTTACCCTCGACTAAGTAGTCTGAGTCAGCAGGGATACAGTCCTAAATAGCCGGGTTATAGTATTAATAGTAGTTAACTTATGAGGGGATCAAAGAGTTTGGACCCCCGCCATCCAATACCGTTAAGTATTGAAGGAGGTCCTACTAAATTTGACTCAGGTCCATTGCAGGACCTCTAAACGCTGAACAATGGCAAGACCTTTACCAAACCGTTCCCTTAACCCCTGACCAGGTAACCAACATACCTCCATATAGACCGTGGAGATATGAATGGTGAAAATCTTTTATTTTATATAGACAGTAAAATAATGCCAAGACACCACGGACAAACGATAAGGAAAGATCACCTTCAACATAAGCAACTAGTTATTAAAGTCATTAATACAAAACCAAGTAAAAAGTGCAAAAGATTAGAAATAAAAAGTATTACACTAGACACTTTGTCTTCACCAAGTGATGTAAGAGACTTAGGCAAACATGGCCTTGATTGTCAAGAACTCTTACGATCAATCTTGGATCCCGAGACGACTCACACACTCTACGATGGACAATGGATGATGGTGGTGGATAATGGTGTTATGGTGGTGGTGGGTGGTGGGTGAAGTGTGAGAGAGGTGGTGTGCCAAGGGATGGTTTGAGCTTGAGCCAAGCACTTCTATTTATAGGCTGAACAGAAGCTCGGGCACGGCCCCGTGTCCAGTGGGCACGGCCCCGTGTCCACATCCTTCTCTTTCTTCATTTAATGCAGTTTTGTCTTTTTAGTTGACCACGCCCCCGTGTCCGCTGAGCACGACCCCGTGGTGCAGAAGAATCTTTGTACTATGCAGATTTGCTAGATTATGCGAATCTTATAGTTGACCACGGCCCCGTGTCCGCTGAGCACGGCCCCGTGGCCATAGAAGCTTCTACCACTTTGTCTTTTCTGCTGACACTTGGGCACGCCCTGTGCCGGCTGAGCATGGGGCGTGTTCAGGCTTCTGATCTCTTGTTTTGCTTGGGAAGATGCTGTCGTGGGGTCGGGCATGTCACGTCTTGTTCCTTTTCTTGTATTTATGTTAGATTTTGATGTCTTTTTGCTTCTTTTGTTAATTTGAGCTCATTTAATTCTGAAAATACAAAAGGAAGACAAAAGCACATTTTTTCCAACATTAGTACTAAAAAATGGTTAGTTTTATGCCTCATTTGATGAAATTTATATGTTGCATTTTTAACACATCAGTGCACTTGCCCATATGTGTGTTTAGTGTTAGTAAATATCGTGTTTTATAAATTTAAAACTTGGCTAAGGAAAGTGTAAAAGGGCTTAAAATATAGTTAAACCTATATATACACCTAACGCACATCAATAGTTTAAAAGATATGACAAGAATACATAAAAGAATTATAGTGGAGGGGAAAAAGTGTAAGTACCACCTAATTGTCCATAATTTTGTTAAAATAGAAGGATTAAAATGTAATTAATGTTTAAAAAGACTAATTTACCCTTATTTTAGGGTTGTACCTTATGCATTAAGGTGAAAAAAATTCTTATTTTTTGTATCTTAATATGCTTCTCACTCATGCATTATAATATAGTATAAGATGATAATAATAATAATAACAACATAAAGAGTCTCAAGGATGTTGAAATGCGATAGAACACATTACTTTAATCACTTGTACGCTAAGGGATCGTCTACTTGTACATTTTAATATGCACGTCGATATTGACCAACACAACTATTGAAACGTCGACAAAAATGAATAGGTCGTCACGGTACCTTTAGTTTTTTATAAACATTATAGTTTATAAGGTATTGCAAGAATACATAAAAGATATATAAGTTTGTTGTGGAGGGGAGGGAAATTGTAACTAATTATCCATAATTTTGTTAAAATTCAGGGTTTTAAGTATAATAAGATGGGAACTAAAATATAATTAATGTTTAAAAGACCAATTTACCTCATCTTAGGGGTGTTCATCGAATCGAATAACAAATTTTCGAATTAATCGAAGCGAAATTTTCAAATTTTTATTATTTTAACCTGAATTCGTATTCGATTCGATTTGTATTTAAAACTCGAATTCGATTTAATTCAAATACACCCTAAACAATAAATTATTTTACTTTCATTTTCTAAAACTACTACAAACTAATTATAATTAACATAAATTTAATAATTTGCAAAATTAATTAACCATCAACATGTCAAAACACCAAATTTTAGAAGATATGTTGGTTACTGATAGTGATTTAAGTTATGTAAAAATTTAGAAATAAGTAGTATGAGCTATTTGTCATTAGGTATGGTAATGCTATGAATAATAAACTTATCACTTATGGATGTAATTCATACTTTGGCCCAAATTTAGAAGTTATATGTGCGTGTATATATATGTGTGTGTGTGTGGACTTGTTCCTCATTCGGTTTTCTAGGCGAATACCTGTCACACCCCGATATTTCCACGTATTACCGGTGGGCCCGGTGGGGAGTATCGTGACGTAGTTGATACCATCATAGTCAAACAACACAAATTTAAAAGCACAGCGGAAGCAAAAGATATTTATATTATATCCGAATGAGAATATCAAAGTATTACAAACGGTATGTAAAAGATCCACAGGCGGATCAAATAAAAGAAAACTGTTCAACAGACTTCAGGCATCTAGAACTTGCAAGATTCCCTATTAACGCCCTGAGCTCCCAGCCAATTACGTACAGTACCTGTCACTTAACCTTTTTGGAAAATACGTCAGTTTACACTGACACTGGTAAATACAATTAACTGACTCATTTTGAAAATGTTTTAGAAAATTGATTTGAATGCATGAGGCACAAAAATTCTTTTATAACTTGGGACAATTTTATTAATAAAAATCTTGTATCTGATTTACATGTTTGTCCAACATTTAGGGCCGGTGATTTTACAATACAAGCCGGTCAAGATTAATCGACACACCATAAATATAACTCACAAGAAGACACCCTTACGAGTGAGTATATCTTTTACATACGCAACAGGAGGTGTTATGCCTACACCTTGTGCTTAAGTTATGGCCATTCACTTTTTAAATGAGCCAAGGATATCCAGGACACGGTCATTAACCCCTAATGTTATTTGTTATCAATCAATACAGATTAAAACGGGATTATGCAATTTAATCATCTCCGATTAAAAGGTTTCTACACCCGACCAAGCGGTATTTTTATAATACCGTATCCCAAGCTTGTATAAGGGAAAATAAGTTAAAAGTATTTACCTGAGCTAAATATAAATTCAATCCCAGCCGTATATCAAATCAGCAAGCACAAGTACTTCTACTGGGGCTCTTAATCTGGAACGAAGGTTTTATTAACCTATTAGATTCCTAACGGGTCTTGTTTAAGTTGAAACTTAGACCGGTTAGTTTTAAGAAAGGGTTTACGGTTCAAAACGCAAGATTAAGCGCGGACCGGTTCAGAATGTGATTTAGACCCGACAAGTTTGGAGACTTGTATAATATGGGCAAACTAAACACATTCTGGATTTTGAAGTGAAAATGATAAGGTTTGACCCGTTTCGGTTATTTATGCAAACTAGTTACACAAACCGACCCGAACGCGAAACATGCGTAACGGGTAACCATAAGAGTCATAAACATGTTCCAAAAATTAATATGCCTTAAATATGTTGTGATATTAGTAGGTTATCTTCCATTATGCCCAAAATGAATTTAAAACCAATTTATGCCCCGTAGGGGTATTTTGGTCATTTTAAAGGTTATTGTAGGTCCCGGTTTGAATCCGTTTCGATTGCGAACCGACTCGTGAACGTGCGGAATCCGTACACGATCGTGACCGAAAACACGAGACGTAATATAATATGTGATTCTATTGACGAATATGAAAACGTACAAAGCACCTGAATCACGATGTCACTTTCTCTCTCTACTTTCTCTCTCTAGCTCCTATCTTCTCCAAAGTCTTCAAAATGAGCAAAGTGACAAAAGTTCCTAAAAGAAACCCTAAGGCTCCTATTTATAGGCCAAGGCTTATAAAGAGAGTTCCCCTTATTTACTATAATGCCACCTTGCCTTTTTCTAGATATTTCTAACTATTACAATATAAGCACTAGATTTAAACTATTTCTACTACGGTCTTGAGATGACGGAGGCGATAGACATATTGCACTAACAGACTCCCCCTTGGATATTGCCGCAGTCAATCTCAAACATTTAGACAGGCTCGTAGCTTCTGGTCTTTCTCTCTCTCACTGAGTCTTCTTGAAGCTTTAACACATTTTCAGCAACGAAGACTCCCTCTTGCTCGAACAGAATCCCCGTGGATCTGTCTTCAGCTTCAGCTCCCCCTTTAGGTAGACTCTTCAGGCTCCCCCTTTCATCAAGCTTCCGTGCTTTGGGATCGACACCTGGCTTTCCGGTTACAAGCTCCTCTGGGATAGTTACGTGTCTCCTTGAATGCACGCTCCCCCTTTCGTTGAGCTCATCTTCAGACTCCCCCTTAGACTCTGCTGTCGGGATCGTAGTCTGGTACAACATCTGCAATACTCAAACGTTTATAAGTAACAACGTTTTGAACTTCCAGGATTGAAAACCTGGCTCTCTCAGCTTTTGCTAAAATATTTTACAATGAAAACATTTTCGATTGTCCAGTTATCGTAACCTGGCTCTATTAAACTTTCTAAATCAAGATCCTGGGACTAAGATATAATAATATGAAATATATCTAGGATTACTTGATACTATCCCCCTATCAACAATCTTGAAAGATTTGGCAGTTTCAGCGAACCGGATCGGAAACTGGCTCTTTTACAGATTTTAACAGTATAAGCATCCAAATCCCTCACAATTAATCATCCAAGTCCAACTTAATGACCTTGGAGATATCACAAACTGTTTTTGATTTTTGATTTTTTTTAAAACATCAAGCTTCAAATTAATGAACTTGTTTTATTTTCAGAAACACACTCAGCATACTTAGATTTTGAAACTCAGTTCTCAGACATCGGTTGTCGAAAATAAAGCAGAATCAAAAATCTTTTTGTATTTTTCTAAAAATATAAAGCAGTAAAGAAATATGTACAAACATATTTACAGACAATATTTTTGTTTGAGTTTGCGTCAGAGGATCATATCAGTTTATGACAAATCACAAGTACCGTTGAGCTTTAAAACACTTTAAGAATTAAACAATTCACTTAGATTGTCGATATACTTGTCCACTTTAAATTTTCATACAAATTTCAACTGATTCAGGATACGAATTAGGTATTTTAAGAACTTAAACCCATTCATGTGTCCCACCTCTTGAATATACTCCCGTATCCAGATCCCAATAATCAGTCTTACAGGTAATTATAACACAAATGATATCTGTAAGGGGTTAATAAATTATGAAGAATCATGAGAGCTCAGGTCAGAACTACCGTTCAGCAGAGAGATCATGACTCAACTTGTGGGTGTGTCCCCTTTAGAGGATCTTTTTTACAACAACATTGCTAAGCAATTTTATTGTCTTATCATATATGCTGAGGGTGATGCTGTGTTTCAAGCATTTGCGGAAAGTATTATTCGAGGACCAGGTCAGAACTTCCATTCAGCAGAAGTCCCGGAATAATACCCCAGACATCATTGAGTATAAAAACCTAGTATATCAGATTATGAGACCTTTCAAACGAGATTTCAGGGGTTACCTATATATCCAAGTAGTGTTCCCCACGAAATAAGCAAGTGTTTGAATTTAGGTTTATATCCCGAAAAAGTTTACTAAAAGTATAAAAACCTATCGGCATATCATCAGTGAGACTGTTTAACGCTATTTAATCAATACATTTCTTTAGCATACTGTAACTGTCTACTGACGTACTTATAATTTCCTATTCTTTAACACAAAACTCAATTTTTAATTTTATCATGTTTTTGGCTTTTTCAAAATTTTCAAATGTTTTTGGATTTTCTGACAATATTACTCCCCCTAAAATGCAAAACCATTCTAAAGAAAATTTGACAAACCGACACTGATAGCTTTGTCTCGCCATCCATTTTCTGCTTCTCATGCACTGATTTACAAAAATATAACGTACCCCCATGATTTACAACCCATTGATTTTCGACAGTTTGAAAACCGTTTTTCAATCTTGTGAAAGTAATCATGTTTGTTCAGCCGTGAGGGTTTCGGCGTATTCAATCAACATATTTTTGAACTTTTTGAATATATTTGACAAAAACAAAACATATTTTTGGTTTTTCAAAATTTTTCAATTTTTAGGGTTTTTGAAATATTGTTTATTTATGTACAGAAAACAAACAAACTCCCTGTTCAACCAAACCAGGGTTCAGCAGCCTTCTCCTCCTGTGCCAGGCTGCTCATCAATTCTCTTTCTTGACAATCAAACTTCATGAGCACCTGCACAATCATAAACACTCAATTACTTGAACAATTTAGCCCAGGTCTGTTGGACCTTAGGCATTTCAACACAATAAACTTCATTCAACTTTGGAAATTCTTTGTCATTATTCACAAAAATGTTTTCATCTTTGACTTCGACCTTTTCATCTTTTATCAAATTCACTTGTTTCTTAACACTCCATGTTTGACCTTTCGGAGTACCTCTTTTGTAAAAATGTGATTCTTTTTGAACATTTTGTTTTTGAACAACAACTTTTGGTTTCCAAAACTCTTGGGGTTTTGTCATATCAACAGATGTGTTCCAACTTTGTGTTGTTCTGAATCTGGGTGTGTGAGAAATCTGTGTTTGTTTTGAATCAGACCTAGTCTGTTTTGGTTTCCAAGTTTGATTCGAAGCATTGTTTGTGTTGTACCTCCAAGTTTGTTTTGAATCAAATCTGGTTAACCTTTGTTTCACATCCTTTTGTTTCTCAACATTTTCAGGCTTCTTTTTGTCAACATCCACAGGTTTCAGATTTGGACACTTTCGTGCAAGATGTCCAATTTGATTACACTTAAAACATGTTCTTTTTGAAACATCTTTAACCTGTGGTTGTTGCCTTTTCTTTTGAGCACAAAACTCTTCATTAGACTGTTGTCTAAATTTGAGTTTTTCTTCTTCTTCAAAACTTTTTCCTTGAACAAAACTCATCTTTGCCTGAGAATTTGGCACTTCATTTTTCTTCCAATTTTGTTTCTTTTTATAACCCAACCCAGCCTTCATGTTTTTCTTCTTGAAACCAGGTTTATTATAAAAAGTTTTGTGACTTTTACCAACAAACTTTGAAATTTCCGACTTCTCAATCTCAACCATTTTGAAAACTTTATCGACCTTTTCTGAAATCACATTCTGAATCGGAAATACAATATCTAAGAATAGTTTGTCCGATCCAATCATGGTATAAACCAATGCTTTTGAATCATCATTCAAATTTTTCTCGGATTTTGTGTTTTTCAGATATCCATCATAAAGATTTCCTTCATCTTCATCCTGTGATCCAGACTTACCTTTTGTAGACTCATCTTTCAAAACGCTTTCAACAACCTTACTTACCACCTCTGAATCATTAGCATCATCAGATTTGGAGTAAGTCACATCGATACTTTCAGGTAACTGGTCAGCTATGTTCAAACCCTTTGCCACCTTTTCCTCATCATAAAAAGTATAATTGTTTCTCAATGGTGGTGGTACCTGATGAAATTCTGAACCAATACCCTTTTTGAAATTGTCAGTATCTTTGTCATCTGGTGTGATGTTGAAAATGCGTTCGAGAATGTACGAAGAGTTATGATAACTTTGAAGTTTGGTAACAACCTTTTCTTTTTCAGCCAAGACTTGTTTAAGATTAGCAATTTCATCAACACACTTGTTTAATTCAATTTGCTTTTCTTTAAACTTTCTTTCATACATTTCTTTAGTGACTAAAGTTTCTGACAATCTTTGATCAAAACTTTTGACTTGGCTCTTCAAAGTATCATAAGCTTCCTGTACTCTCTGAGTCGACCACTTTAAAGAATCATACTGTTTTTGTAAATCTTGAAATTTAGATTCTTTTTCAACACAATCGACACATTTTGCTGAACACATTTGTCTATACACATCATTATCCTTTTCAAGATCTTGACATTTCTGTGTTAGCTTTTCGACTTTTAATTTCAAAATTTCTTCTTTTTCAATCATATCTTTACATTTTGTTTTGAAAACATTTTCAATTTTATTTGTTTCAATTTCTTTTATTTTTATTATTTCATCCTTTTCGGTACAGGCTTTGCACATTTCTATGCAATTCCTGCACTTGTTTTCTTTTTCATCAACCAATTCAACATTCGACAAGTCAGAAGATTTTCTTACCTCAGTCTCTTTCAGCACCGGTTCTTCTGTCTGATCTTCCTCTTTTTCTTCTTTCTGTTCATCTACTATCTTCTGTTCTTCTTCAACAGCAAGCTTTGCGACAGTTTTCACTTCCTCAATCATCTTCTTCAATTCTTCTTCTTTTCTCCTTTTCATTTCTACCACCTTCGGTAGACTTGCTTCAAAAACTTCTTTTATCTTCTTCATTAAATCCGGCAAGTAACTTTTATCAGAAAGCCTTCTTGTGTTGAAAGTGCCCTCTCTTGGAAACAAATTTGTTACTGCCTCAAAATCCACTTTTGAAGGGTCAACCACTGGATTACCCTGTGGATCCATATAACATTCCAGTTCATCATTCCATCTTTTGGCTCTTTTTGCTTCCTTAAATGGTTCATCCAACTTGCTAATCTCCCATCTCGCACAGTCTCTTCTCCACCATCTATCATGAGCACTTTCTTCTGACATTTTAAATCTTCTTCTTGATATTCGCCCCTTGTAAATCTTTAATCACCTGAAATACGAACAAACAAACACAGTGAGTTTAATCAAATTTGTCAGACGATCGTAAAAGAATTTGATCCGTTCGGATGGATCAAAATTCGAATGAATGATGTTGGCCCAATTCGGATGAAGTGTCTCGAACGGATGAGTTGGTCTGGATGATGATTCGTCCGGATGGTGAACCGGATGACAATACGCACGAGTGGGTATCCGCACGGGTGGTGATCCACGCGGGTGGGGATCCGGAGATGTTATACGCACGGGTGGGGATCCGTGTGACTAATGTGATGCGTACGGGTGGGAATCCGTGCGTGTGAAAATGGTGAAGCTTATCCGTGCGAGAAACTTATCCGGATGGGTGACACACGTCCTGCATTAAGACAATTCTCATCAATGGCCGACAACAATTAATCAAGTTTTAATTCTATAGGACCTCAATTGATACCAACTATTATGAATCACGTGACCACATGCTCACCGAATGAATTAATCACTTACTTGGATACACGTGACTTTCTGATGTAGTTTATAATGACAACAAACAATAGCAATCACATGCACACCGAAAGCAATTAATGACTCACATGTATCATTGATAATGTTGACTGACAAACCTGAAAATATTGACTAAAGTGACAAGTTCGGGTGATGTTGAGACACGTATTGTTATCCGTGCGTGTGGCAGGGTCAACAAAAAGTCAATACGTATTATGTCATCCGTGCGTGCGACTTATGCGTACGGATAGGTCAACAATCAGTCAACGCGTATTATGTCATCCATGCGTGCGACTTATGCGTACGGATAGGTCAACAATCAGTCAACGCGTATGGTCATCCGCACGGATTGCCATCCGCGCGGAGAACAACAAACGTAACAGCAGCAACTTTTATCATATTTCGATCAAAAAATCTCAAATTTCTCACAAAATACTTTGAATTAAAGTCTGAAATTTTATAGGCTTATTGATTAGTTGTTTTCGCACATCATATTAAAAAATCAGCCGATTTGGACCGTAAAATCCCGTTCAATTTGTCGAAAAACCGTAGAAAATGTGAAGAATAAGTAGAATATGAAGAAATCGATGATATTCAGATCTGAAATCGACGTAATCTTGTGCGTAATCGTGTGATAGATCAGTGCAATCGAGCTCCTGCTCTGATACCACTTGTAGGTCCCGGTTTGAATCCGTTTCGATTGCGAACCGACTCGTGAACGTGCGGAATCCGTACACGATCGTGACCGAAAACACGAGACGTAATATAATCTGTGATTCTATTGACGAATATGAAAACGTACAAAGCACCTGAATCACGATGTCACTTTCTCTCTCTACTTTCTCTCTCTAGCTCCTATCTTCTCCAAAGTCTTCAAAATGAGCAAAGTGACAAAAGTTCCTAAAAGAAACCCTAAGGCTCCTATTTATAGGCCAAGGCTTATAAGGAGAGTTCCCCTTATTTACAATAATGCCACCTTGCCTTTTTCTAGATATTTCTAACTATTACAATATAAGCACTAGATTTAAACTATTTCTACTACGGTCTTGAGATGACGGAGGCGATAGACATATTGCACTAACAGTTATAAGGGAGGTTAAATGATAATCTGAGGTTTTGGTCTAAAATGATTAGTAAATATATTTATTTTAATAAGTTATATCAGTAAAATATCTCATATATGTGAAATTTATCATTTATGGCCAAACTATGCACCGTAGGGGCATTTTGGTCATATCACATATGCTTTAAGGGTTAATTTTGGAAATCTGAGTTCAAAACTTTTATTTACTATTAAAGTATAAAAAATTATTCATAACATCAGTAGGTATCAAGCTTTAGGTGCCCAATATGGTTTTAAACCATACTATGCGCCTAAATCGCATAAAAGTCGGTATTTGACGATATTCGGGTTGATTAATGAAATCTGAGATTTTAATCAACCTTTACTATTTAAAATACTTATTTATCATATAAAATCAGTAGAAAAAGGTTTGGTATGTAAAGGATGTGTAAAACTCATTTTATTAGTGAAAAGGGCATTATCGTCAATTACCGAGTCTATGCGATAACTCTATGTTATGATCAGATTAAAATTTTATAAAAATTTCCAAAAATCCCTAAATATTATATTATATCAGTAGGTAAAAGGTTTGATGACAAAATTTGAGTTTAAATAGGCTTTATGCTGAAATTGTCGTTTAATTAATAAAGAAGCTTTCAATTTACGCTATTGCGCATAACTCCTATTTTTGACCACGAACTGATGTGAAATTTTATGGACATGTTTATAAATCAGTAATAAAGGTTTTAGTCCTTCCACATTTTCAAAAATCTTGTTTTAAAATCAAAAGGGCATTATGGTCAACATTTAGGCATTATGGAAACATGTAATGAACTCTAATTCTAAAGGAGCAAGTAGTATAACTTCAGGAGGTTATACTAACATATAACATGGTCACAAAGGAACCCTAAGGCATAATTAAACTAACTAATTTGGGTCAGAACTGAAAGTCAAAGCAAAAGTCAACTTTTGCGACCTTCGGTTCCAAACCGAGCCTATACTTAGAATTGTCGGGTAGAATCATGCTTAGGCATGTTCAACTAATATTTACCAAGTTATTAAAGTGAGAAAACTGATTCTATGGTTATTATACTATTAGTTATGAATTTTTATTTAAAACTAACCCGTTTGACTTTTATTTGACCCGACAATTAAACTAAGTAAACGTGGTAATTAGGAGGTGCCCTTTTGAGGGTTAAACACCTACCTAATTACGGTCACGTAGCCATGTTCGTTGCGAACCATGGCTTAGCCATTTAAAAGTCAAAGCGTTTATCGAAACGTTTGACCTTTCGGCTATAACCGCTAAAAATTTAAACTAAGCACGAAAGGGGACTTACAAAAGGGTCCAAGTAAGGAGGGTTGATCCTAATTTCTCAGGTATGAGGAGCAAAGTCCCCAACTTAGAGAATTCAAGATCAAGTGTGGGTTATGAAGGAAAAGAGGTGGGGTATTTATAGGTTTTTCGGAACCGTTAAGATCGTTCATCGATAAACGTGATCAAATCTGGACCGTACACCTTTACCCACTGTTTTATATTACAATGGGCAGCCCCTAGGATTGAAAATACCATGTGCAAAGGCTGGAAACAAGCTGGAACAGGCTGTCTGCAGCTGTTTCTGCATCTGGGCATGGCTTACGGACCGTAAGGTCCGCAGTGTTGAGGTCCGTAAGGACCTGGTCAGCCAAACAAGTTTCATTTGTTGACATTTTTAGTCCCTGCACTTCCAAACGCTATTTCCGACTCATCTAAGGCCCGTTAAACCATTTTAAGGCTCTATTATGATGCCTAAGTATGGGGAACATGAAACATGCTAAAAAATATGCCGGATGTCGGTTCGTTTGGTCGTACGGTCACGTTGTTCGGTTAATTACGACGAAACACGGACGGACGCGAAAAACGAACCAATTGACGCGACGAATGGAATTTTATCAAGCCAAATACTAAAATAACATATTTTAGTGTTTACATAAATTTTTGGATGTCCGGATATATTCAGAACGTAAGATATGCACGAAAATGCAAACTTGTGCACTTTTTGACACTTTTAGTCCCTGTTGATCAAATAAGTTTATTTTTGTGCACCAAACACCTCTATGCCCATATCTAAGATATGTAAAGGATATTTAGGGCATGTTTAAATTATTATCATATTCCGGAAGGTTCGATACTATACGAATTGATAGACTTTTGCAGTTTGACGCAAATAGTCCCTCTAATGCGCAGACTTGCGCATATCATCGTTTAATAGTATTGGAGCCTTATCTAATCCATATTAGGTATTTATGAGAGTATTAAAAGCATCATAATGCTTCGGGTTCGCTAAAAGGTCATTCAGAGGTATAATTAAACATATTGACACTTTTAGTCCCTCTAACTTGCAAAGTTGCGCGTAACTTCACTTATAGGCATAAAAGCCTTGGACGGCCAATGGTTGGCATTCCCGAGAGTAAAATCAAATATCATGAAGCTCCCGGTTTGTTAAAAGGTCTCTCAGAGGTAAGAATTAACATGTTGACGCTTTTAACCCTTTATTGCGCAAACTTTCAATTAATTACACAAACGGCTACACTTGATCAACAAGTGGCTCATTCGTGAATATAAAACCGAAAAAGGTTATTTAAAAAAAACTTATTTTAGATATGTTAATACTTCCAGTTCTTTCATAATCAATATTTTTCGATTTTTCGAAAGATTTAATCCCTTAAATTCAAGGTTTGACTTTATTAGGGTTTATTACACGTGTCAATACATCATTGGACGTGATTTTACGAGGTGTTACATCCTCACCCCCTTCAAAGAAATCTCGACCTCGAGATTTGCTAAAGTAATGGAAGTACTTTCTGATGTATCATGGACTTAACTTCCCCAGTATATTTGGGCCTCTAATGCACCCTAGTTGACTTCTATGATATGTACATGTATCCTTTTGGAGCTTCTTAACCTGTCGATCCTTAATCGATATGGGTTTCTTATTAAATCAAAAATTTTCATTAATCTGCATACCATTATGTGATAATGCGTTTTGACTTATTGGCGAAACCTATCCTTGAATCACTAATGTGGGTCATATTGCGAGCTCCACCAAGCTCCTTATATAGGTTTTTAGCTTATAAGCTATTGACCTTTGTTGCATTCGATTTCTCGACTATTCCTATATATCCAGGGCTTAACTTACCCTGAGAAATTTAAAATTTAGCACACCCTTCATGGGGCGATACCTTCCATTGAACCTTATTCCTTATTAAGGACTTAAGAAGGTTGCGACTTTTATAAATCCTAAATTTTCTGCCGATTACTGGCAACTTTAAGATGATTATGAATTCAAATGATCTTATTTGTTGTTTCCAATGCAACTTTCAGATTCTGATAATCGGACTTACCAATCTATTGTTCTAACAATGGATGTTTAACATTCCATTTACACAAGGTCCCCAAAGGAGCAGCCTTAATACTTACATAATAATTGTTATGGAAAAACTTATTTTATGGTGAGGTGGTTATTCCAACCACTGCTTAAAACTAATCCTTAGGAATAGCTAATCCTTACAGCTAGTCGAACAAGTCGACGATCCTGGGAAGCTAATGGTGATTCTTAATTGTTGCCTAAATAGGGTTGCGGTAATCAATGCATAAGCAAAATGAACCGTCTTTCTTAGTTAGCAATACCGAACTCTTAGAATATTTAGCTAGGCTATATGAACCTTCATCTTAAAACTCACTTAATCAGGGTTCCGATTCTTCCAATGATGGTACTAGATATCATGGAGATTTCATAATGATGCAGCCCTAAGGGGGATGTTAATCTTAACTCTACTCGCCTCAGGAGGTAAACAGGGTAACCTCTGGAGAAGATAATCAAGGTACAAGGAGGTTACAGAGATTTTCCAAATCTCAGGCTTTAATTCATTCATCATAGTCTGTGTCAGATAAGTGACACATTTATGTCACGAGTCCACGAATTCCTTAATCGGAGACATTTATTTGGACAATTCCATTCTGGATATCTTCTTTGAATACCATTAGTTGACTTTAGTACCATATGACTATTGGAATATCCTTGTAGTTCCATGCATTAAACCTCCATACTGATTAGGCATGGAAGCAATCTATGGGGCTTATTAAGATACACCAGCCCTCATATGGCGCTTTTTGTCATACCATTTGGTATTCTTAATCGATAGAGATCAAGAGATATCAACTACATATTCTGACGTACTTCATCTGGAGAGAGGGTGTACTAGAATTTTACGACTGAAGATCTCTGACAGGAATAGAAGAAATGGTTCCTATGATTTTGTCTGTAAGTTTTACCTTACGCTTAATATCTAGGGTTCTTATGGAAGATTTTAAAAGTTTGTTATACTTATAGTTTATGAGGGATTTGGAGCAAGTAGTATTCGGCTCTTTGAACTTTTTCACAGCCTTCTTCACAGCTTTTCCAACAGCTGCGTCTATCATAGTTTGAAGAACATCTTTGGAATTTCTAAGGTTTACAATTGTAGCATCACTAGCATGCGTCGCATCATCAATGGCGTGATTGACTGATGTCTTATCCGAGTTTGTCATACTCAAGATTTGGTTCCTATCACTAAATGAATCAATTTCTTAGTTGCAATCCAACAACTGCTATTCATCACCCTGATGGCCTTAACATATACTAACCATGGTATCATTAAACCATACATGCCAATATAGTACTAACATTCTTAATGAACGTTATATTTAAAAATATATCAATATTACTTAGCCTAGGTCTCAAAAGACCTTCAATGGCATTTAAGGTTTGGACCTAGTCCATCACCTTTTTGACAGGGGATCAAAATGTCACATCTGTCTTTTTTTTTTATATTGATCAATTTAGATAGCTTGAAAGCTTGCCATAAGGATATCAGAAAAGAGTGATTCCTAATAGATATAAAATATCTATCTAAGATTTGTTGGAGCATTCTCTAAAGCATCATCGGCCAATTTCTACCTCGCGTTATATGACCGGAGTCCTAATCAGGCGGAGACAACAGTTTACAACATTTATTGCTCATAATAGACTTATATGTGCCATCATCAAATAAATTTATGCATAAACTTCTTGATAAGGAAGGGTACCTGCTATAGTGTCATCATTCTGCTCCATCTTCTGGGCGTTCCTCTGGAAGACTCATGCGTTTGTCTTCCTGGCCTCTTCATGCTTCTTTACAAGTTTTGGGCAGTTGGTTTTGATGTGCCCTTCTTCGTTACAATTGTAACATGTCGCATTCTTCAACTCCTTGCAATCTAAAGTCTTGTGGCCCTTGGTCTTGCAAATTCCACACAGTTTAGCACGTGGGTCAATTGTACATTTTCCAGAATGTTGCTTTTTGCAGTTACTGCATTTGGGTCTATTATTAGACTGACTCGAGTTTTTCCTAAACTCGGAATCTTTCCCGTGCTCAGAGCTTCCCTTCTTCTTCTTGTTAGATTGATGAGAGTTTTCCTCTTTCCTTTTTCCCTCGCCGAAAGTTTTAACCGACTTATTCATGATAGCATCTAAAGTGAGAGATAAGGATAAGTCCACCGCGGACCTATATGTGGTAGGCCTAGATGCTTTCAAATTTCCCTTTATCTCTGGTGCTAGGCCTCTAATGAAACGCGCTAAGCGTTTAGGTTCAGGGGTGACTAAATAAGGAACTAGGTGGGACATAGTGTTGAAACTTGTCACATATGCCTGACAATCCAAATTCTTCATGACCAGAGTCAAGAAGTCTGATTCTATCTTTTCTACCTCATGCTGAGGGCAAAAATTTTCCTTGATTAATGCAACGAATTGATCCCAAGATAAGTTGTAGAGTAGGACCTTTCCCGTGGCTTGGAGCAATGATCTCCACCATGCCAACGCTTCTCCTTTAAATGTTTGTGAAACAAATTTCACAACATCTTGTCCTGCACAACCGCTGATGTCAACAACAGTGTCCATCTCATCGAGCCATGTCATGCAATCGATGGCTCCTTTCTCTCCTGTAAAGTCTCTGGGCTTGCAGGAGACAAAATATTTATATGAGCAGCTCTTAACTGGTGCCTCTTGATGAAGCACAATCTTTCTAGACAGGACACTCCTCTGATTTGACGAGTTATGAACATCGTCTTCCTTTGTCTCATGTGATTTAGAAGGGGGCTTACTACGAGCCACAGATAAAGTCCTAGAGTGTGTATCACTTGATTCATTATATTATCTGTCAAGAGCTCGAGTAACAGCATCATCTATTAATGCCTGTAGTTCTGCACCAGTTATATTAATTCTGGTGGTATCATTGTTCTCCTTCAGGTGGCTGTTAACCTCTTCTGATCCAACCATGTAGCTTGATTGCTACATAAATATTGACAACGATTTATTCAAAGGGTATTATGGAATTATCATTTTTGATGATTCATTAACCCTGGTAATATAAACCATATGGGTTAATTTGTTAATTATATTAGTATTTTTGTTATAATCTATCCTAGTATATAAAACATTAAGGATATTAAAGTGGCACAACAGGCCTTGTCACGAGGACAGTTTTGATTTATAAGCCATGATCGTTTGGGATCGAGGCATTTAAGGTTTGAGCATAGTTGGTTACTTTTCTTGATAGAGAGTCGAAGACTACAACTGTCTCTTGTCTTTTAGGGCAATAGATATAGCCCGTAAGCATTTCCCTTCTAAGGGATGTTTATGATATGATCATCTTTTCAGATGTTATTAGTCGAGATCGTATGGATCATACCGACTATTATGCTTGGACATGGTCCAACATTTTTAGACAGGAGGTCAAAGACCACCACTGTCGTTGTCTTGTCGGACAACAAGTTTAGCCCGTAGGCACTTCATCACTAACGGATGTTTATAACATGATCATCTTATAGGATGATATAAGCCATGATTTCTATATCATTAGGCCATATAAGAAAATTGGAAGAATCCAATATAAGGATGACTGTTGTGATTTTCTCGAATCACATTTGTCAAGAGTGCTAACACGTCCTTAGGTGTTAACAAGGATCTGAATCTCTTAAATAGGTCTTACCATCTTGGCCATGTCTTAAAATAACACGTGGCTAGGTCTTGTCCTTTTTAGATTTTGCCATTTTATTATAATGGTAGATCTTATAAAAGGAATGTTACTTTTCATTTAATTCATTTTTCATGTTTAGAATGAAAACTTAAATTTAATCATTCCACTACAAAATTAAAAAGTACAGGTGTGCCCTAGACGGGACTTGAAAGGAACGATGTTGTCCTCGAAGGGACTGAAAGATAAATATGCCCTTATAAGGACTATTAAAGAAACGATCTTCAGCAAAAGGAGTTTTCTTCTTTACTTTACTTCTGATGGTTCTCTCCCTGGATGCTCGTTTCATCCTAACCGTGGTACGAAGCTCAGCATATCAAGGCTCCGGATGTGGAGAATTTCCATTACGGCTTCTTCGCTTGGCGACGTATCCAATATATATAAAAATTGGAAGCAAAAATTTTCAGATTAGGATTGAGAGTATTCCTATGTTAAGTCTAGACTCAGAAAGTTTAAGAAATGTGCTACTGTGTCATTGAGATTAAACAAAAAAAGGCTAGTGTTTAATTCACTCAATGTTGGCTCTGATACCAACCTGTCACACCCCGATATTTCCACGTATTACCGGTGGGCCCGGTGGGGAGTATCGTGACGTAGTTGATACCATCATAGTCAAACAACACAAATTTAAAAGCACAGCGGAAGCAAAAGATATTTATATTATATCCAAATGAGAATATCAAAGTATTACAAACGGTATGTAAAAGATCCACAGGCGGATCAAATAAAAGAAAACTGTTCAACAGACTTCAGGCATCTAGAACTTGCAAGATTCCCTATTAACGCCCTGAGCTCCCAGCCAATTACGTACAGTACCTGTCACTTAACCTTTTTGGAAAATACGTCAGTTTACACTGGTAAATACAATTAACTGACTCATTTTGAAAATGTTTTAGAAAATTGATTTGAATGCACGAGGCACAAAAATTCTTTTATAACTTGGGACAATTTTATTAATAAAAATCTTGTATCTGATTTACATGTTTGTCCAACATTTAGGGCCGGTGATTTTACAATACAAGCCGGTCAAGATTAATCGACACACCATAAATATAACTCACAAGAAGACACCCTTACGAGTGAGTATATCTTTTACATACGCAACAGGAGGTGTTATGCCTACACCTTGTGCTTAAGTTATGGCCATTCACTTTTTAAATGAGCCAAGGATATCCAGGACACGGTCATTAACCCCTAATGTTATTTGTTATCAATCAATACAGATTAAAACGGGATTATGCAATTTAATCATCTCCGATTAAAAGGTTTCTACACCCGACCAAGCGGTATTTTTATAATACCGTATCCCAAGCCTGTATAAGGAAAAATAAGTTAAAAGTATTTACCTGAGCTAAATATAAATTCAATCCCAGCCGTATATCAAATCAGCAAGCACAAGTACTTCTACTGGGGCTCTTAATCTGGAACGAATGTTGTATTAACCTATTAGATTCCTAACGGGTCTTGTTTAAGTTGAAACTTAGACCGGTTAGTTTTAAGGAAGGGTTTACGGTTCAAAACGCAAGATTAAGCGCGGACCGGTTCAGAATGTGATTTAGACCGGACAAGTTTGGAGACTTGTATAATATGGGCAAACTAAACACATTCTGGATTTTGAAGTGAAAATGATAAGGTTTGACCCGTTTCGGTTATTTATGCAAACAAGTTACACAAACCGATCCGAACGCGAAACATGCGTAACGGGTAACCATAAGAGTCATAAACATGTTCCAAAAATTAATATGCCTTAAATATGTTGTGATATCAGTAGGTTATCTTCCATTATGCCCAAAATGAATTTAAAACCAATTTATGCCCCGTAGGGGTATTTTGGTCATTTTAAAGGTTATAAGGGAGGTTAAATGATAATCTGAGGTTTTGGTCTAAAATTATTAGTAAATATATTTACTTTAATAAGTTATATCAGTAAAATATCTCATATATGTGAAATTTATCATTTATGGCCAAACTATGCACCGTAGGGGCATTTTGGTCATTTCACATATGCTTTAAGGGTTAATTTTGGAAATCTGAGTTCAAAACTTTTATTTACTGTTAAAGTATAAAAATTTATTCATAACATCAGTAGGTATCAAGCTTTAGGTGCCCAATATGGTTTTAAGCCATACTATGCGCCTAAATCGCATAAAAGTCGGTATTTGACGATATTCGGGTTGAGTAATGAAATCTGAGATTTTAATCAACCTTTACTGTTTAAAATAACTTATTTATCATATAAAATCAGTAGAAAAAGGTTTGGTATGTAAATGATGTGTAAAACTCATTTTATTAGTGAAAAAGGCATTATCGTCAATTACCGAGTCTATGCGATAACTCTATGTTATGATCAGATTAAAATTTTATAAAAATTTCCAAAAATCCCTAAATATTATATTATATCAGTAGGTAAAAGTTTTGATGACAAAATTTGAGTTTAAATAGGCTTTATGCCGGAATTGCCGTTTAATTAATAAAGAAGCTTTCAATTTATGCTATTGCGCATAACTCCTATTTTTGACCACGAACTGATGTGAAATTTTATGGACATGTTTATAAATCAGTAATAAAGGTTTTAGTCCTTCCACATTTTCAAAAATCTTGTTTTAATATCAAAAGGGCATTATGGTCAACATTTAGGCATTATGGAAACATGTAATGAACTCTAATTCTAAAGGAGCAAGTAGTATAACTTCAGGAGGTTATACTAACATATAACATGGTCACAAAGGAACCCTAAGGCATAATTAAACTAAGCTAATTCGGGTCAGAACTGAAAGTCAAAGCAAAAGTCAACTTTTGCGACCTTCGGTTCCAAACCGAGCCTATACTTAGAATTGTCGGGTTTAATCATTCTTAGGCATGTTCAACTAATATTTACCAAGTTATTAAAGTGAGAAAACTGATTCTATGGTTATTATACTATTAGTTATGAATTTTTATTTAAAACTAACCCGTTTGACTTTTATTTGACCCGACAATTAAACTAAGTAAACGTGGTAATTAGGAGGTGCCCTTTTGAGGGTTAAACACCTACCTAATTACGGTCACGTAGCCATGTTCGTTGCGAACCATGGCTTAGCCATTTAAAAGTCAAAGCGTTTATCGAAACGTTTGACCTTTCGGCTATAACCGCTAAAAATTTAAACTAAGCACGAAAGGGGACTTACAAAAGGGTCCAAGTAAGGAGGGTTGATCCTAATTTCTCAGGTATGAGGAGCAAAGTCCCCAACTTAGAGAATTCAAGATCAAGTGTGGGTTATGAAGGAAAAGAGGTGGGGTATTTATAGGTTTTTCGGAACCGTTAAGATCGTTCATCGATAAACGTGATCAAATCTGGACCGTACACCTTTACCCACTGTTTTATATTACAATGGGCAGCCCCTAGGATTGAAAATACCATGTGCAAAGGCTGGAAACAAGCTGGAACAGGCTGTCTGCAGCTGTTTCTGCATCTGGGCATGGCTTACGGACCGTAAGGTCCTCAGTGTTGAGGTCCGTAAGGACCTGGTCAGCCAAACAAGTTTCATTTGTTGACATTTTTAGTCCCTGCACTTCCAAACGCTATTTCCGACTCATCTAAGGCCCGTTAAACCATTTTTAAGGCTCTATTATGATGCCTAAGTATGGGGAACATGAAACATGCTCAAAAATATGCCGGATGTCGGTTCGTTTGGTCGTACGGTCACGTTGTTCGGTTAATTACGACGAAACACGGACGGACGCGAAAAACGAACCAATTGACGCGACGAATGGAATTTGATCAAGCCAAACACTAAAATAACATATTTTAGTGTTTACATAATTTTTGGATGTCCGGATATATTCAGAACGTAAGATATGCACGAAAATGCAAACTTGTGCACTTTTTGACACTTTTAGTCCCTTTTGATCAAATAAGTTTATTTTTGTGCACCAAACACCTCTATGCCCATATCTAAGATATGTAAAGGATATTTAGGGCATGTTTAACTTATGATCATATTCCGGAAGGTTCGATACTATACGAATTGATAGACTTTTGCAGTTTGACGCAAATAGTCCTTCTAATGCTCAGACTTGCACATATCATCGTTTAATAGTATTTGAGCCTTATCTAATCCATATTAGGTATTTATGAGAGTATTAAAAGCATCATAATGCTTCGGGTTCGCTAAAAGGTCATTCAGAGGTATAATTAAACATATTGACACTTTTAGTCCCTCTAACTTGCAAAGTTGCGCGTAACTTCACTTATAGGCATAAAAGCCTTGGACGGCCAATGGTTGGCATTCCCGAGAGTAAAATCAAATATCATGAAACTCCCGGTTTGTTAAAAGGTCTCTCAGAGGTAAGAATTAACATGTTGACGCTTTTAACCCTTTATTGCGCAAACTTTCAATTAATTACACAAACGGCTACACTTGATCAACAAGTGGCTCATTCGTGAATATAAAACCGTAAAAGGTTATTTAAAAAAACTTATTTTAGATATGTTAATACTTCCAGTTCTTTCATAATCAATATTTTTCGATTTTTCGAAAGATTTAGTCCCTTAAATTCAAGGTTTGACTTTATTAGGGTTTATTACATGTGTCAATACATCATTGGACGTGATTTTATGAGGTGTTACAATACCCTTCCCAAATTGGAGGCGGAAACTTGTTATATCTAACACACGGTTTCTTACCAGTATTCTTCTTCTTCTTTGGTTGTTCATCTTTAAATGCCTCAAAACCTACAACAGTAGGATAAATTCTGTCAATTAAGTAATCAGAACATGTATAACTTTTCAGCAAACGTCTGATTCTTTCATTTTCAACTTTTTCACCATCCAAATCTTGCTTCCATTTCGCACATTCTTCAATGTAAAAATTTATCTCTTTCTGCTTTGACATCATTGTTGCATTCAACATTTTCAACACTTTTTCTCTTTCAGTGTTTGTCGTTTGCAAACTATTCACTGTTCTGTTCAAAACATCGTAGGATTCTTTCAAATTCTTCACATCAAACAATAACTTTTCTTTCATTTTTTCTGATTCACTAAACCTCTCGTCTTTTGCTTCACACTGTTTGCAAGATTCCAAACATGTGAGACATGGTTTCGTAACTTCAACAATCTTCTCGACCTCCACAATCTTTTCAACTTTAACTATCTTTTCCACTTCCACTATCTTCTCAATCACTTTGACTTCCTTCAATTCTTTTGCAGCTTTTCTCTCTTTGAGTTTCTTCAATTTATCTGCAAAATAAAATTCAAAACTGTCAGAAGATAAATGAGATTTTCCAATGTTTATCTGTTCAACTTCTTCATCATCATCACTAGTATCTGTTGAACTGTTTTTAGAAGAAACAGATTCTTCATCTTCACTTTTCTCATCATCCGACATCACAGCCATCCACTCCTTCATCAACTCTGGCTTTTGTATGATCTGAGCAATAAAAGCTTTAACATTAGGATCAGCTGGAATATATTTATCCCAGCTAAAACCTTCAGCCACTTTCTCTTCATCTTGATCAATGATGCCATAGTAAGCTTTCCTGTTTGTATCTTCGATCATTTTTCCATGTGCTGTTTGAGAATCCTGTTTTTTGATGCGGTTGATAAGTAATTTGTTGATATATAGACTTTTTATAGTAATCATCTTTTCCAAAAGGATCCTTTGCTCCTCTCGGCTCCTGATTCTTGCACTCTCTTTTGAAATGGCCTTTCTCCCTGCATTTAAAACAAGTAACTTTAGATTTATCAAAACCTAAAGCTGAAAGATGAGCATCCAATAAATCATTTCTTCCGGTAATCATTTTAAACTTTTCAGCCCTTCTTAGAACACTTGCTAAAGCCCATTTAATATCCGTAAGTTCCAATTCCTCTGCATCAATCTGGTCATAATCTTCCTTTGTGAGCATCAGATTGCCAATTTTTTCGGCAATCAACCCTTCATAAGATTCTAATGCAGTGACCAATAATCCCATATGACTTTTCACAACTTCTTCAGAATAATTTTGTCCATTTTGAAGATGTAAAGCCACATTACACTGAATCAAATGCCCATTACCAACACTCGCACTTTGAACACTTGGAGGATTAACACTTGAAAATCCACTAGTGTTGACTGAACTTTGACTGCCTGTTCCGGATGAGTTTCCTGCACTAAATGCTGTTTGGATCTTTGGACTCACTTCAACTGACATTTCCTTTATAGTACAGTTTGATGTCTTGTTGATTACTTGAACTGTTCATTCTGGCAATTTTCTGCTGTTCAAGATCCTGTGCCTCCAGCTTTTCAATAAACTGAGCAATTGATAATCTGCTAAACTGTCCAGAATTTTTCAGAATCATCAGATATGTACCCCATTCCTTTTGTGGTAATGCATCAGCAAGCTTTTCTACCCATTCTGCTGGAGTTTTTGTAATCTTCAATTGAGACATGGTGCGCACAAGATGGCAGTATCTCTCAATGAGAGTTTTTGTAGTCTCACCAGGCATACAAGTAAACAATTCAAACTCTTTTTTCAACAAAGCTGCTTTACTCTGTAGCATTTCTGTACTTCCTTCAAATTTCTTTTTAAGAGCTTCCCAGATAGAATAAGCACTGTCATCATGTTGAAGCAACACAAATATATCCTCTTTTACAGCTTGTTGTAATAGATTGATCATCATTTTCTCTCCTTTATAACTTTCTCTCTCTTGCTCTGTGAATTCTGAAATGATTTTATCAACTCCCACAGAGCTTTGTGGCCTCTCATATTCAGTTTCAATGCTTTCCCAAGCTTTTAAATGGTTTGCTTGAACCCAATTCTCGAAACGTTTCTTCCATCCATGATAGTCTTCAATTCCCATAAGTTTTGGAGGTTTTTGCATTGTTCCGGTTTCATTCTCCATGTTCATGTTCTTAGCAATGTCAGCCGGAGTAGTCGGAGTAGCAAAAGCGTTGTAGAATTCAGAATCCATGTTTCGGTATCGGAAAATTTCTCAAACAAGCTTTCAAACGAACTGGTTCACCTCGTAAAAATTATCTGACAAACAAACAAAACAAACAATCAGTTTAAAGAATTATCAATTAACAGAATAAAACTGGTTACTTGAACTGGTGAATATTCTGTGCGGACTGAAAGTTGACACACTGTGCGGACTGAAGATTGACAAATTGTGCGGACTGCTATGACCCGGACCAATTTCAAACAACCAGACCCTTTGAAACCTTTGAACTCTAAAATTTGCGGATAGAAAATTCGGACTTCGTACAAAGTGAATTTGATTTTATGCGAACTGATTTAAATGACAAACCACACGACCTTATGCGAATGAGATTGATATGACTTGAATTTGGTGCAAATTGACCCAAAACTCACACAACAATCTGTATTACATCCCAACTGTCTTGATCAACTTCAATGGGCCGAGACTTGATTCTATAGGGCCGAGACTTATATACCAAAGAAATCAATGGGCCTCTAGTAAATGGATCAGACACTTATTAAAAGTGATGTGTTTTGATTGAGCCGATGACATGTAGTGGCTTGCTATCTTTAATCACATGTGTCTGCCAAACAATTATAGAATAGACAAAATTCTCGAGAGCTTTTAATGACCAACAAACAGTTATTTCAATACACAAATTCTCATGCAAACTAATTATGAGCCGACAACATTCATATGTTAAATGAACATGATTTATTTTCCAACTACCAATGACCTGACAATGCAACACACTTCAAATTTTGATTGGACCTTTAACAATAGTGGGTTGACTAATATTAATTGATAGTTATCAACATGGGCCGCTCAAAAAATCTGACCAACAAATATGATTGGGCCGAGAATTTTGGTCAGATCACATGCTCATGAAACAAACAATTTGGCCGCCCAACATTATCACATGCAATCTTGAAAAACTATCCGACAATTTTAAATGTTTACTCAAATCTGATTGAGCCGATAAGTCTTGAAGGATTAACAGTCACATGCAAAGTCTGATCAACTGATACAATTCACACATTCACATGATCTCTTTTCTCAACAACTGACAACCTCGATTAAAGAATCACACAATACGATGTAATTTTCAAACGAACACGTGATTCAAGCGGTGTTTTTCAAGCGATCAGACGTTTTCAAGTGAGCAGACTATTTCAAGCGGACAAGGTTGATTTTTTCAAGCGACCAGACTATTTCAAGCGAACAACCAGTTTCAAGCGGTCACAACATGTTATGTTCGCTTGAACAGTTGATGATGTCAGCAACTTCGAACCAATTTCAAGCGAGCAGATGATTTTAATCAGTTTTTAAGTTGATTTTAGTGCTGAAACTTTCCAGGATTTGTTAATACATGTATGCGCACAATGTGTGAAAGTTTGAGCCGTTTTTAACCGTAAAAAAATTTAAATTTCGAAAAAGAATGGTGTAGAAATCAGAAATAGTGATGAAAACGAGCTGTTTTGACAAGAACTCTTCCTCCTGTGCTCTGATACCACTTGTAGGATCGTTTTGTGACCCGAAAGAGTCGTTCAGAAGAGATTTAATCCGTTTCAGAGGCGGAAAATAAGAAACGAATGTAGAAACAGCTTGATTCACACTTTAAAAAACTTGTATATTGATTTAACAATGATTACAATCACAAAATATACCGGCAGCACTTCAGTACACTCTCTAAGATCTCTGGTCTGTCCGCTTGAAATGAAATGTCATGACACACATATATAGTACTAGCTTGATTGCTTGAAATGAACATGCACATGTTCAAGCGATCAGACTCAAGCGAACAAACAACCTAAATCTAATTCAAGCGAACATGACACATGACTTTTGTCTTCAAGCGAACTAGCCAATCAATTTCATGTTTGCATGCAAATCCACGTGAGGTTGTCATATTGTGATATCATAGATGATGTCATTGGTATGATGTCATCATCAATAATGATGACATCATGCTTGATCCGAACCGTAACGTATCCGAGACTCGATATTAAGACGAAGACGACAGATGTGTGCACCAACTGACTCCCCCTCAGATGTTGACGAGTCTTAAGTGTCGAGTCTTTGCATCTTCAGTCTTTATCAGTCTGAACGCTCTCTGAAATATCTCACAGTGAAAGCATCCTTAAACTTTATCTCCTTCTCCTCTTCAACATCAACAGACTCCCCATGACCAATCTCTACTCGGATGTCTTCAGACTCCCCCTTTCGATATGCTGGGATCGTAGTCTGGCATGTTGAAATCACAAAGACCTCAGGTATCGGAACCTGTCTCTCTATCATCAAATTCAAAATCGAACCGTATAAATCGTGTATACCTCCATCGATCGCAACGCAACAACTGCCGAGTATCGTAATTCGTTATCGCCGCCGTCATTACTAGTGTTGTGTCGTGTTATTCGCTCAATCGCTTATCGTGTTTAGTCTACCACTTATTCGTGTATCGCGTACCGCTTATCGCTCGCTTGGTATTCATTGCAGTCTGTGTGGTATTAGTATACATGACACCGCTTCACGAGGCAAAACTAACCTGGTTAAACATAGTGTTTCGTCATGTTAGCAAACTCTCGTGGAAACGTGCCATGTGGGTGTAATGTGGAATCAAATCGAAAACGCACTATTCGCTTATCGCTTATCGCTCGACGCATGCTGTTGTAGCTACGTTCGCAATTCAACTCGCCGGATTAACCTATTCGATTCTATCCTATGCTCGGTCCGATTTTCCATCGATTGGGCCAAGTAAACGCAATTCTACCTGTGTCATAATCGGCGCACATGACACCGCCTCACGAAACGGAAGTAATATAGGCAAAGCATGGTGGATACGCCGCTGGTACTTCCTATATATAAGTGTTTTAAACATATTAACAAACTTTCGTGGGAAAGTGCCAAGTGGGGCTCGGTGATTAACTACCTTTTGTACTGATTAAAACGTCTTTTTATAAAAATTTTTGATTTAAAACCGGTGGACAAGTGAAATTTTCTCACGACGTGGAGTTAACATCGAATCAGCTTAACTCCATGTCCAAGAAAAGTTTCATAAGCCCAGTTTTCCTTAAACTTTTACAACGTCAAAATAAAATCCTTCTTAAAGACATTGGTTCGACATCGAATTCAGCTTGAACCCCTGTCATAGGAGAGTTTTCGTAACCCTTGTTTTCATCTTCGAATTCCTTAAAATGTTTAAAAACTTAAACTTCCTTGCAACATCGGTTAACATCGACTCCGTTGACCTCATGTTAAAAGGAAAATTTTCAAAAAAAAATTTCCATCCAAAATTCCTTTTGAGTATCTAAAAACGAACGTTTCTTGTAACGTTGGTTAACGATCGACTCAGTTAATTCTACGTCATGAGAAACCTTTTTAAGTCCTATAAAATTGCAATCGCATCAAACTAACGAATTCTTCATGAGGTACTTTGTAACGACAACTCGTGGGATATTACTTTGGTCTTTACGTCGCCTTCTCGCTATCGCAATCGATCTCTCTTATTCGAAGCACTCTCGCCGGTCAACTCACAACCAAATCACTCGCTGTATCACTACTGATACAGGAGCAACTCTCAGAAGTCTACCTGTTGGATTAATTTCGGGACGAAATTTCCTAAAGCAGGGGAGACTATAACAACCCGCATTTTTGTGCGTTGTTACTACTCGATATACTCGTTACGCCTAGCACCGAAGATTCGGATCATAATGTAACTATATCGCATACTTCGCTATTCGAAGGATAAATCTCATATTTTCGCAATACACTATTATCACAAACACTAACACTCACGGAGGCATTGAGTGAGGACCCATTCTACCCTCCTCAGTGGTCGTGATGTGCCGAACGTAAACAACTAACGCTAGCAAGGACTCTCGGGCGAGTGCTATAGCTCCAGTCGTCGTGACGATGATGACAATACGAGTGAGTGGTACCCCGTCAGTCGTTGTGGCACAACACACAATAACGTTCACGATGACGTCAAGAAAGGACCTATACTACCCTCCTTGATGGCCGTGAAACGTCGCTAATAATCGCTTACTCAAACGAAAACTGATTGTTATATCGAAACTTTGGAATATGGATACGTAAATACGACCCTTAGTGATATATATACATATATAATAATAGTATAAATCAACTATAGTAAGCGCGTACTTCAAAAACTATCAAAACGATCGAAAACGGAGAAAACTTACCGCGCCGGAGTAGCCATCCGGATGGGCCTCTTCCGAACGGATGGTCCATCCAAACGGATAGCCATTCGAACGGATGGCCATCCGAACGAGTGGCCATCCGACCCAGTAACACCCTCTCCTCATTTTTGCCTATAAATAGCCTGCCACACCACTGTTCAAGTGATGTGACAGCTCCCACTCGACCAAACACGCTCCAGGACTCTTTTCTCTCGATTCCTCGCGATTCCGGTAAGATTTCAACCTAAAACTCGTACTTCTATGATCTACACTCAATTCTACACCATTCTATCTTTCAAAACTCGATTTCTAACCGTGAAATCTACTGATTTGAGGTGTTTTAAGGTGATGTCACCAAGAGTTCTTATGAACTTCAAGTTGTGACCTCATTCCACCATAAACGACTCAGATCTGGGTGGTTTCCACATACTTTGATAACAAATCTCACCTAATTCTAAGTATTTAACCAAGGAACTGTGCGATTTCGAGTTAACCATGAGAAACCGTTAAGAACGGCCAGATCTGATGGAACGGGGTGGTTCCCGGCCGTTGGAACGGGTCGGAACTGATAGAATTTCAATAGTTAATGCGAGATTTCACCGTCCCAACAAAACCGCATCGTATTTCTTCCGAAAACACTCGAAAATAGTTGACCAGACGTGCCATTCGAGCGAGTTAACAGTCATTCGATTGGATGACAGTCAAACGAGTCAACCATATTCGAACGAATGACAATTCGAACGAGTCAGCACATGATGACAAGTCAAACGAGTCAACCATATTCGAACGAATGACAATTCGAACGAGTCAGCACATGTTCGATCGAATGACAAGTCAAACGAGTCAACCATATTCGATCGGATGACCATCCGACTCAGTCAAACATGTTATTCGAACGGATGACCATTCGACCCATTAACCTGTTATTCGATCGGATGACCATTCGACCCATTAACCTGTTATTCGATCGGATGACCATTCGACCCATTAACCTGTTGTTCGTTCGGATGAGCTCATCCGAACGGATGAACACCATTCAACCAGATAACTAACTTTTCGATGCTATTCCCGCTTAATCGTACATCGTTTACTACATCCTTCAATGATTAACGCAGACGTGCTCGCAACCGACCCTATCAAGCTGTATTTCCGCTAATACGCACTGTGAGTATACTTGAACCCCTTTTTAATCGCATTTTGGGTGTAACATACGTTTCTAGCAAATCGAACTTATCAAACGAATTATTCAAACAATCGAATTATCACTTGAGAATAACTGTTATGCATAGATATACGTGATGCTAGTTGCATATGTGCTAGGGCTTATACTCGCGACGTCCCACCATGACTAGTATAGTACTATTGCGCCCGATGGGGTCTAGTTTGCCATCGCACATTCGAGCATCGAGGACTTAGTTGGTAGTATCAGCTTTGTGAGTATATATGTCGTGTGTTACGTTCTTGCATATGGAAATTCGCTACCCTTTTTTATCTATTACGCTATACATATCAAACCTGTATACTCGCCAATACTTTTGTATTGACAATTATTTTAACGTATGTTGCAGGTTAGATCGCAGACTATATCAAATCAAGCTAAGAGGTCTAGAAACTCAACTAAAATCTAGGTTGTTGGATTTGTATTGTTCGAGAGGACAAGAAATCTGTGATAACTTACGTGATTGTATTGTTTGTTAGTATGGGATAACGAATGTATTAAATATTATCGCAATATAGTTGTTATGGATTCTCTTGAGCAATCTGATTCGCCTAGTGCCGCGCCCTGATGATTCCGCCATCGGTTGGGGTGTGACAGCAACGAAGACCCAAGCACCACAACTTCAGAAAGTGGCAAAGGAAGCTCAACTGAGGATCAAGGTTCAGATGACTCAAGTGAAGATCAAGAATCGGATGTTTCATCAGATACCGATAATGATGAAGATTGCTTAGAAGATGAGAGTCATATTGACAAGAAAATGAAGAAAGTCAAAAGTTCAAGCTCCACTGCATCATAGTATAATGTGACTTTTTGGAACTTCTTGTAACTTTTCAAAACAAAATTACAGAATTACCTTCTACCCTAATTATTGACTTATAAAAGAAAGTCCCTTTTAGTCATTTTACATGAATAAGCTAAGCTGTCACACCCTGGTATTTCCACGTATTACCGGTGGGCCCGGTGGGGAGTATCGTGATGTAGTTGATATCATCATAGTCAAACAACACAATTTTAAATGCACAGCGGAAGCAAAAGATAAATATATTACAAACCGATATAAAGTAATATCCAAGTATTACAAACGGAATGTAAAAGATCCACAGGCGGATCATATATAAAGGAAACTTTGTTCAACAGACTGAAGTGCATCCAAGCTTGCGAGACTCTTATTGATGCTAAGGAGAAAGCCAGCCTATTTCGAGTAGTACCTGCACTTAATCTTTTGGGAAAATACGTCAGTTTACACCGGTAAATACAATTAACCGACTCATTTTGAAAAGGTTTAAAAATTGATTTGAATGCACGTGGCACAAACTTTTATAACTTGGGATAATTATTTGTATATAATACTTGTAAAAGAATTACATGTTTCTTATACGTTCAGTAGCCCGGTCCGCATACCGGGTTAAAGATTAATAGACACACCACAGGTATAATGCCCACAAGGCTGATTCCTTTAAGTGGGATACCAGTTTTTACATACGCAGCTGTCAGGTGTACGCCTACACCCCGTGCTTTGGTCGTGGCCATTTCATGAATGATGCCAAGGATATTCGGGACATGGTCATTAACCCCCCAAAGGTTTTAAGCAAACAAAACAATTTAAACGGAACATTTTAACGATTTAACCTTCATACGATTAAAGATTCAATGCCCGACCAAGCGGTATTTGTATATACCGTACCCCAGGCCCGTATAAGGGAAGATAAGTTAAAAGTATTTACCTGAGCTAAATATAAATTCAATCCCAGCCGTATCAAATCAGCAAGTACAGATAGCTGTTACTGGGCTCCTATTCTGGAACGAAGGTTTATAATAACCTATTAGAATCCTAACGGGTCTTTAATTAAGCCTAAACTTAGACAGGTTAGTTTTAAGTAAAGATACGGTTCGTACGCACGATTAAACGAAGACCGGAATAGAATGTGATTTAGACCTGACAAGTTTGAAGGCTTGTATAATATGGGTAATCTAAACACATTCTGGATTTTGAGATAAAAACGATAAGGTTTGACCCGTTTTGGCTAATTTATGCAAACTAGTTACATAAACCGAACCGAATGTGCAAGAAGTGTAACGGTTTGACCCGTTTTGGCTAATTTACGCTAATTATGCCTTTTAATTAATAAAAAGCTTTCTAATTACGCTATTGAGCATAACTCCTAATCTAGACCTCCAACTGATGTGAAATTTTAGGAGCATGTTTATAAATCAGTAATAAAGATTTTTGTCCTTTCACATTTCCAAAATTCTCGTTTTATGGTCAAAAGGGCATTATGGTCAACATTAAGCAATTAACGGAACCGTGTAAACGAATCGGACAATCAACGAACCAACCACAGAGGGTTATACTAACATGTAACTTGATCCTAAGGAAGCCCTAAGGCATTTCTAAACCCATCTAAATTGGGTCAGAACTGAATTCAAAGCAAAAGTCAAAGTTTTGCGACTTTCGGTTCCGAACCGAGCCTAAACAGGAAATTGTCGGATCAAACAAGCTTAGACCAGTTCTTATACTTATTACCAAGTTATATGAGTGATAAAACAGGTTACACGCCTTCTGCATTGCTAATTATGCGTTAATTCGAAAATTATGGTTCTGTTGACTTTTTATAAACAACTTTGACCCGACATTTGATCTAGTTAGAGCGGGAATCAGAGGGTGCCCTTTTAAGGGTTTAAAGCCCACATGATTACCAACTTATAACTACTTTTAATTTTGACTAAACACTGGACCATTAGTGATTAATCGATAAGTCAAACCTTAATTATGACGATTTGACTTTTAAGCTAATAACTAAGTAAAACACGATTAAAGAAGGTCAAGGATGCTTACCAAGGTCTAATGCACGACCAAAGATGCTTAGAGAAGGCTCTTGAGCTCCAGAAATGATCAGAAGATGAGTTGTGAGTGAATGATCAAAGTTGCAACAAAGTGGGGCTTTATATAGTGCTTTTGATTGCTCAAGATCATGACAAACAACTCTAGTATTGATCCCTGATCATTAACAAGTGTCCCTAAGGCCTAAGAACTTGTTTAGGCAGCCCTTGGTGGTGAAAAAGGGCAATATAAGTCGGTTACATGGGCTGAACAGCCAACTTACGAGTTTCTGCATCTGGGAGTCGCTTACGGACCGTAAGGGTCCTAGCATACGGTCCGTAAGGACCAGGCCAGCATGACAAAACTTTCAAAAGTTGACAGTTTGGCCCCTGAACTTCCAAATCTTGATTTTTAAGGTGCTTTCTTGCACTTGTAACCTCCAAACTTGACTTTTAAGGACCCCAATTCATAAACCAACTTTGTTAAGTCCCCGGTTATTTATATGATCACCGAAAAGTCTTAAATTTCAACGTTGATGCTTTTAACCCCTCGTATACGAATTTTATCGCAACTTCCTCATACGATAACGAAACTTGGTGAAATTTTTATCATGCATTCTAGTAAGCATAATTAATCGTTACAAAGCTTCGGGTTTGTTAAAAGGTCACTAAGAGGTATACTTTAAACATGTTGCCACATTTAACCCCTGTAGTTTGTAATCTTTCACTTTCTTTCACAACTAGCTTCGTATGATCCATGATTCATTCGTTTAAGGGTATAAACATCATGTAGGGTTATTGTAAAGTATTTTTATCCATTGTTGACATTTTGAACCCTTATATTCACATACTTTCCTTGTTTGTCAACTCTAGTCCTTCTGAGGAAATCCTTTACACGTTTAAAGTTTATGACACGTGTCAATACTTTATTGGACATGAATTCTAGAGGTGTTACATCCTCACCCCCTTAAAAGAAATCTTGACCTCGAGATTTGCTAAAATGCTGGAAGTACTTTTTGTCGCATAATGGACTTAACTTCTATAACATATCTGGAGTCTTTCCAAGCTCCCAAAGTGACCCCTATATTAGGTACATGTATCCTTTTGGAGCTTCTTTACCTGTCGATCCTCAATCGATACAGGATGCTCATCACATCATAAATCTGCATATCATTATGTGATAGTGCTTCTTGACTTATTGGCGAAACACATCCTTCAGTCACTAGTGTGCAATGTATTGCGAGCTCCGCCAAACTCCTTAAATAGGTTTTAGCTTATAGGCTACTTGATCTTGATACATTCGATTTCCTTCGAATGATTCTATATATTCAGAGCTTAACTAGCCTGATAATTTAACAAATTTGGCACACCCTTCCTTGGTGATATCTTTTGTTGAACCTTATTTCTTAACAAGAATTTAGGAGGGTTGCTACTTTCATAAATTCTTGATTTTCTGCCGAATACTAGCAACTTACAGATGATTATGAATTTGCGTGATCTTATTGGTTGTTTCCAGTACAACTTTCAGATCCTGATAATTGGACTTACCAATCTATTGTCCTAACAATAGATGTTTAACATTCCATCTGTACAAGGTCTCCAAAGGAGCAGCCTTGATGCTTATATATCAACTATTATAGAAAAGCTTATATTAAGGTGAGATAGTTATTCCAACCACTGCTTAACTAATTTTAAGGAATAACTAATCCTTGTCGTTAGTCGAATAAATCGACGATCCTGGGCAGCTGATGACGATTCTTAATCGTTGCTTAATTAGGGTTGCGGTAACAATGCATAAGCAAAATTAACCGTCTTTCATAATTAACTATACCGAATTCTCAGGATATTGAGTTAGGCTATATGAACCCTCTATTTTAAAAACTTAGTTAATCAAGGTTTCGATTCTTCCAATGATGGTACTAGCCGTCTTGGTGATTTCATAATAATACAGCCTTAAATGGGATATAAACCTTAACTCTACCTGCCTCTCAGGGGTAAACATGTAATCTTAGGAGAAGATAATCAAGATACAAGGAGGTTACAGAGCTTTTTACAAATCTCAGGCTCCAATTCATCCACCATTGCTTGTGTCAATTAAGTGACACATTTATGTTACGAGTCCACGAACTCCTTGATCTGGAACATTTACTTGGACAATTCCATTCTGGATATCTCCTTTGAATACCATTAGCTGGCTTTAGTACTCTATGACCATCGGAATATCTTTGTGGTCCCATGCATTAAACCTCCATACTGATCAGGCATGGAAGCAATCTATGGAACATATTAAGATATACCAATCCTCATATGGCGCTTTTTATCATACCGTTTGGTATTCGCAATCGTTAGAGATCAAAGAGATATCAACTCTAAATGCTGACGCATTACACCTAGAGAGAGGATACTTCTAAAATCCTACGACTGAAGGTTTCTGACAGGCACAGAAGAAATGGTTCTTATGATTCGCCTGTGAGTCTTTCCTTACACTTAATATCTGGGTTTCTTACGGGAAAATTTTCTAAAAGTTTGCTAAGCTTATGGTCTTTATGAGAGACTTAGCAGCACCTGAACCCAACACAACTCTTAGCAATAAATCATAATAAGGGGTTTATCTAGTGTCATTATAAATGTGAGATGCCTCTTAATCATTCATTAGGAGGGTTAAACGCCTCCATTCTTAATCCTTTTAAACTTAACTGCAAAATCTTTGACAAATTTTAGGGCAGTCTCAGCTTTGACTAGTTGTTTCTTAGTCTATACAACGTGAGTAGCTGAGGTAGATCCATAATTGGTTTATAATGAGCAGGCTTTGAAACCTTAATGTGCCCTCTTATTTTCGATACTAACTACTAATAATCATTTGCATTAAGCTTAGATTTTGGGTAAATTGAATAGAGCACCAACTCAGCCAATGAATTAAAATTTGCGATTTACTTGTCGAAAATCTAGAACTTTTATGGCGAGAGTCAGAAAATTCTTATCTCACCTTTTTCCATTTCGTGAAACGGATATTAGGTTTTTTTTTTTTCTAATAAGGTCCTTAAAATTTGGACCATCCCATAATGTATAAGGGGATCTTTCTTGTGGACTTTATTAATGTCCTTACTAATTAAGAGTATTGTCATCGAATGGTTGGGATGCATACTTCACCGTGTCCTTTCCAGCGCAACCGCTGATACACCTAATGGTTTCTACTTCATCTAACAATTTCTTGCAATCGATGGTCCCTTTTTATTATTGAAGTCTCTTGACTTCCAAGAGACGAAGTACTTTTAAGTACATCCTAAAAAGAACGGGCTCCTTGCCATATATGAGTTTGTTTGGTTTATCCTTCGCAATTGAAGTATGAATATAGCTCTTCTCATGAGTAGTGACATGTGTTTTAAAGCGAGCAGTATTTGGCTTCTTGAGCCTTTTCATGAATTTTTTTCTTATAGCCTTTCTAATTGCTGTGTTAATTACAGTTTTGGAGATTAACTCCATTAACATTGAGGTTCACCTTGGATGCACCATTAACATTTGTCGCATCTCCAGCATCGCGACTGTTGTTTGTCTCTTCTGAGTGTTCCATACTCGAATCTTCGGTATTAGACACCAAATTTAACAAGTGCTTGGGCAATCCATACCCAGTATCTCCTTGAATGGTCAAAGGCTCACCATAAGGAGTCTTGATAACTACTTGCTTCTCATCACATAAAGTATGGGCTTGGTTACAGGATGACCAACCCATCTTTTATTATTATATCGAGTCCCTCTATTTTAATGGAACAAGGACAGTGGAAAAGAATGATTCATAATGGATATAAAACATCCATCTAATATTGTTGAAGCAGTCTCTGAGGTACTATCGGTCAATTTTACTTTATACTTAACGCTTAGAGTTTTAACAGGTAGATTTAATGATTTTTAAAATCTATTGTCTACGAAAGACTTATTTGAACCTGAATCAAATAATACTCTAGCATGAGCATTATTGGTAAAGAGAGTACCTGTTGTGACATTTTCATCCTGAATAGCCTCTTGAGCATCCATTTGAGAGCTTCCAGTTTTGGTCTTCTTAGCCTCCCCAGGCTTCTTGGTTTTGTTTGGGCAATTAGTTTTGATGTGCCCTATTTCATTGCAACCATAGCAGGTTGCGTCCTTTATGTCTTGGCACTCCAAAGTCTTGTGCCCTTCCTTATTACAAATTTCACAAGGCTTAGCTTGTGCTTTTAAAGTGCCTTTTCCTTTAGTCGCCTTCTTTGGGCAACTGGTCTTTATATGCCCTTTTTCGCCACAACCATGACAGGTCGCATCTTCCAATTTCTCGCAATCCAAGGTCTTATGTCCCTTGGACTTGCAGATTCCACAAGGTGAAGGCTGAGATTCAATTCTGCATTTCCCGATGTGGTATTTCCTACAGGTTTTGCATCTGGTCTTTTCACCTGTCTGCTGGTTGTCCTTTAAATCCTTGCATTCATGGGTCTTGTGATCCATCTCTTTACAGATGTCACATCCCCTGGTTTGCTCATGGAAGCATTTTCCGAAGTGCTTCTTCTTGCAGGTTTTACATTTGGGTTTTGTCTCCTTTGGCTTGGACTGGTTATAATTTGAACCGGTCTTACCCTTCTTACAACCTTTATTTGGGGTATTATCGCACTTTCGCTTATGATCCTTCAACACACGGTCCATAGCGTTGTTTACGGCTGTATTTATCATAGCCTGTAACTCAGTGCTTGTTAAGTTCAGTCTTGCATCATTATTCTGATCAACTGGATGATTGTGAGCTTCAGATGAGTAAGCCATGGTGAAGCTTTGAAGGCTACCAAACCAAGTAGTAGCAATTGGTTTAATTATATGGTGAATTGTCGAATTTGATGATTAAATAGCCATGGTGCAAATAAGCCATATAGGCGAATAGATAGTATTAAATTTATTTGATTATGTTTTGCCTAAGTTTTTAAATAAACCATCTTTGGCGTTTTAACGGAATATAGTCCTTCATATCTATTAGACAGGGGACATAAGTCACGACTGTCAATGTCGTATCGACATTTTATATATAGCACAAGGGCTTGTTCCAAAGGACTTTTTAATGGCACTGATGTCTTGTCACTAGGGAAATTTTAAAACATAATCGATGATTCATTTGGATCGGAAAATTTCATAGTTCATTGTCTTGACAAGAAGTTATGAAATAAAAACTATCTTTTTCATGTATACATCTTTGCCCGAAGGTATTCATCCCAGTGGATGTTTTGATGTGTACATCATGTTCGACATTTATTAGCCATGACTCCTATTGATCATTTATGCTAATTAAGGGGTTTGGAAAGTCCTAATATGAAGATGACAAGTGTGATTTTATCGCATCACTGTTGCCAGGAGTGTTAACATGTTTACAATGTTAACAAGGGTTCGAATCTTTTGAATAGGTTCTACCATCTTGGCCTCGTCTGGAATGACATATAGGCTAGGCGGTACCTTTAAGATTCTTTTTAATATGTATACTGGCAGAAAAGGAAAGATATTTATTTTATTCAGGATTTTTATTATAGTCCTAAATTATAAGTTAGTAATAGCACAAAAGGCTTAGTCACGTAGACAAGTTTAATTTATAAGCCCATATTTTATGGAATCGAGGCATTAAGGTTTGAATCAAAGTTCATTACCTTTTCTTGACAGGGAGTTGTAGGCTACGACTGTCTTTTGTCTTATATGACAATGGATATGGCTCGTAAGTATTATATCCCTAATTATAATTTAATAATAGCTCAACAGCCTAGTCACATGGACATATTTAATTTATAAACCAGGATTTTATAGAATCGAGGTATTAAGGCTTGAATCAAAGTTCATTGCCCTTTTTAACAGGGGGTTGTAGACCACTACTGTTTTTAGTCTCAAAGGACGTTAATTATAGCCCGTAGGCACTTCATCCTTAAGGGATGATTATATAAATAAGGGAAATTAGAGTAACCCAATTTTAAGAATGACTTATGTGGTTTTATCGAATCACATTTTGTCAAACATGTTAATATGCTTTCAGATGTTAACAGGGATTTGAATCTTTTGAATAGGTTTTACCATCTTGGCCATGTCTAAATCGACAGGTGGCTAGGTTTTATCTTCAAGATTCTTTTTAATAATTAACGCAGAACAATCCTAAATTGAGATGTTAACAAGGATCTTAATCTAATTGAGGAACTACCATCTTGGCCCTGTCTTAAAATGACACATGGGCTAGGTCTTCTCCTTTTTAGATTTTGCCATTTTATTATAATGGTAGATCTTATAAAAGGAATGATACTTTTCATTCATTTCATTTATTATATATATTGATAAGATGAAATTTTGATAAAGTATTCCAAGGATTTAAAAAAATACAGAATTTCCCTGAACGGGACTTGAAAGAAATGATGTTGTCCATGAAGGGACTGAAGATAAGTATGCCCTTATAAGGACTTAATAAGGAAACGAATTTCTGTAAAAGGAGCTTCTTCTTCATTTCATTTCTGAATGCTCTCTCCTTAGTTGCACGTTAATCCTAGTCACAGTACGAAGCTCGGCCTTCCCTAGGCACAAATGGGGAGAATTTCCACTATGGCTTCTTTGCTTGGCGACATATCTATTATATATAATAAATGAAAGTTATTTGGGCCACGTGTCAACACCAGAGAGCCCCTAAATGCCCTTTTTCCCGCCCAACAGTGCCACTGCCCTCTTCTATTTATATCCTCCTTCATTTACTCATTTAGGGCTTCTTGCTTTCTTTCTCTCTCTGCTCTGCTCTATTTCCGATCGATGTTTATCCTCTCTCATGTTTATCCTTCTTCTTCTTCTTCTTCTTCTTCTTCTTCTTCTCATATTCATCTCCTCAACAACGTACGGCAGAGGTTACTTCTATTGGATACATCTTCGTTTGAAACCCTAAATCATGTACCGTCCAGTGGTTGAAGAAGAGAATAATCATGTAAGATCTACTTTTTTATCTAGAAATTTTATTTCGTTTTATCTATTTTGTCATACTGAACATGATGAACCCTTTTCTACCCTCAGAAGAAGAAACAGATCTCCTTATCGTACTCGATGAACGCTTTTGTACAACCTCCTCTTAATCGGTGACTCTGGTATGTTTGGTTTGTTGTATCATGTGATTACGAGCAGATTTATTTTGATATCTTTTGTACTTTGTCTTTCCAAACCTTTTTTGTTGGATTATAGAGTTTGTTGATTAGAAGCAACCTCTGCCGGACGGTTGTTGAGGAGATGGAAATGGGAAAGGTTATACCAGGTGTGTTGATAGGTGATACCAGTGCAAAAGTTTAGGACATCACCAAGGTGACTTAAATTGGTGTGATTTATTTTTTTTGGTATTTCTAACGTTTTGATTTACTGTTTATTGGTGCATTGATTCATTTGTAATCCTTTGCAGATCTCCCGTCATCTCAATTTGAGCAATTAAACGTAGTTTTGTTAATCACTATCGGTGTTTTAATTACTAGCAGTGGTTAAAAAGTTTTCCATCAGCTATTTGACTTAACAATAGTTTGCGTTATTTATTCTAAATTCATCAGTTTTTGTAGGTAAACTGAAGTTTCCACCAATAGGCACTGTCCTACAATGACAGTGGTTATAACAAGTTAATATGGCACATCACTGATCTGCCTAACAAGTGTTGGATATAAGGATGGTTGTACATAAAGTTTGATGAACATCATCCACTGTTCAATTATGAAGAACCACTGATCAAGACCAAAGTCCAGACAAGCACCGATCAACTAAATGTGAAACACTCTCCAACAACAGTGGTTCCTCATCAACAAAACATCTTCTATGTTTGTTTATGTTAACAGTGTTTATTCTATCTTTGTTTATGTTAATAGTGTTTATATGTAACAGAATTTATACTATCACTTCAGTGTTTTGATCTCTACTATTAATTGAACAGTTGTTTCATCTTTGTACTAATAAAATTCCTATACACTTGGATGAATATTAAGCACCTCATCTTGATTGTTTGAGTATAGTATTCTTGAAATTGGTTCAAACATTTGATTGTTCAAAATATTCCACTGCTGAAATACAACCACTGTTTCTTCAATCTCCATGTTGACCACTGATTTGACCAAACATCAGTGTTTTGAAAACTGGTTGGTATCCACTGATCGGAAAAAATCCACCAACTTTATTCTCATCAAAAAATTTAAAGTTAGATTAAAAAAAATTCTTGATGACAATTTGTTTCAAACAAATCACTATTTTAATGCTGATTTCTTGATCTTTTGACATTTGATTAAGCAAATTTTGTATTTCAAATTGACGGTTATTATATGTTGATTAAAGTTAAAATAAAATTTAAAAAAGTCATTATGGCATTTGCTATCAAATCAAGTCAGTAGTTACTGACAATATCAGTAATTTTGAAATTGGTTCAAACATTTGATTGTTCAAAATATTCCACTGCTGAAATACAACCACTGTTTCTTCAATCTCCATGTTGACCACTGATTGACCAAACATCAGTGTTTTGAAAACTGGTTGGTATCCACTGATCGGAAAAAATCCACCAACTTTATTCTCATCAAAAAATTTAAAGTTAGATTAAAAAAAATTCTTGATGACAATTTGTTTCAAACAAATCACTATTTTAATGCTGATTTCTTGATCTTTTGACATTTGATTAAGCAAATTTTGTATTTCAAATTGACGGTTATTATATGTTGATTAAAGTTAAAATAAAATTTAAAAAAGTCATTATGGCATTTGCTATCAAATCAAGTCAGTAGTTACTGACAATATCAGTAATTTTGAAATTGGTTCAAACATTTGATTGTTCAAAATATTCCACTGCTGAAATACAACCACTGTTTCTTCAATCTCCATGTTGACCACTGATTGACCAAACATCAGTGTTTTGAAAACTGGTTGGTATCCACTTATCGGAAAAAATCCACCAACTTTATTCTCATCAAAAAATTTAAAGTTAGATTAAAAAAAATTCTTGATGACAATTTGTTTCAAACAAATCACTATTTTAATGCTGATTTCTTGATCTTTTAACATTTGATTAAGCAAATTTTGTATTTCAAATTGACGGTTATTATATGTTGATTAAAGTTAAAATAAAATTTAAAAAAGTCATTATGGCATTTGCTATCAAATCAAGTCAGTAGTTACTGACAATATCAGTAATTTTGAAATTCAAAATATGTAAAATGGTAATTTAAAAGACTTTGTTTATATATAACAGTGTTTTCCGCATCAATGTTTTAAAGACTGTTAGGTTGTTAGATGTCATCACCTCAGTGTTTTATATGAAACCATTTTTATGGCATCAGTGTTTATATGTAACAGGGTTTAGTACTTTTGTTTATATGTAACACTAATTATCACATCAGTTCAGTGGTTTGATCTGTATTATTAATTGAACAGTTGTTTCATCTTTATACTAATAAAATTCATATACACTTTGATGAATATTAAGCTTCTCATCTTGATTGTTTGGGTATAGTATTCTTGAAATTGGTTCAAACATTTGATTGTTCAAAATATTCCACTTTTGAAATACAACCTCTGTTTCTTCAATCTCCATGTTGACCACTGATTGACCGAACATCAGTGTTTCGAAAACTGGTTGGTATCCACTGATCGGAAAAAATAGCCACTGCTCACTTTTACATTGTTGACAACCAATTACATAAGAGTTCCACCAACATTATTTTCATCATAAAATTTAAAGTTAAATTAAAAAATAAAAATAAATTCTTGATGACTATTTGTTTCAAATCAAATCAGTAATTAATGCTGATTTCTTGAGCTTTGGACATTTGATTAAGCAAATTTTGAATTACAAATTGACGGTTATTATATGTTGATTAAAGTTAAAATAAAATTTAAAAAAGTCATTATGGCATTTGCTTTCAAATCAAGTCAGTAGTTACTGACAATATCAGTAATTTTGAAATTCAAAATATGCAAAATGGTAATTTAAAAGACTGTGTTTATATGTAACACTATTTATCACTTCAATTTAGTGGTTTGATCTGTATTATTAATTGAACAGTTGTTTCATCTTTATACTAATAAAATTCATATAAACTTTGATGAATATTAAGCTTCTCATCTTGATTGTTTGGGTATAGTATTCTTGAAATTGGTTCAAACATTTGATTGTTCAAGTATTCCACTGCGGATACACAACCTGCGTTTCTTCAATCTCCATGTTGACCACTGATTGACTGAACATCAGTGTTTCGAAAACTGGTTGGTATCCACTGATCGGAAAAAATAGCCACTACTCACTTTTACATTGTTGACATTCACTGATATTGACCATCAGCGGTTTCCCTAAAAAATAGTCAGTACTCACGTTTTTATTTTTGATGTTGTTAATTAGTGATTCATTGAAATTATCAAATGAAAACTAGAATTACAATCAAATTACCATTTTACCTAATCTTTACATTCCAATTACATAAGAGTTCCACCAATATTATTTTCATGATAAAATTTAAAGTTAAATTAAAAAATAAAAAATAATTCTTGATGACTATTTGTTTCAAATCAAATCAGTAATTAATGCTGATTTCTTGAGCTTTGGACATTTGATTAACCAAATTTTGAATTTCAAATTGACGGTTATTATATGTTGATTAAAGTTAAAATAAAATTTAAAAAAGTCATTATGGCATTTGCTTTCATATCAAGTCAGTAGTTACTGACAATATCAGTAATTTTGAAACTCAAAATATGCAAAATGGTAAGTTAAATTTTTCGTTATCTCTTTTTTTTTTCCTACAGTGCATATCAGTTCTAATATTTAATTATTTTATTAAAGCAGCATATAAGAATATACACTACTTTTACCTTTGAAATTAAATCTGAAATTTATGACGTCCAATAACAGTGTCAAACCATAACAGTGGTTCAGCATTAACTTTAGTTATTCTATGTTTCTTTTTATTTGTTTATGTTAACAGTGTTTATATGTAACAGTGTTTTCCGCATCAGTGTTTTATAGACTGTTAGGTTGTTAGATGTCATCACCTCAGTGTTTTATATGTAACCATTTTTATGGCATCAGTGTTTATATGTAACTGTGTTTAGGAACAGTTTTGTATTTCACATCACTTCAGTGGTTTGATCTCTACTATTAATTGAACAGTTGTTTCATCTTTATTTTAATAAAATAAAATTCCTATACACTTGGATGTTAAGAGTGTTTAAGTGTTTATATTTAACAGTGTTTTTCGCATCAGTGTTTATAGTCTGTTAGGTTGTTAGATGTCATCACCTCAGTGTTTTATATGTAACCGGTTTTATGGCATCATTGTTTATATGTAACAGTGTTTATCACCACAGTGGTTTATATGTAAGAGTATTTATCACATCACTTCAGTGGTTTGATCTGTACTATTAATTGAACAGTTTCATCTTTATACTAATAAATAAGGTAACACAAAATACACTTGGATGATTATTAAGTTCCTCATCTTGATTGTTTGGGTATTGTATTATTGAAAGTGGTTCAAACATTTGATTGTTAATGACTATTTGTTGCAAATCAAATTAGTAATTAATGCTAATTTCTTGAGCTTTGGACATTTGAGTTAAGCAAAATGTGAATTTCAAATTGACGGTTATTGTTTCTTAATTAAATTTAAAATAAAATATAGAAAAGTCATTATGAAAATTGCTTTGAAATCAAGTCAGTAATTTTGAAATATTGAAATTCTTCATATACAAAATGGTAATTTAAAATTGACGTTCTTTCTCTTTTTTTACCTACTTTGCATATCATTTCTAATATTTTATTACTTTAAAAAAGCAGCATATAAAGATATACACTCCCTACATTTGAAATTACATTTGCCACTGCATTCAGTTAAATTTTTTATTGGATAATCGGTAAGCTTGAATTTCAACCTTGATATTTTTTTTTAAGAACATCCATGCTTATTGTATTATCATATTACGTTTAGCAATACTTATATTTTGCTTATTCTTTTTTTTTTATGTACAGTCTTCAAATGGAGGTTGCAAAGGTTAGCATGCTTAACGATCTTAATACATTCTCAAACAACTATTCGATTAGAGTAAAGATTGTTAGCATTTCGAAGAAGATGATGAATGATAACAAAAATGAAATATATCGTCTTGATATGATCTTCATGGATGAGATGGTACCGTATATAGTTGTGTTATAATTTTTTTGGACATATGAATATCCAAATGAATATAACACCTTTTTTATTTAATCGGATGTTTCATATTCTTAGGGAACTATGATACAAGCCAGCTGTTTGCATAAGATGCTAGGAAAATTCAAACACTTTCTTCAGTTGGATGAATGTCTTCTTATCACCAAACCTTCTCTTGCTACTAATAAGTCCTCTGCTAAGTATACCTAGAGAAATGACAAAATATCACTTTATTTCTATACTTCTGTTGAGAAATGCTTTGACTGGTCTGGACCGAAATACCGTTTTAATTTCGTTAACCTCAAGGATGTTGTTAAAAATAAATTTGAAGTTAATACAGTTATTGGTATGTAAATCACTACATGATATATATCTATTGTTTTCTCTTATTGTTTTTTTTATTCTTATCACTTCTTAATGCTGTTTTCTTTTCACAATATATTTTTGTTTATAGATTGGACTGGTTATGTGGATGTATGTTTCAATCTAGAGGATACGTCAAAGAAGGATGGGAGCAAGGGCAAGAGACTTAATCTTAGACTTGAAGACCTTGAGTGCGTTCTTTTTATTAAGTTGTTGCATTTTGACGTTTAAACCATTATAAGGTTGCTTGATGTTATTATGTTTTATGTTAATATTTTAGAGGCCAAAAGTGTCCGGTTACTTTGTGGGATGGTTTTGCTATTGACATGTTTGCTTACATGAATGATAAGAAACGAGAGAAATATGTTGTTATCCTTTGTCATTTTGGTATGGTCAACCTTTACAAAGGTACAATTTTAACTTAATTAGTTTAATTTTTTTATTGTTATGGATTTATCTTTAGATTTACTTATATGTTTTAAATTTGACACTATTTATATTGATCTACATTTGGTTTTAATTTTAAATTCAGGCAAGCGTGGCGTTGCAAACGGCTTTGAGCTAAGCAGACTTTTTATTGACACTGACATTGAAGAGATATCCTCTTTTAGGAAGAGGTATAGTTAGTATGCATATAAACATTGAACAGTATTATTTTGTACCTACATTTATTTTTTACGTTTTAATTTGATCACATGAATCTGTTTAGATATGTAGAGAAAATTTCTGCTTCATCTTCATCAAATGATCATGTTGGTTCAAACGTCATCTCAAGTGTTGAAGATGAGTTTCTTAATAACCCTGATTTCATGCTTATTGGTTTCCTGGGAACCATATCAACGGTGTGTATTTTCTTATAAGTACTCTACATGCTGAGTTTTTTAAAAGTCTTTTCTAAGTGTTATTATTTTTGTTTGATGTTGATAGACAAAGAAGGTTTTGGTTGTTGGCACAATCACAGCTATATGCACTGATAAACTTTGGTATTACAATGGTTGTAACCACTGTAAGTCAGGTGTGGAGGAAAGATTTGTAACGAAAGAAAATCCGGATGGTTTATCTGGTGTTGATCATGAAAAATCGTTGGTGTGTACAAATGTTAAATGTGAAGGAGTCGACATCTATTCTATTCCGCGGTTTGAGATTACAGTTTTATTTCCTTATACTAAATACTAATATGAACGACACTTTTGTTTTTAGTAATACTAATGTTTTCATTTGTTTTTAACTTTGATAGGTTCAAGATACCTATTAGGGTGCAAGACTCTTCCGGTACTGTGTCTTTGACACTGTTTGATTTTGAAGCTTACAAGATTCTTAAGAAAACTGCCAAAGACTTAGTTTCAATTCAAGATCAGGTAACAAATACATGCATTCAGTTATTTGGCCATGTACTATATATAATTTAAAATTAATTTTTATAAAATTGTATGTTGAAATTATGGAATCATTCTGCTCATTGTAATTTATATTAATTTTTATAAAATTATAGGTTGTTAATTCTGGAGAGATACCGAACCCATATCCTGAGATCTTTGACACATTGATTGGAAAGAGGTATGCTTTCATCATAAGTGTTAAAGACTATAACATTGAGCATCAGGTTGAAAACTATGGTATTTCAATGGCCACTAACGATGATGAGATCCTTGCCGCGCTCTGCGCCAAATTCAATCTTAACCAAGTCTAAATCTTCATTATGTCATTCTTTTAATTTGATATACATATCCTTTTAAAATATATTTATACCATTGTGTGTATTTTATGTTATTATGTATTATGTACTTAAAGCATGAGCAGTCCGAATCGTTGGATGTTCCAGAATCCTGCAGTTTGTCTACTCCTGTTGACCTTATGAAGGTAATATGAGAATTTCCTTATTTGTAGTAAATTTTTTTAAACGTTAGTACTTATTGTCTTTTTATATCAGGATGAGTTATCATACTGCGGTGAGAATGTTACACCTGCATCCCAAGCACTTGTAGGCACTAAGAATCCGTCTTCTGATGAAACAAAACGTAATATTCGTGAAGTGTTCGATGTGGATGATGCATTAGGTTGCTCCTCGACAAAGCGCCGCATCAGTGATGAACTCTCTCATGATGAAGATGCTGGTGTTTCGACGCTTTTGATTCCAAAGATTGAGAAATAGTGTCTTCTGTATTTTCAAATACATTTATGTGTTGATTTCATATGCTGTTGCCATGTTGAACTTATGGTTTTCGTTTTGTTGCTTTTGGGTGTTTGGTGGGTTATGTTTTGGACTGATTATGTGGTTTTGAATTCCTAAAAACTTATCTGCTTATTATAATGTATATTGTTAAATAAATATTGAGATGTTCAATAGTCAATATTTATGTTTAAAACTTATGTGTATGAATAGTAGCAACAATTTATAATATATATTGTATATACCCAATTAACAACTTTTTTATCTACAAATATTTCTAATCTTTAAGCAATTTTAATGTTATTATTTTATCTCATAATTTATATTGGATTATCCGTGGATGTGGTTGTTCTTTATTGGTTTTTACCGTTATCCCTGCCCACTAAGATTTAGTAAGTATCCATCATATGTTACAGTTTAAAAAAAAATATTTAATTTGTGCCTGTTTCTCCCATTACTTATTTAAGTAATCTCATTCAATAGGTTTTTTATATACTTCAAATTTTCTCTAAGTCATTCAAAGAATGTTGTTCAGAAAAATCGTAACCAAGTATGAAGCGTAAATTCAAACCCATTTTATTTGGTTTTTTGTTTGCTTTATTGATCCATGTTTTATTTTATTTTTTTTCTTTGGTTTATTTGGATAACTGAAGAAAATACCGTTTAACTTAAATAGTTATTAAATAAAGATAGTAATATTTTATTTTAAAAATCATATACAAATAAACCATAAACCTAACCGATGAACATCCGATTTACATTCCACAAAGATTACAAAATTTGTTGTTAAGTTTTTTATCAATGTAATACATTATTTGGAATAATTAATTCAATAATATGAAACAATTTTATTTTACTTTTCATGAAATGATTTTTAATTACAAAATGATAAAATGCAATATTATAATTTATTGAGGTTATGTTTAATCCTTAGGTATTATATATTGTAATTCAAAATTTAAAAACCACTATTTTCTTCTATTGTTTTAATGTTCCTGATCTTAATACTCTTTCTTCTTTTGAAAGCTTCTCCTTCTTTCAGAATTAACAATGTCAAAGAATTCACGTTCATTTTCTACAACAGCTAATTCATCTCAACGAAATTTACATAGTAAGTGAAATTATAACTTCTTAACTCATCATTTCCGAAATCAAAATCAGCTTTTAGATTCAAATCATAATTCTACTTGGTTCTTTTGTAGGTCCTCTTATGAGAACTCCTGTTTCAGATATCTCTAACAGATCTCCTCTTTCAGATATCACAAATGGTAATAGCACTTGAATTTGATTATAAGTATTCTTTTTTCCGTTTTATGTTTCTAAGTGGACTTATTCTTGTGTTTTGAACATATTATACTTTCTATGTTTTTAGTTATTTCACCGAATGAAAGGCGTAAGCTTCGAAAATTAATACTTGATAATAAGAAATTAAAGAATGCGTGGTCATCATCAGCTGCTAATTCATCTCAACGAAATTTACGTAGTAAGTGTAATTATAACTTCTTAACTCATCATTTCCCAAATCAAAATCAGGTTTCAGATTGAAATCATAATTTTACTTGCTTTTTTTGTAGGTCCTCTTACGAGAACTCCTGTTTCAGATATCTCTAACAGATCTCCACTTTCAGATATCACAAATTGTAATACCTCTTGAATTTGATTATAAGTATACTTTTTTCCGTTTTATGTTTCTAAGGGGACTGATTGTTATGTTTCGTACATATTATACTTTCTCTGTTATTTAGTTACTCCACCTAATGAAAGGCGTAAGCTTCGAAAATTAATACTTGATAATAAGAAATTGTTAAATGCATCGTCATCATCAACGAATGTTTGTAGCATCTTTTCTGAGAATGCAAATATGGTTGAATGTTCTGATTCTACGGATCAACATATGTACTCCATTGCGTGTCGAGCAGTTAAAATGCTACTGGTTCTTTAATTTCAACTACACCAGGTTTGTATTTTGTTTCTTTATTATTTGTTTTGATAAACACATTACTAAACCACATACCGGTCTTAACATCAATGTTTTAATATTGGATGTTCATATAATGGCATTAACATAGGTACACCAGCAGATAGCAACCGTCGATATTCCATTACTTCTAGCATTATTAGCAGCAACAATCAGCCGATATTGGGTAGTAACTCTACGCTTACACGGCTGTCTTCTGGTAAACGTAACCTTGAGCGCAAGAAGCGTGATAATACTCCTGTACGTATGCTCTCTTTGGATTCCGATCAAGAAAATGTGTTCTTGTGCACTGATGAAGATCCTTATAAAGGGATATCTAAAGGTTTTAATCTATTTTATTCTTTTAGGACATTTGTTGTGTTCTACCTGTAATATAACTCTCAATCATTTGTTAACAGATTATTTGGACCATGGTGACCAAGTGCTTACATGTCAGCTTTGTAGTGCAAAGTTATGGGCATCGGAAGGTGGAAAAGGTCGTTTAACTGTAAATAAGCTATGTTATGGTATGTGTTGTGGGTATGGTAAAGTTCAGCTACCGCCTTTAAAGGATGCACATCCGTCTTATCAAAATTTGTTTTCTTCCTCAAATCCAAAAAGCAACTTCTTCCTAAAGAACATAAGGCGATACAACTCTATGTTCTCTTTTACATCTATGGGTGGAAAGCTTGATTCTAATATCAACAAGGGCAATGCTCCATTTATATATCGTATCAGTGGCCAAAACTATCATTGCATGGGGAGTCTCAAACCTCCAGCTGGAAATGAAGCTAAGTTTTGTCAGCTATACATACATGATACTGAAAATGAAATAACAAACAGACAGGCATTATTCAGGTACGAGTGATTTCTAAGTTCCATTTTTATTCTATTAAAGAACATCTAGAAATTTAACTATTTGTAGTTCAATATTAGTTGTTAAGTACCATCACTTAATCCTTAATCACTGATTCTCTATCCAGAGATTGCTACAACAGCAGTTGTTAACCATCAGTGTTTTAATCACCAGCAGTGCTTAAAAGTTTTTTTCATCAGCTGTTTGACTTAACAGTAGTTTGTGTTATTAATTCTAAATTCATCAGCTGTTGTAGGTAAACTGAAGTTTCCTACAATAAGCTCTGCCCAGTTAAGTTTCCTACAATGACATTGATTATAACAATTTAATAACGCAAAACACTGTTGGATATAATTACATTTGTACACAAAGTCTAACTAACCCCATCCAATGTTCAAGACCAAACCACTCATGCCTACCAAACCACTGAAATGTTACTTTTCTCAACATATTCTAAAAGTTTTGAGCTGTATCAACAGTTGTTTACAACTGTTCTTCCTTAAAACTTAATTATTAATCACTGATTCTCTATCCACTGCTTATTACAATAGCAGTTGTTAATCTTATGTAGTTCACTATCAGTTGTTAAGTATCATCAGTGTTTTAATTACTATCAGTGCTTACAAGTTTTACATCAGCTGTTTGACTTAGTACTAATCTGTTTTTCCTTAACACTTAATTACTTATAACTGATTCTCTATCCACTGCTTATTAAAATAGTTATGTTATGTTAACGTTTTTTTTTCTTTTAACAGCAAAAGAACCAAACCTTCATCGCCTGCTGATAAAGAACTTGATGTTGAAATGATAAAGTATTTGAGGGCTTTATTAGATTCACAAAATATGTTGGTTAAGACATATAGGATGGTCAGAAACCATTTTCACCAATCTCCAGATGCCAACCTTAGTCTGCGACTAATTTATAGAAGAGAAAAAGACGGCAGGACATATAACTTACCCACCACATCTGAAGTTGCTGCTTTGGTTGTCGGAGACATAGATAAAGCTATAGACCATCGTGATATTGTTGTCCAGACGCAGTCGGGAATGCTGCAGTGTATTAGCGAATTACACCCATCGTATCTTGCTCTGCAATATCCGTTACTTTTTCCATATGGTGATGATGGTTATAGAGTTGATATTCCTCATAGAGATTTTATGTCCACACAAAAGAAAATAAAACCAAAGTGCACAATGAGAGAATTTTTTTCATATAGGATCCAAGATAGAACTTATGGCTTTTCCTTAATTTTAAATGGGCGAAGGTTGTTACAACAGTTTTTGGTTGATGCGTACACAATGATTGAGAGCGCAAGATTAAAGTACATTCGTAGGCAACAAGCGAACCTTCGCTCTGAAACATTTGAGAATCTTCAAAAGTATAAATCGAAAGGTAAGGAAGTTTTAACAGATACTGGAAAGCCTGTTATACTTCCTTCTTCATTTACTGGTGGTGCAAGATTCATGCAACAAAATTACCTCGATGCAATGGCCTTATGTAAGTGGTATGGGTACCCTGATTTCTTCATAACTATAACATGTAATCCTAAGTGGCCTGAAGTAAAAAGATTTCTAAAAGATTCAACCATCAAAGCCGAAGACAGGCCTGACATATTGTGTCGATTGTTTAAAAGGAAGCTTGATTCGTTAATCAAAGATTTTAAGGATTCAAAGTATTTTGGTGAGATTAACGCTGGTGTGTTATTTTTTTTTCACATCTTATCCTCTGATGTATATTTTTTAATCAAGGTTATTAACTAATAAATTTTGTTTATTTTTCCTTTTTATTTAGTTGTTTATACAGTAGAATTTCAAAAGCGTGGTCTTCCTCATGCACATATATGCTTATTCATGAAGGTCGATCACAAACTTCCAACCATAGATCACATAGATCCATTTATTTCTGCTGAGATTCCCGATAAAAAAGAAGATCCTGAACTTTATTCTCTTGTGACTGATTATATGATTCATGGTCTGTGTGGGAATGCTAATTTGAATTGTACTTGCATGGTTGATAAAAGATGTTCAAAAAACTTTCCGAAGAAATTCACACCACATACAAGTATTGATTCAAATGGTTTTCCTGTATACAGAAGAATAGATTCAGGTCATACAGTTATAAAATCTGGTGTTAGATTAGGCAACAGAAATGTTGTTCCTTATAACAAAAGGCTTTTGAAAAGATATCAAGCACACATTAATGTTGAATGGTGTAATCAAGCCGGTTCAGTGAAATATTTGTTCAAGTACATCAACAAAGGTCCTGATATGGCTACTGCGGTAGTTTCTGGTGATACAAGTTCAACCATCAAAGAAAAGCCAAAAGATGAGATCAAGGAGTATTATGATTGTAGATATATTTCAGCTTGTGAGGCATCCTGGAGAATATTCTCTAATGAGGTTCATTATAGGTATCCTGCTGTTATGAGGCTTCCCTTTCATTTGCCTGGCCAACAGAATGTTGTGTATGGTGCTGATGACGATATTGATAATGTTTTAAGCAAGCCTTCTGTTGCTTCTTCAATATTTATGCAATGGATGAAGTTGAACGAGTCAAATAAAGATGCTAGAAAGCTGACTTATGTTGAGTTTCCTTCCAAATTTGTTTGGATACTTAAAGATAGATGTTGGCAGGTACGTAAGTCGTACCAGTGTGTTGGCCGGATTCATTCTGTATCTCCTACTTTGGGCGAACCTTATTTTTTGAGGATACTACTGAATAAAGTTAAAGGACCTAGATCATTTGAGGAGATACGTACAGTTAACGGTCAATTATTCCCGACTTTTAGAGATGCTTGCTATGCGATGGGACTTTTAGATGATGACAATGAATACGTTGAGGCCATTAAAGAAGCAAGTTTTGAAGGACATGCTGGGTATCTTCGAGCGTTATTTGCTACCCTGCTTTTGTCAAATACTCTATCTCGGCCAGAATTTGTTTGGGAGAATACGTGGAAATACTTAGCTGATGATATTGTTTATAGACGTAAAAAAGAAACAAATATTTCAGGTTCTGATCTATTTTCTTTTATTTTACATACTACATTTTGATTTTTTATTTAATAATGTTAATTTTTTTATTTGCTAGGTTTAGTGCTTCCTGAACATCAGATTAAGATTGTTATATTACTATTGTTATTAAATTTACTCTATGACAACAGGTTAAGAAGAAAGCTAAAGTTACTTCTGAGAGAAAGGAGGTCGTCAAGAATAGGACTAAGGGAAATGCTGCCTTACCTGTCGACACAAGTGATCATACTGGATGTTCTTCGTCTGTTCATAAAGTTAAGGTATCTATACTTGCCAGTTAATTAGTATATGTTATATAAACTGTTTTTTTTTGTGCATATATTGATCATTCCTTTAATTCACATGTATATGTTTACTTTTTCATCAAGGGGAAGAGAGCTGCCAACGTTCAAAAAAAGCTTAACCGTAGAAATAAGATTGCAAAGACTGCAAAAAAACATTCTGGACATCTTGACCCTGAGTTCTTTCATTTTGATCGCAAAGGAGACTATAGGCTGGTATACCATTTTTTATAATAAACTAATGATTTACGTTTATTTGTCTGACTATTATTTTTTCCACACAATACATGTAGCGTCTTCCTGCTGAAGTTGCGAGACGAGCAGGTCTTTTTCTTGATCTTCATCCTTTGAAAGTTCAAAACATGGTTGGAGTTGTGCAGGTTTATGATGTTAAGTTGGAGTTAAATGAATTGAAGCCACGTTATGCGTTGGAAGGTTGGCGAAAGTTTATGACTGACAATAACTTGAGGTTTGGTGATATGTTGCATTTCACATACGTGTCTTCGCAACAGAAGATAGTATTAAATCAAGTTACATCAGTTTAACAAACACATTTTAAGTCTGTTCTGATATCAGATACTAATTATGAATTTTTTGATGGTGATGTTGTAGGTTTTTTTCTTAAATTATTAACTTGATGTTTTTGTTGCTATGTATGGCTAAGATGATAAAACACTGTTATTAGCACTTTATGTTTTATATTTGGCCAATTAGATTATGTGTTAAATTATAGTTCTTTAAGTCATTGTTCCATTTTCTTGAATTCTATCTAATTTTTTAAAGAACTTCAATAACAAATAGTGGTTTGAACATCTGTTAGCCTTTTGGTCAATAGTTAATGGAAACCTGTGTTAGGTTCAACAATGTTTTGAAGAGGAAAACTGTGTTAGAAGACAGTAGATCTTAACAAGTTAAACATCTGTTAAGGCTTAAACAGATGTTTGCCCTTTAACAGATGTTTGGCCTTTTATATCAAATGTCTGGACTTAAACAGTTGTTTGACCTTAAACACATGTTTTAACCTTAAACATATGTTTTGCCTTAAACATATGTTCTTCTTCTATATCAGATATTTGGACTTAAACAGATGTTTGACCTTAAACAGATGTTTCGCCATAAACAGATGTTTGGTCTTAAACCAAACATTTGTTTAAGCTCAACATCTGTTTGACTATTAGTCAATATCTTATTGACTTTTGGTTAACATCTGTTTCAAATTTGGTCAACATCTTATTTTGTAAAAGAGGTACAAAAACAAAGATTTTTTCAAAATCTCAAATCACCCTATCATGTAAGTGCATTGATGTAAAAGTGGAAATGATGTTATTCATATGGTCCTGTTGTGATTTTGTTTGTCCTCTAATATGAGTTCATGATATAATGCGGTGATTTCAAGACATTTTTGTTGAATCGAATGAGATGGTTGATGTAATGCGGTCGTATTAATAACAAATAGTAATTAATTAATCTAAATAACTTTCCCGAGCCCGGGAAGCAATCCTGGGTAAAAACCTAGTTTAAAATATATAGAATTGAAAGCAATAATTCTCCGAATAGAGCTGAGAATATTCCTATGTTAAGTCTAGACTCAGAAGGTCAAGGAATGTGCTAATGTGTCATTGAGATTAAACACAAAAGGCTAGTGTTTAATTCACTCAATGTTGGCTCTGATACCAACCTGTCACACCCCGATATTTCCACGTATTACCGGTGGGCCCGGTGGGGAGTATCGTGACGTAGTTGATATCATCATAGTCAAACAACACAATTTTAAATGCACAGTGGAAGCAAAAGATAAATATATTACAAACCGATATAAAGTAATATCCAAGTATTACAAACAGAATGTAAAAGATCCACAGGCGGATCATATATAAAGGAAACTTTGTTTAACAGACTGAAGTGCATCCAAGCTTGCGAGACTCTTATTGATGCTAAGGATAAAGCCAGCCTATTTTGAGTAGTACCTGCACTTAATCTTTTGGGAAAATACGGCAGTTTACACTGGTAAATACAATTAACCGACTCATTTTGAAAAGGTTTAAAAATTGATTTGAATGCAAGTGGCACAAACTTTTATAACTTGGGATAATTATTTGTATATAATACTTGTAAAAGAATTACATGTTTCTTATACGTTCAGTAGCCCGGTCCGCATACCGGGTTAAAGATTAATAGACACACCACAGGTATAATGCCCACAAGGCTGATTACTTTAAGTGGGATACCAGTTTTTACATATGCAGCTGTCAGGTGTACGCCTACACCCCGTGCTTAGGTCGTGGCCATTTCATGAATGATGCCAAGGATATCCGGGACATGGCCATTAACCCCCAAAGGTTTTAAGCAAACAAAACAATTTAAACGGAACATTTCAATGATTTAACCTTCATACGATTAAAGATTCAATGCCCGACCACGCGGTATTTGTATATACCATGCCCCAAGCCCGTATAAGGGAAAATAAGTTAAAAGTATTTACCTGAGCTAAATATAAATTCAATCCCAGCCGTATCAAATCAACAAGTACAGATAGCTTTTACTGGGCTCCTATTCTGGAACGAAGGTTTATAATAACCTATTAGAATCCTAACGGGTCTTAAATTAAGCCTAAACTTAGACCGATTAGTTTTAAGTAAAGATACGGTTCGTACGCACGATTAAGCGAAGACCGGAATAGAATGTGATTTATACCTGACAAGTTTGAAGGCTTGTATAATATGGGTAATCTAAACACATTTTGGATTTTGAGATAAAAACAATAAGGTTTGACCCGTTTCGGCTAATTTATGCAAACTAGTTACATAAACCGAACCGAATGCGCAAGAAGCTTAACGGGTAACCATAAGAGTCATATACAGGTTTCCTAAGTTAATATGCCTTAACTATGTTGTGATATCAGTAGGATACCTTCCATTATGCCCAAAACGAGTTTAATCTCTATTTAAGCCCCGTAGGGGTATTTTGGTCATTTAAAAGATTATAAAAGAGATTAATTTTAATTCTGAGACCCGGGTCTGAAATAATCAGTAAAACAACTTAATTTAATAGGTTATATCAGTTGGTGATAAGTCTTATATGCCAAAATGGTTTTAAACCCATACTAGGTGTTTAATACGCGTAAAAAGCCGTTTTAAGTGATTTCCGGGTTATACAGGAAATCTGAGTTTTCTGATCAGGTTATAAAGTTCAAAATACTTCATTTATTATATAAAATCAGTAGCAATTGGATTGGTGTCAAAATACTATGTAAAACTCATTTTATACACAAAAAGGGTACAATCGGTATTTACCGAATCGAGGCCATAACCTTAGGTTATGATCTGGTTAAAAATAATTAAAAATTTTCAAAAATCTCAAAATATTATATTACATCAGTGGGTAAAAGGTTTGGTGTCAAAAATTGGGTTTAGATAGGCTTTACGCTAATTATGCCTTTTAATTAACAAAAAACTTTCTAATTACGCTATTGAGCATAACTCCTAATCTAGACCTCCAACTGATGTGAAATTTTAGGGGCATGTTTATAAATCAGTAATAAAGATTTTTGTCCTTTCACATTTCCAAAATTCTCGTTTTATGGTCAAAAGGGCATTATGGTCAACATTAAGCAATTAACGGAACCGTGTAAACGAATCGGACAATCAACGAACCAACCACAGAGGGTTATACTAACATGTAACCCGATCCTAAGGAAGCCCTAAGGAATTTATAAACCCATCTAAATCGGGTCAGAAATGAAGTCAAAGAAAAAGTCAAAGTTTTGCGACTTTCGGTTCCGAACCGAGCCTAAACAGGAAATTGTCGGATCAAACAAGCTTAGACCAGTTCTTATACTTATTACCAAGTTATATGAGTGATAAAACAGGTTACACGCCTTCTGCATTGCTAATTATGCGTTAATTCGAAAATTATGGTTCTGTTGACTTTTTATAAACAACTTTGACCCGACATTTGATCTAGTTAGAGCGGGAATCAGAGGGTGCCCTTTTAAGGGTTTAAAGCCCACATGATTACCAACTTATAACTACTTTTAATTTTGACTAAACACTGGACCATTAGTGATTAATCGATAAGTCAAACCTTAATTACGACGGTTTGACTTTTAAGCTAATAACTAAGTAAAACACGATTAAAGAAGGTCAAGGATGCTTACCAAGGTCTAATGCACGACCAGAGATGCTTAGAGAAGGCTCTTGAGCTCCAGAAATGATCAGAAGATGAGTTGTGAGTGAATGATCAAAGTTACAACAAAGTGGGGCTTTATATAGTGCTTTTGATTGCTCAAGATCATGACAAACAACTCTAGTATTGATCCCTGATCATTAACAAGTGTCCCTAAGGCCTAAGAACTTGTTTAGGCAGCCCTTGGTGGTGAAAAGGGCAATATAAGTCGGTTACATGGGCTGAGCAGCCAACTTACGAGTTTCTGCATCTGGGAGTCGCTTACGGACCGTAAGGGTCCTAGCATACGGTCCGTAAGGACCAGGCCAGCATGACAGAACTTTCAAAAGTTGACAGTTTGGCCCCTGAACTTCCAAATCTTGATTTTTAAGGTGCTTTCTTGCACTTGTAACCTCCAAACTTGACTTTTAAGGACCCCAATTCATAAACCAACTTTGTTAAGTCCCCGGTTATTTATATGATCACCAAAAAGTCTTAAATTTCAACGTTGATGCTTTTAAACCCTCGTATACGAATTTTATCGCAACTTCCTCATACGATAACGAAACTTGGTGAAATTTTTATCATGCATTCTAGTGAGCATAATTAATCGTTACAAAGCTTAGGGTTTGCTAAAAGGTCACTCAGAGGTATACTTTAAACATGTTGACACATTTAACCCCTGTAGTTTGTAATCTTTCACTTTCTTTCACAATTAGCTTCGTATGATCCATGATTCATTCGTTTAAGGGTATAAACATCATGTAGGGTTATTGTAAAGTATTTTTATCCATTGTTGACATTTTGAACCCTTAGATTCACATACTTTCCTTGTTTGTCAACTCTAGTCCTTCTGAGGAAATCCTTTACACGTTTAAAGTTTATGACACGTGTCAATACTTTATTGGACATGAATTTTAGAGGTGTTACATAAGCCAAACACTTTTTAAAAAACAACTTATTGACTTATTGGCTTTTCCCACACCATAAACTAATCTAAACACTTTTTTAAAAAGTTAGGGTAAATTACACTTTTCGTCCTTTATGTTTGTACCGGATAGCCTTTAACTTCAATAGTTACAGTCACGATCCTTTATTTGGAAAATTTTTTACATCTTTCGTCCTCTAACACTAACAAGGTTAAAATTTTAAGTTAAGTCAGAACATGTGCTTTGCACATGAGGGTAAATTGGTAATTTCACTTTCTTATATATAAAACCCTATCTTTTCTCTCAGCCGTCTCTTTCTCCCTCTTTCTCTTCAACTAACCTCCATAATCACCACCAGTTTATTTACCTCTTAACCTTAAAAAGATGAATTAAACCTGATTTAAGTGCAATTTACCTTTTTTTAAACACATCTTCGGTCAAACCTGAGTTTTTTTCCATGTTTTAAAACAAAAACTTCTTTACATTTTTCCAAGGGTCTAATATTGCAAAGGAGCAACCCTAATTTGCAGCGCTAAAACCCCTCTCCGGCGAACACAGAGCCCTCTCATTGTCATGCTTCATCGGAACACCACCACCGACACCCACTCCAGTACGTCCTTTGGATCTCTGCTTGCATTCAAGCGTCGTCAAGTTTTCCTTGCTCAGCATAATCCACCAACAACCACAACTTCGATGGACCAAACAGAACTGAAAGGAAATCTTCACGAAATCATACTTGATTACCTTCATCGCAACGACTTCTCTAAAATCAAAACACTACCACTGCCACATGGATCTGCAACCATTGCCTCGCAACCGGTATTCAATGGTGAATCTGGGTTTTGATCTAGGAATTTGGGGGTTCAGAGCTGACTTCGAGGAATTTAGGTTTTAATTTAGGAATTTGTTAAGTGCTAACTTGAATATTCATTATCTGGGTTTTAATCTAGGAATTAGGTGGTGTCTGATTCAAGCTTAGAGAGAGAGAGAGAGAGAGAGAGAACAAGCTGTAAATATATATTAATGTTTTTATTTGAGTAAAATGCTCGGATAGTCCATGTGGTTTATCCATTTTTCACCCTTAGTCCCTAACTTTCTAAAATTACTGCTATAGTCCCTAACTTTTGCAATTTCGTTCCCGGATAGTCCCTGACACGGATGAGGGTTAGTTTTTTGTGTTAAATGAGCGTGAAATGACGAGATTGCCCTTAGTGTCAAATTAATAACTAAAAGTAAAAAAAAAATATAATTAATATTTTAGAATTTATGTGGGACCCATCCCACCCACTTCATCTTTCCCACTCCTCACCATCACCACCACCACCACCATCCACCTTTCTCCACCGCTTCACATCATCTCCACCGTCTTCGGTATTTAATTTTTTATAAATGATAACACCGTACTGTAATCCGACATAAAACTGGAAAATGGTGCCTTGCATCTGCTCATCAACTCCACTCCCATCTTCAACCTCCATATCCAAATTCATTTCAGAACAACGATACCTCTCCCTTCTAGAAACCAAATGCTCCACTATCAAACACCTTCAAATCATACACGCTCAAATCATCAAGACTGGTTTAATCAAAGACACCATTGCAGCCTCTCGCTTGTTAGCATTCGCAGCCACTTCCTCAGCAGCCGATATCAATTACGCATTTACGCTCTTACGCTCTAACGATATTCAATCATATACAAAACCCCAATATTTTCACCTGGAACACCATCATCGGAGGCTTCTCCAGAAGCTCAAACCCTCATATAGCCATTTCATCATCACTATATTCATAATCTACGCTGGCGGCAACAGCCGCAGTGTTGGTGCTGCTTTTCCTAGACACCGTTGCAGATCCACCAACAGACACTGCTTCCGACGAACTTGATGTGAGTTTGCGTTTCTTAGAAGCTGCCACAGCGACGGCTGCCGCCGTTTCTTCCTCAGGGAAGCTGATGCGAGAAAAGACACTTGGCTTATGTTTCCGATCACCGCCACTGGTTGCAGTTGCCTCTGCTGCCGCAACTGGTTTGGAATCTGATCAGGAGCATTTGTGTTGAAGAGTGGGCAAGATAAGTGGGTGGGGTGGATGGTGGGGCTCACATATATTTTTTAATCTTTTAATGTTTTATTAGTTAATTTTTTAATCCTAAGGGCATTATAGTCATTTTACACCAATTTAACTGAAAAAACTAACCCCCATCCGCGCTAGGGACTATCTAGGAACGAAATTGCAAAATTTGGGGACTATAGCTGTAATTTTAGAAAGTTATGGACTAAAGGTGAAAAATGGGCAAACCACAAGGACTATTCGGGCACTTTTCTCGTTTTTATTTTTTAATTTTTATAATTTAAATAGATTGGGGGTAAAAAGACATAAATGCCCTTGTGTGTAGGTACAAGTCAAACTTAACTGAAAATTTTAACATGGTTTGTACTAAAGGCTTAAAGTGTAAAGGTTTTTCCAAATAAAATATTGTGACAGTAATTATTAAAGTTAAAGGCTATCCGTCGCAATCCAGTACAAACATAAAGGACGAAAAATATAATTTACCCAAAAAATTATAAGTCAATAAGTTCTTTTTTATTAAAAAGTCATTTTTGAGTTAAATAAACTGAGCCAAACAAACCGTTAGATAAAAATCAATAAATCCTTTTGCTTAAAAAATCCTTCCGAGTTAAACAAGCAAATCCCAAATACCCTGCCCCCACACCATTGGGCCCAAAGTTCAGCTTTGGCGGGAAACGTAGGCGATTTCACCCACCCAGACCAGTGAAGAATTTCTGTATAAAATGGATGGTGATTTCGCTCACCAAATCAACAGAAGAAGCATGAAGAAATTAAAGCGAAACAAAGCATCAAAACGCAAAAATGGTGTGGATATGATCAGCAACCTGCCGGATCCAATTCTCCACTTAATCCTTTCAGGTCTTCCAACCACCGAAGAAGCAGTTCGAACAAGCATTCTGTCAACACGATGGAGGTATTTGTGGACTTCACTTCCATCTCTAGACATAGATTCTACCCGAGGACTAAAACCCTCTACAAATTTAAAAAAGAACAAATTCAAAGAGTTTGTGTATTGGGTTTTGGTAAACAAAACCCTAGATTTGGATAGTTTTCGTTTACGTTGCGCAAGTGACTACAATATGTCGACTGTATGGCGGTGGATTCACGCCGCAGTTATGCGAAAAGTCAAAGTACTTGACCTGTCTTTTTTCCCGCGGGTTGATGATGAGGATTTCAAGTTGCCCCATAGTCTTGTAACATGCGATTCATTGGAGGTATTAAGGTTGTTTTTGTATTCATGTCCTTTAAGGTTGCCTACTGTCACTGGTTTTCCGGCACTTAGGGTTCTTGAACTTAATAGTGTTGAGTTATTGGATGGTGATTTAGTACAACAGTTTTTCAAATGTTGCCCATTGCTTGAGGATTTGAGTTTGATTAACTGCTCGGTAGAAACAATTTTTTATCTTCGTATATCATGCTTGAATCTCAAGACTCTGAAAATTGATAATCGGTATATGATTGAAGAGATAGAGGCTTATAATGGTGATTATGACGATGAAGGTTTATGTAACGATCTTCAGATTTCTTGCCCAAAACTGGTTCACTTGGAGTTTGCCGGTCACATGGCATATAACTTTTCATTTGGAAATCTAGACTCGTTGAAGAAAGCTGTGATTTACCCTGACGCTATGATACCGAAAATATTAACATTTGAATCATATGGTGACACCATATGTGAGTTGTTTGCTCGAGTTTCTCATGTGGAATCTTTGTCTCTCAATCTTGTTTTCATTCAGGTAGAAACATATTCTTTATATGCACATTGCTTTTCTTCATCTATATTCAACAAACAAGGTTCCGTAAGAACTTGTTAAACCAGTTTTAGGTAATTGACTTAGACACAGTTTAATAAGCGTGTTTGACTATTAATGATTAAAGTACTCCACACTAACAATGAAACATGGGAATCTTGTGTGCTAAAATTTATTGTATCAGTGTGGATGTAATAGTTGCTATATGTATAATCTATGTAGGTTGCCTTTTTATACATGGTAGTTAAATAATGCAATTACTAATTAAATTTCAAGAGATTTACTTGATGGAGATATTTGAAAGTACTGTAGAAGTTACAAAATGCTGAGTAGTTGAATTTGATGTTTGTTGGCCACCAGCTACCCATTGGGGTTTATTCTGGTCTATGTTATTTTCGTTTCGTAGATATAGCAACAAAAATAACTATTTCAAAACTTTGCCGTTACTGTCATTATCATAGGCCATCAGTGCTGCATGTGATCCAAATGGATATTTCCCGGCATCTCTTTCCAATCTGAAGACATTAGAGATATCCACAACAATTGACGAATACACAATGAATGCAGTCGTGCGGATCCTCAGATGTTCTCCCAATCTGGAGTCTTTCCATTTGATTATTCAAGAGGTGCACATTCTTCCCATCCCAAATAATGATATTGTTTGTATATCTTAATCTTGAAACATACAGTCGTACAGGGTACAATGTATTTCTGATTCTTGGCATACGCATAATAGGATATAAGATTGTGTGTGAAAGAAAGAACTTGCACAATCGCCATTCTTTTAGATAAACTTTAGACAAGAAATATGGGCAGGTCAGCCTTTTAAATACATCATATTATATAGGAGTTACCTTTACATTTGGGTATGTTTTGGGCTACCATGTGACATGTTTTAGTAGCTGATTTTTTTTTTCATTTAAACCGTTATCATCAAACCGTTACTCTTCACATAGTAGATGAATACATTTTCCGAAGTTCTAAACGTTGTTGTGGGTTTTGGCACCTTAATGTATGCTCTTGTTTGATGATCTAGGAAATTTTCCAGCCACGAGTATGGGAGTTAGATAAAGTCTTGGCTCGTCATTTGAAACGGGTCGAGTTTCTTGAGTTCAATGTAGAAAAGCGGAAAGTAGACATGGCTCGTTTCTTATTGGGACACGGGAATGAGTTGGAGGAAATGGTTTTCAGTTGGCGTGACAAAGTCAACTACCATGAAAAGTCAACGGAGGCTATGAAGGAAGTGTTGAAGTTTGACAAGGCTTCTTCAACTGTCAAACTCATTACGCTTTTGAATAACTAGTTTTTCTATAAACTCTTAAGTAACATATGTGCTCAACCTCATGTTCTCTTCATTTCCGGTTAGTAGTTTTGGTGAGTAAACCAATTCTTATCATTTCTACCATTTATTGGCTTCATAATTTGTGTAAATAACATGTTCTGTTTACGATGGTGTCATCATGATGCTATTGGCCTGTTTTGAAGCATCGATGCATCATGGTTCACACAGTGTACTCTGGACACAAGTCACACAACCTTGAAACAAATCATAAGTTCGATTAGTCGATTACCGTGAAATGTTAACAGAGACAATGAATGAAGCTTTGAAATTTCACAAGGCTTCTTCAACTGTCAAATTGTGAAAGACTGATGATAATGTTGTAAGATATCATATTATGGGATACTTAGAATTCTTGGTCTCATTTAGGTGCCTTTTGGTTTTAGATCAAGTTAAGAGTTACTACAAGAAGAATCTTGACTTGAGTATATTTTGACATGTTACTCAACTTGTCCATTTTGGCGCTTAATAAACTGGTGGAGAATGAGGTTTATAGGCAGAATGCGATTAATAAACTGGTGGAGAATGTGCATACTGATGTAGAGGAGTTGAGGAAGAAGAGGGAAGTGAAAATGGAAGGATGTTTACGGCACAAGCGGTGTTATGCCAGCGGGAAGAGGAGATTTCGTAAGGTTTGAGAGAGATGTAGTATGAGGAGGCGTTAGAGCAGCAGTTGCAGATGGTTTTGATGAATACGGATTTGTTAGAAGGGTGGGTGAGGGAGAATGAGGGGAAGTTAGGGGGTGATGTGGGGAGTGTTAATGCGGATGAAGTGTTTGAGCCGTTGGATACGTTGTCGAAACAGATGTTGGAGTCAACTTCGTCGGATCTTGCTATTGAGGACGCGATTTATGCGATGCATAAAGCTGTGCAAGATGGGTTGATACCATTTGATCTTTATTTGAGGAATGTGAGATTGTTGTCGCGTGAACAGTTTTTTCATCGTGCAACGTCTGCTAAAGTCAGGGCTGCGCAGATGCAGGCTCAAGTTACCAGCATGGCTTCCAGAGCACCTCCGTATGCTGTGGTTTGCAGGCTCAAGTTTTTATAATCTAATAAAATGGTGGGCCCTACTCAGGTTTTACTCAGGTTTTTATGATTACTTTTTTTAGAGTTAATTGCCTGGAAAGTCTCTGTGGTTTGCCAATTTTTCACCTTTAGTCCTCACCTTTTCAAAATGGCATGTATAGTCTTTATGGTTTAACAAACTACTACTCGGATAGTCCCTGTAATGGATGAGCGTTAAATAATTCAGTTAAGTGGGTGTAAAATTACAAAAATACCCTTATAACAACCCCACCCTCAACCCACCCCACCCCTTTCTTCTCCACCCAAACTGCCGCCACCCCTTATATCGAAACTACGTCTCCTCCACCTCTATTATGTTTTCAGATGGAAAGCACAATTTGAAATTAAGGAAGCTCATGTTGTATGCCAACTCAATTAGCTTCTTGTCAAACTTCAATGGCTCTTCAGTCATCTTGGTGGCAGAAATAATGTGCTAAATGTCTCAACCCTTGAGACTTAAAAGGAATGGGGTGCCAACATCAACAATCCTAAATCAATTCTCATTATTGTAAAAAGAAAATTACAAGGTTGTTACTCCTCCACCTCTGTTCTGTTTTCAGTTCTGTGAATCGGTGGAGTTGATGATGACGGAGTGGCGATTAGATGCATGTAGGGTGGAGGCGGTGGTGGCGTGACGAAACCAGATCTTGGTGACAACAATGGTGCAGGTTGTGTTGTCGGCGTGATGCTGTACGTGGTGGTGGTAGGATGGAGGCGGTGAACCGCGGCGGAGGAGGGGCCAGAGATGAGCCACCATCAACTGCGGAGATGAGCCGCCATCAACCGCGGAGATGGCCTGAATTGAAGGTGTGAGATGCTTTCCGGATGTGTAATTTGGTGATTTCTTGATGAAATTGGTTGAAATGAAAATGGATTTGTTGTTGAATGTTGATAATGGCGTACAAACTCTACAGAGAGAAACAAAGTGTGATTGGTATATAACTATATATTATATAACTCATTGATCTGGAAATAGAGGTGAAGGAGACGTGGTTTCGATATAAGGGGTGGCGGCAGTTTGGGTGGAGAAGAAAGGGATGGGGTGGGGTTGTTATAAGGGTATTTTTATAATTTTACACCCACTTAACTGAATTATTTAATGCCCATCCATTACAGGGACTATCCGAGTAACAGTTTGTTAAACCAGAGGGACTATATATACTATTTTGAAAAGGTGGCGACTAAAGGTGAAAAATGACAAACCACAGGGACTATCCGGGCAATTAACTCTTTTTTTATATAATATACAAAGTTATTATAGTCATTTTACATAAATTTAACTGAGAAACTAACTACCATCCACTCAAGGGACTATACGATCAAACCAAACCACAGGTAGCATACATGCTATTTTGAAAAGACGAAGGTGTAAAATTGGCAAACAACGGGGATTGTTCGAACAATTATCCTATATATTAAAAAACAAAGCTAATGAATAGTAGTTGTCACATCATAATGAATAGTAACTTCAAGTCATCATGGTGGAGTGGTTTTGTGGTTGTATGTGTTTTAAAGAGACTCAAGTTCAAATCATGGGGTCTTCTTTTTTTTTTTTTACCATTTTATGCTTACATAACTTCACGTCATCTTCATTTTTCTCCTCTTTCACATGTTTTTCTGATTGTATTTATACAATTCTTATTCCTTATTTGTTGGGTTAGTGGATGCTTAGACATCGCAATAGTCCCCATCGCCAGGAGTTACTAACTCGCTTGCTACCAACTACTCTGTTGTATGAAAACTCCACTTGTCAACTTAAAAATAAGACACTAAATAGCACAGCTTTAATAACAACCAAGTATTTAGTCGCAATAAATAGTTTTACAATTACTTAGTTTTGTTGCGCCGCAACGCGGCTCGCAGCATTAAAACCTAGTTAACTATGAATACTAAAATAAGACGAGGGTGTAAAATTGGCAAACCGAGAAGAAATTAAAGAGGGAGAAAACACAAAACTGAGGTTTATAAATTACAGCTTCATGAAACTCATCTCCCTATGTCACTTAAGGCGACAGAACTGAGAAATTGATTCATCCTAGAAAAAAAAAACACAAAAGCGGAGATTATTTCTTTAGAGAATTGGGTCATGTAAGTTACTTTGAAAATGAAACTCTTTTTGATAACTTTCCACAATAAAAAAAACATAAAACTGCATTTGATTAACGAAGCAGTAAGACAACGATGGCAACGAACCCTACCGACGGGGGCGATGAATTGTAGCGACAACCCGAATTCGTTGGTTGGTGCAAACGATGGTGACAAACCGTACCGAGGGCTGCGATTCGTTGGCTGGGGCAAATAACAATGACGAACGGCGGTGCGATGCGACGGAGGGTTGCGAACGACGATGAGCACAGGTTGGGACTTCTTGGTAGGAAAAAAACATAGTAAGCATTATGTACAACACCACAATCCACAAAGATGAAGTAAAATGGTGTTGGTAGGGAAGACATGCATCAGAACAAATGCATAGTAAAGATTATGTAAAACACCACTATTCAAAAAAAAAAAAAACCACTAAACACAACTAAGGATATTTCCCCGCTATGCGACGGGAAATCGACCGGTATCAGTTGGTTTTCTGACGGTATCTCTCAGATATTAACATTTGGTTTAAAGTCATGCTTTTTTTTCTTCAACAAAGTTCATACATGAACACCAAGAAAATATATTAAACAAAGTCGTGTAGTCATTTTTTAAAATAAAAAGATAATGAACGCAAGTTATCAGAGGAAAAATAAAATTAAATAAAAGAGTTAACTGCCATTTTCGTCTCTGTGGTTTGTCCAACTATGCCAGTTTAGACAAAATTTCAAATTCGTACCATTTTCGTCCATGACATTCTTAAAACATGCCAGTTTCGTCCAAAAAAACTAAGGTTGAATTGAATAATTGAACAAACCATAGGGACGAAAATGACAGTTAACTCATGCTTTTTTGGACGAAACTGACATGTTTTAAGAATGTCAGGGATAGAATTGGTACAAATTTGAAATTTGGTCTGAACTGACATAATTGAACAAACTACAGGGACGAAAATGACAGTTAACTCTAAGTGAAAACAAAATGGGTTAGAATTGTATATTGTTTAAGGTATAATGGGTGAAACTGGAACATAATTTTTTTTATATAATATCTTAAAAACTGATGTTACTATTCACTAGGTTCGAAATTTATATATTTTGTGCGCGATGTGGTGGGAATTCACTCGTTACTGGTTTGGTTCGTAACACTATCACTATTGTACCGACTTTCAGTTTAAAGTCAATAATATGCACAAATAAAGGTGTTTTACATTGAAAAAAAAACGAATACCGTTATCGGTTCCGATAATAACAACAGCGATACCAATGTCGATAGAGAATAAAAATGAATATTAATATTGGATCCGATAATAACAAACAATAGCAAAACCGATGCGGGTATCAGTTCGGTTCACCACTAAACTATGTTAAATAAAACTTTTTTTCTCAACAAAATCTGTGCAAACACGTCGATAAAAAATATTAAATACAATCGCATAATTAGCTAGAAATAATAATGAACGTGAGTTATAGGATAAAATATCAAATTAAATAAGAATTAAATTAATTTTTTAATTAAATTAGTTAAAAACGTATATAATTTAATATATGTAAAATCAAAAATTAAAAGAAAGAATATAATAACATAAATTTTTTATTCAAATTAATATGTATAATATAACACCATTATACACAAATAACTTAGAAATTTATACTATATAAATATCCTTTTTATTTGAATTATAAAGTATTTATAACTACATTCAATCAATCAATCGTACACAGTAAATCACACAAATAACAAAGCTATTAGTAGGGTCTGAGGATAGTGAGATGTAGGCACACCTTACCTCTATTCCTAAGGATAGAGTGACTGCTTGCAGAGAGACCCTCGACACCAAAGACATATAGTCGAAAAGCGAGAAACTACACATATCTTTAAAAAGAGCAATACTAAATAACAAAAGAAGTGGTGGATAGGTAACATATATGAAAAACACAATCAATGCAAAATCCGCCTAGACCATAAAGAAACGCTAAACATCTGCCCCAATGCTCAGACCTAATGAATCTACTCCGAAAAGTCCTTAACCTTAATCCTACATCTCCATAGACCCCTATCTGGACCATGTCGTCAGAGAGGTGGGTATAACATATAGCCAATGAGATCCAGATCAATTGGTTTAGGAGACAACTCATAACCTTTCAATGTGGAGGTCATGGGTTGGAGTCCCACTTGGTGTAATTTTCTCCAGGTGGACAAGGGATTTTACACAGTTGACCTTCGGGCGATGGTTTTCTCCTGGATTGGTAGACGCAGTGGTGGAACTAGAAGAAAAATTTAGGGGTATCTCAATTTTTTTTTACCTACGACCATCCCTAAGAATTTGAGGGCTCTTAGGGCCCCTGTGTGGCTACTAAAAATGGGCCATTAATTTTTTTTAAACCTAGGGTCATTCATGAGAATTCGAGAGCCATTAGGGCCCATGTACGGCTAGTATGTATGTGTGTGTGTGTGTATGTATGTATGTATGTATGTATCTACATGTACGTACGTACATATGTATGTCTGTATGTATACTAGGTTAAAAATCTGTATATTACATGGATTGAATAAAAACATATTAATAAGATTTAGAAATTTTAATATAATATTTTTGGGATAAGATATAATAAAATTACATATTAGTTAGGTAAAGATATATGTGTGTTTTTAAACTATTTTTAAAAGCTAAATTGTTAACCAACATTTATTAAAGCATCCATAATAGATTCTTTATCTCTATCACTAATATTTAACTAAAATACACAAGTTTCTCTTAACTTTATTTATTTTTTAAAAAACATCAAAACGTCTCACATTAGATTCTCTATATATTTCTATCTTACTTACAAACAATTATTTTATTATTTTTTCTTGGTTTTATATACACACAAAATAATATTTTTGAGAAATAAACTTTATAGAGAAACTAACATGAATGCTCTTAATCCATACTTTTAGATATGATGAGAGAATGAAAACAATTTAATCATAAGATCCAAATAGAATTTTATTTTTACATTCTAAAATATATGTTAATTATTATTTTTTTATTAAAGGGTGTATCACACATGAGAAAGTTATCAAATATTATTTTATAAAACTTTACATGTTATTTATAACTTTTATAAATAATTTTTAGCTTGTAATAAAAATAACTTCAACAAAAAGAATCAAAAACTTATCAATATACTTAATAAAAAGATAAATAAAAAAAAAAAAAAAAAAATGGTTACAACAAATTAAATAAATATTAAATGAAGTTTTCATTGTAAATGCTACTTTTGAATTTTGCAGAGCCGTGTTTCCTTTTCCTAATGCACATACTAATTAATTTAGAGTGTACCAGGAGTGTACCTATCCACACACTCATCTCACTATCTACACACTCAAAAAGGTGATTTTTGTCTTTACATGCACACCCTGCAGTGTCGAACTGTGGCCAAAACGAGGCGTTTTGGTCCGATTAACCAGACAAAGACTGACGGGTGTCTGACGGGTCTGTTGACCGGACCAAAACGCTGAGCTTTGGCCGCGATTTAGTCCTGTCAACCAGACAAAAGACTGATACCCGGTCTGGTTGACAGGACCAAAACGCGGCCAAAGCTCGGCGTTTTGGTCCGGACAACAGACCCGTCAGACACCCGTCAGTCTTTGTCTGGTTAATCGGACCAAAACGCCCCGTTTTGGCCACAGTTCGACACTGCAGGGTGTGCATGTAAAGACAAAAATCACCTTTTAGGTGTGTAGATAGGCAAAATTGGTGTGTGGATATTAATACATATAAGTTCATATTCTCAAGTTTATCTTCTCCATTTTAACAAATGTCGCTGCAACTAAACTATTGATCGGAAATTTTCCTTTTTTCTGACCGGAAAACTTTATTTCATCTCATCTTCACATACACTCAGGGGTATTCTAATATTTACTCCAGAGTATCCTAAATAAATAAAAACGAAAATAAAAAAATTACACTGCGAATACGGGGTTGAGCCGTAGCCCGTGCTACGGCTCATTATATGTTGGTTCCGCCCCTGGGTGGACGGGTCTGGTCACCAACATTGTCTGTATTTGCAGGGCGTTTGTGGCATTTCATCAAGGCCGAGCTTATATAGTATTCGTTGGGTGTTAAAAAAGTATAGATGATGGAGATATTGATTCCCGAGTTAAGTAAACAAATGCAAATAAGATAAAGGGAACTAAGGAGAGAAAAAGAAATGAAATGGAAAAGAAAAATTAAATTAACTATCGTCTTGTCGAGTTCGAAAGAAAAAAAATATAAGAATCTATGTGTTAAAAATCTTTTACTTCCAAATTTATCCAATTATGAAGGATTTGAAATGAAGAAAAAAAAAAAAAAAATTACTTCCAAATTTATCTCCATTTCTCTCCTTTAAAAAATACTTTGGAACACAATTTTTTCTAAAATCCTTTCAAATCTTTTGTTTTCCTTCGTATTAAATGAAACTTGAGAAGACAGAGATCAGTGATAGCCTTATGGGCTATGGCTAGGTGTAACATGATATCAGTTTAGGCGGGAAACGTAGGTCGTTTGACTCTATACAGAACCTCTACCTTCCTCAAGTTCTCACAGTTTTCTATGAAATGGAAGTTTGGTGCTTTGTCCTTCTTTTTTCATTGAGTAAACTGCAATTTTACACCCTGAGGTTAAGGGTCATTGGCATGTCTACCCCCCTAAGGAAATAATTGCAATTTTACCCCCTACTGTTTGCTCTTATGTCGCATGTTTACCCCCCGGCGTCAAAGTGGGTTAACAATCAACATTATAACATGAGGGTCAAAGGGTAAAATTGTCATTTTGCTACTAGTGTTAAGCTTCTTTGATACAACACCCCCTATAAGTAACAGACCAAAGCATAATTACCCCCCCCCCCCCCACCTTCCCACCATCGTCCTTCAACCTTCTTCTCCGGCGGCGATCAGTGTCTCTCCGGTGGCGATCAGCGTCTCTCCGGCGACATCAACTCGTCTGATCATTCTTCTCCTCGTCCGATCATTCTTCTCCTCCGGTCACAACAACCACTGCCGCTATCTTCAGATCAGTGGAAATGCCGGTCTTTTGTTGGCTAATCCGCTATCTCATCCGCCACACCAAAGGTATAATCGGCCAATGTTAGTTAATCAGGGTCAGATTTAGTCATTATCATGTTATAAACAGGGTTTAGGGTCTGATTTGGTTCACTGTTGGTTTTTTTACAGTTGAACTGACGATGAGCTTATCAAGCTCATCTTTGGTGGTCCACCTGGTGGTCTCTGTGTTTGGGAGGCCTGTCCTCAACTTCCATCTACCACCGGAGAGTTGAGCGGATGTTTTGTCTAGTAGTTATTTAGCTTTTGTGTAATATGTAGGTTAACTTAACTTAATCGAAGCTTTTGTGTAATATGTAGGTTAACCTAACTTAACTTATTTAGCTTTTGTCTAAAAGCTTTTGGGTATGTTGTTTGATCAAAATTAGCTTGTTGACATTATGTTTGATTAAAAAAACTTTTGCAGCTTGTTTACCTAGTACTAAGCTTGTTGACATTATGTTTGATCAAAATTAGCAGCACACTCATGTGCATTTGCAGCTTGTTTACCTAATACTAAGCTTGTTGACATTATGTTTGATCAAAATTAGCAGCACACTCATGTGCATTTGCAGCTTGTTTACCTAGTACTAAGCTTGTTGACAGTTTGCATAAGTCCTGAACACATTGTCTGAATGTGTTACAATGTCTGAATGTGAGTTTGGGCATAAGTGGCTTAATCAGATTCTGACAGTTTGGGCATTTGCAGGTTGTAAATAACACACAGTTTGGGCATAAGTGGCTTAATCAGATTCTGGCAGGTTGGGCATAAGTGTGCTTAATCAGATCAGTCTAAATGACAGTTTGCATGTGCATAAGTTCTAAAATGACACTGGTTGATCACAGTTGCTGTATGTGCATAAGTTCTAAAATGACAGTTTGCATGTGCATAAGTTCTAAAATGACAGTTTGCTTGGTTGATCACACTGGTTGAACATGTATGCTTGATTTGTTCACATTGCAGGTATGCTTGATTTGTTCACACTGGTTGAACATGTATGCTTGGTTTGAACACCTTATAGAAATAACTGATTTGATATAAATGTGAAATTGTTAGTGCAGGTATGCTTGATTTGTTCACATTGCATGATATTGCTGATTTTTTCTTCAAGCATTTAAATGGAATAGTTTTTATAACATATGCATAGAACATGTTCAGAATTAGTAATTTACCAGTTTTGGAGTCTTTTGTTCGTCCTGCAGTTCTTATAACATATGCATAGAACAGGTTCAGAATTAGTAATTTACCAGTTTTGGAGTGTTTGCTTGTTAGGTTTCAGATTTTTGAACAGGTATGATTGTTACGTTTCAGATTACGTGTTCAAAAATCAGAATTAGGTTTTAGATCAAAGAACATGTTCAGATTTTTTATTATAGAATCATAGAACATGTATTTGATTTTGGTGGGAAGGGTTTTGCAAATTTCAGGGGATAATGTTGTGTCTTAACACAAAGTACAGGGGGTAATAACAAAGGACAAATTAGTAATTTACCAGTGGGGGGTAATTGTGTGACTTAACAGGAATGTTGGGGGGTAAAATGTAAGGGTAATACAGTCATTTCAACTTAGAGTTAACAGATCTGTTAGCCACTTTGACGTCGGGGGGTAAACATGCGACATAAGAGCAAACAGTAGGGGGTAAAATTGTAATTATTTCCTTATGGGGGGTAGACATGCCAATGACCCCTAACCTCAGGGTGTAAAATTGCATTTTACTCTTTTTCATTTTATGAAAATGCTCCACTTTCAAAGAAACTTACCCAACAAGGAGCAAGGAGCTGGGAAAGCCCTTGCCAACATACTTAGGGGGTGTTTGGCTTAGCTTATTTGTGACTTATAATAAGTCATTTTCACTGTTCAATAAGCTAGAATTTCTTGCTTATTGACTTATTGCCTCACATACACACATTTTCCAAACACTTCAATAAGTCTTTTTCACCCCTTTTCACTGTTCAATAAGTCAATAAGTTGAAATAGAAGCTTATTTGTGACTTATAATCCTGGTGTTTGGCTTAGCTTATTTGTGACTTATAATAAGTCATTTTCACTGTTCAATAAGCTAGAATTTCTTTCTTATTGACTTATTGCCTCACATACACATATTTCCCAAACACTTCAATAAGTCCTTTCACCCCTTTTCAGTGTTCAATAAGTCAATATGTTGAAATAGAAGCTAAGCAACACCCACCAACTTACACAGAGACAAAAGCATACAACAACTACAACCAAAACAAGACAGAAACTAGGCCTCCCCTTCCTTGAAGCTCCAGCTCAAAATCTGCCCAGGCCCTTCATTCTGAATAATTTTTGGGTGAGAGTTCGTTCAGAAGCATGAAAATATACAAGCGAACCAAACGCAAAAATGGGGTGGTCGATATGATCAGCAACTTGCCGGATCATATTCTCCAGTTGATCCTTTCAGGTCTTCCGGCTACCGAAGAAGCAGTTCGAACAAGCGTTTTGTCGACACGATGGAGGTATCTGTGGACTTCTGTTCCATCTCTAGACTTAGACTGTACTCGAAATCTAAGACCCTATTCGAATTTCAAAGGGAATGAATTCAAAGAGTTTGTGTATTGGGTTTTAGTAAACAAAACCCTAGATTTGGATAGCTTTCGTTTATGTTGTGGAAGTTACTACAATATGTCGACTGTAGGGCGGTTGATTCACGCTGCCGTTATGCGAAAAGTCAAGTTACTTGACTTGTCTTTTAGCCCTAGGGTTGAGGATGATGAGGTTATCAAGTTGCCCCATAGTTTGGTAACATGCGATACATTGGAGGTGTTAAAGTTGTATTTGTATTCATGTCCTTTAAGTTTGCCTACTGTCACTGGTTTTCAGGCACTTAGGGTTCTTGAACTTAACAGTGTTGAGTTATTGAATGGTGATTCGGTACAGCAGTTTCTCAAAAACTGCCCATTGCTTGAGGATTTGAGTTTGGTTGACTGCTCATTGCCCTCAATTGACGATCTTTGTATTTCGTGCCTGAATCTCAAGACGTTGAAAATTGATAATAGAAAAATGATTGATGAGTCATGTGACCGCCTTCAGATTTCTTGTCCAAAACTGGTGTTTTTGGAGTATGCGGGTCACCCGGCATATGAATTATCATTTGAACACTTGGACTCCTTGAAGAAAGCTGTGATTTACCCCGATGCTACGGCACATAAAGAATTATCTTTTGAATCATTTGGTGGTACCATGTGTCGGTTGTTTGCAAGAGTTTCTCATGTGGAATCTTTGTCTCTCAATCTTTATTTCATTAAGGTAGATACATATGCAATAAGCAAGGTACCTGCATTTTTGTACCAAACTTCAAGTTTTGCTTATACTATACCTTTGATCTCATATTTGACTTGTTTACAGTTTAATATAAGTGTTTGATTATTAATGATTAAAGTATACTGTATAAGTACTTCACACTAATGATGAATTGTGGGAATCTCGTGGACTAAAATCTATAGCATTAATAACCGGTGAAGTATGTAACTTTTAGCTTGAAATAATAAGATGAACTTTGTAATTTTACTAAGTTGGTTGGAGTAGTTGTTATATGTATAATCTATATAGGTTGACTTTCTGAATTCGGTAGTTAAATACAACAATTTCGAATCCTTAGAATGTAGAAGGGACAAAGTGCTGAGTAGTTGAATTTGATGTTTGTTGGCCACTAGCCAACAGTTGGGGTTTATTCGGGTCTAGGTTATTCTTCGGCTTGTAGATCCTTGGTTTTCGTCAAATCCATATCATCTGCATAACATGCCTATTTATTGTATCCCCAAACTATAGTGTTACAACAAAAATAATTATTCCAGAACTTTGCTTTTACTGTCATTATCATAGGCCATTAGTGCTGCATGTGATGCAAATGGAGACTTCCCGGTATCTCTTCCCAATTTGAAGACATTAGAGATATCCACAACAATTGATGACTACCCCATGAACACAGCCATCCAGATCCTCAGATGTTCCCCTAATCTGGAGTCATTCCATTTGGTTATTCAAGAGGTACACATGTTTCTTCAGCCCAAATAATAGTACTGTTTCTGTATCATAAACTGATGTATACAATCAGACATTACTTGAGATGCTATGTATTTCTGATTCTTGACATACACGTATAATAGGATATACAATTGTGTGTGATAGAAAGAGACTTGCACATCCACCGATCTTCTAGATCGACTTTAGACAAGATATATGGGTAGGTCTGGTTGGTTGGGATTAAAGCTGGTTAACTTTTTTGGCTATGCTTTTAGATTTCATAAATAGTTAATATGTTAAACAGGATAACAAAAGTTATTATGGAATAAATATCACGTTCTTTGAATATATCATTTTACATTTGAGTATGTTTTGGGCTATCATTAGCTGATTTTCAATGCCCTTGAAACAGACTATCCTTTTTAGTGAATAAACTTGACAGTTTCAGTTAGCTTAGCACAGTAGATGAATATATTTTTCATAATTCTAAACGTTATTGTGGGTTTTGGTACCCCAACTTATGCTTTTCTTTGGTGATGTAGGAAACTTTTTGGCCGGAGGCATCTGAGTCAGATGAAGACGAGTCGAAAATGGTCGAGTTTCTTGAGTTCAATGGAGAAAAGCTATGGGAGTTAGATGAAGTTTTGACTCGTCACTTGAAAAGGGTCGAGTTTCTTGAGTTTAATGGGGAAAAGCGGAAACTAGATATGGCTCGTTTCTTACTGGAACACGGAAATGAGTTGGAGGAAATGGTTTTCAGTTGGTGCGACAAAGTCAACTACCATGAAAAGAAGACAGAGACTATGAAGGAAGTTTTGAAATTCTACAAGGCTGTTTCAACCGTCAAACTGACTACTCTTTTGAAAGACTAGGTATAAGCTGCAAGTAAGATATATTGTTGCATGTTACTCTACTTGCCCATTTTTGCGCTAGATCTTGGATACATCAAGATAACTAAATTCTTTCTTGAAATCTTCTCGAAGCAAAACTTTGTCCTTACCTGTAGTGATACTGTATGTTCAATGTCTAGTGACTTATTGACGTTTTCTAAATGATGATTTTGTAAATGTTTGTATATGAATATCTATATAGGGTCTAGAAGTGGATCAAAACATGATCTATGTTGCTACCAAAATCTGCATAACATGACTTGGATAAAGGAGATTCTTCGGGGAAGTGCTGGTTTTAGCGACTCTGGGGTTCCCAGGCTTGACCTGCGGGTTGTCAACACCAAAACGATCCGTTTGAAGGGCTCCCGAGGATGAAGCATCAGGGATCATCCGTGGACAATCAAGTCAGTTGGAATCATCCATATGTGTTTTGCGTATGTATGTGTGATGTGTATCATGAGTATTATGCATGAGATATAAATGTGCAAAAGGAGACGAGGCTCCTAGGAGGAGCCAAGAGGAGATGAGGGAAAAAGATTCACAAAGTGTATAAAGTCCTGATGTGATTGCGTTCAACCCTAATTGGCCGATCATTAATGGGCTACCCAATAATGAGCCTAGCGCTATAAAAGAGCCGAGCCGAACCAAATCAGTGTGGCCTCGTGCTTGGCTTTTTATCAAAAACTCGAGCTAGTTTGTGGCTCGTTTATTTAGAAAAAGGTTTACATATATATAGGGGATGTATCATGAGAAAACTATTTTAAATGAGAACCAAAAAACTAACTAAAAAAGTCTAAAAAACATACTAATTTTTTTTGGCAAATTGGAAAATAATAATCCCATATTTCTGAAATTGGCCAATAATAATCCCAAGTCACGAATTAGCCGTCAATAATCCGACCTCGTCCAATTTTTTTGTAAAATACTCCACCGTTAATTCTGCCTAATGTCGTTATGAAAAATGGTGACGTGACTGCCACATGTTAAATGACTCAAATGACATGGATTTTTTTTAAATGACATGGATTATTGTATATCTTTGTTATGAACCCGACTAAGCTCAACAAGCCCAATCAAGTAGCCCAATCAAATGGCCCAACAACGTGGACGGAACCCTTTATGCGTGATATAAATGAGATTGCTGAGAGTAAAAGAGGGGATTAACGAATATGATGAATGAGCGTGTGTTTCTTCTTCTTCCTCCCATCCCAACTCTGAGCTTTTGATTTCCCATCCCCCTTCTTGTAATTTCTAAATCCCCATCTCCTAACTCGTGGATCTCTCAATCCGAGCTATACTTTCGATTTTACTCAATCTACGGCGATGAACGATTCTCATATGTTATTGAAGTATTTGAGGATGAACCATTCTATTGGTTCAATTCCTAGTTTCGGAGCGATGACCTCACATGGTATGATTTTACTACAACAATGCTTCATTGATTCCACTCTTCATCCTTAAATCCTACTGTTGGTACCGTTGTCAATTTGTCCCCACCGTTATCTGCTCTCAAGGTGTTTGATGAAATGCCTGATAGTATTGACAATGAAATTGCCAACGCTGATCATAAAACCACTGATGACGAGGCATTTGATTTGCAATTGGATCCATATTATGACCAGATATATCTGAAACCAACATTTGATCCTTTTATTTGTACACCTTTTTGCAAAATTAGTAGTTCTACTATTGTCGTTATTGGTTTCCATTCACCTTTTGAGGTTGAGGTACTCAACACAGCTTTAGGTGTTTTTATTGGTCCAATTTCTGTTGCAAAGTTTCAGTTTCATAGAAGTATTGATATGCTTGAATCAGTTTGGAAATTTTGGAGACAATATAATGTTGTTGAGACTAATTGGATCAAAGGTGATACACAATGGTTGTTAGGTATAGCTTTAGTTGTTATTAAAAATTTTGAGTGGAAACCGGGTTGGCAATGTGGTTCAGTTCTGTTTTTCATACCCACCCTGGCTATACCTACTTCTCACCATCCTCTACAACCATACTTGGCTACCAAGGCTGACTCAAAACCAGAGAACATAGAATTTTATTCTATGCTAACTTTGGACTACACGAGTGACGAAATTTTTTCATCACAACCTGGACCAATGGCTAAAAATGGCACTTCATGCCCACAAAAAGGCAACAAAAAAATGGACCATGTTTTGTTACAAGAATTGGTTATCTTTCTTGGCATTGGTTTTATTATAGTGATCAAAGTCAAGGTTATGTTTTCAGTATGCTTTATTCTATACATACAAGTCTACCACAAGTTAACAACAATACTTTTAATCGATGGTCTTTTGTGTTTGACGAAGAATATGAAATTAAGTGGGAGGACTTGGTTTTTCAAGACTGTTAGGAGAGGTACCATTGGGCTATTATATCTTGCAGTATGGTCTGAATCCGATGTTCTCATGTAGTCATGTTGTATTCTAAAAAACCATTCTCACATGGATTGATTCTTTACTTTAAGCGGGAGGTGTATGTGATGAAACGGCCACGACAACCAACTTCTTTTCTGTTCATGGGTGCAGTAATTTTACCTCAGCTTGTATACATTGATACTGAAACTGGGGTTTTAGAACTCTGTAATATTAATGAAAATGCTGATACATTTTGTGATTTGATTAAGAACGGATCAGAATGCACGCAAATGCATTTCACTATAAAAGATGAGTTGCATGACAAATGTGGGGTTTATTGGTACACTTTGCTTAGTGGGTATTTCAGATATGGATGTTCTAAAGAGTCTTTGCTGCTTTTCAAGAAAATGGTTGCTGGAAAGCTGATGCTTGATAATGCTCGTATCACTTTATCATATTTCCATGGATGTTCTAAAGAGTCTTTGCTGCTTTTCAAGAAAATGGTTGCTGGAAAGCTGATGCTTGATAATGCTCGTATCACTTTATCATATTTCCATAACTCAAGATTCACAGTGCTTCCAAAAAAGGCTATTGTTGATGTTGTCACAACTGCCCAATCTTGTCTACCACAGACAATTTTGGGTGTCAGTCAAAGTGGTCAGGAAAGTCAAAACATTGGTGATTTTGGACTTGCTACCGATACCTTCCAGGATTTGACTTATGTCGATTCTTCATCACCAAGAAGTCGTAGTAGTGGTTCCGTAAGGACTATCAAAGATATACTAAAAAACAATAATGTTAGTGTTCATGATGAGAATGGTGGAAGAAAAGCGCTAATCAACAAGGTACTACAATTGGAACAAATGGTACAAGTTCTTGCTGGTGCACTCCCAGATACTGGAAGTTCTTCATTGGTTTTTATGCACCTTCTTGAACATTATTTGCTCACCAATTGTAGTAGGAACTTTGTATCCACACTACAGCCAGTATTCGAAGACGTCTCATCTTTGTGTTCTATATTTGGAAGTTTCATTCTTGAAGAGCTCATGGACCTATTTACGGAGTACAGTTGTATTCTTTTCCCTCATTCCAATACCCAGTATATTGAGTTGTCCATCACTCCAACTCCGGTAACGCACTACCCTTTCCATTACCCACACTTAACAAAACAAGAAATTGGGCAATGGGTTCCCGCCATTAAATCATTTGCAGCTCTTTATGGGCATAAGCCACCCAACATAGCTTCTTTCCCCAAACCTTGGCGCAATGATTGAAAAAATGCTCCTCCTACTAAATTTATTGTCATCGAAGATACGATATCACCACAAGAAACATAAAAAGATACAAGAAACAAAGCAACCAAGGGTCGTTTCAGGTTCTCTGCGAGGAGTAGCATCAATGGATCCACTATCCAAGCAACAACTATTGGATCAAAGAAAAAGAAAATGATCTCCAACACTACTACAATAACAATTTCTCGTAGTTTAGATAACGCCCCGTCCATAAATCTTTTTCACCTTGAGGACAAGGTGAATTCGAAAGGGGGGAGTAATGTTATGAACCCGACTAAGCTCAACAAGCCCAATCAAATCGCCCAACAACGTGGACGAAACCCTTTATGCGTGATATAAATGAGATTGCTGAGAGTAAAAGAGGGGATTAACGAATATGATGAATGAGCGTGTGTTTCTTCTTCTTCTTCTTCTTCTTCTTCTTCTTCCTCCCATCCCAACTCTGAGCTTTTGATTTCCCATCCCCCTTCTTGTAATTTCTAAATCCCCATCTCCCGTCTCTAGTATTTTGTTAATCTCAGTTTCTATTGTAATCAATTCTGAATTTGAATGGAAATTTATCATCTCCTGTTAATGCTTGTTTAGTTGTGAATATCAATTCACAACAATCTTTTAATGGTTTTGTTGACTGATTATAAAAAGGGGTATTGTGGTTGTTTATCATCTTCATCAGCAGCCAGAAAAACACATGAACCCTAATTTATCATCTTCATCATCTTCATAGCAGCCAACCATTTATCATCCTCATAGATTTGCAACCACTTTATCATCTTCATCAGTATCTTCATAGATTTGCAACCACTTCATCATCTTTACTCGCACCTTCTGCTTGATTAACAACCACCATCTATCAAACTGTTCCGAAGTATCATAGTGTTCTTCGGATCCGGGTTTCGCCTATGAATGTGTTGATTTTGGTTGTTCGTCCTCTTTAACAACATACACATTTAACTTTTTGTTGGTAGTATTTTGATGGTTTTTTTAAATGGATTTTGGAGGTAAAAAGAGGGGAGTTTATTAGGGGTTTTGTGAAGGTGGATAAAGGGGGAGTGGGTGTGAATTGTAGAAGGATAACGGTTGCATATGCATAATTGTAGTTGTTGAATTGAATTTGGAAGTGAAAGAAATGAAGCTTAGATCAATGTATTCATGGTGTAGATTGTGTTTGTGGAAAAGGGAGATTCACAGCAGTTAGTCTAGTAGTAGTCCGTGAAAATCTCGATGATGATGATGAATATGGTCTGAAGATGAACTGATGAAGATGAATTGTTGTTGTTGAATTGAACTTGGAAGTGAAAGAATGTGTAGAATTAGGGTTCATGTGTTCTAATCGTTTGGTGTTTTAAGTTGGTCAATGCCCCTTTTTATAACCAGTCAACAAAACCATTAAAAGATATACAATAATCCATGTCATTTAAAAAAAATCCATGTCATTTGAGTCATTTAACATGTGGCAGCCACGTCACCATTTTTCATAACGACGTTAGGCAGAATTAACGGTGGAGTATTTTACAAAAAAATTGGACGAGGTCGGATTATTGACGGCTAATTCGTGACTTGGGATCATTATTGGCCAATTTCAGAAAGATGAGATTATTATTTTCCAATTTGCCTTTTTTTACAATTTTTTTATTAATTTTCGCTATTTTTTATATATAAAAAAATAAAAAAAAAAATTGTACTGCACATGCGCAATAATACAGAAAAGCCTAAACCTAAAAGCTCAACTAAACTCAAAAACTAACTTTAACTATATAATGCACATATGCAGTACACATATAGTGCACATGTGCAGTACAAGTTTTTTTTTTTTTTTTGAAATTTTTTATATATAAAAAGTAGTGAAAATTAATAAAAAATTGTAATTTTTTTTTGGTATGTTTTTTAGGCTTTTTTAATTAGTTTTTTTTTAGTTTTCTCATTTATATGTAGTTTTCTCATAATCCTCTCCCTATATATATATATATATATAGGGTAAGGTTCATGCGAGAACCACCTTTATTGCGAGAACCGCGAGAACCAATGTGAACACAACCTAAAATAACTAAAAAAACCTAAAAAAAAACCTAACCCCCCCACCCCAAGAACCTAACCCCCCCCCCCCCCCCAAGCTAAATGCTAAAAACTAAAACCTAACCCCCCCCCCCCCACAGCTAAAATGCTAAAAACTAAACCCCAAAAAACCTAAAAAAATCTTAAAAAATCAAAAAAAAAAATCTATTTTTTTTTAAATATTTTTTAAGTTAAAATCGCTACTTTTAGTAGCTTTTTGCTACTAAAAGTAGCGATTTTTTTTAAAAAAATATTAAAAAAAAATTTGTGTGTTTTTTAGCTATTTTTAGGTATTTTTGTTTGTGTTCACATTGGTTCTCGCAATAAGGGGTGGTTCCTAACGGATCTTTGTCCTCTATATATATATATATATATATATATATATATATATAGGGAGGAGCTCATGCGATAACCACCATTATTGTGAGAACCGCGAGAACCAATGTGAACACAACCTAAAATAGCTAAAAAAACCTAACCCCCCCAAACCTAACCCCCCCACCCCCCTCAAGCTAAAATGCTAAACCCTCAAAAAACCTAAAAAAATAAAAAAAAATCTAAATTTTTTTTTTAATATTTTTTATGTTAAAATCGCTACTTTTAGAAGGCAAAAAAAAAAAAAATAAAAAAAAAAAAAATTAATTTTTTTTTTTTTGCTTCGAAAAGTAGCGATTTTTTTATAAAAAATATTAAAAAAAAAAAAAAATTTTGTGCGATTTTTAGCTATTTTTAGGCATTTTTGGTTGTGTTCACATTGGTTCTCGCGGTTCTCGCAATAAGAGGTGGTTCTCGCATGATCTTCTCCCTATATATATATATATATATATATGGGCTATACAAGACTTGGATATCAATAAATGGCTTTACGCATAACTTTATGCGTTCAAGGGACTAGAAGCGTCAAAAAGTGCATAAGTTTGCACTTTCGCGCGTATCTTACGTTCCGAATATATCCGGACATCCAATAATTTATGTAATCACTAAAATATTTTATTTTAGTGATGGGAATGCAAAAATATCATACGTCTCTGGATTGTTTTCGCGTCCGTTCGAACGTTCGTCGTAAATAAGCGATAAACGCGACCATACGACCGAACGAACTGGCATCCATAATACTTTTGAGCATGGTTGAAGTTAAATATACTTTAACTTCCTTATAAAGCTTAGAAATGGGGTTAACGGGTGTTAGATGTGCCAAAAACTCAACGATACGCGTGCAGGGGCCAAAACTGCCAACTGTTGAAACTTCATGTATGCTGACCAGATCCTTACGGACCGTATACCTGGGAACCTTACGGTCCGTAAGCTAACTGCCAGATACGAATTTTGTTTGCAGCCCAAGGAAACTGCTATAACTCTCATATTCCGACTCTAGGGGCTTGTTGCTGGGTTTTAACATATACCAGGGTACTTGTAATCATCTGAAGAAGCCCTTAACACCTGTCAATCATCTACAAATTCCCCCAAAACTATAAATAGGCCTCTTGTTCAACCATTTCATTTGCCCATTCATTCATTCCTCTCCTCTCTCAAGTTCTGGAGCTTCTTGATCTGATTAGGACTTGTTTCTTAGTAGAAAAGATAGCAAGGACCCTTTTGTAAGTGTCCTTAGCCCTCTCCTTAGTTCAGATTTATGTTTTAAAAACCGAAAAGTCAAATATCGTAATTTAACTTTGACTTTCGGTTTAAACTTTAATGGTCCAGCCACTGATCAAATTGAATGTGGGTATAAGACCATAGTTAGGTAGGTGATTAACCATTAAAAGGGCACCTCCTAATTCCTTCAATTGCTTAGTTAATTGTCGGGTCAAACTATTTTATTAAAAAGTCAAACTTAGCAGAATTGTGATTAATAAGTAAAACCAATAATACAAAGGTTATAAATTATATTTAACACCTTAATAACTTGGTAATTAATTATTTAAACATGTCTAAACATGTTTAACCCGACAATTCTAAGTTTAGGGTCGGTTCGCAACCGAAGGTCGCGTAGTTTGACTTCTACGTTGACATTTGGTTATAAGCCGAATTAGACTAGTATGCTACTGATTTTAGGTTCCGTTATGATCGTATTATAATGTAGCATAACCCTCTGGGATTACATTACATGATCATACTAGTAATCCGAGTCTTATGCAAGTTTCCGTTATTATGCCATACTTTGACTATTATGCCCTTTTTAGCAAAAGTAAGGTTTTAAACACCAATAAGCTTTCAAACAACTTAGGTACTGATATGTAAATATGTTTAACATATTTTGATGTTATATGTATGATCATAAACTGAGTTCGCGTATAATGTCGTGAATTGTGCTTTAAAGTGACCAAAATGCCATTTAGGTGCATAGATCGGTTTTAAGCATAATTCCTTATACCAAACTCATTGCCTACTGATTTAATATCATAATTAGGATAATTTGGGATATCAATTCAGATTATAAACTGAGTTTACGCACAAGTTCTTGAATTATGTCTTCAAATGACGATAATGCCCTTTTGGCACCTAAATGGTTTTAAAGCATGATTTTCACACGAAATCTTTTTACTACTGAAATGTCATATTAAATAACATATTTTGGTCATATAAACTTGACCGTAATATCAGTTTTCATAAAAGATCGCATACATCGTCATTTAACGACTTAAACGCCGTTTCGGCGCGTAGTATGGTTTTAAACCATAACTACCAACCAATACTTGATACCTACTGATTTTATAAATCATTTTAAATATATTTTTACAGTAGGTATATGTTATGAATTCAGATTCCCAAATTAGCCTTCAAGCCTATGTGTGAAATTACCAAAATACCCCTATGGAGCATAGTTTGGTTTTAAATAAAGTGTTTTAAAAGAATGTTTATGATCGTAACATCAGATTGTACCCAAGTCCCTTTTATACGACCTAAAATGACCAAAACGCCCTTATGGGGCATAGTTTGATTTTTAAACCTAAACGGGCATACAAGTTGATATCCCACTGATATTATAACTTGTTTAAAGTATATTGGCATATGGAACTTGTTCATGACTCATCCGGTTACTTGTTATCGCTTATGCGCATACGGTTAGACTTACGTAACTAGTTTATGTAAGTTTGCCGAAACGGGTTTAACCTTCTCATTTAATCTTCAAAATCCAGAATGTGTTTGGTTTACCCACATTATACAAGTGTCTAAACTTGTAGGGTCTAAATCACATTCTATTCCGGTCATCGCTTAATCTAGCGTGTCGTACCGTTTAAGATACTTTAAGCTAGCCGGTCTAGGTCTATGACTTAAATAAGACCATTAGCATTCTGAATTGGTTATATATTACCATCACTCCAGACTAGAGCCACCCGGTAAAAGCTACCTGCATTTAGATAGATTGGATACGACTGAGTTATTATGCGGTGAATCAAGTATTAGCTCAGGTAAATACTTTTAACTTATTTTCCCTTATACGGGCTTGGGATACGGTATCATAAAATACCGCTTGGTCGGGTATGAGATCATTTAGTCGGATTGTGATTTAATAAATCTGCATAACCAGTTTTAATCTGTATTGTTTGATAACATAAACATTGGGGGTTAACGACCGTGTCCTGGATATCCTCGGCTCATTAAAAATGGCCACGACCTATGCACGGGGTGTAGGCATACACCCGACAGATGCAAATGCTAAAATATAAATAACCCACATGTTGGGGATAAATCCTTCGTGGGTTTTGTAAGTGGTGAGTCGGTTAATCATGACCGGCTTCCAAACCGGCCCCATATGTATGACAAACATGTGAAACAGTATACAAGATTTTATTAAGATTGTCCCAAGTTATAAATGGTTTGTGCCTTGTGCACTTAAATCAATTTTCATAAACTCTTTTAAAATGAGTCGGTTAATTGTATTTACCAGTGAAAACTGACGTATTTTCCAAAGACTAAGTGGCAGGTACTACTCGTAATAGGCTGGGGGATTACTCGGTGTCGAAATAGAGGATCTTGCAAATACTTAAAGATGCCTTAAAGTCTGCTAAACTTCATTTTATACATTCTGTAATGATCCTCCTGTGGATTTGATATTACAGACTCGTCTGTAATAAATACTTTGATATTTTCAGACATTGAGTTTGTAATAATATTTTATATTCCAAGACTTCCGCTGTGCTATTCTGTATATGTTTGACCATGATGATATCAACTATGTCACGATACTCCCCACCGGGCCCACCGGTGATATGTGGAAATATCGGGGTGTGACAGGTTGGTATCAGAGCCAACGTTGAGTGAATTAAACACTAGTCTTTTGTGTTTAATCTCAATGACACAGTAGCATATTCCTTAGACCTTTTGAGTCTAGACTTAACATAGGAATACTCTCATCCCTATTAAGTAAATATTGTTTTCGATTTTATGTATTTTAAATAAGTCGCAAGCAAGGAGGCCGTTGATAGAGATTCTCTTCAATCCGAAGCCAAGAAATGCCAAGCTTCACAATACGGCTAGAATAAGCGTGCGACTGGTGTGGAAGAAAGACCTTTATGGACTCATTCCTAAAACCAAATTTATTGAATTACAATCAGACTTCAGAGTCCATACCGAAGGTCCCTGAGGCTCAAACTTTAAAGTCTGTGTCAGTAGAGTCCATACCAGGTGGTCCCTGAGGCTCCCATATTGAAAATAATACAAGTGGATCCTAATGATCCCTATCCCTTACCTTCGAATTTTGAAATCCCAAGGCTTGGATTATATCATTTAAAACCCAATTCATGATCCATATCATTCCTTAATCATGGAATTCTTAAATTCCACTTCTATAACGGATCCTGATTGAAATACTTACCTTATTCATTAAGATCTTCAGTATCTCTACCATTTACGGTAAACAAAGAAGAGAAACAACTGAAATGGAGCAAGGAAAGCGTTAGAGAATCCTTCTTTCATAATATTCTTTTAAGTCCTTATAAGGACCTATCTCTTCTATTTAGTCCCCGTGTGGACATACCTTTTTCGACTTAAGACCCCTTATGGGCATTTGCTATTTAGTCCTTTCATGGACATTATCTTTCAATATAGTCCCTTGTGGACATTTTATTTTCAATAAAGTCCCTTTGGTGGACATACTATTTTAATACAGTCCTTTCATGGACGTATGATTTTATTAAAATCCCTTTTGTGGATACACTGTTTTAAAATAGTCCTCTCATGGACTTGATATTTCAATATAGTCCTCTCATGGACATTATAATTCTTCATAGTCCCTTTTATGGACAAAATTATTACATTCAGATCCCTTGTGGACATGATATTTTATTATAAGTCCCTTTAAGGACATATCGTTTCATTAATAAGTCCCATTGAGGACGTACCTTTCGACATAAAGTCCCTACGAGGACAATTGTTCATTATCGTCCCTTCATGGACATGTTATATCATAATAATCCCAAATGCGGATATATCTTATAGTCCCTTTACGGACTTATATTTCCTTTTAAATCCCTGCGCGGACTAAAGCTGCTTTAAGTCCCTATGAGGACATCTGTACAGCAAAGCCCTTTTGTGTGCACGCTGTACCAATATAGTCCTTTTATGGACATGTTATTGCATTAGAATCCCTTTGGGGATATGCTATTTTGAAATAGTCCCTTTGAGGACATTGATATTTCATCATAACCCTTATATAGAATTATAATATTTTATAGTTCTTATACGGACTTATAATTTTTCTCTTAGTCCTCTGTGGACAAATATTTTACTACAAGTCCTGATTAAGGCACTATCGTAAATTCCTAATGATTTATGGAAGGTTTTGAGAATTTTATATAGGTATTCATTTCGTCCTTTATCCAACAATAGTTCTGAAATTTTTCTCGAACTTGATTGATCAGCTGAAAATTTCAAAAGATCCTCTTAATGGTATAACCTAGCCTATATGTCTATGAACATGGCTATGATGGTAAAACCCTCTTAAGATAATTAATCTTTGTTAACATCTGAGAACATGTTAACATTCCTGGCTGTGTGACTTGAGAGACCACACTAGCTTCCAAAAGTACTTGGACTTTTCCAAGCCACCTTCATAGCCTATATGATCAATACGAATCAGGCTATCCAACAACAGTATGAAGTATACATCAAAACATCCCATTTAAGATGTATGCCATTGGGCAAAGGTGTATTCATGACAATGATAGTTTTATTTTATAAACTTCTTGTCAAAAGGCGATGAACTATGTTCGACCCTTAAAGATCACTGATCCAAGAGATCATTGATTATGTTTTAACTATCCTTGTGGCAAGGCCTTTTGTGCCATCTAAATGCCCTTTGAGACAAGCCTTGTGCTATATGAGGACATCTCTATGACATTGACATTGTGATCTTTATGATCCCCTGTCCAAGGTAATGAGCTGTGCTCAAGCCTAATAGTCTACATGATCAATGCGATCATGACTAAAATCATCAGTACGATGATTAAATCTGACATCCTTAATGATGTTTGGCCTAAGGGCTATATTATATTGTCCATCTGAGACCAGGAAAATGTAATCTTTTGTGATTCTTTGCCCAAGGGGGTGAGCCACGCTCAAATCCCATAGTCTATATGATCATTGCGATCCTGACTAGTATCATCAATATGATGATCATAATATTAACATCCCTTGTGATGAAATGCCTACGAGCTACACTTTACTCTATTGACAATGAGACAAAGTTAGTGGTGGTCTTTATGATCCCCTGTACAAAGTAATGGGTTATACCCAACCCCAACAGTCTATATGATCAGTATGATCATGACTAATATCATCAAATGCAATGATGATATACAAACATCCATTAGTGATGTCAATTGGGTTATCTTTGTGCCAAATAAGTCGTCTTTAGAGACAATGACAGTTGTAGTTTATGACTCCCTGTCCAAAGGTGAAGAACTATGTTCAAACCTGGAAGCCTCTAATCTAATAAGATTACGGCTTATAAACTAATGTCTTTGATGACAAAACAATGAATTATGTTTCAAAATCATTCATGACAAGCCATTGTGCTAATAGTTGTCATTCGTAACAAGTTAACACATCAAATGTTAACATTCCTAGTCACAGACCTTTGTGCCAGAATTGATAAATATCCTCCGTGACAGGCCTTGGTGCCATATCTTATAACGTCATTGAGACGAGGCCACTTTGAGCCATATCTAAATGCCCTTTGCGGCAAGGCCTTTGTGCCATATAATCATTGTGTCCTTCATGACTAGGCTTTATGCCATATTTTTTCTATGTCCCTCGCGACAGGCTTCTATGCCATATGTATATATAGATATAATAAAAGTCATGTAAGGCTAGCCTTCGAGCTATTCATAGTAGTCCTTGTGACCTAGGCAGTTGTGACATTATGATCCTATGTCAAACAGGTAATGGACTCGCTCCAAACCTTAAGTGCCATTAATGGTTCTTTGGTGACCTAGGCTAAATGTAATGGATATACATTCAAATAACATTCATTAGGAATGTTTGGAAAATAATAGCCTATACGGTTTATGGATGCCGTGGCTGATCTATGTCAGGTCATCAGGATGATGACTAACAATTGCTTAGCGTGGTGGTTAGTACCAAGTTTCGAGTATGGCAAACTCGAATGAGGTGGATAGCAGTCGCGATAGTATTAAGGCGACAAAAGCTAATAATGCTACGAACGTAAACCTCAATATTAATGGAGTTAGTCTCCAAGCCGTGATGGACGCAGCAGTTTGAAAGACCATGGAAAAGGTCATGAAACAATTCAAAGAGCCGAATGCTTCTCGCTCTAAATTTCATTCAAAACCTCAATCAATTGCTCATGAAAAGAGTTTTGTTCACACTTCGAATGTGAAGGATGAACAAGGGAGAAGGATAACTCCCAGAAATCGAAGAAAAAGAGCAAATCACGAGCTTAATAAGAACCATCATAAGTTGAGTAAGAAGCCTGTATGTAAGAATTGTTATAAAAGACACTAGGGACAGTGTCGAATTGGATAAAGACCAAAGCAGTGTGCATCTGCACAAGAAACTGGTCATCAACCCCATGAATGTAGGGACATAATGAATGCAATCTGTTACGGTTGTGGTGAGAAAGGCCACATCAGAACTAGATACCCCAAAGCTGCCAAAGAAGGTGCAGCTAAGCCTGGAAAGGCTAAGGAAAGAAGTAAATGCCTGAACTCACCTGATAAATGCCCAAAGGCAGTATATGATGTCATCAAGTACATTCCTTATCATTTACCAATGATAATTTCTGCTAAGTGTCATGTTTTAATACAGGCAATAATAAGTCTTTCATAGACCATAAGCCTAGCAAAACCTTGATGATATTCATAAGAACTCCAGATTCTAGGTCAGGTAGAACTTACCAATGAAACCTGAGAGACCGATTCTTCTATTATCGGTGATGATCCTTCTGTAAAATCTAAGAGTAGTCTTTCTTTAAATAGAGTACAACAATATATGTTATTTTAAATTATTTTCTTTTCTCATTGATTTCTATCAACTGCGAGTGCCAACTATGTTTGACAAAAGCGCCATATGAGGATTGACGTATACCAGTGCGTCCCATAGATTATGTCCATGCCTGATCAGTATGGAAGTTTAATGCATGGAACCACTAAGATATACCAATGGTCATATTGTACTAAAGTCAGCTAGTGGTATTCAAAGAAGATATCCATAATAGAAATGCCTAAGTAGGCGTCTCTACTTAAAGCATTCGTGCACTCGTAAAACAGATGTGTCATTTGCATGACACAATCGTAGGTAAGTGGACCAAGGTCGAAGATTGAAGCTACCTCTATCATATTTGGATAACTTGATTTCTTCTCAGTTGAACTACCCTGTTTGACCTCTAGAGAGGCAAGATGAAATTAGGATTTAAACCCTATTAAGAGCTGTATCTGTTACAGAAGCTCTATATCGGTTAGCATCAACAGAAATGGAAGAACTGAGAGCTAACCGGATGAGTTTTTAAAGAAAGGCTTGTACAGCCTAGCTCATTGTCTTAGGAGCTCCGACTATTATTGTTGATAAAGGAAAGCACGATGCAATACGCTTGTGCATTGGTTATTGCAACCTAACTAGGAAACGATTAAGAATCGTTATTAGCTGCCCAGGATCGTCGATTTGTTCGACTAACTATGAGGGTAGATGATTCCTTAAGATTGATTCGGGTAGTAGTTAAAACGATTATCTCACCTTAATTAAGGTATCCTATAACCAATAGCGTTATATAAGCATAAAGGCTGCTCCATTGGAGACCTTGTTTGGAAGAAATAGTCAACACCCAAATTGTTGGGCAGGAAGTTGGGAAAGCCCAATTCTCCGGATCGGGGATTTGTCTTAAAGACGATGGATAGGATATTATGAATCCGTAATCGTCTGAAAACTGCCAGTAATCGGCAATAGAGCAATGCGATAGAAGAGGCGCAAATCTCTTAAAGTTCCAAATGGGGAACAAGAATCTATTGAAACTATCAAATATAAAAGAGTACAGTACGTTTCGGTATAAAGGGCAAGTTAAGCTTTGGATATATAAATCACTCGAGATCTTCGAATGTGATGGCAGTATAGCTCATAAGCTAAACTTGCCTAAGGAGCTCGATGGAATTCACGATGTGTTTCACATTGCTAACTTAAAGCAATGTCTAGCTGATAAATCGCTAGCAATGTCTTATAAAGACATATAGATTAATAAAAGCCTGAGGTTTATTGAAAGACCTATATCGATCAAGGATCGACAGGTTAAGAAACTCCGAAGAGAAGCACGTACCTATTGATTAGGTCAACTGGGGTACTCGTAGAGGACGCTAAATTACTGTGGGAGTTAAGTCCATTACACGACTGATGCGCGTTTAAGTGTCGTATATATTAGGTGTATATTTTAAGCCCTTTTTTAACACTTATTTTAGCCAAGTTTTAAATTTATAAAACACGATATTTCACTAACACTAAACACACATATGGGCAAGTGCACCCATCGTTGAGTGTAGTATAGCGTTGGTAAGATACCGAGGTCGTCCAAGGACACAAGAGCTTTTAGTACCGGTTTATCCTCAACGTCTAACCAAAATAAAAGTTTAGAAAATGTTTTAAACTAAGAAAAATAAAACTAACTAAAATGCTGAAAATAAAATATAAATAAAAACAGATAGACAAGATGAATCACTTGGTTCCGACTCGTATCTAGTATAACCTTTGATTATTTCCGCACTTTTGCACATAATTAAGAGATTATCTTAGTTATTGTAGTAGGCCCCTCTTTTGAAGGCGACGTTACCCTCACCCCAGTAGTTTGAGTCAGCAGGGATACAATCCTAAAAGGGTGGATTATTGGAAGATAATGAATTAAGTTATTAATGCAGTATTGTGGTAGGCCCCGCTTTTGGCGGTGACGTTACCCTCGGCTAAGTAGTCTGAGTCAGCAGGGATACAGTCCTAAATAGCCGGGTTATAGTATTAATAGTAGTTAACTTATGAGGGGGTCAAAGAGTTTGGACCCCCGCCATCCAATACCGTGAAGTATTGAAGGAGGTCCTACTAAATTTGACCCAGGTCCATTGCAGGACCTCTAAACGCTGAACAATGGCAAGACCTTTACCAAACCGTTCCCTTAACCCCCTACCAGGTAGCCAACATATCTCCATATAGACCGTGGAGATATGAATGGTGAAAATCCTTTATTTTATATAGACAGTAAAATAATGCCAAGACACCACGGACAAACGATAAGGAAAGATCACCTTCAACATAAGTAACTAGTTATTAAAGTCATTAATACAAAACCAAATAAAAAGTGCAAAAGATTAGAAATAAAAAGTATTATACTAGACACTTTGTCTTCACTAAGTGATGTAAGAGACTTAGGCAAACATGGCCTTGATTGTCAAGAACTCTTACGATCAATCTTGGATCCCGAGACGACTCACACACTCTATGATGGACAATGGATGATGGTGGTGGATGATGGTGTTGTGATGGTGGTGGGTGGTGGATGAAGTGTGAGAGAGGTGGTGTGCCAAGGGATGAGATGAAATGAATCCAAGCACTCCTATTTATAGGCTGAACAGAGAGCTGGACACGGCCCCGTGTCCGCTGGGCACGGCCCCGTGTCCGTCTGACACTCTCTCTCCTCATTAATTGTAATTCGCAATTACAATAAATGCGCCTGCTGTACTTTCGACACGCCCCCGTGTCCGCTGAGCACGGCCCCGTGATGGGCAATAGAAGCTTCTATAGGTTTGTCTTTTCTGCTGCTTCTTGGGCACGGCCCCGTGCTGGCTGAGCACGGGGCGTGTTCAGTCTTCTGTTTTCTTTATTTTGCTTTGGAAGGTGCCGTTGAGGGTTCGGGCAGTCCATTAATATTCCTTTTCTTGTATTTATGTTGGATTTAGCTGTCTTTTTGCTTCTTTTGCGTTTTTGAGCTCATTTAATCCTGAAAATACAAAAGGAAGACAAAAACACTCTTTTTCCAATATTAGTACTAAAAAAGGGTTAGTTTTATGCCTCATTTGATGTAATTTATATGTTGCATTTTACACACATCAACGACAGAAAGTACTTCCATCTTTTTGAGAAAATCTTGGGGTCGAGATTTCTTTTAAGGAGGTGAGGATGTAACACCTCGTAAAATCGCTCGCCTGGTGTTCATTGCAGTCTGTATGGTATTAAGTGCACCTGATACCGCTTCACGAGGCAAAGCTAACCTGGTTAAGCATAGTGTTTCGCCATGTTAGCAAACCCCAGTGGAAACGTGCCATGTGGGTGTAATGTGGAATCTAATCGAAAAACGCACTATTCGCTTCTCGCTTATCAACTCGCTGGATTAATCTATTCGATCCTATCTTATGCTCAGTCCGACTTTCTATCGATTGGGCCGGGTAAACGCAGTTCTATCTGAGTCATATCGGCACACCTGACACTGCCCCACGAAACAGAAATAATATGGGCAGAGCATGGTGGATACACCGCTGGTACTTCCTATATATAAGTGTTTTGAACGTATTAACGAACTTTCGTGGGAAGGTGCCAAGTGGGGCTTGATGCTAAATCATACCTTTCCAAAGGTTAAAACTGATTTTTATAAAACTTTTATTAAAACCATGGAACAAGTGAATTTCCTCACAATGTGGAGGTAACATCGAATCAGCTTAACTCCATGTTCAAAGGAAGCTTCATGAGTTCAATTTTTCCTTAAAACCTTTTTCAAGATCAAAAAAAAAAAAAAAAAAAAAACCAAGACCTTCCTGAGATGTTGGTTCAACATCGAGTTCAGCTGGAACCCATATCATAGGAGAGTTTTCGTAACCCTTGTTTTCATTTTCGAATTCCTTAAAATGTTAGAAACTTAAACTTCCTTGCAACGTCGGTTAACATCGACTCTGTTGGCTGCACGTTAAAAAGGAAAATTTTCAAAGATTTTCATCCTAAATCCCTTTTTAATATCTAAAACGAACGCTTCTTGTAACGTTGGTTAACGATCGACTCAGTTAACTCTACGCCGTGAGAAACCTTTCGAATTACAATCGCATCGAACTAACGAATTCTACACGAGGCAAGGTACTTTGAAATGCCAACTCGCGGGATTAATACTTTCGTCTTTACGTCGCCTTCTCGCTATCGCAGTCGATCTCTCTTATTCGAAACGTTCGCGCTGTCAACTTACGGTCAAATCACTCGCTGTATCGCTACTTATACAAGACCAACTCTTAGAAGTCTACCTATTGGATTAATTTCGGGACGAAATTTCCTAAAGTAGGGGAGACTGTAACAACCCGCACTTTTGTGCGTTGTTACTACTCGTTATACTCGTTACGCCTAGCACCGGAGATTCGGATCATAATGTAACCATATCGTATATATCGCTATTCGAAGGATAATCGCATATTTTCGAAATACAATATCACTATACTACACTATTATCACACTAACACTCACGCAGGCATTGAGTGAGGACCTATTCTACCCTCCTCAGTGGCCGTGATGTGTCGAACGTAAACAATTAACGCTAACAAGGACCCTCGGGTGAGTGCTGTAGCTCCAGTCGTCATGACGATGATGACAATACGAGTAAACGGTACCCCGTCAGTCTTTGTGGCACTACACGAAATAACGTTCACGATGACATCAAGATAGGACCTATACTACCCTCCTTGATGGCCGTGAAACGTCGCTAATAATCGCATACTCGAATCTGAAACCGATCGTTAATTATCGAAACCTTGGATTATGGATACATAAATACGACCCCTAGTGATATATATATATATAATAACAATATAATGATAATATAAATTAATCATGGAAGTACGCACTTCGAAAACTATCAAAACGATCAAAAACGGAGAAGTCCAACGCGTCAGGATAGCTATCCGGACGGATGGACCATCCGGACGGATGGGCATGCGCACGGATGGGCCATCCGCACGCATGGGCCATCCGCACGGATGGGCCATCCGCACGGATGGGCTATCCGGGCCAGATCTCTTTCCCTCTCCTCTGTTGCCTATAAATACCATGTCACACCACTTGAACAGTGATGTGACAGCTCCTACTCAACCAAACACGCTCCAAGACCCTTTTCTCTCGATTTCCTCGCGATTCCGGTAAGATTTCAACCTAAAACTTGTACTTCTACAATCTACACTCGATTCTACATCATTCTATCTTTCAAAACTCAAATTCTAACCTAGAAATCTGCGGATTTGAGGTGTTTTGAGGTGATGTCACCAAGAGTTCTTATGAACTTCAAGTTGGGGTCTCATTTCACTGTAAACGACTCAGATCCGGGTGATTTCCACATGTTTTAATGACAAATCTCACCTAAATCTGTGCGATTTCGAGTTAACCATGAAGAACCATCACGAACGGCCAGATCTGATGGAACGGGGTGATTCCCGACCGATTAGAATGAGTCGGAATTGACGGAACTTCAAGTGTTAGTGCGAAATTACACTACCCTAGTAAAAAACGAACGTATTCCTTCCGTTAAACACTCGGAAACAGTGATCAGAGTGCGAACCAGACATGTCAGTCCGCACGGATGACAAGTCAGTCCGCACGGATGACAAGTCAGTCCGCACGCACAACTGTCATCCGCACGGATCATGTCGTCCGCACGCACCGTCATCCGCACGGATCATGTCAATCCGCACGCACACTCATCCGCACGCACACTCCGTCCGCACGTACCACCACATCAACCGCACGGATCACCTGTTATCCGCACGGATAACATGTCATCCGGACGGATGACTTGTCATCCGGACGGATAACCTGTCAATCCGCACGGATGAGAACAATCCAACCTAATGAGTAACTTTTCAAGGTAATCTTGCTTAACCGTACATCGTTTACTCCATTTCTTCAAGGATCAACGCAGACGTACTCGCCACCGACTCAATCAAGTTGTATTTCCGCTAAATACGCACTGTGAGTATACTTGAACCCTTTTTAATCGAATTTTGGGTGTAACATACGTTTCTAACAAATCGAACTTATCAAGCGAAATATTCAATCAATCGAATTATCACTTGCGAATAACTGTTATGCATAGATATACGTGATGCTAGTTGCATATGTGCTAGGGCTTATACTCGCGACGTCCCACCACGACTAGTATAGTACTATTGCGCCCGACGGGGTCTAGTTATGCCATCGTACATTCGAGCATCGAGGACTTAGTTGGTAGTATCAGTTTTGTGAGTATATATGTCGTGTATTACGTTTATGCATGTGGAAATTCGCAGCACTTTTAATCTATTATGCTATACTTATCAAACCTGTATACTCGCCAATACTTTTGTATTGACAAACTATTTTAACGTATGTTGCAGGTTAGTTCGCAGACTATACCAAATCAAGCTAGGGAGTCTAGAAACTCAACTAAAATCTAGGTTGTCGGATTTGTATTGTTCGAGAGGACAAGAAATCTGTGATAACTTATGTGACTGTATTATTTGTTAGTATGGGATAACGAATGTATTAAATATTATCGCAATATAGTTGTTATGGATTCTCTTGAGCAATCTGATTCGCCTAGTGCCGCGCCCCGATGATTCCGCCATCGGTTGGGGTGTGACAGATTGGTATCAGAGCCATAACTATAGGGAATTAGGTCAGACTCGACCTAGTCCGGGTCGACGTCTTAGAAATTGACCTAGACTATAGTCTAAGTACCAACAAGCCGAGTCATACAAATCCGATGGGGTTTGTATTGGGCTTACTTGATACTCTCGATCGAAATTGCTAAAAGATACAACTTTGTGTGAACCCCGCGTACTACAACTTCACACGAAGAAGCCTTTCCTAAGGCTGAAATACTACTTAGCCTTTCCTAAGGCCGACACAATACACACGTTTTCGAAAATACTCGCATAACGAAACCGAGCGATCCAGTCGAGATCAGGTGTGAAATGTAGGATCGATTTGACCGATCAAATGAGTCAATCTGAATGTGTTTACACTATTTAGATGGCGGAAACATCTAAACAGCTTAGAATCAGATAGAAAAGAGTAGAAAACAGAATAGATTCACTTTTAACACTTGTTCTCTGTTATATATTGACTTGAAAAACTGGCAGCACTTCGTTACAACTTATCGGAATGCGTACCAACTGAGAACACAACATGCCTATTTATAGGCATCACGATTTCGCTTCAACATGCCTCAAGCGAAATCTTATCACTTGATTTCGCTTGAGGCTTACATCATGACCCCTGAAGCGAAACCTTTACATATGATTTCGCTTGAGACTTACACTACATACCTTCAAGCGAAATCCTTAAACATAACCTTAACTTTTACATTTAGACCCCTATACTTCACATACTTGATATAAACAGACCCTAGACTTAAGACGTAGGCTTTAGACATACTGTACCAACAAACTCCCCCTTGGATACAGCCGCAGTCTTTGTCTTGTCTTTGGGTCTTCAAACAATTCTAAACTTCTCTTTCTCTTTAGCAGGCTCCCCCTTTCATCACACTTCTTTGTTTTTGGGATCAACACCTAGATTACCAGCAACAAGCTTCCTTTTGCATCAAGCTAGTCTTCAGACTCCCCCTAAGAATTTGCTATCGGGATCTTAATCTGGAACTTTCACCTGCAAACCTCAAACATTTATAAGAATAGACATTTTAAATGTTCAGAATTAATGATCTGGTTCTATCACAATCCTATAAAGATTTGGCTATAAAAAAAAATCCAATCAACTAAACCTAACTCTTTTCTGATTAAACACCGTCACACCCAGTCAATCAAGTCCAAGTTAATGACCTTGGTCAACTGACTAGTCTGCCAAGTCCAACTCAATGACCTTGGCTAACCAAACTATGAAGATACCGGATTTCTTGAAAAAAAATAAGTTCAAATTAATGAACTTTTGAATCATTTTAATCTTTCAACCTCATTTTAATCAACCAACACTTGTACCAATCATTTTACTGCATCACCAGCTTACCCAATCCTCATCAATCTCAGACATGATCTGCACAAGACTTTGAACTTTCGATTCCCAATGTCAGTTGTAAAAAATAAAATGAAAAAATTAAAATCTTTTTGGATTTTAAACTGAATAAGCTGAAACTATGTACACACAATCTTTTTGTGAGTGTGTTAAGGGATCATATCAGCTGCCAACAAGATACAAGTACCGTTAAGCTGTTATTTCATTTTAAGCATTAAACAATTCACGTAGATTGCCGATATATTGATCCTCTTAAATTCCCACAAAACTTTCAATCAGCTCGGGATACAGAATTAGTGTTTTAGGACTTAAACAACTACATGTGTCCCACCTCAGTATATACTCCCGTATCCAGACCCCAGTATTCAGTCTTACAGGTGAATATACCTAGATGATATCTGTAAAGGGTTAAATGCGAGGGCCGTGAGAGCTCAGGTCGATCTTTCGATACGCAGAGAGATGACGGCTTCGACTTTTGGTGGGTCCCCTTTGGGGATCTTCTTTACAACAGCACATGATTAACAATTTTGCAATGTGTTATCATTTTTTATGCTGAGGGGAGGCTTATATTTCAAAGCAGCGTAAAGTATTCTCCGGGGACTAGGCCATTGCTTCCGCAAAATCAGAAGTCCCGGGATAATACCCCAGATATCACTAAGCATAAAGACCTAGTATCTCAGAATATGGGACCCTTCAAACAGGATTTCAGGGGTTACCTATATATCCTGGAGGTGTTCCCCACGTAGATGCAAGTAAATTTTATGTTTATATCCCAAACTAATCTACTAATTTTGTGAAAACCTATCGGCACATCTTTAGCGAGACTGCTTAATTGCATTTTATACATTTCATCTCTTTAGCGTACTGCACCCGTTTAGCTGATGTACTATCATTTCCCTTTTATACACAAACTCATTTTTACTTTTTCAAATGTTTTTGGTTTTTATAGATTTTATCATGTTTTTGTATTTTTCTGCAAACTTTCTGACAGGCTTAAAAAGAAAAACATATTTTTTGTGTTTTTGTTTTTATCGAAAAGCAGAAAAATAAAACTGTACAAACAAAATTGACATCACGACAAAGGTTCACGTCAGATCGCCGTCCAATTCGGCATCACATTCAATAACCCTCCCAGATTGCAGATTTTTCATTCCATTCAATTTTAAAAGATAATAAAACCTCTTTTTGTCAAATGGTTTGGTATAGAAATCCGCTTTCTGTTCATCGGTGTGCACATATTCAATCCGAATTAATTTTTTCTCGTTACAATCTCGAATAAAATGGTGACGGATCTCAATGTGTTTTGTTTTTGAATGGTGAACCGGATTTTTAGTAATGTTAATTGCTGCTTCATTGTCCACGAAGATTGGAGTATCTAAGAATTGCAAACCAAAGTCACGCATTTGCTGTTGGATCCAAAGGATCTGCGAACAGCAGCTGGAAGCTGAAACGTATTCAGCTTCACAAGTAGAAAGCGCTACAGTGGTTTGTTTCTTACACTGCCAGGTAACGAGTCGAGTTCCTAAGAACTGACACCCGGCAGTGGTGGACTTTGCGTTCTGTTTGCAGCTTCCGAAATCTGAATCAGCGAAACCAGATAAAGTAAAGTCACCCAATCTAGGATACCACAAGCCAAGGCTTGGGCAGCCTTTCAAATACCGTAGTATACGTTTCACTATTGTCAGGTGTGACTGCTTCGGATTCGACTGATATCTGGCACATAAGCATGTCGAATACATGATATCCGGACGAGAAGATGTGAGATACATTAAGGAACCAATGATTGATCGGTACAATGTTTCATCCATCTTCACTCCATTCTCATCTGGACAAATCCCATGATTCTGTGCAAGGGGAGTAGATGCTGGACTGCAATCTGTCATATCAAACTTGTCTAGCACATCCTTGACATACTTTGACTGATGAATGAAGATTCCGTCGGGCATTTGTTCTACCTGCAACCCGAGGAAAAACTTCATTTCGCCCATTGAGCTCATTTCAAACTTTTTCTTCATCACTAGCTCAAACTCTTTGCACATATCGTCGTTGGTAGATCCAAAAATGATATCGTCCACGTAAATCTGCACAATCAACAAATGGTTTTCTTTTTCTCGTATAAACAAAGTACTATCTACTGTACCTCTTGTGAACCCGTTGTCCAACAAGTATGTCGAAAGCGTTTCATACCAGGCTCTCGGGGCCTGGTGAAGTCCGTATAACGCCTTGTCCAGTAGAAACACCTTGTTTTTGTGCTGTGGGTCTATGAAACCTGGCGGTTGCCCCACATACACTTCCTCTTTGATAGTTCCATAGAGAAAAGCAGATTTCACGTCAAGTTGATATACTTTAAAGTTCTTCCATGATGCAAAGGCCAGAAAAATCCGAATTGCCTCTAGTCTTGCAACTGGTGCGTAGACTTCATCGTAATCAATTCCTTCTTGTTGACTGAATCCTTGAACGACCAGTCTTGCTTTGTTTCTCACCACGACTCCTCTATCGTCTCGTTTACATTTGAAAACCCACTTTGTCTTGATTAATTTTTGATTTGGTGGAAGATCAACAAGCTCCCAGACACCCAGCTTTTGAAACTGTTGTAGCTCCTCCTGCATTGCATTAACCCAACTCTCCTCGGTCAATGCTTCTCTGTACGTCTTGGGCTCTATCTGCGAGATAAAACATTTGAAAGAAACTTCTTTCTGCATGTCAGCAATAGATGAATAAAAACAAGTAAGAGCTTGATCTATTTGGTGTCGAGTTTTAACACCACTTTGCAAGTCGCCAATGATCTGTTCTGAGGGGTGATAGGATAATGTTCGTGGTATTGCACTGTCAGGCACACTAACTTCCGATTCCAAGCTTGTAATGTCAAGATCAATGATTTGATCTTCAGTTTCATTTGGATCCTCGTCAAAAGACGGACCGGGTTCCGCTTCTGAGTCGTCAGATTCGTCTAATGGTGAAACTTGATCCTCTGGTGGTTCATGAGTTGTTCCACTCGGTCCAGCTTCATCATCATGAGTACCCTCGGTGGGTTGAGGAACTTCTAGTGAACTAGATTCTGGCTCTGGCAAATGACTTTGTTGATACAAGTACATGAGAGCAAGTTCCTCCTCACTTGGCTCGGACGGCAGATGAAACGATTCCCAGAGTTTATCGTAGTCAAATAGGAATCTTTGTCCGGGAAGTTGTGGTGACGGAGTATGCTTCTGACAATCCACATGAAGCACCTGAATCACCTTGCTCAGACATGGTACGAACACCCTTTTTAGTGGGCTGGCGTATCCTACAAAGAAACCTTCATTTGATTTTGCTCCAAACTTTCCGTCTTCATCAATGAACGTACACGGTGATCCGAAAGGTTCCAAGAACTCAAGATTCGGCTTGTAACGATGCAGCAACTCAAAACATGTCTTTCCATGCTTCTTGACTGTAAGAACTCTGTTCAGTGTATAGCACGCTGCAGATACTGCTTCACTCCAGAAGAAAATAGGTAGCTTGGAATCTGCTAACATTGTACGTGCTGTCTCGATTAGGGTTCTATTCTTTCTTTCAGCTACGCCGTTTTGCTGTGGAGTATACGGCGCACTGAATTCATGAAGAATTCCCTTTTCATTACAGAACTCGTACATTCTGTTGTTTTTAAATTCAGTTCCATTGTCGCTTCTAATTCTCCGGATAGGCAGTTTGTATACAGTTTCCATCTTCTTGAAAAGTATCATCAAAGACTCAAATGTTTGATCTTTCCGTTCTAAGCACACAACCCAAGAAAATCTTGAAAAATCATCTGTAACCACCAAGCAATACAAATCCCTGCTGATGCTCTTAACATTGACAGGCCCGAAGAGATCCATGTGCAATCTCTCAAGAGGTAACCTGATCGAGTTCATGATCTTCAAAGGATGTGATTTCCGAACCTGTTTACCTTTCTTACATGCAATACAATCATCATTTAAATGAAAAATTTTCAAGTTTACTCCCTCAACTAAATCATTATGAACCAAAAAGTTCATTTTGCGAACATGAATGTGACCCATCTTACGATGCCACATGATAGAATCTTTTTCTGTCGCTTTGTTTTTAGACACAAAACACTGTTTCTGATGAGATGTTGGCGTTGCTGTGCTCATGTCAAGATAATAGAGATAATTTTCTCGAGGTGCATGCAACAACACCATCTCATCAGGGATTTTAAACCCTGGTTTCAACACAACACATTCAGTTTTAGTAAAATGTACACTGAAATCTTTATCACAAATCTGTGAAATACTGAGTAGATTGTTTGTCAACTCCACTATGTAGTTTACTTTGTCAAACGATATCACACCATTTGTCAAAGTTCCTTGACCAACAATTCTTCCACCTTGACTTCCAGCAAATCCTACATGACCTCCATTGATGGATTTTACATCATATAGCAAAGCAAGCGTCCCAGTCATGTGCCTTGACGCACCACTATCCATGATCCATTTTGATAGAATTGACTTGGGCAGCCCCTGCATATATCATATTAAATTCATTCAAACAATGAACTCCATGACTTCTTAACTGATGACACACTTCCAAAAACCAAATCACATTTCTCATCAGTTTTAGGAAAGTTAAACATGACATTTGGAACAACAGATTCTACTTTTGATTTTAACATATTTTCTTTGATTGGAGGAAACTCTGCAAGAAACTTATCAAGCTCAGATTCAAATTCTTGTTTATCATTAGCACCCACTTTTGATGCATAAAATTCCTTTGTTCCTTTGACCTTTCTGTCAACCATTTTTCCAAAAATATTTTGAACAGTAGGATTAAAAACTTTTGAATCAAACTTTAACTCGTTCTCCATTTTCTTTATCTCAACTGATTGTGATTTGGTTTCAACAACTTTTGTTTCATTTTTCAAAATGTTTTCCATCTTTTTCTCCTCAACCGATGGTTTTGATTTTACAACCCAAAATTGATTTTCAAAAGTTTTCGTTTTTGGATAAATCTTTGAAGTCATTTGGGACTTTGAAGATTCGCCAATCTCAAATATTGATTTCAACTTATCTTCCGACTTCAATGATTCACCCCTTTTCAAGATTCGAATTGGTGAAACCATCGGCTTTTTGCCCTTTGTGTTAACAGGTGACTTAGGTTGAAATTTTTTAACAAATGGTTTAATGACCAATTTTTCAAAAACTTTCTTGCATTGTTTTACCATGTGTCCGATTTCATTGCAGCGATAGCAAACTCTTTTATCATATTCGACAAAAGTTGATTTGAATGACTCTTCTTTCAGTTTCTTTGCTGCATTGAAATCGTCAACTGCTTTTTGACTAAAAATGTATTCCTTTTCTTCATCAACACTTGGACCAACAACAAAAACATCATTCATTTTATCTTTTGGCTTGACAACCTTCTTAGCCAACTTTTTCTCAAAACCAATTCCTTTTTTAAAGTTGTTACCATTTTTCTTGTAACCATTACCTTCCCATTCCTTTTTCCCAAAGTTGTTGGCACGTGTTGTAACAAATGACTTTTTAGTTTTTGAAAAGAATTCTTTGTTATTAACCTCATCAATGTTCATTTCAACCAATTTGAAAACTTTCTCAACATTTTCAATTTTCACATTCTGAAGAGGATACTCGAAATCGGAATAAAGTTTGTCTGTTCCAATCATAGTATATACTACCATAATCGAATCATCATTCGCACTCTTGTCCGATTTCGGTATGAACCGTTCCAAGAAATTACTCTCATCTTCAGAATCTATAACACCTTTCTTAGATTGTGATTTCTCAGAGTTATCAATCTCTTCATCTAACACTTGATCGACAACAGTTTTGATAACCTGTGATTCGTTGTCGGTGTCGAATGCAGAGAATGTAACATCAATGCTTTCAGGCAAATCATCCTCAATTGATCTCAATTTGAGATTCAAAGCAGCTTCCACCCCATCTGGATATTTCTGTGTGTAATGATTCCACATTGGGGGTGGAACACTCTTAAAGACTGGTGTTTCATCAGGTTGTTTTGGGACAATCTGTTCAAGGACATATGATGAAGCCACATAACTCATCAACTTCTTATCAATTCTTTCATTTTCAATTTTTGTTAACTCCAATTCCCTTTTTAATGAAGCAATGATGTCCAAATAAAAATTGACTTCCACTTGTTTATCAAAAAGTGTAGCTTTTGCTAATTTTGTGGCTTTATCATTTTCGACACTTTCCTCTTTAATCATTTTAACTGTTCTAGATAAAGTATCATAAGCCTCTTTGACTTGTCCAAGGTCAAATTTAATCATGTCAGCATGATGTTTCAATTCCTGATACTTAGTGTCTTTTTCAAAACACTCCGTGCATGGTTCTAAACACCGTTTGCACGTTGTTTCAGAGATTGAGACAACCTGTTCAACAACTTGCTCTACACAATTAGTTTTACCGACATTGTTTGACTCAGACTCAAACATTTTCTCAGATTTGACCTCCTCTCTTTTAGACTCCTCGACAGACTCCTTTTGTACTGACTCGGTTTCGACAGACTCTGGTTTAACAGATTCTGTGTCTACCTCTTTCAGTTTTGCCATTAGAGCTTTGTCAGCTATTTCTTTCAATATTTCTCCAGTCATCTCTTTCGACACATCTATCAACTCTTCGACAACTTCTTTCTTCTCTTCAAATCTTGGACATGATCCAGTCTTTGGTTCTTCAAAGTAACCTGCAAAAGATTCAGAAATATTAGGAGACAATACAGATTTCATTAAATTTCCCAAAACCTCCTTTTCTGACTGATGATAATACACTTCAGCAGCTATTTCTTCAACATCGATCACATTCTTAGTAGGAATCTCTTCAACAACTACAGACACATCTTCAGTAATTTTCTCTGCTTCAGAAACCATCTCAGATATCTCAACAACTTCTGCCATCATAGCTTTCTCATCACTGCCGGGAATATACTTATTCCAGCTGAAACCTGCAGCAACCTTTTCATCATCTTGATTCACAATCATTGCCTTTTCTGGTTTATTCTCAATTTGTTGTCTTTGAACAGTTTGCTGTTGATTTGGTCGGTGATAGATTGCTTGTTTATAGTAGTCGTTGGTGAACGGGTTTTGATGATTGTTTACTTCACGATTCGGACATTCTCTCTTGAAATGACCACGTTCTTTACACTTGAAACATGTAACTTTCGATTTATCGAACCCTAACTTTTGATCAGGACCTGAGAGACTGTTTCTGCCTGTGATCTCCATAAACCGTTGTGCTCTTCTAACCAAACTCGCCATGCCCCATTTTATATCAATCAGTTCAAACTCCTCCGGGTCGATCTGATCGTAATCCTCTTTGGTCATATCAGGATTACCAACCCTTCCTGCCACTAAGCCTTCATAAGCCTCTAAAACGGAAGCAAGTACTGCAATATGTTGTCTCGCAGCAGTTTCAGTAATTTCATTTCCATTCTTAATATTCACTGCGATGTTACATTGCACTCCAGAAACATAAGCCTGATTACTTGAACTTGTAGAGCTTTGAGGTGAAGACTGCTCTTGAGCTTTGAAATTTGGATCATAGTTCACAAATGGTGAAGAATTTCCAGATTGTGGAGTGTTTGAAGAAACACTTGGAGTGTTATCAGCGATGAACCCTGTTTGTATTTTTGGGCTTTGATTGTTCGATACTGTAGGATTGCCTTTGTAATACAACGATACATCCTGTTGCACATTTGCGGCGTTCATTTTCTTGATTTTTAGCAATTCCAACTCGTGAGCTTCAATCTTTTCTATGAACAAACTAAGATTGTAATTGGCAAAGTCCGAATTGTTCTTTAGCATCATCAGGTATGTACCCCACTCGTCATAAGGTAACGCATCAGCCAACTTGTCAATCCATTCTTCATCGGTCTTTTCAATTTTTAGTCTATTCATCTCAAGTACCAAATGGCAATATCTTTCAATTAGTTGCCTTGTAGTTTCACCCTTTATACCGGTAAAAATATCAAACTCCTTCTTGAATAGAGCCTTCTTGTTCTTGAGCATGGATGCACTACCTTCAAACTTTGATTTTAATGCAAACCACATAGATTGAGCATTATCTTCATATTGCAACAAAACTAAAATATCTTCTTTGATAGCCTGCTGGAGAATACTAATCATCTTTTTCTCGGCTTTGAAATCATTCTGTTCTGTTTCTGACAGGCTTGCAATATTCTTCTTAATATTTAAACCATCAACTGGTGGAACATACTTTGTCTCTATCTTCATCCAACATTCAAAATGGTTAGCCTGAACCCAATTCTTAAATCTGCTTGACCATCCAGCATACTCATCTATGTTCATCAATTTGGGAGGCTTTTGCATTGTTCCCAATTCGTTCTCCATGTTGACGTTTTGTATAACACTACCCGATGTTTGTCCTGTTGCCATTCCACTTCCCGAGAAGAAGTTATAAAACTCTTGGTTTTCCATTTTTAGAAATTTACCGAATAGTTTTAAAATTTTCACACACACTTTTCACAAAATCAGACTATCGAACAATTTCACGAACACTATGGACTATCAGTAATCTCAAGCGAAATCACTCCAACTTCAAGCGAAATCACAGAAGATTTCAAGCGAAAACTCACAACACAAACACAGTATGATTTCGCTTCAATCAGCAAACTCTCAAGCGAAATCGATGATATCGCTTCAAGCAAACAGAATTTTTCAAGCGAAATCCAAAGTTTCGCTTCAGAATACCAACAATCAAACTGCTCGCTCAAGCGAAATCAGGTTTTCAAGTCATTTTTGTCAGTTTTAGTCCGAGTTTTAATCTGAAATTCTCAAGGCTTTGTTAAAACACACTTTTACACACACTGTGAAAGTCTTAGTCCATTTTGTCCGTGTTTTCGTCCAGAAATCAGTTTTTGTGAGTAAAAATCAACTGATTCAAGTGAACACACTCATAACTGGCTCTGATACCAATTGTAGGATCGATTTGACCGATCAAATGAGTCAATCTGAATGTGTTTACACTATTTAGATCGCGGAAACATCTAAACAGCTTAGAATCAGATAGAAAAGAGTAGAAAACAGAATAGATTCACTTTTAACACTTGTTCTCTGTTATATATTGACTTGAAAAACTGGCAGCACTTCGTTACAACTTATCGGAATGCGTACCAACTGAGAACACAACATGCCTATTTATAGGCATCAAGATTTCGCTTCAACATGCCTCAAGCGAAATCTTATCACTTGATTTCGCTTGAGGCTTACATCATGACCCCTGAAGCGAAACCTTTACATATGATTTCGCTTGAGACTTACACTACATACCTTCAAGCGAAATCCTTAAACATAACCTTAACTTTTACATTTAGACCCCTATACTTCACATACTTGATATAAACAGACCCTAGACTTAAGACGTAGGCTTTAGACATACTGTACCAACATGAAAACCAAGAACTCTCGATAGGATTGCTCACTCAGCGCATTTTTCTAGCACGAGAACTTTTCATCGGGTTAGGAGTAACATCCACATCTCGACAAAAGTCTCCATTTCTAAATCAAGTGGAACTCACGAATTTATTCGAGGAGCATAGCCACAGTTAGGAACGAAACTGTTAAGCCAGGGGTGAAACCCGTACCTTAATAAGTTGTCCCATTCTCTATAAACTGGTTTTCAAAAGCTCTCACCAAGGACTCGACTATCACGATAACTCGAGCCACGCGATGACTAGGAAGACGAATGCCATGAGCTGCATCCCAGTGGAAGCATGGAGTCCTCTAGGCCAACGCGCATGCTCGAACTTGTTAGATATAGTTGGGTTACCTTGGGTAGTCGACGCCTAAACACCCGAGGCACTCCGAATGTTTTACTCAACCTACGGTTCGCTGATTTTATGCTTCAATGAACGTAATTACGCTTTATACATTATCGATTCCTCGATGTAACGATTTTCACTCCCTACTTTATAAACACACAACTCGCACAACCATCGCAATCTAAAACGAAATCCGAATGTTTGCAACAAAACTAATGCATAATCTATCGCATTCGCTCTCGTTTTCTCACTTCGACGCGACCTCGCTTATTCTAAATCGACCTATATGTGCATGAATTCGAATTACATCTATATAAATATATATATATACATATACGTATAAACAAACAAGTCATTGTGTGAGAACTTAGGAATTTCGTGTTTCCTATGTGGCTCCTATGTGATTCATATTACTATACTATCGCACCAAGTTTTGAACGCGCTCAATCGCAACGCAAAAACTCAAAAATCATTATGATCGAATCTCACCCCAAGTCTCTTCCTGTCTAGATGCCTTCCAACAACTCTACCTCGAGACGAGTAGCTAAGAGGAAAGCCAAACGAAGCGCCGATAAGAGGATTGCTTCACTTGTGGTTAAGGAAGTGAGTAAGCTTAGTCCTCGAATTGCCGCTCAAGTGCACTCTCTCAGCCATTCTCGAGCTTCGAAAGACGTTAAGACAGGAGAGCCGCAATCTACTTTTCTCTTCAAGCACTTCAAGGCCTGTGACCCGATGGAATTCACGGGTGAAGGAGGTGCGACTCAACTACTCCAGTGGTTCGATTCTATCGAAGTTACCCTTCGTCAAAGTGGGTGTCCCGATAGTCTCCGTACTACTTGCGCCACCGAAGTATTTCAATCGCGAGCACTCGACTGGTGGACCGCCGAACGTAACAAACGTGGGATCTCCGCAGCTTACGCTCTCTCTTGGAATGAGCTGAAAGAGCTCATGGAGAAAGAGTACTGTCCTCCTCACGAGATGCAGAAGCTGGAAAACGAATTTTGGGAAATCAAGCAAACCGAAGGTGACAATGCTGGTTACACCGCAAGGTTCAAACAGCTTAGCCTAATCTGCCCAAGTCAAGTCAACACTCCGGGGAAGGCCATCGCGAAGTACATTCGTGGCTTGCCTGAGAGTGTGGGTGATTTTGTCGAAGCTGCAAGGCCTGCTACCATCGAAGAAACCTACCGCTTAGCCGCATAAATCAACAACAAACGACTCATGGAAGGATTATTCTCAAAGAATCCTGTCAAGCAAGCTCATCAAGCAATCGCCAGTAATCCTTCAGGCGAGCATGTTGACGAATCTTCTGATGAATCTACTGACGAATCTTCTGACAAATCTGCTGGCGATTCTTCTAATGAATCAGCTAACGATTCTTCTGACGGATCTGCTAACGATTCTTCGGACGGATCTGCTGCCGATTCTTCTGACAAATCTGCCGAAGGATCTTCCGACAAATCAGCCAAAGACTCCGCAAGCGAGTCTTCAGACGAATCCTCCAACGACGACACTTCCTCGCAAGACACCGACAAACCCAGCCGCAAGCGAAAGACTTCAAGCCCAAGCTCATCAACAACCGAACTGCTGCAACCGGAACCTCTTCGAACAGCTCTGATGTTTCCAAAACGAGCCTACACTGGAGCTCATCCTCAGTGTTACTCGTGTAACTATCATAATCCAGTTGGGGCTGACTGTCGCTATTGCAATAACTGCAACCGTTACGGTCACTTCACCCGCAACTGTCGCATCGAACCGTGAACTTGAGTACAACAACAACAGCTCCAGCAAAAGTCTTCAGCGTCAGACATCTAGCAAGCGTAGGATAAATTTGTAATGATACGAATTTCGACGTTTATTTCTAAGCTTTGAACCTACTCTACTACTCAATGTTGCCCTCGTATTCTCTTTCACTCTCTAATCGTCGCACTTAGACTAGATTCACACACATACTATATACTATATCACGAAATAATGTGTTTTACCCTCACTACACTTTTAGAACGAGGTACGATAAACGTGCAAGGGATGATTAATCACGGGTGCACACGGGATTATTTGGGTCAGTGCACGGTGATCGTAGTGAATTCTAAAGGTGCCATAGCGTTTTGACAAAATGTGACACCAAAACACGGGATGAAAGTAGTAGGGGTCGGGCAAGGTGTGCTTTACCATACTACCGAAGTTCCGTGAAGAAAGTGCCACGTGGAGTTGAACGTTATTAGACCTATCATACTATTGTGATTATTTTCAACACACTACACTTAATCGCAAGGCGTAACAACGAAACCGTATCATCACGAGACTTGTCGTAAGTCTGCAAACGCAGTGCAATCACCCCATCGATGGACTCTGGGGAGTCTACCTCGCAGGGAAATTGCATCGACGCAAGACTGGTCGTAAAACGAATCTTATCAAATACATAAGCGCTCACGGTATTGTTGAGCGAGGACCTATTCTACCCTCCTCAATAGTCGTGATGCCACGCAACGTAACGTTGAGCTTATTCGAAACAAAACTCGACTAATCGCAATCATTTATCTCGTAATCTCTATCGCTTATTATGTGAATCTATATCGCCCGCTGTGTATCAATCTATCGCTATACCGTTAGCCGTGATATTCGTGTTAAGTAGCACGCATGACCTCGCTTCACGAGATGAAGCTCATATGGTTAAGGCAGGATGTTTTAGCCATATCAGCGACCTTTCGTGGAAAAAGGCCATGTGGGGTCTAATGCTAGTCAAACTCTGTGGTGATAATCAATCAAAATCAAACCGCATACCTTCATCACTTGCACGCAACAACTGCCGCTTATCGTAATTCGATTATCAGCACCATCATTACTAGTGTTGTGTTTGTACCATTCGTTTAACCACCAAATCGCTTATCGCATATCGTGTATAATCTACCGCTTATCGCTCGCCTGGTGTTCATTGCAGTCTGTATGGTATTAAGTGCACCTGACACCGCTTCACGAGGCAAAGCTAACCTGGTTAAGCATAGTGTTTCGCCATGTTAGCAAACCCCTGTGGAAACGTGCCATGTGGGTGTAATGTGGAATCTAATCGAAAACGCACTATTCGCTTCTCGCTTATCAACTCGCTGGATTAATCTATTCGATCCTATCTTATGCTTGGTCCGACTTTCTATCGATTGGGCCGGGTAAACGCAGCTCTATCCGAGTCATATCGGCACACCTGACACTGCCCCACGAAACAGAAATAATATGGGCAGAGCATGGTGGATACGCCGCTGGTACTTCCTATATATAAGTGTTTTGAACGTATTAACGAACTTTCGTGGGAAGGTGCCAAGTGGGGCTTGATGCTAAATCATACCTTTCCAAAGGTTAAAACTGATTTTTATAAAACTTTTATTAAAACCATGGAACAAGTGAATTTCCTCACAATGTGGAGGTAACATCGAATCAGCTTAACTCCATGTTCAAAGGAAGCTTCATGAGTTCAATTTTTCCTTAAAACCTTTTTCAAGATCAAAAAAAAAAAAAAAAAAAAAAAAAAAAAAAAAACAAGACCTTCCTGAGATGTTGGTTCAACATCGAGTTCAGCTGGAACCCATATCATAGGAGAGTTTTCGTAACCCTTGTTTTCATTTTCGAATTCCTTAAAATGTTAGAAACTTAAACTTCCTTGCAACGTCGGTTAACATCGACTCTGTTGGCTGCACGTTAAAAAGGAAAATTTTCAAAGATTTTCATCCTAAATCCCTTTTTAATATCTAAAACGAACGCTTCTTGTAACGTTGGTTAACGATCGACTCAGTTAACTCTACGCCGTGAGAAACCTTTCGAATTACAATCGCATCGAACTAACGAATTCTACACGAGGCAAGGTACTTTGAAATGCCAACTCGCGGGATTAATACTTTCGTCTTTACGTCGCCTTCTCGCTATCGCAGTCGATCTCTCTTATTCGAAACGTTCGCGCTGTCAACTTACGGTCAAATCACTCGCTGTATCGCTACTTATACAAGACTAACTCTTAGAAGTCTACCTATTGGATTAATTTCGGGACGAAATTTCCTAAAGTAGGGGAGACTGTAACAACCCGCACTTTTGTGCGTTGTTACTACTCGTTATACTCGTTACGCCTAGCACCAGAGATTCGGATCATAATGTAACCATATCGTATATATCGCTATTCGAAGGATAATCGCATATTTTCGAAATACAATATCACTATACTACACTATTATCACACTAACACTCACGGAGGCATTGAGTGAGGACCTATTCTACCCTCCTCAGTGGCCGTGATGTGTCGAACGTAAACAATTAACGCTAACAAGGACCCTCGGGTGAGTGCTGTAGCTCCAGTCGTCATGACGATGATGACAATACGAGTAAACGGTACCCCGTCAGTCTTTGTGGCACTACACGAAATAACGTTCACGATGACATCAAGATAGGACCTATACTACCCTCCTTGATGGCCGTGAAACGTCGCTAATAATCGCATACTCGAATCTGAAACCGATCGTTAATTATCGAAACCTTGGATTATGGATACGTAAATACGACCCCTAGTGATATATATATATATATAATAACAATATAATGATAATATAAATTAATCATGGAAGTACGCACTTCGAAAACTATCAAAACGATCAAAAACGGAGAAGTCCAACGCGTCAGGATAGCTATCCGGACGGATGGGCATGCGCACGGATGGGCCATCCGCACGAATGGGCCATCCGCACGGATGGGCTATCCGGGCCAGATCTCTTTCCCTCTCCTCTGTTGCCTATAAATACCATGTCACACCACTTGAACAGTGATGTGACAGCTCCTACTCAACCAAACACGCTCCAAGACCCTTTTCTCTCGATTTCCTCGCGATTCCGGTAAGATTTCAACCTAAAACTTGTACTTCTACAATCTACACTCGATTCTACATCATTCTATCTTTCAAAACTCAAATTCTAACCGAGAAATCTGCGGATTTGAGGCGTTTTGAGGTGATGTCACCAAGAGTTCTTATGAACTTCAAGTTGGGGTCTCATTTCACTGTAAACGACTCAGATCCGGGTGATTTCCACATGTTTTAATGACAAATCTCACCTAAATCTGTGCGATTTCGAGTTAACCATGAAGAACCATCACGAACGGCCAGATCTGATGGAACGGGGTGATTCCCGACTGATTAGAATGAGTCGGAATTGACGGAACTTCAAGTGTTAGTGCGAAATTACACTACCCTAGTAAAAAACGAACGTATTCCTTCCGTTAAACACTCGGAAACAGTGATCAGAGTGCGAAGGATGACAAGTCAGTCCGCACGGATGACAAGTCAGTCCGCACGGATGACAAGTCAGTCCGCACGGATGACAAGTCAGTCCGCACGGATGACAAGTCAGTCCGCACGCACAACTGTCATCCGCACGGATCATGTCGTCCGCACGCACCGTCATCCGCACGGATCATGTCAATCCGCACGCATACTCATCCGCACGCACACTCCGTCCGCACGTACCACCACATCAACCGCACGGATCACCTGTTATCCGCACGGATAACATGTCATCCGGACGGATGACTTGTCATCCGGACGGATGACCTGTCAATCCGCACGGATGAGAACAATCCAACCTAATGAGTAACTTTTCAAGGTAATCTTGCTTAACCGTACATCGTTTACTCCATTTCTTCAAGGATCAACGCAGACGTACTCGCCACCGACTCAATCAAGTTGTATTTCCGCTAAATACGCACTGTGAGTATACTTGAACCCTTTTTAATCGAATTTTGGGTGTAACATACGTTTCTAACAAATCGAACTTATCAAGCGAAATATTCAATCAATCGAATTATCACTTGCGAATAACTGTTATGCATAGATATACGTGATGCTAGTTGCATATGTGCTAGGGCTTATACTCGCGACGTCCCACCACGACTAGTATAGTACTATTGCGCCCGACGGGGTCTAGTTATGCCATCGTACATTCGAGCATCGAGGACTTAGTTGGTAGTATCAGTTTTGTGAGTATATATGTCGTGTATTACGTTTATGCATGTGGAAATTCGCAGCACTTTTAATCTATTATGCTATACTTATCAAACCTGTATACTCGCCAATACTTTTGTATTGACAAACTATTTTAACGTATGTTGCAGGTTAGTTCGCAGACTATACCAAATCAAGCTAGGGAGTCTAGAAACTCAACTAAAATCTAGGTTGTCGGATTTGTATTGTTCGAGAGGACAAGAAATCTGTGATAACTTATGTGACTGTATTATTTGTTAGTATGGGATAACGAATGTATTAAATATTATCGCAATATAGTTGTTATGGATTCTCTTGAGCAATCTGATTCGCCTAGTGCCGCGCCCCGATGATTCCGCCATCGGTTGGGGTGTGACAATACAAGACTTGGATATCAATAAATGGCTTTACGCATAACTTTATGCGTTCAAGGGACTAGAAGCGTCAAAAAGTGCATAAGTTTGCACTTTCGCGCGTATCTTACGTTCCGAATATATCCGGACATCCAAAAATTTATGTAATCACTAAAATATTTTATTTTAGTGATGGGAATGCAAAAATATCATACGTCGCGAAATTTGCATTGTTTTCGCGTCCGTTCGAACGTTCGTCGTAATTAAGCGATAAACGCGACCATACGACCGAACGAACTGGCATCCATAATACTTTTGAGCATGGTTGAAGTTAAATATACTTTAACTTCCTTATAGAGCTTAGAAATGGGGTTAACGGGTGTTAGATGTGCCAAAAACTCAACGATACGTGTGCAGGGGCCAAAACTGCCAACTGTTGAAACTTCATGTATGCTGACCAGATCCTTACGGACCGTATACCTGGGAACCTTACGGTCCGTAAGCTAACTGCCAGATACGAATTTTGTTTGCAGCCCAAGGAAACTGCTATAACTCTCATATTCCGACTCTAGGGGCTTGTTGCTGGTTTTTAACATATACCAGGGTACTTGTAATCATCTGAAGAAGCCCTTAACACCTGTCAATCATCTACAAATTCCCCCAAAACTATAAATAGGCCTCTTGTTCAACCATTTCATTTGCCCATTCATTCATTCCTCTCCTCTCTCAAGTTCTGGAGCTTCTTGATCTGATTAGGACTTGTTTCTTAGTAGAAAAGATAGCAAGGACCCTTTTGTAAGTGTCCTTAGCCCTCTCCTTAGTTCAGATTTATGTTTTAAAAACCGAAAAGTCAAATATCGTAATTTAACTTTGACTTTCGGTTTAAACTTTAATGGTCCAGCCACTGATCAAATTGAATGTGGGTATAAGACCATAGTTAGGTAGGTGATTAACCATTAAAAGGGCACCTCCTAATTCCTTCAATTGCTTGGTTAATTGTCGGGTCAAACTATTTTATTAAAAAGTCAAACTTGGTAGAATTGTGATTAATAAGTAAAACCAATAATACAAAGGTTATAAATTATATTTAACACCTTAATAACTTGGTAATTAATTATTTAAACATGTCTAAACATGTTTAACCCGACAATTCTAAGTTTACGGTCGGTTCGCAACCGAAGGTCGCGTAGTTTGACTTCTACGTTGACGTTTGGTTATAAGCCGAATTAGACTAGTATGCTACTGATTTTAGGTTCCGTTATGATCGTATTATAATGTAGTATAACCCTCTGGGATTACATTACATGATCATACTAGTAATCCGAGTCTTATGCAAGTTTCCGTTATTATGCCATACTTTGACTATTATGCCCTTTTTAGCAAAAGTAAGGTTTTAAACACCAATAAGCTTTCAAACAACTTAGGTACTGATATGTAAACATGGTTAACATATTTTGATGTTATATGTATGATCATAAACTGAGTTCGCGTATAATGTCGTGAATTGTGCTTTAAAGTGACCAAAATGCCATTTAGGTGCATAGATCGGTTTTAAGCATAATTCCTTATACCAAACTCATTGCCTACTGATTTAATATCATAATTAGGATAATTTGGGATATCAATTCAGATTATAAACTGAGTTTACGCACAAGTTCTTGAATTATGTCTTCAAATGACGATAATGCCCTTTTGGCACCTAAATGGTTTTAAAGCATGATTTTCACACGAAATCTTTTTACTACTGAAATTTCATATTAAATAACATATTTTGGTCATATAAACTTGACCGTAATATCAGTTTTCATAAAAGATCGCATACATCGTCATTTAACGACTTAAACGCCGTTTCGGCGCGTAGTATGGTTTTAAACCATAACTACCAACCAAGACTTGATACCTACTGATTTTATAAATCATTTTAAATATATTTTTACAGTAGGTATATGTTATGAATTCAGATTCCCAAATTAGCCTTCAAGCCTATGTGTGAAATTACCAAAATACCCCTATGGAGCATAGTTTGGTTTTAAACTATGAAACACACATATGTTTGTTATCATACTGATATTATATCATAAATAAAGTGTTTTAAAAGAATGTTTATGATCGTAACATCAGATTGTACCCAAGTCCCTTTTATACGACCTAAAATGACCAAAACGCCCTTATGGGGCATAGTTTGATTTTTAAACCTAAACGGGCATACAAGTTGATATCCCACTGATATTATAACTTGTTTAAAGTATATTGGCATATGGAACTTGTTCATGACTCATCCGGTTACTTGTTATCGCTTATGCGCATACGGTTAGACTTACGTAACTAGTTTATGTAAGTTTGCCGAAACGGGTTTAACCTTCTCATTTAATCTTCAAAATCCAGAATGTGTTTGGTTTACTCATATTATACAAGTGTCTAAACTTGTAGGGTCTAAATCACATTCTATTCCGGTCATCGCTTAATCTAGCGTGTCGTACCGTTTAAGATACTTTAAGCTAGCCGGTCTAGGTCTATGACTTAAATAAGACCATTAGCATTCTGAATTGGTTATATATTACCATCACTCCAGACTAGAGCCACCCGGTAAAAGCTACCTGCATTTAGATAGATTGGATACGACTGAGTTATTATGCGGTGAATCAAGTATTAGCTCAGGTAAATACTTTTAACTTATTTTCCCTTATACGGGCTTGGGATACGGTATCATAAAATACCGCTTGGTCGGGTATGAGATCATTTAGTCGGATTGTGATTTAATAAATCTGCATAACCCGTTTTAATCTGTATTGTTTGATAACATAAACATTAGGGGTTAACGACCGTGTCCTGGATATCCTCGGCTCATTAAAAATGGCCACGGCCTATGCACAGGGTGTAGGCATACACCCGACAGATGCAAATGCTAAAATATAAATAACCCACATGTTGGGGATAACTCCTTCGTGGGTTTTGTAAGTGGTGAGTCGGTTAATCATGACCGGCTTCCAAACCGGCCCCATATGTATGACAAACATGTGAAACAGTATACAAGATTTTATTAAGATTGTCCCAAGTTATAAATGGTTTGTGCCTTGTGCACTTAAATCAATTTTCATAAACTCTTTTAAAATGAGTCGGTTAATTGTATTTACCAGTGAAAACTGACGTATTTTCCAAAGACTAAGTGGCAGGTACTACTCGTAATAGGCTGGGGGATTACTCGGTGTCGAAATAGAGGATCTTGCAAATACTTAAAGATGCCTTAAAGTCTGCTAAACTTCATTTTATACATTCTGTAATGATCCTCCTGTGGATTTGATATTACAGACTCGTCTGTAATAAATACTTTGATATTTTCAGACATTGAGTTTGTAATAATATTTTATATTCCAAGACTTCCGCTGTGCTATTCTGTATATGTTTGACCATGATGATATCAACTACGTCACGATACTCCCCACCGGGCCCACCGGTGATATGTGGAAATATCGGGGTGTGACAGGTTGGTATCAGAGCCAACGTTGAGTGAATTAAACACTAGTCTTTTGTGTTTAATCTCAATGACACAGTAGCATATTCCTTAGACCTTTTGAGTCTAGACTTAACATAGGAATACTCTCATCCCTATTAAGTAAATATTGTTTTCGATTTTATGTATTTTAAATAAGTCGCAAGCAAGGAGGCCGTTGATAGAGATTCTCTTCAATCCGAAGCCAAGAAATGCCAAGCTTCACAATACGGCTAGAATAAGCGTGCGACTGGTGTGGAAGAAAGACCTTTATGGACTCATTCCTAAAACCAAATTTATTGAATTACAATCAGACTTCAGAGTCCATACCGAAGGTCCCTGAGGCTCAAACTTTAAAGTCTGTGTCAGTAGAGTCCATACCAGGTAGTCCCTGAGGCTCCCATATTGAAAATAATACAAGTGGATCCTAATGATCCCTATCCCTTACCTTCGAATTTTGAAATCCCAAGGCTTGGATTATATCATTTAAAACCCAATTCATGATCCATATCATTCCTTAATCATGGAATTCTTAAATTCCACTTCTATAACGGATCCTGATTGAAATACTTACCTTATTCATTAAGATCTTCAGTATCTCTACCATTTACGGTAAACAAAGAAGAGAAACAACTGAAATGGAGCAAGGAAAGCGTTAGAGAATCCTTCTTTCATAATATTCTTTTAAGTCCTTATAAGGACCTATCTCTTCTATTTAGTCCCCGTGTGGACATACCTTTTTCGACTTAAGACCCCTTATGGGCATTTGCTATTTAGTCCTTTCATGGACATTATCTTTCAATATAGTCCCTTGTGGACATTTTATTTTCAATAAAGTCCCTTTGGTGGACATACTATTTTAATACAGTCCTTTCATGGACGTATGATTTTATTAAAATCCCTTTTGTGGATACACTATTTTAAAATAGTCCTCTCATGGACTTGATATTTCAATATAGTCCTCTCATGGACATTATAATTCTTCATAGTCCCTTTTATGGACAAAATTATTACATTCAGATCCCTTGTGGACATGATATTTTATTATAAGTCCCTTTAAGGACATATCGTTTCATTAATAAGTCCCATTGAGGACGTACCTTTCGACATAAAGTCCCTACGAGGACAATTGTTCATTATCGTCCCTTCATGGACATGTTATATCATAATAATCCCAAATGCGGATATATCTTATAGTCCCTTTACGGACTTATATTTCCTTTTAAATCCCTGCGCGGACTAAAGCTGCTTTAAGTCCCTATGAGGACATCTGTACAGCAAAGCCCTTTTGTGTGCACGCTGTACCAATATAGTCCTTTTATGGACATGTTATTGCATTAGAATCCCTTTGGGGATATGCTATTTTGAAATAGTCCCTTTGAGGACATTGATATTTCATCATAACCCTTATATAGAATTATAATATTTTATAGTTCTTATACGGACTTATAATTTTTCTCTTAGTCCTCTGTGGACAAATATTTTACTACAAGTCCTGATTAAGGCACTATCGTAAATTCCTAATGATTTATGGAAGGTTTTGAGAATTTTATATAGGTATTCATTTCGTCCTTTATCCAACAATAGTTCTGAAATTTTTCTCGAACTTGATTGATCAGCTGAAAATTTCAAAAGATCCTCTTAATGGTATAACCTAGCCTATATGTCTATGAACATGGCTATGATGGTAAAACCCTCTTAAGATAATTAATCTTTGTTAACATCTGAGAACATGTTAACATTCCTGGCTGTGTGACTTGAGAGACCACACTAGCTTCCAAAAGTACTTGGACTTTTCCAAGCCACCTTCATAGCCTATATGATCAATACGAATCAGGCTATCCAACAACAGTATGAAGTATACATCAAAACATCCCATTTAAGATGTATGCCATTGGGCAAAGGTGTATTCATGACAATGATAGTTTTATTTTATAAACTTCTTGTCAAAAGGCGATGAACTATGTTCGACCCTTAAAGATCATTGATCCAAGAGATCATTGATTATGTTTTAACTATCCTTGTGGCAAGGCCTTTTGTGCCATCTAACTGCCCTTTGAGACAAGCCTTGTGCTATATGAGGACATCTCTATGACATTGACATTGTGATCTTTATGATCCCCTGTCCAAGGTAATGAGCTGTGCTCAAGCCTAATAGTCTACATGATCAATGCGATCATGACTAAAATCATCAGTACGATGACTAAATCTGACATCCTTAATGATGTTTGGCCTAAGGGCTATATTATATTGTCCATCTGAGACCAGGAAAATGTAATCTTTTGTGATTCTTTGCCCAAGGGGGTGAGCCACGCTCAAATCCCATAGTCTATATGATCATTGCGATCCTGACTAGTATCATCAATATGATGATCATAATATTAACATCCCTTGTGATGAAATGCCTACGAGCTACACTTTACTCTATTGACAATGAGACAAAGTTAGTGGTGGTCTTTATGATCCCCTGTACAAAGTAATGGGTTATACCCAACCCCAACAGTCTATATGATCAGTATGATCATGACTAATATCATCAAATGCAATGATGATATACAAACATCCATTAGTGATGTCAATTGGGTTATCTTTGTGCCAAATAAGTCGTCTTTAGAGACAATGACAGTTGTAGTTTATGACTCCCTGTCCAAAGGTGAAGAACTATGTTCAAACCTGGAAGCCTCTAATCTAATAAGATTACGGCTTATAAACTAATGTCTTTGATGACAAAACAATGAATTATGTTTCAAAATCATTCATGACAAGCCATTGTGCTAATAGTTGTCATTCGTAACAAGTTAACACATCAAATGTTAACATTCCTAGTCACAGACCTTTGTGCCAGAATTGATAAATATCCTCCGTGACAGGCCTTGGTGCCATATCTTATAACGTCATTGAGACGAGGCCACTTTGAGCCATATCTAAATGCCCTTTGCGGCAAGGCCTTTGTGCCATATAATCATTGTGTCCTTCATGACTAGGCTTTATGCCATATTTTTTCTATGTCCCTCGCGACAGGCTTCTATGCCATATGTATATATAGATATAATAAAAGTCATGTAAGGCTAGCCTTCGAGCTATTCATAGTAGTCCTTGTGACCTAGGCAGTTGTGACATTATGATCCTATGTCAAACAGGTAATGGACTCGCTCCAAACCTTAAGTGCCATTAATGGTTCTTTGGTGACCTAGGCTAAATGTAATGGATATACATTCAAATAACATTCATTAGGAATGTTTGGAAAATAATAGCCTATACGGTTTATGGATGCCGTGGCTGATCTATGTCAGGTCATCAGGATGATGACTAACAATTGCTTAGCGTGGTGGTTAGTACCAAGTTTCGAGTATGGCAAACTCGAATGAGGTGGATAGCAGTCGCGATACTATTAAGGCGACAAAAGCTAATAATGCTACGAACGTAAACCTCAATATTAATGGAGTTAGTCTCCAAGCCGTGATGGACGCAGCAGTTTGAAAGACCATGGAAAAGGTCATGAAACAATTCAAAGAGCCGAATGCTTCTCGCTCTAAATTTCATTCAAAACCTCAATCAATTGCTCATGAAAAGAGTTTTGTTCACACTTCGAATGTGAAGGATGAACAAGGGAGAAGGATAACTCCCAGAAATTTTAGAAAAAGAGCAAATTACGAGCTTAATAAGAACCATCATAAGTTCAGTAAGAAGCTTGTATGTAAGAATTGTTATAAAAGACACTAGGGACAGTGTCGAATTGGATAAAGACCAAAGCAGTGTGCATCTGCACAAGAAACTGGTCATCAGCCCCATGAATGTAGGGACATAATGAATGCAATCTGTTACGGTTGTGGTGAGAAAGGCCACATCAGAACTAGATACCCCAAAGCTGCCAAAGAAGGTGCAGCTAAGCCTGGAAAGGCTAAGGAAAGAAGTAAATTGTCACACCCCCAAAATCCACTATGCGGGGTATCACCGCTTGGAGGCATGACGTGACCAGGATCAAGCCACCAATCATATTGAACAAGCATGTAAGTAGTTTGTAAAATCCAACACAATACAATTGGTGTCTAAACAAAACATAGTTTAAGTTACAAGCGGAAGCATAAAGTTTAAAACCAAATCATAAGTTTAAACGTTTCAAATGTTTAGCATGGTACACAGTTGTCCATGTCCCACAACGACTCTTCCCACTCCGATGCAAGCTCCATAGATACCTAACGACCTGCAAGGCATGTAACAACGAGTCAACAACAAAGTTGAGTGAATTCACAGTTGGTTGTTTAGTTATAGTGTTCGTGAATCATTTGTTTATTTCATAAACCAAGTATCTTAGTTATCTGTATCGCGGTTTCCCAAACATGTTTGCGATGATTAGTGGCCGGATCGCGGTTTCCAAAACATGTGTGCGATGATTAGTGGCCGTATCGCGGTTTCCCAAACATGTGTGTGAAGATTAGTGGGGGCTTCCCATGTGTCGACTAGTCGTGTTTGTACGTGCCCTTCTTGATCCAAGGACCGTAGCGAGTGTGAGTGTACGTAGGTTTTACGTACGTGCCCTTCAATCCGAGGACGGTGAAAAGTAGTTTAATAGTAATGATATTACGAGTAGTTATTCAAATCCCATTCCCAACCCACCGGGAATCCCATGCCTTAGAAAGTGTGTGAACTCACCTCGGTTGCTCGGTTTGACTCTCAAAAGTAGCTAACAGTCAAGGTCGGTCAATCACGTCCTAGTACGATTACCACTTAGTTTATTAGTGACTTCAAATAGAACACAAAGTTCCTACACGTATCTATCACATAACATGCATCACTTTAACGGTTTATGCCCATATATACTTCCCATCCATTCCCCACTCAAAATCAAACATACGATAATGCACATAACATATATATAACATGTTAGATCATTCACAGATAGCATACTCGACATTTAGACACGCGAGTCACAACTTATGTCTTTTCAGCATTTATATTCAAAACCGGCTGTTTTCGGACATTTTAATAAAATAGTTAAATTATTCCAAAAATTCCCAAATTTTTACAGGATGTCTTAAACGTTCCATATTTTATTGTGTAAAAATATCGGGGTCCGGTTCATTACCAATATTTTATAAAAATTCATATTCCGGACTGAACTCAGATTTATATATTTCTGACCACAGTCCACGGAACAATTTATTAAAAATTCATCGAGTGTCCGATTTACAAAATTCCAGTGGGGTAATTACAAATGCATCGGTTGTCATCTACTGTACAAATTTCATGGTCCGATTCATCACAAAACTCAGGTTATGACTGAAAGCATGACACCCATTTATTGCTGTCAAAATTCAGCTTAAGCTACTGTTACAAATTAACACTTTAAAAATAGTAATCGGAGTCCAAAAATTACGATTCCGGTGCCATTAGAACCGTATTTTGTAATAACATATTTTAGATTCAAAATATCGGTTTTTCGTTGAATTTACGACCTGTTTACAGCCTGATGAAGTCGGCTGGAAATCATTACTCAGCTTGCTGTTTTGTGGTTTAAATGTTACTAAAACGTATTAACAAGTGTCCGAACAACGGGTTTATCAAAAGTTTGACGATCAAACATGATATATGCATTAACTAACCTTAAACCAACAAATTTTCATCTTTATGTATCAATCATAAGTAAACTTTTTATATTTATCTATTTGTTCTTGACACTTTAGTGATTTTAAACATACTACACCCTTTGATCAAAGAAACGAGATGAAACAAAATTAACAAGAGGGTAACAAAGGATTTACTACTAGCTTATAGCTAGGGATGAATCTCTAGTGCGAGATGATGAAAAACGATGAGGAAAGTGGTGGAAGAAGTAAGAAATGAAGTTCCTTCAAGCTCCTATCTTCATAAAGCACCTTCTAATGGTTGAATGGAACTTGTAAATGGAAGATTGTGGTGGTTTAGTGGTGGTGATGGTGGCGGATGTAGGAGTAGCCGAGAGGAGAGAGTGAGGTGAGGGTGATGGAGTGAAGTTTGTGAGTTATGATTATTATATATTGCAAGATCTTCATAATCTTATCATATCTAGCCAAAATCTCATTCTAATATTTTGGCAAGGATCTCAAGTAACCTATCTAAATAAAGTATGGAAATCAAATCTTGGGGTGGGGTCCTTTTCTTTGAACCGTAAATGGGACATGGGGGGGGGGGTTATTTGTAATATTTGATGGCTAGTTGGTAGATACAAGTTCAAATCCAAGTATGTGGTTTCATATGTTAGTTAGTTGCTTTTTAGTGGGTGTTATGGTGTACGGGGATCATGACTAGCCAAAAATAATTACATAATGTGTTTGACAAATATTTGGTGTCCCGGGTAATGTCCGGTTGTTCGGTCGGATACTGTTCCGTTAAAGTGTTTAATCATTCCGTAAAGCGTCTTATATATATATATATATATATATATATATATATTCGTAACACGGTTAATTCCTAACACTCAGGAAAGCATACCAGATTGTTTAGTAATTTTTCTGTATACTACTAGTATGCTAACACGCACATGTACGTATAACACAGAAATTAGAGAGCAGTTAAATGATTCAGCACCGTCATCAAGCACTTTAATTATCACTAATAAATTGTACGGAATACATGTAAATTGAGGGTTGTCACATAAATGCCTGAACTCACCTGATAAATGCCCAAAGGCAGTATATGATGTCATCAAGTACATTCCTTATCATTTACCAATGATAATTTCTGCTAAGTGTCATGTTTTAATACAGGCAATAATAAGTCTTTCATAGACCATAAGCCTAGCAAAACCTTGATGATATTCATAAGAACTCCAGATTCTAAGTCAGGTAGAACTTACCAATGAAACCTGAGAGACCGATTCTTCTATTATCGGCGATGATCCTTCTGTAAAATCTAAGAGTACTCTTTCTTTAAATAGAGTACAACAATATATGTTATTTTAAATTATTTTCTTTTCTCATTGATTTCTATCAACTGCGAGTGCCAACTATGTTTGACAAAAGCGCCATATGAGGATTGGCGTATACCAGTGCGTCCCATAGATTATGTCCATGCCTGATCAGTATGGAAGTTTAATGCATGGAACCACTAAGATATACCAATGGTCATATTGTACTAAAGTCAGCTAGTGGTATTCAAAGAAGATATCCATAATAGAAATGCCTAAGTAGGCGTCTCTACTTAAAGCATTCGTGCACTCGTAAAACAGATGTGTCATTTGCATGACACAATCGTAGGTAAGTGGACCAAGGTCGAAGATTGAAGCTACCTCTATCATATTTGGATAACTTGATTTCTTCTCAGTTGAACTACCCTGTTTGACCTCTAGAGAGGCAAGATGAAATTAGGATTTACACCCTATTAAGAGCTGTATCTGTTACAGAAGCTCTATATCGGTTAGCATCAACAGAAATGGAAGAACTGAGAGCTAACCGGATGAGTTTTTAAAGAAAGGCTTGTACAGCCTAGCTCATTGTCTTAGGAGCTCCGACTATTATTGTTGATAAAGGAAAGCACGATGCAATACACTTGTGCATTGGTTATTGCAACCTAACTAGGAAACGATTAAGAATCGTTATTAGCTGCCCAGGATCGTCGATTTGTTCGACTAACTATGAGGGTAGATGATTCCTTAAGATTTGATTTGGGTAGTAGTTAAAACGACTATCTCACCTTAATTAAGTTATCCTATAACCAATAGCGTTATATAAGCATAAAGGCTGCTCCATTGGAGACCTTGTTTGGAAGAAATAGTCAACACCCAAATTGTTGGGCAGGAAGTTGGGAAAGCCCAATTCTCCGGATCGGGGATTTGTCTTAAAGACGATGGATAGGATATTATGAATCCGTAATCGTCTGAAAACTGCCAGTAATCGGCAATAGAGCAATGCGATAGAAGAGGCGCAAATCTCTTAAAGTTCCAAATGGGGAACAAGAATCTATTGAAACTATCAAATATAAAAGAGTACAGTACATTTCGGTATAAAGGGCAAGTTAAGCTTTGGATATATAAATCACTCGAGATCTTCGAATGTGATGGCAGTATAGCTCATAAGCTAAACTTGCCTAAGGAGCTCGATGGAATTCACGATGTGTTTCACATTGCTAACTTAAAGCAATGTCTAGCTGATAAATCGCTAGCAATGTCTTATAAAGACATATAGATTAATAAAAGCCTGAGATTTATTGAAAGACCTATATCGATCAAGGATCGACAGGTTAAGAAACTCCAAAGAGAAGCACGTACCTATTGATTAGGTCAACTGGGGTACTCGTAGAGGACGCTAAATTACTGTGGGAGTTAAGTCCATTACACGACAGAAAGTACTTCCATCTTTTTGAGCAAATCTCGGGGTCGAGATTTCTTTTAAGGAGGTGAGGATGTAACACCTCGTAAAATCGTGTCCAATGATGAGTTGACACGTGTAATGAACCCTAATAAAGTCAAACGTTGACTGTGAGGGACTAATTTCGTCAAAATCGAAAAATTTGATTATAGAACGACTGAAAGTGTCAACATGCCTAAACTAGGCCTCTGAGTGACCTTATACGGTGTCCGTATTCTCAAACGAGCCACTTGTTGGACGAGAGGAGTCGTTTGCGTAACTATGTGGAAGTTTGCGCAACGAAGGGTTAAAAGTGTCAACATGTTAATTCTTACCTCTGAGTGACCTTTTAACAAACCAAGAATTTCATAATGATTGATTATATTCTCGGTAATGCCTAATATTGGCCATTCAAAGCTTTTATGCCAATAAGTGAAGTTACGCGCAAGTTTGCGAGTTAGAGGGGTTGAAAGCGTCAACATGTTTAATTACACCTCTGAATGACCTTTTAACGAACCCGAAGCATTTTGATGTGCCATCATACTTTTGAGAATCCTTAATATGGGCTATACAAGACTTGGATATCAATAAATGGCTTTACGCATAACTTTATGCGTTCAAGGGACTAGAAGCGTTAAAAAGTGCATAAGTTTGCACTTTCGCACGTATCTTACGTTCCGAATATATCCGGACATCCAAAAATTTATGTAATCACTAAAATATTTTATTTTAGTGATGGGAATGCAAAAATATCATACGTCGTGAAATCTGGATTGTTTTCGTGTCCGTTCGAACGTTCGTCGTAATTAAGCGATAAACGCGACCATACGACCGAACGAACTGGCATCCATAATACTTTTGAGCATGGTTGAAGTTAAATATACTTTAACTTCCTTATAGAGCTTATAAATGGGGTTAACGGGTGTTAGATGTGCCAAAAACTCAACGATACGCGTGCAGGGGCCAAAACTGCCAACTGTTGAAACTTCATGTATGCTGACCAGATCCTTACGGACCGTATACCTGGGAACCTTACGGTCCGTAAGCTAACTGCCAGATACGAATTTTGTTTGCAGCCCAAGGAAACTGCTATAACTCTCATATGCCGACTCTAGGGGCTTGTTGCTGGTTTTTAACATATACCAGGGTACTTGTAATCATCTGAAGAAGCCCTTAACACTTGTCAATCATCTACAAATTCCCCCAAAACTATAAATAGGCCTCTTGTTCAACCATTTCATTTGCCCATTCATTCATTCCTCTCCTCTCTCAAGTTCTGGAGCTTCTTGATCTGATTAGGACTTGTTTCTTAGTAGAAAAGATAGCAAGGACCCTTTTGTAAGTGTCCTTAGCCCTCTCCTTAGTTCAGATTTATGTTTTAAAAACCGAAAAGTCAAATATCGTAATTTAACTTTGACTTTCGGTTTAAACTTTAATGATCCAGCCACTGATCAAATTGAATGTGGGTATAAGACCATAGTTAGGTAGGTGATTAACCATTAAAAGGGCACCTCCTAATTCCTTCATTTGCTTAGTTAATTGTCGGGTCAAACTATTTTATTAAAAAGTCAAACTTGGCAGAATTGTGATTAATAAGTAAAACCAATAATATAAAGGTTATAAATTATATTTAACACCTTAATAACTTGGTAATTAATTATTTAAACATGTCTAAACATGTTTAACCCGACAATTCTAAGTTTAGGGTCGGTTCGCAACCGAAGGTCGCGTAGTTTGACTTCTACGTTGACGTTTGGTTATAAGCCGAATTAGACTATTATGCTACTGATTTTAGGTTCCGTTATGATCGTATTATAATGTAGCATAACCCTCTGGGATTACATTACATGATCATACTAGTAATCCGAGTCTTATGCAAGTTTCCGTTATTATGCCATACTTTGACGATTATGCCCTTTTTAGCAAAAGTAAGGTTTTAAACACCAATAAGCTTTCAAACAAATTAGGTACTGATATGTAAACATGTTTAACATATTTGGATGTTATATATATGATCATAAACTGAGTTCGCGTATAATGTCGTGAATTGTGCTTTAAAGTGACCAAAATGCCCTTTAGGTGCATAGATCGGTTTTAAGCATAATTCCTTATACCAAACTCATTGCCTAATGATTTAATATCATAATTAGGATAATTTGGGATATCAATTCAGATTATAAACTGAGTTTACGCACAAGTTCTTGAATTATGTCTTCAAATGACGATAATGCCCTTTTGGCACCTAAATGGTTTTAAAGCATGATTTTCACAGGAAATATTTTTACTACTGAAATGTCATATTAAATAACATATTTTGGTCATATAAAATTGACCGTAATATTAGTTTTCATAAAAGATCGCATACATCGTCATTTAACGACTTAAACGCCGTTTCGGCGCGTAGTATGGTTTTAAACCATAACTACCAACCAAGACTTGATACCTACTGATTTTATAAATCATTTTAAATATATTTTTACAGTGGGTATATGTTATGAATTCAGATTCCCAAATTTGCCTTCAAGCCTATGTGTGAAATTACCAAAATACCCCTATGGAGCATAGTTTGGTTTTAAACTATGAAACACACATATGTTTGTTATCATACTGATATTATATCATAAATAAAGTGTTTTAAAAGAATGTTTATGATCGTAACATCAGATTGTACCCAAGTCCCTTTTATACGACCTAAAATGACCAAAACGCCCTTATGGGGCATAGTTTGATTTTTAAACCTAAACGGGCATACAAGTTGATATCCCACTGATATTATAACTTGTTTAAAGTATATTGGCATATGGAACTTGTTCATGACTCATCCGGTTACTTGTTATCGCTTATGCGCATACGGTTAGACTTACGTAACTAGTTTATGTAAGTTTGCCGAAACGGGTTTAACCTTCTCATTTAATCTTCAAAATCCAGAATGTGTTTAGTTTACCCATATTATACAAGTGTCTAAACTTGTAGGGTCTAAATCACATTCTATTCCGGTCATCGCTTAATCTAGCATGTCATACCGTTTAAGATACTTTAAGCTAGCCGGTCTAGGTCTATGACTTAAATAAGACCATTAGCATTCTGAATTGGTTATATATTACCATCACTCCAGACTAGAGCCACCCGGTAAAAGCTACCTGCATTTAGATAGATTGGATACGACTGAGTTATTATGCGGTGAATCAAGTATTAGCTCAGGTAAATACTTTTAACTTATTTTCCCTTATACGGGCTTGGGATACGGTATCATAAAATACCGCTTGGTCGGGTATGAGATCATTTAGTCGGATTGTGATTTAATAAATCTGCATAACCCGTTTTAATCTGTATTGTTTGATAACATAAACATTGGGGGTTAACGACCGTGTCCTGGATATCCTCGGCTCATTAAAAATGGCCACGACCTATTTACGGGGTGTAGGCATACACCCGACAGATGCAAATGCTAAAATATAAATAACCCACATGTTGGGGATAACTCCTTCGTGTGTTTTGTAAGTGGTGAGTCGGTTAATCATGACCGGCTTCCAAACCGGCCCCATATGAATGACAAACATGTGAAACAGTATACAAGATTTTATTAAGATTGTCCCAAGTTATAAATGGTTTGTGCCTTGTGCACTTAAATCAATTTTCATAAACTCTTTTAAAATGAGTCGGTTAATTGTATTTACCAGTGAAAACTGACGTATTTTCCAAAGACTAAGTGGCAGGTACTACTCGTAATAGGCTGGGGGATTGCTCGGTGTCGAAATAGAGGATCTTGCAAATCCTTAAAGATGCCTTAAAGTCTGCTAAACTTCATTTTATACATTCTGTAATGATCCTCCTATGGATTTGATATTACAGATTCGTCTGTAATAAATACTTTGATATTTTCAGACATTGAGTTTGTAATAATATTTTATATTCCAAGACTTCCGCTGTGCTATTCTGTATATGTTTGACTATGATGATATCAACTACGTCACGATACTCCCCACCGGGCCCACCAGTGATATGTGGAAATATCGGGGTGTGACACCTCCAGATCAGAGAGCAAAAACCATTTTTTTCTGTCAGGTGGCGAATTCTCAACTTACCCTTGTTGAGTTCTTTAACCATTTTGATGGTGCAATGGATGTGCAAAGATTCAACCATCGGAAGAATGACCGTATTTCAAGAAATACAACCCCAGATAACTGCTCTGAAACTACCTTAGAGGCTGATGCTATGAAAATTTACACCAGGTCAAATTTTGCTGATCAACAGGCAGAGTTACATGGAACACTGTCCGAGTGCCTTCCTATGGAGACTAAAATCGAGCAACCGTTTTTGAAGATAATTATGAAGGATTGGAAAGCCCACGGTGACGGTTTATTATAGGTAACACTATCTAGACCAGCTAACATGCGTTATTACATAACAAAGTTCGTTTTTTATTTGATTTTTAATTTTAAATTTTTTTGTTTAGGTTTGTTTCAAGAAGGGGGAGGATGTAATTGCATCATGCAGTTTTCGTAGGTTTGAACAATATGGATTGTTGTGCAAACATATATATTTTGTGTTCAAGATGTTCAAAGTGAAAGAAATTCCCAACAAGTACGTTATGAGAAGATGGACCAAAGACATGGTACCGAATGATCTAAATAACACATTTGATTTAAGTGTTGATGATAATGATGGGCATAAAAAGGCCAAAGAGGTTGCGTATGAGATAATGCAGACCGGAGAGTATCTTATTGGTAACTTGATGAAAGATTTCGATCATCTAGTTATAGTCAGGGATCGGATGAGGGAGATGAAAGAAATGGTTGATGAACTTCGCATAACTAAGCCCATTGACCCTAAGTTTGATAGATATTCAAGGTTAATCGGTTACGAGAAACCGAACACTGATGTTCCACCTACAGTCCGTGTGCCAACCGGTATTAGAAACAAAGGACGCGATTCACATAAGTGGATTAAATAAAAAAAGAGAAGATTATTAGTCTAAAAGGCAAGAGAAGTCGGACATGCAGTGTTTGCAATACCAAAGGTCATGATATCCGAACTTGCGAGGTTTTAAAGGGTCAAGCTAGTGCTGCCGAGAAGAAAGGGAAGAAAAGAAGAGTAATTCAATTAGAGAATGATCATGGTTTAGTAGACGAAGAGGATGGGGAGGTAGAAACTGGTGAGGGAGAGGAGGAGTATGAGGAGGTTGACGAAGCAGATGATAGTGATTCTGAATGGGAAGAGCTAAACGACGACGACGAGTAATTTTTGAACCACAATTGCATACATTTAAACATTGCATATTTCAAGCCTTTTTTAAGAAACAACTTTATGTAATCTGTGATCTTCACATGATAACATGCGTGATTTTACCATGATATGCGTGATTAAATATACCAACTCAACTGATTCTTTTTTACCCCTTTTCGATATGCAGATGCATGATTAATCATAACTATACACGACTATCTCAAATGGAGATCTCAAATGACCATTAAACCCCTCTCTAACATTTTGTATAACCTGTCTTAACCCCTGTTCACAGCTATTTCAACCCAAAACATACCCAAACACAGATTTTCTTCATCATAACTAGCGTCATAAAAAAAGTAACATACGTGATAATGTTTAACATCCATTTTTCATATAAATAACGCTTAAACACCATACATAGATGCCTGAAAAAGGTGTGAAAGCATGTTAAAAGTAAGCCTACATGATTTTCCTAAATATATCCACATATCAGTTTTATACACCAAAAACCACCATAGTTGTAAGTTTTCAAAATACCAACATTAGAACATCCCCAAAAATCAACAAAAAAAGTTGATTAATCAGACATACCACCTAGTTCGGAGGGAATATCTTCCCAAGCTCCTTGTTAGACGTCTCCATCTTCTCTTTAACCGTCTCCACTGCATCCTTGAGATGTGAGTAAACCAAGTTATCAGCAGTTGACTGATCTTTCATCAGCTTTATGCCGTTGTCCCTCAAGGAAGATTTTGGTTCTTCTAGTAGTTTCCCCCAGACTTCCTGGTTCATCTTTTGCTGTTCTAAGAGCTTCCCCTGCACATCCAGAATACTGTTAGAAGAGTTAACATCAGAAGCAAGCTCCGTCAACCTGCGGGTGGACAGGAGCTCCTTGATTGCTTCGCTTGCCGGATCAGTAGACATTTTTGTTTCTTGAAGAGAGTTGTTATTTTTTTTTTGCATGAATCGAATAGGGGGAATCATATATGTATAAAGATTGTGAATTAATATGGTAGTTGTGGGAGATTTGGTAAGTAAAATTAAATATCTCTCATAATTACTAGTCTCGTCAATTTGGAAGTCTATTTGTAGGTTTCATTATTATTAGGATTAATTATATTTTATATCAACTTGCATCTTGAATATTGTTTAATATTTTTAACGAGAGTAAAATGCACAGATAGTCCCTGTGGTTTGGTAAAATTTCACCTTTAGTCCCCAACTTTTCAAAATTACACTCTTAGTCCCTATGATTTGACAAGTTGTTACTCGGATAGTCCCCAAAGTGGATGGAGGTTAGTTTTTCTGGTTAACTGGGTGTGAAATGACAAGGACTATCTGAGTAACAATGTAACAACTTGTCAAACCATAGGGACTATCAACCACAGGGACTATCCATGTAACATTCATCCGCTTTAGGGACTATCCGAGTAACAACTTGTCAAACCACAGGGACTAAGAGTGTAATTCTGAAAAATTGGGGACTAAAGGTGAAATTTCACCAAACCACAGGGACTATCCGTGTATTTTACTCTTTTAACAAATTTCAGTAGCTAACATAATTCACAAACTGGTCGTGCGTGATTATATATACATGCGTGATTATTGATACATGCGTGATTTTTATACATGCGTGATTTTTTATACATGCGTGATTTTTTATTCATGCGTGATTATCTTACATAATATCTGTACTGGACCAAGAAAACTCCAAAAAAACAGCTAGGTAATTCAGACATTTACTAACATTAATAATTTTATGCGTGATTTGTGAACCATACAGCTGTCATGCTTAATAATTTTAGATATCCTCTTGTTTGCTATTTCCTTTTATATATCATTGAAAGAGCATTCAAATATTATCTTAAAGATGTGACAACCGGTGATTTACGGCTCTTAATTACGTGATTAACAAGTGATTAACGGATAATAAATAGTGTTTACAGCGTAGACTAACTTAATTAGGCCTTCGGAGTGCCTAGGAACGTCTATATGACTTTACAGGGCGAGAACGGTGGTTTACGGAAAAATCTGCTGAATATTAAGCGACAGGGAACTGAAACCGTACAAAATACTGACAACGCCCACAAGTATGAATATTACATGAAAATTTTATGCTTATGAAATTAATTTTGTGAATTTATTGGGCTTCCGTGCGACACAAACGCAAACTAAACTAAAAACGCGATAGCAGGAAACGCATCGGCAACAAAACGGAAGCGACGGAGACGCCTGTCACCTTCAGAACTTACATTTTACGCTATGTTTAGCTCCGTAATGAAATTTTAGTAGCTACAGTCGAAACCGGATCGAAAAACGGCTTAAAGACGACAACGATAAGATTTTTCGCGATTATTACCGTAATCAACAACGAACGCGTCACACGACAAACGCCACTATTATACGCCTTTTAATTTTAGAATTTTATTTTCGACACTTATGGAGTTTGTGTTGCGATGTCGGGTCTCATAGAAATTACAGGCCGCTTAAACACGGGGATTGAGCTTGTGGGCCTCGGGCCCAAGCCCAAAACCCACAAACTAAATCTTGATCAGATCTTCAATATATTATTTTAAAGATTTGTCGGTACTATATCCTACAACTAAATCTTAAGACAAAATTTTCACTTCTCTTATTTATTTCTTTTCTCTGTGTTTTCTTTATAAGAAGGCATTAGGAAATGAAACCCCAACTCAAAACACAGAACTTCATCTCCTACCCTAAATACACCCACAAAATCAAATGAGTCTTGTTCCCTTTCTCTGCATACACATAAACACCATCAGCTATAACTTCATCTTCTCAAATACATTCAACTACACCCTGCTATCCTCTCGTCTCCCAGGTCCGGCCACCGGAGTGGCTTTTCCAGCGGTCCTTTCATCTCCGGTGAACACAGCAGCCCCCCCTTCCTTCCTTCGATCCGTGTAACGACCACCACCACCACAGACCGGTGGTGGTGCGGTGGTGCGACAGACGAGAGAGAGAGACTGAGAGAAGGAGACCGAGAAGAGAGAGAGAGAACCGGCGATAGTGGTGGTGACCGGTGGTCCCTGTCTCGGACCGGTGGTTTTTTTATCTCGGTCCGACGGTCAGCGTTTTGGTCCAGCGGTTCTTTCCATTACCCAGCGGATTTCTGTTCGGGAGTCCTGGTCCGTGTCTCGGTCCAACGGATTCACGGTAAACGTACCCCCCCTTCGGTTCCTTTTATCTGCTGTTGATTGAAGATGATATTGATTAGTTGTGGTTAAAATTGTTTAACTCAGATCTGAGTTATGGAGGGAAACGGGTTTTAATCTCGGGTCACGGTTCATGTCAGCCGGTTTGGGTTCAGATTCAGCGATGCGGGTTTCGGTCAACGCTGGTCAACAGTTCGGGTCAACGGGTCAATCTGGTCAAACACGGTCAACGGTTCGGCTCGGGTCTCGCGGTTCGGTCAGACGGTCAACTTCAGTTTTGACTCGGTCAACTCGGGTCAAACCCGGTTAACTCAGTTAACTAGGTTAACCCCGTTAACTCGGTTGACTCAGTCAACTCAGCGGGTCAACTCGGTCAACCCGGGTGACTCGGTCCACTCAGTCAACCTTGTGCAGCAAAACGACACAAGAAGATGGTAAAAATTAACGGCGCGTTTTATTTCGTTATTTCATAATTTTATTAAACACGTGACAAACGAGCCCTCGAACCGAATGATAAGATCGTAGATATAGTTTGCGGTTTCATATATTATCTTGTTTTATAAGTTGAGTTTATAAATATTTGTTTAAAAACTTGTTGAATCTTGATTGAATTTTGATAAAATAACGACAACTTGTGTTGTCGGGGGGCGTCCAAAAACAGAGGAAACTCTGCCCGTTTTCGAGAAAACCCGTAAAACAAATAGCGTTTTATTATCAAACCAACCATCGGTTTCAAATAAACTTTTATAGACACAAGTACAAACATATAAATACTTTCGACAACACATTACAACTTTCGAGAACAACGATTCGAAAATTATTTACAACAAATAAATACAGTTATTATATTTATTTTAAACTTCGGAAATTCAACAACTCTTTTATAAAACCAATATAATTATTTATATTGTTTCAAACGCCGAACACGTAATTTTTTTATAAAAATAAATATAGCTTATATATTTATTTCAAATACCGTACAATACGAGTTCTTCTATAAAAATAAATATATTTTATATATTTATTTCAAACGCCAAACAACTCGCATTCTTTTATAAAATAAATATAACTATTATATTTATTTTAAACGACTTCAACGCGAAAACTCCATTAAATAAATATAAGTTTTTATATTTATTTCAAGCGCCGAAACGGCATATACGTATATTTTTGGCAAATATACACAAGACGTGATATATATAATACAAGTTATTATATATTATTTTCATACGAAACACGATATATGATACGAGTTTGTTATATGATATTTTCATAGAAATATTCTTTTATACACGTATGACTACTCGAGACGGCTAACACACTTACAACGATATATTTATATATTTTTATATAAATATTTATTCATTTTAAATCTCTCGAAAACTAAGTCTTTTTCAAGACTTATTAAATTGCTACTGACATTAAACGAGACTTAAAACGTATAACTTAATCTTTTCCATTAAGTTAACAACTTACCGTTGAATCGTTCGATTTACGATTCGGTAGAGCTCGATGACACGTAGTTTAGATACTGCGTTATTTAGAAACTTATTAGATATTCCATGTTAGGAATATTGTAGAGTGCACGCTAGCAAGTCCAGTCTTGGAAACGACATCACGAAGTCGTAATTAGCTAGTTTCGCACAGGAATATTCAGGTGAGTTCATAACCCCACTTTTTACGGCTTTACATTTTTATAAATGTTTTCGGGGTGGAAAGACATGCACGTTTTGCAAAAACATACAAAGTTTTGAACAAACGCAAAACTCGTATTTCTAAATCATATTACGAAGGGATTTCGAGGAACTCAAATGATTTACGAAAGGTTTATACTAAACATACCGGTTTTTACAAAACAAAGGCTTATTTTCGAAATGTGAATGATTTACGGTCGGGGAGACCAGGAATTTGGTCGGGGAGACCAGGGATTTGGTCGGGGAGACCAGGGATTTGGTCGGGGAGACCAGTGATTTTCATACATACATACATACATACATACATACATACATACATACATACATACATACATACATACATACATACATACATACATACATACATACATACATACATACATACATACATACATACATACATACATACATACATACATACATACATACATATTACAAAAGGATTACAGACATTTTTATACATGGTATGGTTAGCTTAAGTAGGGTTTACTACTTAGATCATGTGAGTGGGTAGGCGGGAACTGGAGGCCATTAATCCTCATTGTAGGACCGAGGGTCGTAAGCGGTAGATCTATCTGGGTGTAGCGAGCCCAACCCTAGGCCCAACAGAACGGACCTCGGGGTGACTTTGAGCCCGACGCAAAATCTGCTAGGTTTGAGTCTTCCTACTGCACTTCACACATATCAATGGCCTTGCAAACCATTGGTGATCTCTTTATTTCCTTATTTGCTACATACCAGGGATTTTATACTTACAAAAAAAATACTTGTTCATACAAATTAAATACCATGTTTTATACAAAATTCAAAGCATAGGATTATGCGGGTATGGAGTCAAAGTCAGGGTGGGCATTGACGGTTATACGAACATTACAAATACAAGACTTTACAAATACATGGTTTTTATGAACATAATGTGTTACAAACACAACGTTTCCATATAACTTGGCAAGAGAATGATTTTTAAATTCGTTTTCTCAACACTGTTTCACAAACCGGTTATTCAAAAAGATTTATTTCAAATCTTTTACAAACAAACTATGAACTCGCTCAACTTTATGTTGATTTTTCGCATGTTTCTTTCTCAGGTTACTTTCCAAAGTTATGGCACGGTTGGAATAGGAGAACCATGTGGAGTCGAGTACTTAGTGGGCGTTCAATTTCTAGAAGTCTTAGCTTATTTTGCTTCCGCTGTGCAATGAAGATACCAGTCCAGTCACGCCAGCTCTGATAATTTCGGGGTGTGACAGATTGGTATCAGAGCTATAGGTTACAGCGAATAGGGTTTCTGTAGAGATACCTAGGCTCTAACCTCACCTTTATCTGGGACATCGATTTTTAAGACCTTGAATACGTACAGAACGCCTAGTACTCGAATATGGTCTCCAACCGTTGCCGAAAACAAAAAGGTCAGAATTTTGATTTTTAAACATACACTAAAGTTGTGTTTTACACACGGTACACAAAACAGTAGCATACAGTAAACAAAACTCTGAGAGTTTAGGAAACATGCATTTAAGACCTTCGGAAACTTATGTTGAAATTCATTCAAGGTCATCACGTAGGAACCGCGAATATTAACTCGGGCACACACTATCATCCATATTTTATATGATATTTTAACTTCCCGAGCAGGCAGCCTACGCATAACGAAACGTCAGTGCACGAGAACACACGGAACCCAATTTTTACGTCAACGGATGTTGGGGTACATCACATTCTACGCGGAACGAAACGCTAGTGCACAGGTATACGTGAAACTTAAGCTATACCTCAATGGAGGTTGAAGTACGACACATGCGACTATCAAGGCTAGGCCTTTGAAAAGACACGATGAAGCAATTCAACGACGACGCTAGATTCCTGTCAGCACGAAAACTATCGATCAGGAAGCGGCAGTTTGGCACGTGGTCCTGCAAACGACACAAGTCATGCTAAGGAGAAGACGCATGCCTTCGTATTCCCCCTATCTTATTAACGACAAGTACGCTATGTTCGACATTCCATGGTAATGTCACCTAACAACCGGACATCATAGGCAACCCCGGGTAAGGTCCTCAAAATTTCTTTTATTGAAATTTCGACTTTCACATTTACTGAGTAGACTTTCGTATCTCTACTCGTCTTAATGGTCATTGTGTCACGATCATTTCTTTCATTTTAGCGAACACTAAATTGCTTCATTTCTTGAAAAAAAATTCATATGTTACGCATGCATCGTTTGTTACGCATATGGTCTCGTTTCGAATAGATGTTTCATCGAAGTTCAAATATTATTTCGCTAAACTTAATTATTGATTTGTGATTTGAATGACCCGCATTATTGTAACTGTTGTCTCCTTTGTTATCAAGACAACACATTTTCTTGAAATTTCTTTTCTTTTCAAGTTACATACATGGTTTTTCGTTGTGACCATGCCAAAAGTCTTTCCTGTCGATACATGTATTTATTGTCGGATTGCGTCGAAACCAAGTTCGTTTGTTTGAACTTGTTCATTACACATATTCGATTCAAGACACCATATGATGTATTGGGAGCATCATATTCAAATCAATTTTAACGAGCACTTCATTTGTTCCGAGTCGTTGTAAACTTGTTTGGTGTTTGACTCCATTAAATTGTTTGTGACTCCGACACCTTGTGGTGGTGTTTTCACTTATTCTAAGCTTGCGCTAAACTCGTTTATATATCTCATGCACGGATTCAAATATTTATTTATTGAATTGTTTTAAATCCGCTTTGAATTATCATATTAAAGCAGTCTTAACACAATCGTGTGTTAAGACGATGGTACACAAAATTCATTACATATTCCGGTGTACCTACTAACAGTTCTTTCAACATCGATCGAATGTTTTGCGATATTTATTGCTTTTTCGTTTTCGATCGCAAACATCATTTCTTTGATGTTCCATTTTCAATTGAAAATCCTATGATGTCATTTGAAGCAAATTTTCATATTTACTTCGTTGCGCTTTCAATTGACTGCAAAACACAGGTGATACTTGTTAGATCACCCCTATTATTGAATTGTTTCATTCATTGCGACACCTTGTGGCGTCGGTATAACTTGCAGCTTGTGCTGATCACGATCGAGCGTTTCATGCAAACTAGTACGTTTGAGATAGTTGATTCTAAGTTCATCTAGTGGATGTTATTGCTTCTAGAACTCATTTACATACTGTGAACGTTCATATGGAATTCGATTGGTCGAAGTTCCTATTCTTTGTTGGACCCCTGTTAGCGTAGTCACACTAGTGACTGTATGTCTGTATCTATACGTCTTGTTTCCTTCGACATCAATTACTGAGACACATTTCTTTTAAACCGTTGGAATTCTTATTGTTGAGGAATGTCATTAAATTCACATGATTTGAATAAGTCTCGTTTCGATTACGCGGTCATTCACTTTGTTATTATTCGGACTTACTTGCGAACAACACAATTCTGAGGAGATAACATAGTCTAAATTTCGAGGACGAAATTTCTGTAACAGGGGGAGAATGTGACAACCGGTGATTTACGGCTCTTAATTACATGATTAACAAGTGATTAACGGATAATAAATAGTGTTTACAGCGTAGACTAACTTAATTAGGCCTTTGGAGTGCCTAGGAACGTCTATACGACTTTACAGGACGAGAACGGTGGTTTACGGAAAAAGCTGCTGAATATTAAGCGTCAGTGAACTGAAACCGTACAAAATACTGACAACGCCCACAAGTATGAATGTTACACAAAAATTTTATGCTTATGAAATTAATTTTGTGAATTTATTGGGCTTCCGTGCGACACAAACACAAACTAAACTAAAAACGCTATAGCAGGAAACGCATTGGCAACAAAACGGAAGCGACGGAGACGCCTGTCACCTTCAGAACTTACATTTTACGCTATGTTTATCTCCGTAATGAAATTTTAGTAGCTACAGTCGAAACCGGATCGAAAAACGGCTTAAAGACGACAACGATAAGATTTTTCGCGATTATTACCGTAATCAACAACGAACGCGTCACACGACAAACGCCACTATTATACGCCTTTTAATTTTAGAATTTTATTTTTGACACTTATGGAGTTTGTGTTGCGATGTCGGGTCTCATAGAAATTACGGGCCGCTTAAACACGGGGATTGAGCTTGTGGGCCTCGGGCCCAAGCCCAAAACCCACAAACTAAATCTTGATCAGATCTTCAATATATTATTTTAAAGATTTGTCGATATTATAGCCTACAACTAAATCTTAAGACAAAATTTTCACTTCTCTTATTTATTTCTTTTCTCTGTGTTTTCTTTATAAGAAGGCATTAGGAAATGAAACCCCAACTCAAAACACAGAACTTCATCTCCTACCCTAAATACACCCACAAAATCAAATGAGTCTTGTTCCCTTTCTCTGCATACACATAAACACCATCAGCTATAACTTCATCTTCTCAAATACATTCAACTACACCCTGCTCTCCTCTCGTCTCCCAGGTCCGGCCACCGGAGTGGCTTTTCCGGCGGTCCTTTCATCTCCGGCGAACACAGCAGCCCCCCCTTCCTTCCTTCGATCCGTGTAACGACCACCACCACCACAGTCCGGTGGTGGTGCGGTGGTGCGACAGACGAGAGAGAGAGACTGAGAGAAGGAGACCGAGAAAAGAGAGAGAGAACCGGCGATAGTGGTGGTGACCGGTGGTCCCTGTCTCGGACCGGTGGTTTTTTTGTCTCGGTCCGACGGTCAGCGTTTTGGTCCAGCGGTTCTTGCCATTACCCAGCGGATTTCTGTTCGGGAGTCCCGGTCCGTGTCTCGGTCCAACGGATTCACGGTAAACATACCCCCCCTTCGGTTCCTTTTATCTGCTGTTGATTGAAGATGATATTGATTAGTTGTGGTTAAAATTGTTTAACTCAGATCTGAGTTATGGAGGGAAACGGGTTTTAATCTCGGGTCACGGTTCATGTCAGCCGGTTTGGGTTCAGATTCAGCGATGCGGGTTTCGGTCAACGCTGGTCAACAGTTCGGGTCAACGGGTCAATCTGGTCAAACACGGTCAACGGTTTGGCTCGGGTCTCGCGGTTCGGTCAGACGGTCAACTTCAGTTTTGACTCGGTCAACTCGGGTCAAACCCGGTTAACTCAGTTAACTAGGTTAACCCCGTTAACTCGGTTGACTCAGTCAACTCAGCGGGTCAACTCGGCCAACCCGGGTGACTCGGTCCACTCAGTCAACCTTGTGCAGCAAAACGACACGAGAAGATGGTAAAAATTAACGGCGCGTTTTATTTCGTTATTTCATAATTTTATTAAACACGTGACAAACGAGCCCTCGAACCGAATGATAAGATCGTAGATATAGTTTGCGGTTTCATATATTATCTTGTTTTATAAGTTGAGTTTATAAATATTTGTTTAAAAACTTGTTGAATCTTGATTGAATTTTGATAAAATAACGACAACTTGTGTTGTCGGGGGGCGTCCAAAAACAGAGGAAACTCTGCCCGTTTTCGAGAAAACCCGTAAAACAGATAGCGTTTTATTATCAAACCAACCATCGGTTTCAAATAAACTTTTATAGAAACAAGTACAAACATATAAATACTTTCGATGACACATTACAACTTTCGAGAACAACGATTCGAAAATTATTTACAACAAATAAATATAGTTATTATATTTATTTTAAACTTCGGAAATTCAACAACTCTTTTATAAAACCAATATAATTATTTATATTGTTTCAAACGCCGAACACGTAATTTTTTATAAAAATAAATATAGCTTATATATTTATTTCAAATACCGTACAATACGAGTTCTTCTATAAAAATAAATATATTTTATATATTTATTTTAAACGCCAAACAACTCGCATTCTTTTATAAAATAAATATAACTATTATATTTATTTTAAACGACTTCAACGCGAAAACTCCATTAAATAAATATAAGTTTTTATATTTATTTCAAGCGCCGAAACGGCATATACGTATATTTTTGGCAAATATACACAAGACGTGATATATATAATACAATTTATTATATATTATTTTCATACGAAACGCGATATATGATACGAGTTTGTTATATGATATTTTCATAGAAATATTCTTTTATACACGTATGACTACTCGAGACGGCTAACACACTTACAACGATATATTTATATATTTTTATATAAATATTTATTCATTTTAAATCTCTCGAAAACTAAGTCTTTTTCAAGACTTATTAAATTGCTACTGACATTAAACGAGACTTAACACGTATAACTTAATCTTTTCCATTAAGTTAACAACTTACCGTTGAATCGTTCGATTTACGATTCGGTAGAGCTCGATGACACGTAGTTTAGATACTGCGTTATTTAGAAACTTATTAGATATTCTGTGTTAGGAATATTGTAGAGTGCACGCTAGCAAGTCCAGTCTTGGAAACGACATCACAAAGTCGTAATTAGCTAGTTTCGCACAGGAATATTCAGGTGAGTTCATAACCCCACTTTTTACGGCTTTACATTTTTATAAATGTTTTCGGGGTGGAAAGACATGCACGTTTTGCAAAAACATACAAAGTTTTGAACAAACGCAAAACTCGTATTTCTAAATCATATTACGAAGGGATTTCGAGGAACTCAAATGATTTACGAAAGGTTTATACTAAACATACCGGTTTTTACAAAACAAATGCTTATTTTCGAAATGTGAATGATTTACGGTCGGGGAGACCAGGGATTTGGTCGGGGAGAGTCGGGGAGACCAGGGATTTGGTCGGGGAGACCAGGGATTTTCATACATACAGACATATTACAAAAGGATTACAGACATTTTTATACATGGTATGGTTAGCTTAAGGAGGGTTTACTACTTAGATCTTGTGAGTGGGTAGGCGGGAACTGGAGGCCATTAATCCTCATTGTAGGACCGAGGGTCGTAAGCGGTAGATCTATCTGGGTGTAGCGAGCCCAACCCCAGGCCCAACAGAACGGACCTCGGGGTGACTTTGAGCCCGACGCAAAATCTGCTAGGTTTGAGTCTTCCTACTGCACTTCACACATATCAATGGCCTTGCAAACCATTGGTGATCTCTTTATTTCCTTATTTGCTACATACCAGGGATTTTATACTTACAAAAAAAAAAAAATACTTGTTCATACAAATTAAATACCATGTTTTATACAAAATTCAAAGCATAGGATTATGCGGGTATGGAGTCAAAGTCAGGGTGGGCATTCACGGTTATACGAACATTACAAATACAAGACTTTACAAATACATGGTTTTTATGAACATAATGTGTTACAAACACAACGTTTCCATATAACTTGGCAAGAGAATGATTTTTAAATTCGTTTTCTCAATACTGTTTCACAAACCGGTTAGTCAAAAAGATTTATTTCAAATCTTTTACAAACAAACTATGAACTCGCTCAACTTTATGTTGATTTTTCGCATGTTTCTTTCTCAGGTTACTTTCCAAAGTTATGGCACGGTTGGAATAGGAGAACCATGTGGAGTTGAGTACTTAGTGGGCGTTCAATTTCTAGAAGTCTTAGCTTATTTTGCTTCCGCTGTGCAATGAAGATACCAGTCCAGTCACGCCAGCTGTGATAATTTCGGGGTGTGACAGATTGGTATCAGAGCTATAGGTTACAGCGAATAGGGTTTCTGTAGAGATACCTAGGCTCTAACCTCACCTTTATCTGGGACATCGATTTTTAAGACCTTGAATACGTACAGAACGCCTAGTACTCGAATATGGTCTCCAACCGTTGCCGAAAACAAAAAGGTCAGAATTTTGATTTTTAAACATAAAACTTGCGTGATTACAATTCAATATGTGTGATTTAACATAGTAAAATACATACATGCATGATTAACTAAAAAAAATACATGCATGCGTGATTATTATGGAAAAACTTACAATCATTGTACTTGGCAAGAACAGCCTGTAGGGTGATGATTTTTTGTCCCTTTTTTTCTATTCAAAGTTTAACACATCTACAAACGCGTCCACTCCATTTGAAGCTATGTATTGCGATGGGTGAAAGCTCTCAAAAATGATTTTTAGTGTTTTGAATCCACTTTCAGACTTGTATATCAATGAGCTGTTGTTTAAAACCAAAAATGACAGTTTAAAAAGAGATCAAGATTTTAAGCGGTTTAATAGAGACAAAATATCTTACCCAATATCTCCGACCGGAGCTAAGAGGTAACAGATGATCGTTTGGTCACGTTCCAGAAGTGGCTCATATAAGCTGGTAATCCTGTTGCAATAAGGTCATCTGTATGCGTCACCTAATTCTGCCATTCGTTTTTCGTTCTTTTCCCTCATCATTTTGACATGTGTTCTCACTACTTCTGTCTGTCTCTCTTCATCCATTTTCTTTTTGTTAGCAGACACGGGAGTTTTTTCCTTACTTTCATTTGATGTTTGTAGGATGGGAGCCAATTTTAAAAGCGTCTCCACCGACTGCATTTCTGCATCCGTCACTTCTGTAAAACCTCGTAAAAATCACGTCCAATAATGTGTTGACACATGTATTAAACCCCAATAAACTCAAACTTTGACTATAAGGGACTAATTTTGTGAAAGATCAAAAACTTTGATTATGGAAGGACTGGAAGTGTTAACATGCTTAAACTAAGTCTCTGAATAACCTCACACGATATTCGTATTTTCATATTAAGCCACTCATTGGATAAGCGAAACCGTTTACGTAATAGATCGAAAGTTCGCAAATTAAAGGGTTAAAAGCGTCAATATGTCAAACTAGGCCTTTGACTGACTCTTTTAACGTATCGAGAAGTTTATGATGCTTGGTTATACTCTTGGATGTTCCTAATGTTGGAAATACAAGGCCTTGTGTGCTAAAAACATCATTTTGGAAGAGTTCAGAAGTGCAGGGGCCAAACTTATCAACAAATGAAACTTATTGTGAGCTGGTTAGGTCCTTACAGACCGTATAAGGACCCTTACGGTCCGTATACCAACTGCCAGCAACAGAATTTCAAAAACCAGCTTTGGTTTGCTTCCTAGTCTCACATATTTGATTCTAGGGGCACTTAGATGGTAACCTGGTATTACACCTGTAATAATCTTGTTATCCCCCTCAAACACTTGTCATCATCCTAGGAATCCTAAATCACTATAAATAGATGTGGGTTTTTGGCTCATAACTTGCACATTCACTTCCTTTCTTGCTCTCTTCTCAAATCTGAGGATCCTGATCATTTGGAACCTCCTTTTGAGTTATCTTCAGTCCCTTGGACCATTTGTAAGTGTTCTTAGCTTCCTAAGTTCAAGTTTTATTAGTTTAATGACCAAAAGTCAAAGCCATCGTAATTAAGCTTTGACTTAGTGATTAATCACTAATGGTCCAACCATTATTCGAATTGAAAGTGGCTATGAGTTGGTAATTATGTAGGTAATAAACTCTTAAAAGGGCACCTACTGATTATCACTTTTACTTGGTCAATTGTCGGGTCAAACTTATTAATAAAAAGTCAACAGAATCAGTTTTTAAAAATAAATTCATAACTGATAATGTAAAGGTTATGGAACATGTTTTAACACTAAAATAACTTGGTAAATAATATAAGAACATGTTTAGGCATGTTCAACCCGACAATTCTAAGTTTAGGCTCGGTTCGCAACCGAAAGTCGCAAAAGTAGACTTTTGCTTTGACTTTCAGTTCTGACCCGATTTAGCTTGTTTTAGATATGCCTTAGGGTTCCTTTAGGACCATATTACATGTTGGTATAGCCCTTTGAGATTATACTATATGGTTCCTTAGAAATCTGATTCATATGCATGTTTCCGTTAAATGCTTAAAATGGACCATTATGCCCTTTTATCAATTAAACGAGATTTTTGAAAATGTGAGTGGACAAAAACCTTTGTTACTGATATTTAAGTATGTACTAAAAATTTGACATCAGTTCATGGTCTAAAATGAGAGTTATGCACAATATCGTAAAATGAAAGCTTTTTATTTAATTAAATGGCATTTTAGTATAAATCACATATGAACCCAAATTTTGACACCAAACTTTCTACCCACTGATGTAATATAATATTTAAGGATTTTTGGAGATTTTTATTAAATTTTAAACTGATCATAACATAGAGTTCTTGCATAGGCTCGGTAATTGACGATAATGCCCTTTTCGTTAATAAAATGAGTTTTGCACATCCTTTACATATCAAACCTTTTTGTACTGATTTTATATAATAAATAAATTATTTTAAACAGTAGAGGCTGATCAAAATCTCAGATTTCCTTAAACTGTGATTATCTGACTATGATGATATCAACTACGTCACGCTACTCCCCACCGGTAATACGTGGAAATATCAGGGTGTGACAGGTTGGTATCAGAGCCAACATTGAGTGAATTAAACACCAGCCTTTTGTGTTTAATCTCAATGACACAGTAGCACATTTCTTGACTTCCAAGTCTAGACATGAACTAGGAATGATCTCATCCCTGTTATATGTATACATTGTTTTCGATATTTGTGTATCTCAGGAACGTGTCGCCGAGCAAAGCTGCCATTGGTGGAAGCTCTCCAAACCCGAAGTCTAAGAAGGTTAAGCTTCGTACAACAGCTTGAATAAGCGTATGACCAGTATGGAGGAAGGACCTATTTGAATCCATTCCCAAAAATCAAACCATTTGAAACCATTAACCATATTTCAGATTCTATACCTAAGACTTTGGAAACTTCAAAAGAAAAGCCAACATCAGAGGAGTCCATACCAACAGTCCTTGAGGCTCCCACTACAAAGATGAAACCTATGGACCCAATTGACCCATATTTCCTACCTCCAAGTCTTGGAATCCCAAACTTGGTTTATGCCAGTCCTGATCCTATTCCCGTTCCATATTATTCATTAACCATAGAATCCTTGGATTCCACTTTTGCAAAGGTTCCTAAGGTGGAAGATTTTGACTACCCGCCAATACCTTCAGTATCAGTACCGCACGTAGTGAGCCAAGGAGAAAAATTCCAGAAATAAAGTGAAGAAGAAACTCTCTTTGTTATGTTTCATTTCTCTAGTAGTCCCTATAAGGACATATATATCTTTTAAGTCCCTGCGTGGGCGAATTTCTTTGTTTAAGACCCGTTTAGGGCAATTATAGTAATTCTTTAGGACTTTCTATGAAAAGTCTTCTTTTTGAAATTTACTATGGTATTAAAACGTATACATATGTATTATGTCCTAAATCAGAACATCATTTCAGCTTATGATTGCTCTGCCGTTAAATCTCAAAGAAAATCTTAAAGGTATAACCTAGCCTATATGTCATTTTAGACATGGCTATAACGGTAAAGCCCTTTTAAGATAATAGATCTTTGTTAACACCTAAAAACGTGTTAGCACTCTTAACAAATGTGGTTCGAGAAAATCACAATAGTCATCCTTATAATGGATTCTTCCAATTTCTTATCTAAGCCTAGTGATTTAGAAATCATGGCTCAAATCATAAACATCCATTAGTGATGAAGCGCCTACGGGCTATATCTATTGTCCTAAAAGACAAAAGACAGTTGTAGTCTATGACTCCCTATCAAGAAGGGTAATGAACTATGTTCAAACCTTAGTGCCTTGATCCTAAAAGATCATGGCTTATAAATTAAACTGTACTTGTGACAAGGCTTTTGTGCCACTTTAAAGTTCCTAAATAGTTCATAACTAGGAATAACTATAATGAAAAGTTTAAAATAAACTTGATTATCAAAATTAACCAAATATGGTCTATGTTACCATGGTTAATGAATCATCGGAAATGATGATTCCATAATAAACCTCTGAATAAATTATTGTCAACGGTTCTCAGTATGCCTGAATCAGACGAAGTCAACAGTCATCCCAATATGGGGAATGATAATACAAGAATGAATATAGCAGCTGCAGATTTGCAAGCAATGATTGATAATGCTGTCACTCGAGCCATGGACAGACAGTTCAAAGAATCAAGTGGTACTCGTAGCAGGACCCAATCTGTACCTCATACAAAACCACCTTCCAAGACACATGCATCTCATAAGGACGAATCTCATCACTCGTCGAACCAAAGAAGTGTTCCATCTAAACAGATTATGATCAATCAGGAGCCACGTGTTAAGACCTGCTCTTATAAATACTTTGTCTCTTGCAAACCAAGGGACTTTACGGGCGAAAAGGGGCCCATTGATTGTATGACATGGCTTGATGAGATGGATACCGTAGTAGACATCAGTGGTTGTGCAGAGCAGGATATTGTGAAATTTGTTTCACAATCATTCAAAGGAGAAGCGTTGGCATGGTGGAGATCATTGATCCAAGCCACGGGGAAGATCCCGCTTTATAACTTGTCTTGGGATCAATTTGTTGCACTAATCAAGGAAAACTTCTGTCCTCAGCATGAGGTAGAAAAGATAGAAACAGAGTTCTTAACTCTGGTCATGAGGAATTTAGACTGTTAGGCATATATGACAAGTTTCAATACCATGTCCCGCCTGGTTCCCTATTTAGTCACCCCTGAACCCAAACGTATAGCGCGTTTTATTGGAGGCCTAGCACCAGAAATTAAGGGAAATGTTAAAGCATCTAGGCCTACCACATATAGGTCCGTGGTGGACTTATCCTTATCCCTCACTTTAGATGCAATCAGGAATAAGTCTGTTAAGACTTCTGAAGAAGGAAAAAGGAAAAGAGAAGAGAAGAGCTCTCATCGATCTGACAAGAAGAAAAAGGGAAGTTATGAGAACAAGAAAGATTCCGAGTTCAGGAAAAGCTCGAGTCAGTCTGATAACAGACCCAAATGCAATAACTGCAGGAAGCATCATTCTGGAAAATGCACGATAGACCCGCAAGCTAAACTTTGTGGGATTTGCAAGACCAAGGGTCACAAGACTTTAGAATGCAAAGAGTTGAAGAACACGACTTGTTACAACTGTAACGAGAAAGGGCACATCAAAACCAACTGCCCAAAACTTACAAGGAAGCCTGAAGAGGCCAAGAAAACAAACGCGCGAGTCTTCCAGATGAACGCCCAGGAGGTAATACAGAATGATGACGTCACAACAGGTACCTTCCTTATCAAAAATGTTTATGCTGGAAATTTGTTTGATTCTGGCACAGATAAGTCTATTGTGGATAATAAATGTAGTAAATTGTTGAATCTGCCTATTAGAACTTTAGACATAAAACATGAGGTAGAAATTGGCCGATGATACCTTAGAGACTGCATCAACAATTTTAGATGAATGCTTTATATCCATTAGGAACCACTCTGTTTCAATACCCTTGTGACGAGCTTCCCAGCTATCCAAATTCATCAATATGACAAAGACAGATGTGATATTTTGATTCCCTGTCAAAAAGGTAATGGACTAGGTCCAAACCTTAAATGCCATTGATGGTCCTTTTGTGACCTAGGCTAAATATAACTGATATACATTTAAATAACATTCATTAGAAATGTTCATACCATATTAGCCTTTATGGTTTAATGATACCATGGTTAGTATATGTTAGGTCATCAGGATGATGACTAGGTGTTGTAGTACTACTAAGTAATTGTTTCATTTGGTGTTAGGGACCAAGTCTTGAGTATGACAAACCCGGATAAGACAACAGTCAATCGCGTCATGGATGATGCGACACATACTAATGATGCTACAATGATGAACCTCAAAATTAACGGAGATGTTCTCCAAGCTATGATTGACGCAGCTGTAGGAAAAGCTGTGAGAAAGGTCATGAAAAAGTTCAAAAAGCCCAATGCTACTTGCTCCAAATCCCATGTAAAACCACACTCCTTTACTCACAAGAAGGATCTTGTTCATACCTCGAATGCAAGGAATGAACCAAAAAGGGAAAGGCAGGAAGATAACTCCCAGACTTCTCAGAAAAAAGGGTAAGCTAGAGCTCAATAAAAACCAACAAAAGTCCAATAAGAAACCTGTATGCAAGACCTGCTATAAAAGACACTGGGGACGGTGTCGAATGGAACAAAGGCCAAAACAGTGTAGCGTCTGTAAAAGAACTGGTCATCCGTCCCATGAATGTAAGGACATAAAGAATGCAATCTGCTTCGGCTTTGGCGAGAAGGGCCACACCAAGACTACATGACCTGAATCTATCAAGGGAAGTAAGGCTAAGAATAGAAAGCCTAAGAATGAAAGCGCTTAAACTCTCCCGATGTATGCCAAAGGTAGTTCATACATCAGGTACATTCCTTATCATTTATCAGTAATATTAATGCTAAGAGCTCTGTTCTGGTTCGGGTACCAATAAATCCATCATAACTTGTAAGCATAGCAAACTTTCAAAATTGTTCCATAAGAACCCCAAATATTAAGTGTAAGGTAAAACTTATAGGCGAAAATCATAGGAACCATTCCTTCATTTCTTGTCAGAAATCTTCATTAAAAAAAAAAAAAAAATCTAGAGTACTCCCTCTCTCTCTACAGATGGAGTACGTCAATATATGTTATTTTATTTTATTACCTCATTGATTTCTATCAACTACAAATACCAGACTGTATGATAAAAGCGCCATATGAGGATTGGTGTATCTTAATATGTTCCATAGATTGCTTCCATGCCTGATCAGTATGGAGGTTTAATGCATGGAACCACTGAGATATCCCAATGGTCATATTGTACTAAAGTCAGCTAATGGTAATCCAAGAAGATATCCAGAATAGAAATGTCCGAATAAGTGTCACTAATTAAGGGATCCATGCATTCGTAAAGTAAATGTGTCATTTATCTGACACAGGCAAGGACAGATGAATCAAAGCTTGAGATTTAGAATATCTCTGTAATCTCCATAGGTTTAGATTATCTTCTCCAAAGAAGTACCCTGTTTACCTCCTAAGACAAGTAGAGTTAAGATTTACATCCCGCTTAGGGCTGCATTATTGTGAAATCTCCATGTCGATTAATACCAACAATAGTGGAAGAATCGAAACCCTAATCAAATGAATTTTATGATAAAGGTTCATAAAGCCTAATTCATAATTCTGAGAGTTTCGGTGTTATTAATTATGAAAGACGGTTCATTATACTTATGCATTGATTACCGCAACCCTACTTAGGTAACGATTAAGAATCGCTATTAGCTACCCAGGATCGTCGACTTGTTCAACTAACCATGAGGTTAACTAATCTTTAAGATTGATTTAAGCAGTAGTTGGAATGACTATCCCATCTTAAATAAGCCCTCCTATATCTAATAGTTAGTATATAAGCATCAAGGCTGCTCCTTTGGAAACCTTGTATCGATGGGATGTTAAACGTCCGTTGTTGGACAGAAGTTTGGTAAGTCCAAATTAGTAGGACCTGAAATTACCTTGGAAACAACGGACAAGATCATACGAATCTATAGTCGTCTGAAGGTTGCCAATAATCGGTAGAAAATCAATGATTGATAAGAGTCGCAAACCTCTTAAGTTCTTAATAAGGGATAAGATTCAACGGAAAGTACCACCCTAGAAAGGTGTACTGCATTTTGATGTAATGGACAAGTTAAGTCCAAATAAATAGTACTATTCGAGAAAAATCGAATACGTCAAGGTCAGTAGCTTATAAGCTAAAACTTATTCAAGGAACTTGGTGGAACTTACAATGTGTTCCACACTTGTGATTTAAAGATATGGCAAGACAATAGGTCAATAGCATTGTCACAATTAATTAAAAACTTATAGTTGTGGAGAAATCAGCATCGATTGAGGATCGACAAGATTAGAAGCTCCAAAGGAATACATGTACCTATTATAAAGGTCAACTTGGGTGCCTTAGAGGCCCAAATATGTTGTGGAAGGTTTAGTCCATTTTACGACAGAAAGTACTTCCATCTTTTGAGCAAATCTCGAGGTCGAGATTTCTTTTAAGGGGGTGAGGATGTAACACCTCGTAAAAATCACGTCCAATAATGTGTTGACACGTGTATTAAACCCCAATAAACTCAAACTTTGACTATGAGGGACTAATTTTGTGAAAGATCAAAAACTTTGATTATGGAAGGACTGAAAGTGTTAACATGCTTAAACTAAGTCTCTGAATAACCTCACATGATATTCGTATTTTCATATTAAGCCACTCGTTGGATAAGCGAAACCGTTTACGTAATAGATCGAAAGTTCGCAAATTAAAGGGTTAAAATCGTCAATATGTCAAACTAGGCCTTTGACTGACTCTTTTAACGTATCGAGAAGTTTATGATGCTTGGTTATACTCTTAGATGTGCCTAATGTTGGAAATACAAGGCCTTGTGTGATAAAAACATCGTTTCGGAAGAGTTCGGAAGTGCAGGGGCCAAACTTGTCAACAAATGAAACTTATTGTGAGCTGGTTAGGTCTTTACGGATCGTATAAGGACCCTTACGGTCCGTATACCAACTGCCAGCAACAGAATTTCAAAAACCAGCTTTGGTTTGCTTCCTAGTCTCACATATTTGAATCTAGGGGCACTTAGATGGTAACCTGGTATTACACCTGTAATAATCTTGTTATCCCCCTCAAACACTTGTCATCATCCTAGCAATCCTAAATCACTATAAATAGATGTGGGTTTTTGGCTCATAACTTGCACATTCACTTCCTTTCTTGCTCTCTTCTCAAATCTGAGGATCCTGACCATTTGGAACCTCCTTTTGAGTTATCTTCAGTCCCTTGGACCATTTGTAAGTGTTCTTAGCTTCCTAAGTTCAAGTTTTATTAGTTTAATGACCAAAAGTCAAAGCCATCGTAATTAAGCTTTGACTTAGTGATTAATCACTAATGGTCCAGCCATTATTAGAATTGAAAGTGGCTATAAGTTGGTAATTATGTAGGTAATCAACCCTTAAAAGGGCACCTACTGATTATCACTTTTACTTGGTCAATTGTCGGGTCAAACTTATTAATAAAAAGTCAACAGAATCAGTTTTTACAAATAAATTCATAACTGATAATGTAAAGGTTATGGAACATGTTTTAACACTAAAATAACTTGATAAATAATATAAGAACATGTTTAGGCATGTTCAACCCGACAATTCAAAGTTTAGGCTCGGTTCGCAACCGAAAGTCACAAAAGTAGACTTTTGCTTTGACTTTCAGTTCTGACCCGATTTAGCTTGTTTTAGATATGCCTTAGGGTTCCTTTAGGACCATATTACATGTTGGTATAGCCCTCTGAGATTATACTATATGGTTCTGTAAGACCCTGACACGTATTTGACAAAAGTTGCAGCGGAAATTCGTACCATAAAATTTCTTTTCATTATAAGTCTCTTTACATACTTGAACGTTTGTTTTGAATTAACTCTTTTACAAAATAAAAGCATCACTTGTATTTACCAAACTACATTCTCCAGCATTCCCGTACAATCTATCCTGTGACTCGGTCTTCGATCGCTAATCCTCGTGATGGTAATCTGTGATTCGTATAACCTGCACTCACCACATACATTCATAACATTAGTGCACATTATGTATAAACCAGATTCACTTATGTAAACTTCCCATTCCGTTATCTCTCTATCTTTAAGCATCTCATCTGTGTATCAATTCCCCGGTGAGGCTTCAATCATGTACCTGCATTGCGTTTCATTCTCAAGACGCACCATTAATAGCGATAATACTCAACGTATCTAAATCATGCATACATACATTCTTACATACATACTTACATATCTACATACGTACATACCTACCCACATCCCTTCATGCACACATACATACATACCTTACTACATCTTCACGTGCTTGCATACACTCATACATACCTTTATGCATACATACATAGACATCCACATACATACATACCTTCCTATGTCTTCACGTACGTACATACACTCAGACGCACCTTCGTACATACATATATATACACATCTACAGATGTACCTAACCATATATACACGTACAAGATCTCGCATACCTCTTACATAACCATACATTAATTACGTGGGTCTTAGACTTAGATTTATAACCCATAATCATCAAAGGAACGATCAAAATCATGTTTGGGAGGCCCGCCGTAGTCCATGGTTAACCTACCGAAGCCCACGACCCATAAATGAACTTAGATAACAATTTTCAACTTTTTGGACATGGGGAGGGCGTCGGCGACGGCCCTAGGGGGTGTCGGTGACGGCCCTTGCTTTTACGCGTAGCCAAAAACCTCCGTAGGCAGTAGAATAAGGCGTCAGCAAAAATGGAGGCCAGAGAGAGCGTCGGTGACGACCCCTCTAAATGCTGTTTTTTTGCAGCTTCGTTTCGTCGTCCGTACGCACTAAAACGCGCATAACTTTTGAACCGTTAACCCGTTTAACCTCCCGTTTCTTCCTACATGCTTGTAAATTGACATTCTATCATGTGAACATGAAATCCCATATCCGGATTAAGGAAATTCTTAACTTACGCACTATCGGCTTATTATTCATTTACGATTATTCGACCCGTTCATGTTTTTATCAAATAACTCATCCTTTTAACCCAAAACTTACATGAACCTTATGACCATAATACTTTTACACTATCCGGAGTGTCGTACTTGGGGTTTACGCACCCGATACCCGGTATTCGTTAATTTCATTCATTATTACGTAATTGAACATTAAGTAGTACAATTTCCATTTAAGAAATTGTTTATTCATTTACTCATAATTTACTGCCGAACCTCTTGCCCATTAACTCGCGTCACCGTTTCTCGGTTAACATGCTTACGTACAATTTTATCCATTACCCGGTTATCATGCCGAAGTCGTTACTTATGCAACTTTTCCGGTATGCAATAAAACCTCATCTTGACCCATTTGATTTACTTAGCGAAATTCATCGATTTCATATAACTCATTCCTATTTGACCTCAATTATCATACTTAATTAAGTCGCACATAACTTTACATAAACAACTAAGAAGTGATTACGGAAATCACTTACCTCAAGCATCCGTGTTCGTATCCGTTTCCTTGCCACTTCTTGACCCGTTAGCCTTCCGTGCTTGATTCCGTCTCGACATAATTCCTATACTTCCATGTCATCGAAATCACATTCTTATTAGCATACACAATTGTACATGTTAACGTCCATATCGATCGCCTAATTCACATTTGACTTTCATTAGTCACTTCTAACAAGCATAATACATGTAACCAAATTCATATCATTTCCAACTCGTGTAATCCACCATGTCATCGTATTAAACACACACATACGTCTAACACGCACCGTATAACTTACTTTAATCTTACAATTATGACAACATGTCTAACCATTCTTTTTATACATAGTTGACTTTTAGAAGTCAACAGTTCCTTTAATTTAACTTTCGACTTATCATTATATACCCGTAACATCATAATAGCCTATACGGACAACACTCTATACATTTCATCATACACTTGGCGTATTTACTACCTCCTAAGCATAGTGTACAACCAATTCATGCATATTCTTCTAATCTCATACATAATTCATCAAATTATCCTTCTAATCAACTTGGATCATTCATGCATAACATCAAACATACTAGTATCACATTTCTTTCAATTCCTCTAACAAGAATCTACCATACATATCAAAATACATCAATTTTAAGCAAGAATTTAGACATAGATGATTTACCCATGTAATCATCTTCACCATAAAAAATGGGTTTCACCATTAAACATCAAATTAACCTAAACCATGCATAATCCATGTTCCATATGATGATTCTAACACACACCCGTTCTCAATTTCATACAAATTCACAATTTACATCATAACCCGCTTCGTGAAAGATCACCAATCTAACTTTTAAGACATACCTTATGATCCCCTCGTGTAGGTGATCATTAATCCATGTTTATTCATGAATTTAGACCTCGATTCACCCTTCAATTTGATGATTCTTCATGCTAAGGATTTCTTGAGCTCATGGAGCTCCTGCTCGTTCTAGAACACACACGATTTGTGTGTTTGTGTGTGTTTTTCATATATATTAAATCCAACTTTTATTTTGCCCCACTTTAGTCCCTCAAGTTTGCCACTAAATAATATTGGCACAACTATCATCCTTTAATTGCTTTTTACCACATTCCTAACTAGGTTAAATAGCCTAGTTGTTTATTTCACGATGTATCATATCAGAACATTTACCGAATATAAACATTCGGGTTTTGGGGTGTTACAAGTCTACCCCGCTTAAATAAGGTTTCGTCCCCGAAACCTTTCTCTCTTCTATTTACACATACACATATCTGTTTGACTTCATAGTCACATCATAACTATAAGTAATTATCTTATTTCAATTCATATTTATTCATACAATTAACTTTTTAGCAAGTGTATACTTTCCATGGCATACTTTCACCTAACATTCTTATTTCCTCGACCCGTTAGTAATATGTCAATATACATATTCATCCAGACTTATAGTAATGCTTACTTCCATATGATCAATTCATAACAGATCTAATACCTTCGTCTCATCCTTTAACATTTATATTCTATACATGTAACACCACGCAAAAACGTGTCCAATTATGTATAGACACGTGTCCTAAACTCTAAACATGTGAAAGATTGAGTTTGAAGGACCAAAGTTGTCGAACAGTTAAACTATGAAACCACAGGGACTAAAAGTGTCAACATGCCAAACTTGTGCCTCTGAACGACCTTACACGATGAATACATTCTTAAACGAGTGATCGATTGGATATAAGAAGCTGTTTATGAGAATAATCGGAAGATTATTAAATTACAAGGGTTAAACGTGTCAACATGTCATTTCTGACCTCTGAGTGACCTTTTAACGAAACCAAGGCTTCAAAACATTCAAATATACTCTTAAGAAATAGTGGTATAAATTTCACATGGTTTCGATATCGTTAAGCATGTTTTCAAGACTTTGGGCCAAAAGTGTCAACTTGATGAAACTTGTTTTCATAGAGGTATTTAACGAACCGGAGACTAACGAAGTTAGTTTATTCATCCTAGAGCCTCAACATACTAACTACAAGGGCCCTACATGTCAACAATGAGGTTAAAAAGGGTTAAAAACGATCAGGGACTGAATCTGCCAACATTCAAACTTGTTTTACCAGTTAACCCGGTCCACGCGGCCCGCGTAAGACATCCCTTAAGTCTTACGCGGCCTGCCTAAGAGTGCCAGTATCAGAAAAAGCTTGCCAGGTGCGGGTTTGGCTGTTCCACCGCCTTAACCTAGTTTGTAACGATCTATGGAGCTATAAGTCGGTTAATATTATTAGCTAGGACACCTGGGGTGATCCCAGGGCCTCCAATTACACCTGGAAGTGATATAAATTCATGGAATTTGCTATATAAGGAGAGCTAGTCTTGTGTTCATAAACACATTTGCAAACAATTCACTTGAGGGACTTGCTCTGGAGCTTCCATCAGTAAGAAGAGGATTATCAAGTGTAGAAAAGTTTGCTAGGACCTTAAGTAAGCCTATAATTTCTTGTTTAGTTGTTTAATTTAGTTTAATTACTCTAAAGTCAAACTTATTGTAAATTTAGTTTGACTTTCCTTTTAATTACATGTGGCTTAACCACTGATCAAATTGAAAGTGGTTATAGAACCACATTAGTGTAGGTGATTTACCCTTAAAAGGGCACCTCCTAATTATCTCGTTTGACTGGTCAATTGTCGGGTCAAATTAGTTTGACAAAAAGTCAAACTGGACAGAAATTACAAAAATGATTCTAATTAATAAACCAAAGGTTCTAAATTATATTTTAACATTCTAATGACTTGATAATCAATATTAAAACATGTTTTATCAGTCCTAACCCGACAATTAATAGTCTAAGGTCAGTTTATAACCGAAAGTCGCAAAACCTTGACTTTTGCTTTGACTTTCAGTTCTGACCCATTCAAGCTTAATTCTTTCATGTTTTGAGCTTCCATTAGGACCACATTACTTAGTAGTATAACCCTCTGGAGTTATATTGCATGGTACCTTGTGGTTTGAATTATATACACTTGATCGTAATTATGCTCAATAATGCCATAAACGCCCTTTTAACTTACAACTGAGATTTTTAGTAATGTGAATGGACTAACACCTTTGCTACTGATAATTAGACATGTCCCAAAAATTTGACATCCATTTGAGGTCTAGAATGGGAGTTATGCTCAATAGCGTAATTAAGGAACTTCTTATTATTTAAATAGCATAATTAGTATGAAGCCTATCTAAACCCGATGTTTGACACCAAACTTCATACCTACTGATGTAAAATAATATTTTTTGTGATTTTTAAAGATTTTTAATTATTTTTAGGCTGAGCATAACATAGGTTTATAGCTTGATTTCGGTAAATGTCGGTTTTACCGTTTTCATGTATAAAAGGAGTTTTACATAACTTTTTAGTGCCAAACCTTTTGCTACTGATTTCATATGATAAATAAAGTATTTTGAACTTTATAAACTGATCAAAAACTCAGATTTCCTATTTTAACCCGAATACCCCTTTAAACCGACTTTTAAGCATTTTTAGCACCTAGTATGGGTCAAAACTATATTTGACATATAAAACCTATTACCCACTGATGTTTTAAGCTAACTTATATAATTATACAGTAAGTTAAAGTTTTTAAACCCAGAACTCTATTTTGACCTTTAAAGCCTATGTAAAAATTACCAAAATGCCCCTACGGGACATAGTTTGGCTATATAAGATAATTTTCACATCTATAAAGTATCCTACTATTATAACTTATAAAAATACATATTTTTACTGATTTAATCAGACCTGAAACTCAGTTGCACAATTAAACTCTTTTATGGGCATTAAAATTACCAAAATGCCCTTATGGGACTTATTTTGGTTTAAATTACTTTTTGGGCATATATGTTAACATCTTACTGATGTATTAACATATTTTGAGCATAATAATGATTAAGACCCGTATATAATTTATTTGGTTACCCGTTACGCCTTTACGCGTTCGGATCGGCTTATGTGACTAGCTTACATAAAATAGCCGAAACGGGTCAAACTTTATCATAAGCCCTCAATTTCCAGAATGTATTTAGTTTACCCATATTATACAAGTATCCAAGCTTTTCGGGTCTAAATCACATTCTATTCCGGTCTCCGCTTAATCTAGCGTTTAGAACCGTAAGGATTCCTTCTAGCTAGCCGGTCTAAGTCCTTGACTTAATTAAAGACCCGTTAGCATCCTAATAGGTTATTAAACCTTCTTATACATATTAGTAGCATCCGATAGAAGGTACCATCATAAAGCTTTAGGATTATACTGCTGAGTTATCTTTCACATTAGCTCAGGTAAATACTTTTAACTTATTTTCCCTAATACGGGCTTGGGATATGGTATTATAATAATACAACTTGGTCGGGTATGAAATCATTTAATCGGATTGTGATTAATAAATTTGCATAACCCGTTTTAATATGTCTTGTTTGATAACATAAACATTGGGGGTTAATTTGACCGTGTCCTGGATATCCTCGGCTCATTTCATTTAAAATGGCCACGACCTATGCATGGGGTGTAGGCATACACCTGACAGATGCAAATGCTAAAATAATATATAAACCCACATGTTGGGGATAACTCCTTTGTGGGTTCTATAAGTGGTGAGTCGGTTAATCACGACCGGCTTCCAACCGGCCCCAATTGTAAGACAAACATGTAAATCTGTATACAAGATTATTTTAAATAATTGTCCCAAGTTATAAATGGTTTGTGCCATGTGCACTTAAATCAATTTTCATAAATGTTTTCAAAAGAGTCAGTTAATTGTATTTACCAGTGTAAACTGACGTATTTTCTAAAGACTGATTGACAGGTACCTCTCGAAATAGACTGGAGCTATTAGGTGTCATATAAGCGGATCTTGCAAATCCCTAAGATGCCTGAAGTCTGTTATTTTGTTTCTTTGTACATTTTGATCCGCCTGTGGATCTTATTACATTCCAGTCTGTATATTCATAAACTCGAACACTCAGACATTATGGTTTGTAATAGTTTATTCACCAAGCCTTCCGCTGTGCTATATTATTGTGTGTATTGACTATGATGATATCAACTACGTCACGATACTCCCCACCGGGCCCACCGGAAATATGTGGAAATATCGGGGTGTGACAGGTTGGTATCAGAGCCAACATTGAGTGAATTAAACACTAGCCTTTTGTGTTTAATCTCAATGACACAATAAGCACATTCCTTGGACTCTCGAGTCTAGGCAAATGACCTAGGAATTTTCTTTAACTACCTATGCTTTTTATATTTTATTTTGTTTTGATTTCTTGTTTTGGCAGGAAGTTCATCAAAAATGCCTCCTAGAGTTAGAGGAAGAGGAAAAGGTCCCATGCGAGGGGGACCATCAGCAGCTGGACCATCTCACCGACGCACTCCGTCTGCGTCCCTTTCCAGTTCAGACTCACACAATCTGTGGGATCACTCCTTTGATCCGGCAAGACATTCTGTCTCGCTAAGCTCTACACCCTCATTTCACCCATCTTTTGGGCCACTTATCCCTGATGAGCCCCAACATTCACATCACTCTCACCAATCCCATCACTCCCACGAGTCTCACCCATCGTACCACTCGTTGCAGTCGCATTCCTTTCATCATTCGGATTCCCTTTACTCCCCGGGACAATTCAACCCGAATGATTATGTTAACAATCTCCTTGGTTACTATCCTTTGGGCCCTGAGGACCATTTTTCTCAGGAAATGGAGATGGACGATGACCCAGATCCGGAGATGCAAACCGGAACACCAGGCCACCCAATTAGCATTTTGAGTGGTTCCCCATTCCAGGGATCACCGTACCGTGGACCCGATTCGTACCAAGAGAGGATGGCCACATGTGATTGGTTCTTTACTCCCTCGTACCATAACTCCCCAGCTCAGCCTCCTTTGGCTGAACCCCAGCTTCAAGCAGTTTCACCTCCACCTCTTCCTGTTGAAGAACCGCCGCAGCAACCACCACCACAACCGCCTCCTGAGCCGCCTAGGCGGAAGAGGAATGCACGTATATCCGCGCGGGGAGGACCTCGTTTTAGTTCTCCTCAAGGTTCCAGTTCTTACCCTCCTATTTACGAGGACCCCCATATGGGTGGACCCTCGAATGCGGTACCTGAAAACGATCCTCCACCAGTTTCTCATGCACCACTGCAGCCACCGCAGGGTTTCGACAATCCAATCCCGACTTACCCAGGATCATCCGGGTACAATCCTTTAGGATACCCATCGGACTATGGAACCCATGATCCGTACCTTACAGCTGCACAATACCATCATCTTTACCCTTCTTCTTCTTACCCTCCAGTTTATCCAACTGGATACCCAGGGCAGGGTTATCAATACCCGCCATACCAACAACCTCCTCCTTTTCAGCAGCAGCAAACTCAAGAGATTCTAGAGAGGTTGGATAGGGTTGAACATGAGGCTCATGAAACCAAGAAGAAGCACAATGGTTTTGTCAAGGGTCTTATGAACCTCTTAAGGGTAAAAAGAAGTAGGAGATTGTTGTTCATGATGTATTCAATAAGTCCCTGCGAGGACGTTTATTTCATTTTCATGTATCAAGTCCCTGCGTGGGCTTATTTTCTGTTTCAGTAGCCCCTGCGTGGGTAGTATTTTCAGTAGCCCCTGCGTGGGCAGTTTGTGTTGTTTGTTTTTCTCAAGTCCCTTTTCGGGCAACGTTGTAATCGTTTCGTAAGTTTAATGAAGTTATTTTGATTTTAAATATGTATTTATTATATCATGCTACTTCATTTAAAATTTTATTTAATCCGCCTAAGAAACTCTTAGAGGTATAACCTAGCCAAAATATTAAATGGCTATGATGGTATAACCTTTCTAAGATAATGACTCTCTGTTAACATCTGAAAACATGTTAACAATCCTGAATTGTGCGGTATGAGAAACCACACAATCTTCCTATGTACTTGGGCTTTTTCCAAGCCACTATTTATAGCCCATATGATCATCATGAATCATGGCTAATAAACATCAATATGATGCAAACACCTAAACATCCATTAGAAGTATATGCTAATAAGCAAAGGTGTAATAAAGACAATGAAAGTTTTATTTTTATAAACTTCTTGTCAAAAAGGCGATGAAATTTGTTCGATCCTTAAAAGATCATTGAACCAAGAGATCAATGATTATGATTGTCCTAGTGACAAGGCCTTGCGCTATCTAAATGTCCTTCGAGACGAGCCTTATGCCATGAGAAAATGTCTTTCCTGACATCGACAGTGGTGATTCATATCCCCCTGTCTAGTCAATCTAAATGATTATATCCTATTAACTGCTTAGTATGGTTTTTCTATAACCTAAGCAAATTATGATTAAACTGATATTAATTTAAATGGTCTTTTTGGTTTAATAATACCATGACCATCTAATCATCAATACGATGATTTATTTAAATATATCGTTACTGTTTGATATAGTATACGAAAAATGGCTGGATCGGATGAGGCAAACAGTCACCCCGCAGAAGGAAATAACACCAGGATTAGTATCACTGGTGCCGAACTGCAAGCGATGATCGCCGCAGCAGTTACTCAAGCGGTGGATGCTAGATATAAAGAGCCGAGTATTGTTCAGTCTCAAACTCATTCAAAATCCCATTCTCAACCTCATACTCATAAGAAAAGTGAGTCTCAACACTCATCTAATCAGAATAGTGAGCCAAAGAGGCAGCTCGTCCTCGAGCCAACTCCCAGGTACACCAAGGGTTGTACCTATAAGTACTTTGTCTCCTGTAAACCAAGGGATTTTACAGGAGAGAAGGGAGCAATTGATTGCATGAAATGGTTGGACGAGATGGAGACTGTGATAGACATTAGTGGATGTGCTAAGGAGGATGTAGTGAAGTTTGTATCACAGTCCTTCAAGGGAGATGCCCTAACTTGGTGGAAAGCATTAGTGCAAGCCACTAGGAAGGTTCATCTGTACAATCTTTCATGGAACAAGTTTGTTGATTTAGTCAAGGACACCTATTGTCCTCAGCACGAGGTTGAACGAATAGAGACTGATTTCCTCACTTTAGTGATGAAAGATCTGGATTGTAGGTCTTACGTGACTAGTTTCAATTCCATGTCAAGACTGGTGCCATACCTAGTCACTCCTGAACCCAAACGCATTGCGCGTTTCATCGGTGGCTTGGCCCCTGAAATAAAAGGAAATGTTAAGGCTTCTAAGCCAGCCACATATAGATCCGCTGTAGATCTATCTTTGTCCCTCACTCTTGATGTAGTGAGGAGTAAGACAAAGAAAACCACTGATGAGGGGAAGAGGAAGAGAGAGGAAGAAAAGTCTTCTCAGTCAAACAAAAAGAATAAAGGAAACTCTAACTTCAAGAAGGGGCAGTCAAGCGACAAGCCCAGATGCAAAACCTGCAATAAGAGGCACTTTGGAAAGTGCAATCAAGACCCACAAGCTAAACCATGTGGGATCTGCAAAAAGAAAGGGCATAAGTCTGTGGATTGCCGGAATATCAAGGATGCAACCTGTTACGGTTGCAATGAAAAGGGACACATCAAAACAAATTGTCCCAAGAATGCTAAGAAGCCCGAGGAGGCGAAGAAAAACAACGCTAGAGTTTTTCAGATGAACGCAAGGGAAGCAGTGGATGACGAGAAAGTCATAACAGGTACCTTCCTCATTAATAATAACTATGCTAGAGTCTTATTTGATTCAGGTGCTGATAAGTCGTTTGTAGACCATAAGTTTAGTAGATTACTGAATCTGCCTATTAAGACTCTAGACATAAAATATGAGGTAGAACTTGCCGATGGTACCTTAGAAACAGCTTCAACTCTCCTTGATGGATGCTCCATATCCATTAAGAATCACACTATCCCACTATCTCTCTTGCCAATGAAATTGGCTGGGTTGATGTATTTTTAGGCATGGATTGGTTGTCGCATAACCAAGCCCAAATTGCCTGCGATAAAAAGCTAGTTATCATCAAGACCCTTTCCGGCGAATCAGTTACTATTCAAGGAGATACGCAATATGGATTGCCCAGAAATGTGTCTATCCTCAAAGTATCACAGTGTTTGAAGAAGGGATGTGTCATTTACATGGCACAAGTAACTGTGGATAATCCAAAGCCAAAGATCGAAAACATTCCAATTATCTCAGAGTATCCTGATGTCTTTCCTGATGAGTTACCTGGATTACCTCCAGAGAGGCAGGTAGAATTCAGGATAGACATCCTACCAGGATCTGCACCTATTGCAAGAGCTCCGTACCGTCTAGCACCTACGGAGATGAAAGAGCTTCGAACGCAACTTGATGACTTACTAGAGAAGGGTTTTATACAACCTAGTTCTTCACCTTGGGGAGCTCCAATTTTGTTTGTGAAAAAGAAGGACGGATCAATGCGCCTATGCATTGATTATCGTGAGCTAAACAAAGTAACGATTAAGAATCGTTGTCCTTTACCGAGGATTGATGACTTATTTGATCAACTCCAAGGAGCGAGCTTCTTCTCGAAGATTGATTTGAGATCCGGGTATCATCAACTCAAGGTTAGAAATGAAGATGTGCCTAAGACGGCCTTCAGAACTAGATATGGACATTACGAGTTTTTAGTGATGCCTTTTGGGCTCACAAATGCACCAGCATCATTCATGGATCTCATGAATAGAGTCTGCAAACCATACTTAGATAAGTTTGTCATCGTCTTCATAGATGACATACTTATCTATTCTCGTAGTCAAGATGATCATGAGAAGCATCTTCGATGTATCTTAGGATTACTTCGACAGGAGAAATTGTATGCTAAATTCTCCAAGTGCGAGTTTTGGCTTCGCAAAGTCCAGTTCCTTGGACATATTGTTAGTGAACAAGGCATCCAGGTAGATCCTGCCAAGGTAAAAGCCGTAATGAATTGGGAAGCACCCAAGACTCCTACTGAAATCCAAAGTTTTCTAGGTTTGGCTGGTTATTATAGAAGGTTCATCGAAAACTTCACAAGGATAGCAGCACCATTAACTTCCTTGACCCGTAAGAATGTAAAATTTGATTGGGGTCCAAAACAACAAGAATCCTTTGAGATTCTTAAGCAGAAATTGAGCAATGCTCCAGTATTGTCTCTACCCGATGGAATTGAAGAGTTTGTAGTCTATTGTGATGCTTCGCACACCGGCATGGGTTGTGTGCTTATGCAAAAAGGCAAGGTGATTGCCTATGCATCACGACAACTGAAGGTGCATGAAAAGAATTACACCACCCATGATTTAGAATTGGGTGCCGTTGTATTCGCATTAAAGTTGTGGAGACATTATTTGTATGGAACAAAATGTGTGATCTACTTGGATCACAAAAGTCTCCAACATCTATTCAATCAGAAAGAGCTCAATATGAGACAACGTCGTTGGATGGAAACTCTGAATGACTATGATTGTGAGATACGCTATCATCCAGGTAAAGTGAATGTGGTCGCTGATGCTCTAAGCCGAAAGGAAAGAGTTAAACCAATTAGGATCAATGCCAAGAGCATTGAGCTGAAGAATAGTCTAAATGAACGACTATTAGCTGCACAGAAAGATGTTGTTTTGGAAATTAACCTTCCAAATGAAAAGTTAGGTGTAACCTCCGAATAGTTAACACCTGGGAAGGATGGAATCCTCAGGATGAATGGAAGAATTTGGGTTCCTATTCAGGGAGGACTTCGAGATGTAATCCTCCAGGAAGCCCACAACTCTAAGTACTCAGTTCACCCTGGTGGTGACAAAATGTATCATGATTTAAAGGCTAACTATTGGTGGATAGGTTTGAAGAAATCTATTGCCACACACGTAGCTAAGTGCCTGACATGTGCTCAGATTAAAGCTGAACATCAAAAGCCATCAGGTCTGCTTCAACAACCAGAACTCCCCACATGGAAATGGGAGATGATAACCATGGATTTCATAACCAAGTTACCTAAAACGAGACATGGAAATGATACCATATGGGTAATAGTTGATAGACTGACGAAGTCAGCACATTTCTTGCCCATTAAGGAGACTCACAGCTCTGACAAATTAGCCCAGTTGTATGTAGATAAGATCGTAGCTCTTCATGGTGTACCAGTAGCTATTATCTCTGATAGAGATACTAGATACACCTCACATTTTTGAAAAGTTTCCAACAATCTTTGGGCACGCGTTTAAATTTTAGTACTGCTTACCACCCTCAGACGGATGGACAGAGTGAGCGTACAATTCAAACTTTGGAAGACATGCTTCGAGCATGTGTTATTGATTTAGGTGGTAGTTGGGATGACCACCTGCCATTGATAGAGTTCTCCTATAACAATAGCTACCATACAAGCATTAAGGTTGCGCCTTTTGAGGCATTATATGGTAGAAAATGCAGAACGCCTGTCTGTTGGGCAGAAGTAGGAGAAGCTCAGTTGTCAGGACCTGATATAGTCCTTGAAACAACGGACAAGATTGTCCAGATTCGTGATCGCCTAAAAGCTGCCAGGGATAGGCAGAAAAGTTATGCTGATAAGGGGCGAAAGCCTCTAAAGTTTGAGATAGGCGATAAGGTTCTATTGAAAGTATCACCCTGGAAAAGAGTGATGCGTTTTGGTAAAAAGGGTAAGTTAAGCCCTAGGTATATTGGACCATTCGAGATTATCGAGTGTGTCGGCAGTGTAGCTTATAAGCTAAACTTACTTGAGGAGCTAAGTGGGATTCATAATGTGTCTCACATTTGTAATATCAAGAAATGCCTAGCAGATGAATCACTAGCTATGTCTCATAAAGACGTGCAAATTGATGAAAGCTTGAGATTTGTTGAAAGACCTATATCGATCGAGGATCGACAGGTTAAAAAGCTCCGAAGAAAGCATGTGCCTATAGTAAAGGTCAAATGGGACGCTCGCAGAGGTCCCGAGTATACATGGGAAGTCAAGTCCACTATGAAACAGAAATACCCTCACTTATTCCAGTAAATCTCAGGGTCGAGATTTCTTTTAAGGGGGTGAGGATGTAACACCACGCAAAAACGTGTCCAATTATGTATAGAAACGTGTCCTAAACTCTAAACATGTGAAAGATTGAGTTTGAAGGACCAAAGTTGTCGAACAGTTAAACTATGAAACCACAGGGACTAAAAGTGTCAACATGCCAAACTTGTGCCTCTGAACGACCTTACACGATGAATACATTCTTAAACGAGTGATCGATTGGATATAAGAAGCCGTTTATGAGAATAATCGGAAGATTATTAAATTACAAGGGTTAAACGTGTCAACATGTCATTTCTGACCTCTGAGTGACCTTTTAACGAAACCGAGGCTTCGAAACATTCAAATATACTCTTAAGAAATAGTGGTATAAATTTCACATGGTTTCGATATCGTTAAGCATGTTTTCAAGACTTTGGGCCAAAAGTGTCAACTTGATGAAACTTGTTTTCATAGAGGTATTTAACGAACCGGAGACTAACGAAGTTAGTTTATTCATCCTAGAGCCTCAACATACTAACTACAAGGGCCCTACATGTCAACAATGAGGTTAAAAAGGGTTAAAAACGACCAGGGACTGAATCTGCCAACATTCAAACTTGTTTTACCAGTTAACCCGGTCCACGCGGCCCGCGTAAGACATCCCTTAAGTCTTACGCGGACCGCCTAAGAGTGCCAGTATCAGAAAAAGCTTGCCAGGTGCGGGTTTGGCTGTTCCACCGCCTTAACCTAGTTTGTAACGATCTATGGAGCTATAAGTCGGTTAATATTATTAGCTAGGACACCTTGGGTGATCCCAGGGCCTGCAATTACACCTGGAAGTGATCTAAATTCATGGAATTTGCTATATAAGGAGAGCTAGTCTTGTGTTCATAAACACATTTGCAAACAATTCACTTGAGGGACTTGCTCTGGAGCTTCCATCAGTAAGAAGAGGATTATCAAGTGTAGAAAAGTTTGCTAGGACCTTAAATAAGCCTCTGATTTCTTGTTTAGTTGTTTAATTTAGTTTAATTACTCTAAAGTCAAACTTATTGTAAATTTAGTTTGACTTTCCTTTTAATTACATGTGGCTTAACCACTGATCAAATTGAAAGTGGTTATAGAACCACATTAGTGTAGGTGATTAACCCTTAAAAGGGCACCTCCTAATTATCCTGTTTGACTGGTCAATTGTCGGGTCAAAGTAGTTTGACAAAAAGTCAAACTAGACAGAAATTACAAAAATGATTCTAATTAATAAACCAAAGGTTCTAAATTATATTTTAACATTCTAATGACTTGATAATCAATATTAAAACATGTTTTATCAGTCCTAACCCGACAATTAATAGTCTAAGGTCAGTTTATAACCGAAAGTCGCAAAAGCTTGACTTTTGCTTTGACTTTTAGTTCTGACTCGTTCAAGCTTAATTATTTCATGTTTTGAGCTTCCATTAGGACCACATTACTTAGTAGTATAACCCTCTGGAGTTATATTGCATGGTACCTTGTGGTTTGAATTATATACACTTGATCGTAATTATGCTCAATAATGCCATAAACGCCCTTTTTACTTACAACTGAGATTTTTAGTGATGTGAATGGACTAACACCTTTGCTACTGATAATTAGACATGTCCCAAAAATTTGACATCCATTTGAGGTCTAGAATGGGAGTTATGCTCAATAGCGTAATTAAGGAACTTTTTATTATTTAAATAGCATAATTAGTATGAAGCCTATCTAAACCCAATGTTTGACACCAAACTTCTTACCTACTGATGTAAAATAATATTTTGGGATTTTTAAAGATTTTTAATTATTTTTAGGCTGAGCATAACATAGGTTTATAGCTTGATTTCGGTAAATGTCAGTTTTACCGTTTTCATGTATAAAATGAGGTTTACATAACTTTTTAGTGCTAAACCTTTTGCTACTGATTTCATATGATAAATAAAGTATTTTGAACTTTATAAACTAATCAAAAACTCAGATTTCCTATTTTAACCCGAATACCCGTTTAAACCGACTTTTAAGCATTTTTAGCACCTAGTATGGGTCAAAACTATATTTGACATATAAAACTTATTACCCACTGATGTTTTAAGCTAACTTATATAATTATACAGTAAGTTAAAGTTTTTAAACTCAGAACTCTATTTTGACCTTTAAAGCCTATGTAAAAATTACCAAAATGCCCCTACGGGACATAGTTTGGCTATATAAGATAATTTTCACATCTATAAAGTATCCTACTATTATAACTTATAAAAATACATATTTTTACTGATTTAATCAGACCTGAAACTCAGTTGCACAATTAAACTCTTTTATGGGCATTAAAATTACCAAAATGCCCTTATGGGACTTATTTTGGTTTAAATTACTTTTTGGGCATATATGTTAACATCTTACTGATGTATTAACATATTTTGAGCATAATAATGATTAAGACCCGTATATAATTTATTTGGTTACCCGTTACGCGTTCGGATCGGCTTATGTGACTAGCTTACATAAAATAGCCGAAACGGGTTAAACAAGTATCCAAGCTTGTCGGTTCTAAATCACATTCTATTCCGGTCTCTGCTTAATCTAGCGTTTAGAACCGTAAGGATTCCTTCTAGCTAGCCGGTCTAAGTCCTTGACTTAATTAAAGACCCGTTAGCATCCTAATAGGTTATTAAACCTTCTTATATAGATTAGTAGCATCCGGTAGAAGGTACCATCATAAAGCTTTAGGATTATACTGCTGAGTTATCTTTCACATTAGCTCAGGTAAATACTTTTAACTTATTTTCCCTAATACGGGCTTGGGATATGGTATTATAATAATACCACTTGGTCGGGTATGAAATCATTTAATCGGATTGTGATTAATAAATTTGCATAACCCGTTTTAATATATCTTGTTTGATAACATAAACATTGGGGGTTAATCTGACCGTGTCCTGGATATCCTCGGCTCATTTCATTTAAAATGGCCACGACCTATGCACGGGGTGTAGGCATACACCTGACAGACGCAAATGCAAAAGTAATATATAAACCCACACGTTGGGGATAACTCCTTTGTGGGTTCTATAAGTGGTGAGTCGGTTAATCACGACCAGCTTCCAACCGGCCCCAATTGTAAGACAAACCTGTAAATCTGTATACAAGATTATTTTAAATAATTGTCCTAAGTTATAAATGGTTTGTGACATGTGCACTTAAATCAATTTTCCTAAATGTTTTCAAAAGAGTCAGTTAATTGTGTTTACCAGTGTAAACAGACATATTTTCTAAAGACTGATTGACAGGTACCTCTCGAAATAGACTGGAGCTATTAGGTGTCATATAAGCGGATCTTGCAAATCCCTAAGATGCCTGAAGTCTGTTATTTTTTTTCTTTGTACATTTTGATCCGCCTGTGGATCTTATTACATTCCAGTCTGTATATTCATAAACTCGAACACTAAAACATTATGGTTTGTAATAGTTTATTCACCAAGCCTTCCGTTGTGCTATATTATTGTGTGTATTGACTATGATGATATCAACTACGTCACGATACTCCCCGCCGGGCCCACCGGAAATATGTGGAAATATCGGGGTGTGACAATACATATATTACATGACATTTAATTATTATTTTGTTATTGTAATGAAGTTACTATTTCATGATCATACATATTTACTTAGCTCCCAGGTTAACATCATTCTACATTTTCCATAGTTGTTTGTACCATACATATCCTTACTTTACCTTCAACTCACATCATTCATTCTACATCACTATTACTCTCATTTCATGCATTAATTAATTCGCATAAGTATACGTGTCATGCAAATTCATTATACGAGAGTTTAACCAATACTCGAAACCTTCACTTAAAACCCCTAAGATTTCCTTCTTAATAACATAGTTTTCCTTCTTATGTTAACTATTAGAAATCAAACATTCCCTTCATAGGTCGTTTTCAATCTACCAACTCGTGCTTATCCAACATAAGTTAGACCTTTTACTAACCTCATCTCATATCAGCATTCGATGATCCGTAACCCAGATCGATCCGCATTCTTCACAAGTACTAGCCGTACTAGGCTAGTTCCATTTACCCGTGTAACGTGCCTTCGCTCGTACGCATCCTTCCACCAAGTCGATTGGTTTCATCACCTCAAGGGTTCTAACATTATCATCAACAAATTTAGCAATTAGCACATTACATTCAAACATTCATTTTATTAGGTGATTACTCACCTATAATTCTTATACAATCTCTTACATACACGCCATAACGTCTCACGCATTTCATTCCTCACACGCATTTCTTTCATTCCAGTTACTTATTTCCTCAACCTTCACAGTTTGACTTTTCAAGGCCAAACTGACATTTCTTAATTATCATACATTTATTGAGGCACACGTTTGAACTTCTTTCCATTCATGCTTACTTGCAAGGACCTTCATTACATCATTCTTTCATTTAGGTACTTTACCTTTACTCATATGACTAGTTTAACGCAACCATGGTCAAACCATCGTCATATTCTGATGTGGGCTAATTCCATCCTTTTTATATCTTAAATCCGTCTCGCGGATTTAAACGTAACATCCATACCTTTCATTATTTCTATGTTTTGAATCCGCCTAGCGGCTTCAAACATACCATTCACACATTTTCTTCCTTCTATGCTTTGAATCCATATCACGGATTCAAACATATCATTCATATCCTTCATTCTTTACAGGTGTTGAATCCGTCTCGCGGATTTGGACATATCATTTCTGCATTTCATTTCCTTAAATCCATTTTATGGATTCAACATTCCATTCATGCCTTTCATTCCTTGAATCCGTCTCGCGGATTCAAACAGGTCATTCATACTTCATTCCTTTCATGCTTCGAATCCGTCTCGCGGATTCTAACATATCATTCATACATTCCATTACTTCTATGTTTGAATCCGTCTCGCGGGTTCAAACATATCATTCATACATTCCATTACTTCTATGTTTGAATCCGTCTCGCTGGTTCAAACATATCATTCATACATTCCATTGCTTCTATGTTTGAATCCGTCTCGCGGGTTCAAACATATACTTCATACTTTCCATTTATATAAGGTGCTTTAAATTTTCTTGAGAGTCTTATTATTCACACCCACACGTCCACCTAATACCCTATCCTTTCAGACATACCTGCAACAATTATCACGGCCCCACGAACGTCATATGTTTCTCGCGTACTGGCCAGGTACGCAATCCACATACTGGTTTCGTGCCTTCATGTAGTCATCACCTTATGTCCGAAGGATTAGGTTTCGGCACGTGTAACATTTCCAAAACTTCATAACTATTTCATCATTATCCTTCCTTTAATAGGTTTTACCATTACATGTACCCACATATGAATTTACGTACCTGGGTTCAAATTTGTCTTATTACACGCCCTGGTGTCGGTACTAGACCGCATTCGCAGATCATCCTCTCCAAATAATCATGGTTACCTTACACACAACATATTGTTACTTTTCTTTATATGCATATTCGAGTACATACTTACATTCGCTTCTACCTTTAGATCTTGATCGAGTCTTGGATTGTACGGGTTCCTGGTCACAAGAGCACACGGGTTTGAGTTCAAGTATTTACCTCCTCATACTTGATTTCTCTCAAACCAGGGCTCTGATGCCAACTTGTAAGACCCTGACACGTATTTGACAAAAGTTGCAGCGGAAATTCGTACCATAAAATTTCTTTTCATTATAAGTCTCTTTACATACTTGAAAGTTTGTTTTGAATTAACTATTTTACAAAATAAAAGCATCACTTGTATTTACCAAACTACATTCTCCAGCATTCCCGTACAATCTATCTTGCGACTCGGTCTTCGATCGCTAATCCTCGTGATGATAATCCGTGATTCGTATAACCTGCACTCACCATATACATTCATAACATTAGTGCACATTATGTATAAACCAGATTCACTTATGTAAACTTCCCATTCCGTTATCTCTCTAACTTTAAGCATCTCATCTGTGTATCTATTCCCCGGTGAGGCTTCAATCATGTACCTGCATTGCGTTTCATTCTCAAGACGCACCATTAATAGCGTTAATACTCAACGTATCTAAATCATGCATACATACATTCTTACATACATACTTACGTATCTACATATGTACATACCTACCCACATCCCTTCATGCACACATACATACATATTTACATACATACATACATACCTTACTACATCTTCACATGCTTGCATACTCTCATACATACCTTTATGCATACATACATAGACATCCACATACATACATACCTTCCTATGTCTTCACGTACGTACATACATATATATACACATGTACAGATGTACCTAACCATATATACACATACAAGATCTCGCATACCTCTTACATAACCATACATTAATTACGTGGGTCTTAGACTTAGATTTATAACCCATAATCATCAAAGGAACGATCAAAATCATGTTTGGGAGGCCCGCCGTAGTCCATGGTTAACCTACCGAAGCCCACGACCCATAAATGAACTTAGATAACAACTTTCAGCTTTTTGGACATGGGGAGGGCGTCGGCGACGACCCTTGCTTTTAAGCGTAGCCAAAAACCTCCGTAGGCAGTCGAATAAGGCGTCAGCAAAAATGGAGGCCAGAGAGGGCGTCGGCGACGGCCCCTCTAAATGCTGTTTTTCTGCAGCTTCGTTTCGTCGTCCGTACGCACTAAAACGCGCATAACTTTTGAACCGTTTACCCGTTTAACCTCCCGTTTCTTCCTACATGCTCGTAAATTGACATTCTATCATGTGAACGTGAAATCCCATATCCGGATTAAGGAAATTCTTAACTTACACACTATCGGCTTATTATTCATTTACGATTATTCGACCTGTTCATGTTTTTATCAAATAACTCATCCTTTTAACCCAAAACTTACATGAACCTTATGACCATAATACTTTTACACTATCCGGAGTGTCATACTTGGGGTTTACGCACCCGATACCTGGTATTCGTTAATTTCATTCATTATTACGTAATTGAACATTAAATAGTACAATTTCCATTTAAGAAATTGTTTATTCATTTACTCATAATTTACTACCGAACCTCTTGCCCATTAACCCGCGTCACCGTTTCTTAGTTAGCATGCTTACGTACAATTTTATCCATTACCCGGTTATCATGCCGAAGTTGTTACTTATGCAACCTTCCCGGTATGCAATAAAACCTCATCTTGACCCATTTGATTTACTTAACGAAATTCATCGATTTCATACAACTCATTCCTATTTGACCTCAATTATCATACTTAATTAAGTCGCACATAACTTACCTCAAGCATCCGTGTTCGTATCTGTTTCCTTGCCACTTCTTGACCTGTTAGCCTTCCGTGCTTGATTCCGTCTCGACATAATTCCTATACTTCCATGTCATCGAAATCACATTCTTATTAGCATACACAATTGTACATGTTAACGATCATATCGATCGCATAATTCACATTTGACTTTCATTAGTCACTTCTAACAAGCATAATACGTGTAACCAAATTCATATGATTTCCAACTCGTGTAATCCACCATGTCATCGCATTAAACCCACACATACGTCTAACACGCACCGTATAACTTACTTTAATCTTACAATTATGACAACACGTCTAACCATTCTTTTTATACACAGTTGACTTTTAGAAGTCAACGGTTCCTTTAATTTAACTTTCGGCTTATCATTATATACCCGTAACATCATAATAGCCTATACGGAGAACACTCTATACATTTCATCATACACTTGGCGTATTTACTACCTCCTAAGCATAGTGTACAACCAATTCATGCATATTCTTCTAATCTCATACATAATTCATCAAATTATCCTTCTAATCAACATGGATCCTTCATGCATAACATCAAACATACTAGTATCACATTTCTTTCAATTCCTCTAACAAGAATCTACCATACATATCAAAATACATCAATTGTAAGCAAGAATTTAGACATAGATGATTTACCCATGTCATCATCTTCACCATAACAAATGGGTTTCACCATTAAACATCAAATTAACCTAAACCATGCATAATCCATGTTCCATATGATGATTCTAACACACACCCGTTCTCAATTTCATACAAATTCACAATTTACATCATAACCCACTTTGTGAAAGATTAACAATCTAACTTTTAAGACATACCTTATGATCCCCTCGTGTAGGTGATCATTAATCCGTGTTTATTCATGAATTTAGACCTCGATTCACCCTTCAATTTGATGATTCTTCATGCTTAGGATTTCTTGAGCTCATGGAGCTCCTGCTCGTTCTAGAACACACACGATTTGTGTGTTTGTGTGTGTTTTTCATATATATTAAATCTAACTTTTATTTTGCCCCACTTTAGTCCCTCAAGTTTGCCACTAAATAATATTGGCACAATAATCATCCTTTAATTGCTTTTTACCACATTCCTAACTAGGTTAAATAGCCTAGTTGTTTATTTCACGATGTATCATATCAGAACATTTACCGAATATAAACATTCGGGTTTTGGGGTGTTACAGGTTCCTTAGAAATCTGATTCATATGCATGTTTCCGTTAAATGCTTAAAATGGACCATTATGCCCTTTTATCAATTAAACGAGATTTTTGAAAATGTGAGTGGACAAAAACCTTTGTTACTGATATTTAAGTATGTCCTAAAAATTTGACATCAGTTCATGGTCTAAAATGAGAGTTATGCACAATATCGTAAAATGAAAGCTTTTTATTTAATTAAATGGCATTTTAGTATAAATCACATATGAACCCAAATTTTGACACAAAACTTTCTACCCACCGATGTAATATAATATTTAAGGATTTTTGGAGATTTTTATTAAATTTTAAACTGATCATAACATAGAGTTCTTGCATAGGCTCGGTAATTGACGATAATGCCCTTTTCGTTAATAAAATGAGTTTTGCACATCCTTTACATATCAAACCTTTTTCTACTGATTTTATATATTAAATAAATTATTTTAAACAGTAGAGGCTGATCAAAATCTCAGATTTCCTTAAATAACCCGAATATCGTCAAATACCGACTTTTATGCGATTTAGCCGCATAGTATGGTTTAAAACCATATTGGGCACCTAAGACTCATTACCTACTGATGTTATGAATAAATTTTTATACTTTTACAGTAAGTTAAAGTTTTGAACTCAGATTTCCAAATTTGACCCTTAAAGCATATGTGAAATGACCAAAATGCCCCTACGGTGCATAGTTTGCTCATAAATGATAAAATTCACATATGTATGATATCTTACTGATATAACTTAATAAAACTTATACTTTTACTGATTGTTTTAGACCAGAACCTCGGATTACTATTTAACCTCTTTTATAAACTTTAAAATGACCAAAATACCCCTACGGGGCATAAATTGGTTTTAAATCCATTTTAGGCATAATGGAAGATATCCTACTGATATCATAACATATTTTAAGCATAATAACTTAAGGAACATGTTCATGACTCATTCTGTTACCCGTTATGTATATACGCGTTCGGTGCGGTTTATGTAACTAGTTTGCATAAATTAGCCGAAACGGGTCAAACCTTATCATTTTTACTTCAAAATCCAGAATGTATTTAGTTTACCCATTTTATACAAGTCTTCAAACTTGTCGGGTCTAAATCACATTCTAATCCAGTCTTCGCTTAATCTTGCGTTTTGAACCGAAACCCTTTCATTAAAACTAACCAGTCTAAGTTAAGACTTAAATAAGACCCGTTAGGAATCTAATAGGTTATTAAAACCTTCGTTCCAGATTAGGAGCCCAATAAAAGCTACTTGTACTTGCTGATTGATATACGGCTGAGAATAAAATTATATTTTGCTCAGGTAAATACTTTTAACTTATTTTCCCTTATACGGGCTTGGGATACGGTATTTAATAATACCGCTTGGTCGGGTATTGAATCTTTAATCGATTAGTGGTTAAATCATTGAGATAACCCGTTTTAATCTGTTTTTTTTAATCAAAACCTTTGGGGGGGGTTAATGACCGTGTCCTGGATATCCTTGGCTCATTCAAAGAAATGGCCACGACTTAAGCACGGGGTGTAGGCATACACCTGACAGTGCGTATGTAAAAAGATATACCCGCCTGTTGAGGATAACTCACCGTGGGTTTATATTATGTGGTGTGTCTATTAATCTTAAACCCGGTACTTCTAACCCGGGACTCAATCTAGCCATGGCTGCCTCTTTATGTTTACAAATATTATCCTAACATAATAGAAGGTAAAAGAATAACATTTAAAACTTTTTGAGACCCAAAATAAATATTTGACAAAAAATCAAAAGCTTTTAACAGGGAGATGCTTACATATACAATATGTGAATCTTCATTTAGCCATCCTTTTTTCTTGGCATTATAGTGCAGCTTGTAGTAAACTTCTAATGGGCTAGGTGGCGACTGAGTCTCGAGATTTCTCTGCTATCATAAAACTTATATAATGAAGAATAAACATTTTAAAAAAGAGTGAAATCAATCTTTTTATAACATATATAAACCTACTAATTGCTTATTCAAACAAGTAAAAATTTTCTATAACATTCTACTACTACATAACAATAACTTATTAAATTACGGGTCGAAAAGCGTAAACTTACAATTTTGAAAGCATGATTGGCTATTGACCGAGAGGCTTTTGAAACCCTCTGGCATATTCTGTAAATACCTTGTAACGCTATGATTTACACTTGGACCACGCCTCTTTGGGGGATTAGCATGTTGTTCTGCAGATTGTTCTACATGTTGATGTACATGTGGTTCTGTAGGTGAATCTAAAGAGAAATTATTCATAAATATGACATATATTTATTAGCTGCAATCAAAATTTATAGTTATGTACATTTAAAAAGTCAACAGAAAAAAGTCAAATCATAGTATTACATACCTAGCAAAACAGATGGGTCGGTTAGATCATAAAAAGAGTTATTAGGTTCGGGTTATAAAGGTTCAGGTTAAAACAAGATTCGGTCAAAGTTTCAAAGAAACTATATGTATATAATGTCTTTACACTTACAATTTAAATAATCAACAAACATTACAAAATTTAAATAATCAAGGGTTTAACAGAATTACATATAAAATGACCGAATTTCCCTTCTCGTTAACATAAAAATGGATTAAGTTAGCCCACTGGACTAAAATGGCAATGGTGAAACATTTTTGGACCCACGGTGAAAAATAAAACATTTGGACTAAACTGTCAAAATGATCCAAACCACATATACTAGAATGACATTTAACTCTAAATATTAAATAAGTAAAACAAATACTAATAATAATAATAACATAACAATAAATAATATAAAGAAAATGCCAGATCATATAATTTTATTTTATTAGAACTTAATTGATAATTAATATGTGAAGAATGAGTCACAAAATAATGTCCATGTGAAGATGAGTAACAAAAATGTCCGTTTTGTTTCAAAACATAGTAATTTATAGTAATCGTTATCCTTTTCCCAATTTGCTATCCCTTCGAGAAATCGGCCGACGATTTGCAAAATCATTAATGGATCATCCATCCTATTTTAACCTTGGACATCGCTTTCTGATGTTGGACCCCTCTCTTCCGTCGCCTTTGAACCTCATAGCCTCACGCCACCACTCCGATTGTGAAGGTTGTTAATGTGCTGCAATCGGTTGATTTAGATTCTAATAATTTTATTATGTATTTTCTTAAACTTTGCACTTATTTTATGTTCATTTAGACTAATTTTGGAAATATCATGTATTATGTTAGACGTATAATGCATATGCTTTTTTAAAAATAGTGTTTAGGTTATCCATGATCTTATATCTACAAATAAGCTTTGTGCACTAAATAATAGTGTCCAATATAGTTTTTACAAGGACTTTAGAGACTGATTTTCAGTCTTTAGCTCTTTTATAACAGTTGATCGAATTCACTAGGGTGTAAACAAGCCGAGACGAGCCCAAACTTAACTATGTTGGAGCCTGATAAGTGAAGTATGGGTTGGGCTTGTTTATAAAAAAAAATATTCCTTTCTTAAACTAAATACTAGTCCCCAATATAGTATGTTACAATAAATATGAGGACTAATTATGAGTCCGTAATTTCTTCTTTAAAATACAATGATTTGTATCGATTATTAGAGACTAATTATCAGTCACTGTCTCTTATGTCTGTATAAAACTTTGGAGACTGAATATCAGTTCCTAATAAGTTTTCAAAAAGTTTTAACATATTTGGACACTGAAAATTAGTCACCAATCATTTCCTATATAAAAAGGTATTCAAAACTGAATATCAGTCCCAAATTATGGTTGTTTTGAAAATACTAATAACTTATATTCAGTCCCTAATATGTTCCATCTATATTGGAGACAGAATATTAGTCTACAACATAGATGTGTCATTTTTCATTATAGAGGGAACATATTTGAGACTAAAATTTAGTAGTCAATAATCGTCCTTCCAAAACGCTATACCATGCAAACATATTTGCGACTGAAATTCAGTATCAAATAACGTGTTTAGATATTAGAGACTGATTTCTAGTAACTAATATATGGTGCATAGAAATCAGTCCCTGATATTATCAGTGACTGATAAATCATTCTCAAATATTACGTATTGGAGACTGATATATCAGTCCCTAATAATTTAGTATCTAATGGTCACTTTTCTTGTAGTGGTAGGTTAATTTTTGTAAACACAAGTTAGAATACAGTTAATAATTTAGCAATGATTGATTTTGTTACCTTCTATCGTCTGCTTGTATACACCTGGTTCGATGGTTTGTAATGCAGCCAGGCATGAGTCTGAAATACCTCCATCGTCATACGTCATATTATCAACATCATGACATCCTATAAAATTACAAACGTTTTGACATTATTGAACTTAAATTATTGTTACTCTTAAGAAATAACACAAATTCTTATCTACCTTTTGTTTTTCCTGTGTTTTCATCTTCCACGGTTGCATCTCCATCCCCTCCTAACTCTTGAATTGTTTCGCCATCCTTTACAACTTTGTTTTGAAACGCCTCATCACCACCATAGCTTACTTGATTAGTCGTCACGGTATTTTTAACTGCATCATCCCATCTTTTACACATTCTCATTACATCTGGACCCCAGAAACACTTTTCCTTTGCGTCCGTAATGATATTGTTCATTTCCGTAACTAGAGAAATGTATTTATTTATATTCTTGTCCATTGTTTTCAACAAAAGCTGCAGAATTGGAGTTTTATCAATATCATGCGTTATTATCTATATAAGAAACGTAATTTTCATTTTTAGCAATATCATGCGTCATTATCTATGTAAATAGTGTAATTTTTATTTATGTTCTTGCCCATTTTTTGTTGTTAATCATGGGCTTGACTAACGTGACCCAGTTATAGTAATACAAAAGCCTGACTCAAATCATGCGTGATTAATTTCTTAAACTAACATGCGTTATTAATTTTTTAACTAGCGTGATTTTTCGTAATGTACAGTCGTTATTTTTCTAATATCATAAACAAGCATTCTACTATAATATGAGGTTCTTAAAGCATGTGTTATTCATAATATCATAAACAAAAATAAAAAAACATTTTACCTTCTTATTTTTGTTTGAGGCTTCCCGCGCAGCATCATCATAGATCACCCCGGTTAGTTGAAGCGGAGTGGAGCAGTAGTCAAGCTCTTTTTGCATTTGCGTCCCGATGCCCATTTCTTCTAGGTTCAACTCTGAAATATGTTCATTAGGATTCCAGCCCTCAAACCAATCAGTAGTTGATGGTATGTAACATTCGTCAATCGAATCTTCACCAGCCTGGTTTCTTCTTTTGTAGACCTTTGTGGTATCCATTGGTGGTATTGTGAAATCATCCGTATCTGCCCTAGGCTGATCTGTCGTTTCAAATGTGGTGAGGTTTTCTTGTACTGCAACTGCCTCGTGTAATGGGTTGTTGCCAGTGAACAGGTCCGTGAATAACGTCGAAGTTTGTTGATTTACGATTTCGAATGGCGTTGTCGGAGCCTCTTCATTTTGATGATCATCGCTATTGATGTCCGAGGCAATCACATGTTGTTGATCCTGGCGATTGTCATGCGTTTCTTCGTCTTTGTCAACTTCATCACAATCTTCAACATCTGTCAGTGGCCCATTGTTGTATAAATACTCTTCCACGTCGTCGATCATACCAGATGTTATATACTTTATGACAGGCAGTTCGACAACTTCATCGAAAATTTTGTGCCTTTTGTTGAAATCATGGCTGTATAGAAGCTGCATGTAATTGTTTGAAAAAAAACCAAATTACTACTAACAATATTGTATTAGCTTACATTTTAAAGATGTCTACAAAACATACCGTTAGAAATGCAACTGGTCCATTGTATTGTGAGTCCAGTTTTTTCCAACCTGGTCTTGTTCGTTTAAGCGATTCTAAAACAAAGGAGCACCAATCCAGCTTTGAAATGTCTTCCTCTTTGTCAATGGCAAGTAGAAAACTTTGTTTAACCATTGTTGACTTTGTTATCTCTACAAACAAAGTGTTCTAGTAGGCTAGAAAATTTAACTTGAATAATCTGCCGCCATTTGTTTGTTTTTTCATAGCTTTTGCAACTAATGTATGAGTAATTTTGTTGGTGTCCGGCCATTGGTTTTTGAACTCATCAATAGTTGTTTCGAGCCTTTGTGTAGCAGTGTTTTTTTCAACTATCACTTCTTTCCGAGGCTTATTTTTTTCCCGTACTAGAACATGTCCTTTTGGAATATCAAACACATCATGTACTGAATCTTGTGTGATTTCTATTTTATGATTTCCTATGTTTAGTGTGCTGTATTGCTCGTCATAGTTTCGTACGAGCCAGTAACCTAGACGTGTGCTTATATGATTAAGCTTTATATCAAGAAACATCACCAAATCCAATGCTTTTCACATCCGCTACCTGTGCTTCTGTAAATTGTCTTACTGTATCCAAGAAACCTGAAGGACTACACCTTAGGCTTATTACATCATGATGATATTCATAGAACGGTCTTGGTTCCGTCCTAATTGGTTCCGCTTCGGTAATCGTCTGTCTTCCCTTTCTAGGATCCATCTGCTTGTCTTGTTTCGATGGTTTCTTTTTTACGGGCTCCTCAAAGTCATCATCATCTTGGTCAGTTAAAGTCTTTGCCCTCTTTTTTGTGTTTTCGGCCCTTTTGCCAATCAAGTCTTTAATTGGTGCTTCAAAATCATCATCATCATCTTGAAGATTTAATTTCTTTGGCTTTTTATTTACCTTTAACTTGCGAGGTTTCTTTGTTATCATCGGCTGAATGGGGGGCTCAAAATCATCATCATCATCAGCAGCAACCCCTACATTCATATTTCAAAACAAATTAAATCAAGCAAATTAGCTTTTTCATATAACAACAGGCGTTATTATTTTCATTTGGTTGTGCTCAACAAATGTTATACAACATGCGTTATTATTTTGCCAACAATTCTTTTTCATAAAAGAAGTTGTTTAGTGGACAAAGGCTTACTGATAAAAGCCACATGATGTCCATCTTGCATCAGTTTCAATGATTTCCCCACCAAAACTACCTAATTCTACCCTTAAGACCCTTTTTGACCTGTTAATACCTATATTATAGAATGCATACTAACATATTTTCACTGGTTTGTGCTCAACAAATCTTATACACCAGCCGTAATTATTTTCATTGGATGCGTTATTATTTTCATCCAGCTCAATCAAAAATTTGCTTAAAAACGGATGAAAACAAAGGGCAAGTTAGATCAGAAGCCCCAATATCAAAATTTAACCTAATAAAACATTCGTTAATTGTTTAAACAAAAAGGCAAGTTACCTCAAAATCCCCAATTTCAAAATTTAACCTAATAATACAGGGGATGGGGGATGAACAATCTAATACCGCTAGTTCATATCAATTAATCGTCTAATATCAATCATTCTAATACCGCTAGTTCATATCAATGAATCAACATCAAATTATGCTAGTTCATAGCAAATAACGCTAGTTAATCAAACCCTAATATTTTGGATTTTTTTTAGAAGAAACCTGGATTTAGGCCGCTAGTGTGCACCAGATCGTTTCGTTTTTTGCTCCTTCCCTCTCGTTTAGCTTCAATTTTTGTTCACCATACAATGAAACCACCGACCAGTATGAGAATTTCTTCAACTAAAACCGTGTGATTAAAGAAGAAAATAAATGGATGAGAAGATGATTTAATCGATACCTACTAATGCCGTATTCGTCATTCCTCACTTCAAATCGATACTCGTTTCTTGTTCACCGCTGTCGTCGTTTACCCTCGGTTTGAAACTTCAGCGTCAATTTTGGGGTTCTAATATCGTTTTTGATTTGAGACGGAGATATAGCCGGGTAAATAGATATAGTAAATTGACGATTTTAACCTTTAGATACCATAATCACGCTTTTGCAACCGCTTCTCATCATCAAATTAATCACGCTTTAATCACCCTGATCTGACGGTCAGGATAGTCACGTACTTAATGTACGATTACTCATAATGTATGATAACCTCCCTCTCTCTCTCTCTCTATATATATATATATATATATATATATCCAAGATTCAATGAGCAAACTTTAAACCATATGTTGTGATCAAACCCTTGTATTTTCCCTCCTAAACACAATAACAATAGATTAAGAGGTTGGGTTGCCACGTGGCACTTAATAGTCTAAGTGAACGCCAAACGACCTAAGATGGTTTTGATTTATTATAATTTATAAATAGATATAGATGATTGGTATTGATTACACATCAAGCCCTTGGTATTAGTAATGTCTAATAGTAGCTTCAAGGGTATTTTACTAATTATGTTATTATATTAAATATGAGGATTAATATTAAAAAAAAATTATGTTGACTTTTTCCTATTAGTTCCATCATTTTTTTAAAACAAAATAACTTTTATATACTTTGTAAAAAAATTACACCATAAAATCAAGAATTTTTTTTATCTTTAATATGAGTATAATATTGTTATTTATATATTTTTTAATATGACAAACTAAAGCATTGAAAATAGCACTTCAAAACTGTTAGTGCTAGTTTCAAAACTGTTTTGTGCTGATTATGTCTGTGCTAGTTTTGAAATTGTATGTGCTAGTTTCAATACATAAATTTATAAAAGTGACACTCATATTTATCCACATTAATTTATGAAAGTGGTACATTAATTTATGAATTTAGCACATAAAATTATATAATCAATACATAAATTCATATAAGTAACACAAATATTTAAATAAGTAGCATATTATTTTATGAAATTAGTGTATCAATTTATGAAATCAGCACACAAAATATATAATTAGCACAAGACGTTTGTGATGGTTTTGACGTGCTAATATTAACTTTATGTTAATGGGTATAATTACATGTCGAATAAACATAGCATATAGAATTAGGATTAGATGAAAAAATAATAAGAACGGTTAATGAGACGATAAGTTCAAAGCAATAATGGATTAATGAATTGCTTTTTTTTTAATCAGTTTTCGATGTATTTATGGAAAATATAATTGTAGTAAAAAAACTAACAAGTTGCATAAAAATATGAATCCTTAAAATCAACATTAAAACAAAAGGATAAAAATGCCCTCTTTATAAACTAAAAGGATGTCATAAGGTGGCTTGGTATTGTTTCTTATTGTTTTTACATAAAACTTGGTTTGTATTTGATCCTACTCCATAAGAGAAAAACTAGTTTGAGTTAAATTAATTATAATCACCGGGGTTGATGGTCCAGTGACAAGAAAAAGCCTTTTAAAACACCTAAGTACGAAGCCTTGGGTTCAAAGCTCACGATACGCAAGAAATTCATTAAATAGTTAAATTAATTGTAAAAATATATTAATAATAATAAATACATAAATAAAAATAATAATAAACTAAAATATGTATGTATGAGTTTGTAATTCCTTCACTATGAAGTTTCCGAAAATTATTATTAACTCATAATCATCATAATCAATCATAATCAATATATCCCACCAATAGCAAAACTAAGGTAGGGTCTGAGGAGGGTGAGATGTAGACAACCTTACCTCTACCCCGTAGGAATAGAGAGGCTGCTTCCAATGAGACCCCCAGCTCGATTGTAGTTTTGCATCAAGCCTTGGACATAAGGCACATAACACTCAGCAATTGAGACAAACGCCGATTAGTACATGTACCCCCTTTTGGCTATCAACGACACCATGATGCATGATTAATCATCCCCCTCTTTTAACGTTATTTTCACTAAATTAGTAAAATAACGTTAAAATTAGTGCACTTTCACTTTTGCCCCACGAGCGCTCACATATATATATCTATTATATGTGCATACCGCAAGCGGGGCTGTAGAAAATTATTATCAAGTATACTTAAATATTAAGTAAACTTCCCATTGAAGTTTTGAGTATAAAGAATGAGTTGCAGATCGAAGAAAACTTAAATATTAAGTTAACTTCCCATTGAAGTTTTAGAAACCAACCACGATTTCATCTATAGATATAGTAGTCATGAGGTTTCATCATTCAGGAACGCTCTCGCAAAGAGAGAATACTATGTATTATTATTAATAATTATTTTTGAGCGCGAGTAAATAAATAGACTCTACACCAAATTGTCGTAAATGGTTTCCAGTCGCTTGAGATACTACCAGATTGTACGTACAACCAACGATTAAACAACTGTAAGTCTATGTTTCGATCACCAAAGCAACAGAAAGAAGCATGAAGAAATCAACAGGTGAAAATGAGGTGGTCGATATGATCAGCAACTTGCCGGATCATATTCTCCAGCTGATCCTTTCAGGTCTTCCAACGTTTGAAGAAGCAGTTCGAACAAGCGTTTTGTCAACACGATGGAGGTATATGTGGACTTCACTTCCATCTCTAGACTTAGACTGTACTCGAAATCTAAAACCCTATACGAATTTCAAAGGAAATGAATTCAAAGAGTTTGTGAATCGGGTTTTGGTAAACAGGACCCTAGCTTTGGATAGTTTTCGTTTATGTTGTGTTAACTACTACGACATGTGGACGATAGGGTGGTGGATTCACGCCGCCGCTATGCGAAAAGTCAAACTACTTGACTTGTCCTTTTGCTCTAGCGTTGAGGATGAGGTTATTGCGTTGCCCCATAGTCTGGTAACATGCGATACATTGGAGGTATTAAGGTTGTTTTTGTATAAACGTCCTCTAAGTTTGCCAACTGTCACTGGTTTTCCGGCACTTAGGGTTCTTGAATTCAACAGTGTCTGGTTATGGGAATTTGATGTTGTACAACAGTTTCTCAAAAGCTGCCCACTGCTTGAGAAGTTGAGTTTGATTGACTGCTTCTCATACTCAAATGAAGATTTTTGTATTTCATGTCTGAATCTCAAGACTCTGAGGTAGCGTTCGTTTCATGGAATGGAATGAAATGGAATTAGGAAGTTTTTCTTTGTAAAATTGATCTTGGTTGGGGGAGGGAGGAATTTGAAATCCTTCACTCTAATGAAATTTGTGACTATTTCAACATTCCTTAGAAATCCTTCACTCTAATGAAGGAATGGAATGGAATGTTGAAATAGTCACAAATTTCATTGATTAAAGAAATTCATTGGATTTCAAATTCCTCCCTCCCCCAACCAAGATCAATTTTACAAAGAAAAGCTTCCCAATTCCATCCCATTCCATTCCATGAAACGAACGCTACCTGAGAATTCGTAACCGGAATATGGATTATACCGAAAGGTTTGGTGGTGGTTCGGATGATAATGAGGGCTTGTGTGTCGGCCTTCGGATTTGTTGCCCGAAACTGGTGTGTTTGGAGTATGCAGGTCACATGGCGAATGGATTTTCAATTGAAAACCTAGACTCCTTGAAGAAAGCTGTGATTTACCCTGATGCTATGGCACATACCGGATTAACATTTGAATCATTTGCTGACTCCATATGTGAGTTGTTTGCTGGAGTTTCTCATGTGGAATCTTTGTCTCTCAACCTTTTCTTCATTCAGGTACATACATATTCTTCTTATGTTAATTGTTAACGTTCATCTATATGCAATAAGCAAGGTTTCCTAAGAACATGTCAACTTTAGGATCTTAAATTATTTTTTTTTAGCGGCCACATCAGTAGGTATAGTAGTGATATATATTTATAGCATCCTTAAACAGTAAAATATGTAATTTCTAGCTTGAAATAACAAGACAAACTTTGCAATTTTTTATAAGTTGGTTGGAGTATTTGTTATAGGTATAGTCTACATTGGCGGAGTTATATTAGCCCATTAATGTAGAGCCTAGGGGTATCCCAATTTTTTTTTTTTTTTATCGTACAATCATACAATAATAAATAAGGTAAAACAAATACTTAATAGATTATTGTTTGGGTCTTCGGCTAACTTTATCAATTATATTTGGGGTCTCATTTCAATTCTATTATTGTTAAAATTTGGGCTTATTTTATCATTCGGGCTTAATTTTCGGGTTGTAACATGTTTGCGCTTATAAAAAATGGGATTTTAGAAATATCAAGTTTTATCTTTTGGTTAGGGTACCCTCGTATTTTTTAGGGATATCCTTTTTATAAAACTGGAAAAAAAAATACTACGAATACGAGGTTGAGCCGTCGCACGGTGCTACGGCTCCTAACACTATAGTTCCGCCTCTGATAGTCTATTTAGCTTGACTTTCTGAACTTGGTAGTTGAATAGTGCAATTCTTAATTAACTTTCAAGACAAATTACTTGATGGAAATATTTGAAAGTATTATGTGCACAATCCTTAATGTGTGATATCAAATCAGAAAAATGTACAAGTTACAAACTGCTGAGTAAGTTGTACATGATGTTTGCTGGCTACTAGCTACCTTTTGGGGTTTATTCTGGTCTATGCTATGCTTCTGCTTCTAGATCATGGTTTATATCAAATCCATATCATCTGCATATCTACATGCTTATAGTTTCAAAAGAAATAATTATTCCAATTTCCAAAACTTTGCTTTGCTGTTATTATCATAGGCCATAAGTGCTGCTGCACGTGATCCAAATAGAGATATTCCGGCATCTCTTCCCAATCTGAAGACGTTAGAAGTATCCACAACAATTGACGACTACACCATGCGTGTAGTCATGCAGATCCTCAGATGTTCTCCCAGTCTGGAGTCTTTCCATTTAGTTATTCAAGAGGTACACGTTCATCCTCATGCCAAACAATAGCACTGTCTGTGTATCATAATCTTGATGCATACAATCACACACTACTTGGTGTACTATGACAAGAAATATGGACTGGGCTGGGCTGGGCCGGGCTGGTTGGAATAACCACTGGTTAACTTTTCTGCCTAGCTATTATAAAAAGATTTCATAAGTAGTTTATAGGTTAAACACAAGGGCGTAGCTTAGTGGGGGCCGGGGGGGGGGGGGGACTTTTCGCTCAGTAGTGTCCGGTACTATGAAGTTTTCATATAAAAATATTTAGGTATATATGTTTTTGACCCCCCCGGTTTAATAATTTTTTAGGTATATACGTTTTTGACCCCCCGGTCGGAAATCTCAAGCTTCGCCACTGGTTAAACATAATAACAATATTAATTATGAATAATTATCTAGTTCTTTAAATAAATCATATAGGAGGTACCTTTACATTTGAGTAAGTTTTGGGCTACCATTTGAAACCATGTGGCATGTTTTATTAGCTGATTTTTTCCATTTAAATTCTTAATCATCAAACCATTACTCTTAGCATAGTAGATGAATACATTTTTTTGTAGTTGTAAATGTTATTGTGGGGTTTGGCACCTCAATGTATGCTCTTGTTTGAGCTAGGAAATTTTTCAACCTCAAGTATGGGAGTTAGATGAAGTCTTGGCTCATCATTTGAAACGGGTCGCGTTTTTGGAGTTTAATGGAGAAAAGCGGAAAGTAGACATGGCTCGTTTCTTATTGGGACACGGAAATGAGTTGGAGAAAATGGTTTTCAGTTGGCGTGACGAAGTCAACTACCATGAAAAGTCAACGGAGACTATGAAGAAAGTGTTGAAGTTTGACAAAGCTTCTTCAAGTGTCAAACTGATTACGGTTTTGAATAACTAGTTTTTCTATATAACTTTTTAAGTAATACATTGTTGCAATTTGGAATGGGGTAACTAGAGTTTTTGGTCACGTGTTGGATTTGAATTTAGCAATGCTCAACCATGTTCCCTTCATTTCCAGTTAGTAGTTTTGGTGAGTAAACCAATTCGTATTATTACTACCATTTTATTGGGTTCATAATTTGTGTAAATAACATGTTCTGTTTACGATGATGTCATCGTGATGCTAATGGCCTGTTTTGATCTGAAACCCTAGAATAAAATGACGAACCAGTGCTTCAGGTTAGAGGAATATTTATTTTTATATAATTTTAATAAGCCCAATCCAATCTAGTCTATTTACCCTTTACAGGCCCACATAAGCCCAACCCAATCTAGTTTTGTTATCTTCTCTTTCTTTTATAAAAACTAGGGTCAAGGTTACCCGTGCGTTTCACAGGGACGCGGTTGGAATTCAAAACGTATAGCACACCATGACAACCGAAATTATTGTTAATTTATAACTTAAAAAAAACCATCACTAGCGATGGAATAAAGCTCGATGACGTGGTGAAACTTGATTGGATGTTACGAGTGATGGAAAACTATCACTAGTGGAGCGCCCCTACCCCTTATAAAATCCCTATAATAAGAGATCTACTTTGGCGGAAGCGGAGGCCATTTCACTTTTATCAAAGCTAGGGCTCGTAATAACATTTCGCAGATCTAGTAAACAAACATACGCAGATTATAATAATAGAACAATAATACCTTGTTGAAATTATGAAAGGATCGAAAGCTATTCATGAAACAACTTCTGGCTATAGGATCAGTAACATTCCTGTAACTTGAATAGGTTGTCTGAGATGATAGACTGTTTGAACCGCCGTTAAATGAAAACGAAGCTCTAATTTGATTTGATTGAACAAGTATGAAGAAATCGAAGCGAACCAAAGCATCAATACGCAAAAATGGTGTGGATATGATCAGCAACCTGCCGGATCCAATTCTCCACTTAATCCTTTTAGGTCTTCCAACCATCGAAGAAGCAGTTCGAACAAGCGTTTTGTCGAAACGATGGAGGTATATGTGAACTTGAATTCCATCTCTAGACGTAGATTGTACTCGAAAACTAACAAATTTCAAGGAGAGTGAATTCAAAGAGTTTGTGAATCGAGTTTTGGTAGACTAGACCCTAGATTTGGATAGTTTCCGTTTACGTTGTGCAGATTACTACAATATGTCAACCGTAGGGCGGTGGATTCATGCCGCCGTTATGCGAAAAGTCAAATTGCTTGACTTGTCTTTTAGCCCTAGGGTTGATGATGATGATATCAAGTTGCCCCATAGTCTGATAACATGCGATACATTGGAGGTATTAAAGTTGTTTTTGTTTAGATGTTCTCTAAGTTTGCCAACTGTCACTGGTTTTCCGGCACTTAGGGTTCTTGAACTCAACAGTATTGAGTTATTCGACGATGATTCAGTACAACACTTTCTCAAAAGCTGCCCACTACTTGGAAATTTGAGTTTGATTGACTGCTCAATTAATCATCTTTGTATTTCATGCCTGAATCTCAAGACTCTGATAATTAATAATAGGGATACAGGTTATACCAAAAAGTTTGTTGCTGGTGGTTATTTATATTCGTATGATAACCTGGGCTTGTGTGAGGGCCTTCAGATTTGTTGCCCAAAACTGCTGCTTTTGTTGTATGCAGGTCACAAGGCTTATGATTTTTCATTTGAAAACCTAGACTCCTTGAAGAAAGCTATGATTTACTCTGATGCTATGGGGCATATAGGATTGTCAGTTAAATTATTTGGTGACACCATGTGGCAGTTGTTTGCAGGAGTTTCTTATGTGGAATCTTTATCTCTCAACCTTTTTTTTATCCAGGTACAAATATATTCTTTTTATGTGCATTGTTTTAGTTCATCTATATGTAATAATCAAGGTTGTAAAGAACATGTCAACTTCAGGCAATCTTTCATCTTGTAATTTTTAGCCTACTGAAGAGAAACCTCCCTGTACCAACCAATATATTTCTCTGTGAGAGAGTCTTTCTTTGCAATCTTTCATCTTGTAATTGTCACACCCGTCTATTTGCGGAAGCGTGCGGTGTGAACTTGATTAGTTTTTGTAGGTCCCTAGAGGAGGATCTAGTAACCTTATCCTTGTTACAGAACACACCCGGTTGTGCGAAATCCAAACGGGTATGTAACCAAGCCAAAGAACACAAAAATACACAAAGATTCAACGATTAAAAGCTCAAGTGTATTGAAACCAGAGAGTATGTTTAAAAAAAGATAATACATAAACTGCTCTCAAACTCACTGTTTGTTCTCTCTGTGTGTTCTCACTTCTTCTGTGTTCTGCAACAAGTCTTTTTATACTCAACCCTATCCACTGACCACGAATAACCTATTGGGCCTGATCCAAAGCCCATGAAGAACCAGGAACCAACGAAGAACATGGGTTCTTCGTACAGCACATTCTTCGACCAAGGGGTTCCTCAGCTGGATGGTTCTTCGTGAGGTGTTGTTCTTCCGGAAGGCTATGATCAGCAAACAACTAAACTCACGAAGAACCTTCTTCGTTGGCTTCATGCATGATGTTTGGCAATGCAGGTTCTTCGCTGGTATGGACTTTCGTGGAGGGCTACACACATGCAGACTTGCAGATTGATTCATTCAGACTTGCAAATAATCACCAGCAGCAACAATAACATAGACATCAAACAGATTGCTCATGTGCAATCTGTTTTTCATCACATACGGAGTCACGTCTATTCCGAAACTTGATGGAGGATCTCGGGCTTCGGACTTCATTTCGTAAACGAGCCGAACCGATACTAGTTGCATCCACAAAATGCATCAACAAACCCCCCCTTGGATGCTGCTCGTGATGGTTCGTTCTTCACATAGTTTTCGGATCTTTAGAGTCTTCACGTGTCACAGACAGGAGGTGTATTAGCAAACTCCCCCTTGAACGTTGCTCGTGAAACTTTGATCTTCGAATTTTAGATCCTTGCGGTGTTGAGAAGTGGTCAGCGGCAACTCGATCATCTTGATCCTTTGATTGCATCCATGTCGTGTCTTCATTCCAAAGCTTGCCATTTAACACGTTCTCTTCGCCTTTAGCTGGTTCGGATGTCGCATCTGCACATACAAGAAAGCTAAACGCGTAATGAGAACAACCGCTGGGAATATAGTCAACATAAACAAATGACACACATGTGACCAACTCTCAATCAACTACCGACCGACAACAGTTTGAAAGTTTAACATTTGATCAATTTTAGATTTTAACTTTCAAAACTTGTTAATTTTGACCATTTATGAAGGTGAAATTGTTTTAGGTTTCAATCAGGTTTCAGGTGGAAAAGACTTGAGTTCCAACATCGGGCAATCAAAGATAAGTTAGAAATAAAATCGTTTTGGCTTTTATAAAGTTTATATTAAAACACACCTAAAATCTTTTTGGTATTTTGAATATTTCAAACGTAAAGACGGAAAGCAGTAAATAAATATATACAGAGATGCAGAAACGAAGAAATGCAAATAAATATTTACAGACATTCTTTTTGCGAGTTTCGAGGGTAAGAAAATCATATCAGTGTACGGTTATGACAAAACACTCTTGTTTTTCAGTTAGTTAACATTTAGATAAGCATCCTATAATGATTATCGGTATTGTTGTCCACTTAAGCTCAACTTATCAGATGTACTCGTGGTTAAGGGATACGATTAAGGTATGATTTATACTTACCGACCGGTGTTCATCCACACACGACACATTCCCGTATCAAGGTATGCACGAGAGTTCATCTTACTGGTGAGTATACCATTTATCATCTATTCTCAACGTATATGATGTGAGATACTCACTTATTTTGGATGAATACAAGCCCTATATGATTAAATCACTTATTAATGAGGAACTTGATATTCAATGCATGCAGGGCACAAGAGCAAGTCCGTGAACAGGTTAGTACCATCGAACCGACAAAGAGACGAACTTGACTCCCGCATAACAGCTGTGATATATTATCACTTATTGATTGGGACATGTGATGGTTTATCACTTATTGAGGTTGTATGCATCATGTATTATATACATGTTTGAATGATATTTACACGTATGTATGGTATCATGGAAGTTCTAGACTTGCGTCCCCGTTGTTTTCGGTAAAAGAAACAACCATGATACACAGATGATAAACAGCATAAAGACCATATATTTCAGAACCTCGACAATCTATCAAACGAAATTTCGGTACCAAGACCATATGCCAATGAGCGGTTCCCACACAGTACTAAGTCGATTTAGGTTTATATCACCCTGCACACTTTAAAATGATTGTGAGCCTACCGATACATCTTATATAGAGATGCTTATCGTTTTTCATTTTAAGTTCAAAGAAGTTTCGACAGACCACTGATGTACTATCATTTTCTCTTTTTCTCGCAAGGAAACTCATTTTTGTCTTTCTATTGTTTTTGTGTTTTTTGAAATTTTTCGATGTTTTTGTATTTTTGAAATTTTTCAATGTTTTTGTATTTTTCGAATTTACTCCCCCTAAAATGCAAAAAGTACGAGAAATTAAAAACACAAATAAATATTTACAAAAATGATTTTCCGATGTGGATTAACTCATGTTTTACCTCAATGCCATTTACCAAAATTAATTCAATAAAAAATGATTTATCAAATTTTGGGACAATGAGTCGGCACGTTGGTAGTCGGTGTGGACCAAAACAACATTGACGAGTTTCACATTAAAACAATCACGTGTGAGGTGATATTCGAGATCAACGTGTTTGGCCAAAGAGTGGTGTACGAGATGTTAGTAAATCATAAAGCAGCTTAAATATCTACAAAGATATGAGAGATTAGAAATTCAAAACCGTAATCCTGCAACTACTTTGGGCATTGGCAGGAATCTGAGTGCTCTCCCAAATTGGATATCCACCCGGTGTGGATTTCAAGGTTGATTTTGCAGCTACTTCAATTAACTTAGAAATCTCTTCACAGCAACAAGATCAGAAACCTCCGGGTCCGGCTGGTAAGTGGCAAGGGAGCATGTGGGAAAGCTTGTACACATCATCATTGGTCGGTCCATACATGATGTCTTCCCCATGCTTTTGCACCAGCAAAGGTCTTCATCTTTCTCCTTGAGAAGTAGTGTGTGGTTGTTCAATCCATGCCAAGGTATCTGCACACCCGGTTGGTTTGTTCAACAAACACATTTTCTCCAACACACCGCAGAGAAAATGTACACTGCACATTCATCTAGCAGACTTTGAACTTCTCATGGAAGAAAAGGTCATGAATCTTCGATAATCTTCAGACGTGCTGCAGGCGCGTACATTTCGATTGAATCCATCATGTGGACCCGATCAAAACCCTCAACAATCAACCTTTGGCACTTTTTTCATTTTGTCGAAGTTTTTCAAATTCTTTCATTATCATTCAATCACCAGACATTTTTGTCTTCTTTTCCTTTTTCTCTCCATCAAAAGGCAACAACTTCTCCTTGATTTAACAATATGTTTCGGAGTCATATGTCGCCGATCTTGTGCATGGACGCTCCACTATCAACAATCCTAAGACTATTAATAGTTCCTCATGGAACATCCTGCACACTCATTCAGAGATTAGTTGGAGAGGGGGACCCAAGCCTTCACAGACTTGGGTTGTCCGTCATCATCGAGAATTGTGACATCCATTTCCCGATGATTTGGAATTGATGTAGCTCCCCCTGAAACAGTTACCTGTTTTGGTTTCCAAATATGTTTCTGTTTTTCATTTTTAAAATCTGATTTAACAGACTGTGTTTGGATAACCTCTGGTTTTAAAACCTTTTCAACTTCTTTTCTTTGTTTCTTTTTCTGTTTCTTTTGTTGTTGTTTAACAAGACGAGAGTCCTGTTTTGGTGAAACAGATCTTGTATGGTAACTGTTACCACGTGGGGCATCAACTTTTTCCTTTCCTTTCGTGAGATATGGACAGTTTCTGACAATGTGCCCATACTCACCACATTCGAAACATGATCTCCGCTCAACAAACCTCAGAGTATCATAACTGTAACAACTTAATGATGAACTTCGTGATCTCGAGGTACTTGGTCCCACATCACAAGAGTTTGTGTGTTGTGTGTAGTTGTTTTGACTGTTTCTTTTCAAAATTTTCTTTTGCATAACAAAATATGTGTTTGATTTGTTTTCAAAAGATTCAATTTTATCAGTCCCCCGAGACTTCACAAAGTTTATCTTTTGACACTTTTTCTTGTTTTGGCTTTGTTTGCCTTTTCCCTTTCCTTGGTGAGCGTGACTTTGCTTTCGTTGATTGTTTTGAGATTGCAATTTTTTATTCCCATATTTCTTTCTAACTTCGAATTTTGGGATAGGAGCACACTGAGTTACTACAACTCCTGGGCTCGACTTTCCCAAAACCTTACTAGTAGAATCTTCGAAAACTTTATCAATCAAGGATTGATTGACATTCTTGATTGGGAAATCCTTGTCTGAATATATTTTATCAGATCCAATCAACGTGTAAAGCAAATTCACGCTTTCACAACTCTCAGACTCTTGCGCAGACGTGGACTCAACCAGAATAGTCTTAGCAGGTTTTGTGGGAGGATCACATAGAATATGATTCTCAATAGGTATGTCCTCTTCTTTGGTCACCGCATCAGACTGTGCTGAGTTAGTATCCTCGGATTCATCATCTGAAGAATCAGCATCCTCAACAATGACTAGAGGATCTTGATTTTGTTCAGCTGTTGACACTTTTGCATCTGCTGACTTATCTGAATCTGAGGGTACTTCGCTTTTGTAAACGAGCCCAGCTGCAAATTCTTCAACGTCTAATGGAACTGATGGCTCAAAGTGAGGTTTATCCTCCTCATCAGGCATTGCGGTATAATTGTGTCTAACAGGTGGAGGACACTTCCTATATCCAATGCACGTGACATCTTCTTTCTTTTTCTGTATGTCAATGATGTGATCCAGCACATACCTCGAGTTTGAATAACAATCTAACTTAAGTTGGATCGCCTCACTTTCACACTTAACACAGGCCAATTCCTTTTGTGTTTCCTCGAGCCTATTGATGTAGTTGTTTATTGCAGTTTGTTTTCTTGAAACCATTTTCTTTAGCTCGGAATTCTCTTCTTTTAATGTGTCAATTACCTTTTTAAACTCCTTTTCATGATTTTTATGTAACATGTTGGCCTATGTGCACTTTGAAAGATCCACGATCAAACTTTGATTGTGGATAAATGTCACGTCATACTTGCTTTGCAAATCGTCATATTTGCTTTGAAAGTCAGACAATTTGCTTTGCAAATCAGACAATTTAGCACTTAATTTAACACAACTATCACACCTATCAGAACTATCACATTTATCAGATTTTGGTTCATCGACACATACCTGACTAGATTCACTCTCAGATATTGACTCATTTGTCCCAGAATCAATAACCTCCCTTGATGATTCATATTCAGATCCATCCTCACTTGAACTTAAACTTGTACCATCTTCAACTGAACTTGTAACACCTTCAACTGAGCTACCGCCATGTTCAGAACTGTCATCATTTCCCAAGGACTCACCGTTGCTGACATCCTTGACAATTTTGGCATAAAACGCAATTCTTGTTTGACCATGGTAGTTTGGATCAAGAGATGATGGTAATCTAGTAGAGTGATAGCTTTGTTCTGAGGCAACTGGTTGTGGTTCACCATATATATTTCTTACCATTTTCGGTTTACTTTGATTTTGGTTAATAACCAATGCCCATTGATTAGCCGTAATTGAACACGCTTGTGATGAGGACGAGTGTGTGGGAGACTGAGCCCATGAAGGCACTGAACCTTTACTCGTATACATATCCGCATTAGGATCAGGTTTCCAACCCCACCAGTCTGAACTCATAGTGGATTGAAAATAATCAACTCAAAAACCAACTGTGATGCTTCTACAAAAAATATTAATTCACGAAAGCTTGGATTGCCCACCAATAATAAACCTCTCAGCTCTTGAAATCCATGAACCAAGTCTACATGGAATTCAAAATGAAAGGCTTTAGTCTTTTATGAAGGAGGCCCAAAACAAAAATAAGGAGTTCGGCTCAATCAACAACTTTGTAACCTATTTTGTGAATAATGGATTTTTTTATAAGCCAAGGCCCAAATGACAACCTTACCCCAACACTTAAAGCCCAAAAAAAATAAATAAATAAACAAGTGGAAATTTGGCCTCAGCAAGTCCACGAAAAACAACAAAACAGTTTTCAAAAAAATAGTGGCTTGAAATATTCTTGGTCTTTCGTGAAGAAAGGGACAAAAACATATATATATTGTTGACTTTTAAGGGTTTTTCGTGAGAATGTCTTTTGTGTCTAAAAGATATGGACGAAAAATATATAATATTTCGTGGAAAACCAATATGGTTTTGAAACTATGGTTCTTCGTGAGAATGAGACAAAAAGCAGTGTTTTTCGTTGACCAAGGATTTTCGTAGGTATGGAAGATTGGTAAGAGTTGGTAAGAGTTGGTGAAAAGCAGATTAGTTGGTGAAAAGCAGATTTGCAGTGTTCTAGAATATCTTTCAAAACCAACAATAATCCGATGACTTTTCTGGTTAAAACAACTCACCGGAAAGTATGGCGAACAAGATTTTTGCAAAAAGTTTTTAGAAAAACCCTATACTAACATGTCTCCATATATTTCAACAAGGTTTTTAAGAAAAATTTAAGCAAACAACAGTTTTTCAAGGATTTAACCCATATTACTTTCAAAGCACATAAACTTACTGAAAAACCTTCAAAAAATGTTCGAAAAACACGACACACGGCTCGGTTTTAATGAGGATAAGAGCCTACCAAGGCTCTGATACCACTTGTAGGTCCCTAGAGGAGGATCTAGTAACCTTATCCTTGTTACTGAACACACCCGGTTGTGCGGAATCTAAACGGGTATGCAACCAAGCCAAAGAACACAAAAATACACAAAGATTCAACGATTAAAAGCTCAAGTGTATTGAAACCAGAGAGTTTGTTTACAAAAAGATAATACATAAACTGCTCTCAAACTCACTGTTTGTTCTCTCTGTGTGTTCTCACTTCTTTTGTGTTCTGCAACAAGTCTTTTTATACTCAACCTTATCCACTGACCACGAATAACCTATTGGGCCTGATCCAAAGCCCATGAAGAACCAGGAACCAACGAAGAACATGGGTTCTTCTTACAACACATTCTTCGGCCAAGGGGTTCTTCAGCTGGATGGTTCTTCGTGAGGTGTTGTTCTTCGTAAAGGCTATGATCAGCAAACAACTAAACTCACGAAAAACCTTCTTCGTTGGCTTCATGCATGATGTTTGGCAATGCAGGTTCTTCGCTGGTATGGACTTTCATGGAGGGCTGCACACATGCAAACTTGCAGATTGATTCATTCAGACTTGCAAATAATTACCAGCAGCAACAATAACACAGACATCAAACAGATTGCTCATGTGCAATCTGTTTTTCATCACATACGGAGTCACGTCTATTCCGAAACTTGATGGAGGATATCGGGCTTCGAACTTCATTTCGTAAACGAGCCGAACAGATACGAGTTGCATCCACAAAATGCATCAACAGTTTTCATTGCATACGATAATAGTAAACAACTACATGATTAAAAACAAACGATGTTCATCCATTCATAAGTTAAAATATTACAAACCATAAGTTGTTTGAGCTACAGACCAACCCAAGTTTTAAGTTTAAGTTACAAACCAACATAAGTTTTAAGTTCCATAAAAGGACTAGTTCGACAAAAGATTAAAACACGAGGCTTTGCATCCTATATCTCATCGAAGATGTGATATATGGACCAAACCCTCCAAAAAGGATGACATCGAAGACTTGAAACCCAAAAGCTTGATAGTAAACGCTAGCACCAAGATCTATCTAATTTCCTGAAATACATGTAAGTTTGAAAACATCAACAAAAGTTGAGCGAGTTCATGCATTTTGAGTGAATTCCAAATAACTTTTGAACATTTAAGAAATCTTTGAATAACAGGTATGTAAAGCATCTATGAACAGATCATTAATGTTTTGCAAGGACATTAATATATCCGGCGACATAGGAAGCACTCAACCCTAGCGAATTTCCTCCGGTCCACCCGGTTGGAACAACAAAAGCACTACATGGGTCACACAAGGACCCAAGAGTGGGGCTCGCTACACCCGATAGATCTACCACTTCTGTCCCTCGGTCTATACAAGATTAATGGCACTTAAGAGAGATACTATTCGCTCACGCGATCTAACAGTTTATTCCCTAGCTAAACCATACCATTGAAACATGTATTCCACCCCCATGAGTTATAAATCCGAAAACAGTTAAGAGAAAAGGGGGACATGAACTCACAGTTTTGCGTTCCGTAATAGTGTATACTCAAGATCGGTTCCCTCGGGTCGTGATGCAACCTACAAACGTGCTAGGTTTTGTTAGACACTTCGGTCTTATAACGATTCTTGGTCTTAATTATATGTTAAGACTTGTTTTGGAATTATTTTTGTTTTGAGCTGCCTCTTGGGGTATGATGTCTTTATATAATTTTTCATAATTATATAAATTTCCTAGTTCGATATATTAGTTAAAATATTACATTTTAACTTATATTATTTTCATGCATCGTTTATATATCATATGTGACTACAATGGGTTTGTTAAAAATAATATATTTTTAACTTGTTTTGATATATATTATTTCCATATATATGTGTTTATAATATACATGACCAATGGTACCGTTTGTTAAGTATTATACTTGTATAAATATCCCCAAGTATAGGTATAGTTGTATCATGAGTATTTTGCGTATTTAATTTCATATTCTCATAACTAAGTATAATATTTGTATAAGGATATGTTTACCAAGTGTTGGTAGTATATGTTGGCATGTATTTGTACGTAAAGGAATACGTATTTTCTTGCTTTCTTAAAATACTCATTTTTAAGAAAAGTTCATAGAATTTTATATGTTTATATTTTAGGCTTGGAAAATACTTGTATTCACATATATCTTAAAAATAGTTTAATTTTAAGATCAAGTCTAGAAAATATATATTTTTAGTTTCCACCAAAATAATATATTTTAAGACGTTTGTGAAATATATATTTTATTCACTTCCAACATTATACATTTTTGTGATTGACAAAAATATAGTATATTTTATACACTTGTAAAAATATATACTTTGTCATTTGTTCGGTTTGAAAATATAGTTTAGCAAGCTTTGTTATAATAAAATTTTAATTCCGGAATATTCATATAGTTTGTCCAATAAGTCCAATTGTCCAAATAGTCCAATATTTGAGTCCAAGATATATATATATATATATATATATATATATATATATATATATATATATATAGGGTGGAGTTATTGTAAAAAAGACCAAAAGTGTGAGAAAGGTAAGAAAGAATCTCAGCCATTAGATCTAAATTAACTGAAAAGGGTATAATTGTAAATGCATTAACAAATTCAAATATGGTAATCCTTGATTTAAGGATTTGGAGAGAGAAAATCCTTGATTTAAGGACTTATAACCGTCCATAATCAGAGCATGTTCATGACATGGTGTTTTAAATAAATTCATAGTTCAATTCATGGTGTTTTTACAAAATAATATAACACCATTCAGTAAACAAAATATAACACCATTCAGTACACAAAATAACACCATTCAGTACAAGATATAACACCATTCAGTAAACAAAAAATAACACCATTCAGTAACGAAAATATAACACCATTCAGTAAACAAAAATATAACACCATTCAGTAACGAAATATAACACCATTCAGTAACGAAATATAACACCATTCAGTAACGAAATATAACACCATTCAGTAACGAAAAAATAACACCATTCAGTAAATAATATAACACCATTCAGTAACGAAATATAACACCATTCAGTAACGAAAAATAACACCATTCAGTAACGAAAAATAACACCATTCAGTAAAAGAAAAAAACACCATTCAGTAAAAGAAAAAACACCATTCAGTGAAGAAAATAACACCATTCAGTAAAGAATATAACACCTCTGTATCATCTTCACCACTTCCCGGCACCACCACTGCCGCTCCGCCGCCGCTGTCGTGTAGGGAGAGAGATCCGCACCACCACTGCCGATCCGCACCACCACTGCCGATCCGCATCACCACTTCCGGCACCACCACTGCCGCACCACCACTGCCGATCCGCACCACCACTGCCGCTCGCCGCCGCTGCCGCTCGCCGCCGCTGTTCGAGCAATTAGAGAGATAGACGAAATTGTAGAGAGAGAGAGAAACTGTTCGATCGATTGGAGAGAGAGATCGGAATTGTAGGGATTTTGATTTACAGTTTCCTATTTTGAATGGATATAAAGACTTTATTACCCCTAGAATTTTCAATTCAGTCCAAAAAATAAAACAAATTTTACAATTTGGTCCCTATTAATCTCAACCATTAGATCAAAGATCTAATGGTGTAGATTCTTTCTTACCCTTCTCACACTTTTGGTCTTTTTTACAGGATCCTTTACCTATATATATATATATATATATATATATATTCTTGTAATTCCCTGTAATTTTTTAATTACAAATTTTATTGTATTTGTTTGGGTATATTATTTCAAGTCCCAAATTTTAATATAACTAATACAAGTAATATACACATAGCACATAGTTTATGTGACCTGTAAATATATATTTTCCTAAAATATATATTTATAACCATTTTATTTCTTGAAAACCATACCTTCTTGGCTTGTATTTTTATACAAAAATTGTGGGAATTTTTACACTTATTATTTTTGAACAAGCTTTCTTATAAGAATCCTGTAAACAAAATATTTTCTAAGTGTTTGAATTTTATAAAAATTTGGCCATAGTTCTCTTTAGAAAATGGAGTTTCCATGTTTTAAAATATATCATTTTCTTTTCAAAATTCATCAACAATTTCCCACAACACTTTACATCATAATATATCACTAAATATACTAAGATGAACCTGTGAACATGTAGTATTTTTGTATGGTTTTTAAGTATGTTTGTTTGCTTAAAAATCATACTTATTTTATAATTTTACCAAACTTTTTAGAAAACTATTTATGAACTTGTTTTCATCTCCATCTTTCAGAAAGTCAAAAATTTGTATGTAACAACTTACAAACCTTAACAATTTAAATCTTTCAAGTTCATTCATTTTTCAAGTAAACCATACTTTGTATGTAGTAAAAATCTACACTTTAACAACTTCATTTTCAAGTTCATACATCCTTCAAGAAACCATATATTATGTGTAACTAGTTCTACACTTTAACAAAATTCATTTTTCATGTTCATTCTTCTCATAAAACATGTTCAACATAGATCTTTCAAGATCCTTATGTATGCTTGTTAGATCATGTTTCTAATCATCATCTAACAAGTCTTTATGGGATGTTCATCATCATACACACAAACCATCAACTAAGCAACTTCGTAACACATCATAAACAACTTGTTTTCTTGTGATTTTTAGTTTGATTTAAAGTGTTCATCATCTTGGTTTTGTAAGATCTTTTAGATGTTAAGTTATACAAATGCTACATCTACATAAACAAGATGAAAAATGGGTGTTCAAGGGACTTACTACTAGCACAAGGCTAGGGAAGAAACAAGAAGATGAAGATGAAGAAAAGTGATGGATAATATAGCTCCCGAGAGAGGTCCTTCATCTTCTATGGCTTGACACCTTCCTAAATATGCTTGATACACCTTAGAGATTACTTGGAATAGCTTGGAATTGATTGAAGATGATGAGAGGGGGTGGGTTATGTTCGGCCGAGAGTGGGAGAGGGATAAGGAGAGTGTTGTGATTTTTTTTGTGTGAGTTGGAAATGAGAAGGTTGAAGTGTAGATAAGGTCTTTTAACCCTTGTATCATACTTTCCCTCCTTCACATTAACCATAGGTTCAAGATTAAGGATCTTTGACTAATAAAGTGATTAGTCAACATGATGAAGGTGGGTGGGTCCCCTTGGGGACGGTCACGGGGGGGGGGGGGGGGTGCTTGATTTGTTTAAAATTTTCTAAGTGTTTAAAGATTATGATAAGTATCACTTAGTAGTGTAGTCATGTGTTTAGGGGTTTTTGAAGTAATTCATGGTGTTTGGTGAATTACACTAGCTTAATGTTGCTAGAATATGTTAACTAGTTTGTATTTTGTGTCAAGATAGTAATCGGGTGTTTGTTTCGTTATCGGATCACTAAAAGATCAACTTTGGTAACTTGTATAGCATGACGTGTTTTTATGTCTTGATAATGTTCCCGATACTTTTTAAGTTATTCTGGGTATTCATACATCACTTCTGAACATTACATGAACTAGTGAATGCTGAATTTCTGCGGAATTATGCTGATTTTGTCATTTATAGCTAGTTTCGGGTAGTTTTTTGTCACAGCCCCCGTCCCTTAACAACCCAGGAACGGGCGGTCGCGACCAGTTTTAGTGGTATATGTGTTTATTAAATTGGCAGCGGAAAGTTTCATCAGGACCGTAGTTAGGAAATATTTTATCAGAGTTAAACACCAAAAATATTTAAAATAAAGAAATGGGATAAAACCCAAGTTTATCTGATAATACATTTATAAGTGGGACAAAACCCGATTTTTCATTTTGATACATTTATAAGGAATTATCCCAATTATTGAAAACAATTCTCCTTTTTTAATTAGGTAACTTTTATTGCCACTTTTCTAAGCCTTCAGTGCTCTCCAGCTGGCTTTTATTGGCTTCACACTAAGTTACCTGAAACACGTGTTTAAAACATTTTATCAGCAGAAAATACTGGTGAGTGAATCCCAGTTTAATCAAAACAAGTTTTATCAGTCTACAGCATTGAGGGCGGTCGCGCAATTACATTTGTTTCCATCTACTTTAATTACCACCCACGGTACTGTCAACCCGACTTGTGGTCATGTTACTACTCACAATGTAGTAACAAATTTTGTATACAAAACCCCAACATACCGACGATAATTGTAGAATACAAATACTCAATCACTGTTTAATATAATGTTAATCATATGAGGTTTTGTAAAAACAATTTGCAAAAAAGGAGATTACTCACAAAAAGGTGTACACAAAAAGAGGATTACTCACATTGCTATTTTAGGTTTTTCCCTGTGGCTTCCTGGTTATAATCTATAAATTTAAATAATGCACACGTGTTAGTATAATAACCCAATTTTACATTAGTTATACCCTCCCCGAGACAGAACTCCAACGACTACGTCGGGCAAAGCCTCGACAGCCATTATGGAGCACTAGATCGATCGGGCAGCGTATCTAATACGTAACCGGGGTTAAAATACTTACAACGAGGCAGAGCTTCGCGAATTAGGGGGTATTATACTCGAGTATTATTCCTACGCTTCAGAAATTTAGAGAGAAATTTGAGTTGTTAGCGAATTGAAATGAAATGCCGAAGGTCCCTATTTATAGTGCCTGATCCGGCCTTGCTCACGCCCCGCGAAGGAAACAATAAGGGCTTTGGCAGCCCGCGAAGGCCTTAAAGGCGGCAACGAGTGTGCTGAGTCATCCCGGGTTCTGACGCGTGTCCTGCCACGTGGCGGCACCAGGTGCCGGCCTGATGTTGATCTGTCGCGGCCCGCGTAAACCTTCACTGGCTACGTCGCAGCCTGCGAGCGAATATTAAATTTCGTTTTTATTTAATTTTTTTTATAAAAATAAAGGTATTTAGGGCCATTTTCGTATACGGGGTGTATTTTAGGACATTTGGGGGTGTCTAAAATATTTTACGGAGGGTTGTTATAACTTGGGTATAACTCCTGGACTATTTAATAAAATATATAATGCACTCGCATTAAGTATAGTAACCCAATTTAATTTTATCCCTACGTCACGAGACAGAACCCCAACGAACTTAGTCAGGCAGAGCCTTGACATGCGTTGGTGGGTCATAAATCAATCGGACAGGGTATTGACTTAGTGATCAGGGGTTACAATACTTAAAATGGGACAGGGCTTTGTAGAATTTAGGGGTGAATTACTAAAGAAAAAGGGAGTTATTAAAAAGACATAGAGATCGAGAGGGAGGAACTGAGCATTTAGAAAGGTTGAAAGTATCTGCTATATATATATATACTAAATGTTGTTACTTGGAGTTCACGTAAAGCTTTGTCTGGTCTTTCGAAATTGAGCCACGTACCTTATCCCTTTAATTCCTTTCTTTGATATCCACGTACTGACCTTTCATTCTACATATACATGTTTTTCAATTTTCATAAATTAGTTTTTCTTTTTAATTATTATAATTTTATTATTTTATATATTATAATTAATTCAGCTGCTTCACTTATTTGGCGCGTATAACTTCTAAAATATAACGTTTTATAAAACAGTGAATATGTCATTAGAACGAGAATAATCTTATCTACATTTTGAACCAAGTTTCATTAAAAACGGGGTAGGTTCAAATGTAATGTATTTTTTTATAAAACGGTTACTAGCCCCGTCTAGGTACTTCATTTTTCTAACAGTCAACTTACCCATGATCTATTCGTGTAATAACTTTATTTTAAAATTTTGGGAATGTTACATTTTTAGTGTTTGACTATCTCTCGGAAAGTATTAACATAATCCCATATTTTCTCACATGAGTTTTAGTATGATATTGACTCTGGACCTCAATCTGTGTCCTAAATATGTCATTTAGCTGAGTACTGAATGTGACAACTCGTATTTCAGAACCCATCTTTGTATTAATGTAACGTATGTAAACACTATGTGATTTTGTGAACTGGATGATTAATGAAATGTTATGTGAATATGTGTTGTATGTATTAGAGTCACATGAAATAAACCGATCGCACAACAACCCGAACGCACAAGCCTTTGGGCTGTGGTTCCTTAACACTCTCGGCCCACACCCTTATGGTGATGAAAACCGGATGGGCAGCCCATTAGGAGGATTCGGCCCACTCACTTGTGTCGCATAACTCATGAGGGGAGTGTATACTCCTCATTTGTTGCAAATCTCATAACACACAAACCTTACTCCTCTCCTATTGAAGCCGACGGCAAGCATACCCATCTCTTTCTTACTTGGATTGATCTAGTTCTTCTCTCAACCGGTTAGTGTTTTGTTATTGATTGCTTGTTGAATGATGTTATGATTTATATGATTCTATAAATTGATTTGTAATGATACATGATTAGTTATGAATGATGAGGTGGGTGTTCAAGTAATCGGTTCATATGTGTTGCATGACTTGAATAAATTATGATTGGTAATTATGTAATGTAGATGTAAATCGGCTGTAATTGATTAGTATGTTTTACCAAAGGTGATTGCTTGTTGAGTTAAAGATTTTGAAGTTAATTCGATGAAGATGATGATGAGTTGTTAGGGTTCATATGAAATAATGATAATAAAACCTTGTTTTGATCGATTAGGAGATGGTTAGAAACTGTTGATAGTGTTGATTGATTTTGTGCAATTATGGAATCTGTTAATTGGTCAAACGAATTGATTTGATAATATTATAACCGATTGTAAGATTTTAGGAATAATCAAACAAATCACACAAGACCCCTAGTCGCACAAGAGCTGATCGCACAAGCTCTTGGATCGCACAAGATCAGGTCACACAAGACCTGATCTGATCGCACAAGGTGCGTCGCACAAGACGGGGTACAAACACATAAAGCACATAGTGCTGTTTTATTATGCATGATCGCACAAGACTTGTGGATCACACAAGATAGTGACGATCGCACAAGGCTTGGGTCTCACACGAACTGCATTACTGTTGGGCCTCAAAGCCCAAGTTCAGTCGCACAAGATGTTCCGAGTCGCACAAGACCAACTGGACCGCACAAGTTAAATTATGTTTACTTGTTTGGGCCGTATGCATGTTAGATCTGCTTGTTGATTGGGCCGGGTGTTTAACTGAATCGCACAACATGATGTGGGTCGCACAAGGCTGTGCTGACCGCACAACATGTTGGGTCGGGGTGTTTAGTTGGGTTATGTTAGTGAACCGCACAAATGGTTTGGCCCAAACTATTGAATCGCACAAGCTTGAATATGTTATGTACTTGACTGTTAATGTGTTGCCATGATCAATACGTGTTCGTAACCTGATAGCTTATGTGTAAACATACATGCACTTCTTGAACCTAGACCTGACTTGTATGGTAACCATGTTAGGACGTGGTTGACCTCTAGCAGCTCGATTGACCTTTCGTTTATCTGCCGAGCTAACCTAAGGTGAGTTCATACTTTCTACAAAGCATGGGATTCCCAGGGGTTGGGAATGGGTTAAGGAATATGGATTCCTCGTCCTTCTTGGGTAGGACAGTAAGGGTTCAGGAATGTAATTCCTCGTCCTCATGGACAGTTAAATTTCACTAGACCTAAACTCTATCACGAAGTCCCTCCTTTTTATATCGACTTAATCGTCGGGCCAATGGCGAGCGGGTCATTAGTTAGATAGCGCTATTTAGGTCTGACAAGCCTCACACCGTGCCGCTGAGGACGGGCGTGAACTAATGGATCTGGGCACGTCAATGATGATAGACATTGACGCTAAGGGCACATAAACATGACTAAAGTCAGTGGTCAATATGGTAACGAGTCTAGTAGTATATACATGGGGTAGCCCCCACGGTCAGAGAGCCAGATAATCAAACAAGGGGTAGCCCCCACGGCTAGATAGCCAGAGTAAACGGGATTAAACAAAACACGTTTTCAACTATGGGGTAACCCCCACGGCAGGGATGGCAGTTAAAGGAAACTGTTTTTGGAACAACTTAAAACGAACACCCAACTGTGAACTCGCTCAACTTTGTTGTTGACTCGTTACTACATGCTTTGCAGGTTAATAGGTACTTAGCTGGAGCTTGCATGGGGAAGAGTCATTGTGGGACATGGACAGCTGTGTGCCATGTTAAACTTTGAAACGTTTAAACTTATGTTTTGGTTTTAAACTTTATGCTTCCGCTTGCAACTTAAACTATGTTTTGTTTGGACACCAATTGTATTGGTTGGTTTTTATATTACTTACATACTTGTTCAATATGATTGGTGGCTGGATCCTGGTCAGTCACGCCTCCAAGCGGTGATACTCCGCAGGTGGATTTTGGGGGTGTGACAGATTGGTATCAGAGCCATTGGTTATAGTGAACTTGGTTTTAATAAGGGAAATAGTTTTTGTTAAAACCAGACTATAACCTGTACAGTGCTCAACAATCCACAACGACGCTTCGCTCCACGTGCAAGACTCGACATTCTAGGTGATATGGTTTCTGTTTTATTGCCTACTTGCTAGATTACATAGAACTTTGCTTATGGTATGCTTAGATAAACGTAGCAACGACAGTTTGAAAACACATGTGTGCTTACTCTCTTCTGTCATCGCACTTTCGCGAACCCCTCTCTCACTCATGTTTCCTTTGATATGAAGATCATGAGTGGACACGTTAACATGACTCAAGCCCAGTTGACGGCTTTGATTAACCAACAAGTTGCTGCGGCACTTGCAGCCGCACAAGCAGGAGGTATACCCTGCAGTTTAAACTCACTCTAGGATCTTTAGGTCCTACTCTCGTAAACCAACACTTGTGCTTAACCTTGTCCCTTCTTACACCCACGACAGGTCAACATGCTCCGCCACCTGTGTGCACCTTCAAAACTTTTATGGACTGCCGACCTACTACTTTCAGCGGCACTGAAGGAGCTGTAGGCCTCCTCCACTGGTTCGAGAAACTCGAATCTATCTTTGAGATGTGTGAATGCCCTGAGGCTCGCAGGATGAAATATGCTACTGGTACTCTTGAGGGTATAGCGCTCACGTGGTGGAACGCTCAGGTCCAAATACTGGGGTTAGTTGCTGCTAACGCCACCCCCTGGAACGATTTTAAGGAATTGATCAAGGAAGAATACTGCAGTCGTGATGACATTCATAAGCTGGAGGTAGAGTTTTTCAACTTAAAGATGACAGGGTCAGAGATCGAAGCATATACGAGAAGATCAAACGAGTTGGCTATTCTATGTCCTACTATGGTAGACCCTCCCATTAAACGTATCGAACTGTATCTCAAGGGTTTAGTGCCAGAGATTCAAAGTCACGTGACCTCAGCAAATCTTGGCACCATTCAACAGATCATCAAGTTGGCTCATCGTCTCACGGATCAGGCGGTGGAGCAGAACAGGTTACCAAAGCGCATTAGTGCTACTACTTCTGATACTCCCAGCGACAACAAGCATAAGTGGGATGGAACTTCAAGCAAAGGTTCAACTTCTGTTCAGTCTCAGTCTCAGCAGAGAAGGACTGACGACTACAAGAGCCCTAGTCAGCAATCAACTGGTAACCAAAGTCAAGGTGGGTACAGGGGAATTCACCCCAAATGCAATCGCTGTAACCTACACTACAGCGGGCCATGCACCAGGAGTAACTGTCATCGGTGCAACAAGCCAGGCCACGCCACAAAGGATTGCAGAAGTTTATACCCCGCAAACCAGAATCGTCAGCAACAACAAGCCCCACAACGCCAGCAGCAGCAGCAGCAAGGCATCAACAAAGGATGCTTTCAGTGTGGAGCTGAAGGCCACTTCAAGAGAGATTGTCCCCAACTGAACCGGAACCAGAACAACAACAACAATAATAACAACCAGGGGAACGGAAACAACGGGGGTAACAACGGCAATGGTGCAAGGGGTCATGTGTTCGTTATTGGCCAGGGTGAAGCGAGGAATGATCCCAATGTTGTGACGGGTAAGTTCCTACTGGACGACTTTTATGTTACTGTCTTATTTGATTCGGGTGCCGATACTAGCTACATGTCCTTAAAAGTTAGTCAAATGCTTAAGCGTACCCCAACACTATTGAACACCAAGCACACTGTAGAGTTAGCTAATGGTAAAAGTTTAGAGGTCACACACGTAGTCAAGGGTTGTAAACTTGTTCTTGCTGGTCACACTTTCTCTATCGACCTCCTTCCTATCATCCTGGGTAGTTTCGACGTTGTCATTGGGATGGATTGGTTATCCCAACACCAAGCAGAGATTCTTTGCAACGAGAAGATTGTCCGTATTCCTCGCTCAGAGGATGAACCTCTTATGATTCGTGGCGACAAGAGTGGTGCTGTTGTGAGCATCATCTCTTTCCTTAAGGCCCAAAAATGTTTGCGAAAGGGCCACACTGCTATCTTGGCCCTCGTTACTGACACCTCGAAGAAAGAGAAGAAGATAGAAGATTTTCCGATTGTGCGTGACTTTCCTGAGGTATTCCCTGAGGAATTACCTGGTCTTCCGCCTCATAGACAAGTCGAGTTTCAAATCGAGCTAGCTCCTGGAGCAGCACCTATAGCTCGTGCACCTTATCGCCTAGCTCCATCAGAAATGGAAGAACTGTCCACGTAACTACAAGAGCTTTTGAATAAGGGTTTTATTCGTCCTAGCTCTTCGCCTTGGGGAGCTCCAGTGCTATTCGTGAAGAAGAAAGACCGTACCTTCAGAATGTGCATCGACTACCGTGAACTCAACAAGGTGACCGTGAAGAATTGCTACCCTCTTCCACGTATTGATGACCTATTCGACCAGCTGCAAGGGTCGAGCTTCTATTCAAAGATTGATCTAAGATCGGGATATCACCAGCTGAGAGTCCGGGAAGAGGACGTCTCCAAAACAGCCTTTAGAACTCGTTATGGACACTACGAGTTTTTAGTTATGCCTTTTGGGCTGATAAACGCACCTGCGGTTTTTATGGATCTTATGAACAGAGTGTGCAAGCCCTACCTAGATAAGTTCGTTATAGTTTTCATCGACGACATCCTGATCTATTCTAAGAGTCAGCAGGAACACGAGCAGCATCTATGACTTATTTTAGAACTTCTTCGAACGGAGCAACTGTATGCGAAGTTCTCGAAATGCGACTTCTGGCTTCGTGAAGTCCATTTCCTAGGCCATGTGGTAAACAAGGATGGGATTCACGTTGATCCATCCAAGGTAGACTCGATCAAGAACTGGCCTGCGCCCCGTACACCAACAGAAATTCGCCAATTCTTGGGTTTGGCCGGTTACTACAGAAGGTTTATCAAGGACTTCTCCAAGATTGCGCAACCTCTCACTTCGCTAACTCAGAAAGGTGTCACCTATCGTTGGGGTGATGCACAGGAAACTGCGTTTCAACACTTAAAGGATAGACTTTATAGCGCCCCTATCCTCTCATTGCCTGAAGGCACAGACGATTTTGTGGTGTATTGCGACGCATCCATTCAGGGACTTGGATGTGTGTTGATGCAACGTCACAAGGTCATTGCTTATGTGTCACGTCAACTAAAGGTTCACGAAAGGAACTACACTACACATGATTTGGAGCTGGGAGCTGTTGTTTTCGCACTCAAGATATGGAGACATTACCTGTACGGTACCAGGTGCACCATTTACACCGATCACAGGAGTCTCGAGCATATCTTCAAGCAAAAGGAGTTGAACATGCGTCAACGTCGATGGGTCGAGTTATTGAATGATTACGAATGCTCGATCAAGTACCATCCAGGCAAAGCCAATGTTGTGGCTGACGCCCTCAGTCGAAAGGACACTACGCCTAAGCGCGTGCGAGCATTACAACTCACCATTCAGTCTAGTCTTCCTTCACAGATACGAGATGCTCAGGTAGAAGCATTGAAACCAGAAAACGTCAGGGCTGAAGCCCTACGTGGCTCAAGGCAACGGTTAGAACAAAAGGAAGACGGTGCATACTATGTAACAGGATGCATTTGGGTCCCACTCTATGGCAACCTATGAGAGCTTGTGATGGATGAAGCACACAAGTCTCGCTACTCAGTACATCCTGGTTCAGATAAGATGTACCACGACTTGAAAACCACGTATTGGTGGCCTAGCATGAAAGCTCACATAGCAACTTACGTTAGCAAATGTTTGACTTGCGCGAGAGTCAAGACTGAATATCAGAAACCATCGGGCCTACTCCAACAACCAGAGATACCACAATGGAAATGGGAGCAAATTTCCATGGATTTCGTTACTGGCCTACCTAGATCTCAACGAGGGAATGATACTATTTGGGTGATCGTGGATCGACTCACAAAGTCTGCACACTTCTTGGCTATCAAGGAAATGGATAAGTTCTCCACTCTAGCAGACGTATATCTTAAGGAAGTTGTCTCGAGGCACGGGGTGCCGACCTCTATTATCTCTGATCGTGATGCATGTTTTACTTCTGAATTGTGGCAAGCAATGCACAAGTCCTTTGGCTCACGTTTAGACATGAGCACAGCTTATCACCCGCAAACGGATGGGCAGTCTGAACGCACCATCCAGACACTTGAAGACATGCTTCGTGCATGTGTTATCGATTTTGGCAACGGCTGGGAAAAGCACCTACCATTAGTGGAGTTCTCGTATAATAACAGTTACCACACCAGCATCCAGGCCGCTCCGTTTGAGGCATTGTACGGGCGTCAATGCAGATCACCTCTTTGTTGGGCAGAGGTGGGGGATAGTCAGATCACTGGCCCAGAACTTGTGGTAGACACAACAGAAAGGATTGCTCAAATACGACAACGAATGGAGGCAGCTCGTGACCCTCAGAAAAGCTATGCAGATAAGGGCAGGAAACCACTCGAGTTCCAGGTTGGGGATCGAGTGCTACTCAAAGTCTCACCCTGGAAGGGTGTTGTTTGTTTTGGCAAACGAGGCAAACTTAATCCACGGTACGTTGGACCGTTTGAAATCATAGAGAAAATAGGCAAACTGGCCTACAAACTGAACCTACCAGCAGAACTCAGTGGAGTTCACAACGTTTTCCACGTGTCGAATCTGAAGAAGTGTCTCTCAGATGAGACCCTCATAGTTCCTTTGAAGGAGCTCACTATCGACGACCAGTTGCGATTCGTCGAGGAACCAGTAGAGATTACTGGTCGAGATGTGAAGATTCTCAAGCGTACTAGAATACCTCTCGTTCGAGTTCGTTGGAACTCCCGTCGTGGCCCAGAGTTCACCTGGGAACGCGAAGATCAAATGAAACAAAAGTATCCCCAATTGTTCGAAACCAGTACAACCACTACTGAGGCTGAAGCTACTACGGAATTTCGGGACGAAATTCCAGATCAACGGGGGGAGGATGTGACACCCCAGGAAAACCAGGAAAACAATGCAACTTCACTAGCTTCCTCAGTGAGTACGTACCAAATTTCGGGACGAAATTTCTTTCAACTTGGGGATAATGTGACAACTCGTATTTCAGAACCCATCTTTGTGTTAATGTAACGTATGTGAACACTATGTGATTTTGTGAACTTGATGATTAATGAAATGTTATGTGAATATGTGTTGTATGTATTAGAGTCACATGAAATAAACCGATCGCACAACAACCCGAACGCACAAGCCTTTGGGCTGTGGTTCCTTAACACTCTCGCCCCACACCCTTATGGTGATGAAAACCGGATGGGCAGCCCATTAGGAGGATTCGGCCCACTCACTTGTGTCGCATAACTCATGAGGGGAGTGTATACTCCTCATTTGTTGCAAATCTCATAACACACAAACCCTACTCCTCTCCTCTTGAAGCCGACGGCAAGCATACCCATCTCTTTCTTACTTGGATTGATCTAGTTCTTCTATCAACCGGTTAGTGTTTTGTTATTGATTGCTTGTTGAATGATGTTATGATTTATATGATTCTATAAATTGATTTGTAATGATACATGATTAGTTATGAATGATGAGGTGGGTGTTCAAGTAATCGGTTCATATGTGTTGCATGACTTGAATAAATTATGATTGGTAATTATGTAATGTAGATGTAAATCGGCTGTAAATGATTAGTATGTTTTACCAAAGGTGATTGCTTTTTGAGTTAAAGATTTTGATGTTAATTCGATGAAGATGATGATGAGTTGTTAGGGTTCATATGAAATAATGATACTAAAACCTTGTTTTGATCGATTAGGAGATGGTTAGAAACTGTTGATAGTGTTGATTGATTTTGTGCAATTATGGAATCTGTTAATTGGTCAAACGAATTGATTTGATAATATTATAACCGATTGCAAGATTTTAGGAATAATCAAACAAATCACACAAGACCCCTAGTCGCACAAGAGCTGATCGCACAAGCTCTTGGATCGCACAAGATCAGGTCACACAAGACCTGATCTGATCGCACAAGGTGTATCGCACAAGATGGGGTACAAACACATAAGGCACATAGTGCTGTTTTATTATGCATGATCGCACAAGACTTGTGGATCGCACAAGATAGTGCCGATCGCACAAGGCTTGGGCCTCACATAAACTGCATTACTGTTGGGCCTCAAAGCCCAAGTTCAGTCGCACAAGATGTTCCGAGTCGCACAAGACCAACTGGACCGCATAAGTTGAATTATGTTTACTTGTTTGGGCCATATGCATGTTAAATCTGCTTGTTGATTGGGCCGGGTGTCTAACTGAATCGCACAACATGATGTGGGTCGCACAAGGCTGTGCCGACCGCACAACATGTTGGGCCGGGGTGTTTAGTTGGGTTATGTTAGTGAACCGCACAAATGGTTTGGCCCAAACTATTGAATCGCACAAGCTTGAATATGTTTTGTACTTGACTGTTAATGTGTTGCCATGATCAATACGTGTTCGTAACCTGATAGCTTATGTGTAAACATACATGCACTTCTTGAACCTAGACCTGACTTGTATGGTAACCATGTTAGGACGTGGTTGACCTCTAGCAGCTCAATTAACCTTTCGTTTATTTGCCGAGCTAACCTAAGGTGAGTTCATACTTTCTACAAAGCATGGGATTCCCAGGGGTTGGGAATGGGTTAAGGAATATGGATTCCTCGTCCTTCTTGGGTAGGACAGTACGGGTTCAGGAATGTAATTCCTCGTCCTCATGGACAGTTAAATTTCACTAGACCAAAACTCTATCACGAAGTCCCTCCTTTTTATATCGACTTAATCGCCGGGCCAATGGCGAGCGGGTCATTAGTTAGATAGCGCTATTTAGGTCTGACAAGCCTCACACCGTGCCGCAGAGGACGGGCGTGAACTAATGGATCTGGGCACATCAATGATGATAGACATTGACGCTAAGGGCACATAAACATGACTAAAGTCAGTGGTCGATATGGTAACGAGTCTAGTAGTATATACATGGGGTAGCCCCCACGGCCAGAGAGCCAGATAATCAAACAAGGGGTAGCCCCCACGGCTAGATAGCCAGAGTAAACGGGATTAAACAAAACACGTTTTCAACTATGGGGTAACCCCCACGACAGGGATACCAGTTAAAGGAAACTGTTTTTGGAACAACTTAAAACGAACACCCAACTGTGAACTCGCTCAACTTTGTTGTTGACTCGTTACTACATGCTTTGCAGGTCAATAGGTACTTAGCTGGAGCTTGCATGGGGAAGAGTCATTGTGGGACATGGACAGCTGTGTGCCATGTTAAACTTTGAAACGTTTAAACTTATGTTTTGGTTTTAAACTTCATGCTTCCGCTTGCAACTTAAACTATGTTTTGTTTGGACACCAATTGTATTGGTTGGTTTTTATATTACTTACATACTTGTTCAATATGATTGGTGGCTAGATCCTGGTCAGTCACGCCTCCAAGCGGTGATACTCCACAGGTGGATTTTGGGGGTGTGACACTGAACCCCTGTCAGCACTACTAGTCTATCTGATAAGTGTACTAGTTAATTCTGAGCACTGTCTAAATTGTTTCAAGTCGTGACCAATAAAAATGAATAACATGAATCATAAAATGTATTTGTGAGTTCTCTAAATGTATGTTGTGAAATCATGCACTTCAGATGTTCAAAACACATAACCAGATAATATTAAACACTGCTTTAATGGTACGGAAATTACCCGAAAAATGTCAGTTGCCACAGTAATTTACCAAAAAGATCATAAACATGAATAGAAGACTCTATGCAACTTAAGATTAGAACTGTAAGGTATAAAATTGACATTTTAGTAATTTCTACACGACTATAACCTGCCACCAGATCTTGAATTTCAATTTTATTATATTAATATTGCAAGTTTTATAAATCATCTTCAGCAACACCTGCTTTTTGGTATAAAACTACAAGATGCTTATTCTTGTTTTCTCATATCTGAGTAATCGCTTATATATAGTTTAATACATGTCTTTGAGTATTAATGATTATAGTGCCCTACACTAACACTACCAATGAAACACGGGCAGTTTTTCTATGTAGGTTGGCTTTCTAAACATGGTATTACTAATTTAATTTCAAGAGATATACTTGATGGAGATATCTGACAATACTATGCACAATCCTTGATGTGTGATATTTAGTCAGTAAAATGTGGAAGTTACAAAGTGATGAGTAGTTGAATTTGATGTTTCTTGGCCACTAGCTATTGTTTGGGGTTTATTCTGGTCTATGTTCCTTTCATTTCGTAGATCATTGGTCTTCATCAAATCCATGTCATCTGCATACCTACATGCCTACTTACTGTATTTCCAAGCTCTAGTTTTACCTATTCCAAAACTTTGCCTTTACTGTCATTATCATAGGCCATTAGTAGTGCTTCACGTGCTCCAAATGGAGATTTCCCAGCAACTCTTCCTTATCTGAAGACATTAGAGATATCCATAACAATTGACAACTACACCTTGACTGTAGTCATCCGGATCCTCAAATGTTCTCCCAGTCTGGAGTCTCTCCATTTGATTATTCAAAAGGTAAAAAAAATGTTTGTGTATTTTAATCTTGAAGCATGTAGTCACACACTACTTTGGGTACTATGTATATTAGATTCTTCGCATACACATATAACATGATATACAATTGTGTGCCAAAGAAAGAGACTTGCACATTCACCAATCTTTTATATTCTTAATCTGTTATCTCAAATCATTAGCCATATTGACCCGCTTTCACATAATTGGGATGAAAGTGCACTTGAAGCAAACTATCTTTATGGGTGAAAAAAGCTTGACAAATTGAAAACATTTTTCAACATTCTAAACATTATTGTGGGTTTTGGCACCTCCACTAATACTTTTGTTTGATAATCTAGGAAATTTCTTGGCCTGAAATATGGGAGTTAGATGAAGTTTTGGTTCGTCATTGGGTCGACTTTCTTGAGTTTGATGGAGAAAAGCAGAAAGATATGGCTCGTTTTCTACTAGGACACGGAGATGAGTTGGAGGAAATGGTTTTCAGTTCGAGTGATAAAGTCAACTACCATGAAACTAAAGGTAAATGCAAATCCCAATTACCATCGAAATCTATCACACACGAGGGAAGCATGTCTTAGAGGGTGCGAATCGTGTGTTCAGTCTGACCGCCGGTTTGAGGGTGGAAAGCGGTACTTAGATTAAGAGTAGTACCGAGAGCGGATTGAAACGTTTCCCAAAGACGCGAGGTAAACCGACCATCGCGGTCAGGGATGATATCATGAGGAATCCTGTGTCGACATATAACTTCGTCGGTGTAGATCCGTGCTAATCATTCTACCTTAAAGTCTTCTCGTATCGGCATAAAATGAGCAGATTTAGTAAGACGATCAACGATAACCCAAATGCTATCGAGACCTGATGGCGTGCGCGGAAGTTTCGTTACGAAGTACATAGCTATACTCTCCCATTTCCACATAGGGATCTCGGGTTGCACGAGTAAGCCAGAGGGTCTTTGTTGTTCAGCCTTGACCTTAGAACAGGTCAGGCACTTCGAAACGTAGATAGCGATATCCTTCTTCATTCCAGGCCACCAATACCGAAGACGGAGGTCATGGTACATCCCCAGGATGAATGGAATATCAAGACTTATGGGCTTCAGTCAACAATATCTCCCGAAGGTTATTGCGACTTGGAATCCAGATGCGGTTGAGATAGTAGTAGATACCGTTCAATTTGGTGACAAGTTGGGTTTTAGCACCACACTTCTTCATTTCCTCTCACAAGGTGTTCTCAATGAAGCAGGCGTGCTGAGCGTCATGAATTAGAGCTTCGAGGTCATGTTGGGCGTGAGTATTACGAACGCTATGCAAATAGCTTCGTCAGCTTAGAGCATCGGCAACGATGGTAGCGAATCTCACAGTCGTAATCGTTGAGAAGTTCAACCCATCGGCGTTGGTGCATATTCAGTTCCTTTTGGTTTAAGATGTATTGCAGGCTCTTATGGTCGGTGAAGACCGTACACTTGGTACCGTAAAGGTAGTGTCGCCAAATCTTCAACGCAAAAACAACTGCACCAAGCTCGAGATCACGGGTTGTATAGTTCTTCTTGTGGATCTTGAGTTGACGAGAGGCGTACACGATAACCTTTTCCTGTTGCATAAGAACGCAACCGAGACCGAGGTTAGAGGCATCGCAATAGATTACGAAGTCATTGTTTCCGTCGGGTAAGGCGAGGATAGGAGCATTGCAGAGCATAAGCTTGAGAGTCTGAAAGGCTTGCTCTTGTTCGGTTCCCCAAACAAAAGACTTATCCTTATGCGTGAGAGAGGTAAGCGGAACGTCGATTTTAGAGAAATCTGCGATGAAACGGCGGTAGTAACCCGCCAATCCTAGGAACGAGCGAACTTCGGGCGGGGATTTTGGTGTAACCCAACTCTTAACAGCTTCAATCTTCGCGGGATAGACGTGAATACCTTGACTATTGACGATGTGACCGAGGAATTGAACCTCCTCAAGCCAAAATTCACACTTGGAGAACTTGGCATAGAGTCAATTCCCTTGGAGTAATTCGCAAACCAAACGAAGATGTTGCACATGTTCTGCTTTCGACTTCGAATAGATCAGGATATCATCGAGAAACACGATGACGAAATGATCGAGAAAGGGCTTACACACACGATTCATCAGATCCATGAAAACCGCGGGTGTGTTGGTTAAACCAAAGGGCATAACGACAAATTCGTAGTGGCTGTACCGGGTTCGAAAAGCGGTTTTGGGTATATCTTCCTCCTGGATTCGTAACTGATGGTAACCTGAGCATATATCGATCTTGGAAAAACACCTAGCACCTTGTAACTGATCAAACAAATCATCGATTCGGGGTAAGGGATAGCGATTCTTGATAGTAAGCTTATTCAGTTCCCTATAGTCGATGCACATCCGGAACAATCCGTCCTTCTTTTTGACCAAAAGGACAGGTGCGCCCCAAGGAGAGGTGCTAGGGCGAACGAAGCCTTTATCAAGCAATTCCTGGAGTTGACTCGAAAGTTCGCGCATTTCAGACGGAGCGAGGTGATAGGGAGCTTTAGCAACAGGGTTAGCTCCAGGAATGAGGTCGATACGTAAATCAATATCACGACTCGGGGGTAAACCAGGTAAATCGTCAGGAAAGACAGCAGGAAAATCACGAACCACAGGCACCTTATCCATTGCCTTCTTTTCCTTTTCCTCCGCTACTACGATGTGTGCCAAAAAGGCTTTGTATTCCTTTCGGAGATAATTGCTCGCTTGTATGCACGGCATGAGTTTGAGATCCTTAGATGATACTTCGCCATAGACGCAGAGTTGATCACCATTTGCGAGAGAGAAACGAATCATCTTATCAAAACAAACGACTTCAGCATGATTTTCGCGAAGAAAATCCATGCCTACAATGATATCAAAACTACCAAGTTGCATCGGAATAAGGTCGATCGGGGAGACGTGATTGTTGAGTTCAAGCGTACAATCACGTAGAACATAACTAACAGTGACGGTTCTTCGAGTGGCAACTTCTATGTCAAACGTCGAAGAGAGGTTAGCGCGTTTACGTTTTAGGAGCTTTTCGAATTCTAACGATTCAAAACAGTTATCGGCTCCAGTATCAAATAAACACGAAGCATATATACCGTTGACAAGAAATGTACCATTAACCACATTGTTGTCCGTTTGCACCTGGCGGACATTGATGTTGAATGCTCGTCTTCGGGCTGCTGGCTGTTGCTGCTGCTGTTGATGTTGTTGCTGCGCTGGTTGCTGCTGTGGCTCTTGCTTCACCACTCTGTTTGGGCAGACATTTGTGAAGTGGTTTGGATCACCACATGCAAAGCAGGCTCGTGTGTGAGCAGCGGGAGCAGGAGCTGCTTGTTGACCCTGAGGAGCGAGAAGAGGAGCTGGCAGTGTAAGAGCTTGAACTTGAGCTTGACGGGGACCAGTACGGAAGTTGGCGGTAAAGTGTCCGTATAGGTTGCAGTGAACACAAAATCGACAGGCGATCCCAACAAGATGATGGTAAGTACAAGTAGGGCACAGTGGGTACGGACCGGTATATGCACGCTTAGCCGGAGGTGCATTGGTCACTGGTGCTGCTACTTGGCGGTTCTGGTTCTGGGGTTGAGCAGGGACAACATTTAGTGGAGCGGCGGTGATGGCACAGTTCTTGTTGTTGTTGTTGTTCTTGCGCTTATGGCGTGAAGACTTAGAAGCTTGAGGTGTGGCGGGTTCAGAAGCGGTGGAAGCAGAGACCTGGTGGAGACTTTTGGTGGTGTTCTTGAAGTAACCAGCCCTAACTCGCTTGTCATTGATTTCCGCAGCGAGTAGATAAGTCTCTTCGATGGTGGTCGTCTTGGCGGCTTGCACGAAATCTGCAACACATTCAGGTAAATCGCGGATATATTTCTTGATTGTGATGTCGGGAGTTGAGACTTGGCCGGGACAAATGATGCTAAGCTGCTTAAAGCGAGCAGTAAGACCGACATTGTCGCCACCTTCTTGCTTAATGTTCCAAAACTCGTCCTCCAGCTTCTGAAGCTCATGAGGAGGGCAGAATTCCTTCATCATGATTTCCTTCAATTCCTCCCAAGTAAGCCCATACGCTGAGTTGTTCCCTCGTCTGTTCCTTTCGGCAGTCCACCAATCCAGAGCCCTGGACTGGAAAACGCCAGTTGCGTTGACAGTGCAGAGGTTATCGGGACAACCACTTTGGCGTAAAGTGACTTTAATCGAATTGAACCATTGAAACATGGCACTGGGCCCGTCTTCACCAGTGAAGTCTTTGGGGCCTCAGGCCTTAAACTGCTTGAAGCTAAAAGTAGACTTAGGCGAGTCAGTCCTAGATTCCTCAGAGGACTTGCTACCAATTTCATTGATCTCGCTGACAATTTGCGGAATGACCTTGGCCATTTCCTTGGCGACTAGCGAGTCGATGCGTTTATCAGCGTGGTTGCGGTGGGTAGCACGGGAGGTATGAGATCCAAACGGCGACATTGTCTGCAACAGACATCGTCATAGGACTCAGACTTGAAGCTAAAAGTAGACTTAGGCGAGTCAGTCCTAGATTCCTCAGAGGACTTGCTACCGATTTCATTGATCTCGCTGACAATTTGCGGAATGACCTTGGCCATTTCCTTGGCGACTAGCGAGTCGATGCGTTTATCAGCGTGGTTGCGGCGGGTAGCACGGAAGGTATGAGATCCAAACGGCGACATTGTCTGCAACAGACATCGTCATAGGACTCAGACGCGATTAATTCAAGTATAGTCTATTTTATCACCCAAAAGCTACTTTATATATAAAGCACAAGAACACGTTCACACATAGGCACGTAAGCACGTAGACACATACATCACATTGGCACGTAAGCACAGAAGCACATAACACGTGAAGCACAGAAACACATATTCAACTATATTTTGCCTGTATTCACGTACATATATTGCACGTATTCACCTATCATTCAAGTTCGCGATGCGCGTTCGAGGATAGCGGGAGCAAGTAACACAAGCGAGAAACACAACGAGTAGTGTAGCATCTGCGATTTGTTAGCGTGTTGAGATAAATGTGCAGTGCGAGCTGTGCGCGTTTATCAAAGCGATGAGCGGAAAAGCATATAAGTATCCAAAATCAAAACATAATAACATCTAAAACCACATAAAACACATAAAATCACACATAAAAGCGGTAATTCACAGAGTCAGCGGTTGCAAACTCAGAGTCGAAACACATAAACATATAAAAGCAGCGATTGCGGGCCTGAAATCGGAGCGTCTGGGTGTGAGACATCGACTACCCAAAGTGATTCGACTATTCACAAGGACTTCGAGTGCACGCTTTGGCCTATTAGATTGTGCTCTCTCACCGACATACGGTGAACGGCACGCATCCTTTCGGCTACCACGTGGACTAAGTCGTTGGAATCAATCGAGACTTTGGTGAGAGTTTTGTAAAACCAAATAGGGAGCGGGTCAAGTCATCAAGATTCGGGTTTCACCCCTAACTTAACAACTACATTCCTGTTTGATAGAATCACGAGAGAGATAGGGAGATCTGCGTCGAGATATGGATTTCACTCCTGACTCAACCCAAATTCTCGTGTTTATAATAAAAATGTGCATCGAACGAGCGATTTATTCATGAGTTTGTGGCTTTCACACATAATCTCGACCCAATCATTCGTTTGTTTTTGAAAAATCATGTGTGTCGTTAGCCTTAGGAAAGGCTAAGTGGTAGTGTTCGACCTTAGGAAAGGCCGATCTTGCACGAAGCTGTAGTATGCGGTGTTCGCGCAAGAATAGGTTCGAGGAAGTGTAACAGAAATATACTTGTGCAGAACCCCTACCGGGTTCGCACAAGGCGGTCTGTCGGTACTTAGACTATAGACTAGGTCATTTCTAAGAGGTTGACTTGGACTAGGTCGAGTCTTGCCTAATTCCCTATAGTTATGGCTCTGATACCAATCTGTCACACCCCAACCGATGGTGGAAACATCGGGGTGAGGCACTGAGCGAAACAGATTGTCCAGGAGAATCCATAACAACTATAATTACTAAATATTTAACGTCATGTCCCATACCATAACATATAAAGTAAAACAGTTATTACAGACATAGTTCTCAAAGACAATAACATTGTTCCAACAACTCAAATTTATTTAGTTTGTTTCTGGACCACCTAAGCTTGATTCCATGACATCCAGCAAATAAAAGCATCCTAAACACCTGTCACATACGTTAAAATAGGTCAATACACATAGTGTAAAGGTGCGCATACAAGTTTAATAGTATAATAGTAGCGAAAGCGATTTACGCATAACCAGCATGTAACACGTAGAAATGTGAAGCATGTAAGCTATCGACAATGAGATATGCACATACATGACTGCGAGTTGTAGAATGCGCAACACATATCACCACTATGACACGCGAAGAAATACCCTTAACAATCCCTGTCTACGACAGGTGTTGAGTCCAAACTATAGTACTATCGTTGCTAAGGTGTCAGGCAACAATCACTGTGTAAACATAACATACAAGCATTCATCGAATAACACGTATAACATGCAGAGTGGTTAGCGTATAAAAAGTGTGCATTGTGTATCGATGTGATTTGATATAGGTAACGTATGTAACACCCAAAAGTGAGTTAAGCAAAAAGGGATAGAGTATACTCACAGATCGTGTTTAGTAAATAAACACAGTCTTGGATTGAAGGGAGCGCTGGAGAGTTAGCCTGATCACAGTAAGACAGTATAAGCATTGAACAGTGTGTAAAACAGCGTGTAGGTGAGATGGGTGAACGAAGGGTGGTCTGATCGGATGGCCATCTGGACAGATGGTCATCCGGACAGATGACCGTTCGGTCGGATGGTCATTCGACTGAGAGAGGTGTGTTTGTAAAATGTTGAACTTTTGAAGTTTTCGTTGTAGTATAAGTAAATTCATTCGATCGGATGGTCATCCGGATGGATGGCCGTTCAATCGGATGGCAATTCGTTTAAGTGGAAGTTACAAAGGATTACATCTCCTATCCGGATAGTCATTTGATCGGATGGTCGTCCGATCGGATGACTATTCGTTTGGAAGCTGATATTCTTTGAAGTTTTGCAAAATTGATTAAGTGTTGAAATCACAAGTCACCTGGTCGAATAGTCGTTCAATCAGATGGTGGTCCGATCGGACGGCAATTCGTTCAGGCAACCGGTTTGTTTGAGAACTTGTAAAATCAGTTAAGTTTAGAAAGTTTGCAGTTTGACAGAGACGTTATGACGACGTGTTAAACAACGGAAATCACATCAAATCTAGGTCATCCGATCGGATGGGAATCACCCCGTTCGATCAGTAACTGTCCTTGACGGAGTTTCATGTTCAACCCGTGAATCGGTCGTCTCTCCGATAGAAATCCATTCTCAGATCGGTTCCCTACTGGAGAATGAGTAGAGAGCCTGAACGAGTCCAGATTCTAACGGTTTTAAGTGAAAAGTGAAAGATGTTGAAGAAAAGTTTAAAACTAGTGAAAAGTGTTTAGATCTTGAAGAATTCAGTGTAAAATCATATGGAAATCCTTTGGATCCGGACGGTTCTTGATGAAATGAGGTCATACTGTGATACCTGTGCCTCCATGGCCATCAAACAAATATCAAACCAATGAAATATTGTATTTCATACTTGGGATTTGTATAAATATGTGTATCATTTGCACATATCAATTCTTGTTTGATTTCGGGCTTTAAATCACTTTCTGGAAGGTCATACGCAAACTGGTGCATAAACACAATCAGTTTAACGTGACGTACACTCCGGAACTGTGACGTAAGCCAAACATACCCTAAATATCCTTTACATAACTTAGAAATAAATTTCGAAGGATTCGGTATGGCAAAAACATGTTTATTTGAACTAAAGAACTATTTACGACAAAACTGCGAAACTAACGTTGGTGACCACCAGGATAATATTTAAATCCCAAAAATATTCTGCTATGATTAAAATTTTATTTTAATCAGGTTCGTGTTGAAAAATAAATTAAAACGCCTAAAAACGTTATTTTTCAAGTTTAAGCGCGTACCGCGTGTTTCTGCACGACACAGTGCTTCTACTGCAAAACACGGACAACACAGCCAGTCTTGGCAACTGAAATTTAATTCAGTAATATTTTGGCGAGTTTATTTTTATAGAATAATAAAAATAATTTAGAACGCCATAAACCGGGATTTAAACGCTAGATAAAATACCCGGTATCCAGCTAAACACCCGTTTTAGCCTACATATGGCATGTTTATATAAAAACTTACACTTCACCCCCTCCCCCCATACATCTTACGGTCATATATATATATGGGGACCCACCAAATTTTGCAAGATATGGCAATATTTCCTTTGATCTTTGTATTGCCAAGTGTTAGTGCATGTCATGTCCATATCTCTACATAATCTCCTACATATATCTTCACAATCTAACCAAGATCATTCACACTCAACCTCTCTCTCCTCTCCCAACCATCCCCATCTCTCTCTCTCTATCTTCAAATCTTTAAGTCTTGTTCTTCACATTCAAGTCCCTTTCCTAGCAACCTTCAAGTTAGTGTGAAGATCTAAAGGTGATTCCAAGGTGTTCTCAAGTGATTCAAGCTTCCTATCATCAAAATCTCATCTCACAACCTACTTGAATCTTGAAGGTGTCACACCCTGGCTTTGCGGAAGCGTGGGTTTATTTGGTGTGACTTCTTAATACCATAGCAACAATCATAACCATACTATATGATAAAAACATGAGATATTCATCCATTAATAAAGTTAGAAAAATCCCATTTTCAACAATCGCAAAATAAGTTACAAACCTTAACTTGATTTAATTGAGTTCATAAAGACTTAGCAAAAGACTTTAAACAATACTAGGTTTAGGGATATGTAACCCGTCCAGGAAGAGGTTACACCTTCTAAACCCTGGATGACTTCTTTATTCAAACGCAGCTTGAAAATACGTGCATACCGTGCCAGATCCATTAGTTTCCTGAAATACATGTAGTTTGAAAAATCAACATAAAGTTGAGCGAGTTCATGTGTAAGTGAGTATGTATAAACCTTTGTAATAGGTTTGTATGTATGAAAATCCCTGGTATGTAGCAATTAAGGAAAAAGAGATCACCATTGGGTTGCAAAGCCAATGATATGTGTGAAGTGCTGTAGGAAGACTCAAACCTAGCGGATTTGTGCGTCGGGTACAAAGTCACCACCTGGTCCACTAAGCGGACTCAGGAGTGGGGCTCGCTACACCCAAATAGATCTATCACTACTGACCCTCGGTCCTACAATGAGGATTAATGGCCTCCAGTTCCCGCCTACCCACTCACATGATCTAAGTAGTAACCCTCCTTATGCTAACCATACCATGTAAGTAAAAGTTCGTAATAATCGTAACATGTATTTCACCCCCGAAGTATAAAAACTGAAAACAGATAAGAGAAAAGGGGGGACATGAACTCACTGAAGTGCGTCTCGAAATAGTCAATCCCAAATCAACCTGCTGCGTGACGACCTACACGTACTAACTTCTATTAGACGGACGGCCATGCCTTGGCTTAAGGTTTAATGTTTTGGGAAATAGTTAGACAACTATTTCGTATTTACACTTCTTAATTATTTAATAAGTGTATACCTTCCCAAGGATGGGGGTTTTAATACATGTGCGTTTTTATAATTCCAAAAGTATATTATTAAGTCTCACTTAATAAAATATATTTTAATTCATTTGTCTAGAATATTCTATCTCCAAAATATACATATTTTTTCCAAAAATATTATATTTTACTTTATACAATTCCCAAAATAATACTTTGTCAAAATACACATTTAAGAGTATTTTCCGAAAATACATAAGTTACGTTTTTAAAGTTCGTGTGGTAATAATAATACCGGTGTAACTTAAATATTTATTCGTGAGGGCGTTGGTATTATTTTGGAGTCGATACTTCTCAGTGTATTCAAGTTATATTATTTTTACTCTAAAAATAACATATCTAGTTCACCAAAAATCATAAAATCACACAAGCGTTTTATTATGAAATATATATTCTCAATATATATTTAACAAGTTTCCTTTACGAAAATCCACCTCCGACACTTGGTTATTTTGTAATAAAAATCTTGGCGAATTTTGTTTGGAAAAACAAGTTAAAAATATATTCATAACACTTGTCACAAAAATATTTCTAAGTGTTACTTTCTGAAAAAATTTTGCCAGAGTTTCCTCTGTAACTAGAGGTGGCCACGCTTACTAGCGTATCATTTTCTTTTCAAAATTCAACCAACAACTTTCAATCATCAACATTCAATATTCAAACATCATCTAGTCAAAAATAAGTATAGATCGCCAACACATGAACTTGTAAGTCGTGTAAAATTATGTAGTAACCTTCCAGCATTTTTAGTAGACCTTTCTATCTTTAAAATAAAATCATTTTCTTGGAAATCTTTATTTTTAAAGAACATGTAAGTTTACAACTTCTAGTCCAAAAACTACGAAATTGTTCCTTTGTTAAACCTTTTGTCACACAAGTGTTTACACACTTGTTTGTTCACAAAAATGCTTTTAGTTCATGAAAGATCCGGCTTTTAAACATGGTTTGCATCTTACACTTGGTTCTTCGAAAATACCACTTGTAGATCTTTAGATCTACTAGTTTAAAACTCTATTTTACAAGAAAAATCACTTTTACACAAGTTCATGTTTTGTTAGTGGAAGAGTTCGTCATCTTGTAACTTTCACACTTAACAAACTACTAGTTCATGTTCCATGAACATGATCTAGCATGGTTAGATGACGATCCGTTCCACTACTAGCCACTCACAACATAAAATAATCATATCTAGACAAGTTTCATAAGATTTACACCACTAGTTATTCTTTACCCATCAAGTTCATCTTTCATTCAAGACTTTATGTTTTGTTCTTGAGTGTTCTTGATTTTTATCCGTTAAATCTCTTATTAACCACCTTAAACATGAACAAGGAAGTGTTTAGAAGCACTTACAACTAGCTCAAGGCTAGGGAAGAATCAAAGCGAAAACTAGGTGGATAAAAGCAACGTAGTGAGGTCCTTGAGATTCCGAAAGCACCGAGCCTCCTTGCGTGTGACCTTTCACCTTTGAATGTAAGTGGTTTAGCAAGATTGGAACTTGAAAGTGATGGTGGGTGGGTTATGGTTCCCGGCCGACTTCAAAGAGAGAGGGAGAGAGAGTGAACTTTTTATGTGGGTGTTTATGAATGAAATGGTGACCCAAGGGTTTACTTATAACCCAATATTCTCTATTGTCCCTCATGTAATACGTCCTCATGATATTAGACATAGGTTAATATAATAATCAAAATTGTAAGGGTGTGTCCCACATGGGGGAAACCGATCGGGTCATGGGGGGGGGGGGGGGGTTTATGGTTTGTTTTCAATGACATGGTTAAGTACTAGTTTGTTTAGTTAGAACTTTAAGTTAGGTATTTAGTGTGTTATTTAATATAACGGGTGTTAGGGTGTTCGGGGACCCTAACTAGCTCAGAAAAGTGTAAACAATATCATTGACAATATTTTTATGTTCCGGGTAAAGTCCGGTTGTTCGGTTGGATATTGATCCGTTAAAGTGCTAAATAAGCATTTAAAGTGTCTTTAATATCATTTTTAGTGACACAATGAATTCCCGACACTTTGGAAAGTGACAAGTATTATTTTTCCATGTTTTTGCACTTTACTAGTTAGCTTAAATGCTGAATTTTGTATTAAAGTGCAGGATTTTGTAATTAGAGCATGTTTTAGGCACATCCGGTCACTATAACTATCACCTAGTGACGCAGTTTAACAATCCTCACCTCCCTACACTCCCTACTAGTGTAGTAATCTATTCCCGGCTCATACTGGCCTCAGAGACAATATATGTCTAGTGCTGGCAATGTCAGCATGTTTACTGGGTTATCCGTTTAGTGTGCTAACTGTGCTTTTGTGCATCAAGGTTGTCACTGATGTTTGTGTGTAAATAATAGAGTGACAGTATAAAATGTGATGCATGAGTATGTATGTATCAGAAATCAAGAAGCAGTTTAACCACAGTTGTAAGCAAGCATAGTAATTAAGCATTAATTAAATATTAATTAATTCGTACGGATACCTGATTTGGTGACGGTTGTCACATTCTCCCCCCGTTAAGAAAATTTCATCCTCGAAATTTGTACTACCTTAACCCTTTATGGTTTCGTCACACGTGTATGTATATGAACAATATCAAGGTACATAATCTTCAAACCGAATCAAATCTTACTCCCATTTGGTGAGTCCAAGAATATATATATCAACCCGAATCCTAGGGTTAAAAGGTGTGTGCTCATAGCAGTTGATGTCATGGGTATAAGACGTACTTGATGTATAGCCTAGTGTAATCCAGCTAGTAGGGGGTCCACAAAAGAGGGGTTTGACTAATAAGATCCTCAAACAATCGATTGCAATATGCAAGCGAGTTTTCACGAAACATAGCACCCGCTATATGAATTCAAAAATCAATCACTCAAATGAAATAGTAAAATGATCTGTCAACTCCCGAGTAGATGAATGGTAAAGTTTAGTGATTTGAAAATTTTGAATTGCGAGAATACGCCGAGTGAAAAACAAGCGAATCTGGTGTATCCTTGCCTTAATTAGTAGTTGCATCAGAAATGTTTGAATGATGAGTCAAGCAAAAGTATGTGTAGTCCTGTGTGAAACGGTTGACCATGATTAGCACAAGCTACAAGTTTGTAATGACACCACAAGGTGTCGCAATGGCATAATTCCATAATGGCGGTGACTGAACAAGTTCACCGTGTTTGAGATCAGATGAAAGTGTACCAAAATGTAAGATTTGATTTACACAATGTCATAAAGTTTTCGATTGAATACGGAATCATCAAAGAGCCACTGTTTCGATTTGGGATGGTTCGGGTAACGTTTGATGCAAAACTATGCGGTAAAACGGTCAAAAATCGCCTTTTCGGAGTATTTTTACAAAACTGTTTTAAATCAGTAACCAAACTGATATATTTGATATAAAAATAAGTATTTTAACTTATATTAAGTTTACTTGGTGATTGGTTAGTCATACGTGACTTCCGACGCCCAAAAATGTTACCGAATCGCAAAAATAAGTGTTTTTCGACATACACTAGAATGGGTTGTTCATGGGTTATTTTATGTGTTACAATGTGCTATGTGTTTTACAATATGTGTATGATCATGTGTTAGTGTTGACAAGATTAGGTGTGTTACGCTTGAGTACATATATACAAATACACCAAAATAATAAAAAATAATAACTTTTCGAGAAATCTCAAAGTTATGTGAAAATTCTAAGTATCGGAGAAACTTCGGTATTTTTGTGAGTTTTGATTATTAAATCATTCTTATCTAATTTAGGACGAATAAACAATTTGAGGGATTGTGTTAACGTATAAAAACGCACCCAAAGGTGAGTACATAGACCCCTCTTTTACTGTTTTCAAACTGTTTTGGGGTGAAACACATGTGCCTACTTGTTACTTTCGTGCTTTCCATTTTGTTTACATCCTATACTTGCTATGTTCATTAGTACACTATTAGTACATGTTTTACATTACATTTTCTACTATGTATGATGACATGGCATGCTAGAATATTGTTTTACATTGCATCTCTGTTGCATATGTTCTCGTAACATATGGACACATTATTTACATCTCTACCTTGTATGTTCACTTAAGCATACTAGGTACATTATTTTCATAAAACATGTTTACATTTGGTATATCATTTGGTTTGTTTAACGGGACTAAATTACATTCATTAACACCGATCATGCCGCTCGGTAGTAAGTAGTGGTACCATAGGACTTGACAAATCCCGTTCCTAAAACCCTAGGTTTGTTTGGGTGGAAGGAATGACCGACTCCGAAAACATTTCTTTGATAACCTTCACTCTAAGGTTATCCATCTGTCTCAAGGATTGGATGTAGGCGTTTAACATTACCGCATAAATGGTTGTATCAGTAAAGCATGCATTATTCTACTTACCATACTTTGTTTTGATTTATTCAAATACTTTGTTTTGTACATTTTTACTTGTGGTTTAAGTAGTCTCATTTTACTTACCATACATAACTTTTAATTATACATTACATGATTTACATTGATGGTTTTTACATAAGCATTTGACATTTGACTATACATAAACAATTTTACATTGATGGTTTGTTTGGTAAGTGATTTAAGTAACGAGACGTGTGTAGTATGATACAAGCATGGTGGATACGCCGCTGGTACTTCCTATATATAAGTGTTTGTATTATATTACATGTCGTAGTGTTATTTAAATCATTTCAATTCGGACTCATATATTTTACACAAATGACATATTTTTCACAAGACATTGTTTTACAAAACAACTTATTTTATACAAACTCATTTTACTGGGTTATTCATTTAACCCTACATTACTCTTTTACATATCATCTACTTTATCATCACTTTTTATCTTATTTACAAAACAAAACACTTTATAAGGTTCATGACTACTTTTGCTAAACACTTTTCTTCAAACTTATATGTCATGAATCCCAAATCAATAAAACCTATGTATCTCACAGGCATCTTTATGCTGACGTACCTATTTTCACATGTGTTTCAGGATATGATGCGTAGGAATTATCAAGATACACTTAGGCGGACTTGGACCTTAGCAACAATAAAAGATGCAAGACTAGTTAATTATGTTATATTTCTTGTTTGTTAAGACATTGTAACTCTCTTAATCAATAAAACGAAATTTCAATTTTCCATGTGTTATGAAACAATGATTCTGTTACAACACTCCCCGACGATTCCGCCACGTTTTGTTGTTTTTACGTGGTCGGGGTGTGACAGAAAAGTTGGTATCAGAGCTCATGGTTATAGGGAATTAGGTTATTAGTAATGCTTTGACCTAGTCTATAACCTTCCTAGGACCCTAACGCGAGTTTACTTGCCTTTAGTCATAAAACAATACCGTCACCTATCCTTAGGCGACGACCACAACAAGAACATAAATTTCAAAACCGCTTTGAAAACTAATCATCTGTTCTAGGATGATTGATTACTAGGTTTTGAACCCTCTAAATATTCAAAATCTCGTCAAAGTTTGGGTCTTATAATGTGAACACGTGCAAACTGGAAGGGTGAATGCCTGTACCCTGAGTTTTCTGTCTAAGGCTAGAGTGTTCGTACAAATCCGCAGTATCCGACCAGTCACTCTTACCTGGGAACTCTTGGGTGAGTATTCACTTATAGGCGAGCATGTCTTCAGCGATACATTAATGTGACCCGTCTACTTTGATTCATCATCGTCTCATTTGTTTGCCTTAGGTAACAAACAAATGATCGCAACTCTTATGCATTGCCATTCTGTTTTGTTTATCCGATAAACATTTCACTTGTTTCTTCCTATGTCTTTCATTTTCTTCTAGAATGTCTCCTCCTCTCAGCAACAGTCAAATGTCCGAGCAGACTGCCAAATTTTCCCAGCGAATAGGCGAAGTGATCCTGAAGACCGCGAATTAGCTACTGCCATGTATCGACTCCAGAATGAAGCCTCGCAGGAGCCATCACAGGAAACAGAAGCCAAGCCTTCACCAAAACTGAAGAAACGTAAAGCTTCAAAGACTTCTCCAGTCGTTGCACCAAATCAAGCAGGACCTAGCCAAGTGGCAACACCGCCTGCTAAGAAGCAATACAAGGGAACGGCACCGTTATGCGACAAATGTAAGGGGCATCACCAAGCTCACTTACAGTGTCGTCTATGTGTATCATGTAGGCAAGTTGGTCACCTGGCAAGTGTTTGTCGAACTAACCCGAACCAAGGTGGTCCAAATCAACCACAAGCCAACCCTGTCCAAGCTCGCTTTCCACCTGGATCGTGCTACAACTGTGGCAAGATGGGTCATTTCGTGAACAAATGCCCAAAGTTTGCTAATGCAAATCTGACCCTCGGATGAGCAGTTGGCTGATTAGAAGATGTTGTTGTCTTATGCTTTTGTTTCTTTTGTTTTCTTGTAATGTGAAACAATCTGTTTTGTTCATAAATAAATTGTTGTTCACAATTCTGATGTACAATTGTAGTTACATATGTGTATGGCATTACCTATGATACCTACATCAAGGAACTATGTTCCTTACAAACTACTCTTGTGATTCCCCTTTCAAGTGATCACTCATGATTTCCTCAAAAAAAAAAAAAAAAAAATTTAGGTACTCGTTTCATTCTAGGAGACGAAGTACAAGAAATATAGCGAAATTTATGAGTAATCGTGCTTTTTGCACATCTGAACCTTTGAATCCTTGGTTAGATGACTGAGGGTATATTCAATCTCGTACCCATATCACTTCATTCTGGTTTTGTAACAATATACATAGTATAAGTATTTCAAAAACAACCTTCATGATTTCAAAAGATTTCATATAGTTTGAAAACAATTTTTCAAATGCACTGTCTATGTTTTAAAAAACAACCTTCATGATTTCAAAATGTTTCATATAGCCTGAAAACAATATTAACACAATATATTTTCTTATCAAGTGCGTGATTTCAAAGAACATTATTCATATTTTCAAAAATTTTACCTAGCATGATTTTAAAACATTTTTATAAATATACTTACCTAATACACCTACTTTATGATTTCAAAAGTATTAAATATAAGGTTTCAAAAACATTGAACACATTTTTTAGAACCCCGTGCATAGATTTCAAAAATATTTTCCTCATACATTGACTCAACCTTCAAATTCTGCTTCATATGTCGCCTTGACATATCTAGCATCTCAACTTCATAAGCATTTTTTTTTTCATCATGTTTTGACTTAAGCACATCCAGTGCAAGGTTTCAAAACATCTTCAACTTCTAAAATCCATATGGGATATTTTTATCTCCACAATTAGACCCTTGTGGATGATTATCATACAAATCAGAGTCCATAATTGGATTCCTTGTGTACCTAAATTCGAACATTTCGGTTCCTTATAATCGAAATCGAATTTTCTTCTTTTTATCTTCATAGTTAGATTCTTGATAATGTTTAAAGTACCAAATGAAATCCACGGAATGGATTCCTAGTGTGCCTTAAATACATATGCTCTGTTAGCAGAACAAACTAACAAAATGATAACAAATTCAAAAAAAATCAAGTTAAACAATTATGTGATTAGGTGTTTATGTATTTTGTGTTTTCTTTTATGCATTTTGTGTTTTTGTATACTCTGGATATTCGTTATCCAAATCCTCATAGAATCTTTCATATCTTCACATGAGGGATTCGTAGTAGAATATTCAAAAATGTACTACCTTAAATCCTTATTGGGCTTCTACGTGATAGTCAAGACCCTTGGATTATATAGTACCATTCCATGATTCATAAGAGACCCTTTTAGTGGTCTAGTAAAAAAGATTGATTCAGAATCTGGTTAAGAATGACATGTAGTGATGTAGCGGAACAGACTCCTTGGTAGTCTATTTAAATCATTTATTGATTTAATTAAAAGGACCCTATGGTGGTCTAGTCACAATCATCACAGGCTCGTTCATTGTTTTCTTCCCCTACACATTTTAAGATGCACTATGCGGACTATGCAAGGAATTACATAATTATGGACGCGTACATAATTATGAAATTCAGTGCACAGAAACCCAGTAAGAATTATTATGTGTAAGAACCGATAGCGACAACAATAACAAAATGTGAACGATATAATGGAGATACGGTGGACGCACCAATAACGCTTAATAGACTTATATATAAGTGTCCCTCCTACATTGTAAGCATGATGTTATTTAAAGTTACTAGAAGTTCAAGAACTCTAACCAGTGTTGTTCGATCTTTTCAACTTCATGTTTCAAGCTCTCACAAGTTTCCTCTAAATAAAATTTCGGGACGAAATTTCCTAAAGTAGGGGAGACTGTGACACCTGTGCCTCCACGGCCATCAAACAAATATCAAACCAATGAAATATTGTATTTCATACTTGGGATTTGTATAAATATGTGTATCATTTGCACATATCAATTCTTGTTCGATTTCGAGCTTTAAATCACTTTCTGGAAGGTCATACGCAAACTGCTGCATAAACGCAATCAGTTTAACGTGACGTACACTCCGGAACTGTGACGTAAGCCAAACATACCCTAAATATCCTTTACATAACTTAGAAATAAGTTTCGAAGGATTCGGTATGGCAAAAACATGTTCATTTGAACTAAAGAACTATTTACGACAAAACTGCGAAACTAACGTTGGTGACCACCCGGATAATATTTAAATCCCAAAAATATTCTGCTATGATTAAAATTTTATTTTAATCAGGTTCGTGTTGAAAAATAAATTAAAACGCCTAAAAACTTTATTTTTCAAGTTTAAGCGCGTACCGCGTGTTTCTGCGCGACACAGTGCTTCTACTGCAAAACACGGACAACACAGCCAGTCTTGGCAACTGAAATTTAATTCAGTAATATTTTGACGAGTTTATTTTTATAGAATAATAAAAATAATTTAGAACGCCATAAACCGGGATTTAAACGCTAGATAAAATACCCGGTATCCAGTTAAACTCCCGTTTTAGCCTACATATGGCATGTTTATATAAAAACTTACACTTCACCCCCTCCCCCCATATATCTTACGGTCATATATATATATATATGGGGACCCACCAAATTTTGCAAGATATGGCAATATTTCCTTTGATCTTTGTATTGCCAAGTGTTAGTGCATGTCATGTCCATATCTCTACATAATCTCCTACATATATCTTCACAATCTAACCAAGATCATTCACACTCAACCTCTCTCTCTCTCTCCTCTCCCAACCGTCCCCATCTCTCTCTCTCTATCTTCAAATCTTCAAGTCTTGTTCTTCACATTCAAGTCCCTTTCCTAGCAACCTTCAAGTTAGTGTGAAGATCTAAAGGTGATTCCAAGGTGTTCTCAAGTGATTCAAGCTTCCTATCATCAAAATCTCATCTCACAACCTACTTGAATCTTGAAGGTATAACATTTATTTTTAAATCATACTTTGATTCTTGGTTGTTCTTGATGATTTGAAGTTTCTCTTGAATCTTGGGATTTTCACTAAACTTGAAATCTAAAAAAAATGAAATGGGTCTTGAAACAAACAAAAATGGTGGTGTATATATATGTATATAACCATACATATATATGTGTGTATATGAGTTTATTTTTTGAGTTAGAGTTTGATATCTTGTTAAGTACTTGTTTATGTTGTTACATGTTCATGAATGGTGGTAAAAATGCAAGTATTTGGTGATTTATGTAGGATATCTTAAATGTAAATAACATCAGCAAATAAACCTGAGTATATCACATATTTGATGCCTCTAAACCCATATAAAATGTTGATGTTATGATAGTATGCTTTAGGCACTTGTACATGTGAAAATATGTTGATTTAAAGCTCAAGAAATGATGAAAAATGGTTATATGATAAAAAAATGTTTTAGATCAGGTTACAAACACTAAAAATAATATTATTTGATGTATTATAGTGGCATGAAACTTTGACATAGGTTTACTAGCTTTGCATGTTGTACATATAGCTTAAAAAGTGGTAAATTATGTGAAATTTGCATGATTTATGTGCTTTGTTTAAGACCTGCACTATCATGAGTATAACCATTATTTTATTCAGTAAATAACATGGGTTGTGTCAAAATTTCAAGTCGTTTCGATTTGGGATGGTTCGGGTAATGTTTGATGCAAAACTATGCGGTAAAACGGTCAAAAATCGCCTTTTCGGAGTATTTTTACAAAACTGTTTTAAATCAGTAACCAAACTGATATATTTGATATAAAAATAATTATTTTAACTTATATTAAGTTTAATTGGTGATTGGTTAGTCATACGTGACTTCCGACGCCCAAAAATGTTACCGAATCGCAAAAATAAGTGTTTTTCGACATACACTAGAATGGGTTGTTCATGGGTTATTTTATGTGTTACAATGTGCTATGTGTTTTACAATATGTGTATGATCATGTGTTAGTGTTGACAAGATTAGGTGTGTTACGCTCGAGTACATATATACAAATACACCAAAATAATCAAAAATAATAACTTTTCGAGAAATCTCAAAGTTATGTGAAAATTCTAAGTATCGGAGAAACTTCGGTATTTTTGTGAGTTTTGATTATTAAATCATTCTTATCTAATTTAGGACGAATAAACAATTTGAGGGATTGTGTTAACGTATAAAAACGCACCCAAAGGTGAGTACATAGACCCCTCTTTTACTGTTTTCAAACTGTTTTGGGGTGAAACACATGTGCCTACTTGTTACTTTCGTGCTTTCCATTGTTTTTACATCCTATACTTGCTATGTTCATTAGTACACTATTAGTACATGTTTTACATTACATTTTCTGCTATGTATGATGACATGGCATGCTAGCATATTGTTTTACATTGCATCTCTGTTGCATATGTTCTCATAACATATGGACACATGATTTACATCTCTACCTTGTATGTTCACTTAAGTATACTAGGTACATTATTTTCATAAAACATGTTTACATTTGGTATATCATTTGGTTTGTTTAACGGGACTAAATTACATTCATTAACACCGATCATGCCGCTCGGTAGTAGGTAGTGGTACCATAGGACTTGACAAATCCCGTTCCTAAAACCCTAGGTTTGTTTGGGTGGAAGGAATGACCGACTCCGAAAACATTTCTTTGATAACCTTCACTCTAAGGTTATCCGTCTGTCTCAAGGCTTGGATGTAGGCGTTTAACATTACCGCATAAATGGTTGTATCAGTAAAGCATGCATTATTCTACTTACCATACTTTGTTTTGATTTATTCAAATACTTTGTTTTGTACATTTTTACTTGTGGTTTAAGTAGTCTCATTTTACTTACCATACATAACTTTTAATTATACATTACATGATTTACATTGATGGTTTTTACATAAGCATTTGACATTTGACTATACATAAACAATTTTACATTGATGGTTTGTTTGGTAAGTGATTTAAGTAACGAGACGTGTGTAGTATGATACAAGCATGGTGGATACGCCGCTGGTACTTCCTATATATAAGTGTTTGTATTATATTACATGTCGTAGTGTTATTTAAATCATTTCAATTCGGACTCATATATTTTACACAAATGACATATTTTTCACAAGACATTGTTTTACAAAACAACTTATTTTATACAAACTCATTTTACTGGGTTATTCATTTAACCCTACATTACTCTTTTACATATCATCTACTTTATCATCACTTTTTATCTTATTTACAAAACAAAACACTTTATAAGGTTCATGACTACTTTTGCTAAACAATTTTCTTCAAACTTATATGTCATGAATCCCAAATCAATAAAACCTATGTATCTCACAGGCATCTTTATGCTGACGTACCTATTTTCACATGTGTTTCAGGATATGATGCGTAGGAATTATAAAGATACACTTAGGCGGACTTGGACCTTAGCAACAATAAAAGATGCAAGACTAGTTAATTATGTTATATTTCTTGTTTGTTAAGACATTGTAACTCTCTTAATCAATAAAACGAAATTTCAATTTTCCATGTGTTATGAAACAATGATTCTGTTACAACACTCCCCGACGATTCCGCCACGTTTTGTTGTTTTTACGTGGTCGGGGTGTGACACATACTCCAATGTTCCTAGGAACCCGTGATGACGTCATCCAAGAACAGCTCGAATCAGGTGGATTTCATGGTGAAATTGTAAGATTTGTTGGTGAAATCGATGGAAAAGTGTGTGTAGATGATAGAAGTACAAGATTTGGAGTGAAAACTTACAAGAATCGCGAGGAATCGAGAGAAAAGTGGCTGAGAGTGCACTGGGTCGGAGGGAGCTGTCACATCAATGAACAGTTAATGTGACAGTGGGATATTTATAGTGAGAGGGTGAGAAAGGCGGTGCAGTGTACGTGGGTCGGATGGTCTTTCGATCGGATGGCCATCCGATCGGATGGTCATCCGGTCGGATGTCCATTCGACCGAATGGTCGTTCGATCGGAGAGCCTTCGTGAGTTGTTTTTTCGACTTTCATTTCGTGCGTTGAGCGTTGCGTTATGTTTAATCGAGTTGCGAGTAAGCGATGCGATAGTTTTAAACAATAGTTACACAAATAACATAACTAACACATAACAACATAAAAGCATGTAAAACTGCGTTTAGCATTTGCGATTAGATTGCAATGCGATAGAGTTGTGATTGCGTTTACGATTAACACCTTCAACATATTTAAACATGCACGAGTAATACATAATAACACACACACATAGAACAATACCAATAATTGCGATTCGAGTTACGTTGCGCTAGCGATGTAATAGCATTAAGTAGTTTAGCGTTTAATTGCGTTATCGATGTCGTAAAGTCGGTCAAAAATATGTTTAAAAAGTGTCCTAATCACCTTTACTAGTAAAGGGCAAGTAGGGTGTCGAATCCACGGGGAATCAGTGGAAAGTGTAAAAGTTCGTTGTTTCAATTATCATCTACTTCTAACTAATTGCTTTTTGCAGTTTGAGAATGGTTGTGAAAAACAAATATAAATTAGATTGTAAACAGTTGTGAGAAAAAGGGACCAATCTCCGGGTTTTCAGGTTATGCAGAAAATCGGTTTACTTAGTTACTACCAGTTGGAAATCACATAGACATGATCTGTAAAACTTGTTTTGAGAAATAATTAACGGACAATATATTTGATTGCAATGATCCACGATCGAACCCGAAAGATTGATGCAAATGAATAGTAATCCAATTAATTATCAATTTCAGATTTCATAAACATAGTCAAGTTCAATGATTAAAGGTTTAAAACAATGACATCCTAGAATTTAATCCTGGTTGTTGATGAACAAACCAAATAATTGATGAACAAGAATGATTATGATAATCAAATATTGTTTAATCAAACAAGAACAATAAGAAATGACTAACCGAAAGTTTAATTGAATCCTAATCCAAAAGTTGTAAACATAAGCAAAACCAATGTTCAAACGTTAACCCTATTCTCGGAGACGGTCACGGCACAACTAGCCGCTCATGATGCTCGTGCGATCTTCAAATGCTTGAGAAGAGAATGATTGCATGAGTGATTCGGCAAGTGGTTGTGCGGTTGATTAATGATGAATGGTGATGAGTTTCTAGAGCCAAAGTGATGTTATACGGCCCCCCCTAATTCGCTGATAGTGTAGAGGTTATGAGAGCCCAAATTAATTTTTTGTGGCTCCTTCCAATCGATAGGAATAATAGAGCCCAAAAATGTTGTTGGTTGCTGCTGCCAATCCCGTGAGTCCAACCCAAGAAGAAGTCCACCATTAGGGTTTTTTTTTTACCTTTTAATCCCTTGCGTCAGACAAGTCACGTGCCACCTCCACTCTTTTTCTTTTTGTCTTGATTCCGTAAGCCACATGTGGACTCCGTAAGCTCCAAGTTCAAGTATCTGTTCATTTTTTGTGGAGACCCTCTAGAAACCGTAAGTTACGGTTTGAAACCGTAAGCCACATCTTGATCTTGCTGTTCCTTTTTCCAAATAATATGCTATAATGATTATGTTCTTGGCTGGCTTTTCACGTGACACCATTTCCTATATATGGTTGCATGTGTGTCCCTCAATTCAATGTCTTTGCATGAAGATCATCCTGCCAAGCCGTCCAAAAAGAAATAAACAAAATATATTAGTGGTGATGATGGATGACATTGTGATTGTGATTTTCAATTAATGCTCCTCCTCAATGTCTACGTAGAAGTCTTCACCTTTTTAAAGTCCACCACATTAAATCAGTGCTCTCAAACAATAAATACCCTCCTAAGGTCATGGCTGCCATATTTAGTTGTATTTCAACTTTCAACAAATGACACTCGCCTTTCAAGTTCATTATTTCGTGTTTCTTGAATATGCAAGCTATATCTCGGCCCGAACAAGTCCCGGATAAGGTAAACTCTCATGATAAACATCCGTGCTTGTCCCGTTCCATCACCATGTGCTCCAAACTTCACCGAATTAAGTGATTTACCTGTAAAACCACGAACACTCATAGTTAACCTATTCAAGGAGCATTATCACTTAAAATATAATAAACCACGTATTACATCCACATTATTGCACAAGATTCACACTCCACATCATTGCGTTTATCGCATTGTTACTTCATATATTACAAATCGTAAAACAAAATAACGTTCACCAAAGTATCGATTAGCGAGGTTCGAGAGTACAAGCAACAGTTAAGTAAGAAATGACAGATCTGAATAGCAATCTTGTAGGATCGTGAAACGACCTAACGAGTCGATCAGAAGAGTGCTCAGACAGAATCAGAGGCGGAATTCATTGATTCTGTCTTTGTTTAGCTTGTATTCACTATTAACTGTCTCGTTTATTGATCTAGAAGCAATTTACAAACAGGAGACACTTCGACAGGGCTTCGCCGTCGGAAGTCAGAAGGTTACAACTGAATACGCTTGAGGAGGTATTTATAGGCATGTGATTTTGCTTGAACATGCTTCAAGCGAAATGACATTCTCAAGCGAAACATCATTCAAGCGAAATAACATTCAAGATTTCGCTTGAACTTGTCCACCTGATTTCGCTTGAAATGACTTTGTGTCATTCAAGCGGAATCACCTATATTCCCATTTCTTGTTTTTCGTGCTCTAAACTATCAGTTCTAACCTAAGACTCGAACAAAGATGAAGTCGACAGACAACTGCACCAACAGACTCCCCCTTGAATGTTGACGGAATCTTCAGTGAGAATCTTCATCATAACAACTCTTTAATCTTGATCGGTCTTCTTTCTTTCTTAGCATGTACCAGGATCTTCTCTTTGGCTCTAACCTCGTCAGACTCCCCCTCTCCTCATGATGGGATCGCTGTCTGGAATTAGCTATCACCTTGAGATTGTATCCTAGTTTTAATTCTTGTTTAGCTCATCTCCTGCACAAATTTTCTCACCACTTCATAAGTTTTTACTGAAATCAATAAGAAAAACTTATTGGATGAAATCATTTAATCAAAATAGTTACATCAAGTTCAAATTAATGACCTTGATTAACTAATATTAACTTTCTTTCTCAAATCAAATTTTTTTCATTTAAGCACACACTCCCAAACCTGTTCATCATGTTCAGCACTTGGAATTTTGAAAATTAGCTCTTCAACATCAGTTGTCGAAAATCTTTTTGGATTTTTCAAAATTTATGTTAAAACACACTAAAATCTTTTTGAATTTTTGAACTAGAAATGAAATGCAATAAAGAAATATTTACAAACACTATTTTTGTGAGCTTGTGAAAGAGGATCATATCAGTTTATGTGACCAATCACTAGCACCATTAAGCTTTAAACATTTTAAGCTCTAAACGATTCACGTAGATTGACGATATTGTTGTCCACTTAAACTCAAACTAAAAACTTTCAAAATGCTTACCGATATGTTAAGGTATATTAATTTTGCACTAAGTTCTTATGGACCCCACAATCTCAGCATATCCCCTCATCATGCAATACACTGATTCAAGTAATGTCTTTAAACTTTTATCAACTGTGATTTGTGCAAAAACAACTCAGAATGTTTAAACATTAACAATCAGATCGATACTTTCGTATACACAGAGAAAGTCCAATGTTTAAACAAAATAAGAAAAATAAAAATAAGTTGAAATTGTTTAGGCTTTAACCACCAGATCGATACTCACGTATACGCAGAGGTGATCCAAAGCTTAAACGAAACACCAAAGAAAATAAAGCAGAACATTTAGGCACTAACATCCAGGTCGATACTCACGTATACGCAGAGGATGTCCAATGCTTAAACAAAATAAAGAAATAAAACAAGTTTAAATCTTCGCAAAATAAAATGCACAATCACAGTGACTTTTCAGCAAAGTTGTGAAAGCTCACAAACTTAACCAGTTTTTATGCTTTTTGGCATTCAGCAATTACTGAGTAGGCACACAGTCAAGAAGGACAAAACTAAGTACTATGCTTTCAATCATGTTACCCACTAGAACTAGGCTTTTTCATTTAGATTTGTATCGTTATCGCAAATCTACTAGTCTAGCTGAGCCTATCGTCACATCTTTAGTGAGACCGTTTATCACATTTTATCTTTCCATTTCTTTAGCATGCTGTGATAGTCCAACTGATCTACTATCATTTCCTCTTTTTTACAACAAAACTCATTTTTGCATTTTTCAATGTTTTTGAAATTTTCAAATTTTTTTAAAAATTTTTACTCCCCCTAAAATCAAAATATGTTTCAATTTTGATTTTCTGGGAAAATTTGAAAATAAACTGTACAAGGAAAGGTGACAACATGATGAGAATTACTTCAATTCTCCATTCACTTGGCTTGAACAATCAGAACTTCCCCTGACGACAAAACATTTTCCCATGGTGATTTCAAAACACTTAAGTTTGTTTTAATCAAAATGGTTTTTCCGGAAAATAAGTTTTGTGAGTCATTTCTCAAACATGGGGATCATTCATCACCTTGTTTTCTTCAACCACTTGTAAAAAACTAACATTTTTAAGTTCAATCCACAAACATCACTTGTAGAAAATCAAGTACAACTTAATGTCCCTGATTTACCACTTTTAAGTCGAAATCACTTTCGTGAATTTCTCAAGAAATGTGTCGATACCTGCTCCACACTTACCAACCTGGAAGCTCCGGCAAGTCAGGTTTTTCATTTAAACAGATTCACCTAAGCCTGACTGTCCTTGGGTGATTTTGAATTCTTGTTCAACAATGGTGGAAAATTTGCATCATCCATTGTTAGACCAGAATTCTCAACTTTTACCTCGACACACGACTCTTCTGGCTTTACCACACCAGATTCATTGCCTGAACTTGGCTTGTCTAACTTTGATGAGTCAGATTCATTGCCAACACGTGGCTCCTTTGTTTCCAAAGAAACAATTTCAACACCACCAACTTTCTCTTTCTTTACTCTCTTCTATGTCCTCAGATTTGTATCTGATGAATTCGTTTTGCTTGATTTGTTATTCTTTTGCGAGCAAGACGATTTATCAGAACTTTTATTTGTTTTACCAGTTATATCCGAGGACAAAATCCTTTCGAGATACTCTCTCGCTTTCTTCCTCTTCTTCCTCAATCTGTCTTTTTGCCCCTGTGAAAGCTTCACTTTCGGTTCTAGAACTTTTTGTTCTTTGGGCTTTGCTTCGACTTTGACTGGTTTCTTCTTTGTCATTTTCTGAGATTCAGCCCTCGATCTTCCCATTGATCTCATTGAGCAATCTCTTGCAATATGACCTCTGATTTGGCATTCAAAGCATCTTCTTGTCTCATAACTCCAGTTCTGGCAGTTAACAGCAATGTGTCCTCTCACACCACACGTGTAACACACTCTGTTATCGTACCAATCACCACCTTCTGCCCAAACATTCAGATCATAACATTTTTTGGCTTGGTGATATCCATCTCTCCTCTTATATGCTGAATTTGGCTTTTGAGCACTGTGGTCAAACCTACACCACTTATTGCCAACAGTTTTTGAGTTTTGATTTTCTAATTTTTTGTGATTTTTTATCTCGATTGGATGATTGAACTGATGAGCTTTTATTTTCTTTTTGAACAATTTTCGGCTTTTTATCCTTTTGTTTTTGTTCCACATTCTTCTTTACAGGTTTTTGCGTTGAGCATTCACCTTTCTCAGTAGAATGTAAAAAACAGTTTCTTGAAACATTTCATTTAATTTCAAAAATATTTTTCTTTTCTCAATTTCATCATCAGTTTTCTCATCACAATCTTCAACTTTGACTTTGTCAAAGTTTGTGACATTGTCACTTATTGGAACTGAAATGATAGGTTTTGGACAAATATAATATGGTTTCACAAAACCTTTCAATTTCTTTTCAAGCTCATCAATTTTATTTCGAGCAATTTCAGCTTCATTTTCAAGCCGAATGATTTTCTGAAGATGAGAATTTATTTCAATCTGTTTTTCAAGATTATTTTTAAAAATAACAGATTTTTCATCTTCTAAAACCTTCATTTGACTTTGAAAATCTTTTTCATTTTCTTTCAAAATTTTGTTTTCTAATGTCAAACTGTTCAAATCACTCAACAGTCTGTCATTTTCAGATTTCATCTTCTCAAAATTTTCTTGCAAAACAAGAATCTGTTTATCATCAGATTGCTTCTCATCCTTCATCTTTTTGACTTCTAATGTCAAACTTTCCGCATCCTTCAAGAGTTTGGCATTGTCAGCTTCAATTTTATCACATTTTGAGCAAACTGATTCAGAATTTAAAGATTCAATCTTCACAGATTCTTCCTTCTTTGGAATTTCTTTTGTCTTTGACCTAAATGTACCTGCACAAAAAATTTTAACAACATCAAGAGGATTCATATTATCATCAATATAACAACCCCTCTCAATATCATAGTTCATGACATTTTTTGCTGCAAGACATACACAAACTCTTTTGTCTATTTCAACAATTACATCCAAACTCATTTTATCAAGATTTCCTTTTATTTTATCAATCAATTCTCTCTTTTTCTTATTATTTTCATAAGCATGTGCTTTGAGCTTTTTGATAAAATCTTTTGGATGTAATTTTGAGAACCCAGAGAATCCAGAATCTCTTTTAAGATTTTTCAAACAATCATCCCATTCTGCAGGTAACGCATCTGCAAACTTTGATATTTGTTCAACATCTGTCAACTTTATCTCATATATTTTCAATTTGTCCAGTAAATAGTTAAATCTGCTTTCCAACTCCTCCAATGTCTCATTCTTTTTACACAGAAAATCTTCAAGTCGCATAATCCAAATTCTTTTATCATCTTGTTCATAACTGCTTGCTCTACACCAACCATATCCATCATTTAATCGTTCAATATGATCATTTTCTTTTTCATCAAATATTTTCGCCATATTTCAAAACACAACCTGTTCAAGCGAAATAACACCTGAAGCGAAATAACCTATTTCGCTTGAAACCAACACACCTTCAAGCGAAATCACTACTTGAAGCGAAAAAACAGATTTCGCTTGAACCTTTTCAAGCGGGATAACTCTTTGAAGCAAAAACACAGGTTTTGCTTGAAAATCTCAAGCAGAATAATGTCTTTGAAGCGGAATAAGGTTGTGTTCGTTCAAGCGGAACCACAACTTAGGTCCATTTTAGTCATTTTTAAGTCTAATTTTGTTCTGATTTTCTCAAGGGTTTGTTAAAAAAGTATTTCGCACACAATATCAAAAACTCAGTCCATTTTATCCGTTAAAACATGATTAATTTTGAAAAGAAGGTGTAGAAATCAGAATTTTCCAGCGAAAACGAGCTAAACAGTAAGAACTCTTCCTCCTGAGCTCTGATACCACATGTAGGATCGTGAAACGACCTAACGAGTCGATCAGAAGAGTGCTCAGACAGAATCAGAGGCGGAATTCATTGATTCTGTCTTTGTTTAGCTTGTATTCACTATTAATTGTCTCGTTTATTGATCTAGAAGCAATTTACAAACAGGAGACACTTCGACAGGGCTTCGCCGTCGGAAGTCAGAAGGTTACAACTGAATACGCTTGAGGAGGTATTTATAGGCATGTGATTTCGCTTGAACATGCTTCAAGCGAAATGACATTCTTAAGCGAAACATCATTCAAGCGAAATAACATTCAAGATTTCGCTTGAACTTGTCCACCTGATTTCGCTTGAAATGACTTTGTGTCATTCAAGCGGAATCACCTATATTCCCATTTCTCGTTTTTCGTGCTCTAAACTATCAGTTCTAACCTAAGACTCGAACAAAGATGAAGTCGACAGACAACTGCACCAACATCCTACATGTGGTATCGTTTCACATCAAATAGGGAATTCCTTGCTAAGAAGCAAGAAGAGATGAAGTTTGCTGATCAGAAGAAAGAAACGAGAACCTGTTTCAAATGCAACATTGTTGGACATATTGCCAAAGATTGTTCAAAGGCAATACAATCAACACAGGGAGTTTCTCGTAAACTGAAAGATAAAGAGATTGTGTTTGAACCACCAATTGATAGAACTAAATTGTTCAAAAACTCAACTTTTGAGATTGGTGAAAGTTCAAACAGATTTTACAAGAAAAAGGGTTACAGTTGTGGTTTGGGTTTTCAAAAGAAACCAAACCATAATGGTAATTTCAAAAAGAAAGGACTTGGTTTTATTCCACCGAAAAATTATAAAAATGAGAAAACTTATAAACCAAAAACTGTTTTTGTTTCAGGAACAAGTGCTGAGAAAGAACAAAAGAGTTCATTTTGGAAGCAGACAAATCAAGAATTCCTTGCAAAGAAGCAAGATGAGATGAAGAAAAGTGTTGTTCAGAAGAAAACAGAGACAAGAACCTGTTTTCAATGTAAAACAGTTGGTCATATTGCCAGAAATTGTCCAAAGACAATACAAACAAAACAGGGACTCTCTGATAAACTGAAAGAAAAAGTTGTTGAGGAAACTGAACTTCCAACCAGAAAATTTAATGGTTTTGAAAATTCAACTTTTGAAGTTGGAGAATGTTCAAAGAATGTTTTAAAAAGAAAAGAAATTTTGAAAACCAGAAATGGGTTGTTAAGAAGTCTGAAGATAATTCTAGCAATGATTCTGATTTGTCAAAATCAGAGGAGCTATCTTCTGGCGATGAATCTGATTCCATAAAATCAGAAGAGCCACAGATTGAGGTTAAAAGTGAAAAATCAGTGCCAACTGTGGATAATGTGAATTTTCCACCACTTCAGGCTGAAAATTTTAAAAAGAAAGTTGGAAAAGTTGAGATTTCAAATCAATTTTTTGCTGAAAAAGAAAAGTTTGATGTTGATAAGGCATTTAACTCCAAAGTGCACCATATTTTTGGTAAAATGGTTGACAGGAATGTCAAAGGAGTGAAAGAATTTTATGAGAAGAAGACAAAGAAAGAAAAAGTTGAACCATCCCTGGTTTGTGACTGGGATGGTACATATTACGAACAGTAAGTCTCTGGACTTGCCGGAGCTCCCAAGTTGGTAATCGCGGAGCATGAATCGGCATTTTTCTGGTAAAATTGTTTGTGAAAAAGTGTGACTTGCCGAAACTCCCAGGTTGGTAAGTGAGGAGTAGGTATCGGCATCTTGAGAATTCAATCTACAAGTGGTATTTTGAACAACAAAGTGATGAACCCCTAACCTATAAATGGTTAAAATGAATCAACAAAATTTATTTTCCGGAAAAACCATTTGATTAAAACAAACTTAAGTGTTTTGAAATCAAAATGGGAAAATAGTTTGTTGTGAGGGGGAGTTCTGATTGTTTATGCCAAGTGGATGGCGATGTGAAGCGATTTGATATCAGTTGTCAATTTACTTGTACAGTTTGTTTTCAAATTTCCGTTAAATGTGTTTGAATTTTAGGGGGAGTAAGAATTTCAGAAAATCCAAAAACATTTGAAAATTTGAAAAAGACAAAAACATGATAAAATGCAAAAATGAGTTTTGTTGTCAAAAAGAGGAAATGATAGTATATCAGTGGACTGTCACGACATGCTAAAGAAATGGAAAGATAAAATGTGATAAACGGTCTCACTAAAGATGTGACGATAGGCTCAGCTAGACTAGTAGATTTGCGATAACGATACAAACCTAAATGAAAAATCCTAGTTCTAGTGGGAAGCATGGTCAAAAGCATAGTACTTAGTTTTGTCCTTCTTGATTGTGTACCTACTCGGTAATCGCTGATTGTCGAAAGACATAAAACTGGTTAAGTTTGTGAACTTTCACAACTTTGCTGAAAAATGGCTGATGCGTGTGAAGTGTTATATATATTAGGTGTGTATTTTAAGCCCTTTTTAACACTTATTTTAGCCAAGTTTTAAATTTATAAAACACGATATTTCACTAACACTAAACACACATATGGGCAAGTGCACCCATCGTTGAGTGTAGTATAGCGTTGGTAAGATACCGAGGTCGTCCAAGGACACAAGAGCTTTTAGTACCGGTTTATCCTCAACGTCTAACCAAAATAAAAGTTTAGAAAAATGTTTTAGACTAAGAAAAATAAAACTAACTAAAATGCTGAAAATAAAAATAAAAGAAAAACAGATAGACAAGATGAATCACTTGGTTCCGACTCGTATCTAGTATAACCTTTGATTATTTCCGCACTTTTGCACATAATTAAGAGATTATCTTAGTTATTGTAGTAGGCCCCTCTTTTGAAGGCGACGTTACCCTCACCCCAGTAGTTTGAGTCAGCAGGGATACAATCCTAAAAGGGTGGATTATTGGAAGATAATGAATTAAGTTATTAATGCAGTATTGTGGTAGGCCCCGCTTTTGGCGGTGACGTTACCCTCGGCTAAGTAGTCTGAGTCAGCAGGGATACAGTCCTAAATAGCCGGGTTATAGTATTAATAGTAGTTAACTTATGAGGGGATCAAAGAGTTTGGACCCCCGCCATCCAATACCGTGAAGTATTGAAGGAGGTCCTACTAAATTTGACCCAGGTCCATTGCAGGACCTCTAAACGCTGAACAATGGCAAGACCTTTACCAAACCGTTCCCTTAACCCCCTACCAGGTAGCCAACATATCTCCATATAGACCGTGGAGATATGAATGGTGAAAATCCTTTATTTTATATAGACAGTAAAATAATGCCAAGACACCACGGACAAACGATAAGGAAAGATCACCTTCAACATAAGTAACTAGTTATTAAAGTCATTAATACAAAACCAAATAAAAAGTGCAAAAGATTAGAGATAAAAAGTATTATACTAGACACTTTGTCTTCACCAAGTGATGTAAGAGACTTAGGCAAACATGGCCTTGATTGTCAAGAACTCTTACGATCAATCTTGGATCCCGAGACGACTCACACACTCTACGATGGACAATGGATGATGGTGGTGGATGATGGTGTTGTGATGGTGGTGGGTGGTGGATGAGGTGTGAGAGAGGTGGTGTGCCAAGGGATGAGATGAAATGAATCCAAGCACTCCTATTTATAGGCTGAACAGAGAGCTGGACACGGCCCCGTGTCCGCTGGGCACGACCCCGTGTCCGTCTGACAATCTCTCTCCTCATTAATTGTAATTCGCAATTACAATAAATGCGCCTGCTGTACTTTCGACACGTCCCCGTGTCCGCTGAGCACGGCCCCGTGGTGGGCAATAGAAGCTTCTATAGGTTTGTCTTTTCTGCTGCTTCTTGGGCACGGCCCCGTGCTGGCTGAGCACGGGGCGTGTTCAGTCTTCTGATTTCTCTATTTTGCTTTGGAAGGTGCCGTTGAGGGTTCGGGCAGTCCACTAACATTCCTTTTCTTGTATTTATGTTGGATTTAGCTGTCTTTTTGCTTCTTTTGCGTTTTTGAGCTCATTTAATCCTGAAAATACAAAAGGAAGACAAAAACACTCTTTTTCCAATATTAGTACTTAAAAAGGGTTAGTTTTATGCCTCATTTGATGTAATTTATATGTTGCATTTTACACACATCAATGGCTGTGATTGTGCATTTCATTTTGCAAAGATTTAAACTTGTTTTATTTCTTTATTTTGTTTAAGCATTGGACATCCTCTGCGTATATGTGAGTATCGATCTGGATGTTATTGCCTAAATGTTCTGTGTTATTTTCTTTGGTGTTTCGTTTAAGCTTTGGATCACCTCTGCGTATACGTGAGTATCGAACTGGTGGTTAAAGCCTAAACAACTTCAACTTGTTTTATTTTTCTTATTTTGTTTAAACATTGGACTTTCTCTGCGTATACGGAAGTATCGACCTGATTGTTAATGTTTAAACATTCTGCTTTATTTTCGCACAAATCACAGTTGATAAAAGTTTAAAGGCATTACTTGAGTCAGTGTATTGCATGATGAGGGGATATGCTGAGATCGTGGGGTCCATAAGAGCTTAGTGCAAAATTAATATACCTTAATGTATCGGTAAGCATTTCAAAAGTTTTTAGATTGAGTTTAAGTGGATAACAATATCGTCAATCTATGTGAATCGTTTAAAACTGTAAATGTTTAAAGCTTAACGGTGTTGGTGATTTGTCTCAAAAACTGATATGATTCTCTTACACAAACTCACAAAAATAGTGTCTGTAAATATTTCTTTACTGCATTTCTTTACATTCAAAAATCCAAAAAGATTTTCAGTGTGTTTTAGCATAAATCTTTTGAAAAATTCAAAAAGATTTTCGACAACTGATATTGGAGAGCTGATTTTCAAAATTCCAAGTGCTAAACTTGATGAACATACGGTTTGGGAAAGAATGTATTAAGAAGTTGTGTTTTCAAGAGGTTATCAAAGATTAAATCATTTTTTAATGATACCTGTAAGTGATTTCTAAATTTGCAAATTTGTGAAATTTATATTTGGGTAGAGATTTGTGCAGGTTAGACAGGTTCCGATACTTGAGTAAGATGAGTACCAGATTAAGATCTAAAAACCTGTGGAAAGAGAATTCCAGACTGCGATCCTAGTTTAGCGAAAGGGGGAGTCTGAGGACATCGAGAAGGAGTTTGAAGATAGTAGAAACAGATTCAGATTCTGAAGATACTTGTGGAAAAGAGCTCAGAGCTAGGTTGCGATTCTGGAAGAAAGAGAAAGAGATTGATTGTGGATGCTTACAATGGAGAATCTTTGGAGAGAGCGAGCAGACTGATAAATACTGAAGGTTTGACAACCAAAGACTCGACACTGAAGACTCGTCAACATTCGAGGGGGAGTCTGTTGGTGCATGCGTCTGTCGACTTCGTCTTGTATCGAGTCTTGTGTATAGAATGATAGATCAGGGTGCAATGTATGAAAAATATCAGATTTTAGGATGTTTGGGAGATGATTTCGCTTGGAAAGGTCTTGTATAGTCTCAAGCGAAATTACATGTTGTGATTTCGCTTGAACTGACAACTTGTCACATTCAAGCGACACCTGAACACTATATATATGTGTGTTCCAAGCGAAATCAGGATCAAGAGTTCCGGTTTGTGCAACGAAGTGCTGCCGAAGTGTCCACAGGCTTGTATTTGATCTGAAATCAATATAAAGACAGATTATAGTATGTATCTAGCTGAATTGAACTTGATACTTGTGTTTCCGCCACTCGTATTGAGATAAACTCTTCTGATTGACTCGTTCAGGTCTGAAAACGATCCTACAAGGAATTCCCTATTTGTTTTGATTGTAGGATCATGAAACGACCTAACTAGTCGATCAGAAGAGTGCTCAGACAGAATCAGAGGCGGAATTCATTGATTCTGTCTTTGTTTAGCTTGTATAACACTATAATCAATATTAACTGTCTCTTGTATTGCTCAAAAATCGTTTACAGACTCGGAGACACTTCGACAGGGCTTCGCCGTCGGAAGAAGGTTACAACTGAATACGCTTGAGGAGGTATTTATAGGCATGTGATTTCGCTTGAACATGCTTCAAGCGAAATGACATTCTCAAGCGAAACATCATTCAAGCGAAATAACATTCAAGATTTCGCTTGAACTTGTCCACCTGATTTCGCTTGAAATGACTTTGTGTCATTCAAGCGGAATCACCTATATTCCCATTTCTCGTTTTTCGTGCTCTAAACTATCAATTCTAACCTAAGACTCGAACAAAGATGAAGTCGACAGACAACTGCACCAACAAATCTTTTCTTCCTTTGACTTTGACTTTAAAAGTCGTGTTGTTACATAAAACTAAACCCTAAACATAAACCCGAAAAAAAACCTAAACCCCCACCCACCAAAAATCTAACCCCCGCCCCCCCACACCCAAAAACCTAATCCTAGTCCTCCAAAAAAACCTAACCCTAAAAGCTAAACTAAACTCAAAAGTTAATTTTAAGCATGTAATGCACATGTGTAGTACACATATAATGCACATGTGTAGTACATTTTTTTAAAAATATTTTTATATATAAAATATAGCATTTTTTATAAAAAAAATTGTAAAAAAAAATTGGTATTGTTTTTAGGCTTTTTTTACTTAGTTTTCTAGTTTTCTCATTTATATGTAGTTTTCTCATGATCATCTCCCAATATATATACATATATATATATATATAATAAAACATAGACACATACACACACTTTCTCTTTCTCTCTCTCTCTCTCTCTATAAACACCACCGCACCGCACCCCACTGTAAGGACCTACAAAAATGTCCCAAAAACGACCCGTAAGTGAAAATCCGGACCCCTGAAACCCTAATGTGCATGAAAAACCAAGAAAACAAGAAATTTGAGTTTCAGGCGGGCCACGTAAACGGTAAGCTTATGCTTACGCGGGCTGCGTCAACTTAATGTTGACCAGATAAGCATGCCGGGCCAGGTGTCTCACACGTGGCAACCCTACTCGTGACACCCCAACCCTACACGTAGACTAGGGCCCTCGTGGGCCGCGTAAAGCTTAAGTGTGGGTTTACGCGGGCCGCGTAAAACCCAAAAACCAGCTATAAATAGCTTGTGCCTGGGGCTATAGGGTATTAACTCGATCGCTGCTTCAAATCGTAAATTCACAGTAGTGGAACGCTGCTACGCTATAGGGTATTAACTCGATCGCTGCTACGATTCAATGTCCGATCGATTGAAACCAATCCGATGGATGTTTAAGTGCTGCTCAAACTCGGGCTATACTTTGTCATTCGTCGTGAGGGTTTTAATCTCGTGAGTTATCGTAAATGTTGTATTAAGTTACTGACCTAGTTCGTATGCATTGTCATTTAATTTAGGTTATCAGGCTTATCAGTAGGCTAAACTCTGCCCGTCTAAACTTGCAATGTGAGTCATTCTCTTTTTATTAAAGTTGTTTTACAATACCTCAAACTATTTTCAAAGTTATAATTACAGGGATTAAGTCGTGGTTATCTTGAATCACTGGCAAGTGGGGTATTGTGCACATTACTAATTTCTCACGGTTAGGTTCATCAACCTAATAGTGATAATCATCACTACTTGGGTGAAAGGACCCAATAGTGGTATGACCATCGTCACCAGGGTGTGACACGGCGCCAGATAAAAATAAGATAGTAGCCATTGTAATCGCTCTTATGCTGTAATTTATAACTAATGTGTCATTTTATATAACTTGAGTGACTCGCCAGTATTTCCCCGCTAATAAAATATTTTTAAACATGTTTCAGGCAACCTACTGTGAATCAAGGAAAAAGTTCTACGGAGCACTAACAAGCTTGAAGAGGTGGCTCAATAAAATGAATAAACATGTTTTGTAAAACAGGGAATTTCCCCGTGAAATTCCTCTATTGTAAATTACGGGGTTTATCCCAAATTATGAAATACAATAATTAGGCATGTTCAAGTTTTAAAAGATCCTGTAAATCTTCCGCTGCCAACTCAAATAATAAATACCACGGGTTTCTGTCCCGCGGCTCCTGAACCGGGTCACACCGGGACGGGGGACGTGACATAAAAAGGTGGTATCAGAGCCACTGATTTAAGACAATTAAGTATTCAGAAATACTTAATTTTTTTCTGATTGCCCTTCTGTGATTTTATTAAAATCTAACTTAGAATTTTGTGTATTTCTTCATGTATGCTAACAGCATGAATGAACTATCAGAAGCACTTCAAAATTTTACTATCCATACCACATATATGGATACCTCCGGTACCTTCACTGGCTACCAGGCTGATACTGAAGAACCAATCGTATTCCAAGTCCAACCTCAAGAAAAACCTAAGCCGAAAAAGAAAAGAAGACTTGTAGGCTGGAGGCGTGTGCGTAGGAAGAAACCAGCAACACAGAAAGTTACAAAGACCGAGGATCCGAAGGATAAAGGCAAAGGAATAGAGATCGGAGAAAGTTCAGGGCAAGCCCAGGAAATGCCACCCTGGGAGGAGCTGGATCGCCAACTGGAAAATAACGACCTCATCGGACCTGCCGATGAAAACCTCTTCGATTACCCAGCGGAAGCACAACTTCCAGTCAATCTGGAACCTGCTATCCCAGATCCTATTATCCACCCCCGACCTATAGGAGAGCTAGAAGAATGGTGGACCACTGACTGGAAATTTCAAAATCTCCTGAATAACCCTAATACCTTTTTCCCTCAGTTTGACCCTGAGCCTGCACCATACCCACCTATGAGCTCTGAAAATTGGCTGAACTCCGTCACTATGGCGAGGAGCTGATTGATACAGGAAACAGAATTAGGGATGTGGGAGAAAGAATCTCATGGAAATACGACGAGAGGGAACGTCGTTTCTGAGATGCCAGCTGACTGTGGTTGTGTGATTGTGGGAGTATATGTTCAATAATAATAATAAAAAATATAATCATATAAACATAATTAAAAATAAAACTTTTGTAATATATTTAGTGTGTACGGATGCATACTACAATATATAAAAATGGAAGTCGCAAAGTCGACAATTTTGGCTATAAGTGTTGACATGCTTATGTGTGATTGTGTTATTGTGACTAATTATTAATAATTTTGTGCCAATAATTTATATATTTATATATTGGTAATTATCAGATGGAACACGCCGTCAATGAACCAGCTAACGAAGTTAATCAATCTGAACAAAACCGTGAAGATCAGTTTCTTAATAGACAAGATATAGAAAATATCGTTGCCCAGGGAATAGCAAATGCTATTCCAGCAATCCTTGCTGCTGCCCAAAATCCAGTTGAACCTCAACCAATTATTCCCAGCAAACGTACTCATGGCGACAACTTCAGTAATAGTGTCAATGGAGGTGGCAACAATAACAATAACAATAACAATAATGATGATGTGATGCAAGCCCCACTTCTTAAGAAAATGAAAGCTGCAACGCCTGGTTGCACTTACAAGGAATTTCTTGCCTGTAAACCAATCGAATTTGCAGGCAATGAAGGGGAAACGGCTGCACTGCGTTGGTTAGAGAAAACCGAAGCAGTAATTAAAATAAGTAAATGTGCTGAGGAAGACAAGGTCATGTATGCGTCAAATCTTTTTAAAGAATGAGCACTAGAATGGTGGAATACGGTACTACAAGCCAAAGGGAGTGGTGTGGCTTATGCCATGAATTGGGAAGAATTTAAAAGTCTAGTAGAAAGAAAATTCTGTCCCGAATATGAAAAGGAACAAATGATAAATAAGTTCCTGAACCACCGGATGGTGGATGTAGACTGTCGAGGGTATACTTCGACATTCTTCGAGTATGCTAGAGTTGTACCTACCTTGGCTTCGCCAGAACCGGTACTTATTTCTCGCTATATTTGGGGTTTGATTGGCGAAATCCGTGATATCGTTAAAGCTGCGAGACCTCGCACAATTGACGATGCAGTGGAATTAGCCAACACTTTGACAGATGGACTGGTTCGTACGCGAGAAGAAAATAGGAAGAAGGATGTAGCTCAAAAGATTACCCAAGGATTTCGTGTGGGTAATAGTAGTAACTTCAAGAAAAAAGGAACCGGGCAATCTTCCACTGCTCCATTTTGCGGTACCTGTAAAAGGAAGCATTTTGGAAGATGCAAAGGGTATTGTAACTTCTGCAAGATTCCGGGGCATCAAGAAGAAGACTGCAGAAGGAAGAAATCCACAATCTGCTTCAACTGTGGAGAAGCTGGACATTTTAGGCCAGACTGCCCAAAATTGGTCAAACCAGCTGATAACAAAGCCAAACCTGCAGAAGGAACTACCAAGAAAAACGCGAGAGCCTTCCAACTGACTACCCAGGAAGCAGAACTAATTCCTGATGTGATTGCCGGTACGTTCTTAGTTCATAATGTTTATGCAAAAGTATTATTTGACTCTGGTGCAAACCAAAGTTTTATAAATACTTCATTCTGCCGAACTCTTAACCTACCTTTAACCAAAATTAGGCAGATTTTTACGGTAGAAACTGCAGATGGTAATTCTGTTCACATAGATAAGGTTTTGCAAGAAGGAAAGATAGAACTCTTAGGCCATAAATTTTCTACAAACCTATTACCTATGGATTTAGCTGGATTTGATGTTGTGTTAGGAATGGATTGGTTAGTAGCCAACCATGCTCGAATTCTCTGTGATAAGAATTCTATAGAAATTCATACACCCACAGGAGAAATAGTGGTGATTACAGGAGATAGGCCACGTAAGCCAATGAAATTCATTTCAGTAATGAAATTGGCCAATTATTCAAGAAAACAAGGACTAGTGTATATGATTTCGGTAATCATTAACACTAAAGGTAAGGAACTTAAGGAAATTCCAGTAGTATCAGAATACCCGGAAGTATTTCCAGAAGAACTACCTGGATTACCACCTGATAGGGAAGTAGAATTTAGAATTCATCTAATTCCTGGAACTACACCGATGGCCAAGGCACCTTATCGGTTTGCACCCACTGAAATGTTAGAATTGAAAAAGCAGTTAGATGAATTGTTAAGCAAAGGATTTATACAACCTAGTTCATCCCCTTGGGGAGCTCCGGTGTTGTTTGTGAAAAAGAAAGATGGTTCGATGCGAATGTGTATCGATTATAGGGAATTGAATAAGGTTACCATTAAGAATCGATACCCATTGCCTAGGATTGATGATCTTTTTGATCAACTTCAGGGAGCTAGATATTTTTCTAAGATAGATTTACGCTCCGGATACCATCAGTTGATAGTACAGGAAGAAGACATACCTAAAACTGCCTTCAGAACTAGGTATGGTCATTACGAGTTTACAGTCATGCCCTTTGGGTTAACAAATGCTCCTGCAGCATTTATGGACATGATGAATAGAATCTGTAAACCATATTTGGATAAATTTGTAATTGTTTTCATCGACGATATACTTATTTATTCCAAAAGCCAGGAGGAACATTGTGAGCACCTGCATGTACTCTTAACTTTGTTAAGAAAAGAGAAGCTTTACGCCAAATTCTCGAAACGTGAATTTTGGCTACAAGAGGTACAATTTTTAGGACACATGGTGAATCACGAAGGTATTCACGTAGATCCCTCCAAAATAGAAGCGATCACCAAATGGAAGATCCCTCAATCAACCATGGAAGTTAGAAGTTTTCTAGGGTTAGCCGGATATTATAGACGGTTTATTAAGGATTTTTCCAAAATAGTTGTACCATTAACTAAGCTAACCTGTAAAGCAATGAAGTTTGAATGGGGATCTAGACAAGAAGAGGCTTTTAAGATTTTAAAGCAAAGGTTAACAAACGCCCCAATTCTTGCCTTACCAGAAGGGACAGAAGATTTTGAAGTTTATTGTGATGCTTCTAAGCTAGGATTAGGAAGTGTGTTAATGCAACGCAAGAAGGTAATTGCGTACGCCTCAAGGCAATTGAAGAAGCATGAAGAAAATTATACGACTCATGACTTAGAATTAGGAGCCATAATTTTTGCCCTTAAGATTTGGAGACATTATCTGTACGGAAGTAAGTTTACTATCTATACAGATCATAAGAGTTTAAGATACATATTTGGGCAAAAAGAATTAAACATGAGGCAAAGAAGATTGATGGAAATTCTAAGTGACTACGACTGTGATATTCAATATCACGAAGGAAAAGCAAATGTAGTTGCAGATACCTTAAGTCGTAAGTATCATGAGAAGCAACGACGAGTTCGTGCTCTTAGATTAAGTTTACAATTAGACTTAATGGAACAATTGAAGCATATTCAAGAAATAGCGATCAAGGAGGATGCTGAAGGAATGAAAGGACGAATAAAGGAATTAGAGCAAGGAAGTGATGGAATTTGGAGATTCCATAAGAAAAGAATTTGGTACCTAAGCAAGGAAATTTAAGAAATAAAATTTTAGAGGAAGCCCATAAATCTAGGTATACCATGCATCCTAGTAATAATAAGATGTACCAAGATTTAAGAAACAATTTCTGGTGGATCGGTATGAAAAAGGACATAGCTAGATATGTTTCTAAGTGCCTAACTTGTTCACAAGTTAAGGCAGAACACCAGAAACGTCTACTACAACAATTAGAAATGCCTGTTTGGAAATGGGAACTAATAACCATGGATTTCGTTACTAAGTTACCCAAAACCAGAAAAGGTAACGATGCGATTTGGGTAATTGTGGATCGATTAACCAAATCAGCTCATTTTCTACCCATGAAAGAAACCTTTAGCATGGAAAAGTTAGCAAAGTTGTAGGTAGACGAAGTAGTATCACTACATGGAGTCTCACTCTCCATTGTATCGGATAGGGATAGTCGTTTCACTTCACATTTCTGGACTAGTTTCCAGGAAGCAATGGGAACCCGATTAAATTTAAGTACGGCTTATCATCCCCAAACGGATGGACAAAGTGAAAGGACGATCCAAACCCTGGAAGACATGCTCAGAGCATGTGTTATAGATTTTGGTGGAAACTGGGATAACCATTTATCTTTAATTGAATTCTCCTATAACAATAGTTATCATTCAAGTATTGAAGCTGTCCCATTTGAAGCACTATACGGACGAAAGTGTAGAACTCCAATCTGTTGGGCAGAAATAGGAGAAAGTCAATTATCAGGTCCCGAAATTGTACAAGAAACCACCGACAAGATCACTCAAATCAAGGAAAGACTAAAGACGGCTTGAGATCGCTAGAAGAGTTATGCAGATAATCGGCGCAAGCCGTTAGAATTCCAGGTTGGAGACAAAGTACTATTGAAAGTTTCTCCTTGGAAAGGAGTAGTTCGGTTCGGTAAGAAAGGAAAACTAAGTCCAAGATACATAGGACCATTCCCAGTAATCCAGAAAATAGGACCAGTCGCCTATCGCTTACAACTACCAGAGGAGCTAGCAGGAGTACATGATGTATTTCATGTGTCTAACCTCAAGAAATGTCTATCGGACGAATCGCTAGTAGTCCCTCTTCAAGACATACAAGTAAATGAAAAGTTGAAGTTCATGGAGAAACCGCTTCAAATAGAAGATAGAAAGATCAAGTTTCTCAAGCACAAAAGATTGGTACTGGTTAAAGTCAAGTGGGATTCAAAAAGAGGACCTGAATACACTTGGGAGCTGGAATCAGAGATGAAGCGAAAGTATCCTCACTTATTTCAGTAAATCTCGAGGACGAGATTTTAAATAAGGTGGGGAGGAAGTAAGGACCTACAAAAATGTCCCAAAAACGACCCGTAAATGAAAATCCGGACCCCTGAAACCCTAATGTGCATGAAAAACCAAGAAAACAAGAAATTTGAGTTTCAGGCGGGCCGCGTAAACGGTAAGCTTATGCTTACGCGGGCCGCGTCAACTTAATGTTGACCAGATAAGCATGCCGAGCCAGGTGTCTCACACGTGGCAACCCTACTCGTGACACCCCAGCCCTACACGTAGACTAGGGCCCTCGCGGGCCGCGTAAAGCTTAAGTGTGGGTTTACGCGGGCCGCGTAAAACCCAAAAACCAGCTATAAATAGCTTGTGCATGGGGCTTTCATACTGTGTCAAAAATTTTGATCAAAAACGAAGTTTACTGCTTCAAATCGTAAATTCACAGTAGTGGAACGCTGCTACGCTACAGGGTATTAACTCGATCACTGCTACGATTCAATGTCCGATCGATTGAAACAAATCCGATGGATGTTTAAGTGCGGCTCAAACTCGGGCTATACTTTGTCATTCGTCGTAAATTCGATGGATGTTTAAGTATTGCACCTTGTCATTCGTCGTGAGGGTTTTAATCTCGTGAGTTATCGTAAATGTTGTATTAAGTTACTGACCTAGTTCGTATGCATTGTCATTTAATTTAGGTTATCAGGCTTATCAGTAGGCTAAACTCTGCCCGTCTAAACTTGCAATGTGAGTCATCCTCTTTTTATTAAAGTTGTTTTACAATACCTCAAACTATTTTCAAAGTTATAATTACAGGGATTAAGTCGTGGTTATCTTGAATCACTGGCAAGTGGGGTATTGTGCACATTACTAATTTCTCACGGTTAGGTTCATCAACCTAACAGTGATAATCAGCACTACTTGGGTGAAAGGACCCAATAGTGGTATGACCATCGTCACCAGGGTGTGGGCGCCAGATAAAAATAAGATAGTAGCCATTGTAATCGCTCTTATGCTGTAATTTATAACTAATGTGTCGTTTTATATAACTTGAGTGACTCGCCAGTATTTCCCCGCTGATAAAATATTTTTAAACATGTTTCAGGCGACCTACTATGAATCAAGGAAAAAGTGCTACGGAGCTCTAACAAACTTGAAGAGGTGGCTCAATAAAATGAATAAACATGTTTTGTAAAACAGGGAATTTCCCCGTGAAATTCCTCTATTGTAAATTACGGGGTTTATCCCAAATTATGAAATACAATAATTGGGCATGTTCAAGTTTTAAAAGATCTTGTAAATCTTCCGCTGTCAACTTAAATAATAAATACCACGGGTTTCTGTCCCGCGGCTCCTGAACCGAGTCACACCGGGACGGGGGCCGTGACACCCACCACTGCCACCACCATCGCACCACTCGTATATATAAATCATCTATTTCTCGTCACACCATCGTATAATCCTCTCAGCTGTCGATCTGCAAAATACCTAAAATCCCAACTCAAAGATGGAGCGGACCTTTATAATGATCAAGCCCGGTGATGTTCAAAGAGGCCTTGTAAGTTTCTGTTCCAAAACACAAAAACCCACTTAGGAATTTGTTAAATTTTGAATCTTTTTATAGTTTCTGATTAAAAACACCAAAACCCAGTTGGGGTTTTGGTAAGTTTGAATCTTATTTATAGTTTTTGATCGAAAATACCAAAACCTAGATACGGTGATTTTTTTGATGAATTTTATCATGCTTTTTTTGATGATTATATTCTGGTTTTAAGTTGTAAATCAAAGATTGGGGTATATGGAAGGGAAAGGGAGGGTAAGAAAGGGTCACAGGGTGTGGCAGATTGAGTTCGGAAGTGGTTTTAAGTGCAATAGCGCGGTGATGGTGGTTATGGCGGCGATGGTGGTTTTGTTGAGAGAGAAAGATATTAGGGAGAGAGAGAGTGTGTGTGTGATGTGTGTGGAAGTTGTACATGTATATATGTAATAATAGTTTTAATATGAGTAAACTGCCATTTTGGTCCCTGTGGTTTGGGCACTTTTGCCATTTTAGTCCAAATCTCAAACTTTTTACATCTGGGTCCCTGTGGTTTCATTTTTGTTGCCATTTTGGTCCAAAAGTGAAATTTGACCAGAATCCCCAAATTAAACCCCCCTGTTTTGTCTTTTTTCTCAGGGGTATTTTCGTCATTTAGGCTTTATTATAACCCATTATCAATTAAATTTAATAAAAATAATATATTAAAAGCTCACTCTATAATATCTTCATCTAACCAGCAGGACCACACAACACAGCCACACGGTAGCCAAGCCTAAAGAGCATCAAGTGATAACACAAGTTAAAGCCATCTCCTTCCCCAAATAATATCTTCATCTGGATTGGAGGATTCATGTGTATGCAGATTGAAAATCGGTGAAACAGAGGGTTTCGTTTGCCAAACCTAAAGAGCATCTCCTTCCCCAAATCTTCTCCAAACACTCCAGAAAATCGGTGGTGTTGAGGTGTACGGTGGTGGAGGGGAGACGGTGGTGGTGGGTGTACGGTGGTGGAGGGTGTACGGTGGTGGAGGGGAGACGCTGGTGGAGGGGAGACGCTGGTGGTAGGTGTACCATGGTGGAGGGGAGACGGTGGTGGTGGGTGATTCCAGTACAAGCGAAACCCTTTGTTTCTCTCTCTAACTGTTCACCGGCGAAACGAAACCCTTTGTTTCTCTCTCTAACTGTTCACCGGTGATGATTCCGGTACAAGCGTCGGTGATGCCGGAAGCCTACGCAAACGAAACCCTCTATTTCTCTCTCTAACTTTCGAGGAATCAGATGACTGGTTCGATTCCTCTGTTTCTCTCTCTAACTTTAGGGTTTGGGATTTGGGGGAGGATGAAGAAGGGTCTGTGTGCAGGGTCAAAGGTTGATTGTATTTAGTTTTGTTATTTTTTAATTAATAATGGGTTTTAATAAAGCCTAAATGATGAAAATACCCCTGAGCAAAATGACAAAACAGGGGGGTTTAATTTGGGGATTCTGGTCAAATTTCACTTTTGGACTAAAATGGCAACAAAATGCAAACCACAGGGACCCAGATGTAAAAAGTTTGAGATTTGGACTAAAATGGCAAAAGTGCCCAAACCACATGGACCAAAATGGCAGTTTACTCTTTTAATAATAATAAATTGGTTTTTTTAAGTATAAGGATAATTTGGTCATTTAACAAAAGTTAACAGAATAATTCTAACTATGTTAGAAAATTGGACTCAAATGGTTAAGAAAAGTGGCTATAGGAACTTAGTGCGTTAAACATTTTAATTTTGTACTCAAGTGATTAAAACCTATAACACACCGCTCTAAAAAGGTAATTTACCCAAATAACAAATCAACAATATCCCCGTTCCCATCAAAAGTGAGGCAGCCCCGGTTTTACCCATGGTACCCGAGTTCGACTCCCAGTTCGCTGGTGTGCTATCAACTCGTCACGCCCTCTTGTGTGGGCAAGGTATCTGTGGGGTTTCCGGGTGAACGCCGGCAACGCTCTGATGCCAGCTGGGGCACTGTTCAAACACTCACGTCTGGCCGGAGTGGGGCAACGGGCCACCCCGGAATAGGGGGGGTGTAAGGTATCCCGCACCAAAAAAATGTATGATACTTTGCCGTTAAAAAAAAACAAATCAATAATGCATTGTGCAAACATAACTAGAACTTTTATAGGGCCCATATTTAAGCCCTGGAATTTTTTAGGATTCTCAACGGCTCTGGCGATTTCATCGAAGCTCTGTCTGTATAAAATGGCAGTGTGGTGATTTCGCTCACCAAATCAACAGAAGAAGAAGAAGCATGAAGAAATTCAAGCGAAACGAAGCATCAAAACGCAAGAAGGGCGTGGATATGATCAGCAACCTGCCGGATCATGTTCTCCACTTGATCCTTTCAGGCCTTCCAACCACCGAAGAAGCAGTTCGAACAAGCGTTTTGTCGAAACGATGGAGGTATTTGTGGGCTTCAGTTCCGTCTCGAGATGCAGATTGTACTCGAAAACTAACAAATTCCAACGAGAGTCAATTCAAAGAGTTTGTGGATCGACTTTTGATAGACCGAAGCGTAGATTTGGATAGCTTTCGTTTACGTTGTGAAAATCACTACGATATGTGGACTGTATGGCGGTGGATTCGCGACGCCATTATGCGAAATGTCAAATTGCTTGACTTGTCTTTTAGCCCTAGGGTTGATGATGATCAGGTTATCAGGTTGCCTCCTATTCTGCTAACATGCGATTCATTGGAGGTATTAAGGTTATATTTGTTTAAATCTACTCTAAGGTTGCCTACTGTCACTTGTTTTCCGGCACTTAGGGTTCTTCAACTCAACAGTGTTCAGTTAATGGATGGTGCTTCGGTACAACCGTTTCTTAAAAACTGCCCATTGCTTGAGGATTTGAGTTTGATTGACTGCTTCTCATACTGGTATGAAGATCTTGTCTCATACTCAGATGAAGATGAAGATGAAGATGTTTGTATTTCGTGCCTAAATCTCAAGACTCTGAGAGTTCATAATCGGAATATTGGTACTTATACCGAAAGGTTTGGTTATGGTGGTTCGTATGAAAACTATGTCTTGTGTGTCTACCTTCATATCTTTTGCCCAAAACTGGTGTTTTTGGAGTATGCAGGTCACTCGGCGGATGAACTTTTAATTGAAAACCTAGACTCCTTGAAAAAAGCTGTGATTTACCCTGATGGTAGGGCACATAAAGAGATAACATTTGAATCATATGGTGCCAACATATGTCAGTTGTTTGCAGGAGTTTCTCATGTGGAATCTTTGTCTCTCAACCTTTTTTTCATTCAGGTAGGTATATATTCTTGTTATGTAAGTTGTTTTCGTTATCTATATGCAATAAGCAAGGTTGCTTAAGAACATGTCAGCTTCAGGATCTTAAATTACTTTTTTTGAACGGCCACAATAGATTAAAAACTTGCATAAACCATGACCGGCCCGGCAAATTAAACAAAGTACCACAAAGGACCAGTGAATAGTGTTGCATTAATCGGGTTCGTTTACGGATCCTTTGGATAAGTTATCAATATGATGTTTGTTTTGACGGGTACTTAGTAGTACGTGGGAACTGAAAGTTGCATGGAGGAGAATATTTGATTTTTTTGCATAACTAGGTGACCTGAAGAAACAAAGAGTGCTTCTAGGTGGCTTTTGGATATGAGAATACTTATTGGTAAGTCCCTGTTTGAAAGAATGATGTTTAGCACAACCACCTACAAAAAGTGCAAGAACCTGTCAATATTCTGCAACATTCCCTTTGTCCGTGAACATCGCTGTTTCATATCCGTACTTCCAGAATGTCACTGATGCATTTTAATACATTAATCAATGTCGCTGATTGAAAGAGATACATTAGAGAATGTCACTGATTCATGTAAGTACATTGCAGAATGTCGCTGTTTCGAATTAATACTTTGCTGAATGTCACTGATTCATATCTATAAGTTATTTAAAGTCGCTGATTAGGTCCCATATGTAAATAAAAGTCGCTGTTTCGTTACAACGTGTTCATAAATGTTACTGATTTATGTAAATAAAATATGTTAATAAATATTGCTGTTTTGTTATATTACATATTACATATTAAAGTTCGTTGATGTCTTTCCATATGTTTTAAAATGTCGCTTGTTGATATATATACATTACAACAACTTCGCTTTTTGATAATAAAATGCCGTTTTAAGTCGACAGGAGAAGTTAATATAAAGTCTCTTGTAGGCTTTAAAGCCATGTGAACCCACATGATGTTTTGAGAGAGGTGTTAGTATTTACAATGTTTGAATTAATAGTATGTAGACTTTTTGCTAAATATTTTGCAGGAATACCTCACATGATAGCAAAAACCGGATCGTTTTGTTTCAACACGATGTTTTTCTTAGCTTTAAAATTGCGGGTACCTATTGGTGACCGTACCTGGAAGAGCAACTATATGACATGTCCTTTTATCTTTAGGTGGTTCTAGGGGTGTAAACAAGCCTAGAGGCTCGAGAGCTATTCGTTATCGACTCAGTTAAAAGCTCGAACGAGCCGAGCTTTATCGAGCCCGAGCCTGAGCTCAAGCCTGTAATAGAGCTCGTTCAGTTATCGAGCCCGAGCTCGAGCTTGAAATACAAAGCTCGATTAGGCTCGCGAGCCTAAACGAGCCCAAACAAAATTTTACCTTTTTATATATAATATAATAATAATGATGATAACATTGGCGAGCAGAGCTTTGGCTTGTTTAAGTGATATTAAAGCGAGCTCAAGCCGAGCTTTTAGCTTGTTTGAGGTTGTTCATAAAATAGCTCGAGCCGCGCTCGAGCTTTGTGTTTAACTCGCGAGCTGAGCTCGAGCTCAAATAAGCAGGCTCGAACCGAGCCGAGCTCGAGCTTCATAAAAACATCACGAGCCCGAGCCCGACTGGGCTCGGCTCGTTTACACCCCTAGGTGGTTCGGATCACAGCAGAATTTCCTGCAAGTGACTTGTGTAGTATTTCGAACATATTAAAAGAAAACAGCGACATTATCTAATGTATTAAATACAAACAGCGACATTTATTAACATATTTCAATGTTGCTGATTGAAAGAGATACATTAGAGAATGTCGCTGATTCATGTAACTACATTGCAGAATGTCGCTGTTTCGAAATAATACTTTGCCGAATGTCGCTGATTCATATCTATAAGTTATTTAAAGTCGCTGATTAGGTCCCATATGTAAATAAAAGTCGCTGTTTCGTTACAACATGTTCATAAACGTAGCTGATTTATGTAAATAAAACATGTTAATAAATATCACTGTTTTGTTATATTACATATTAAAGTTCGTTGATGTGTTTCCATATGTTCTAAAATGTCGCTTGTTGATATATATACATTACAACAACTTCGCTTTTTGATAATAAAATGCCGTTTTAAGTCGACATTCGGCAAAGTATTAATTCGAAACAGCCATATTCTGCAATGTATTTACATGAATCAGCAACATTCTCTAATGTATCTCTTTCAATCAGCGGCATTGATTAATGTATTAAAATTCATCAGCGACATTCTGAAAGTATGGATATGAAACAGCGATGTTCAGGGACAAAGGGAATGTTGCAGAATATTGGCAGGTTCTTGCACTTTTTGCAGGTGGTTGTGCTAAACATCATTCTTTCAAACAGCGACTTACCTATAAGTACTCTCATAATCAAAAGCCACCTAGAAGCACTCTTTGTTTCTTCAGGTCACCTAGTTATGCAAAAAATTCAGAATATCATGTTGCACCTGATCGTGTGAGTTGGGCATCGTTGGAGTAGCTCTAAAATTCAGCAACTAGTCGGTTTATTTAGCATTTTTTTTTTTGTATTTAATATAAACAGGAGTAGTATTAGCATTTATTACGTACCCATCTTTCAATTCGAATATAGAAGCTTTCTCCATTTGCATATTCATGTATACATATTTAGTGAATGTATTGAGTGTGACTTGAGTGGGGTCTGAACCAACGAATAGAAGACTCTATGCAACTCAAGATTAGAACATTAGCTGTAAGATATAAAATTAGTATTTTAGTAATATCTACAAGACGATAACTTGCCACCAGATTTTGAATTCTAATTTTATTACCAAACTTCGAGATGCTTATACTTGTTTTCTCATGTTTGAGTAATTGCCTTATATACAGTTTTGATACTTGTCTTTGACTATTAACGATTAAAGTACTCTACATTACCAATGAAACACTGGCATCTTGTGGACTAAATTTATAACATCAGTTGTTAACTTTGCAGTTTTTCTTAGTTGGATGCCATGGAGTAAACTTGTTATATGTGTATTCCATGTAGGTTGCCTTTCTAAACATGGTACTTTAAATAATGCAATTACTTATTTAGTATCAAGATTCAAGAGATATACTTGATGGAGATATCTGAAAGTACTATGTGCACAATCCTTAATGTGTGATATTTAATCAGTAAAATGTACAAGTTACAAACTGCTGAGTAGTTGAATTTAATGTTGTGATATATAATCAGGTCGATGTTATTCTTCAGCTTGTAGATCATTGGTTTTCATCAAATCTATATCAGCTTGCCTACATGCCTATTTATTGTATTTCCAACCTACAGTTACACACCAACAATAATTATTTCTGAACTTTATTTCTACTGTCATTATCATAGGCCATTAGTACTGCACGTGATCCTAATGGAGTTTTCGCGAAGTCTCTTCCCAATCTGAAGACGTTAGAGATATCCACAACAATTGATGACTACACCATGAATGTAGTCATCCGGATCCTGAGATGTTCTCCCATTCTGGAGTCTTTCCATTTGATTATTGAAGAGGTACAATTTTTTTCTCATCCCGTATAATAATACTATTTGTGTATCATTACGGTGATGCATACAATCACACATTGCCAGGGGTACTACGTATTTCTGATTTTTGGCATACATATGTCAACTTTTTTGGCCATTTTTTTAGATTTCGTAAATAGTTAATAGGTTAAACAGGATAACAAAAGTTATCATGAGATAGTGATCTAATTCTCTAAATAAATCATGTAGGATGTTCCTTTTGAGTATGCTATGGGCTACCATTTGAAACCATGTGACCCATTCTATTAGCTTATATTTTCATTTAACCCGTTATCATCAAATAATTAGCTCCATTGACCTGCTTTCACATAATTGGATTGAAACAAACTATCTTTTTGGTGAACAAAACTTGACAACTTGAGTTAGCATAGTAGTTGAATACATTTTTTAAAATTCTAATTTTATTGTGGGCTTTGACCCCTTAACTTATGCTCTCGTTTGATGATCTAGGAGATTTTTTGGCCGGAAGTATGGAAGTTAGATGAGGTCTTGACTCATCATTTGAAAAGGGTCGAGTTTCTTGAGTTCAATGGAGAACAACAGAAACTAGACATGGCTCGTTTCCTACTGGAAAATGGAAATGAGTTGGAGGAAATGGTTTTCAGTTGGCGTGGCAAAGTCAACTACCATGAAAAGTCAATGGAGATTATGAAGGAATTGTTGAAGTTTGACATGGCTTCTTCAACTGTCAAACTGATTACTCTTCTAAAAGACTAGGTTTTCTATAAATTGTAAGTGTTGCATGTTACTCAACTTGCCCATTTTGTCGCTAGTTCATGGTTACATCAAGATAACTAAGTTTTTACTTGGAATCTTCTCTAAGCAAAACTTTGTCCTTACCTTTGTAATTCGAACCTTCAAAAAGTGTTGGCACTTTATGTTCATGGTCTAGTGAGTTCTTGACTTCTTTTAAATGGTGGTTGTGTAAATGTTTCTATCTGAGTAAAATAATCATGGCATTGAGCGACTTGGATTAAGTAACTTTTTCGGGTAAGCATTGATTTTGGTGACTCTGTGGAGTTGTTTTTGGTCTTCCCGGATTTGATCTTGGGGTTGTCAACACCAAAATGAACTGTTACAAGGGCTCCTGAGGACGAAGCCATCTTCTGATAATCAAGCCAGTTGGAATCATCCAGATGTGCTTTGCCTATGTATGTGCATCATGAGTACTGTGAGAAATAAATGTGTAATTGAGAGAGAGGAGTATGACTGTATGAGGTTGCTACGAAGTGAGGGAGAGAGATTCATAAAGTAGGTAATGAGTTTAAGTGGGTTGAACCCTATTTGTCCAATCATTAATGTGCCTAAGCCTAGTGTACAATTTAAACAAATATAGCACATTCATGCTTCATTAGACAATCAACCCACACGGCCTCACCCAAGAAGAATTTACTTTTTGTTTTTGTTTTTGTTTTTGCTTTCTGTTACAGAAAATCAAATCAAATCAAATCAAATCGAATCAAGCGGTAGGTGGTATGGAAAATATTTAATCCTTAGTAAATAGTGAAATCTTTTTTTTAGCTAAAAGTTTGTAGGATCGTAACTCTTCAAGTCCTGTTATGTCTTCTTGCTAAAGCTCTCTTTCAAACTAATGATGTGTTGACTTCATTACAACAATTCCAAAAGAAAAATATATTAAAAAAATATATTATTTTGGTGGCTTTCGACATGTTCACTTAATGGGTATAAGACCGTGGGGTATGGTGGGGCGGGGGTTGAGCGTCGGTTGGGGCATTTGGTGACACGTGGCTTGGGGGGGGGGGGGGGGCAGACATGGGGCGACTCACATTTAACAGGGTATGGTGGGGCGTGGGTTTGGTGGGCTTCGCTGGGCTGACCGGTGGGCTGTTTGTTAAACAACAAATTTAATTATTTTTAATATTTTTAATTAAAGAAAATTACATAAAAACCAATTCCTATTGTTTATATTTGTTTTTTTATCTCTTCTCTCGTCTCCAACACTATTTGTAACTCGTCACCCTATAGGTGATCAATCGGCTGGGATAGCACTTTCAAATCATCACGTCTTGGAATGCATACGGGTTGGTCGGGTCAAAAGGACGGTTATGAGGATGCATTTTTTCGTTTTGTAGAAAGAGAATTGAAGATGATTATAGAAGATGTGGTTGAATGTGGTAAAAAATGGAAGAAAAATGTGAGTTTTATAGTGGAAAAATAATTTTTTTAAGATAGCCGTTGGCCAACGGCTAGCCCAACGGTTACTTTGTTTTGTCCAGTGAGAGCCCGCCATGTCAGCTTGGCCAGACCGCCCCACGCCCGGCTTGAAACCCAAGCCCCAAGGGCCACGCCCAAACCCAAGCCCACCCGGGGTGGTGGCTTGGGCGTTTTCCCCCAACCCACGCCCAAACCCCCGCCCCATACCCCACGGTCTAAGTAGAATTAAACAAGGGGTGTGATAAATATACCTAAGTTAAAGATTAATATACCCAAAAGTCAAATTTAGTAATGATTAATTAGTTTATTATATTATTTTATTATAAAGTTAAAAGTAATAATTATGTTTAAAGTAAAAAGTAATAATTACGTTTTGGGTAAATTACTTTTTGAGTCCCTGTGTTTTATAGGTTTTAACTAGTTGAGTCCAAAAGCAAAAAGTTTAACGACCTGAGTCCCCATAAGCATTTTCTTTAACCATTTGAGTCCAAATTTCTAACACTGTTAAAATTATTCTGTTAACTTTTGTTAAATGACTAAATTACTCTTTTAATTAAAAAAAACATTTTATTATTAAATATATATACACATTCTCTAGATCATATCCATCCAGATCATAAAAGTCATACCAAATTTCTCAAGAACTTTCTCTCTCTCAACCAAAACCATCTCCATCCCACCTCCACCCATCCCACTACCACATCTCCACCATCAACACCACCGTCACCACACCATTAAAACCACCGTCGCCACTACACCTCCGCCGTCACCACCACCACTACACCGTCACCACCACAACACCCACCACCGTCGCACCTTCATAACACCCACCACCTCGGTTTTTGGATGTTAGTTTTGGAACGGATTATAAAGTTACAGTTCATATACCTATGTTTTTCAGGGTGGGGTCCATATGCGTATTTCTGAGCATTAGAAGAGACGAATTCCCGTTTAACAATTGGTCACCCTGCGGATGGGGTCCATATGCAACCTATGGAGATTCAGGATTTCAATCAACAGTCAAGGTGAAATGGGACGTTCAGACATGTAACGCTCTCTAGCCGGTGGCCAGTTGCAAGATGCAGAGGCGGGAAAAATGTGACCATTGCGTAATCTTTTTGTTCATGTTATTAGGCGTTTTGATCACATTTCTTTGTTTGTTCACAAAGCGGCCAATTCCTGTATAGATTTCATCTAATCTCTGTATTCCGTTGCGGAGACGGAAGATGGAATGTCTGTCGGTGTAATCGGCGAAATTGGATAGATTGTGAGTGCAAAAACAGAGGAATACTGCAGATGAGAGTAAGAAAATAAAGATACAATCCGAAACGGTGTCGTTGAGTTTGAAGAAATGAGTTTTTGATGGTGAATTGATGCTATGTTTTTTAATTTGATTTACTAATGTATTCATTGTGGCAGAGGTGCAAAGCAGGAAGATTAATTGAAATTGGGTCAAAGTTTGAGATGATGGGTGTTTGTTGATGTGGGTTTTTTTTACAGGTCGTGTTCAGAGGAAGAATTGAGTTTGAGCAGTGTTTGTTGTCTGTTGGGGTTGGGTTTTGTAGGGTGTTTATTCTTCTCTTGTCTGAGTTTTTGGATGTATATCGGTTCTGTTATGTTATTTGTGGCTGGGGCAGTTGTTGGTGGCTGTGGGTGGTGGCTGGGATGGTTGTTGGTGGTGGCCGGAGACAGGTAGAGAGAGAGAGAGAAGGTGTTGGTGGCTGGAGAAAGGTAGATAATTTATTTTTATATATATTATATATTAAAAGTAAAAGTTAATGCATTAAAGACTTGTTCCTTGTACTCATGTGCATACAAGACTTGTACTTTGTGTGTAAATGACCAAATTACCCTCATAGTTAACAGACTTGGCGGATGGAGTTAGAAATTTGGACTCAAATGGTTAAAGAAAATGCTTATGGGGACTCAGGTCGTTAAACTTTTTGCTTTTGGACTCAACTAGTTAAAACTCATAAAACACAGGGACTCAAAAAGTAATTTACCCTTATGTTTTTTATGTTATTTCATTTTATAATACTTTTGTTACTTTTTTATATTTCGTTATACTATTATTAGTATTAATATCAATATTAATAAATAAATTATCAAGACACTTTATTATAAACATGAAAGTGAAAAAGTTCACCATAAATAAATAGTCTCTAATAAAAAAGTAAACGTGAAAACATAAATGATTTAAATATAATGAGGCAAATGGAACTAGTATGAAATTTCATTACTATTTCATACTTCTTTTTCTTCTTTGTTTCACATTTATCTATTATTTCAAGTACTTTTTTAAATAACAAACAAAAAGTAATCATTTTGCATTTAGTTCACTTAGTTTTAACTATCTATGAAAAAAATTACTCGGACAAAACTAAAATTTAGTGGTATTTACAGTGGGAAAATTTTGTAACTTTTATTAATAAAATTTGAGAAAACCGGTTATTTTCATATGATATATTTTCCACTTTAAATTGAAAATAAAAAGGTCAGTTTTATTTTAGTGGATCATATTAAAATGTGACTTTATTTATTGTGATTTAATGGGTTATTTAAGATATTTGCTGCAATTGAAATTAAATTATTTCCCTATGAAAAACTGAAGAAAAGGTGAACTATGTGGAATATGTGCATGCACACTTTTCCGAGAAGGTTTTTAATCAAAAAATAAAAAACAGATAAATTTGTTATTGTTATATATATAGTGTATTTTTCAAGTATTAACTGTTTGCATATTAATTATCACTCTACTAACTAATTGTATTTTTGTTAAATTGTTTGCAACTGTAAAAAAAATTAAAAGAGTTGTTTAAAAAATTAAATGATATATGAAAACTTAAAAAGTGCAGTAAAAATTTATTAGTCTATTTTGAAACTTGAAAAGTTGACTTGCGAGAAAAAGTAAAATTAAGTTAACTTTATGGTGTATTTAACACAAGGAGTGAGAAAATGATATAAAGAAAAAAGTTGACTTTTAGGTACATTTAATAATACCCTTAAACAAAATCTCTAGCCTAATAATTACAATAACGTAGTCCATTAATGCATCAAATTTTGAAAGTTTTTTTTTTTTTTTTTTTTTTTTGAACGGCAAATTTGGATCACTGACGGACCACTGGAGTATCATCGTGCCACCAGCGGAACAACCCGATCATATCCATCTCCACTAGGCAATAATGCCCATACACCAATTCAGGAGGAAACCCAATAAATCTGGGAAAAACCCCCTTGTGAGAATCGAACTCATGACCTAATGGTCACAAACCTTATCTCACCACCAAGATACCACTAGACTATAATGCCATGGGTAAACTTTGAAAGTTTTACGCATCATTATAGTAAATGACTTAAAAAGTTTTATATCAAAACCATATTGTTATAATATATTTTGAATGATCAATGTAAAACTTTCGCATCAAACCCGTAACAACGGTATGACAACTTGCAAAATTGGATACACACGTCGTAACGGTTTTAATGTACCGTTATGAAACTCAAACTTGTAAAATAATTACAAAGGTGAGTGAGAATTTGCAAGTTTGGTACACTGCTCTAAATGAGGTGGGAGTAGAATACCATATATTTCACAAATCCTACACTGCCAACTAATTTTTACCCTCAGCTACTTTAAAACATCTTAATATCTTATTTACTGGCATGGTTGCAAAAGTCGCTAGACGCTCTCTAGTCGGTTGACTGGGGAGTTGAGAGTACTCGACCTAGGAGGAGAGTACTCGGGGAGTACTCGGACATGTTAAATTATAAAGAAATTAGTTTTTGGAAATTAAATATATGTCAAATAACTTAAATTTACTAATAACTATAACAAAATAACTGAAAATGATATTCATTCTTTAATATGATAGACATAGAAATTATGTTTTATTATTTTTTTTTTAAGTCAAACTCAGCCTGAGTTAACATACTAGATACGATTTTGGCCGATGTTGACCGCGTTTGACCGATTCCGAGTAACTAGGCGGAGTCAAAGAAAGTCGCCTCAGCAGCCTACCTTGTAGCGACTACTCGGCGAGTACTCGGCCTTGGAAACTTTGTTTTACAACCATGCTTACTGGTATCATTCCTTAAGAGTAACCAAAATCATATGCCCCACCCCTTTTACTCTATTCTCTATGTCTCTCTCTATCTCTCTCCACTTCCCTATTCGGTAAAGACATAAGGAATTGGCCTACTCGAAATAGGTGGTGACAATGCTCCGAAATCAGTAACCATTCCCAAATTGGGGTTCCCGAGAAATCTCCTCCGACCTTTTGACGCATAAACTCCTACCCAATGTTTTCAGAACCGGACCGGACGTTGAACCGGGCGTCTTACTGGTTCACTGGCGGGACCGGTCGGACCGGATATAAGAACCGGATATCATAAAAAATGATTTAATAATTTATAGATACAAAAAATATACAACTTAATTTATACATAGAATCTAATTTACATATAGAAGAAAAAAAAACGTAAAAGTATTTAAACATGTTATGCTTTCTTAATTAAAATATAAATAAAAATGTGTTAAAAGAAAAGTATAAATGAATGGTGTTGGAAACTGATAAAGAAAAAAACATAATGTTTAGGTTCTTGGAATTCTCAGAGATAGTATAGAGTACTCAAATATCTTTTTTTTAAAATAATTTCAATATAAACTCAGTATTCTAGTCTCTATTTCATTTTTTCTTGTTTTTTCGGTTCAACTTTCATTCCAACGACAACCCTTTCCATAAATCAATCCAGAAAGCAATATAATCTGTCTTCTTCTCCTACCCTTCTAACTTACACCAGAAAGAAAATGCGTCGGAGCTAACATGCCACCGTCGGACCGCCGCATGTTGGCCGGAAAAAGTCAAACACATTCTACGACACCGCCGGACCGCCCCTGTTCACTCTCCTCTCAACGTCTCTTCTCCTCGATCGCCGGCCCGATAGCCGAAATCCCGGCCCGACCTCCGGGTCGATGTTGAAACGGGTTAAGTGCAAGAACCGGCCCGGTGATGCTTCCGGCTCCCGGCCGGACCGGTCCGACCGGCCGGCCCGGTCCGGGTTTAAAAACATTGCTCCTACCTTTTGACACATAAACTGTATTCAAAATCCATTTATAACACAAATCTATCCACACATAGTCCAAGTCAATAAACCAGATAAGTAATAAAATATATTTATTAAAAATAATAAATACTCTAAACCCTAAACCGCAAAAAAAAAAATCTAAACTTAACTAACTTTTGTGACCGAAGTTATAAAACATCAAAGGTTTTCGCAAAAATAATTTTTTTTTAAAGCTTACTATGCTTATAAAAAATCACAAGAAGACAAAATACACACTATTCATCCAAATATTACAAATTGATATATATAGACGATGATAAATATTAAATCAGAATACGTCATTCCGCTTATTTGCATGCGATAATTGTAACAACAAGTTGTAAGAACATTAAAGCCAGATAACTAATAAAAATGTATGCTTTAAAAATAACGAATTCCACTGGCACTCATTACGAATTTGTGTTATAGTGAAAAATATTAAATAAGAACTAGGTCTTTACCCGCCTGTGCGTTGCGGCAAAAAAAATCTGGTATTCCTATGAGCATGTTGATGTCTATTTTGGGTTTGCGTACGAAAACACGAACACGCATTCGGATGATAAATTTACATAACACCATGTATTGCAACCTACTTTACACTTAGAGATGTCACTCTTTTGATAAAATATGTTATAATGTTCTGTCATTATGTCAGTAATTTGATTCTTACATCAAATATATACATGGCAATAATATTACTACTCACATGTATATGTGTACTATGTGTACTCATAGATGAAATGGATTGGTTGTGTATTTCGCCTGATCATCTCATGGTAGATATCTTTATCTTTGGTGTTGCTTCACTGTTGCAAAATAGAGCATTTGGCATACATAAATATTAACAATGTCTTCAAACATGAATCCTATCAAAAGTAACATAAGAGGAATGTAGCGAACAACGCAAGAGACAACATAAGAGGAAAAAACGAAATCCATAGTAATAAGAGATTGTAAAAAAGGAACCCTGAATTTTGAAAGAAAAGGTTTTGAAAATGACAGAAGAGTGTTTACAAAAAGAAAATGCGTCTCAAGAAATGAAAAAGGAATATGATTCCATAAAATTGGCATATCACATTACAAAAGAGTCATATGAAAATGTGAAGAGTCAAATGAAACTTGTTCAATCCAGACTGAGATACTGTTCTGAAACAACTGATACGCTTAAGCGACAGTATGAAATAAGGCAACTAGTTGTAAACTCTTACATTGAGGATATTGCTAAGCTAAAGCGTCAGATTGCTGATTTAGAACAGGATAACAACAAGTTAAAAAGTTATCATGCGTCATCATATGTGCTTGAAAGAATTTTCAACATAAAACCGGGTGATGATGATTCTGAGAAAAACAAAAAGGGCATTGGCTCAGAGTTTCATCAAGTTCCTCCACCGGAAAAGTTTGCATTTTATGATGATGAAAAGGTCGAAAAAGCTTTCAACATGGTAGATCAATTGCCAGATAACATTGACGTAACCTATTCCAAATCTGATGATTCTAGTGATTCAGAGGTGGTAGGTAAGGTCGTTGAAAGTGTGTTGAAAGAAGAGTCGGTTGAAAAAGGTAAATCTGAATCACAGGATGGAAATGAAGGTAGTTTTCATGAAGAATATCTGAAAAACTCAAAATCTAAGAAAAATTTGAATGATGATTCAAAATGATTGGTTTATACCATGATTGGATCGGACAAATTATTCTTAGATGTTGTATTTCCGATTCAGAATGTGATTTCAGAAAAGATTGACAAAGTTTTCAAAATGATTGAAATTGAAAAGTCTGAGATTCCAAAATTTGCTGGAAAGTGTCACAAAACTTTTTATAACAAACCTGGTTACAAGAAGAAAAACATGAAGGCTGGGTTGGGTTATAAAAGGAAACAGAATTGGAAGAAAAATGAAACGCCAAATTTTCAGAAAAAAATATGTTTTGTTCACGGAACAAGTTCCGAAGAAGAGAAAGAACTCCAATTTAGGCGTCAGTCTAATGAAGAGTTTTATGCTCAGAAAAAGCAACAACAACATGTCAAAGACGTGTCCAAGAGAACATGTTTCAAATGTGATCAAATAGGACATCTTGCTCGTAAGTGTCCAAATCTGAAACCTGTTGGTGTTGAAACGAAAAAGAAGTCTGATGTTGTGAATCAGAAATCAACCAAGTTTGATTCAAAGCAAACTTGGAAACCGAAAATGTCAACGGCTGACTCACAACAAACATGGAAACAAGTGACGCCCAAATTAAGAACAACACAAAATTGGAAAAACACGGTTGATGCAACAAAACCAAACCAGTTTTGGAAACCAAAAGTTGTTGTTCAGAATCAAAATGTTCAAAAAGAGTCACATTTTTACAAAAGAGGGACTCCAAAAGGTCAAACATGGACTGTTAAGAAACTAGTGACTTCTGTGAATGATGAAAAAGTTGAGGTCAAAATTGACAAAGTCTTTGAACAAAATGACAAAGATTTTCCAAAGTTAAATGAAGCATATTGTGTTGAAATGCCTAAGGTCAAATAGACTTGGGCTAAATTGTTCAAATAATTCAATTAGTTGAATGTGCAGGTGCTTCTGAAGAAATCTGAATGTCAACAAGAAGAATGTCGGAGCAGCCTGGCACGAGGAGAGAAGGCTGCTGGTCCCTGCGACTGTTGAACATGGAGTTTGTTTGATTTCTGTATATAAATAAACAATATTTCAAAAACCCTAAAAACTGAAAAATTTAAAAACCAAAAATATGTTTTTATTTTGTCAAAAATTTTGAAAAATCAAAAATATGTTTGTTTTTAAATTTGTCAAAAAAATTCTAAAATTTAAAAAATGTGTTCAGTGAATACGCCGAAACCCTCACGGCTGAACAAACATGATTACTTTCACAAGATTGAAAAACGGTTTTCAAACTGTAAAAAATCAATGGGTTGTAAATCATGGGGGTACGTTATACTTTCTGCAAAACAAAGCATGAGAAGCAGAAAATGGATGGCGAGACGAAGCTATCAGTATCGGTTTGTCAAATTTTCTTTAAATGGTTTTGCATTTTATGGGGAGTAGAAAATTTCAGAAAATCCAAAAACATTAGAAAATTTGAAAAAGCCAAAAACATGATAAAATTCAAAAATGAGTTTTGTGTAAAAAGAGGAAATGATAGTACATCAGTAGACAATCACAGTACGCTAAAGAAATGGAAAGTTAATATGTGATAAACGGTCTCACTGATGATATGCCAGTAGGTTTTTACACGCTTAGTAGATTGTTTTCGAGATATAAACCTAAATATCAATACTTACTTATTTCGTGGGGAACATCTCTCGGATATATAGGTAACCCCTGAAATCTTGTTTGAAAGACCCCTCTTTCTGAGATACTAGGTCTTTATGTTTAGTGATATCTGGGGTATTATCCCGGGACTTCTGATTTTGCGGAAGCAATGGCCTAGTCCCCGTATAATACTTTTCGCTTGCTTGAAATAAAAGCCCCACCCTCAGCATAAAAAATGATGAAACATTGCAAAATGCTAATCATGTGCTGTTGAAGAAAAGATTCTCTAAAGGGAACACACCTAAAGTCGAACCATCATCTCTCTGATTTTGCGGAAGCAATAACCTGAGCTCTCATGGTCTCGCATTTAACCCTTTACAGATATCATCTAGGTATACTCACCTGTAAGATTGAATATTGGGATCTGGATACGGGAGTATATTCTAAGGTGGGACACGCGAATAAGTTAAGTCCATTAAAACACTAAATCTCGTATCTCGAATCAATTGAACTTTGTGTGAAAATTTAAGTGGATCAGTATACTGACAATCTAAGTGAATCGTTTAGAACTTAAAGTGATCAAAAGCTCAATGGTACTAGTGATTTGTCAAAAACTGATATGATCCTCTGACGCAAACTCAAACAAAAATATTGTCTGTAAATATGTTTGTAAATATTTCTTTACTGCTTTATGTTTCAGAAAATTACAAAAAGATTTTGATTTCTGCTTTATTTTCGACAACCGATGTCTAAGATGCTGAGTTTCAAAATCTAAGTATGCTGATCGTGTTTCTGAAAATAAACAAGTTCATTAATTTGAAACTTGAATTTTTTTTAAAATAAAAAATCAAAAACAGTTTGTGATATCTCCAAGGTCATTAATTTGGACTTGGATGATTAATTGTGAGAGATTTGGATGCTTATATTGTTAAAATCTATTGAATAGAGCCAGTTTCCAATCCGGTTTGCTGAAACTGCCAAATCTTTGAATATTGTTGATAGGGGAAGAGAATCAAGTTATTTCTGGATATATTCATATTATTATATCTTAAAGCTAGTATCTTGATTTAGAAAGATTAATAGAGCCAGGTTACAATTCCTGGACAATTGATTGTTCAAAATGTTTGTACTTATAAATGTTTGAGAATTGCAGATACCAGACTACGATCCCGACAGCCGAGTCTAAGGGGGAGTCTGAAGACGAGCTCAAAGCAAGAGGAAGCATGGTTTCAAGGAGCCAGCTATCTATCCTGAAGAGCTTGTAACTGGAAAACCAGGTGTCGATCCCAAAGCACGGAAGCTTGACGAAAGGGGGAGCCTAAAGAGTCTACTGAAAGGAGAAGCTGAAGCTGAAGACAGATCCACCGGGATTCTGTTCGAGAGAGAGGGAGTCTATGTTTGCTGAAGACGTCAAACCTTCAAAAAGACTCAGAGAGAGAGAAAGAAAAGACGCTACGAATTTGACTCAATGATTGAGATTGACTGTGGCAATATCCAAGGGGGAGTCTGTTAGTGCAGTATGTCTATCGCCTCCGTCATCTCAAGTCGTAGCAGAAACAGTTTAATTCTAATGCTTATATTGTTACATGAAGTAAAATGCAAGGTGGCATTTCTGTAATAATGAGGAATCTCTTTAAAGCCCCTTGGCCTATAAATAGGACCCTTAGGGTTAGTTTTAGAGACTTTTGTCACTTTTGAAGACTTTTGCTCATTTTAGAACTTTGGAGAGCTCTAGTGTTAGAGAGAGAGTCTAGAGAGAGAAAGTGTTCTCCACGTGATTCAGGTGCTATACGTTATTATATTCATCAATAGAATCACATATTATATTACGTTCTCGTGTGTTCGGTCACGTTCGTGTACGAATTCCGCACGTCACACGTTCGGTTCGCAATCGTTTCGGAGTCAAAACCGGTCCTAACAGGAGTAATATACATGTACTCTTTTTCCTTAACTAGGTTTTGTCCCACTGCGTTTTCTTAGTAAGATTTTAATGAGGCAGTATAACTTATCCTGAAGTGTCAGTTAATATCGGTCTTGAAGAACCGGGCCAATATCTTCCAATGTATAATGTTGATAGTGTATAATATAAAATGTCTGAGGGGGAGTGTTATGAATGCAATCATTTTATGGCCCAACCCAATGTTTATGGGCTTTAGGCTTTTAGGGATTCTATTGTACTCGTTTATATATACGATGTATATGTCAGATGAATGGAATGATTGAATCAGTTTCTCTCTATTTCTCTCTTGTTTTATCACAACGACGTTTTTTTGTGTTTTTATTTCAGATGCGATATCTTGCCCCTCATTATTTTTTTCCTTTAGGTTGCGATATTGTGACGAACCAGACCGGTACTAAATAATTTGGGTTGCGATATTGTGACAAACTAGACCGGTACCAAACAATTTGGGTTACGGTATTGTGACAAACTAGACCAGTACTAAACAATTGACCATTGCGAAGCATAAGGAAGACCAATAGTTATTATTATTTAAACATTTTGAATTACCTATTGAAATGATATGGAGAAAACCACCAATTAAGGCGTTGATGTCATAAAGTTCAGCTTTGACGGAAACGTATATACGATTTTAGGGCCGGCTTTGGGTCCGACCAAGGTGGGCGGCCGCTCAAGGCCCAATCACCATAAGGGCCCGAAAATTTAAAGATTTATATATAGTTTTTGTATATGTATATTACATGAAACAATTAAGGCAAGAAAATAGATTTAGCCAGCTGGTTATGTAGAAGATGTGTGAAACTTTGAGCTCCGGTTCGATTCCCCATTAGCTGGACAACCTTTGATTTTATTTTTCATTTGAAAAAGAAGTTTATGGAAAGTTTACATTCTAGGAGTTTAATTTGAAGTTATTATCTTAAGCATTCATCAGTAGTGGAAGGTTTAAATAAGAAGAATTTTTTTGTAAGAATAAAAAAGAAAAAGTTTCAACCAATAAGAATGCTTCATTTTACTTCATTTAATATTTGCATTTAATTTTAATATAAGGATATATTGGTAAACTTACATAAATCATTAATTTGTATTCTTCCCATTTAATAACTAACTAAATTAAATTTGTAACTCCTTTTCAAAATATATATTTTTCCAAATTAAAAAACAACTTAATTTAAAGTGTATAATAAATTACTAGTTGTGTAGGGTAAATTACGAGTTGTGTAGGATATATTTCGAAGTGTGTAAGATAAATTTCGACTGTGTATGATAAAATTCTATAATGTGTAGGGTATATGAAGGAAACTTTTGATATGTGCAGGTTTTGTGGATTATATGTAGGATAATTGATGATTTGTTGACTAATTAATTAAAAAGAGAAAAATTAATAATATGAGTTATAAATGAAATAGTATTTTACTAATATGTCCTTTCTTCTTTTTCTTCTCAAATTTAACCTTTCCCTTCATAGTATTTGGTTTAAAATTAATGCTCTTAAATATTCATCCGTATTTGATTTGAAATTTAATACCACTTAACATAATAAAATTATTTAATTCTAGGAGTTAATTTTGTTAATCTATTTCCTTTTATTATTTAACTCAATGTGAGGACTTTCTTTTTCTAATTATTTAATTCAAATCTAACATAATAAATTAATAATACCATGTAATTCTATAATAATATCATGTAATTCTAGAAGTTTATTTTTATTAACCTATTTTCTTTTATTATTTAAGTCATCATGAAGATTTTCTTTTTTTTTTAATTATTTAATTCAAATTTAATATAATAACTAGCTCAGGTGAGTCGACGTTGCGTGAATTTTCCAATTTGACAGCGTTTTATAAAGATAATCGTAACTAGGGTTTTACCCCCCCTGAGTTTTAGGGGCCCTGATTCTAATTCCGATTGTTCTGAAAATTTTAGGGTTTGCGCAGAATCACTTGGGTGTCTCAATTAGGGTTTCCTTTTGGACAATTAAAATAATAAATATGACTTTTGATGAGAGTTGTTACACTGGGGGCCATGATGAGATTTGAACGGGAAGAGGAATAGTCATTAGGGTTATACTATAGGGGAAATGAGTAACAAACATCAGTGTCTCCTTTCTTATAAGGTGTTGTGTTATTTTTTTAATTTTTAACTAGTTGCCAATGGGGAAGTATCGTGTGGCGCATCAGGGACAATTTAACTATCATTATCATCATGACAGCTACTCGTACACTCCTTCCTTTTTTGAAAATTCCGTGATTTTTAGTTATAGATATTACGTACTTTTGGCATTTTCTCTTTAGTCCGACCCTATGACTACATTCGTAGCCTCGGACTAGGGGGCCATGATGAGGTATGACCCGGTTCAGTCAATTTAACCCGCTCAAACCTTTTATAATAACAACACAATGTTATTCTAGAAGGTCCATTCCGTATGATAGGTATTAATGAACAAAATCTCCATGAAACTGGGATATCTACAAGATCTCATATTTTTTTGGTACAATCCCAAGCTAATTGCAACTCCTAAATAAGGGGAAACCCTGAAACACTAGACAATATAAGCAGAGAACAAGACTCAAGGTAAATTTCATCTACTTTCAACTCTCTCTCTCTCTCTAATACCTTACTCCCTAAAACCGAGACGTATTCTTACGCCGGAGGGTAGTTATAGGAATAAACTCATTCCTGTAACGAGTCCTAACGGTGTCTTGTTTGCAGATCCACCCGTCAGGTTTAGGTTTCTTCAGTATTTTATATAAACTAAAATGACTCCTAATATTTGGAGGTTTACTATTCATCAATCTATATATTATTGTGAGTGTATAAAACCTAGAAAAATAAATATAAAATAAGTGTTTATGAGTAAGATAGAGATAGAGATTGCGAGTCGGATGTGAGATGTTATAAAAGATAAATAAAATTTAATGACAATAGTGTTTTCTAATTATGTTATATGTATAAAGATATTGATTCGGATGACAATGTTTTAAATGTATACAATCGAGAAAAACATGTAAATGAAGTGTTTGTGATTGAGTAAGATAGAGATAGAGTTGGAGTGCAAATGTGAGGTTTTTTCAAGAAATAAACAAAGTTTAGAGAAAATAGTGTTTTTAGTCAAGTTATATATATGGAAAATTAGAAATAGAGACTCGATGAGAATGCTCAACCTATTAAAACAATGTTTCGAAATTAGATACCATTATACCAAAGGGGTAGTGCTTTAGCGGTACCCGGTGAATTTCTCTAGGGGATATCGTCGATTAGAGTTACGTTCACGACAAAATATCTGTGATGCGGGTGTGGGTGGTCTGTTAATAATGAGTGTACTCGGGTGACCGGGCTTTATTCGACGTTCAAAGAAAAGTCAATTATCATTATCAACAAAACAAGTCTAATACCATTTCCATACTATAAATTTACAACATTTTTGTGCATAGAGGTACTGTATCAAATGCTCAGTGAGGTTTAAAAAAAAATTGATATTATACTTTTAAGCCAAAGTTATTTGATTCTTTTACTTTTAACCCGGAAATTTTCATCTTTTGAAATTTAAACTCACAACTTTTTTAATTTTAACTTTGATCACATATACTCTTCATATCTTGCAAATTTTTGGTTTTACGCTTCATTTTAAATTTTGTGAGTTAAAAACGCGCAACGTGTTTGTGTGGTTCAACATTTTTTAAGCTTCGTTCTAAATTTTGCGAGTTTACATGACGCAAAGGGCGTGTGTGATTCAACGTTTTATGTAGTCTATTTTTCTCGTTTGACAAGTTTGTATCAATGCGCGGGTTTTAAATTGACTTAGTTATTATTTTCTACGTTTTACGTTTTGTTCTAATTTCTTCGCATAAATACTTCGCAACTTCAGTGCCGGTGGTCGTTGACGGTTGTGAGACATTAATGCTATTTAGCATAGATTTTTCGCCCCTATCATAACACAGGGAGATTTAATACTAGTTATTAACAAGAAAGAAAATTAAAGGAAAATAAGTCACCAATCAAAAAAAGTATAGACGTCTAGAGCCCATACAAGGTTTCATGACTTCAAATGTGGATAAACAGGAACCCCATGTCCAACCCTACATTTTGGACATGTTACTCGGTCAAACATTAATGTTTCAAAGAGCGACGTATAATTTTTTTTACGATTGTTATAAATTTTGAGAGTTAACATGATGCAACGCAACGTGTTTATGTAGTTCAATGTTTTTATGTTTCATGTAAAATTTTGCAAGTTAACACGACGCAACGTGTTCATGTAGTTCAACTTTGTTACGTTTCGTTCTAAATTTTGCTACTTAAAACGACGCAAAGTTTGTGTGTGATTCAACGTTTTATATAGTCTATTTTTTCACGTTTGACAAGTTCGTCGCAACGCGAGTGTCTTATATTGACTTAGTTATTATTTTCTATGTTTACGTTTTAGTCTAATTTCTTCGTATTAATACGGCGCAACTTCAGTGTTAGTGGTCGTTGACGGCGGTGAGGTATTAATGCTATTTGACATGCTTTTACGTCTCTAGCGTAAGGTGTAGAGACTTAATACTAGTTATTAACAAGAAAGAAAAATAAGTCATCAATCAAAAGAAGAATAGACGTCAGCCCATACAAGGTTTCATGACTTCAAATGAGGATACACAGGAACCCCATGTCCAACCCTACATTTTGGACATGTTACTCGGTCAAACATTCATGTTCGAAAGAGCTACGTACCCACTTTTATAATAACACACGATCGATATAGTCATATAAAGATGCACGTTTTTTCAATGATCATAAATTAATTTTTTTTTTGTTAACAATACAACTGGAAGAAGTTTTTGAGTTGTTTTGATAACAAAACTTCTGATCTACTGAATACACTAGTCTTATTTATTGTATAACTAGTATTAAACACCCCCCCGCGTTGCGGCGGGGGCGAGCACTAATGCCACACTACTGTCAGCGACCACCGACACTGAAGTTGCGGTGCTAATGCGAAGAAATTAAACCGAAACGTCGAAACTTAAAACATAGAATAAAATAACTAATTTGATCTAGGATTCGCGCGTTACGATGAACCCGCGTCAATTTTTTCTCGTTTGACAGGTTCATGGTAATCTATATATAATATATATCATTACCACTATACAAACAATAATGCATACATTACAAAAACCATTGCATCAATGTGTTGCAAATTATATTTATACAAGATTTTGGCTAAATTAATTAGATTATTATAAATAATAATAATTTACAAATAAAACAACACAACTTTGAATGGATCAAACCGAATGAATATGGTAAGATAATGAAACCATTATTTGATTAGGGTACAACCACTTAAGTACAATTTACAACCATACATGCATACAAAACAGATTGAATTTGGTAAGGTAATGAAACCATTATTATTTGATTAAGATACAACTACTTAAGCACAACTTACAACCTATATTTGATTAAGGTACAACTGTTTAAGCACAACTTACCACCAAATATGCACACAAATATTTAAAATTAATAGTATATAAATAAACCAAATTGGCTTAAAATAAAACCCACAAATACATTAACAAATAACAAAGCATAGTGTACAACTATTATTGCACAAATATTTTCTAAATTGATAGTATATAAATATCATTTGATGTTTTAAGTTAATCAACAAAAAAACCAACAAATTAAATATGCGTCAATATCATGTAATTCTAGAAGTTTATTTTTATTAACCCATAGTGGTGGCCGGCTGGTCATCATCCAGCAGGGAGGAGAGGTTCAAGAGAGAGAGAGAGAGATTGATGAGAGATATGGCTTTAATGTCAACAGAGAGACCATAGAAATGGGGTTTCAAAAATGAAGGGTGGTGTTTCAACCAATGTGGAGAGAGACAGAATATCTGACAAATATAAAAGGAGAGGAGAGAGAAATATGACCTAATTAATGTGGAGAGAAGTTGAGAAATGACATTTGGGGTAAAAGACTAAAATACCCTTTTAGTTGGCAAAGTCTGATTGGTGGAGAGTGGTTCTTGCGGTTCTTACAACTGGAGGTGATTCTTATTTTAGCGGCTCCCTGTATATGTATACAAATTACATACATACATACATATATATATATATATATATAATAAAACATAGACACCTACACACACTTTCTCTCTCTCTCTATAAACACCACCGCACCCCACCCCACCACTGCCACCACCATCGCACCACTCGTATATATAAATCATCTATTTCTCGTCACACCATCGTATAATCCTCTCACTTGTCGATCTGCAAAATACCCAAAATCCCAACTCAAAGATGGAGCAGACCTTTATAATGATCAAGCCCGGTGGTGTTCAAAGAGGCCTTGTAAGTTTCTGTTCCAAAACACAAAAACCCACTTAGGAATTTGTTAAATTTTGAATCTTTTTATAGTTTCTGATTAAAAACACCAAAACCCAGTTGGGGTTTTGGTAAGTTTGAATCTTATTTATAGTTTTTGATCGAAAATACCAAAACCTAGATACGGTGATTTTTTTTTGATGAATTTTATCATGCTTTTTTTGATGATTATATTCTGGTTTTAAGTTGTAAATCAAAGATTGGTGTATATGGAAGGGAAAGGGAGGGTAAGAAAGGGTCACAGGGTGTGGCAGATTGCTTTCGGAAGTGGTTTTAAGTGCAATAGCGCGGTGATGGTGGTTGCGGCGGCGATGGTGGTTTTGTTGAGAGAGAAAGACATTAGGGAGAGAGAGAGAGAGAGAGTGTGTGTGTGATGTGTGTGGAAGTTGTACATGTATATATGTAATAATAGTTTTAATAATAATAAATTGTTTTTTTAAGTATAAGGATAATTTGGTCATTTAACAAAAGTTAACAGAATAATTCTAACTGTGTTAGAAAATTGTTCTCAAATGGTTAAGAAAAGTGGCTATAGAAACTTAGTGCGTTAAACATTTTGATTTTATACTCAAGTGATTAAAACCTCTGACACACATCTCAAAAAGTAATTTACCCAAATAACAAATCAACAATGCATTGTGCAAACATAAGTAGAACTTTTATAGGGCCCATATTTAAGCCCTGGAATTTTTTAGGATTCTCAACGGCTCTGGCGATTTCATCGAAGCTCTGTCTGTAAAAAATGGCAGTGTGGTGATTTCGCTCACCAAATCAACAGAAGAAGAAGCATGAAGAAATTCAAGCGAAACGAAGCATCAAAACGCAAGAAGGGCGTGGATATGATCAGCAACCTGCCGGATCATGTTCTCCACTTGATGCTTTCAGGCCTTCCAACCACCGAAGAAGCAGTTCGAACTGTAGGACCTAGGTTCACTTTATATTAAAATATATTACAAAATATATAATAATAACGAGACTCTCGTTATTTGTAGAAAATTCAACTAGTACAATACTGGTTACAAAATTAAATAAACGAAAATAAAAAAAACAATATAATTGTACCAATCTTGATTCAAGTCAATGTCTTTGGAAACTTCAACCGCACCTACGAGATCGAAACTCCGCTGCAAGACAAGAAAAATTGTTGACGATTTTGGTTGAGGCACGTGTTCAACACGCTTCCCTTAAAACAGATTCCGTGCCTCCTCTCAGACGGTCTGTCTCCCAGGGTACAACAACCGGAACAGTATGTGTACTGCCGGAGATGGCACTCACGCCCGAGATTACACCGGGTATAATTTGGTGTTCATACAATTAGGAAAAATATGAAGTTGATAAAAGGACAATTTAGAGAGTGCTCCTCTCTAAAATTTCCATGGAACAAAAGACCTCTGTGTTGTGTGTATATCTCTCTCATCCAAGAATATGAACTACCATGTTCATATATACACACATCAAGATTAATGTCATTTTAATCTTGTAATAAAACAGGACATTCAATTTGTAATAAACAAGATATTAAATCTTGTAATTAACAAGAGAATAATCAAGTTTTAATCTCTAATTAATGGACTTAAGTGGTTAGTCAAAACGGTCATATTCAATATTCATCATGACACGAATTAAATGGTTTGAAACAACTAGTTTGACTAGGTCCAACTAGATCTTTTATTACTGTTACAAACCTGCGCGCCACACGGATGCCACTACGCATAACAGGACGCCACCTGGTTATGCGCCATCCATACGCGCGTGCCACCTGCACTCTCCGCCTTAGCCAATGACGTGCGCCATGCGCCCGAGTAGCTCGCGCCGCATCGACATGCTACATGCCATGGCATCCGCCTACGCCACCCAAGGGTGCGCCATAATCGGACCCGCCATGTATCTGACCACGCGCTCATGGACAAAAATACAAAGGCGGTATACGAAGTTCAAAGTGCACTACATAAGGCCTATAGCCCACGGTACGCGCGCATATGTGCACGAGTAAGGGTGTTGCGCACCCTTTAGCGTCCCCACTAGTGTTTGCCTTTAAGGAAACAATATACAAGGAGTGCTCCTCCTTATAAACCACTTTAAGTTTTGTCATCCCACCTATGTGGGACAAGTTGACAAAACTAATCCATTTTATTCATCTTTGTTTGTTCCAAACATACAACTTCAAGCTTTGATATCTCATTCATCTTAGCTCTATTTGGACATAGTTTGAACACAAACCATAAATAATTATTTATACAACACATATATAAATATTATTGATGTCCAAAATATTTAGTGAAAAACTCATTTTCACTAAAATTTCCAACAATCCCCACATGAATGGAGATCGATTAAAACACACAAAATTTCCCGATAAAAACTCGACAGTCGAGTATTGTAGGATAGGATAGGTAGGTTTTGCCTTTGAACCTTCCTTTGTGAAGCATACTTAGTCTACTAGGGTTTTGTAGACGTGATGTCCTTGAACAACCCCCCATTTGTGTAAACGACAATATACATTCACACAATACTTTCCCTAGCCAGGCCATCCCCTCACTATCGTGTCCTATAATGGTCTTGGAGCACTTTCCTGGTTTTGCGGGAGCTCTAGGAATTATGCCCTAATTCCATTCGAAGCGACCACACTTCTCTCAAACATAGGTGATTTCCCTTTAAATCATTAAAAGCATCATGGTTTACTATGATTTACCCGAATCATTTAACCACATAGTATGCTTAGCCTCACAACAATGTCACTGGATATTATAGGAATGGACTAGGATGTAATTAAACACCCTTTTATAGTTTAGGGGGATATATAAATATATATACTAGCTCATATATAAACATATATATTAGCTACGCCCCCACAGTGACTACCCTTCGGTTCATGATTAAGTTGGCCTATTGAACCTAGATATTGGGATCTCCAGTCAACTAGGTTAGGTTTCCCTCATGTCCCTTTTTCCATGGCTTTAGTCCCATTCCACAACCTGATCTCTTATCAACCCACTGGTTGTTGGATCCAAAATTATCTTTGACTTCGCTAAGTCACCAACGACAATTTAAATTGAGATCAGTTGTTCTAACGTGTTTCTTGACTCGCTAGTCACTTTTGCCTTTTAGTCGATTCTTAAGACTTATAACTCGTGATCTCAACCTGGATCCAGTTATGTACCTTGTCTTTAGAATGACATGAAACTCAATTCATGGCTAGACACGTTTTCACCATGCCTTTGGTGTGTCATGACTGAAATCTTACTAGATTTTGAATCTAACCAATTGGCATTCGAGTCCAATCTACTCGATTGACTCCATATAACCATTGTGTACTCCACTTGGTCATGCGTTTGCAATGTATGCAAGTCACCCCCCACATTTAAGTGTAATTGGATAGCATCCAAATAGGGCGATGAAAGGTTCTCCCTTTCATTTCGAGTTTGAGAAAACTTCTCAACTCCTATTTCCACATTCAAATGCAAGTCATCCCCACATTTAAGTGTAATTGGATAACATCCAAATGGGGTGATGAAAGGTTCTCTCTTTCATTTCGAGTTTGAGAAAACTTCTCAACTACCATTTCTTCATACCCTAAAGGGTTTGTTGCTTAAATGGTTCCTCCCCCCACATTGCTTGCATTTTAATGAAGTTATATTTATAGTTTTGTTTATCACAAAATTCGTTCTTGTGTCATCACGTATTTTGAATGTTTAAAGTTAATTTAATCTCCGTCGAGCATATAAATTAACAAGTATTAGTCTAGCATGCTTTAGACCACAATACTCTAGCATGTGAACAGAAGATGCATCATTCTGATTCTTCACAGCCTTAAGAGATAACGCACTATCTCTTTCGAACATTCGTTTCTTAGTTTAAACACAATAATGAAATTTATTTTACCATTCCAAAACCATCGGTTTTTAGGAAGGCCATAGTTAACTCCATCCATTAGGATCATAACTCGTTTGCCTTTTTATCTCCAAGGCTTCACCATTGACTTCCTAAAGACTTAAACATAAGTCTTAATCCAAGTCACTTTGATGAAAAATCTTTGTATAAAATCACTTGAGTCTTGAGATATAGCCAATTAGATTGACTCTTAATAACAAAGCATTCACGTATGCCTATAGTGATATATACATTTACATTGTTGTTTCATTAATACCATGTATTAGGATACTCTCCCAAATTGAGGACCAAGCCTCCACATAGTTTAAACAACATTGATGGTGGTAGAAGCATCTACAAGTCCATCACTATTGTAAATTTCCGTTAATAAATTTGCTAAATTTATTAAAATCATTTACAATTATAACATATATTTCTTTCATATGTTATATTCTTTGAAAACTTACATGTGCATTTCCATGTTGATGCTCTCAACATTAGATGACATATCTTGTTTTCATGTATTCCATCTCAAACCATACATCACGTTTCTCACGACGCCGTTATGCATTTGATGTTTGATTTGTGACTTATTACACAAGTCATGATCACAACCCGCTCGTTGTGTTTGTGTAAATTACTTTTTACACTTTGTATCAAAATGTGTATCCTTTTGACAACTTATTAGTAGTCAAAATAACGGATACACCAATGATATCTAAACATCAAATCCCAAAGTGTTATTATTTTCAACACACTTTAGAACGAAATAAACGCAATTACATCGTTCTGTCATGTTTTGAGGTACTCCCTCAATGGAACACGTATAACTTGTTTCGTCTTGAAACTCTAAACTTGAATAATCACAAGTTTTCCAAAAATATAAAGTTGTTTACAATTAACTACTCGCAAGTAGTTGAGCAATTTATTATATTTATAACAACATCGAGTTGTTTTTCCCCAAATAGTCTATCCGAGACTATTATATGGTTGAAGACGTTATACTTCTCATGGAAGTATCGAATCATTTATAATTCGCAAAGACATGTTTTATTCGTTCAAAACATTTCTCGTTTTTGCAAGTGTTTTAATATTAAACTATATAATTATGTTTTGATTACAAATCAAGACAATAAACCTTATAATAGTTTAATAAATAAAACAATTTCAAACTCGCTCGTTTGAAAATAAAACGAATACACATCGTTTTAATAAATGGTTTATCATATTCAAACCATTTCTAACCGCTGTTAGATAATAACGATTCTCAATCGTTAACAAGAGTGGTTTGTATGATAACCATTTCTAATATGCTAATTAGAATTTAAATGTTGAACAAACATTCAAAATATTCGGTTTTTATAAAGTAAACCGCTTCTAACGCGCTCGTTAGGAATAAAACGAATACATTTATTCACTTTTGGTTTACTTAAATGAACGTTTTCTAACACGCTCGTTAGAAATGAACACATATCTTTTCTAACACGCTCGTTAGAAAATATATAAAACGATTACAAATCATCTTAAATACTTTATCATAGTTAACCCGGTTCTAACCCGCTCGTTAGAAATTAACAATTGCAAATCGTTAAAATAGTTGGTTATAAGATAAACTAATTCTAATACGCAAATTAGAAAATTAGACGATTATTTATTGCCATAAGCCGTTTTTGGTTTATATAAAATAAACGTTTTCTAACCCGCTTGTTAGAAATAAACAATTGACAAAGTCGTTAAATCGTTTCTAACACGCTCGTTAGAAAATAAACAACTATCAAACTCTTTAAATCGTTTCTAACACGCTCGTTAGAAATATTCGATTACAAAATTTTTTTCGAAGTTTATAAAAAATATAAACTATTTCTAATACGCTCATTAGAAATAAACAAATAAAAGTCGTTTAAACGTATGTGGAAGAAATCCGTTTCTAACTCGCTCGTTAGAAATCTAATAGTTTAGACAAAACCGTTACAAGGTTTATTATCCAAAATAATTGTCTCCAACACGCTCGTCGGTAATTATTTGAAATAATAATCTTTTCTAACACGCTCGTTAGAAAATCTAATTGTCTTTTAACAATTTAGTTTTACAAAATCATCGTATCTAACACGCTCATTAGATATAAAAGATGATATTAAAACTTCTTATTCTATAAAATTCTAACACGCTCGTTAGAAATAAAAAGTTCTAATCTTGTTATTCTTTCAACAAAGTTTCTAACACGCTCGTTAGAAAATATTAAAACTAGTTATTTTATAAAATAATTATTTTCTAATATGCGAATTAGAAAATAAATATATTTCAATACTTTTAAAACCAACATTAATATCTCAATTATGGTTACTAAAAGCTTATTATAAATACTTAAACGTTACAAAAACATTAGAAAGGAGTTATAAAATAAAATTTTCTAATACGCAAATTAGAAAAATTTATATTTCAAAACATATTGAAATACATATTATTTTGTATATGGTTCGGTTTATCTAAACACGAACACAAGCCATGAAACTCCAAAACTTGAATCAAAACGTTCGTTTTGCAACCCGGTATTCGGATTAAAAATTGTACTCCAATCATAAAATTAATCCGACTCAATGTACTAAATAAATATTTTCCAAAAAATATTTTCAAGATTTTAACAAAAATCCCATTAAATATTTTAACTTTCGTGAACCTAAATCCTCGTAGAGAAGGGATTTAAGATTGTAGCAACAATCTTCACGAAAGTCTGTTTTAAGATTATAGGAACTAGGTTCACTTTATATTAAAATATATTACAAAATATATAATAATAACGAGACTCTCGTTATTTGTGGGAAATTCAACTAGTACAATACTGGTTACAAAATTAAATAAACGAAAATAAAAAAAACAATATAATTGTACCAATCTTGATTCAAGTCAATGTCTTTGGAAACTTCAACCGCACCTACGAGATCGAAACTCCGCTGCAAGACAAGCAAAATTGTTGACGATTTTGGTTGAGGCACGTGTTCAACACGCTTCCCTTAAAACAGATTCCGCGCCTCCTCTCAGATGGTCTGTCTCTTAGGGTACAACAACCGGAACAGTATGTGTACTGCCGGAGATGACACTCACGCCCGAGATTACACCGGGTATAATTTGGTGTTCATACAATTAGGAAAAATATGAAGTTGATAAAAAGACAATTTAGAGAGTGCTCCTCTCTAAAATTTCCATGGAACAAAAGACCTCTGTGTTGTGTGTATATCTCTCTCATCCAAGGATATGAACTACCATGTTCATATATACACACATCAAGATTAATGTCATTTTAATCTTGTAATAAAACAGGACATTCAATTTGTAATAAACAAGATATTAAATCTTGTAATTAACAAGAGAATAATCAGGTTTTAATCTCTAATTAATGGACTTAAGTGGTTAGTCAAAACGGTCATATTCATCATGGCACGAATTAAATGGTTTGAAACAACTAGTTTGACTAGGTCCAACTAGATCTTTTATTACTGTTACAAACCTGCGCGCCACACGGATGCCACTACGCATAACAGGACGCCACCTGGTTATGCGCCATCCATACGCGTGTGCCACCTGCACTCTCCGCCTTAGCCAATGACGTGCGCCATGCGCCCGAGTAGCTCGCGCCGCATCGACATGCTACATGCCATGGCATCCGCCTACGCCACCCAAGGGTGCGCCATAATCGGACCCGCCATGTATCTGACCACGCGCTCATGGACAAAAATACAAAGGCAGTATACGAAGTTCAAAGTGCACTACATAAGGCCTATAGCCCACGGCACACGCACATATGTGTACGAGTACGGGTGCTGCACCCTTTAGCGTTCCCACTAGTGTTTGCCTTTAAGGAAACAATATACAAGGAGTGCTTCTCCTTATAAACCACTTTAAGTTTTGTCATCCCACCTATGTGGGACAAGTTGACAAAACTAATCCATTTTATTCATCTTTTTTTGTTCCAAACATACAACTTCAAGCTTCGATATCTCATTCATCTTAGCTCTATTTGGACATAGTTTGAACACAAACCATAAATAATTATTTATACAACACATATATAAATATTATTGATATCCAAAATATTTAGTGAAAAACTCATTTTCACTAAAATTTCCAACACGAACAAGCGTTTTGTCGAAACGATGGAGGTATTTGTGGGCTTCAATTCCGTCTCGAGACGCAGATTGTACTCGAAAACTAACACATTTCAACGAGAGTGAATTCAAAGAGTTTGTGGATCGACTTTTGTTAGACCGAACCGTAGATTTGGATAGTTTTCGTTTACGTTGTGAAAATCACTACGATATGCCGACTGTATGGCGGTGGATTCGCGACGCCGTTATGCGAAATGTCAAATTGCTTGACTTGTCTTTTAGCCCTAGGGTTGATGATGATCAGGTTATCAGGTTGCCTCCTATTCTGCTAACATGCGATTCATTGGAGGTATTAAGGTTATATTTGTTTAAATCTACTCTAAGGTTGCCTGCTGTCAGTTGTTTTCCGGCACTTAGGGTTCTTCAACTCAACAGTGTTCAGTTAATGGATGGTGCTTCGGTACAACCGTTTCTTAAAAATTGCCCATTGCTTGAGGATTTGAGTTTGATTGACTGCTTCTCATACTGGTATGAAGATCTTGTCTCATACTCAGATGAAGATGAAGATGAAGATGTTTGTATTTCGTGCCTAAATCTCAAGACTCTGAGAGTTCATAATCGGAATATCAGTACTTATACCGAAAGGTTTGGTTATGGTGGTTCGTATGAAAACTATGTCTTGTGTGTCTACCTTCATATCTTTTGCCCAAAACTGGTGTTTTGGGAGTATGCAGGTCACTCGGCGGATGAACTTTTAATTGAAAACCTAGACTCCTTGAAAAAAGCTGTGATTTACCCTGATGGTAGGGCACATAAAGAGATAACATTTGAATCATATAGTGCCAACATATGTCAGCTGTTTGCAGGAGTTTCTCATGTGGAATCTTTGTCTCTCAACCTTTTTTTCTCAACATATTTTGTGAATGTATTGAGTGGGGTCTGAACCAACGAATAGAAGACTCTATGCAACTTAAGATTAGAACATTAGCTGTAAGATATAAAATTAGTATTTTAGTAATATCTACAAGACGATAACTTGCCACCAGATTTTGAATTCTAATTTTATTACCAAACTTCGAGATGCTTATACTTGTTTTCTCATGTTTGAGTAATTGCCTTATATACAGTTTTGATACTTGTCTCTGACTATTAACGATTAAAGTACTCTACATTACCAATGAAACACTGGCATCTTGTGGACTAAATTTATAACATCAGTTGTTAACTTTGCAGTTTTTCTTAGTTGGATGCCATGGAGTAAACTTGTTATATGTGTATTCCATGTAGGTTGCCTTTCTAAACATGGTACTTTAAATAATGCAATTACTTATTTAGTATCAAGATTCAAGAGATATACTTGATGGAGATATCTGAAAGTACTATGTGCACAATCCTTAATGTGTGATATTTAATCAGTAAAATGTGCAAGTTACAAACTGCTGAGTAGTTGAATTTAATGTTGTGATATATAATCAGGTCGATGTTATTCTTCAGCTTGTAGATCATTGGTTTTCATCAAATCTATATCAGCTTGCCTACATGCCTATTTATTGTATTTCCAACCTACACTTACACACCAACAATAATTATTTCTGAACGTTATTTCTACTGTCATTATCATAGGCCATTAGTACTGCACGTGATCCTAATGGAGTTTTCGCGAAGTCTCTTCCCAATCTGAAGACGTTAGAGATATCCACAACAATTGATGACTACACCATGAATGTAGTCATCCGGATCCTCAGATGTTCTCCCATTCTGGAGTCTTTCCATTTGATTATTGAAGAGGTACAAACTTTTTCTCATCCCATTCCCATATGATGATACTATTTGTGTATCATTACGGTGATGCATACAATCACACATTGCCAGGGGTACTATGTATTTCTGATTTTTGGCATACATATGTTAACTTTTTTGGCCATTTTTTTAGATTTCGTAAATAGTTAATAGGTTAAACAGGATAACAAAAGTTATCATGAGATAGTGATCTAATTCTCTAAATAAATCATGTAGGATGTTCCTTTTGAGTATGCTATGGGCTACCATTTGAAATCATGTGGCCCATTCTATTAGCTTATATTTTCATTTAACCCGTTATCATCAAATAATTAGGCTGGAGGGTGTGGGAGGCGCCATCCCTCCACCTCAGCCATCTATAGCGCCACCCCTCCGCCATCATCCATACCATCAAATTCAAAGGGGGGCGCCATGGTTGAAGCGCTACCATGGTAACGAGGCAGATGAATGTGTTCAGGTGGGGCCCACAACATGTCATCCAATCAAATTTTTTTTTAATTTTGTTTAATAGGGGACTCCATCCCACACCGTGCAAGTTAAAGGGGGGCGTGATAAAGCCCTCTGGCTGACGTGGCTCCTACGTGTCGCTTACGTGGCCTGATAAAGCCCCTAGGGGGCTCCAACCACACCCTCCAGCCTTAGCTACATTGACCTGCTTTCACATAATTGGATTGAAAGTGCCCTACTGCCCTTGAAACAAACTATCTTTTTGGTGAAAAAAAAACTTGACAACTTGAGTTAGCACAGTAGATGAATTCATTTTTTAAAATTCTGATTCTATCGGTTTAGAGTGAAAAGTGAAGAAAGTTTGAAGAAAAGTTTGAATCTAGTTGTTAAATGTTTAGATTATGATGAATCAGTGCTTAACATGTTGAAATCCCTTAGATCTGAGTTGTTCTTGGTGGAATGAGGTCACACCTTGGTGTTCATAAGAACCCATGATGACATCATCCTAGAACAGCCTAAATCCATAGATTTCATTGTGAAAAGTTGTGAGTTATTCGAGAAGATGATGAGAAAGTGTGTGTAGATCAAGGAAGTACAAGCTTTGAGATGAAAACTTACAAGAATTGCGAGGAATCGAGAGAAAATAGCCTGAAAGTGCGTGGGTCGGAGGAGAGTTGTCACATCACGTGAACAGTGATGTGACAGGTGAGTATTTATAGGGGGAATAGGGAAAGGCGGTGTGGAGCGATTCAATCGGAGGGTCATCCGATCGGATGGCCATCAGATCGGATGGTCTTCCGGTCGGATAACCATTCGATCGAAGGGTCATTCGATCGGATGGCTCGAGTGAGTTGGTTTTCCGATTTTCGTTTCGTGTGTTGAGCTTTGCGATGCGTTTAAGCGAGTGTCGATTAAGCGATGTGATAGTTTTAAATAATAGTTACACAAATAACATAACTAACATACAACAACATAAGTAACCTTGCGTTTCCAGTTCGCGATGAGATTTCGTTGCGATAGAGTTGCGATTGCATTTGCGATTAACACCTTTAACATAATTAAACATGCACAAGTAACACATAATAGCACACACACATGTAAATCAATATCCATAACTGCGATTCGAGTTGCGATGCGATAGCGATGAGATAGTGTTTAAGTAGATTAGCGTTCAATTGCGTTTATTGCATTGTTACTTCACATAATACAACTAAAATTACGTAAACTAAAGTATCGCTTAGCGAGATTCGAGAGTACAAGTAATAAGTAAGCAAGGAATGACATATCGAATTAGCAATCTTTTCTTCCTTTGACTTTGACTTCAAAAGTCGGGTTGTTACACAATGAGACCCAGATCAATTGGTTTAGGAGACAACTCATAACCTTCCAATGTGGAGGTCATGGGATGGAGTCCCACTTGGTGTAATTTTCTCCAGGTGGACAAGGGATTTTACACAGTTGACCTTCGGGCGATGGCTTTCTCCTGGATTGATGGACGCAGTGGTGGAACTAGAATAAAAATTTAGGGGTATCTCAATTTTTTTACCTGCGACCATCCCTAAGAATTTGAAGGCTCTTAGGGGCCCTGTGCGGCTACTAAAAATGTGCCGTTAATTTTTTTTAAACCTAGGGTCATCCACGAGAATTCGAGAGCCATTAGGGCCATGTACGGCTAGTATGTATGTGTGTGTATGTATGTATCTACATGTACGTACGTACGTATGTATGTCTGTATGTATACTAGGTTAAATATCCGTATTTTACATAGGTTGAATAAAAACATATTAATAAGATTTAGAAATTTTAATATGATATTTTTTGGATAAGATATAACAAAATTACATATTAATTAGGTAAAGATATATGTGTGTTTTGAAACTATTTTTAAAAGCAAAATTGTTAATCAACATTTCTTAGAGCACCCATAATAGGTTCTTTATCTCTATCACTATGATTTAACTAAAATACACAAGTTTCTCCTAACTTTATTTATTTTTTATAAAACGTCAAAACGACTCACATTAGATTCTCTATATCTATTTCTATCTTAGTTACAAACAATTATTTTATTATTTTTTCTTGGTTTTATATATACACACAAAATAATATTTTTGAGAAACAAACTTTATAGAGAAGCTAATATGAATGCTCTTAATCCATACTTTTAGATATGCTGAGACAATGAAAACAATTTAATCATAGGATCCAAATATAATTTTATTTTTACATTCTAAAATATATGTTAATTATTATTTTTTTTATTAAAGGGTGTACCACACATGAGAAAGTTATCAAATATTATTTTATAAAACTTTACATGTTATTTATAAGTTTTATAAATAATTTTTAGCTTGTAATAAAAATAACTTCAACAAAAAGAATCAAAAACTTATCAATATACTTAATAAACAGATAAATAAACAAAATAAAAAAAACAAACAAAAATGGTTACCACAAATTAAATAAATATTAGAGTAAACTGCCATTTTAGTCCTTGTGGTTTGGGCACTTTTTCCATTTTAGTCAAATCTTAAACTTTTTAAATTTGGGTCCCTGTGGTTTCACTTTTATTGCCATTCTAGTCCAAAATTCAAAAACCCCTTTTTTGACTGTTGCAACCTACCTATTTTGTCTTTTTGTTCAGGGGCATTTTTGTCCAACTGATTTTCATTTAACATATTAATAATTAATAAACTAAATTAAATATATATAATTGTCTTATACCCTTATGAATATACATTTCCCCCATTTACAGATCATCTTCTTCCACAAAAAAAAACCCTAACCCACAAAAATCGAAGCACAGGGACCCAGATTTAAAACTTTTCAGCAACTTGAGTTTTGATGTACTAGCTGTGGCTGCAACCTTTAAAGCACCAAACACTTGCTTTGCAAGCTGCATCAAGTAAACTTACCAATAAACAAACATAGATCATTCATATCATGTGTGATTTGAGCATTTAACATCTTGGTTTTATTATACCTGAATCGTGATTCTCAATCAAGATTCAAGAGGGGCAAAGTGTCATTCACCCAAAGCTTCTTCCTTTTGGTCTCTCTTCTTCATCATACCTGCAATCACAACCCTCTGCTTTACTAAATCCCAAACTTTCTTGATCAACAATCACCCAATTCAACCATGACGGAATTCTTGGATTTGGAACCAAGACGCCGTCCGGATGCCATGGAACGTCATCCCGGGAACCAAACAAGAAGCCACCCAATGCGTCATCCCCATCTCCGCCATCTACACTCCGATCAAACCCTTGCCGGAATCCACCCCCTCCTCCCATACTCCCCCTTACGTTGCCGCAATTGCCGATCGGTCGTCAACCCTTTCTCCATCGTCGATTTCTCCACCAAAATCTGGATCTGTTCCTTCTGCCTCCATCGCAACCACTTCCCCCAATACTATCACTCCATCTCCGATGACAATCTCCCGCAGAACTTTTCCCACACTACACAACCATCGAGTACGAGCCAAGAAACGAAATACCCACTTCCCAAATTACCCCCCGCATGTTTTTCTTTGTGGTGGATACTTGTATGATTGAGGAGGAAATTGGGTTTTTGAGATCTAGGTTTTTGGATACTGCGTGTTTTTCTTTGAAATTATGAAATTATTAGTGACATTAGTATGAAATATTAATATGTTAAATTAAAATCAGTTGGACAAAAATGCCCCTGAACAAAAAAGACAAAATAGGTAGGTTGAAACAGTAAAAAAAGGAGGTTTTTGAATTTTGGACTATAAGGGCAACAAACGTGAAACCACAGGGACCCAGATTTAAAAAGTATGAGATTTGGACTAAAATGGTAAAAGTGCCCAAACCTAAGGGACCAAAATGGTAGTTTACTTTAAATATTAAATGAAGTTTTTTTTTTAACGGCAAGGTGTCATCAATTTTTTGGGTGCGAGACACCCCACACCCCCCTCATTGGGGGAGGCCCGTTGCCCCTCTCCGGCCAGACGTGAGTGTCTTAACCGTTCCCCAGCTGGCATTAAATGAAGTTTTAATTCTAAATGTTACTTTTGAATTTTGCAGAGCCGTGTTTCCTTTTCCTTTTCCCAATGCACATATTAATTAATTTAATATAGAGTAAACTGCAATTTTACCTCCTAGGGTTTAAGCCAATTGGCACTCTGACCCCTTCACTGGAAATAATTGCAATTTTACCCCCCAACGTTGTTGTTATGTCGCATAATTACCCCCTGCCGTCAAATAAGTTAACAAATCTGTTAACTGGACTGTGAAATGACTATCTTACCCTTTCATATTACCCCCTATGGTTTGTTCTAAACAAACGTATTACTCCCCACTCTTAAATTACTAAATTGTCCTTTCATATTACCCCCTATGGTTTGTTCTAAACAAACGTATTACCCCTCATTTTAAGTATTTCATTGCTTCCTTACCCCCTGTAGTAACCAAAACCCTTCCCGCCAAAAAGGTTTGACCAGCCAAAGTCAAAGGATGCAGAAACTTTGAACTGGAAACATGTTTGGCACTGTAAACAACTTGCAACAATCAAACCTATATCAAACTATCTTATATCAAACTTTGGAACTGTAAACAGCTTGCAACAATCATCTTAATATGAATTGGTCATATTTCATCCATCTATTTCATGTATCTACATGTTTGGCTACAAGCATATATTTGTAACACCCTTACTATCAATTCATGGTTTAACGTAAAGTTTACGAAAACAATCATGTGATTAAGATTACATATACATTGGAAATACGGGTGTTAATAAATTCTTTCTATATTTTAAAACATTACATTATGATTAGTATGAACTCGCTGTTTAAAAATAACGACAAAAACTAAGTGCGGAAGCTTGTAACTTGATCGTGTTCGGTCCTTCCTTGAGCTTGATCGTCATCCGGCATTTCCAGTTACACCTACATCCCATAAACATGAAATGTTTTTAGTTATATTATGCTTATAACATATCTAAACATGTCCGTAAATCAAAACTAACAACAAATAACAAGTTGCCAGCTTTTTGGGCCCTCGCGGGTCGCGATTGAGTCGCCCTCAAGCCGTCACGGGCCGCGACCTCTGTCGCGTGACGCGACGATATTAGTATGAGGGTATCGTGTCACGGGCCCCGACCCGGTTGACCCGTTTCAGGAGCCGCGGGACAGAAAATCCCGTGGTATTTAATTAACAGCGGAAGGTTCTTCAGGATCTTTTTAAAACTGAAATATTTCCCGATTATTTTATTTCACAACTCGGGAGAAAATCCCGGTAATTTACAATCATATGATTTCACTGAGAAATCTTTATTTTACAAAACATGTTTCTTTATTTTATACTGAGCCACTTTCTTAAGCTGATAGTGCTTCACGACACTTTTCCTGGATCACAACAGATCACCTGAAACATGTTTGAAAAAGGTTTTGTCAGCGGGAAATACTGAGTGAATCATTCTTTTTACTAAAAGACACGTTTGTTATAATTTACAGTATTAAGAGAGATTACAATGTTTCTGATATCAAACCAACTACCCACGGTATTTGTTACTCGACCCATTGGCCCTCCCGTTGTCCAATGGTGTCTGTGACTATGGTCATATCACCCCTTGGCTAACCCGTTGTCCAATGGTGAAGATTATCAAGTAATGTATACAAAACCCCACATACCGGCTGTAACTTGGTGATTACATAAACTTAATCACTGTAATTATAATCTTTAAAAATAAACATGATTTTGAAAGTAATTTGATAAAAAGAGAATGACTCACTTTGCAGATTTAATTTGAGCAGAGCCTAGCCTACTGATTAGCCTTTTAACCTAAATTAATAATAGGCACACAATTTGGTTAGTAACTTAATACAGCATTTACGATAACTCACGAGATTAAAACCTTCACAACGAATGACAAAGTGCGATACTTAAACATCCATTGAATTAACAACGAATGAAAAAGCATAAACCCTAATGTGGGCAGCACTTAAACATCCATTGGATAGTTTAATCGATCAGACATTGAATCGTATCAGCGATCGAGTTATTACCCTGTATTGCGGCGGCGATTAGTGATCCGTGTGTGTTTTGATAGTATTTCTACGATATCTCAGCGTACGTAATGAAATTTTACGTCGTTTCAATTGCAGAATTCAAGTCCCAAAGTCCACTATTTATACACAATTTTTTGACCCCCCTCGCGTGACGCGAGGGGTCCTGCCCTGGGCTTCGCGTGACGCGAAGGGTAACCTAGTTTCATAGGGTAGCTACGTGTATTTGTAGGCTTGCTGAGTTGACGAAATCGAAAAATTCAAAACTGACAACAAGTTATTTAGATAATCGTAACTAGGGTTTTACCCCCCCCCCCCCACCTGAGTTTTAGGGGCCCTGATCCTGATGATTCTGAAAATTTTAGGGTTTGTGCAGAATCACTTGGGTGTCTCAATTAGGGTTTCCTATTGGTTAAAATAATAAAATAAATAGGACTTTTGAAGAGAGTTGTTACATTCTCCCCCACCTTAATAAAAATCTCGTCCTCGAGATTTACTGGAATAATTGAGGATACTTTCGCTTCATCTCTGATTCCAGCTCCCAAATGTATTCAGGTCCTCTCCTTGAATCCCACTTGACTTTGACCAATACTAGTCGTTTATGCTTGAGAAACTTGATCTTTCGATCTTCTATTTGAAGCGGTTTCTCTACAAATTTCAATTTTTCATTTACCTCTATATCTTGGAGAGGTACTACCAAAGATTCGTCTGATGGACATTTCTTGAGGTTGGATACATGAAATACATCATGTACTCCAGCTAACTCTTCTGGTAGTTGTAAACGATAAGCAACTGGTCCTGTACGTTGGATCACTGGAAATGGTCCAACGTATCTTGGACTTAGCTTTCCTTTCTTACCGAATCGAACAACTCCTTTCCAAGGGGAAACTTTCAACAGAACTCTGTCTCCAACTTGGAAATCCAACGGCTTAAGTCGATTGTTAGCATAGCTCTTTTGACGATCTCGAGCAGTCTTCAGTCTTTCCTTGATTTGTGTGATCTTATCGGTCGTTTCTTGCACTAATTCAGGACCTGACAATTGACTTTCTCCTATTTCTGCCCAACATACTGGAGTTCTGCACTTTCTTCCATAAAGTGCCTCGAATGGGGCAGTTTCAATACTTGAATGATAACTATTGTTATAGGAGAATTCAATTAAAGGTAAATGATCATCCCAATTTCCACCAAAATCTATCACACATGCTCTGAGCATGTCTTCTAGAGTTTGGATCATCCTTTCACTTTGTCCGTCTGTCTGAGGATGATATGCAGTACTTAGATTTAGTCGAGTTCCCATTGCTTCTTGGAAACTTTTCCAAAAATGAGAAGTGAAACGACTATCCCTATCTGATATAATGGAGAGTGGAACTCCATGTAAGGATACAACTTCATCTACATACAACTTTGCCAATCTTTCCATACTAAAGGTTTCCTTCATAGGTAGAAAGTGAGCAGATTTGGTTAATCGATCCACAATTACCCAAATCGCGTCATTACCTTTTCTGGTTTTGGGCAACTTAGTAACAAAATCCATTGTTATGAGTTCCCATTTCCATACTGGCATTTCTAATTGTTGTAGTAGACCTGAAGGTTTCTGATGTTCTGCCTTAACTTGTGAACAAGTAAGACACTTTGAAACATATCTAGCTATATCCTTCTTCATGCCTATCCACCAGAAATTATTTCTTAAATCTTGGTGCATCTTATTATTTCCAGGATGTATGGTATACCTAGATTTATGAGCTTCCTCTAAGATCTTATTTCTTAATTCTCCCTGCTTCGGTACCCAAATCCTTTTCTTATGGAATCTCCAAATTCCATCAATTCCTTGTTCTAACTCTTTTATTCTTCCTTTCATTCCTTCAACATCTTCCTTGATTGCTGTTTCCTGAACATTCTTCAATTGCTCCATTAAATCTAACTGTAGATTTAACCTAAGAGCACGAACCCTTCTTTGTTTCTCATGGTACTTACGACTTAAGGCATCTGCAACTACATTTGCCTTTCCTTCGTGATACTGAATATCACAGTCGTAGTCACTTAAGATTTCCATCCATCTCCTTTGCCTCATATTTAACTCTTTTTGCCCAAATATATATTTTAAACTCTTATGATCTGTATAGATAGTAAATTTACTTCCGTACAGATAATGTCTCCAAATTTTCAGGGAAAAAATTACGGCTCCTAATTCTAAATCATGAGTCGTATAGTTTTCTTCGTGCTTTTTCAATTGTCTTGAAGCATACGCAATTACCTTCTTGCGTTGCATTAGCACACATCCAAATCCTAGTTTTGAAGCATCACAATATACTTCAAAATCTTCAATTCCTTCTGGTAAGGCTAAGATTGGAGCATTAGTTAATTTCTGTTTCAAGATCCTAAAAGCTTCTTCTTGCTTAGGTCCCCATTCAAACTTAACTGCCTTACAGGTTAGCTTAGTTAGTGGTCAGCTATCTTGGAAAAATCCTTAATAAACCGTCTATAATATCCAGCTAAACCTATAAAACTTCTAATTTCCATTGCAGTTTGTGGAACCTTCCAATTGGTAATCGCCTCTATCTTAGCAGGATCTACATGAATACCTTCGTGATTCACCATGTGTCCTAAGAATTGCACTTCTTGCAACCAAAATTCACACTTCGCGAATTTGGCGTAAAGCTTTTCTTTTCTTAACAAAGTTAAGAGTGCATGCAAGTGCTGACAATGTTCGTCTTGACTTCTGGAATAAATAAGTATATCGTCGATAAAAACAATTACAAATTTATGCAAATACGGTTTACAGATTCTATTCATCATGTCCATGAATGCTGCAGGTGCATTCGTTAATCCGAAAGGCATGACTGTAAACTCGTAATGACCATACCTAGTTCTGAAAGCAGTTTTAGGTATGTCTTCTTCTTGTACCTTCAATTGATGATATCTGGAGCGTAAGTCGATCTTAGAAAAATATTTAGCTCCTTGAAGTTGATCGAAAAGATCATCAATCCTAGGTAATGGGTATCGATTCTTAATTGTAACCTTATTCAATTCTCTATAATCAATACACATTCTCATTGAACCATCCTTCTTCTTTACAAACAACACTGGTGCTCCCCACGGAGACGAACTAGGTTGTATGAAACCTTTACTTAGTAATTCATCTAATTGCTTTTTCAGTTCTAACATTTCTGTAGGTGCTAACCGATAAGGTGCTTTGGCTATCGGTATAGTTCCTGGAATTAGATGAATCCTAAATTCTACCTCCCTATCTGGTGGTAATCCTGGTAAATCTTCTGGAAATACATCTGGGTATTCTAAGACTACTGGTATTTCCTTAAGATCTTTACCCTTAGTGCTAATGATTACCTAAATCATATACACTATTCCTTGCTTTCGTTCATAACTAGCAACTTTCATTACTGATATGAACTTCATAGGCTTACGTGGTTTATCTCCTGTAATCATAATTACTTCTCCGGTGGGTGCTTGAATTTCTATGGAATTTTGATCACAAAGAATTCGAGCATGGTTAGCTACTAACCAATCCATTCCTAACACAACATCAAATTCGGCTAATTTCATAGGTAATAGGTTTGAAAAGAATTTATGACCTAAAAGTTCTATATTTTCCTTTTGCAAAACTTTATCTCTGCTAACAGAATTTCCGTCTGCCGTTTCGACTGTAAAATTCTGCCTAAGTTGGGTTAAAGGTAAGTTAAGAGCTTGGCAGAATGAAGTATTTATAAAACTTTGGTTTGCACCAGAGTCAAATAATACTTTTGCATTGATGTTGTGAACTAAGAACGTACCAGCTATTACATCTGGAATGAGTTCTGCTTCTTGAGTAGTTAATTGGAAAGCACGAACATTCTTCTTAGTAGCTCCTTCTGCAGCTTTGGCTTTGTTGTTATCAGCTGGTTTGACTAGTTTCGGGCAATCTGGCCTGAAATGTCTGGTTTCTCCACAATTATAACAAATTGTGGATTTCTTCCTGCAATTTTCTTCCCGATGTCCTACAGCTTTGCAAAAATTGCAGGTTATATTACATCTTCCAAAATGTTTCCTTTTGCAATTCCTGCAGAAAGGCGGAGTTGAGGATTGTCCCGTTCCTCTTCTCCTGAAACTGTTATTATTACCCGTACGAAATCCTTGGGTAATTTTCTGAGCCAGTTCCTTCTTCCTGTTTTCATCTCTCGTACGTACCAGCTCGTCAGTTAGGGTATTAGCTAATTCCACAGCATCGTCAATAGTACGAGGTTTCGCAGCCGTAACGATGTTACGGATTTCAGTAATCAGTCCCCAAATATAGCGAGAAATGAGTACCGGTTCTGGCGAAGCCAGTGTTGGTACTACTCTAGCATATTCAAAGAATGTCGAAGTATAACCGCGACAATCTACACCAATCATTCTATGATTTAGAAACTTATTTGCCATTTGATCTTTTTCATATTCGAGACAGAATTTTCTTTCTACAAGACTTTTAAATTCTTCCCAGTTTATGGCATAGGCCCTATTTCTTCCTTTAGCTTGTAATACCGTGTTCCACCATTCTAACGCCCCTTCTTTGAAAAGATTGGACACGTACATGACCTTATCGTCCTTGTCACATTTACTTATTGTAATCACTGCCTCGGTTTTCTCTAACCAACGCAGTGCCGCAGTCGCTCCTTCATTGCCTGCAAATTCTGTGGGTTTACAAGCAAGAAATTCTTTGAAAGTGCAACCAGGTGTTGCAGCTTTCATTTTCTTAGGGAGCGGAGCCTGCCTTGGTTCATTATCGTGATTAATATGATCATTGCCTCCGTTTACGCTATTACTGAAGTTATCTTCAGAAATACGTTTGCTAGGAACGATTTGTTATGGTTCAGCAGGTTTCTGGACAGCAGTGACTATTGCCGGAATAGCATTGGCTATCCCTTGAGCAACGATATTTTCTATATCTTGCCTAGTCATATATTGATCCCCCGGTTGTTGTTCAGATTGATTAACCTCATTTACTGGTTCATTATTAGCATTTTCCATCTGATAATTAATATATATAATTTATTATTATCCAATAAATAATAATCATACACAAAACAATCATATAATTTCACAACACAAATTTAACCAAAATTATCGATTTCTCGATTCTACTTTTATATATTTATAATATGCATCCATACACTCCTTTATCTTACAAAGTCTTATTTTAAGTTATTTTACATAGTTATATTTTGTTATTTATTATACAACCACAAGTTCACCAACCCATTATCTCTCGTCATTTGTCTTCCTAAAAACGAAGCTCCCTTTCATCATACTTCCAGGCAATTTGTCCCCTATTTCCCGGATTCTATTTCCCGCATCCATTAACTCTTCGCCAACATGGCGGAGTTCTGCTAAATTCTCGTTACTCATGGGTGGATTTGGTAATGGTTCCAGGTCGAACTGAGGGAGAAAGGAATAAGGACTGTTGATCAGGTTTTGGAACTGCCAATCATTTGTCCACCATTCATCTATCCCTAGAGGCTGGGTGTGGATTATAGGTTCTGGGATTGTGGGGTCCAAGTTCATTGGTAGTTGTGTTTCAAGAGTAGGGTATAGATTATTATTAATTGGCCTGACGACATCACAGCTCGCCAATGCCCGATCTAATTCCTCCTGAAAAGGTAACTCTTCAACCTGTCTAGAACTTTCCCCAACTTCCCTCTGGGTTTGCCTAGAACCTTCTCCATATTCCATTCCCGGTGGCCTAGAATCTCCTCCCAATTCCATTTCCATCTGCTTAGAATATTCCTCAAACTGTATTCCCATCTGCTTAGACTCTTCCCCGACTTCAATCCCCTTCCCTTTGTCTAAGGGATTTTCTATTTTAGGGATCTTCCTAGTTGTAGGCTTCCTCCTACGCACACGTCTCCATCCCACAAATCTCCTCCTTTTCTTGGGCTTGGGTTTCTCCGGAGGTGGAGCATTAAATTCAATAGGTTCTTCTATATCTGGTATATACCTATTGAAATCTCTAGAAACCTCTATTTTTACCGGATAGAGATTTAAATTCTGAAGGGCGTCAGACAAGTTATTCATGTTGTTATGCAAAATACACACAATTACTAAGTTTAAAATTTTATAACAATTTTCATAGAAAACCTTAAATATTATTTCATATTGGGTAACTACAAAACAACTGAAAATTAAAAACATACTAGGTTTTATTTATTTATTTATTTACTGGATCAGATTTCTGGCTTATATTTAATAAGGGTGCTAAAACTTGAATCAAAATTATTAAAGATTTGCATTTACTGCTACTGTGGCTAGCATATAAAGATCTGCCCATTTTTCGTCTAACTTGTCTTCCCAAGGGGATTTACTGGTTAATTCCTGGGTTTCCTGTTTAACTTTCTTTTCTCGGATTTTCTTTATTTTCTCTTTACTTTTCCTAATAATCAGACTTCTTTTACTAGGAGAAAGTGGTTCCTCATATTGTGCCTTTCGCACAAATATTCCTTCTTCAGGGATTTCAAAGTGATTTGAGGGTTTGGTTTGGGATGAACTTCCCTTCTCGTTGGATGACCTATCTAATTTAAGATAGATATTGGAAAGCTTTTGCTTACCCATACTATACACAAATATTCAATTAATAAAACACATAATCACAAAATTGCAATCAGTAAAATTAAGTATTTTCTAAATACTTAATAGGCTTAAATCAGTGGCTCTGATACCACATTTTTCTGTCACGGGCCCCGACCCGGTTTGACCCGTTTCAGGAGCCGCGGGACAGAAAATCCCGTGGTATTTAATTAACAGCGGAAGTTTCTTCAGGATCTTTTTAAAACTGAAATATTTCCCGATTATTTTATTTCACAACTCGGGAGAAAATCCCGGTAATTTACAATCATATGATTTCACTGAGAAATCTTTATTTTACAAAACATGTTTCTTTATTTTATACTCAGCCACTTTCTTAAGCTGATAGTGCTTCACGGCACTTTTCCTGGATCACAACAGATCACCTGAAACATGTTTGAAAAAGGTTTTGTCAGCGGGAAATACTGAGTGAATCATTCTTTTTACTAAAACACACGTTTGTTATAATTTACAGTATTAAGAGAGATTACAATGTTTCTGATATCAAACCAACTACCCACGATATTTGTTACTCGACCCATTGGCCCTCCCGTTGTCCAATGGTGTCTGTGACTATGGTCATATCACCCCTTGGCTAACCCGTTGTCCAATGGTGAAGATTATCAAGTAATGTATACAAAACCCCACATACCGGCTGTAACTTGGTGATTACATAAACTTAATCACTGTAATTATAATCTTTAAAAATAAACATGATTTTGAAAGTAATTTGATAAAAAGAGAATGACTCACTTTGCAGATTTAATTTGAGCAGAGCCTAGCCTACTGATTAGCCTTTTAACCTAAATTAATAATAGGCACACAATTTGGTTAGTAACTTAATACAGCATTTACGATAACTCACGAGATTAAAACCTTCACAACGAATGACAAAGTGCGATACTTAAACATCCATTGAATTAACAACGAATGACAAAGCATAAACCCTAATGTGGGCAGCACTTAAACATCCATTGGATAGTTTAATCGATCGGACATTGAATCGTATCAGTGATCGAGTTATTACCCTGTATTGCGGCGGCGATTAGTGATCTGTGTGTGTTTTGATAGTATTTCTACGATATCTCAGCGTACGTAATGAAATTTTACGTCGTTTCAATTGCAGAATTGAAGTCCCAAAGTCCACTATCTATACACAATTTTTGACCCCCCTCGCGTGACGTGAGGGGTCCTGCCCTGGGTTTCGCGTGACGCGAAGGGTAACCTAGTTTCATAGGGTAGCTACGTGTATTTGTAGGCTTGCTGAGTTGACGAAATCGAAAAATTCAAAACTGACAACAAGTTATTTAGATAATCGTAACTAGGGTTTTACCCCCCCCCCCCCCCCCCCCGTGAGTTTTAGGGGCCCTGATCCTGATTCTGATGATTCTGAAAATTTTAGGGTTTGTGCAGAATCACTTGTGTGTCTCAATTAGGGTTTCCTATTGGTTAAAATAATAAAATAAATAGGACTTTTAATGAGAGTTGTTACATATCACGCGACGCCCTGTTTTCGACAGCATGTTATTTTCCTTTGAGCTGTAAATTCCCAACTCAACTATTCAAACTTATAATTCACAAAACACGCATATCTTTCGAACTACATATCCGTTTTACACGATTCTTTTTCCTATGCGGTCGTAATTTGATTCTCCATCACATAGAGTTATAATCCGACATTCGGATTACAAATTTTCTAGATTTTAAGCCCTCGGCTTAAAATTTAAATATTAAACTTTTTAGCAAAGCTATTGACCCGTTTATACTTTTGTCAAACCAACTTGTTTCTTACGCCTAAGTCCTATGGACATCATATATTAAATGATTTATAACACACCAAGTTCAATCCACGGGTTATTATACTATCATTAACCCGTTTATGTTTTTACGCTTATTTTGACCCGTTAAGGGTACTTAAGCGCTTTTACGCATAACTACTCTAATTCCCTTCTAGCATCATATTTTCACATTATTCATTGAGTGATCTTCCACCACAACTATTATTGTAATGGATTTTTCGTGTAACAAATATTTATTCCGAAATCTACCCTTCGGTTAGCCACTTCACGGCAAAAGAATCATTTTTGGAATTTGATCCGAGAAGTTTTATGCCTAAAACTTACATGCCTATCTAAGGTTTACATTACCATAATTCATGTCCCTAAACAAACCATATGGGTCGTTTGCCCAATTTACCCTTCAAGGGTGTTTTGGTCAACTTTAGCCCCTCATTTACGACGAAGGACATCTATCAATATATTTGAGCAAAATTTCACATTGTAGCTATAATCTTACTTTTACATACCTGGCTCGGGTCAAAGTATTAACCCGTTTAGAATAGCTTTCGCTATTAATCACTAATTAATAGCTTCGCGAACCTTATAGCTCTTCCCTGTGATCACAAAACTCATAAGGCGACCGTCAATTATTATAGTCGAATGGTGTTAACAACACCATTTGACCCGTTTAGTCTAAATGACCATTTATCTTTATAAGATGGTATTTTGACACCATTTATGTAACACCACGTAAAAAACGTGTCCAATTATATAAAGACACGTGTCCTAAACTCTAAATATGTGAAAGTTTGAGTTTGAAGGACTAAAGTTGACAAACGATGAAATTATGTATGCGAAGGGACTAAAAGTGTCAACATGCATAACTTATGCCTCTGAATGACCATACACGGAGAATATATTCTTAAACGAGTGATTAATTGGATATAAGAAGCCGTTTATAAAAATAATCGGAAGATTATAAACTACGGGGGTTAAACGTGTCAATATGTTAATTCTTACCTCTGAGTGACCTTTTAACGAACCCGATGCTTCAAAATATTCAAATATACTCTCAAGAATAAGTGGTATAAATTTCACATGGTTTCGAGATCGTTAAGCAAGTTTTCAAGACTTTGGGTGAAAAGTGTCAATGTGATGAAACTTGTGTTTATGGTGATATTTAACGAAACCGGGCCTAACGGAGTTTGGATATACTCCCTTGAACCTCTACAAACTAACTATAAGGGCCTTATATGCCAAAAATGAGGTTACATTAAGTTTATAAGGGCCAAGGACTGAAACTGCCAAAGTTTAAAATGTTTTAACCTGATCAGAAGGTCATCGCGGTCCGCGTAGACTCTTGCTGAGTCTTACGCGGCCCGCGTAAAAGTGCCCAGCGTAGAAAACACCTGCCAGGTGCAGGTTTTCAGCTCTAAACCGACTTAAACTCATTCTGAACGATTCTAGGGGCTATTTGTCGGTATTGTTAAACCACTAGGACACCTGGGGTGATCCTAGATACCTCCAAGACAGCTGCAAAGATCCAAATGCATGGGAAATTAGTATATAAGGAACCTTAGTTCATTTGTTCATATGCACATTTGGTTGCAACAACTCAAGAACTCATCTCTGGAGATAGCAAGCATTAGGAGAAGATTAAGAAGTGTAGAAAAGATAGCAAGGACCTTATGTAAGTGTCTTAGTACCTGCTTAGTCCATTTTATTAGCTTAAAAACCGAAAAGTCAAACATATCGTAATTAGACTTTGACTTTCAGTTTAATCACAAATGGTCCAGCCACTGACCGAAATGAAAGTGGTTATGGAACCATATTAAGGTAGGTGATTAACCCTTAAAAGGGCACCTCCTAATTATTTCGTTTGGCTAGTTAATTGTCGGGTCAAACTATAAAGTCAAAAAGTCAAACTGGACAAAAACTTTAATAATGATTTAAACTAATAAAACAGAGGTTATAAATTATATTTTAACATTCTAATAACTTGGTAATTAGTATTAGAACATGTTTAAACAGGTCTAACCCGACAATTATCAGTTTAAGGTCAGTTTATAACCGAAAGTCGCAAAAGCTTGACTTTTGCTTTGACTTTCAGTTCTGACCCGTTTAAGCTTAATTCTTCCATGTTTTAAGCTTCCATTAGGACCATATTATATAGTAGTATAACCCTCTGGAGTTATATTGCTTGGTCCTTAGTAGTTTGAATTATATGCTCTTGTTTGTTAATATGCTTATAAATGCCCTAAATGCCCTTTTGACATATAATTGGGATTTTTAGAAATGTGAGAGGACAAAAACCTTTGCTACAGATATATAAACTTGTCCCGAAAATTTGACATCAGTTCTTGGTCTCAAACAGAAGTTATGCTCGATATCGTAATTAGAAGCTTTTTATTAATTAAATTGCGATATCTTGCACAATGCATGTTTAAACTTGGATTTTGACCCAAAATTCATTACCTACTATTAAGATATTATTTTTAAGGATTTTTAGGATTTTTGTTCAGATTATAATCTGATCATATCATAGAGTTCTTGTGTAATTCGGTAAATGACGGTAATACCCTTTTTGTGCATAAAATGAGATTTACAAATGATTTGAATGCCAAACCTTTTCCTACTGATTTCATACATTAAATAAATTATTTTGAGCATTTAAAACTAATCAAAATCTCAGATTTACATAAACATCTTGATTATCGTCAATTAGCGAGTTTTACACTATTTAGGTGCATAGTATGGTTTAAAACCATATTTAACATCTAAGACTTGTTACCTACTGAATTTTTAAACAAATTTCAATATTATTACAGTAGGTATAACTCATGAACTCAGACTTCCAAAAATGTCCATAAAAGCATGTGTGAAATGACCAAAATGCCCTTCCGGGGCATAATTTGGCCATAAATTGTAAACCTCACATATATGTAATATCTTACTGATGTAATGAGATAAAATAATTATTTTTACTGATTACCAAAGACCAGAACTTCAGTTTATTATAAAATCTCTTTTATAATTATTAAAATGACCAAAATGCCCTTACGGGACTTAAATTGGTTTTAATTACTTTTTGGGCATATATGTTAACATCCTACTGATGTATTAACATATTTTAAGCATAATAATATTTGAGACCTGTATATAATTCATTTGGTTACCAGTTATGCATTTATGCATTCGGATCGGTTTATGTGACTAGTTTACGTAAAATAGCCGAAACGGGTTTAACCTTATCATTAAATCCTCAAATTCCAGAATGTGTTTAGTTTACCCATATTATACAAGTATCCAAACTTGTCGGGTCTAAACCACATTCTATTCCGGTCTCCGCTTAATCTAGCGTTTAGAACCGTAAAGTTTCTTTCTAGCTAGTCGGTCTAAGTCTTTGACTTAACTAAAGACCCGTTAGCATCCTAATAGGTTATTAAACCTTCTATTCAGATTAAGTAGCATCCAGTAGAAGGTATCATCATAAAGCTTTAGGAATATACGGCTGAGTTACTTCTCACTTTTAGCTCAAGTAAATACTTTTAACTTATTTTCCCTTTATATGGGCTTGGGATATGGTATTATAATAATACCACTTGGTCGGGTATGAAATCATTTAATCGGATTGTGATTAATAAATTTACATAACCTGTTTTAATCTGTTTTATTTGATAACATAAGCATTGGGGGTTAATACGACCATGTCCTGGATATCCTCGGCTCATTTCATTTGAAAATGGCCACGACCTATGCACGGGGTGTAGGCATACACCTGACAGATGCAAATGCTAAAATATAAACCCACATGTTGGGGATGACTCCTTTGTTGGTTCTATAAGTGGTGAGTCGGTTAATCAAGACCGGCTTCCAACCGGCCCTAATTGTATGACAAACATATAAATATGTATACAAGATTATCTTTAAATAATTGTCCCAAGTTATAAATGATTTGTGCTTTGTGCACCTAAATCAACTTTCATAAATGTTTTCAAATGTGTCAGTTAATTGTATTTACCAGTGCAAACTGACGTATTTTCTAAAGACTGATTGACAGGTACTTCTCGTAAATAGGCTGGAGCTACTAGGTGTCATAAAAGAGGATCTTGCAAATCCCTAGATACCTGGAGTCTGTTATTTCCGTTTTCTTGTATTTTATTTATGATCCGCCTGTGGATCTTATTACAACCAAGTCTGTATATTCTTTCATTCGGACACTCAGACATTATGGTTTATAATAGTTTATTCACCAAGCATTCCGTTGTGCTATTATATTGTGTGTATTGACAATGATGATATCAACTACGTCACGATACTCCCCGCCGGGCCCACCGGTAATATGTGGAAATATCAGGGTGTGACAATTTTTCCCCCTGAACCCATCCCGGTTTACACCATGAGTTCTTATTATTTAGAAGACATTTATTAAATTATTTGACCTGTTAAGACTTACACCCAATAATGTCTTTTCACATCTTTTATACTATCCGTCAACTCGTGTCCGAATATTTATTTAACCTCTTTTACCCGTTACGATTCATCCCATAACGTATTGTTCAAAATTCCTTATTTACTAGTCTTCACCCGACTAGTTTACCAATTTACCTCTTTTTACCATAACTTATGGTTTCTCGCCAGTTTTACTTATTCCGACTTGCATTGTATCATGTCGGAACATCATATTTCAAATACTTAACATAATTCACAATCAATATTCACAAGTAAGTGTACTATAATTAAAAAGGGTGTAAGGTTAACTTACCTTGCATCCTAAATACGCTTTCCTTCATACTTGATTCGTTTGACCCGCTTCCTTCCCAAGCTTCCACCTAGCTTGTCAAGCGTCAAACTAGCATCATAATTCGTAAGATGGTTAGATTAGTCATCATTAATTTCGACTATTCCATCTTATGGATTTTACGTCGAGATTAGTATTCGAATTCAACGTTGGTTAATTTGACTTTCGATAGTCAACTACCTTCAATCATATTATACACACAATTAAGTTCAATCAACATCACGTTTAGAACCCATATTATCCCATATTACACGTAGTTAGTCAAGTTAGCCAATTACGCGTTTCTTTCATAATTTCATTATGTCAACATTCATGCGGGCATTTTAACAAACATCTTGCGGGCAAGATTCTTATACATCTTTTATCTAATTTATCACTAACTTTTAACCAAGTTTTTAATTATCAAAATTAAGCCCTTTGTCTAATGTTCATGAACAATATCAAGAACTTGGATCATAACATCAGTTTTCTCACAATTTAACATACATCATCATATGTTCATCACCATAATATATAACCCACTTAGCACACACATGGGTAATCATCAAATCCCTAGTTTTTAACACTAATTCTTCAAGTTTTCAACTAGGGTTTGTTTCTAAACATGAATTTCATCACAACAATGCTCATAGGTTCATCATTCATTCTAGAATTTCGATTATGATTGTTCATCAAGATTTCAAAGTATCAACAAATAACAAAATTCAACATACCTTGTGATCCCATGACTAGGTGATCGTTTTTATGTGTTCATGTAGTGATTTGAGTCTTGATTCGAGCTTCAATTTAGTCATTTAGTGTGAACTAGGGTTTTGCTCCTTGGAGCACCCTCCTGGTCGATTAGAACACGCACACACTGTATGTGTCTATTTTATTATTTTATTAAATAACTTTTTAAGTTATCCCACATTGGCCCCTCTTGTTTGGTTAATTATTAAGTAGGCTACTACCTACTTATTTCCAATAATATTTCATCTAGTTAACTGGGTTAAACATTCCTAGTTAACTTAGTGGGTTCGAGTAGATTATAACTCGTTTTATTTTAAGTCCCGTCAACTCGGGCTTCTTATAAATTTTGTTTTCTCATAGCATTTATTTTTTTCCTTTTTAATTAATATTAGGATTATTTGTTTGAGTCCTAATATTCATCGGGTTAAGTTTATCACTAACGGCATTTTACCCGTCATTACTATTAACGTAGTTTGATTACCAAACCCGTTTTGGGGTGTTACAAGTCTACCCCCCTTAAAGAGGTTTCGTCCCCGAAACCTTTCTCATGTACTTTCTTAGTTTAGATCACCTAAACCTTAGTTCCGGTGATTACTTGAGCATTGCTCTTATATAATAATCTTACCAAAAAGTATGGTAATGTGTTTTTTGTTTTAAGGCATATGCGCCTTTCACGTGTAAGGCCATTACTTTCAGCTTGTATTTCTTATTCTTGTCACTTATTTGACCGAGTTGTCATCTGTTTACTCGGTCGTATTTATTATTCAACATGTTTACTTCTAGCTAATTTTTATATTGACAAGCGTTTTGCATAAGTCGTAACACTATTTTGACTTTGAATGGTTTTTTTACCGGCTATACTGATTTGTCGCTGTCACTTTATACCCCGTCACTCGGGTATATCATATTGCCATCCCGGCATTTTGCGTGTTTCTGATTTTATATCTCGTAACTCACGTTACAACGTGGTTACATTCTATGTCACTTTTAGTGACCGTAATCACATCACATCTTGTTTAAGTTTATATCGACTTTTCATTGTCGAAAATCTTTCTTTCGAATGTATCGTTTTACACCTATCGGTGTTAAAACCTATATCCTTTAATATTAACCATTTCCAAGTTCGTCTCATAATATTCATATTTGTTAAAACGTTGTTTCTTACTAAAACTGAATTTTAGTTTAACGTTTTTCTCTTTAGCTTATGTCAATTTACTCACATCAAGGAAATTGGCAACCAATAATTTATTCCTTTCCGTTCTTGTTTTACACGGGGAGTCGTAACAAGTTCCCTCGCTTTATGCTATTGGCCCGTAGGTTCTTTCACTTAGCCTTATAGGCTATTTCTTTAGATTTTCACCTTTTTAGGGTGAGACCCTAACAGTTCGTTTTTTTTTATTTATGACCCAAGGGTCTTCTTGGTCTTGTAGGTCTTAACACTACTTTTTGTTCCGTAGGTTATGATGATCCCGTAGATCATCTTTTATTCGTGTCTTTATTCAAATGTACGTATATCCATATATAGCGTTAAGGCATCCCTTGTTATGTTTGGAATCATTTATTTTCTCTTTTGAACTTTAGTTGACCTTGACCATAGTCTAAGGCTTCATTCGTTCACTTTTGGACTAATCTACCGACTTTATGACTCCTTACGCCATTTACACGTTGGTTTGTTCTACGCTTACCGTTTCCCGGTTCATACTTATACTTCTTTACAACCCATTACCCAGGTTCTTTTATCTTAATGTTTTTAACACCCAAAACCCTTTCGCATAGGTTTATTAATATTTTGCGCTTTTATTTATTCGGTTCACGCTTACTTACATTAGCAAGCGTCATCCTTTATTTAACTCGTTTAACTTGTTCGTGTGAAATTTCATCACTTATGAAGGTCAAACTTCAATCTTTGTTTGACCCATTCAAGTTTAAAATAGTTGAACGTAGTTATCGAAATTGCTGTTTGCAAAATCTCATCGTCCTATAGTCATGACTCATAATCCGAGTCTTTTGACTTTCCATCCGCGTTCCTGTTTCTCGGTCTACGCATGAGTTTATATCCTTACCCATCAACCGGGTGTTTTACTGAAGTCATCATTATTGCAACCCTTCTGGTATGCATTAAGACTTCGTTTTGATTCATTTGATCATCTTAGCGAAATCCATCGCTTTTATTCAATCATGTCTTTTATTCTTTATGTGACCATCCTTGACGGCCTTATAGATCATGAGTGGCGATTATCATCGTCATCCTTACTTTATTACGACCAAAGTTAAAGACCTCAATTGTCTTTCATGTGGGCATTACCTTCGTTTTTATGACCCTGCGGGTCACCTATACTTTGGTTTTACTTGCCCTTTTTGTCAACCATGGCTTTTCGTCCATAATGACTAATTTTCGAGAATTTTCCTTAGGTGATTCATTTATATCTTCATTTACATTAATCTTTGTCCTTTCTCTCGGGCTCATTATTCTTATGTAATACGTGTTCGTCATCCGACTTGGCTTTGCATTTATTATCAAACATCCTACTTATTTGATTCATTTGGGTACCTTTTTAATTCGTCCCATTCACCCCATCCTTACCACATCGGATGTAAGTATGTCAATCATAAAAGCTCATGGTACCACGTGTTCACCACTTACTTGGCCAGAGTAAGTGATCAACATGTAACACCCCAAATTTTCGTGTGTCATAAAAATATAATATGTAGTGATGTTCTAATAATTAAAATGGGAATGTATAGAATTATGGCATATTAAAAGTAAGTAAAAGAAAGATGAACAAGTTAGAATATGAGTTAATAAAGTGAATAAGATCTAAAAGATGAGGGACTAGATGTGTACATATGAAATGAAATTAGATAAAAAAAAAAGACCAGAAATTGGTCCTGGTGTGCGATCGTGAGAAGGCCAGGGGAAAGCTTTTCCTCTCAAAACCCTAACATCTTAATTTCTATCAAATTGAAAGTGAAATAAGTGAGTAATCGAATGCATGAGCCAGGAACTTCGATTATCTAAGTGTCCTTGACCTCAAGTAAGTTTAATTTCATGATTTGGTGATGTTTGATTAATAGAGCTATGTGAAATTTGTGATGTTTTATGGAATCAAACATGAATGCAAGATGATATGAACTTGTAGGAGTTGAAATCATGCTTTAATTTTCTCTATGACGATGGATTAGGGTAAAACCCATTTATATGTTAAAAAATGGTTAAGAATTTGTGAAGCTCTACATGCTAATTAGATTGATGTTGGTGAAAAGGTTAGGAGTAATTGATTTAGAACTATGTGTTCATGATTAGGATGATAAATTTCCAAGTTAGGGATGTTTATGTTAATTAATGAGTGAACTATGGAAATTATGCTTAAGATGCTTGTACATTATGCTAAACTAGTGATACACACACAATGTGTTCGATGAAATGCCTAAGTGGGTTTAGTTATGGTTTTTACATGAATACTTGATAAGTCGATGTAACTCCTTTATGAAAATGATGTATGTGATTAGTAGACACCAAATCGTATAATAAGGATTGTGAAAGAATGTCATGAAAGCTAAAGTATGAAGTTATGACATATAGGCACAAAGAAAGAAAAAGGCGCAAGTCACTCGAAGTCACAAGCATCTCAAGATCGCGGTAAGTTCATATGAACTTAATTCTCCTTTATAAGTAGATTTACGAATGATAGTTGGTAATAAAAAATCTTTATGTTAGAATTGTATGATTGTTCATGGTAAAATTGTGATATGTTGTATGTTGGGAAAATGGATAAGAAATACAATAGTAACGGATATATAATGACCACTTCAAGTGGGTCAAGAATGTGTGGAAAGTAAGATGTCGTAATGGATAAGAATTGACTTGTTGATAACGGGTCAAAACAATGAAAGTATGACAAATCGTATGGTATGTATCGACCCATTTTGAACGGGTCGGAAAGTTTACATGTTGGATGTATCCGAAAGAAAGGTAGAAAAACTTAGAGAAAACCTATGCTAGAATGCAAAGGATGAATTAGAATAAAGATGTTGACAAATAGACGAATTTTGTTAACTGGTCAAATAATGATAGGTAATGAAAGGATTTGAATTGATATGTATTACGACTAACAAATGTTTTGTTATTATGGATGATAGGTAAATCCCATGCTTGATTGCGGCGCACTCGGACTGAACACACAATGTCGACTTTTTATACGCTTCCGGTTCAAGTTGTCTATTATGTATGGGTCAAAAATTTCATTTTGTGATATGATGTAAATCTTGTGTCTAGAATGTTAGTAAGTAGTTAGATTTCTAAACCTTTTTTGTGTAGTTTGTACAAAATGTTTATGGTGAACCTTATATGGTCACAACTTTTGTTATTTTGAAAAGTGTCGTAGGACTTAAAAATGATGTTGTTAAAAACAGGGGAAAAGTTCTTAATATAAACGGGTCATGCCATAATTTTATAAAAATTTTATGAATTTTATGTTATTAGTTTTATGTGAAAAGTTGGGCGTCACAAGTTGGTATCAGAGCCGAGGTTTGAGAGATTTAAGTATTAAAGTAAAATGCTTGAACTCAAATCGAGAGCTAGTGTGAAGGTGTGTTCGTTCCGCAGCGCTATGCAATTAAGTGAAATATTAATTTGATTATGCTTATAGTTAGAAGTAGAAAGGGATTTATAGGTTATGTGTTTTTTTAAACCGAATTTTATGGCAAACGAAAATGCTAAACGGGTCCGCAATTAAATTACGGACACACAGGAAAAAAAGAATCGAGTAAAACGAACTAGTAGAACTAAAGATATGAAGTTTTAAAGATTTAATGTTGGAAAAATTTCGGAGCTGGGTATCTGCAGCAACCCAGAACGAACATTCTGTGAAAAAGTAGGCGTCGCGTCGCGCGACACCCAACTTGGATCGACGTCGCGTTATGCGACAGCAGTCGCGGGCCGCGACTGATAGCCCTTAAGCTGTTGCGGGCCGCGACGACCCATAATGCTGGCAAAAAAAAATTATTTTTGTTTGTTTTGAGTACGGGACTTGTTTTAAACGGTTATTAAAGCCTCGTAATCAAAGTTTAAAGGAAATTATGATATAAAGAAAGATGAGGGAAGGTATATATATGTATATGAAAGGATGAAAAGGTAAATCGTTACGATCAAAGGTCTTGATCTAAGCGATACGACATGATCGTCATGGACGATAATGTATAAAGTATGCATTGTAACTTGAATTGAATATGCCAAAATAAGTTCAAATATGGTGAAGAGATGTATGAAAAGAAAATCTAACGAATGAGATAAATGTTTTATGTAGATGGCGGAGAATGTAAACGTGAATGATGATATAGCGGCTCAACACGAAGCAATGAACGAAATAATTGGGGAAGAAGTTAAGAAGGCAATTGAGGCTTGTATTCCTCGGCTAGCACAAGAAGTTGAAGGTTAAGTGTTGGAAGTAGTCAACAAGTTAGTGATGTCCCAAGTTGAGGAGCTAAAGGAAATGATCAATGAATTGCAAACGAAGAAGAGCACTCGAAGGTGCACGTATAAGGAATTTATGGCATGTAACCCCTTGCCATATAAAGGAGAAATCTATCCGATAGCCGGTCAAAGATGGATTTCAAGCACCGAGGCCGTGTTTGTAAGAAGTAGATGTGAAGTGGAGGATCAAGTGATGTTTTCTACGGGCCTCCTACAACTCCAAGCAAATGATTGGTGGGACGCATATTCGAAGGAATTGGGGGATGACAAAGTACAAACGTTAACATGGCAAGAGTTCAAGGAGCCATTTCTGAAATATCATAGCCCACAATCCGCAATTGATAAGATTCAAGAAGACTTCTTACGTCTTCGACAAAAGGATGAAACGATTGATGAAATAACGAATAAGTTCCTTGATAAGGTGAAATTTTGTGGGGAGATAGCGTGGACTGAGTGGTTGAAAATCATACGTTATCATGCTATGTTAAAGGCTGAATATCGGGAGTTCGTAAATCCCTCCAAGTGTGCAACGTTGAATAAATTAATCGACTGGGCAAGAGATAGAGAGATCGAGTTAAGAAGGCAGGTTGAACGGGGAGAGAAAAGGGTGGCGGAGAAGCCTACCAACACAAACCCATCGAAAAAGGCAAAATATCAAGATCAAAACAGGAAAGGGAAGACAAGTAGTGGGATTCCGACTTGCAAGACATGTGGGAAACATCATTCAGGTGAATGTTTGTTGGGAAAGAAAGGATGCTACAAATGTGGGCAAGAAGGACATCCGTATTATAGGTGCCCCGAAAACTCAAAAGCGTGTTACAATTGTAATCAAACGGGGCACATTAAAGCAGAATGTCCGAAACTCCAACAAGGGGCAAAGAAAGATGGAAAGAAGGATGAGTCTTCCAAGGCTCGTGGGAGGATGTTCCAGTTAACCTCGGATGAAGCTAAGGCTAGCCCGGATGTGGTTTCAGGTATATTCTTGGTTAATTCTATACCTATGAATGTTTTATTTGATTCTGGGGCTAGTAGATCGTTCATTTCTAATGAATTGCTAGTTCATCCATCGTATAAGCTTGAAAAGGTGTTAGTACCCTTAGAAGTGGAAGTTGCTGATAGTAAAAGCTATTTGTTACATGATATTTGTAGAAACTGTAAGATCTTAATCGAAGATGAGGAATTTAGTATAGATCTTGTCCCGATGTACATGGGGGAATTTAAAGTTGTTGTAGGAATGGATTAGCTAGCCCAAGGTGACACGCTGAAATTCAATGCGAAAAGAAAGTCATTCATGTAGTAACCTCGGGGGGGGGGGGGAACGGGTAAGTGTTCAAGGAGATAGGGTCATCAAGTCGAAATTGTGTTCTATAATCAAAGCTGTCAAACATGTGAAGAACGGAGGTAAGGCGTATCTATCTTACGTGATTGACACCCATCGAGGTGTTCCAAAGCTTGAAGATGTGAATGTAGTGAACGAATATCCAGATGTATTTTCAGAAGATTTATCGGGGCTTCCGCCCGAGCGGGAAGTAGAATTCAAGATAGAGCTTAACCCGGATGCAAAACCGGTAGCTAAAGCTCCTTATCGGTTGGCCCCGACCAAAATGAAAGAATTACTGATGCAACTTCAAGAGTTAATCGATAAGGGTTTTATTAAACCAAGTGTTTCACCACGGGGAGCGCCCGTATTATTCGTGAAGAAGAAAGATGGTTCGATGCGAATGTGCATCGTCTATCGAGAGTTGAACAAGTTAACGGTGAAGAATCATTACCCGCTGCCCAGAATTGATGACCTATTTGATCAGCTTCAGGGAGCATGTTGGTTTTCAAAGATCGACCTGAGGTCGGGTTATCACCAACTGCGTGTACGAGAAGAGGATGTGCCAAAGACTGCGTTTCGAATGCGGTATGGACATTACAAGTTTTTAGTAATGTCCTTTGGGCTAACGAATGCACCAGCTGCGTTTATAGATTTAATGAATCAGGTGTGCCGACCTATGCTTGATAAGTATGTAATCGTTTTTATTGATGATATACTGATATACTCCCGAAGTGAAGCAGAGCATGCTTCCCACTTACGTGATGTATTGGAAACGCTTCGCAAGGAAAAGTTGTATGCAAAGTTCTCAAAGTGTGCCTTTTGGCTTAGAGAGGTACAATTTTTGGGTCATGTAATCGACGCGGATGGTGTCCATGTGGACCCGTCCAAAGTAGATGCGGTAATGAATTGGGTACCCCGGAAGAATCCAAGAGAAATAAAAAGTTTTCTAGGCTTGGCTGGGTATTACAGAAGATTTATCCAGGATTTCTCCAAGATAGCCTCGCCCATGACGAAATTAACAAAGTAGAGTGAAAAGTTTATTTTGGGTGAAGAACAAGAGAAGGCGTTTCAGACTTTGAAGGAAAAGCTCTCAAATTCTCCAGTGTTGACATTACCGGATGGAACGGATGATTTAGTAGTGTATACTGACGCCTCCCACCAAGGTTTAGGCTGCGTGTTAATGCAAAGGGGTAAAGTTGTTGCTTATGCTTCAAGACAACTCAAGCAGCATGAAAACAATTACCCAACTCATGATCTAGAATTGGCGGCGGTCGTATTTGCCTTGAAGATATGGAGGCACTACCTATATGGGGTGAAATGTACTATTTACTCGGATCATAAAAGCCTCAAATATTTTTTCGAGCAGAAAGATCTTAATATGAGGCAGCGAAGATGGTTGGAACTCATTAAGGATTACGATTGTGACATTCATTACCATCCCGGGAAGGCTAATGTAGTGGCGGACGCTCTAAGTCGAAAGGAGTACCCGCCCCCGATTCAGGTAAAATCTATGAAGATGGTAGTCACTTCTAGACTCCTTGATGAAATTCGAGAAGCTCAAACTAAATCTTTAAATGCCGATGACTCGAAGAAAGAAAGGACGAAAGGATTTATTCATGAACTGGAAGAGAATGCAAATGGTATGAAAACGAGGTATGACCGAATCTGGATACCTCGGGAATGTGATGTGAAAGAATTACTATTGAATGAGGCTCACAAGTCTCGGTACTCCGTCCATCCGGGAGCTGCAAAGATGTATCGAGACTTGAGAATGAATTACTGGTGGTCGGGAATGAAAAGAGACATTGTTAAGTATGTTGCTAAGTGTTTGACATGTTCTCAAGTAAAGGCCGAGCACCAAAAACCGTATGGAAAGCTGCAGCTGTTGGAGATACCGGTGTGGAAGTGGGAACATGTGACAATGGATTTGGTGACTAAACTTCCTAAGACAAGGAAAGGGCACGATGCTATTTGGGTAATCGTTGACCGACTAACCAAAAGTGCACATTTCTTACCCATCCGGGAAACCTATAATTCGGAAAAGATGGCGGAAGTTTATACGAATGAGATTATATCTCGACATGGGGTTCCGGTGTCCATAGTGTCTGACCGGGATACCCGGTTCACATCTCGTTATAGGAGAAAATTTCATGAAGAATTGGGGACCCAGTTACATATTAGCATCGCCTACCATCCACAAACCGATGGTCAGTCGGAACGAACTATCCAAACATTGGTTGATATGCTAAGGACGTGTGTTATGGATTTCGGAGGAAGCTAGGATGATCAACTACCTTAGGTAGAGTTTTCATATAATAATAGTTATCATAAAAGTATAAAAATGGCCCCCTACGAAATGCTCTATGGAAGGAAATGTAGGACTCCGGTTTGTTGGGGGGAAGTGGGTCAACGAGAACTCACGTCAAGAAAAGTAGTAGCCAAGATGAATGAAAAGATTGATATGTTTAGATCAAGGATAAAAGCAGTGCAAGATAGACAAAAGTCGTATGCGGATCGGCGAAGGCGACCAATTGAATTCCAAGTGGGAGATTATGTCTTATTGAAAGTTTCTCCATGGAAGGGAATAATTCATTTTCGTAAACGTGGAAAGCTAGATCCCCGATACATCAGACCATTCAAAATACTCGTTCGGGTCGGGGTGGTGGCGTACCAGTTAGAATTACCACCCGCATTGGATGTGATTCATAACACTTTTCATGTGTCGCAACTGCGGAAGTGCCTTGCAGATGAAACAACGTATGTGCCCTTGGATGATATTGAAGTAGACGAGAAGTTAAATTTTGTAGAAAAGCCCGTGGCAATAAAAGATTCTAAAGTGAAGCAACTCCGCAATAAGTCCATTCGACAAGTGTTGGTCCAATGGCAACACCGAAAGGGATCAGATCTTACGTGGGAAGTGGAGGATGACATGCGGAAGCACTACCTAGAATTATTCGGTATGTATTTTGGTTTTGGGGACTAAATCTCCTGTAAGGAGGGTAGACTTGTAACACCCCAAATTTTCGTATGTCATAAAAATATAATATGTAGTGATGTTCTAATAATTAAAATGGGAATGTATAGAATTATGTCATATTAAAAGTTAGTAAAAGAAAGATGACCAAGTTAGAATATGAGTTAATAAAGTGAATAAGATCTAAAAGATGAGGGACTAGATGTGTACATATGAAATGAAATTAGATAAAAAAAAGACCAGAAATTGGTCCTGGTGTGCGATCGTGAGAAGGCCAGGGGAAAGCTTTTCCTCTAAAAACCCTAACATCTTAATTTCTATCAAATTGAAAGTGAAATCAGTGAGTAATCGAATGCATGAGCCAGGAACTTCAATTATCTAAGTGTCCTTGACCTCAAGTAAGTTTAATTTCATGATTTGGTGATGTTTGATTAATTGAGTTATGTGAAATTTGTGATGTTTTATGGAATCAAACATGAATGCAAGATGATATGAACTTGTAGGAGTTGAAATCATGCTTTAATTTTCTCTATGATGATGGATTAGGGTAAAACCCATTTATATGTTAAAAAATGGTTAAGAATTTGTGAAGCTCTACATGCTAATTAGATTGATGTTGGTGAAAAGGTTAGGAGTAATTGATTTAGAACTATGTGTTCATGATTAGGATGATAAATTTCCAAATTAGGGATGTTTATGTTAATCAATGAGTGAATGATGTGCATGTAGTGTTATAGTTTTTAAAGTATATTTTAAGCCCTTTAACACTTTTTAGCCAAGTTTTAAATTTATAAAAAACGATATTTACTAACACTAAACACACATATGGGCAAGTGCACCCATCGTGAGCGTAGTATAGTGTTGATAAGATACTGAGGTCGTCCAAGGACATAAGAGCTTTTAATACCGGTTTATCCTCAACGTCTAATCAAATCAAAAGTTTAGAAAAAGGTTTTTAAACTAGAAAAATAAAACTAACTAAAATGCTGAAAAATAAAATAAAAAAAAACAGATAGATAAGATGAATCACTTGGATCCGACTCGTGTTTAGTGTAACCTTTGATTATTTCCGCAATTTTGCACTTTTTAAGAGATTATCTTAGTTATAGTAGTAGGCCCCTCTTTTGAAGGTGACGTTACCCTCAACCCAGTAGTTTGAGTCAGTAAGGATACAATCCTAAAGGGTTGGATTATTGAAAGATAATTAATTAAGTTATTAATGCATAATGTGGTAGGCCCCTCTTTTGAAGGTGACGTTACCCTCGGCTAAGTAGTCTGAGTCAGCAGGGATACAGTCCTAAGTAGCCGGGTTAAAGTTTTAATAGTAGCTTACATATGAGGGGATCAAAGAGTTTGGACCCCCGCCATCCAATACCGGTGGGTATTGAAGGAGGTCCTACTAAATTTGACCCAGGTCCTTGTAGGATCTATACACTGAACAAGGCAAGACTCTTACCAAACCGTTCCCTTAACCCCCGACCAGGTAGCCAACATACCTCCATATAGACCGTGGAGATATGAATGGTGAAAATCTTTTATTTTATATAGACAGTAAAATAATGCCAAGACACCACGGACAAACGATAAGGAAGACTCACCTTCAACATAAGAAACTAGTTATTAAAGTCATTAATACATAACCAAATAAAAAGTGCGAAAAGATTAAAAATAAAAAGTATTACACTAGACACTTGTCTTCACCAAGTGATGTAAGATACTTAGGCAAACATGGCCTTTGATTGTCAAGAACTCTTACGATCAATCTTGGATCCCGAGACTACTCACACACTCTATGATGGATGATGGATGATGGTGGTGGATGATGGTGTTGTGGTGGTGGTGGTGGAGTATGGGTGAAGTGTGAGAGAGGTGGTGTGCCAAGGGATGGTTTGCAAATGAGCCAAGCACCCCTATTTATAGCCTGCACAGAAGCTCGGGCACGACCCCGTGCCCACCCTTCTCTCTTTCTTCATTAAATGCAGTTTGTCTGCATTAGTTGACCACGCCCCCGTGTCCGCTGGGCATGACCCCGTGTGCAGAAGCGTATCTGTACTATCAATATTTCCTCAGATTCTGTGAATCTTAGAGTTGACCACGGCCCCGTGTCCGATGGGCACGCCCCCGTGGTGGGTGATAGAAGCTTCTACAGCTTTGTCTTTTCTGCAGACACTTGGGCACGCCCCCGTGCTCACTGAGCATGGGGCGTGTTCATCCTTCTGTTCTTTTGTTTTGCTTGGGAAGATGCTGTCGAGGGGTCGGGCATGTCACGTTTGTTCCTTTTCTTGTATTTATGCTGGATTTGGATGCATTTTTGCTTCTTTTGTTCACTTAAGCTCTTTTAACCCTGAAAATACAAAAGGAAGACAAAAGCTCACTTTTTCCAACATTAGTACTAAAAAGGGTTAGTTTTATGCCTCATTTGATGTAATTTATATGTTGCATTTTGCCCACATCAAATACCCCCACACTTGAATCTTTGCTTGTCCTCAAGCAAAACTCTTTATAATGTGGCTATACACTCCCAAATGGAATGGGTAGAAAAGAAGGCTTTTGGGCTTGTCATAGAGTGTCGGGATTTCCAAGATTCTTTATTAAGTTTTATTTTTATTTATTTACAATCCTGTTCGTCATGATTTATTTAAAACATTACATAAGATAAATTACTTATTAGGGCATTACATGCCTTTTTTAAAATTCCATTTATATACAAGTTCACATACCTCACGGGGGATCACTCAACACTCGGCCGAAGATGTATTTTAGTGAATCACTCGAGAGAGGCACGGAACTTACTCCTACCATAAGCTTTCCAAGCAATCAATCCTCCTCCTTTTTAACTATACACCTTTGTGAATATCAAGAGGACTTTTGGGTGAATGGTTAGGCTTGGGTTAAAGGTAGGTGGTTGGGTTAGTGGTTAGTAAAAGGGCGAAAGGCGTAAAAAGCGTCGTTTTCGTAAGACTTTTTGTTTTTGTAATTTTTATTTTGATGAAGCCATTATTCAAACAAAGTTATTTTTTATAAACTTGTTTGTTTATTCCTTTTTGCTTCATCATCATTTGTTTTTAAGGAAGTCGTAAGAAAAACCGAGATTGTTACTAAAACAAAGGGTTAAAAATAAAAAAAAGGTTTTGGTGGGTAAAAGGGTGTTTGTTTTGGGTTAAGAAATGAAAAGGTTTAGGCTCAAAAGGGTTAACTAGGGGGATTTTGGGTAGGTGGTAAAAAAAGAAAAATAATGGTGTAGAAATAAAAAGGATTAGTCCTAATGCCTCCCTCATTTACTTACTCGGGTTTAAGTTGGTAAGGACCGGGAATGTATCGTCGTTGCAAGTTCTAGAGTCGTAAGAACCAAGCGGCTATTCACACAAGAAACGAAAAATGAGCATTTAGTTTAAAGATATGTATTTGTATGCTCAATAAAGGCTCAAAACTCACTTTTTATGGGAATGGGTTTTTATGTGATCAAGTATATATAATCAAATTTTAACTAAACTTGTCATGCCGTTTCATAATTTTCTTATGTTGGTTCTTTTTATCACGACGCTATCGGTTGTAAATTTGTAAAAATATAACCTTTTTAGAATTTGAAATTCCCAAATTAAACCTAGACAAGTAAAAAAAATGAAAAATTTTTGAAAATTTTTTGGGGTGGTTAACGGTTCCAATAGAGTTTTGTGTAAGGCTTGTAATTAGGACTTGCAAGATTCAAGGTTTTAGCATCCCCCCATACTTAAATTACACATTGTCCTCAATGTGTCCCAAAAATAAGTTTTTTGGTTGATTAAAATGTGTAAAAGTGGGTTAAAAACAAGATTTTATGTTACTGGGTAGCTGAACACGGGGTGTGTTGGCTGAGCACGGCCCCGTGGTCAGACTGCCAGTATCAAATATAAACAGAAGGCTGGGCACGGGGGCGTGTTCAGTGAGCATGGCCCCGTGTCTAGTTACCTGAATTGGGCATTTTCTGCAGAACCTCGGGCACGGGGCGTGTTGGGGTGAGCACGGCCCCGTGCTGAACTTGCTGTAATGAAGAAAAAATGTCGAGAGGCTCTGTTTTTGTGCATGGGGTGTTGGTTCAAGCTTCCCTTAGTATCCTTCACCATCCCGAGTGTGTTTTATTCCTGAAAATTAAAACTAAACTAGAAAATATAAAAGTTAATCTAAATTAAACTAAGGATAGTTCCGCAGAATGCCTCCGTGGTGCGCCACGTTTATAAGGGTCCTTGGCTAGACCCACCTTATCGGGTGGTTCTGGCTCATCTTCAATTAGGGGGTCGTCACTGCCGAATGGATATTTCATTGAATGCTCAAGAGCGACACTCTTTTTAAATGCCTCTAATCGAATAGATAGATTGTTGCGCTTCCGGTTTTTCAAAGCTTCGTGGGTTTTTTCAAAAGGTCGTCCCAACACTAGAGGAGCGTCATCAAGGATGACAAAGTCGGTTGGGATTACCATTTGATTTGTTTGAACCAAGACATCCTCAACTACACCGATTGATTTTATTACTTTCCGATTGGATAGAAAAATGGGTATTTGAAGTGGAGAAAAATCACCAATACTTAATTTTTCGAAAATGTAGTTTGGAATTATATTAACACAAAGATCTTTATCAATTGTGATATTACTAATAAAGGAATTTTGAAAGAAACATGGAACCGGTGTAATGTTAATTTCAAATGGGTCTTCTTTTATTAGCGAAGTTTGATCAATTGTTAACTTAATGCTTACCGTTTCGTCAATTTTAGTGTTAGTGTTTAACTCTTTTAAAAACTTAGCATGAGTGGGAACTAAATAATGATTTTCGAAAGAAGGTGATAAGAGATTAATTTCTTCAAAATTAGACTCTTCTTGAATTTTAACGTTAACGGACTTACCTTTTTCATTGTTTAACTCATGTGTTGGTTTTTCACTTATTTGTTCTTCCTCTTCCCTTGTGCGAGATTCTTTTATGCAACGCTCGATAGTTTTAAGGTGTTCCATTATCTTATCGGTTACGTCGGCGATAGAGTAAGGATTGGGATTTTCAAAGCTTGAATCCGGATGTTCGATCCTTTGTTCCTCATAATACCCATATGAAGTAGATGGCTCACACCATTGCTCTTTATTGTAACTATATGACGGATAAGGATCGTAATTTTGTTCTTCATAATATTCATATGAGGTGGGTTGTTCACGCCATGGTTCCTCATAATAAGTATATGAAGGTGGTGGCTCATATCTTGGTTCCTCAAAGTACGAGTATGAAGGCTCATACCTTGGTTCTTCAAAATATGAGTACGAGGGAGGAGGTTCATACCTTGGGTCTTCATAGGATGTGTATGAAAGTGATGGCTCGTACCTGGGCTCCTCATAGTAGGTGTATGAAGTGGATGGTTGAAATAAGTCACAATATTGTACCGAGTGCGGGTCACCACAATTGGTGAAATAGTCTTCCCTATAATCATCCTCCTCATAGGTGTAGTTGTAACCTCTTGAGTATTGATCCATAAGAATCACTCAGCAGACCACTACAAAGTCTCGAAACCAGAAAACAAAAATAAAAACGGAAACAGAGGCTGGACACGGCCCCGTGTTCAGTGAGCACGGCCCCGTGTTCAGATTCTGTATCTGGGCATTTGAATTAAAGTTACTGGTTTCGTTGAGCACGGGGCGTGTTCAGTGAGCACGGCCCCGTGTTCAGGCTACTGTAAATGCAAAATCTAACTAAAATGCAGAAAAAAATGCACGCGTTTTAAATAGGTTTTGAAAAACTGATTAGGCCGTCGATTTTAAGCTTTCTTAAAATCCTTGTGTCCCCGGCAACGGCGCTAAAAACTTGATGTGCGTGTAGTGTTATAGTTTTTAATGTATATTTTAAGCCCTTTAACACTTTTTAGCCAAGTTTTAAATTTATAAAACACGATATTTACTAACACTAAACACACATATGGGCAAGGGCACCTATCGTGAGCGTAGTATAGTGTTGGTAAGATACCGAGGTCGTCCAAGGACACAAGAGCTTTTAATACCGGTTTATCCTCAACGTCTAATCAAATCAAACGTTTAGAAAAAAAGTTTTTAAACTAGAAAAATTGTAATAACCATAAATTTAAAACCATTATTATTATTATTATTATTATTATTATTATTTATTTTAGTTAATAGGAAACCCTAATTAAGATACCCAAGTGATTCTGCGCAAACCCTAAAATTTTCAGAATTTTCAGAATCAGGATTAGGGCCCCTAAAACTCAGGGGGGCTATTCCCTACTCAACGATTATCCATATAACTTATTATAAAAATCGAATTTAAACGAAACGTCGACTCACCTGCACTCCAAACACACGCGGCAAGAAAATAGCCTTTTTGTGACCCTTGCGCATCGTAGGGGTTATAGTGCTACGATGCGCAAGGCTTGACAAAATTTGGGTATAAATACAGAACATTGGCACTCGAGTTCTGGCGCAAAAACGATGTTAAAATTTAAATTGTACGTCGAGTTATCGTCTGTTCACTACAATTAACACACACGAAAACACTAATTAGTATAGCGGGGTGCTGCAATCAGGGTAATAACTCGATCGCTATTACGATTCATTTTCCGACCGATCAATATATCCAATGGATGTTTAAGTGCCGCCCACATTAGGGTTATACTTTGTCGTTCGTCGTTAAATCGATGGATGTTTAAGTATCGTACTTTGTCGTTCGTCGTTAATTCGATGGATGTTTAAGTATCGCACTTTGTCGTTCGTTGTGAGAATTTGATCTCGTGAGTTATCGTAAATGCTGTATTGATTACTAACCCAGAATTGTGTGCATGTTATTAAATTAGGTTAAAAGACTAATCAGTAGTCTAAACCCTGCCCGTATAAATCTGAAATATTATCACAAGGTAGCATCACTTTGAAATTATTAAGGTACGGATCCTTACCCCACTCCTTATTGCTTCATATTCAAATTGTTATAAAACCCTTAAATTCATATATCTTTTAAAACTCCTCACGTCTTTGATTATCGATTCATTTGACAATCCGTTGGATTCCTATTCTAATCATAACTTTGGATTTATCTTTTATGTCATGCGATAGTATTATGTTAGTTGTACTCATTATCGCATGTTCCAATATATGTTACGTTTTGTTATGAAAAATATTTTGATAAGTTATAAGACCTTTTGTACTCTGATACCCTGAGTATCGCTTCTCGTGGAGTGTCCCACGAGCATGTTGTTGCGGCATCGACATCATGTGCTCCATCCGTGACGGAGAGATCAGTTCACTGTAACAACTGTGCTTGTAATCACTATGAACAGTTCTGTTATCAATAAAACAATGTTATTTGATCACAATGTTTGTTTTGTTATGTTTTACATTTTTCATGTTTTGACTTTTATGTAATTTCAAACTCTACATCGCTTTCTGGAGAGTTATACGCAAACTAGTGCGTAAACGTACTCAGTTTAATGAGAGAAATACTCCGGAACATCAACATATACTCAACATACCTTAAATAACCTTTACATAACTTAGAAATAAGTTTTGAAGGCTTTGGTATAGCAAAAACAAGTTAATTAGCTTACAGGGACTAAATATGAAAAACTGCGAAAGTATGTCAATTTGAACTGTAATGAACATTCCGGAACATAACCATAAGTTAAACACACCTTAAATATCCTTTACATAGCTTAGAAATAGGCTTTGAGGGGTTTGGTGTGCTAAAATAAACTTTTGGGACATTCAGGGACTAAAAGTGTCACAAAGTGCACAAGTTTGCATTTTCGCGCATAACTTACGTTCTGAATACATCCGGACATCCAAAAATTTATGTAAGCATGACTATATTATATTTTAGTGTTCGCCTTAAGAAAAATCCATTCGTCGCGTCATTTGGATCGTTTTTCGCGCTTGTGCGCATTCCGTCGTAATTAAGCGAACATCGCGTTCGTACGACCAAACGAACCATCATCCGGCATATTTTTGAGTATGTTTTAAGTTCCCTATACTTTAACTTCATTTTTGAGCTTTGAAATGGGGTTAACGGGCCTTAAACGTGTCAAAAATGGCCTAAATACAGTTCAGGGACCAAAACTGTAATTCTGCCAAAGTTCACCCATACGATGCGTATGGTATATATACCATACGATGCGTATGGGGTCTCCAGACCAGGTGCAATGTTTAAACAGCCTGTTTTCAGCAGATTTAACCACAACCACATGTTCTCAATTGCTTAGTCACTAAGATAAGGAGCATATGTAGCCACCATAAGGTTGTGACAAGTGTACGGACTAGATCTTTTCCCCTTTTCCAAGAAACGATCTCAACGGTTACCCGAATACTATAAATACCCATGCCATCCAACCTCATTACTTACAAGAATCTGATCTATTTGACTCTAAGTTGGAACCATTGTTCCATACCTGAGTTATTGTGATCACGATTAGCATTCGGGGACCCTTCGTAAGTATTCTTTCGTTCTTTTCCTTATTTTACTGCTTTTCGAGTCAGAAAGTCAAACTTTGTTTGACTTTCAGCGTTGACCAGTAATGGTCAATGCGAAGTTCGTTTGAACTTCGCAACGTGAGTGTAATCACGTTGGTCATAGTCCCTTGGGACTATGCCCACTGATTACCACGTTGTCTAGGGTCGTAGGGTAGGCGATCTAATAAATCGCCTATACCTTCGAACCCGACCCAGTTTGGTCGATCATTAGGATCCGACCAAACACATTAGGTGACCATAGTAGGTAGGGAATAACCTTCCGAGGTTATACCCTATGGTCACATCGTTTAAATAGTTGTATGATAGGTAGTTTATATGCCTTAGGTAAATTACCAGAATACCCTTTTCATGTATAATTGGTAATTAAGCATATGTAACCTAAACCTTTGTCACATAACTGATTATGTAACATGTTTAGGCATATAACACTTGTCATAGGGCTAGATTAGGCGGTCCGAACGCGTTTCACGCACACGACACGTTAAAGTAGCATAAGCTTCCTAAACGGGTCGTAATGGGTCGTAAACAATTATGTTAGGTTTCATTTAGTATGTAGGCTTTGTTAAACCAAATGACACGAGTCTCTACACTCGTTTGGTTTACGAAACCTCATTCTATCCAATCATCCGATTAAGGTCCGGTTATTAACATAGTTACCTATATTAGGTGCCGTTTGATTCCGAGATCTCTAGCATTACTTGGTGGTTATCTTTAGACATCTGAGCAATATCAAGTGAGTACATAGAACCCCCTCTTTTAAATGTTTTCAAGGTGTTTATGTGAGTACATAGACCCCTCTTTTACGGTTTTCCAAACTGTTTTGGGGTGAAACACATGTGCCTACTTGTTACTTTCATGCTTTCCTGTTTTCACATCATATACCGAAACATAGTACATTATAGTACATTGATTTACATGACTTTTCTGCTATGTATGTTGACTGATAACATGCTAAGCACATTGATTTACATTACCTTTCTGCTACGTATGTTGACTGATAGCATGCTAGCACATTGATTTACATTACCTTTCTGCTACGTATGTTGACTGATAGCATGCTAGCACATTGATTTACAAGACTTTTCTACTTTGTATGTTAACTTAGCATACTTAGTACATTGTTTTCATATGACATGTATACAACTACTATGACATTTGGTTTGCACAAACGGGTCTTTATTACGTTCATTAACATTTGCTACGCCGCTCGGGAGTAAGTAGTGGTACCATAGGACTTGACAAATCCCATTCCTGACATCCCGGGTTTGTTTGGATGTAAGGAATGACTGAATCCGAATACAATTCTTTTGATAACCTTGACTGAAAGGGTTATCCGACTGTCTCAAGGCTTGAATGTATGCGTTAACTTACCACATAAATGTTTGTATCAGTGTATCATGCATCACTTTGCAAAACATAACTTTTTGATATATTCAAAATACTTTGTTTTGTACATCTTACTTATGGTTTAAGTAGTCTTATTTTACTTACCATACATAACATTTGTTACACATTACTTGACTACTTTTGGACTATCAACATTTGACATGGTTTATACAAGGACTATTGACTATTGGTTTAAACATAGACATTATACTTTGTTGGTTGGTTTAAGTGACTTAAGTAACGAGATGTGAGTAATATGATACAATCATGGTGGATACGCCGCTGGTACTTCCTATACATAAGTGATTGTATTATATTGCATATCATTGCGTTATTTAAATCATTCATTTTGGACTTATACATTTTACACAAGTGACATGTTTTTACAAGACTTTGGTTTACAATACAATTTATTTTATACAACTCATTTTGCATGGTTATTCATTTAACCATACATTATTCACCTATCTATACATATCATCTGGACTTATTGTTTTTCAAGCAATTTACAAAACAAATCAAATTACAAGGTTCATGACTAAACATTTTCTTAAACTTAAGTCATGAATCCTATTTTCACAAAACCTATGTATCTCACAGGCATTTTTATGCTGACGTACCTACTTTCACATGTGTTTTCAGGTGCTTTTCCGTAGGATGACGATCATGACACTAGGGCGGACCTGTGCCTTAGAAACTTAAAATGAAGCTAGACGATGTTTAATTATGTACTAAACTCTTAAATTCCTGTTTGAAACAATGTAACACTTATGTTGATAAATAAAATACAACTTTGTTTGCCATGGATTTGAAACAATTAATTCTGTTACAACACTCCCCGATGTTTCCGCCACGTTTTGTATGTTATACGTGGTCGGGGTGTGACAGAAGAGTTGGTATCAGAGCCAATGGTTATAGGGAATTAGGTTATTAGTAATGCTTTGACCTAGACTATAACTTTTCTAGGAACCTAACACAAGTTATCTTGTGTTTAGATCTTAAAACATGTACATCACCTATCCTTAGGTGATTAACAAAACAAGGAACCAAAATTTTTCCGAAACGATTTTTTGAAAAACAATCATCTGTTTTTGAATAAATTTTTACAAGGTTTTGAACCCTCAATTGTAAGGTTTTAAACCCTCTGTTATATGGTTTTGAACCCTTTTCAAGTTTGGTTTTTGGCCTTGTGCCTTCTAATTTTCAAAATCCCGTCAAACGTTTTGGGTTTTAAATAATGTGAACATGTGCAAACTGGAAGGGTGAATGCCTGTATTCTGGGTTTTCTGTCTAGGCAAGCACTTCGTATACATCTCATCAGACGCGAGACCAGTTGTGCTTACCTGGGAATTCTTGGGATGAGTGTTCACTTATAGGCGAGCATGTCTTCATTATACATTATTTTTGACCCATTTACTTTGATTAGTCACTGTGGGTTGTTTGTTTGCTCTGTGATACGGACGAATGACCACCTTCTTTGCTCTTGTTGATTTTGTTTCATCTCATTCTTTTCATCCAATCATCTCACTCGTTTTCTTTCATGTTTTCCTCTTTTAGAATGCCTCCTCGACGCGATCCTCGAACTTTTACTATTGAAGAGATCGCAGCCCTGGTTTCTCAGCAAGTGGCTGCTGTACTTCCCGGGGTTGTAACTCAAGTCCACGATATATTTAACAACAACGGCAATAACAACAACAATAACGCACACTGTAATTTCAAGAATTTCAATTCTGCGAAGCCGCTTAAGTTTTCTGGGTCGCAAGGAGCAACTGCGCTCCTACGGTGGTTTGAAAGTATCGAGAGCACATTCTTACATGTGCAGTGTCAGAATGCGCGTAGGGTTGAATTTGCTTCAAGCGTGTTTGAGAAGCGAGCGCTTACCTGGTGGAATGGTATTAAGCGCGATAGGGGTGCCGAAGTGGCGTTGGCACAAACATGGGAAGAGCTTCGGGCTCTCATGATGAAGGAGTTTTGTCCCCGTCATGAAATTCGAGTTTTGGAACGAGAGTTTGATGACTTAAAGCAAGATGGGGCTGAACACCGTGCATACACGGATCGTTTTGAAGAACTCAGTCTATTGTGTCCCACCATGGTTACCCCTCCGGATAAAGCGATCGAGAGGTATATTGATGGGCTACCCGATTCTATTCTGGAGATTTTGACTGGTGTTAATCCTACTACCCTTCGCCAAGCTATCGAGTTGTCTGCTACCCTCACTGAGACTCTAGTCAGGAAGGGTAAACTCACCCGCAAGGGTGATAAAAAGAAGGAGACTAATTCTGAGAAAAACAAGAATAAGGGTAAGGGTAAGGAAGGTGAAGCATCAAAGAAATCAAGGAAGCGAAAGGGTGCCCAAAATTTTGCTGTTACTGCACAGGCTCAAGCTGCACCAAATCAGCCTGCGCAACCACCTGCCAAGAAGCCTTATATTGGCAATGCACCTTTGTGCAATAGGTGTAACGGCCATCACCAACCACATCTCCAGTGTCGTCAGTGCACCAACTGCGGAAGATCTGGTCATCTTGCTGTCAACTGCCGCATTCCTGTCAATCAGAACCAGGCAGTCCATAACCAAGCTCAACAAGTTGCCCAGCCTCTAGCTCAGCAACAGGGCCAAGCTGCACGACCTCATTTTCCTCCTGGTTCGTGCTACAATTGTGGGGATCTGACCCACTACAGGAACCGGTGCCCAAGGCTAGTCAACCAGAACCAAAATCTGAATCAGGCTCCGGCTCGAGGCAGAGTCTTTAACATGAATGCCCAAGAGGCGCAGGCGGATGATAACGTGGTGAACGGTACGTTCTTTATTAATAATCAGCCTGCATCTGTTCTCTTTGATTCGGGTGCCGATAAGAGTTTTGTGTCATTGTCTTTTGAGCCGATGCTTCGCGTGTCTAGAACGAAACTAAGTAAATCTTTGACAGTAGAGGTTGCTAGTGGTGAACCCATTATTCTTGATTCTGTTCTTCACAACTGCCAATTGAATCTTAACGATCATCTTTTTCCTATCGATCTCACGCCTATGCAACTTGGAAGCTTCGACGTTATTGTGGGAATGGATTGGTTATCCAAGCATCACGTAGAGATAGTTTGTTCTGAGAAGATTGTTCGTGTACCGCTTTCGACAGGCGAGATCCTGCAGGTTCAAGGAGAGAAGCCTACCGGTGGTCTCAAACTCATGTCTTGTTTTAAAGCTCGGAAATATCTGCGGAAGAACTATGTGGCTTTCTTAGCACATGTTACAGAAGATAAAGGCAAGGGTAAGTCTATTTCAGATATTCCTGTCGTTCGGGATTATTCTGAAGTGTTCCCTGAAGATTTACCTGGTCTACCTCCAGCACGCCAAGTCGAGTTCCGCATTGATCTCGTACCTGGTGCAAATCCCATTGCCAGAGCTCCATATCGTCTTGCACCATCCGAGATGCAAGAGTTGTCTAAACAGCTTCAGGAGCTCTCTGACAAAGGTTTTATTCGTCCTAGTTTTTCACCTTGGGGTGCTCCCGTTCTTTTTGTAAAGAAGAAGGATGGATCCTTTAGGATGTGTATCGATTATCGTGAGCTTAACAAGCTTACCATCAAGAATCGATATCCCCTACCTCGCATCGATGATCTCTTTGATCAGTTACAAGGCGCTTCTTATTTTTCGAAGATTGATCTACGTTCCGGATATCATCAACTTCGGGTGCAAGAAGAAGACATTCCGAAGACAGCATTCCGTACTCGTTATGGGCATTATGAATTCACAGTCATGCCATTCGGTGTGACTAATGCTCCTGCTGTTTTCATGGACTTAATGAATAGGGTCTGCAAACCTTATTTGGATCAGTTCGTCATTGTTTTTATTGACGATATCTTGATTTACTCTAAGACGCGAGCTGATCACGAGCAGCATCTTCGTCTTACTCTGGAACTCCTAAAGAAAGAGCAACTTTTCGCCAAATTCTCCAAGTGTGAATTCTGGCTTAAAGAGGTTCAATTTTTAGGACATATTATCAACGAACAAGGTATTCATGTAGATCCCTCCAAAATCAGTGCGATTAAGGATTGGGATACCCCTTCTACTCCTACTGAAGTTCGTTCTTTTCTTGGTCTAGCGGGTTATTATCGCCGCTTCATAGAAAACTTCTCGAAAATTGCAGTTCCTCTAACTGCTCTAACTCAGAAGAAAATGCCCTTTTATTGGGGAAACAAACAAGAGGAAGCTTTTCAACACTTGAAGCAGAAGCTTTGCGATGCGCCTGTTCTATCATTGCCTGAGGGTGATGATGATTTTGTTGTGTATTGTGATGCATCGAAATTGGGTCTTGGTTGTGTTCTGATGCAAAGGAACAAAGTCATAGCCTATGCATCAAGGCAGTTGAAGATACATGAGAAGAACTACACCACTCATGATCTTGAGTTGGGTGCAGTTGTTTTCGCTCTAAAGATCTGGAGACACTATTTGTACGGTACAAAATGTGTGGTTTTCACTGACCACAAAAGTCTCCAGCATATCTTCAATCAGAAAGAACTCAACATGAGACAGCGACGTTGGGTTGAGCTTTTAAACGACTATGACTGCGAAATTCGCTACCATCCTGGTAAGGCGAATGTCGTAGCTGACGCATTGAGTCGTAAGGAACGTACTAAGCTTCATTGTGTACATGTTCAATCTGTTATTCAAGCTCGATCCGATATTCAAGCACGCATTTCTCAAGCTCAACAATCTTGTGTTTCACAAGGATTGATGGATAAGGAGTTTCCTTATCACATAACACCTGCTCTGGAACTGAAGGACAATGGATCATATTACTTCATGGACCGTTTATGGGTCCCAAGCCAGGATGATCTTCGTACCTTGCTTATGGATGAAGCCCATAAGTCTCGTTATTCTATTCATCCGGGCTCAGATAAAATGTATAAGGATCTTCGTATTCACTATTGGTGGCCTGGTATGAAGAAAGACATTGCCTTATACGTATCCAAATGCCTTACTTGTCTTAAGGTTAAGGCTGAACATCAGCGTCCTTCTGGTTTATTGGAGCAACCAGAGATCCCAGTTTGGAAATGGGAAAACATTACTATGGATCTTGTTACCAAACTTCCGCGCACAAAGAAAGGTCATGATGCCATCTGGGTAGTCGTTGATCGTCTTACAAAGTCAGCACACTTCTTGCCAATCCGTGAGGATTTTCCTGCTGATAGACTTGCTCAAATCTATGTAGATGAAATTGTGGCTCGACATGGTGTTCCTTTGAACATCATTTCTGACAGAGATGCTCGTTTCACTTCTCATTTTTGGAGAACCATGCAATCTGCCAAGGGGACCCAACTTAATCTGAGCACAGCTTATCATCCGCAAACGGATGGTCAATCTGAGAGAACAATCCAGACTTTGGAGGATATGCTTAGAGCTTGTGTGATCGATTTTGGTGGTAGCTGGGATTCACATCTTAAATTGATTGAATTCTCCTACAACAACAGTTATCACACTAGCATCAAAATGGCTCCTTTCGAGGCTCTCTATGGTCGAAAATGTCGTTCACCAGTCTGCTGGAATGAGATTGGCGAGGCTCAACTTACTGGACCTGCCCTCATTTTAGAGACAACTGACAAGGTCAAGAAAGTTCGTGATAATCTTCAGGCAGCTAGAAGCCGTCAGAAGATTTACGCGGACCCAAAACGCAAAGCCTTGGAATTTCAAGTCGGTGATCGAGTATTACTTAAGGTCTCACCTTGGAAAGGTGTGATCAGATTTGGAAAGAAAGGAAAACTTGCACCTAGATACGTTGGACCATTCAAGATCGTCGAAAGAATCGGAAAGGTAGCCTACAAACTTGAGTTACCTCCTGAACTGGGAAATGTTCATCCAACTTTTCACATATCAAATCTCAAGAAGTGTACAGCTGATGAGAACTACTCCATACCGCTTGACGAAATTCGTGTTGGCAAAACACTGAAATTTGTTGAGAAACCAGTGGAAATCATGGAACGTGAAGTCAAGTGGCTTAAACGCAAGCGCATTCCTTTGGTCAAAGTTCGCTGGGAAGCTAAACGTGGACCTGAGTTTACTTGGGAACGCGAAGATCAAATGAAGGCGAAATATCCACATCTTTTTCCACAAGTTTCCTCTAAATAAATTTCGGGACGAAATTTCCACAAGTAGGGGAGACTGTAACAACTGTGCTTGTAATCACTATGAACAGTTCTGTTATCAATAAAACAATGTTATTTGATCACAATGTTTGTTTTGTTATGTTTTACATTTTTCATGTTTTGACTTTTATGTAATTTCAAACTCTACATCGCTTTCTGGAGAGTTATACGCAAACTAGTGCGTAAACGTACTCAGTTTAATGAGAGAAATACTCCGGAACATCAACATATACTCAACATACCTTAAATAACCTTTACATAACTTAGAAATAAGTTTTGAAGGCTTTGGTATGGCAAAAACAAGTTAATTAGCTTACAGGGACTAAATATGAAAAACTGCGAAAGTATGTCAATTTGAACTGTAATGAACATTCCGGAACATAACCATAAGTTAAACACACCTTAAATATCCTTTACATAGCTTAGAAATAGGCTTTGAGGGGTTTGGTGTGCTAAAATAAACTTTTGGGACATTCAGGGACTAAAAGTGTCACAAAGTGCACAAGTTTGCATTTTCGCGCATAACTTACGTTCTGAATACATCCGGACATCCAAAAATTTATGTAAGCATGACTATATTATATTTTAGTGTTCGCCTTAAGAAAAATCCATTCGTCGCGTCATTTGGATCGTTTTTCGCGCTTGTGCGCATTCCGTCGTAATTAAGCGAACATCGCGTTCGTACGACCAAACGAACCATCATCCGGCATATTTTTGAGTATGTTTTAAGTTCCCTATACTTTAACTTCATTTTTGAGCTTTGAAATGGGGTTAACGGGCCTTAAACGTGTCAAAAATGGCCTAAATACAGTTCAGGGACCAAAACTGTAATTCTGCCAAAGTTCACCCATACGATGCGTATGGTATATATACCATACGATGCGTATGGGGTCTCCAGACCAGGTGCAATGTTTAAACAGCCTGTTTTCAGCAGATTTAACCACAACCACATGTTCTCAATTGCTTAGTCACTAAGATAAGGAGCATATGTAGCCACCATAAGGTTGTGACAAGTGTACGGACTAGATCTTTTCCCCTTTTCCAAGAAACGATCTCAACGGTTACCCGAATACTATAAATACCCATGCCATCCAACCTCATTACTTACAAGAATCTGATCTATTTGACTCTAAGTTGGAACCATTGTTCCATACCTGAGTTATTGTGATCACGATTAGCATTCGGGGACCCTTCGTAAGTATTCTTTCGTTCTTTTCCTTATTTTACTGCTTTTCGAGTCAGAAAGTCAAACTTTGTTTGACTTTCAGCGTTGACCAGTAATGGTCAATGCGAAGTTCGTTTGAACTTCGCAACGTGAGTGTAATCACGTTGGTCATAGTCCCTTGGGACTATGCCCACTGATTACCACGTTGTCTAGGGTCGTAGGGTAGGCGATCTAATAAATCGCCTATACCTTCGAACCCGACCCAGTTTGGTCGATCATTAGGATCCGACCAAACACATTAGGTGACCATAGTAGGTAGGGAATAACCTTCCGAGGTTATACCCTATGCTCACATCGTTTAAATAGTTGTATGATAGGTAGTTTATATGCCTTAGGTAAATTACCAGAATACCCTTTTCATGTATAATTGGTAATTAAGCATATGTAACCTAAACCTTTGTCACATAACTGATTATGTAACATGTTTAGGCATATAACACTTGTCATAGGGCTAGATTAGGCGGTCCGAACGCGTTTCACGCACACGACACGTTAAAGTAGCATAAGCTTCCTAAACGGGTCGTAATGGGTCGTAAACAATTATGTTAGGTTTCATTTAGTATGTAGGCTTTGTTAAACCAAATGACACGAGTCTCTACACTCGTTTGGTTTACGAAACCTCATTCTATCCAATCATCCGATTAAGGTCCGGTTATTAACATAGTTACCTATATTAGGTGCCGTTTGATTCCGAGATCTCTAGCATTACTTGGTGGTTATCTTTAGACATCTGAGCAATATCAAGTGAGTACATAGAACCCCCTCTTTTAAATGTTTTCAAGGTGTTTATGTGAGTACATAGACCCCTCTTTTACGGTTTTCCAAACTGTTTTGGGGTGAAACACATGTGCCTACTTGTTACTTTCATGCTTTCCTGTTTTCACATCATATACCGACTATGTTTGTTAGTACATTATAGTACATTGATTTACATGACTTTTCTGCTATGTATGTTGACTGATAACATGCTAAGCACATTGATTTACATTACCTTTCTGCTACGTATGTTGACTGATAGCATGCTAGCACATTGATTTACATTACCTTTCTGCTACGTATGTTGACTGATAGCATGCTAGCACATTGATTTACAAGACTTTTCTACTTTGTATGTTAACTTAGCATACTTAGTACATTGTTTTCATATGACATGTATACAACTACTATGACATTTGGTTTGCACAAACGGGTCTTTATTACGTTCATTAACATTTGCTACGCCGCTCGGGAGTAAGTAGTGGTACCATAGGACTTGACAAATCCCATTCCTGACATCCCGGGTTTGTTTGGATGTAAGGAATGACTGAATCCGAATACAATTCTTTTGATAACCTTGACTGAAAGGGTTATCCGACTGTCTCAAGGCTTGAATGTATGCGTTAACTTACCACATAAATGTTTGTATCAGTGTATCATGCATCACTTTGCAAAACATAACTTTTTGATATATTCAAAATACTTTGTTTTGTACATCTTACTTATGGTTTAAGTAGTCTTATTTTACTTACCATACATAACATTTGTTACACATTACTTGACTACTTTTGGACTATCAACATTTGACATGGTTTATACAAGGACTATTGACTATTGGTTTAAACATAGACATTATACTTTGTTGGTTGGTTTAAGTGACTTAAGTAACGAGATGTGAGTAATATGATACAATCATGGTGGATACGCCGCTGGTACTTCCTATACATAAGTGATTGTATTATATTGCATATCATTGCGTTATTTAAATCATTCATTTTGGACTTATACATTTTACACAAGTGACATGTTTTTACAAGACTTTGGTTTACAATACAATTTATTTTATACAACTCATTTTGCATGGTTATTCATTTAACCATACATTATTCACCTATCTATACATATCATCTGGACTTATTGTTTTTCAAGCAATTTACAAAACAAATCAAATTACAAGGTTCATGACTAAACATTTTCTTAAACTTAAGTCATGAATCCTATTTTCACAAAACCTATGTATCTCACAGGCATTTTTATGCTGACGTACCTACTTTCACATGTGTTTTCAGGTGCTTTTCCGTAGGATGACGATCATGACACTAGGGCGGACCTGTGCCTTAGAAACTTAAAATGAAGCTAGACGATGTTTAATTATGTACTAAACTCTTAAATTCCTGTTTGAAACAATGTAACACTTATGTTGATAAATAAAATACAACTTTGTTTGCCATGGATTTGAAACAATTAATTCTGTTACAACACTCCCCGATGTTTCCGCCACGTTTTGTATGTTATACGTGGTCGGGGTGTGACATTCACGGCGTCTCTTAAGTACAAGTGTGGTACATATGGCTATTATGAGGCGTATGGATCGATCCTAGGATTTAAGTTAAGGAGGTGGATAGCGGGTATGCCAACTCGCCATCTCGTGTGATAATTATGCAGGAGTAGCTACCTGTGTATTGTCACGTTTTAAGTTTGGCTCATGGGTACATCCGTATGATATAATTATGAAATTTCGTTAATTGCATCATATCATTTTCGCATAAAGTTCCATCGGGAAAATATTTCATATAAAACGTTACTTGTTATTTGAGCCTATTATTCCGTACTGAGCATTCGGCTCATTCCGTAAATTCTTGTATGTACAGGTTCACAGGTTATTTCGGGCGGGGGAAAGAGAGAAGAATAAAGCCTAGGAAAAAAAATCTGAAGATATTAGTTAATCAAGTCAAATGTCTTCGTTTGTATATTAACCTTAAGTTTATTTGTCGTGTGGTTGTATCCGTATCAAATAAATAAATGGAATTATGACTTTTGTTTATGATACCACCGTTATTGTGACACGTCAGCCCTTCCGGGTTGGGGTGTTACAGCTATGGTATCGGAGCAAAGGCTCTTTCCTGTAGAAAACTTGAAGATGGTAATTAAAACCTTTGAGGAATGGGTAGATATCTATGATAGGATTCAACTTGGTCTCTTATTTTGTTTAACTCCTATGTCTATTCTTATAGATGCCTCCTCGTCGTCCGCTACGTAGGAGTACTCGTACTAACCATGTACGTAACAACACTTCTTCGAATGAGACTCCAGTTAACCCGAACGTAATTAATGCTATCAACCAGGCTGTTGCCGGGTTACTTCCAAACCTTGTTGCTCAAACAGCTGAGGCCGTTATTCAACAAACTCGTCATCCAGAACGTAATAACACGAATCCAATCTCTGGTGAAGAAATTCGTGAGAATATCACGAACCATACTACCTATAGTATAGACAATCGCTAAATTCCAAAAACAAAAGCCGAAGTCCTTTAGTCACGCTACTAATCCCGTCGAAGCAAGAAACTGGATAGCTCATGTTGAAAAGATCTTCGGAGTTCTTGGAGTTCCGGAGCAATACAAAGTTAGATTGGCTACCTACAAACTTGAAGATGACGCACAAACTTGGTGGGAAGGATATAAGCAAGTCAAAGGAGGGGATGATTTTGACGCTAATCTTTCATGGGTCGACTTTCGTACCATCTTTTACGACAAGTATTTTTCTACCGCTGATAAAGAAGCTTATATCAGGGAGTATGCAGTGATTCGACAGGGAAGTGATGAACCAGCCTCTGAGTTCATTACTCGATTTTCAAGGTTGACTAGTATTGTAGGAGACGTTGCAGGATCAGCAGAAGCCCAGGCAGAGAAATGCAAGTGGGCAGTCAATGATCGAATCCGAAAATCGATCATGTACATGAAATTTAAGGATATCACCGAAGTTGCTGATGCAATCAAAACTTTTGAGTTCGAGAGAAAAGAATTTTTATCTCGAACTGAGGATAATAAGAAGAGAAATAGGGAAGGACAATTTAAGCAGGCAATCGGCCAATCATCCACTACGCCACAGCATCAAGACCGCAAAGTGCAAGGAAATCAAAACTCTGGAAATCAGGCACGTCCATGGCAACCTAGACTGCAAAACCCGAGGCCTGCTCAAAACCAGATTCAGTTGTATGCAGAACCTATTAGAGCTCAACCACTGAATCAACATATAAACCCGAATCAGATTACATATCCTCTATGTAATACTTGTGGTAAGCGACATCAGGGCGTATGTCACCGAGGTACAGGAGCATGCTTTAGATGTGGCCAAACTGGACACATGATCAAGGAGTGTTCAAAGAAAGACACTAGGAAGAATAACCGACCAAACGTTGCACCACCCAATGTTGGAGGAAGAGTTTTCGCACTTTCTGCTACTGATGCTGCTAATGCCCCAGGTACTGTGCCGGGAACCCTTCAGCTTGGTAAACATAGTATCTATGTGTTATTCGATACAGGAGCGACCCATTCTTTAGTATCCCACTCGTTTACTAAGTACCTTCCGATAAAACCAACTCTCTTAAATCATACTTTAACCATTTCCACTCCCATGAAAAATTCATCCGTAATCACTTACGTATATAAAGATTGTCCGATCCGTATTGAATCTATTGTGTGTAAGGCAGACCTATTTCCAATACATATGTGTGACTTTGATGTTATTCTAGGGATAGATTGGTTGTCTCGACATCGAGTAACTATAGATTGTCATTCTCGCCGTGTTATTTTCGGTAATCTTCATCATCCTGATATTATATATCAGGGAAGTTAAGCTCATAAATCTCTTAAAATTATCTCCGCATCCAAAGCTCGAAAATTCATATCAAACGGCTGTGTTGGATTCCTAGCATCGATTAAGGATACTTCTGCTAGTGTTAAGAGTATCGATAACCACTCCGTTGTTCGTGAATATCCTGATGTATTTCCGGATGAACTACCAGGATTACCACCCGACCGTCAGGTAAAATTCACCATCGACTTGATCCCTGGTGCCAAACCTATTTCTAAAGCTCCATACCGTATGGCTCCAATGGAACTAAAGGAGTTGAAGGAACAATTGCAAGAATTATTAGATCTAGGATTCATAAGACCCAGTGTTTCACCTTGGGGTGCTCCGGTCTTATTTGTGAAGAAGAAAGACGGTAGTATGCGTTTATGTATTGACTACCGAGAGCTGAACAAGATTACTATTCGTAATCAGTATCCTCTGCCTCGCATTGATGATCTCTTTGATCAACTTCAGGGGGCTCAGTTCTTCTCAAAAATCGACCTGAGGTCCGGGTACCATCAGCTAAAGATCAAAAATGATGATGTTCCCAAGACCGCCTTTCGTACTCGTTATGGTCATTACGAATTCTTAGTTATGCCCTTTGGGCTAACTAACGCACCCGCAGTCTTCATGGATTTGATGAATCGCGTATTTCACAAATTCCTAGATAAATTCGTTATTGTTTTTATCGATGACATTCTGGTATATTCTAAGAGTCGTGAAGAGCATGAAGCACATCTACATGCAGTACTTGGAACCTTGCGGCATGAGAAGTTGTACGCTAAGTTTTCCAAATGTGACTTTTGGCTTAGCCAAGTGGCATTTCTAGGTCATGTCGTATCAACAGAGGGAATTATGGTAGACCCAACAAAGGTGGAAGCTATTACAAAATGGCCAAGACCCACTTCTGTTACCGAAATACGAAGTTTCTTGGGTCTTGCTAGCTATTACCGATGATTTGTTGAAAGATTCTCGATAATTGCTTTACCACTCACAAAACTCCTAAGGAAAGGGGTGAAGTACTCATGGAATGAGGAACAAGAGAAAAGCTTTGAAGAATTGAAGAAACGACTCGTATCCTCCCTGATACTCGCTCTCCCTTCGGGATCAGGAGGTTAGCAAGTCTATAGTGATGCCTCAAAGAAAGGATTAGGTTGTGTGCTAATGCAACATGGGAAGGTTATCGCTTATGCCTCCCGTCAGTTAAAGCCTTATGAAGTTAACTACCCTACGCATGATTTAGAACTAGCCGCAGTCGTCTTTGCACTTAAGATTTGGCGACACTATCTGTATGGAGAAAGTTGTGACATTTTTACCGACCATAAGAGCCTCAAGTACATATTTACCCAGAAAGAGCTAAATATGAGGCAAAGAAGGTGGTTAGAACTTTTAAAAGATTACGACGCAAATATTCAATACCATCCAGGCAAAGCCAATGTTGTAGCTGACGCGTTGAGCTGAAAGAATTCCGGGACTATATCTTGCTTACAAATTCAGCCTCGTATTAGGAGGGATCTCGAAAGAATGAATATTTGGCTTCAGGTTAGTAAATCTGATGGATATCTAGCTAGAATGCAGATTGAACCCGACCTCATATTACGGATCAAAGATGCACAGAAGCAAGATGGAGAACTTTGGGCAATTGTGCAAAATCTTGAGGTGGGTAAGCAATCTGAATTTCGTATAGACCATCATGGGGTGATTTGGTGCGGTAAAAGACTTTGTGTACCTGATGACTCCACCCTTCGTGAGTCATTGTTAGCCGAAGCTCACAGCACACCATTTTCAATTCACCCAGGATCTACCAAGATGTATCGAGACTTAAAACAGAACTTCTGGTGGAATGGCATGAAGGAAGACGTTGCTCGATACGTAAGTAAATGCCTCACTTGCCAGCAAGTGAAAATTGAACACAAACGAGCAAGCGGTCTGTTGCAGCCATTGGATATTCCCATATGGAAGTGGGATGAGATCACAATGGATTTTGTTACCGGTTTGCCTAAGACTTTCAAGAAGAATGATGTTGTATGGGTTGTTGTCGATAGATTGTCAAAGTCAGCACATTTTCTACCGATTCAGCAAGGATTTTCGGTTAATAAGTTATCCGAAATATTTCTTCAAGAAATTATTCGACTCCATGGCACACCATCTTCCATTGTTTCCGATAGAGACCCACGTTTCACCTCACGATTTTGGAAAGGTTTTCAGGCAGCTTGGGGTACACGACTGAAGTTTAGTACGACTTTCCATCCACAAACAGATGGGCAGTCAGAACGCACGATTCAGACCTTGGAAGACATGCTCCGAGCATGTGCACTTGAATGGTCTGGAAACTGGGATGAATATTTATGCCTTGTTGAGTTCGCTTATAACAATAGTTGGCAAGCAAGTATTGGCATGGCACCTTTTGAGCTTTTGTACGGTCGGAAATGTCGAGCACCGATATGCTGGGATGAAGTTGGAGAAAAGATTATTGAAGGGCCAGAACTAGTTCAGATTACAAATGAAAAAGTCACTATGGCACGAGAAAAACTGAAAGAAGCTCAGAGCAGACAAAAGAGCTATGCAGATCAAGATAGACGACCACTCGAATTTAAAATTGGTGACCACGTATTCTTAAAGGTATCACCTTGGCGTGGCGTTCGTAGATTTGGAATTAAAGGGAAGCTTAGTCCCCGTTTCATCGGTCCGTTTGAAATCCTTGAAAGAATTGGAGAAGTGTCATATCGACTGGCTTTACCGCCTCAACTCTCTCACGTTCATAACGTTTTTCATGTCTCCTCGTTAAGAGGATATAACTATCATCCACTCCATGTCATTAGTTATCCGTTACTTACAATTCACGAGGATTTGTCCTATGAAGAGGAACCAGAAGCCATCTTAGATCGACAAGAAAGGGTTTTGCGTAAGAAAGTAATTCCGTTTGTTAAAATCCTCTAGAAAAATCACTCTGAACACGAAGCAACATGGGAATCTGAAGAATCAATTCGCTCTCTATACCCTAATCTATTCTAAATTTTAGTCGAAGTAACGGTAAATCTTGCTCTTTGATATATGTTCATTTGTTTCTGTTTACGGTCATTTATGCTTTACCTTTTGTGAATATATCTTAGTTATGATTAAGCATGTTTATGTAGGAGATATCAGTACCAATAGTCACTCTTATTATCTGTAAGTCTATGTTGATTTTCTGCATAATTAAAATATAAGATACGTAGTGGAAGAACCATTAGGACATGGTAGTAAGGTAATTAACAAGTATGGTCATGAACATAATTATGAATTTCAGATACACGTGTGTGTTTAGGAAATTATTGTTATATAAGTTAGTAACTCTGCTATGAAAGTTCCGTTTCCGTTACTTATGCAATATGTTATATTCTTATTTTGAAAAATTTCGAGGACGAAATTTCTTTTAAGGGGGTAATAGTTGTAATAACCATAAATTTAAAACCATTATTATTATTATTTATTTTAGTTAATAGGAAACCCTAATTAAGATACCTAAGTGATTCTGCGCAAACCCTAAAATTTTCAGAATTTTCAGAATCAGGATTAGGGCCCCTAAAACTCAGGGGGGGTATTCCCTACTCAACGATTATCCATATAACTTATTATAAAAATCGAATTTAAACGAAACGTCGACTCACCTGCACTCCAAACACACGCGGCAAGCAAATAGCCTTTTTGTGACCCTTGCGCATCGTAGGGGTTATAGTGCTACGATGCGCAAGGCTTGACAAAATTTGGGTATAAATACAGAACATTGGCACTCGAGTTCTGGCGCAAAAACGACGTTAAAATTTCAATTGTACGTCGAGTTATCGTCTGTTCACTACAATTAACACACACGAAAACACTAATTAGTATAGCGGGGTGCTGCAATCAGGGTAATAACTCGATCGCTATTACGATTCATTTTCCGACCGATCAATATATCCAATGGATGTTTAAGTGCCGCCCACATTAGGGTTATACTTTGTCGTTCGTCGTTAAATCGATGGATGTTTAAGTATCGTACTTTGTCGTTCGTCGTTAATTCGATGGATGTTTAAGTATCGCACTTTGTCGTTCGTTGTGAGAATTTGATCTCGTGAGTTATCGTAAATGCTGCATTGATTACTAACCCAGAATTGTGTGCCTGTTATTAAATTAGGTTAAAAGACTAATCAGTAGTCTAAACCCTGCCCGTATAAATCTGAAATATTATCACAAGGTAGCATCACTTTGAAATTATTAAGGTACGGATCCTTACCCCACTCCTTATTGCTTCATATTCAAATTGTTATAAAACCCTTAAATTCATATATCTTTTAAAACTCCTCACGTCTTTGATTATCGATTCATTTGACAATCCGTTGGATTCCTATTCTAATCATAACTTTGGATTTATCTTTTATGTCATGCGATAGTATTATGTTAGTTGTACTCATTATCGCATGTTCCAATATATGTTACGTTTTGTTATGAAAAATATTTTGATAAGTTATAAGACCTTTTGTACTCTGATACCCTGAGTATCGCTTCTCGTGGAGTGTCCCACGAGCATGTTGTTGCGGCATCGACATCATGTACTCCATCCGTGACGGAGAGATCAGTTCACGGCGTCTCTTAAGTACAAGTGTGGTACATATGGCTATTATGAGGCGTATGGATCGATCCTAGGATTTAAGTTAAGGAGGTGGATAGCGGGTATGCCAACTCGCCATCTCGTGTGATAATTATGCAGGAGTAGCTACCTGTGTATTGTCACGTTTTAAGTTTGGCTCATGGGTACATCCGTATGATATAATTATGAAATTTCGTTAATTGCATCATATCATTTTCGCATAAAGTTCCATCGGGAAAATATTTCATATAAAACGTTACTTGTTATTTGAGCCTATTATTCCGTACTGAGCATTCGGCTCATTCCGTAAATTCTTGTATGTACAGGTTCACAGGTTATTTCGGGCGGGGGAAAGAGAGAAGAATAAAGCCTAGGAAAAAAAAATCTGAAGATATTAGTTAATCAAGTCAAATGTCTCCGTTTGTATATTAACCTTAAGTTTATTTGTCGTGTGGTTGTATCCGTATCAAATAAATAAATGGAATTATGACTTTTGTTTATGATACCACTGTTATTGTGACACGTCAGCCCTTCCGGGTTGGGGTGTTACAAAAATAAAACTAACTAAAATGCTGAAAAATAAAATAAAAATAAAAACAGATACACAAGATGAATCACTTGGATCCGACTCGTGTTTAGTGTAACCTTTGATTATTTCCGCACTTTTGCACTTTTTAAGAGATTATCTTAGTTATAGTAGTAGGCCCCTCTTTTGAAGGTGACATTACCCTCAACCCAGTAGTTTGAGTCAGGAAGGATACAATCCTAAAGGGTTGGATTATTAAAAGATAATTAATTAAGTTATTAATGCATAATGTGGTAGGCCCCTCTTTTGAAGGTGACGTTACCCTCGGCTAAGTAGTCTGAGTTAGCAGGGATACAGTCCTAAGTAGCCGGGTTAAAGTTTTAATAGTAGCTTACATATGAGGGGATCAAAGAGTTTGGAACCCCGCCATCCAATACCGGTGGGTATTGAAGGAGGTCCTACTAAATTTGACCCAGGTCCTTGCAGGATCTATACACTGAACAAGGCAAGACTCTTACCAAACCGTTCCCTTAACCCCCGACCAGGTAGCCAACATACCTCCATATAGACCGTGGAGATATGAATGGTGAAAATCTTTTAGTTATATAGACAGTAAAATAATGCCAAGACACCACGGACAAACGATAAGGAAGACTCACCTTCAACATAAGAAACTAGTTATTAAAGTTATTAATACATAACCAAATAAAAAGTGTGAAAAGATTAAAAATAAAAAGTATTACACTACACACTTGTCTTCACCAAGTGATGTAAGAGACTTAGGCAAACATGGCCTTTGATTGTCAAGAACTCTTACGATCAATCTTGGATCCCGAGACTACTCACTGTAACACCTCGAAAATTCACGTCCTATAATGTGTTAACACGTGTCATATGTTTGAAACGTGTGAAAGAATGTTATGAAAGGATTAAAGTTGACAATCATGGAAAGTATGTGAATATACGAGTTCTAAGTGTCAACAGTGAATAAATATATTGTACATTAACCCTACATGATGCTCATACCTTCAAACGAATAAATCATGGATCATACGAAGCTAAATATGAAAGAAAGTGAGAGATTACAAAATACAGGGGTTAAATGTGTCAACATGTTGAAGTTATACCTCTGAGTGACCTTTTGACAAACCCGAAGCTTTGTAACGGTTAATTATGTTCACTACAATGCACGATATAAATTTCGTAAAGTTTCGTTATCGTATGAGAAAGTTATGATCAAATTCGTGTGCGAGGGGTTAAAGCGTCAACGTTGAAAGTTAGGACTTTTCGGGTAACAATAAAGTTAACCGGGGACTTAACAAAGTGGGTATATGTCTTGAAGCCCTTATACGTCAATTAGGAGGGTTCAAAATGCAAGGAAATGAAGTCTAAACAAAGTTTGAAGAGCCAAGGATCAAAACGCAATAAATCAAAAATTTTGATTTGATCAGACAAGGCCTCGCGCCATGCGAAGCCCCAGGGGGGGGGTCTACGCGTGCCGCGAGGGACTACCAGTTCCGAAAACTTTGGGTTTTGCCTGCTAAGTGCTTTCTGCTCGACCTTTAACCGATTTTCCACATCTTTCTTGACCCCTAAACCACCCCTAGACACTTAGGGACACTTGTGGATGAATTGTGGTCAGTGGTAGACTTAGATGTCAACATTTTATGGTGATTTGATCACTATATAAAGCATGAAGTTGCAACCAAATTCTTCACACCTTCTCTTGCATTCCTGATCATTTCTGGAGCTCAAGACTTCCCTCAAGTGATCTCTGGTCGTTCATAGGACTCTTGTAAGTTTGCTTAACCTTCCTTAGTTAAGTTTTTGCTTAGTTTTAGCTTAAAAGTCAAACCGTCGTAATTAACGGTTGACTTCAAGATTAATCACTAATGGTCCAGTGATTAGTCGAATTGAAAGTAGTTATAAGTTGGTAATTACGTGGGTAATAAACCCTTAAAAGGGTTCCCCCTGATTCCCACTCTAACTAGGTCAAATGTCGGGTCAAACTTGCTAATAAAAAGTCAACAGGATACTTAAATTCTAATTTATGCATAATTAGCAATGTAGAGCACATACAACCTGTTTGATCATTATTATAACTTGGTAATTAGTGTAAGAACACGTCTAAACATGTTCAACCCGACAATTTACTATTTAGACCCGGTTCGGAACCGAAAGTCGCAAAGCTTTGACTTTTGCTTTGACTTCAGTTCTGACCCATTTTGGTATGTTTTAGAAATACCTTAGAGCTTCATTTGGACCAGGTTACATGCTAGTATAACCCTCTGTGATTATACACCATGGTTCATTAGTTAACCAATTAATACGCATGATTCCGTTAATTGCTCATATGTTGACCATTATGCCCTTTTCACCTTAAAACGTGATTTATGAAAATGTAAAAGTGTAGAAACCTTAGTTAATGATATATAAACTTGTATGCAAAGTTTGACATCAATTTGAGGTGTAGATTGAGAGTTATGCTCATTAGCGTAATTAAGAAGCTTTATGTTAATTAAATGACATAATTAGCGTATAGCCTATTTAAACATACTTTTTGATATCAAACTTAGTACCCACTGATGTAATATATTATTTTGGGATTTTTGAAGATTTTTAATTAATTTTAGGTTGAGCATAACTTATAGTCGTAGGCTTAACCCGGTAATTGTCGGTTTTGCCCTTACGGGCTATAAAATGAGTTTTACATATCTAAATGACTCCAAACCTTTTGCTACTGATCACATATGATAAATAAATTATTTTAAACCTTCTGGAATAATAAAATTATCAGATTTCTATATAGAACCCGGAAACGGCTTCTAATCGCCTTATTAAGCGTTTTTAACGCATAGTATGTACTAAAACTATTTTAAACATACAAAGGGTGATACCTACTGATATTTGAGGTAAATTATAATATTTTAACAGTAAGCAAAAGTTGTTTAACTCAGACTTCAGTTTTGAGCTTTTCGGCTTATGTGAAATTACCAAAATGCCCCTACGGTGCATAGCTTGGTTATAATTGATAAATTTCACATATATACAATACCCTACTGATATAACTTAGCAAATTGATTATCTTTGCTGATTTCATCAGACCTGTATGTCACACCCCAACCACGTAAAGCAACTAGACATGGCGGAAACGTCGGGGAGTGTTGTAACAGAATCATTGTTTCGTAACCATGGAATAAATAAATTCTGTTTTATTGAATAAATGAACTCATTGTTTTAATACAATCAAATAATTACAACTATGATCTTCCAAGTTTTAAAGTTGCTAAGGCACGAGTCCATCCTAAATGTAGCATGTATCAACAAATCATTGTAGAGCAGTACCTGAAACATGTGTAAAAATAGGTACGTCAGCATAAAAATGCCTATGAGATACATAGGTTTTGTGAAAATAGGATTCATGACTTGTAAGTTTAAGAAAATGTTTAATAAAGTTTAGTCATGAACCTCGTAAATTGATTTGTTTTGTAAATCGTTTGAAAAACAATATGATCAGATGATATGTATAAATAAATGTAAGGTTAAATGAATAACCATGTAAAATGAGTTTGTATAAGATAAGTTGTTGTAAAACAATGTCTTGTGAAAAGTATGTTATTTGTATAAAATGTTATATGACTTAAATTGAAATGATTCAAATAACGCTACGATATGTAATACCATACAAACACTTATATATAGGAAGTACCAGCGGCGTATCCACCATGCTTGTATCATATTACACACGCCTCGTTACTTAAGTCACTTACTCAAACCAAACCACCAATATAGAATGTTCATGTTTAAACCAATAGTCCAATGTTATTGTATAACTCAAGTTAAATGTAAACCATGTAATGTGTAAACAAAAGTTATGTATGGTAAGTGAAATGAGATTTATTAAACCACAAGTAAAAATGTACAAAACAAAGTGTTTGAATAAATCAAAAGTTATGCTTTGTAACATAATGTAAGGTTAAACGAATAACCTTATAGTAGCATATTAAAAGTATACTTTGGATTTGTAAATAACATATTAAACTATGTTTTGGTTTCATAAATAACATATCAAAATATGCTTTGGGTTTCATAAATAACATATCAAAATATGCCTTGGATGTGATAAATAACATATTAAACTATGTTTTGGTTTTGCAAATAACATATCAAAATATGCTTTGGATGATTAACAAAATATATGATGGTTTTGTACAATACCACACATGAGAGTATATCAAACTATGCTTTTGGGAGTATATCAAAATATACTTTAAATGTGTGGTTTAAGAATTCATTCAGACCTAGTGCATCAAACTACACCTTTGAGACTATATGGATACCACAAAGGCAATCCCTATTTGGATGGAGAAACAAATTGGTTTCAGACATTCCATGACAACAGGAATGGGGTGTCTAATCCTATAGCGCTATATCATACTACCAATCGGTCTGGTGAACATAAAATAAGTACAATTCAACATTTTATTTTATGTTCTTTGAGAAATCAGTGTTTAAACCATAGATAGTCATTTAGTTTGTCAAATGATAAGTAATAACATGTATAATCAATTATACTTTGAAATCATGAAAATAGCACATAGGTACACATGCTTCACCCCAAAACAGTTTGGAAAACAGTAAAATAGGGGAACTATGTACTCACATTGAGATTGCTCAGAAGTCCTAGGATAACCACCAAGCAATGCTAGAGATCACGGAATCAAACGGCACCTAATATAGGTAACTATGTTAATAAACCGGACCTACTTCGGAAGATTTAGATAGGATGAGGGTTTGTAAACCAAACGAGTATAGAGGCTCGTGTCATATGGTTTAACAAAGCCTACATACTAAATGAAACCTAACCTAAGTGCTAACGACCCATTACGACCCGTTTAGGTAGCTTATGCTACTTTAACGCGTCGTTCGCGTGAAACGCGTTCGGAACGCCTAACTAGTCCTATGATAAGTAAGATATGCCTTAACATGTTTAATATTGTTGATAAATCAGTTTAGAAGTCATCGGTTATGTTACATATGTTTAAAATGAATTTTGGCATTAAAGGGGTATTTTGGTAATTTACCTAAGGCATATAAACTACCTATCATACAACTACTTAAACGAAGCGACCACAAGGTATAACCTCGGAAGGTTATTCCCTATATACTATGGTCGCCTAATGTATTTGGTCGGATCCTAATGATCGACCAAATGGGTCGGGTTCGAAGGTATAAGCGATTTATTAGATCGCTTACCCTTGCGACCCTAGACAACGTGGTAATCAGTAGGCATAGTCACAAGGGACTATAACCATCGTGATTACAATCACGTTGCGAAGTTCAAATGAACTTCGCATTGACCATAAACTGGTCAACGCAGAAAGTCAAACTAAGTTTGACTTTCGGACTCGAAAAGCAATAAAAGAATGAAGGAATACTTACGATGGGTCCCCGAATGCTAATCTCGATCCAAGTAGCTCAGGTATGAAACAATGGTTTCAACTTAGAGCTTCTCAAATCAAAATTCTTGTGGGTTTTGGAAAATGAAGGCAAGGGGTATTTATAGGATTCGTAGAGCCGTTAAGATCGTTCCTCGCTAACCGTGCTTCAATCTTAACCCTCCACCTCAAAACCCTGGTTTTACAAAACCATTAGAGCCCATAGTATTGCCCAAAACCATGGGCAACAAGTGGAAAGGACTAGGTTCGATGTTTCTACATTTCTGATATCTGAGGAACCCTTACGGACCGTAAGGAGATGGCTTACGGTCCGTAAGCCATCAAGTTTGGCAGAATGGCAGATTTGGTCCCTATTGTTGTTTAAAGCGATTTCCGACACGTTTAAGGCCCGTTAACCCCATTTCAAAGCTCTAAAATGAAATTAAAGTATAGGGAACTTAAAATGTGCTCAAAAATATATCGGATGTCGGTTTGTTTGGCCGTACGATTGCGTTGGTAGGTTAATTACGACGGAATGCGCATAAGCGCGAAAAACGATCCAAAAGGCGTGACGAATGGATTTTTCTTATGTCAAACACTAAAATAAAATATTTTAGCGCTTACATAAATTTTTGGATGTCCGGATGTATTCAGAACGTAAGTTATGCGCGAAAATGCAAACTTGTGCACTTTTTGACGCTTTTAGTCCCTGAATGACCCAAAAGTTTATTTTAGCACACCGAACCCCTCAAAGCCTAAGTCTAAGCTATATAAAGGATATTTAAGGTGTGTTTACCTTATGGTCATGTTCTAGAATGTCTGTTACAGTTCAAATTGGCATACTTTCACAGTTTGTCATGTTTAGTCCCTGTAAGCGAATTAACTTGTTTTTGCCATACCAAAGCCTTTAAAACTTATTTCTAAGTTATGTAAAGGTTATTTAAGATATGTTAAGCCTATTTCACTATTCCAGAGTGTTCGTTGGATTAAACTGGTTATATTTACGCATCAGAGCGCGTATAACCCTCCAGAAAGCGATTTAAAGCTTAAAATCGAACAAGAGTAGATATGTGCAAACGATACACATATTTTTACAAATCCCAAGTATGAAATACAATATTTCATTGGTTTGGCATTTGTTTGATGGTTGAAGTGACACAGGTGTCACACTGTAACTCAGGATACTACTTAAACTCTTTTATCACCTTATAAATGACCAAACTACCCCTACGGGGCATAGTTTGTGTTTAAATTCATTTCGGGCATAATAAATGATATCTTACTGATGTCACAACATATTTGGAGCATATTAACTTAGGAAACCTGTAAATGGCTCTCATTATTACCTGTTACGCTTATTACGCATTCGGTTCGGTTTATGTAACTAGTTTACATAAATTAGCCGAAACGGGTCAATCCTTATCGGTTTTATCTCAAAATCCAGAATGTGTATAATATACCCATATTAAACAAGTCTTCATACTTGTCGGGTCTAAAACACATTCTATCCAGTCATCGCTTAATCGTGCGTACGAACCGTATCTTTGAAACTAACCGGTCTAAGCTTTAGCTTAATTAAAGACCCGTTAGGATTCTAATAGGTTATTATAAACCTTCGTTCCAGATTAGGAGTACTAGTAAAAGCTACTTGCATTTGCTTATTGTGATTATTACATTGCTCAGGTAAATACTTTTAACTTATTTTCCCTATACGGGCTTGGGTTACGGTATATAGAATACCGCTTGATCGGGCATCAAATCTTCCATCGTTGGGTGGTTAATTGAATAATTTGATCGGCTCGTTTAAACAGTTTTGTTTACTTAAAGCCTTTGGGGGGTTAATGACCATGTCCCGGATATCCTTGGCATCATTTTACGAAATGGCCACGACTTAAGCGCGGGGTGTAGGCGTACACCCGTCAGTGCACAAAAGAATAATGTGGTGTGTCTATTGATCTTTAACCCGGACACGATACTCCCCACCGGGCCCACCGGTCAAACGTGGAAATATCGGGGTGTGACAGGTTGGTATCAGAGCCAACACTGAGTGAATTAAACACTAGCCTTTTGTGTTTAATCTCAGTTACATAATTGCACATTTCTAAACTATCGAGTCTAGACATATAACATAGGACAAATTCTATTTTGTTTTGTTTTGTCCTTTACGTTATTTTATAAATATTCTTGTCGTTATCTCATGTGGTATTAACAGGATTAAAAATGCCGCCAAGATTCTTCCAAAGAAGAGGACGAGGAAAGGGGCCAATCACCGCCCCCAATGACAACGAGGCAGGACCTTCGCATGTGCGAGCACCTTCTACCACCGAGAGTGATGATCCTCGACAGAACCAGAGGAACCTCTTTGAGCCGGCTAGACCGTCGGTTTCGCACAGTTCGACACCTCCTGTTCATAACCCTTACGGGCCACAGCCAGAGTATGAGCCCAACAACCCTCAACCTTCCTACATACCTTTACAGCGATCTTTATCGCACCACTCCTTTGGTGACCCTACACCTGTTTTTAGGGGCCGTTTTAACCCGGCAAATTTTATACAAGAACCAGTGGGTTTTAACCCATTGGGACCGGAGGACCACTTCTCGGGAGACAACGCTATGGATATGGACGAGGACACGGATCCCGTCGAGCCAGCAACCGGAACTCCGAACCATCATATTGAGATCTCGGATGGTTCATCCTTTCACGGATCACCCTACCATGGTCCGGATAGTTACATGGCGCGATTTAACCAGCACGAGTGGTACTTTACACCCTCGCACCATTCGTCGCCTCACCAGCAGCAACAGCAGCAGGATCCCTCTATGGATTCTCGATTCGTGGCAGTCACGCCACCACCTCCACCACCACCAGTTCAGCCGGCAGCTCCGCAACCGCCGAGGCGTAGGAGAACCGGAGCGCGGATGTCCGCAAGAGGAGGAGAATTCCATTTCAGCTCTCCTCGACAATCAAGTGGCAGTCATTATCCGCCACTTCAAGAAGATCCACAAATGGGTGGACCTTCACACACAGTTGCACCGCAACCACCACCAATGGGTTTTGATAACCCGATTCCAGCATACACAGGTTTTATGGCATACAACCCGTTTGAACAACCAGCTCACACCAACTACGGTTACGCTGAAGCCGACCCCTACATGGTAGCGGCAAATTACAACGCCTTTAACCCAGAAGGACCCTATGGAGCTCCTTGGGGAGCAGGGTACCCAACTCATGGGTACCAGATACCTGCCAGGCCTATAATCCGGACGCAATCGCAGCCGCCACGGTTTTCTCCCCCAGAACGGGAGGAAATTCTTCAGAGACTGGATCAGGTTGAGCGAGACTTTCACCGCGACCGCAGGGAGAGACAAAGCTTCTTCCAAGGATTGACAAGCTTGATCAAAGGGAAGAGCAAGAAGGACCACTGAATCCTTCCAATTGTTGTTAAGCCCCTGCGTGGGCCAATCTTGCTGTATAAACCCCTGCGTGGGTATGCTTGTTTGTTTTGACCCCTGCGTGGGTCTATCCTTCTGTTAACCCCTACGAGGGTATGTTATTGTTTAAGTCCCTGCGTGGACTATTAATATGTTCATTGTTAAGCCCCTGCGTGGGTAAGTCCTTGTTTAAACCCCTGCGTGGGTAAGTTTGTTTATTAAAAAGTCCCGTTTAGGGCGACGTGTAACCTTTTAATAAATTAATGGAATGTAAGTTTATAAATTTCATTTTTGCTATTATCTGCATAAATATATTACATGAAATAAATAAATCAAAATCATTCCTTTTAATAATAATCTGCCTATCTAAATAATGAATAAGAATCTTAAGAGTGAAACCTAGCCTGAGTGTCATTATGAAGACCTGGCCAAGATGGTAAGACCTGTTTAAAAGATTCAAATCCCTGTTAACATCTGTAAACATGTTAACGCTCCTGGCAGACTTGATTCATTAAAAATCACACACGTCATTCTTATTATTGGATTCTTCAAAAGATTCCTAACCCAATTTAATGATCTCTGAATCATGGGTTTAGATCATCAATTGAGATGATCATATTTTGACCATACGTGGTAATATAGTGCCTACGGGCCCTGCTCATTTCCATATGAGCCAAAAGACAGTGGTAGCGATGACTCCCTGTCAGATAAAGGTAATGAACTAGGTTCAAACCTTCATGCTTTGATTCTCTGAAATCATAGCTTATAATTTATAAATGTCCTTGTGACTAGGCCTTATGTGCTAATATATATTGTTATTGTTTATAATTAGGATAAATTATAATTGAAATCCTAATTAAATACGATTAATAAATTAACCAAATATGGTCTCTGTTTACCATGGTTAATGAATTACCCTAAGGGGCAATTCCATGATAAACTCCCAAATAAACTATTGTCCTTGTTTTCTGTAACAGTTCAATTAAAATGGCTAACTCAGACGAAATTAATAGCCATCCAGTGGAGAATATTGATAACGGCCGAATTAATTTAACGGGTGCTGAATTAAAAGCGTTGGTGGACGACGCAGTTACAAAGGCATTGGAGCGGCAGTACGAAGAGTATAGTGGGACTCGAAGTAGGACCCTATCTACACCGCATACAAAGCCACCTTCCAAGAAGGATGAACCCAAGAAAGATGATGATAGACTCTCCTCAAACCACCACAGTGCTCCATCTCAACAGGTTGTACTTAATCAAGAACCCCGTACTAAGGGTTGCTCCTATAAATACTTTGTTTCATGCAAGCCCAGGGATTTTACTGGGGAAAAGGGAGCCATTGACTGCATGACGTGGTTAGACGAGATGGACACAGTTGTGGATATCAGCGGATGCGCTGAGAGGGATGTGGTCAAGTTTGTGTCGCAATCATTTAAGGGTGAAGCTTTAGCCTGGTGGAGATCACTGATTCAAGCCACCGGGAAAATCCCATTGTACAACATGTCTTGGGAACAATTTGTTGCCCTTATCAGGGAAAATTACTGCCCTCAGCATGAGGTTGAGAAGATAGAGTCTGATTTTCTATCATTGGTGATGACAAACCTTGACTGTCAAGCTTACCTCACGAGCTTCAACACAATGTCCCGGTTGGTTCCGTATCTGGTAACCCCGGAACCAAAAAGAATAGCTCGTTTTATCGGTGGTTTAGCCCCGGAAATCAAGGCAAGCGTGAAGGCTTCTCGGCCAGCTACTTTTAGATCTATAGCTGACATATCCTTGTCCCTCACTTTGGATGCGATCAGGCAAAGATCGCTGAGGAATAAGGATGCTGAGAAGAGAAAACGTGAAGATGATAGTTCACGGAGGTCGAACAAGAAGCATCGTGGGAACGGTGACAACAAGAAAGGATCTGAGTCAAGGAAAGATGGGCATCATTCTGGTGAGAAGCCCAAATGCAAGATTTGCAAGAAACAGCACTTTGGAAAGTGCAGACTCGAATCGAACTCGCAAAGAACTTTTGCTTGCGGGATATGCAAGTCTAAGGACCACAAAACCTTGGATTGCAAAATGCTGAAGGATGCAACTTGCTACAGTTGCAATGAAAAGGGGCACATTAAAACCAACTGCCCTAAATACGCCAAGAAGCCTGAAGAGGCCAAGAAGACCAATGCTAGGGTCTTTAGAATGGATGCAAGGGAAGCGGTTCTAGACGACAACGTAATTACAGGTACTTTCCTTGTAAATGATGTCTATGCAAGAGTACTTTTTGATTCAGGCGCTGATAAGTCTTTCGTTGATAATAAGTTTTGTGAATTGCTGAATTTACCTGTCAAAACCTTAAGTGTGAATTATGAGGTGGAGTTAGCAGATGGCACACTAGAAACCGTCTCTACTGTGTTAGATGGATGTGTTATATCCATTAAGAACCACTCTTTTCCTCTGTCCCTACTTCCCTTTAAGTTAGCAGGTTTTGACATAGTCTTAGGTATGGACTGGTTGTCTCATAACCAGGCCCAAATTGTCTGCAACAAGAAGCAGGTGGTGATAAAGACTCCGTCTGGTGAATCACTTACCATTCGGGGAGATACCCAGTATGGACTGCCTGAGCAAGTGACTATGCTCAAGGCTTCAAAGTTTTTAAAGAAGGGTTGTGTCATCTACATGGCACAAGTGATTATTGATGAGCCTAAACCGAAGATTGAAGACATCCCCGTCATTTTTGAATACCCTGAAGTTTTTCTGGAAGAATTACCTGGTTTACCACCAGATAGGCAAGTGGAATTCAGGATTGATATCATTCCTGGAGCAGCTCCAGTGGCTAGAGCACCTTACAGATTAGCACCAATAGAGATGAAGGAATTGAGAACACAGCTGGATGAATTGCTAGCCAAAGGTTTCATTAAACCTAGTTCGTCTCCTTGGGGAGCACCAGTCTTGTTTGTCAAGAAGAAGGATGGATCGATGCGTCTGTGCATCGATTATCATGAACTTAATAAGGTCACGATAAAGAATAGGTATCCTTTGCCCAGGATCGACGATTTGTTCGATCAATTACAAGGGGCAAGTTATTTCTCGAAGATTGACTTAAGGTCAGGCTACCACCAATTGAAGGTTAGAGATGAAGACGTACATAAAACCGCATTTAGGACTCGTTATGGTCATTACGAGTTCCTAGTGATGCCTTTTGGGCTCACTAATGCACCGGCCGCGTTCATGGATCTCATGAATCGCGTTTGCAAGCCTTACTTAGATAAATTCGTCATCGTTTTCATCGACGACATTCTTATCTACTCGAAGAACCAAGCTGACCACGAGAAACATCTTCGCTGTATTCTTAAACTTCTGCATCATGAGAAACTCTACGCCAAATTTTCCAAGTGTGAATTTTGGCTTCGAGAAGTCCAGTTCCTTGGACATGTGGTCAGTGAGCGTGGTATCCAAGTGGATCCCGCTAAGGTAGAAGCAGTTATGAACTGGAAGGAGCCAAAGACGCCTACAGAGATTCGTAGCTTCCTGGGATTGGCAGGATATTACAGGCGTTTCATTGAAAAATTTTCAAGAATTGTTGCACCCCTAACTTCCTTGACTAAGAAGAAAGTAAAGTTCGTTTGGGGCACTAAGCAGCAAGAATCCTTTGATATCCTTAAGCAGAAGTTGAGCAACGCTCCTGTATTGACGTTACCTGATGGAATCGAAGAATTCGTAGTTTACTGCGATGCATCACACACTGGCATGGGGTGTGTGCTTATGCAGAAAGGCAAGGTTATTGCCTATGCTTCAAGACAGTTAAAGTTGCACGAAAAGAATTACACCACCCATGACTTGGAGTTGGGTGCCGTTGTATTCGCACTAAAACTGTGGATGCATTACTTGTATGGTATCAAGTGTGTGATCTATTCTGATCACAAGAGCCTTCAACATCTATTTAATCAGAAGGATTTAAATATGAGGCAGCGCCGTTGGATGGAGACTTTAAATGATTATGATTGTGAAATCAGATATCATCCCGGCAAGGCGAATGTAGTCGCTGATGCCTTGAGTCGAAAGGAAAGGGTGAAACCCATCCGAATCAATGCCAAGCGCATGGAGATAAAGAACAGTTTGACTGAAAGGTTGTTAGCTGCACAGAAGGAAGCTGTGTTGGAAGCTAACTATCCTAATGAAAGGCTAGGGGTAACTGAGGAGCAGTTATCTCTTAGCAAGGACGGAATTCTGAGATTAAATGGACGAATATGGGTTCCAATTTATGGAGGACTTCGGGATGTTATTCTTCAGGAAGCCCATAGTTCCAAATATTCCGTTCATCCTGGAGCTGATAAAATGTACCAGGATCTAAGGGCAAATTATTGGTGGATAGGCTTAAAGAAGTCTGTAGCCACCTATGTAACTAAATGCTTGACATGTGCGCAAGTCAAAGCCGAGCATCAGAAATCATCAGGCTTGCTACAACAACCTGAACTTCCTACGTGGAAGTGGGAAATGGTAACTATGGATTTTATCACCAAGTTACCTAAGACAAGGAAAGGAAATGATAAAATATGGGTTATAGTTGATAGACTGACTAAGTCAGCACATTTCCTACCCATCAAGGAGACTTATAGCTCCGATATGTTAGCCCAGTTGTACGTGGATAAGATTGTAGCTTTACATGGCATACCTGTGTCTATTATCTCTGACAGAGATACTAGATACACGTCCCATTTTTGGAAAAGCTTCCAACAATCTTTGGGCACACGTTTGAATTTTAGTACGGCTTACCATCCTCAGACGGACGGTCAGAGTGAGCGTACTATTCAAACTTTGGAAGACATGCTACGCGCATGTGTGATCGATTTGGGTGGTAGTTGGGATAAGCACCTACTACTAATCGAGTTCTCCTACAACAATAGCTACCACACCAGCATTAAGGCTGCACCTTTCGAGGCATTATACGGTAGAAAGTGTAGAACGCCTGTTTGTTGGGCGGAAGTTGGAGATGTCCAATTATCAGGACCAGAGATAGTCTTTGAAACGACGGACAAGATTGTCCAGATTCGTGACCATCTCAAAGCTGCCCGAGATAGGCAGAAGAGTTACGCAGATCCAAAGCGTAAATCTTTTCACTTCGAAGTAGGCGACAAGGTGTTGCTTAAAGTATCACCCTGGAAGGGGGTGATGCGATTTAGTAAGAAAGGCAAACTAAGCCCGAGATACATAGGACCTTTCGAGGTCATCGAACGTGTCGGGTCAGTTGCCTATAAGTTAAACTTACCTGAAGAGCTCAGTGGAATTCACAATGTGTTCCACATCTGCAATCTGAAGAAGTGCTTCGCTGATGAATCACTGGTTATACCACATACAGATGTGCATATAGATGAGAGCTTAAAATTTGTGGAAAAACCATTGTTGATTGAAGATCGACGGGTTAAGAAGCTTCGAAGGAAGCATGTGCCTATTGTAAAGGTCAAATGGGATGCCCGTAGAGGTCCCGAATACACGTGGGAGGTTGAGTCCACGATGAAAGAAAAGTACCCTTATTTATTTCAGTAAATATAGGGGTCGAGATTTCTTTTAAGGGGGTAAGGATGTAACACCTCGAAAATTCACGTCCTATAATGTGTTGACACGTGTCATATGTTTGAAATGTGTGAAAGAATGTTATGAAAGGATTAAAGTTGACAATCATGGAAAGTATGTGAATATACGAGTTCTAAGTGTCAACAGTGAATAAATATATTGTACATTAACCCTACATGATGCTCATACCTTCAAACGAATAAATCATGGATCATACGAAGCTAAATATGAAAGAAAGTGAGAGATTACAAACTACAGGGGTTAAATGTGTCAACATGTTGAAGTTATACCTCTGAGTGACCTTTTGACAAACCTGAAGCTTTGTAACGGTTAATTATGCTCACTAGAATGCACGATATAAATTTCGTAAAGTTTCGTTATAGTATGAGAAAGTTATGATCAAATTAGTGTGCGAGGGGTTAAAGCGTCAACGTTGAAAGTTAGGACTTTTCGGGTAACAATAAAGTTAACCGGGGACTTAACAAAGTGGGTATATGTCTTGAAGCCCTTATACGTCAATTAGGAGGGTTCAAAATGCAAGGAAATGAAGTCTAAACAAAGTTTGAAGAGCCAAGGATCAAAACGCAATAAATCAAAAATTTTGATTTGATCAGACAAGGCCTCGCGCCATGCGAAGCCCCAGGGGGGGTCTACGCGTGCCGCGAGGGACTACCAGTTCCGAAAACTTTGGGTTTTGCCTGCTAAGTGCTTTCTGCTCGACCTTTAACCAATTTTCCACATCTTTCTTGACCCCTAAACCACCCCTAGACACTTAGGGACACTTGTGGATGAATTGTGGTCAGTGGTAGACTTAGATGTCAACATTTTATGGTGATTTGATCACTATATAAAGCCATGAAGTTGCAACCAAAATCTTCACACCTTCTCTTGCATTCCTGATCATTTCTGGAGCTCAAGACTTCCCTCAAGTGATCTCTGGTCGTTCATAGAACTCTTGTAAGTTTTCTTAACCTTCCTTAGTTAAGTTTTTGCTTAGTTTTAGCTTAAAAGTCAAACCGTCGTAATTAACGGTTGACTTCAAGATTAATCACTAATGGTCCAGTGATTAGTCGAATTGAAAGTAGTTATAAGTTGGTAATTACGTGGGTAATAAACCCTTAAAAGGGTTCCCCCTGATTCCCACTCTAACTAGGTCAAATGTCGGGTCAAACTTGCTAATAAAAAGTCAACAAGATACTTAAATTCTAATTTATGCATAATTAGCAATGTAGAACACATACAACCTGTTTGATCATTATTATAACTTGGTAATTAGTGTAAGAACACGTCTAAACATGTTCAACCCGACAATTTACTGTTTAGACCCGGTTCGGAACCGAAAGTCGCAAAGCTTTGACTTTTGCTTTGACTTCAGTTCTGACCCGTTTTGGTATGTTTTAGAAATACCTTAGAGCTTCATTTGGACCAGGTTACATGCTAGTATAACTCTCTGTGATTATACACCATGGTTCATTAGTTAACCAATTAATACGCATGATTCCGTTAATTGCTCATATGTTGACCATTATGCCCTTTTCACCTTAAAACGTGATTTGTGAAAATGTAAAAGTGTAGAAACCTTAGTTACTGATATATAAACTTGTATGCAAAGTTTGACATCAGTTTGAGGTGTAGATTGAGAGTTATGCTCATTAGCGTAATTAAGAAGCTTTATGTTAATTAAACGACATAATTAGCGTATAGCCTATTTAAACATACTTTTTGATATCAAACTTAGTACCCACTGATGTAATATATTATTTTGGGATTTTTGAAGATTTTTAATTAATTTTAGGCTGAGCATAACTTATAGTCGTAGGCTTAACCCGGTAATTGTCGGTTTTGCCCTTACGGGCTATAAAATGAGTTTTACATATCTAAATGACTCCAAACCTTTTGCTACTGATCACATATGATAAATAAATTATTTTAAGCCTTCTGGAATAATAAAATTATCAGATTTCTATATAGAACCCGGAAACGGCTTCTAATCGCCTTATTAAGCGTTTTTAACGCATAGTATGTACTAAAACTATTTTAAACATACAAAGGGTGATACCTACTGATATTTGAGGTAAATTATAATATTTTAATAGTTAGCAAAAGTTATTTAACTCAGACTTCAGTTTTTGAGCTTTTCGGCTTATGTGAAATTACCAAAATGCCCCTATGGTGCATAGCTTGGTTATAATTGATAAATTTCACATATATACAATACCCTACTGATATAACTTAGAAAATTGATTATCTTTTCTGATTTCTTCAGACCTGTAACTCAGGATACTACTTAAACTCTTTTATCACCTTATAAATGACCAAACTACCCCTACGGGGCATAGTTTGTCTTTAAATTCATTTCGGGCATAATAAATGATATCTTACTGATGTCACAACATATTTGGAGCATATTAACTTAGGAAACCTATAAATGGCTCTCATTATTACCCGTTACGCTTATTACGCGTTCGGTTCGGTTTATGTAACTAGTTTACATAAATTAGCCGAAACGGGTCAAACCTTATCGGTTTTATCTCAAAATCCAGAATGTGTATAATATACCCATATTAAACAAGTCTTCATACTTGTCGGGTCTAAAACACATTCTATCCGGTCATCGCTTAATCGTGCGTACGAACCGTATCTTTGAAACTAACCGGTCTAAGCTTTAGCTTAATTAAAGACCCGTTAGGATTCTAATAGGTTATTATAAACCTTCGTTCCAGATTAGGAGTACCAGTAAAAGCTACTTGCATTTGCTTATTGTGATTATTACATTGCTCAGGTAAATACTTTTAACTTATTTTCCCTATACGGGCTTGGGTTACGGTATATAGAATACCGCTTGATCGGGCATCAAATCTTCCATCGTTGGGTGGTTAATTGAATAATTTGATCGGCTCGTTTAAACAGTTTTGTTTACTTAAAGCCTTTGGGGGTTAATGACCATGTCCCGGATATCCTTGGCATCATTTTACGAAATGGCCACGACTTAAGCGCGGGGTGTAGGCGTACACCCGTCAGTGCACAAAAGAATAATGTGGTGTGTCTATTGATCTTTAACCCGGACACGATCCGGGCTACTGAACGCATAAGGAACATGTAATTCGTTCACAAGATTATATATTTAAATAATTCTCCCAAGTTATAAAATGTTTATGCCACGTGCATCCAAATCAATTTTTAATCATTTTCCAAAATAAGTCAGTTGATTGTATTTACCAGTGTAAACTAACGTATTTTCCCAAAAAGATTAAATGCAGGTACTAAGCGTAATTGGCTGGGATTTCTCCTTAGCACCAATAGAAGTCTCGCAAGCTTAGGATGCCTAAAGTCTATTGAACTATTTCTATTTCATTTTCGATCCATCTGTGGATAAACAATCGACTGTTGTGATACACGATATTACAATATTTTTATTCGGTTGAAATGTATCTTTAAATTGCTTCCGTTGTGCATATTTATATATTGTGTTGTTTGACTATTATGTTGCCAACCACGTCACGATACTCCCCACCGGGCCCACCGGTCAAACGTGGAAATATCGGGGTGTGACACTCACACACTCTTTGATGGATGATGGTGTTGTGGTGGTGGTGGAGTGTGGGTGAAGTGTTAGAGAGGTGGTGTGCCAAGGGATGGTTTGCAAATGAGCCAAGCACCCCTATTTATAGCCTGCACAGAAGCTCGGGCACGGCCCCGTGTCCACCCTTCTCTCTTTCTTCATTAAATGCAGTTTGTCTGCATTAGTTGACCATGCCCCCGTGTCCTCTGGGCACGACCCCGTGTGCAGAAGCGTATCTGTACTATCAAGATTTCCTCAGATTCTGCGAATCTTAGAGTTGACCATGGCCCTGTGTCTGCTGGGCACGCCCCCGTGGTGGGTGATAGAAGCTTCTACAGCTTTGTCTTTTCTGCAGACACTTGGGCACGCCCCCGTGCTCACTGAGCACGGGGCGTGTTCAGCCTTCTGTTCTCTTGTTTTGCTTGGGAAGATGCTGTCGAGGGGTCGGGCATGCCACGTTTGTTCCTTTTCTTGTATTTATGCTGGATTTGGCTGCATTTTTGCTTCTTTTTGTTCACTTAAGCTCTTTTAACCCTGAAAATACAAAAGGAAGACAAAAGCACACTTTTTCCAACATTAGTACTAAAAAAGGTTAGTTTTATGCCTCATTTGATGTAATTTATATGTTGCATTTTGCACACATCAGTGAACTATGGAAATTGTGCTTAAGATGCTTGTACATTATGCTAAACTAGTGATACGCACACAATGTGTTCGATGAAATGCCTATGTGGGTTTAGTTATGGTTTTTACATGAATACTTGATAAGTCGATGTAACTCCTTTATGATAATGATGTATGTGCTTAGTAGACACCAAATCGTATAATAAGGATTATGAAAGTAATGTCATGAAAGCTAAAGTATGAAGTTATGACATATAGGCACGAAGAAAGAAGAAGGCGCAAGTCACTCGAAGTCACAAGTATCTCAAGATCGCGGTAAGTTCATATGAACTTAATTCTCCTTTATAAGTAGATTTACGAATGATAGTTGGTAATAAAAAATCTTTATGTAGAATTGTATGATTGTTCATGGTAAAATTGTGATATGTTGTATGTTGGGAAAATGGATAAGAAATACAACAGTAACGGATATATAATGACCACTTCAAGTGGGTCAAGAATGTTTGGAAAGTAAGATGTCGTAATGGATAAGAATTGACTTGTTGATAACGGGTCAAAACAATGAAAGTATGACAAATCGTATGGTATGTATCGACCCATTTCGGACGGGTCGGAAAGTTTACATGTTGGATGTATCCGAAAGAAAGGTAGAAAAACTTAGAGAAAACCTAAGCTAGAATGCAAAGGATGAATTAGAATAAAGATGTTGACAAATAGACGAATTTTGTTAACGGGTCAAATAATGATAGGTAATGAAAGGATTTGAATTGATATGTATTACGACTAACAAATGTTTTGTTATTATGGATGATAGGTAAATCCCATGCTTGATTGCAGCGCACTCGGACCGAACACACAATGTCGACTTTTTATACGCTTCCGGTTCAAGTTGTCTATTATGTATGGGTCAAAAATTTCATTTTGTGATATAATGTAAATCTTGTGTCTAGTATGTTAGTAAGTAGTTAGATTTCTAAACCTTTTTTGTGTAGTTTGTACAAAATGTTTATGGTGAATCTTATATGGTCACAACTTTTGTTATTTTGAAAAGTGTCGTAAGACTTAAAAATGATGTTGTTAAAAGCAGGGGAAAAGTTCTTAATATAAACGGGTCATGCCAAAAATTTATAAAATTTTTATGAATTTTATGTTATTAGTCGAATGTGAAAAGTTGGGCGTCACAAGTTGGTATCAGAGCCGAGGTTTGAGAGATTCAAGTATTAAAGTAAAATGCTTGAACTCAAACCGAGAGCTCGTGTGAAGGTGTGTTCGTTCCGCAGCGCTATGCAATTAAGTGAAGGTGTGTTCGTTCCGCAGCGCTATGCAATTAAGTGAAATATTAATTTGATTATGCTTATAGTTAGAAGTAGAAAGGGATTTATAGGTTATGTGTTTTTTTTAAACCGAATTTTATGGCAAACGAAAATGCTAAACGGGTCCGCAATTAAATTACGGACACACAGGAAAAAAAGAATCGAGTAAAACGAACTAGTAGAACTAAAGATATGAAGTTTTAAAAATTTAATGTTGAAAAAATTTCAGAGCTGGGTATCTGCAGCAACCCAGAACGAACATTCTGTGAAAAAGTAGGCGTCGCGTCGCGCGACACCCAACCTGGATCTATGTCGCGTTACGCGACAGCGGTCGCGGGCCATGACAGATAGCCCTTTAGCTGTCGCGGGCCGCGACGACCCATAATGCTGGCAAAAAAAAATTATTTTTGTTTGTTTTGAGTACGGGACTTGTTTTAAACGGTTATTAAAGCCTCGTAATCAAAGTTTAAAGGAAATTATGATATAAAGAAAGATGAGGGAAGGTATATATGTATATGAAAGGATGAAAAGGTAAATCGTTACGATCAAAGGTCTTGATCTAAGCGATACGGCATGATCGTCATGGACGATAATGTATAAAGTATGCATTGTAACTTGAATTGAATATGCCAAAATGAGTTCAAATATGGTGAAGAGATGTATGAAAAGAAAATCTAACGAATGAGATAAATGTTTTATGTAGATGGCGGAGAATGTAAACGTGAATGATGATATAGCGGCTCAACACGAAGTAATGAACGAAAGAATTGGGGAAGAAGTTAAGAAGGCAATTGAGGCTAGTATTCCTCGGCTAGCACAAGAAGTTGAAGGTCAAGTGTTGGAAGTAGTCAACAAGTTAGTGATGTCCCAAGTTGAGGAGCTAAAGGAAATGATCAATGAATTGCAAACGAAGAAGAGCACTCGAAGGTGCACGTATAAGGAATTTATGGTATGTAACCCCTTGCCATATAAAGGAGAAATCGACCCGATAGCCTGTCAAAGATGGATTTCAAGCACCGAGGCTGTGTTTGTAAGAAGTAGATGTGAAGTGGAGGATCAAGTGATGTTTGCTACGGGCCTCCTACAACTCCAAGCAAAGGATTGGTGGGACGCATATTCGAAGGAATTGGGGGATGACAAAGTACAAACGTTAACATGGCAAGAGTTCAAGGAGCCATTTCTGAAATATCATAGCCCACAATCCGTAATTGATAAGATTCAAGAAGACTTCTTACGTCTTCGACAAAAGGATGAAACGATTGATGAAATAACGAATAAGTTCCTTGATAAGGTGAAATTTTGTGGGGAGATAGCGGGGACTAAGAGGTTGAAAATCATACGTTATCATGCTATGTTAAAGGCTGAATATCGGGAGTTCGTAAATCCCTCCAAGTGTGCAACGTTGAATGAATTAATTGACTGGGCAAGAGATAGGGAGATCGAGTTAAGAAGGCAGGTTGAACGGGGAGAGAAAAGGGTGGTGGAGAAGCCTACCAACACAAACCCATCGAAAAAGGCAAAATATCAAGATCAAAACAGGAAAGGGAAGACAAGTAGTGGGATTCCGACTTGCAAGACATGTGGGAAACATCATTCGGGTGAATGTTTGTTGGGAAAGAAAGGATGCTACAAATGTGGGCAAGAGGGACATCCGTATTATAGGTGCCCCGAAAACTCAAAAGCGTGTTACAATTGTAATCAAACTGGGCACATTAAAGAAGAATGTCCGAAACTCCAACAAGGGGCAAAGAAAGATGGAAAGAAGGATGAGTCTTCCAAGGCTCGTGGGAGGATGTTCCAGTTAACCTCGGATGAAGCTAAGGCTAGCCCGGATGTGGTTTCAGGTATATTCTTGGTTAATTCTATGCCTATGAATGTTTTATTTGATTCTGGGGCTAGTAGATCGTTCATTTCTAATGAATTGCTAGTTCATCCATCGTTTAAGCTTGAAAAGATGTTAGTACCCTTAGAAGTGGAAGTTGCTGATAGTAAAAGCTTAGCACACATATGGGTAATCATCAAATCCCCAGTTTTTAACACTAATTCTTCAAGTTTTCAACTAGGGTTTGTTTCTAAACATGAATTTCATCACAACAATGCCCATAGATTCATCATTCATTCCAGAATTTCGATTATGATTGTTCATCAAGATTTCAAAGTATCACCAAATAACAAAATTCAACATACCTTGTGATCCCCATGACTAGGTGATCGTTTTTATGTGTTCATGCAGTGATTTGAGTCTTGATTCGAGCTTCAATTTAGTCATTTAGTGTGAACTAGGGTTTTGCTCCTTGGAGCACCCTCCTGGTCGATTAGAACACGCACACACTGTGTGTATGTGTATTTTTTTGTTTTATTAAATAACTTTTTAAGTTATCCCACATTGGCCCCTCTTGTTTGGTTAATTATTAAGTAGGCTACTACCTACTTATTTCCAATAATATTTCATCTAGTTAACTGGGTTAAACATTCCTAGTTAACTTAGTGGGTTCGAGTAGATTATAACTCGTTTTATTTTAACTCCCGTCAACTCGGGCTTCTTATAAATTTTGTTTTCTCATAGCATTTATGTTTTTCCTTTTTAATTAATATTAGGATTATTTGTTTAAGTCCTAATATTCACCGGGTTAATTTTATCACTAACGGCATTTTACTCGTCATTACTATTAACATGGTTTGATTACCAAACCCATTTTTGGGGTGTTACAATATCATAAACTGCTTAGTGGAGGTTCAAACATTAGCTGTAAACATTAGCTGTTTGGCTACAAGCATATATCCATCAATCTCAAATATCCTGCTGCAAAGCACATATACTCAAACACATACCTGCAATATAAACTTGCTGCAGTATGTAAAATACATACCTGATGCAAAGCACTTAACAGTATTAAGTTGCTGCAAATGCAAAACACTTATACTCAAACCTGCTGCAGCTGCAAATGGTCGTTTAACCTGTTCAAACATGCTCAAAATGCACAAATCTACCTGCTATGTTTAAAAGCATGAAACATTTAGCTGTTGAAACATTAACCAAGTTGCAGATATTTTTGCTAAGGGTATGTTATCATCTCAACATGATATTTTGTGCAACAGGCTAAATATGCAAGATGCATTTTGTAGTCATTGATCACTATACATTAGTTGTTGGCTTAACAAGTGATTTTCTCAATGACTATACATTAGTTGTTGGCTTAACAAGTGATCTTCATAACAAGTGAAATACAAACAGTTAAGATCAAAAAATGCAAAAAATGTTTGGCTACAAGCATATATCATAAACTGCTTAGTGGAGGTTCAAACATTAGCTGTAACCATCATTAACATAAAAAATGCATGTTTATTATAACCATGATTAACATCATCATCAGTCATCGTCATTAACATCTAATTTAACTTAAGTTAACCTACATATTACACAAAACCTAAATAACTACTAGAGTAAACATCCGCTCAACTCTCCAGTGGATAATGGAAGTTGAGGACAGGCCTACCAAACATGGAGACCACCAGGTGGACCACCATTGATGAGCTTGATAGGCTCATCGTCAGGTCAACTGTAAAAAAAACCAAACATCACAAAATTAACATGGAAATCAGACTTAACCAGACTAATTGTTAATACCCTTTTAACATGAGACTCAATCAGACACAAATCCGAACCCTGTTTATAACATAATATTAACTAACACTGACACAAATCCGACCCTGATTAACTAACAATGGGCGATTGTACCTGCCGTGTGGCGGATCACGTATCGGATCAGCCAACAAAGTAGCGGCACTGTCGTCGGTGGTGTGATGATTGCAGGAGAAAGTGTCGTCGGAGCTCTGAAGATCGTTGAAAGATTGTAGCTGAAGATCGCCGGAGAAGAAGATGCCACTGACCAGGAGTGGAGGATCGGTGTGGGAAGGGGGGGGGGGGGGTAATAGTGCTTTAATGTGTCAATGTATAGGGTGGTGTAATGTATAAGCTACAAAGGTATGTTGGAAATGACCTTTATACCCTTTGACCATTAGTTAGTTATGTTGACTGTTAACAAATTTTGACGCCAGGGGGTAATTATGTGACAGAACAACAACGTTGGGGGTAAAATTGCAATTATTTCCAGGGAGGGGGTCAGAGTGTCAATTGGCTTAAACCCCAGGGGGTAAAATTGCAGTTTACTCTTTAATATATTAATACATATACGTTCATATTCTCAAGTTATCTTCTCTATTTTAACAAATGTCGCTGCAACTAAACTATTGATCAGAAATTTTCTTTTTTTCTGACCGGAAAATTTCATTTCATCTCATCTTCACATATTACTCCGGAGTATCCTAAATAAATAAAAACGAAGATAAAAAAAATTACACTGCGAACACGGGGTTGAGCCGTAGCCCATGCTACGACTCATTATACATTGGTTCCGCCCCTGGGTAGACGGGTCTGGTCACCAACGTTATCTGTGTTTGCAAAGCGTTGGTGGCATTTCACCAAGGTCGAGCTTATATAGCATTCGTTGGGTTGGGTGTTAAAAAAATATAACATTGAAATGATAGATGATGGAGATATTGATTCCCGAGTTAAATAAACAAATGAAAATAAGATAAAGGGAATTAAGGAGAGAAAAAGAAATGGAATGGAAAAGAAAAATTAAATTAACTATCTTCTTCTCGAGTTCAAAAAAATAAGAAGAAATATAAGAATCTATGTGTTAAAAAACCTTTACTTCCAAATTTATCCAATCAGGAAGGATTTGAAATGAAGAAAATAAAAAAAAAAAAAATTACTTCCAAATTTATCTCCATTTCTCTCCTTTAAAAAATACTTTGGAACACAATATTTCCTAAAATCCTTTCAAATCTTTTCTTTTCCTTTCGTTGTTAAATGAAACTTGAGAAGACAGCGGTTAGAGATCAGTGATAGCGTTATGGGCTATGGCTAGGTGTAACATGATATCAGTTTAGGCGGGAACAGGGGCGGACCTACATATGCCCGTGGGTGGGCGGCCGCACCCCTTGAAAAAAAAAATTTTAGTGTTATTTTTCGCGAAAAATCCTGACCGCACCCCTTGAAAAATTTCGACCGCACCCCTTGGAAAATTCTGACCGCACCCCTTAGAAAAAAAATGTTAGAATTTATATAAAAATGTTGAAAGTTATCAGTTTGCATGTGAAGTATAATGGTTATCGGCCATTATATTTGTTTTTAATTCAGTATTCACGTGTTTTGTTTGAGTGTTTCAATACTGATTGTTTCAGCACATGTAATGTGAAATTGGAGGTCCAATCAGGGTGTATTGAGTATTTGGCCCATGTGCTTTAGTTAGAAAAGAAATCATAAACAGCCCACTAAATGCTTAAGGTTCAATAAACATTTCATTTGAATATTGTTGTCTGATAAAGCTTTGCCGACACTGATAGAGCATAAAGTTTGGTGAAGGAAATAGCTGCTCAACCAAAGTTGGTTGAAGAAGAAGCACTTAAACTCACAGCTGATCTCAACGGGAAAGTTACAAGGTTTGAGCAAATCATTGAGGATTTCAAACGGATGTTCATTACATGAGCTCCTGGAGAAATACTAAGGAATTGAAATTAAGGAATATTGTTTATTTTGTATGTGACAGGGACAATGAGTAAAGATGTTATGGCGCGATTTCTCAACAAGAGGAAAGCGGATGAAATCGGATCATCTTCCGATTTTGTTGATGTGAATGATCTTCCCTCGGATCCTCATGATCGCAAGGCGATAGCATCATACAACGTGAATCAACGAGATGATATTAGAAGGGCATACCTACTAAGAGGACCATGTCAACCAACGAGTATTCAATATCCAACATCAACGTTTCAAGGTAAAGAGTCGAGAAAATTCAAACAAGAATGGTATGACCGAAAGGAATACAAGGGATGGTTAGAGTATAGTATAAAATCGGATCGTGTGTTTTGCTTATGTTGTTACTTGTTTAGGTCCAAATTTGGTGATCATAGAGACCCGACCCGACCCGAACCGGTTTTTTTATGTATATATCTAGACGCCTAAGATTTTAAAAAAAATTCCGCACCCCCACGAAAAAAATCCTGGGTCCGCCACTGGGCGGGAAACGTAGGTCGTTTGACTCTATACAGAACCTCTACCTTCCTCAAGTTCTCACACTTTTCTATGGAATGGACGTTTGGTGCTTTCTCCTTCTTTTTTCATTTTATGAAAATGTTCAAAGAAACTTACCCAACAAGGAGCAAGGAGCTGGGAGGGAAAGCCCTTGCCAACATACAGAGACAAAAGCATACAACAACTACAACCAAAACTAGACAGAAACTAGGCCTCCCCTTCCTTGAAACTCCAGCTCAAAATCTGCCCAGGCCCTTCATTCTGAATAATTTTTGAGTGAGAGTTCAGAAGCATGAAAGTATACAAGCGAACCAAACGCAAAAATGGGGTGGTCGATATGATCAGCAACTTGCCGGATCACATTCTCCAGTTGATCCTTTCAGGTCTTCCATCTACCGTAGAAGCAGTTCGAACAAGCATTCTGTCGACACGGTGGAGGTATATGTGGACTTCAATTCCATCTCTAGACTTAGATTGTACTAGAAGACTAACAAATTTCAAAAAGAATGAATTCAAAGAGTTTGTGTATTGGGTTTTAGTAAACAAAACCCTAGATTTGGATAGTTTTCGTTTATGTTGTGGAAGTTACTACAATATGTCGACTGTAGGGCGGTGGATTCCCGCTGCCGTTATGCGAAAAGTCAAGTTACTTGACTTGTCTTTTAGCCCTAGGGTTGAGGATGATGAGGTTATCAAGTTGCCCCATAGTTTGGTAACATGCGATACATTGGAGGTGTTAAAGTTGTATTTGTATTCATGTCCTTTAAGTTTGCCTACTGTCACTGGTTTTCAGGCACTTAGGGTTCTTGAACTTAACGGTGTTGAGTTATTGAATGGTGATTCGGTACAGCAGTTTCTCAAAAACTGCCCATTGCTTGAGGATTTGAGTTTGGTTGACTGCTCATTGCCCTCAATTGACGATCTTTGTATTTCGTGCCTGAATCTCAAGACGTTGAAAATTGATAATAGAAAAATGCTTGATGAGTCTTATGATGGTCGTTACGTATGTTTCTATACATATGACCGCCTTCAGATTTCTTGTCCAAAACTGGTGTTTTTGGAGTATGCGGGTCACCCGGCATATGAATTTTCATTTGAACACTTGGACTCCTTGAAGAAAGCCGTGATTTACCCTGATGCTACGGCACATAAAGAATTATCATTAGAATCATTTGGTGGCACCATGTGTCGGTTGTTTGCAGGAGTTTCTCATGTGGAATCTTTGTCTCTCAACCTTTATTTCATTAAGGTAGATACTATGTAATAAGCAAGGTACCTGCATTTTTGTACCAAACTTCAAGTTTTGCTTATACCTTTGATCTCATATTTGACTTGTTTACAGTTTAATATAAGTGTTTGATTATTAATGATTAAAGTATAAGTACTTCACACTAATGATGAATTGTGGGAATCTTGTGGACTAAAATCTATAGCATTAATAACCGGTGAAGTATGTAACTTTTAGCTTGATATAATAAGATGAACTTTGTAATTTACTAATTTGTTATATGTATAATCTATATAGGTTGTCTTTCTGAATTCAGTAGTTAAATAAAACAATTTCGAATCAAGTTTCAAGAGAAATTACTGGATGGAGATATTTGAAAGTATTATGTGCACAATCCTTAGAATGTAGAAGGTACAAAGTGCTGAGTAGCTGAATTTGATGTTTGTTGGCCACTAGCCATCCGTTGGGGTTTATTCGGGTCTAGGTTATTCTTCGGCTCGTAGATCTTTGGTTTTCGTCAAATCCATATCATCTGCATACCTACATCTACATGCCTATTTATTGTACTCCCAAGCTATAGTGTTACAACACAAATAATTATTCCATAACTTTGTGTTTACTGTCATTATCATAGGCCATTAGTGCTGCATGTGATGCAAATGGAGACTTCCCGGCATCTCTTCCCAATCTGAAGACATTAGAGATATCCACAACAATTGATGACTACCTCATGAACGCAGTCATCCAGATCCTTAGATGTTCCCCTAATCTGGAATCATTCCATTTGGTTATTCAAGAGGTACACATGTTTCTTCAGCCCAAATAATTAATAGTACCGTTTCTGTATCATATACTTGATGCATACAATCAGACATTACTTGAGATGCTATGTATTTCTGATTCTTGACATACACGTATAATAGGATATACAATTGTGTGTGATAGAAAGAGACTTGCACACCCACCGATCTTTTAGATCGACTTTAGACAAGAAATATGGGCAGGCCTGGCTGGTTAGGATTAAAGCTGGTTAACTTTTTGGATATTCTTTTAGATTTCATAAATAGTTAATATGTTAAACAGGATAACAAAAGTTATTATGGAATAAATATCAAGTTCTTTGAATATATCATTTTACATTTGAGTATGTTTTGGGCTATCATTAGCTGATTTTCAATGCCCCCGAAACAGACTATCCTTTTTAGTGAATAAACTTGACAGCTTCAGTTAGCATAGTAGACGAATACATTTTTCATAATTCTAAACGTTATTGTGTGTTTTGGTACCCCAACTTATGCTTTTCTTTGGTGATGTAGGAAACTTTTTGGCCGGAGGCATGGGAGTCAGATGAAGACGAGTCGAAAATGGTCGAGTTTCTTGAGTTCAACGGAGAAAAGCTATGGGAGTTAGACGAAGTCTTGACTCGTCACTTGAAAAGGGTCGAGTTTCTTGAGTTCAATGGAGAACAACAGAAACTAGATATGGCTCGTTTCTTACTGGAACACGGAAATGAGTTGGAGGAAATGGTTTTCAGTTGGTGCGACAAAGTCAACTACCATGAAAAGAAGACAGAGACTATGAAGGAAGTTTTGAAATTCTACAAGGCTGTTTCAACCGTCAAACTGACTACTCTTTTGAAAGACTAGGTATAAGCCGTAAGTAAGATATAATGTTGTATGTTATTCCACTTACCCATTTTTGCGCTAGATCTTGGATACATCAAGATAACTAAATTCTTTCTTGAAATCTTCTCGAAGCAAAACTTTGTCCTTACCTTTAGTGACAATGTATGTTCAAAGTCTAGTGTCTAGTGAGTTATTGACGTCTTTTAAATGGTGGTTCTGTAAATGTTTGTATATGAATATCTATTTAGGGACTAGAAGTGGATCAAAACATGATCTATGTTGCTACCAAAATCTGCATAACATGACTTGGGTAAAGGAGATTCTTCAGATAAGTGTTGGTTTTAGTGACTCTGGGGTTCCAGGCTTGACCTGCGGGTTGTCAACACCAAAATGATCCGTTTGAAGGGCTCCTGAGGATGAAGCATCGGGGATCATCCGCTGACAATCAAGTCAGTTGGAATCATCCATATGTGTTTTGCGTATGTATGTGCGTATGTGCGTATTATGTATGTATGCGTGTGTGCCTGCCTCTGCGCGCGCATCATGAGTGTTATGCATGAGATAAATGTGCCAAGAGGAGATGAGGAAAAAGATTCACAAAGTGGATAAAGTCCGGATGTGATTGTCTTCAACCCTAATTGGCTGATCATTAATGGACTACCCAATAATGGGACTAGTGCTATAATCGAGTCGAAGTGTGGCCTCGTGCTTGGCTCTTTTATCTTAACAAGCTAAAATTTTGGGCTTAGGGAAAACTCGAGCCAGTTTGTGGCTCGTTTATTTTGAAAAAAAAATAGATTTTTTTTTACATTTTTACAAATAATGATATACATAAAATAAAAAAAAAACAAATAAAACAAATTAGGCAAATATAACGGTAACTTTAACTTTGTGCAAACTACAAAAAACGGTAGGAGAAGAAATAAAGTTACCTTGATCTATATTTTTTTATATCAATATTACTAATTAAAACTATTGCTTAACAATATATTTTTGTCAATAAAAAATAACCATTACTAAATAATTTATTTTTCAATATATAAAACTTTTAAATTATAAGAAAGTTGTTAAAATCCAAATTTTATTCATCTATCTATCTTGAAATTTCAGAAAAAAATAGAGTTAAATGTCATGTTAGTCCCTGTGGTTGGGGCCATTTTATCAGTTTAGTCCAAATGTTTCATTTTCGCCTGTGGGTCCAAAAAGATTTCACCATTGTCATTTTAGTCCACTAGGTTAACTTCATCCATTTTTTCTGTTAATGAGAATGGTAATTCGATCATTTTATATGTAATTTTGTTAACTAGAAGGACAATTCAGCCATATAAAATGACCGAATTGTCATTCTCGTTAACAGAAATAATGGATAAAGTTAACCCAGTGGACTAAACTGGCAACAGTGAAACCTTTTTGGACCCACAGACGAAAAATAAAACTTTTAAACTAAACTGACAAAATTGACCAAACCACAGATACTAAAATAACATTTAACTCAAAAAAATATAAACAAAAACTATTTCTTTCAACAACCTACACATATTCAAGTTATGTGTAGGAATAATACCTACACATAATCTAACACTTGTGTAGGAGAAAATTTAAACGCTAAAAAACATATGATAAACTGATTTATTGTGTTTTTATGTATATAGCATAAACATATGTTTGTAAAAGTAATATATGTATGTATGTATGTATGTATGTATGTATGTATATATATGAAAATGGTAGAATGAGAACCACCTTGAGTTATGAGAACTAGACTTTCTAAAAGGTTTTTTCCCCAAAAATAATCTAAAAAATCTTAAAAAAAATCACTTGTTCCAGCAAAAAAATTAAAAATAAAAAAAAGTCGCACACAAGAATTTACATTAGGTGTAAAAAAAAATTTCATCACCGTAACAAAATTTACATCAGGCGTAACTACTGACTTGACAAATTTTTGTTTTTGTTTTAACAGACGTGTCTATAATATTTTCATCTATGTTTGTGCAAAAAAATGGTGGCCCAACTCGCGCGAGAAGTAGGAGTTCTCACAACTCGTGTTTGCTTTTAATTAAACCGAAGCCTATATATAGGGCAAGGTTCATTTATGAACAACCCCCTTGATTGTGAACACTAGTGAACTAATCCTAGCCCTTGATTATCAATACACAAGTGTAAATCAATGGACATAATTTGATAATGAAAATACACTAGTGTTCACTCTAGAACCTCTCCATCCCTCCCTCCCCCTCTCTATCTCTCTCTCTCTCTCTCTATATATATATATATAGAGGCCGGTTAACGTACAATACCTCTTATCATACATTATGTACGCGATGCCCTCAGCCGTACGATCTTCAATCGATCAAACGCGGGCGAAACTAATTTAAATGATTAAATTAATCATTTTAATATATCTAAATCATACCAGGAAGGTTAAAAACGTCATTGCGAGGTCATAAATCTCTGTAATTGACCGATGATAGTTCAAAATCAAACCCTAAATCAAATTCAAAAACCTGAAAATCTTCTTCCCCAACCTCCCTTCGTTCATTTTAGTGCGATATCGATAATAAGAACTACTAATTTGGGAGTTGTAAGGGTCAAACGGAAGAAGACTGACAATGATCGACCAACAATGGAAGAAGATGAACAGTAACACACACACAGATTTTTCACATGCGATATTCAATTTTTCACATGCGATTTTACACACCCCATGCCATTTTTCACATTACCCCATGCTAGCCATTTTTTCACATGCGATATTAAATTTTCCACATGCGATTCTACACACCCCATGCCATTTTTCACATTACCCATGCCATTTTTTCACATGCGATATTAAATTTTCTACATGAGATTCTACACACCCCATGCCATTTTTCACATTACCCAATGCCATTTTTCCACATGCGATATTCAATTTTCCACATGCGATTCTACACACCCCATGCTATTTTTCACATTACCCCATGCTAGCCATTTTTTCACATGCGATATTCAATCTTCCACATGCGATTCTACACACCCCAGGCCATTTTTCACATTACCCCATGCCATTTTTTCACATGCGATATTCAAATCTTACACATGCGATTTTGTCCATCTACACACCCCATGCCATTTTTCACACTACCCCATGCTAACCATTTTTTCATATGCGATATGTATTGAATTCGCACCAGATCTGCACCTGATCGAACGGCTGGGATGATCGCGTACGTATCGTACGATAAGCGCATTTGTATTTTACTCTTTACCTATATATATATAGGTGGGGTTATTGTAAAAAAATGTGTGTTTTGTGAGAAGTGTAGGAAGGAGTCTACACCATTGGGTCCGAATATAATGGTTGATATCCTAATGGCAAAAATTGTAAATAGTGTTTACCATTAAACTAATTAATTTTCTAGATTAAGGGTATAAAGGTAAATTTAACATTTTTAAATTCAGAAACTCACATGCAATGCACATACAAGTTCCCATCATCTTTTTTAAAGGTTAATAACTTTTTATAAGTAACTTAAAAAAAACATTACACCATAATAACGAACGTTTTTTTATCTTTAATATGAGTATCATATTGCTACACTTACATAGAGAAAAAATTACGTTTCGATCGGATGTCTTAGTCCGTGGTGTTTTGTCTATGTTCATACAATGATGTTTTAATTGTATTGTGATTCAAGGCGTGGTATTTTAAACATCTGGAAACATTGTATTGTGATTTAAGTCATGGTGTTTTAACATCTAGAATAACAATACAATCATTCAAGATGTTAAAACACCATGACTGTATCATGATTTAAGTCGTGGTGTTTTTGAAATATGTATGGCATTTTATAACTGCAAAATAACTCTTAAAGCGATTACAATCATTCCAGGAAATTTATCTCCTTAAATAACTCTTAAAGCGGTTACAATCTATTTTATAATTAAAATGCTTTTTGAAGTTAATTACCTTATTGCCCTTAATCCATAAAATTAAATAATGCCACGTGTCGTCTCCATAATATTTCTCACACTTCTCACAAACTTCACCCTTTTTACAGGCACATTGTCGCAACCCCCGCCCCCTGATCTGTCCCGGGAACAGGCGTCCGCGAACATTCGATTGTGGTGGTATCAGTTTGTTAATTATTAATTTGGCAGCGGAAATTACATCAGGACCGTAGTTAGGAAATTGTTTATCAGAGTAAAACCACCATATTTTATATTAATAACCACATGGGTAAACCCAAGTTTCTTTATTACAATACGTTTATAGGGATAAACCCTATTTTATTGAATTTAAAACATCGTCTTTTTGGTAACTTTTATAGCCACATTTTTCCAAGCCGTCAGTGCTCTCCAGCTGGATTTTTACTAATTGGCTGTCACATTGTGTTACCTGAAACGCGTTTTAAAAACATTTGTCAGTGGGAATTACTGGTGAGTGAATCTCAGTTTAATCAAGAAATATTTTATCAATTAACACAGTATTGAGAGCGATCACATTGTTTATTTCTACACAATTACCCATTCAGTACTGTCAATCCTGACTGGAGGGTCATATTACACATTGGCTAACTCGTCGTCCTGGTAACGTGTTTCACATTTTGTATACAAAACCCCAACATACCGGCAGTAATTGAAGAACTACAAAGACTCAATCACTGCTTAATCACATTGTTAAGCATTTAAGGTTTTGTAAAACAATTTACAAAAAGGTTTACAAAAAGCGGATAAACTCACATTGCTGTTTTAGGCTTCTTCTAGGGTTTCCTGGTGTTAAAGCTATAATTTGCACAAATGTACATATGTTAGTATAATAACCCTTTAATTATATTAAAGATACCCTCCCCGAGACGGTATTCCAACAACTACGTCGGGCAGAACCACGACAGTTGTTACGGAACCCTGGATCAATCGGGCAGCGTATCTAATACGAAAATGGGGTTATAATACTTACAACGGAGCAGAACCTCGCTAATTAGGGGGATATAATACCCGTATATTATGTCTACTACTTCAGAATTCGATTAGAAAGAAAAGAAATGAGCGAGTAGACTGAAGACCCGATGCCTTCTATTTATAGGGGCTGTTTTTGACTTTTACGCGGCCCGCGTAAACATAGACCACGGGCTACGCGGCCCGTGTAGTAGCCCGGGTAGGGTTTAGGGTGTCCGGGTCATCGTATAAGGTTGCCGGGTGTTGGGCCACGTGGCGGCCTGGGGTCGTGCCAGCCATCACCTTCTCGCGGCCCGCGTAAGGGTTAAGTGGAGGGTTACGCGGCCTGCCTAAAACCCATTTTTCTTGTTTTTAATTTATTTTTAATGGCATAACGTATTTTGGGCTCGGTTTTCACGTATGGGGTATATTTTAAGACATATTAGGATATTTTAAAATATATAAGGGTGTCAGGAAATATTCGGGAGGGTTGTTATACACATGAACCTATATATATATATATATATATATAGGGTGGGGTTCGGCTATAAAGTCAGAATTTCCTAAGAAGTGTAAAAAGTTATAAAACACTATAATTTCAGCCATAAAACACACCTAAAAACCACAAATAACAGAGTGAAGATTACTAAAACACCATATTCAAACCCTAATTGTCCTTAAGAACTTCAAACACACCATCATAGAACTATAAATATAACACAACATACTAATCAACATAAAACACCACAATGTTTGTCATTCCGTAATCAGAGCCTTATCATCCAAAACACAATAGAAGACCCACATATATGATGTTTTAGTAATCTTCATTATGTTATTTGTGGGTTTTTTTGTGTGTTTTATGGTGTTTGTGACTTTTTACACTTTTTAGAAAATTTGGACGTTGTAGCCAACTCACAGCCTATATATAGGGTAGGAGTTGACTACAAAGCCTACTTTCCTACAGAGTGTAGGAAACAATCTCCTTGTCACATGTGACATTTAGTTATTTTATACAAAAGGGCATAATGGTAATAAGATAATTTAGTTATTTTATACAAAAGGGCATAATGGTAATTGGATAATTACTTTAGCTATGGAAAATTTATATCCTAAATAAATTAGCGAGTTTTCTTAAGGAAACAACATTTCTTTGATTTCAAAATCGACAACTATCTTTCATATCATGATGATCAATAATGCATATTCACATCCCATTATTTCTTGACCGTGTGTTTTATCAATATTCTTCACATTGTGTTATATTAGTTTTCACAATTAAACACACCACTCACACATTTCGAAACACATTCATAATTTTCTAGACGTTGTGTTCTGCACACTATATTATATTAGTTTTGGGGCTTGGGATGTGTTTATCCATTGAGCCCCCTTCAATTATATTATACTTAATTTGGGGTTAATTATTATGCAAGTTTGGTGTTGTAAAAAGTTTGGACTTATAAAAATTTGGAATTTTAATAAATTAAAGTATCATATTTTTAGGGGTATCCTCGTATTTGTTCAATGGTATCCTTTATATAAAACCGAAAAAAAATTACACTACGAAGACAGGGTTGAGCCATAGCCCGTGATGCCCCTCCTTATACTATACCTTCGCCACTGTTCTAGACTACTCAATTTTCCTAAGCAAAAAAAAAATATTTATTTATTGCTAAATCACCCATTTTCTAGTTTTATTTTTCGAATTATGCACATGTGTATATACATGTTTAAAATTGAAAAATAGGTATTGTACATATATGTTTAATAATGTACATATATATACACATGTGAGTAAATAACTGTACATATATGTATATAAAGGAAGATTATGGTTTTGAACATGATTTTAAGTGTACATGTGTGTAATTACGTGTGGTGCAGAATAACTTTCACGGTTCTCGATTACCGTGTGTTTTTGTTATGGTCCCTACCCTATATACACACATGTAAATTACCAAAATACAAATAAAGTATTTTTTGTTATGTCGAATGTTAGTTACTTTGTGTAAAAACATTTTATTGATGACCATAAAAATACCAACATCAATCTTTTAGTTCTTTTAGTTTTTCTACGGTGAAATTTTTGAGTCAGTAACTAATGAGTTAGATGCATTAGATCATAAAAAGAATCATTTTCTAGATATTAAATCTAAAAATGTTTTTAATTATCCATATAATGAATAACATGTTACCTCTGCGTGCGAATAGAGCATGGTAGGAACATCTGATCGGACACTTTCTCGAACGTCATGAAAGCGTTGTGGTGCCATTTGTGACACCCCGCGAAAACCTTGTAATGCACTAGCTGCTAGTGGCTGCGCTCTAACTTTCGGGACTAAAGTTTCTTGAAATTTGGGATAATGTGACACTTCGGGTTTTTCCGCACAAGTTTATTGTATGATACAATTACGTGAAATTATTAATTAAAATTTAGAATTATAATGTTTGTGTATTATGTGTGTTTTGGTGGAAACGTGTAATATATATATATACACCTATTTAAATCATTATGTACACAGTGAATGGAGGTGAGCCGAAACCCCTCGGTTTCGACTCGAGACACCGGGTTTCGAGTTCGGGTTTCGAGTTCGGGTTTCCGTTGTGTAACGACTCTCATCAAAAGTCATAATTATTAAAATAATTTGACCAATAGGAAACCCTAATTGATGCGCAAACCCTAAAATTTTCAGAAATTTCAGAATCAGGATTAGGGCCCCTAAAACTCAGGGGGGGTTAAACCCTATTGACGATTATCCACTTAAAACGTAGGCATAAAGGAATTTTCAGAAATCGTCGACTCAGCTGAGCTAGTCCCACACGTGGCAACCCTATGCCTAAAAATAGTTCTTACGCGGGCCGCCTCAAGTTAGCTTAATTCTCACGCGGGCCGCCTAAGGGACAAAATTCACCTATAAATACAGGAGCTTGGGACTTGATTCTGGGAGTTGAAACGACGAAGAAATTCCAATTCTACACGGAGTTATGCTCTGTATACTCCAATTAACACACACGATTCACTAATCGACGCCGCAATCAGGGTATTAGCACAATCGCTGCTACGATTCATTTTCCGACGATCAATATATCCAATGAATGTTTAAGTGCCGCCCACATTAGGGTTATACTTTATCGTTCGTCATTAATTTGACGGATCATCGTTAATTCGATGGATGAAGTATTGTACTTTATCGTTCGTCATTAATTTGACGGATCATCGTTAAATCGATGGATGAAGTATTGCACTTTGTCGTTCGTTGTGAGAATTTGATCTCGTGAGTTATCGTAATTGCTGGATTGATTACTAACCCAGTTTTGTGTGCCTGTTATTAAATTTAGGAAAAGGCTAAATCAGTAGGCCAAACTCTGCCCGTATAAATCTGCAATGTGAGTCATTCTCCTTTTCTCACAGTTTGTGAGTCATTCTCCTTTTCTCACAGTTTGTGAGTCATTCTCCTTTTCTCACAGTTTGTGAGTCATTCTCTTTTTATCAAATATTTTACAATACCTCAAATTATTTTCAAGGTTATAATTACAGGGACTAAGTCGTGGATATCTTGAATTACTGGTTAGTGGGGTATTGTGCACATTACTAATTGTCTCCCAGTTAGGTTCATTGACCTACTCGGGATAATCACTGTTAGGTTCATTGACCTACAGGGATAATTGTCACTATTTAGGTTCATTGATCTAAATAGTGGTATGACCATCGTCACCATTGTGACATGTCACCATTGTGACATAGAGCCAGATAAAGATAAGATAGAAGCCATTGTAATCGCTCTTATGTTGTAATTTATAACTATGCATCATTATGCAAAATATAATGATTCACTCAGTATTTCCCGCTGACAAAACCTTTTTCAAACATGTTTCAGGTGACCTGTTATGAATCAGGAAAAGTGCCATATAGCACTACAAGCTCAAGGAAGTGGCTCAGTATAAAATAAAGAAACATGTTTTGTAAAATAAAAGATTTCTTTGTGAAATCAAATTATTGTAAATTATTGGGTTTTTATCCCACATTGTGAAATAAAATAATCGGGAAATATTTTACTTTTAAAAAAGATCCTGATGATAAACTTCCGCTGTTAAACTCAATTAAATAAATACCACGGGATTTTCTGTCCCGCGGCTCCTGAAACGGGTCAAACCGGGTCGGGGGCCGTGACACGTTGGCTCCGACTCCCCTTATTGTCAGCTAATGGGTCATGTATTCATGACCTGGCCCAACGTAGTAGGCCCCGTGCTTGGCTCCTGGTCTTGTTATTTTGTCTTTGAGGTGAAGCTTGGAGGGTCGGTATAGTGTGCCAACTTCTTTTCTTCGTATTTATGTTGGTTTTCGACATTAATTTGTTCCTTTTGTCCGTTTAAGCTCTTTTAATCCTAAAAATCAAAAGCAAACAAAGAAACACACTTTTCCTAACATTAGTACTAAAAAAAGGTTGTTTTTATACCTCATTTTATATGTTGTATTTTGTGCATATCAATACAACTGACAAAAAGAGCATAAAATGGAGACAATCAAAATCGAAACCGGGAGCAGAGACTCAGCAAGATGACAAACAAAGCTACAAACCACTCTAATATAATTTAGTTTTACTATGAGCTTTCAATTATCAATAGTGTAAAGTCAGTAGACTGATGTGATATCCACCGACAATTAGTTTTAAGAGTATATAAATATGTTTTAAGAATTATTTTTTTCGGCAACCGGAAATCGTTTCCGGAGAAAATGACCGTAACCCATTAGAATCTGTTAGTTGGCCGAATTTGGTGGAATTGTAGGTCAAGGGAGTTGTTATGGTCAAAGCCCAGCAACCGTTTTACTCGGTCAAAAATTCAATCAAGTCATTAATTATCCCAATCAGTTTTAAATTTGTTTCAAGCTCAAACTTTTATCATTAAGTTCTTAACCTTCTACATTAAAAAGGAATTAATACATATCAAAAGTGTTAAAATAATAATAAATGATTCTTAACCTTCTACATTAAAAAGGAATTAATACATATCAAAAGTGTTAAAATAATAATAAATGATATATCCATGAAAAGTATGGTGTTTTGTCAACTAGGTTTTATAAACTATTTTTATATATAATTGATAAATGCATTAAAGTAAATAAATCATAATGTTAATTTTTTTGGGTTCTCTACATTGTAAGATCTGTTATCGATCATTATGATTATTTTATTTTTACTGCGCAATGATGTAGGTTGTGGCTTTTAGCACAAATAAATTGGTCTTAATCTAGTTAAGTAAATTAGTTAATTATAATGAATCGTAAGTTTTTTATCATTCAATTTGTTACAATACTATGCATTGTCAACATATTAGTTGTATGATTATTCTTATCGTTTTTGTATAACTGCAAAACAAATATTGATAGATTATATAGTCAACAGTTCACACAAAAAAAATAATATGAAAAATAGGTAGTGGTCTCTTAGCTTAAACAAACTACATGGATAGATGATGAACCATCTTTTGAAGTCATTGTTTTTCTCTGTTATAGCACGGGAATAAGTTATATATGTTAAAATACAATTTAACTCTATTTAAATAATAAATCACTTTTAATTCGAATTTTTAAGAAAAATGTTCAAAAGATCCTTCTTTTGATCATAGCACCTCTATAGAGAAAAATTGAATTTCACATGAATCCTAAATCATTGTTGGTACCCGAAGTTTTCTCACATGTATACAAAGTCATGTTTTGTTTCCATGACATTTTTTTTCAATGTTAAATTCAAACTTAAGTTCATCACACTCGACGTCTTCATCTTCGGATAACATATAGCCTAGTGGTGGAAAACCTTTTGACTAGTTCATGATTTTCCTTCAAACAAAGGTTAAAACTATAATATTTTTCCTTTGTGACATATTTTGGATGTGTGAAGGTACTCGATCAACATGTTTGACCACCAGAAGTTGGTCATCCTCTAAAAAGCTTGCTATAAATTTTCTCGACATGCTCCTAATGCAGCAATACCGAAAATGTCACAAAATACTCGGAGGTTATATCACATCTTTTAAATTGCAAATAATATCAAGCTAATATTTATATACCATTCAATTCAATCTGACTAACACGTGCTAGCTCATTCCCTGAGGTAAATGTTATAATTGGTTAATGTCGTCGGAGGAGAAAAAGGATTATTTGGCCATAGTAAAGGCCACATGTATGGATGATCATGGTAATATAAATCAATGGCTCAAACAAACTAATATGAGTCAGTCACTAAGAGGCAGGTACGAGAAGGGGAAATATAAACATTCACTTCAAATGTGGATAAAAAAAAACCTTAACATACTCATGTGAATGCATGCATTATACATATGTGTATCTAGAAGCTCCAGTAGAGCAATCAGAAATTGAGATGAAAAACGTCCAATATACAACAATACAACTAACACTATCACAAAACATAAGAAATGTTTTTACCACTTGTAGTTGTCTCGGTAGAGACTATTGATTTTGAAGAAATTAAGTTTCAACTATGTTTGGATAAAAAGTCATCACTTTGGAATGGTGTCAAAGAAAAATGATACCAAATATGAAATATCTACAATATATCATATAGCAAATATGGCCAGAAGACCATATTAGAAGTTACTAGAATGATACATTATATCCACAATATTTCATTAAATCAAATATGGTGAGTAACCAGAAGCTACTAGAAAAAAATATACGTTTACCACATGGCATGACTAAATAGGCCATCAACATAGCATCATGATATGCCAAATAATTAAAAGTGCTAACTAGCACTACTAAGTAATCTAACAGTCTTGCTACCAAAACACTTATTATGTATTCAATATTTCAGCTATCCAAAAAGAAATTCCTACTAACTATCTCACTTATATGTGGACCATGCAAATATTCATTGGTTTTTAAGTGATGCATCCATATTTTAGCATGCTTTTAAGTGTATATGGTTGAAAAGGGATTTTGCCCGACAATATAAAACGTTGATCTTTGACATTGTTTAATGTTGAACTTTGATAAAAAAATTGTAGAGACCGTTGTTGGGAACAATATGAAATATAATAAGAGGCATATATAGTCGAGATAAATTTTCATATTTACCGACTATCTAATCAATTCAAAACCAACTGCTAATCATAAATACTCCCCACAACAATTGGTCTCTAGAAGAGAACCAAAAGTTATTTTGGTTATGCGATATATGTAAGTACTAAAATGGACATGTTTACAACATCTATACTAACTATCCATTTAACAAACCAATATTTCCAGTCTTAGGGGGAGAAAAGATAAGGAAAATAAAAGACTGGTAATACAACTAAACAGAGAATGCATCATATTAAATCTCGACCCAAGAAGTGGTCAATGTTAATTTGAAGTCGAAAATGGCATGACTTTTCAAATAATAGCAAATGAAATACTAAATGCATTCATAAACACAAATAGAATGAAAAAAGTCACGTGTACCAGCACTAAATTCACCTGCTCGAAATAAAGTAATCACAAAATGATTACTGTATCAAGAAAATATGGGAGGTAAATCGGTTCCAAAAGACAAAACCCACAAATACAAAAAGAGCAGAGTAACACAGTTGGTGTAACCAGAAGAGGTTGCATAGGATACCCCATAAGTGGTAGAATACAATACCCCATAAGTGGTTGTATACAAAACCCAAGAAAGGGTTGCATACGAAAACCTTAAAAGAGGTTATTGTTAAAATCCTAGAGGAGATAGCGAAATTCTGATATAGGATAATGGAGTTCCAGAAGAGACTCAGTTACCAAACAAGTATGAGATCTCAATGATTTATGTACAAAAAGGTATAATATGGAACCGTAATGGAACACGTGTAAAATGATATATTTGAATATGCTATAGCAATAGATGTAATCGACGAAAAAGATTACTGATGTGCGTAAAGTGTGATAGGTATTTAAGTATATTTTAAGCCCTTTTTACACGTTAGTCAAGTTTTAAATTTATAAAACACGATATTTTACTAACACCAAACACACATATGGGCAAGTGCACCCATCGTGAACGTAGTATAGTGTTGGCAAGATACCGAGGTCGTCCAAGGACACAAGAGCTTTTAGTACCGGTTTATCCTCAACGTCTAATCAAATCAAAAGTTAGAAAAAGGTTTTAAACAAGAAAAATAAAAACTAACTAAAATGCTGAAAAATAAAATAAAAGAAAAAACAAGTAGACAAGATGAATCACTTGGCTCCGACTCGTGTATAGTGTAACCTTTGATTATTTCCGCACTTTTGCACTTTTTAAGAGATTATCTTAGTTATTGTAGTAGGCCCCTCTTTTGAATGTGACGTTACCCTCAACCCAGTAGTTTGAGTCAGCAAGGATACAATCCTAAAGGGTCGGATTATTGAAAGATAATTAATTAAGTTATTAATGCATATTATGGTAGGCCCCTCTTTTGAAGGTGACGTTACCCTCGGCTAAGTAGTCTGAGTCAGCAGGGATACAGTCCTAAGTAGCCGGGTTAAAGTATTAATAGTAGCTTACATATGAGGGGATCAAAGAGTTTGGACCCCCGCCATCCAATACCGGTGGGTATTGAAGGAGGTCCTACTAAATTTGACCCAGGTCCTTGCAGGATCTATACACTGAACAAGGCAAGACTCTTACCAAACCGTTCCCTTAACCCCCGACCAGGTAGCCAACATACCTCCATATAGACCGTGGAGATATGAATAGTGAAAATATTTTATTTTATATAGACAGTAAAATAATGCCAAGACACCACGGACAAACGATAAGGAAGAACCACCTTCAACATAAGAAACTAGTTATTAAAGTCATTAATACATAACCAAGTAAAAAGTGCGAAAATATTAAAAATAAAAAGTATTACACTAGACACTTGTCTTCACCAAGTGATGTAAGAGACTTAGGCAAACATGGCCTTTGATTGTCAAGAACTCTTACGATCAATCTTGGATCCCGAGACGACTCACACACTCTATGATGGATAATGGATGATGGTGGTGGATGATGGTGTTGTGATGGTGGTGGGTGGTAGGTGAAGTGTGAGAGAGGTGGTGTGCCAAGGGATGGTTTGCAAATGAGCCAAGCACCCCTATTTATAGGCTGAACAGTAGCTCGGGCACGGCCCCGTGTCCATTCTCTTCTCTTCCTGCATTAATTGCAGTTTGTCTGCATTAGTTGACCACGCCCCTGTGTCCGCTGGGCACGCCCCCGTGTGCAGAAGCATATCTGTACTATCAAGATTTCCCCAGATTCTACGAAACTTAGAGTTGACCACGGCCCCGTGTCCGCTGGGCACGCCCCCGTGGTGGGTGATAGAAGCTTCTATAGCTTTGTCTTTTATGTTGACACTTGGGCACGCCCCTGTGTTCACTGAGCACGGGGCGTGTTCAGCCTTCTGTCTTCTTGATTTTGCTTGGGAAGATGCTGTCGGGGGGTCGGACATGCCATGTTTGTTCCTTTTCTTGTTTTTATATTAGATTTAGCTGCCTTTGTGCTTCTTTTGTTCATTTGAGCTCATTTAATCCTGAAAATACAAAAGGAAGACAAAAACACACTTTTTCCAACATTAGTACTAAAAAATGGTTAGTTTTATGCCACAAGTGATGTAATTTATATGTTGCATTTTGTGCACATCAAATACCCCCACACTTGAATCTTTGCTTGTCCTCAAGCAAAACTCTTTATAATGTGGCTTCACACTCCCAAATGGAATGGGTAGAAGAGAAGGTTTTTGGGCTTGTCATAGAGAGTCGGGATTTCCAAGATTCTTTATTAAGTTTTATTTTTATTTATTTACAATCATATTCGTCATGATTTATTTAAAACATTACATAAGATAAATTACTTCTTAGGGCATAACATGCCTTTTTAAAATTCCACTTATATACAAGTTCACATACCTCACGGGGGATCACTCAACACTCGGCCGAAAATGTATTTTAGTGAATCACTCGAAAGCGGCATGGAACTTACTTCTACCATAGGCTTGCCAAGCAATCAATCCTCCTCCTTTTTAACTATATACCTTTGTAAATATCAAGAGGACTTTTGGGTGAAGGGTTAGGCTTGGGTTAAAGGTATGTGGTTGGGTTAGTGGTTAGTAAAAGGGCGAATGGCGTAAAAGCGTCGGTTTTCGTAAGACTTTTTATTTTTGTAATTTTTATTTTGATGAAGCCATTATTCAAACAAAGTTATTTTTGGTGAACTTGTTTGTTTATTTCTCTTTTGCTTCATCATCAACAAATTTTTTTAGGAGAGTCATACGAAAAACCGAGCTTGTTACTAAAAACATAGGGTTAAAAATAAAAAGGTTTTGGTGGGTGAAAGGGTGTTTGTTTTTGGGTTAAGAAATGAAAAGGTTTAGGCTCAAAGGGGTTAACTAGGGGGATTTTGGCTAGGTGGTAAAAAAAAATAATGGTGTAGAAATAAAAAAAAAGGTTAGTCCTAATGCCTCCATCATTTACTTACTCGGGTTTAAGTTGGTAACGACCGGGAATGTATCGTTGTGGCAAGTTCTAGAGTTGTAAGAACCAAGCGGCTATTCACACAAGAAACGAAAAATGAGCATTCAGTTTAAAGATATGTATTTGTATGCTCAATAAAGGCTCAAAACTCACTTTTGTGGGAATGAGTTTTTATGTGATCAAGTATATATAATCAAATTTTAACTAAACTTGTCATGTCGTTTCATAATTATCTTATGTTGTTTCTTTTTATCACGACGCTATCGGTTGTAAATTTATAAAAATATAATCTTTTTAGAATTTGAAATTCCCAAGTTAACCCTAGACAAGTAAAAAAAATGAAAAATTTTTTGAAAAAAATTGGGGTGATCAGCGGTTCCAATAGAGTTTTGTGTAAGGCTTGTGATTAAGACTTGCAAGATTCAAGGTTTTAGCATCCCCCCGCACTTAAATTACACGTTGTCCTCAATGTGTCCCAAAAATAAGTTTTTAGGTTGATTGAATGTGTAAAAAGGGTGAAAAAGCAAAATTTTGTGTTACTGGGAGTCTGGACACGGCCCCGTGTCGGAAGGACACGACCCCGTTCAGACAAGCCATGTTCAGGCAATGATTCTGACAGGTCAAAGTCAGACAAGCCATGTTCAGGCAATGATTCTGGTTTGTCAAAACCAGAAGAGCCATCTGTTGAGGTAAAAACTGTCAAACCCAAGGCTGGTCAGGCTTGGGTGAATCTTTTCAAATAGAAAAACCTGACTTGCCGGAGTTCCCAGGTTGGTAAGTGTGGAACAGGAATCGGCATCATTCTTGAGAAATTCACAGGTTGGTAACTGTGATATTTCGACTTACATGTGGTAAATCAGGGACATTAAATTGTACTTGATTTTCTACTAGTGTTTGTTGTTGACAAGGGTCTTAAATGTTAAATCTTTCAAAATGGTTGAAAAAGAACAAGGTGATGAAACCCCAAGTTTGTGAAAAGACAAACAAAACTAATTTTCCGGAAAAACCATTTGATTAAAACAAACTTAAGTGTTTTGAAATCATAATGGGAAAATAGTTTGTTGTCAGGGGGAGTTCTGATTGTTAAGCCGAGTGAATGGCGAATTGAAGCGATTTGATATCAGTGTGTCACGTTTCTTGTATAGTTTGTTTTCAAATTTTCTCAGAAAATCAAAATTGAAACATATTTTGATTTTAGGGGGAGAAAAATTTTAAAAAAAAAATAGAAAATTTGAAAATTTCAAAAACATTGAAAAAGCAAAAATGAGTTTTGGTGTATAAAAGAGGAAATGATAGTACATCAGTAGACTATCACAGCATGCTAAGGATATGAAATGTCAAATGTGATAAACGGTCTCACTGATGATGTGTCAGTAGGTTTTTGCACATTTAGTAGATTGTGACGAGATATAAACCTAAATTCAAACTTGCTTATATCGTGGGTAACATCTCTCGGATATATGGGTAACCCCCGAAATCTTGTTTGAAAGGTCTCGTATTCTGATATACTAGGTCTTTATACTCAGTGATATCTGGGGTATTATTCCGGGACTTCTGCTGAACGGTAGTTCTGACCTAGTCCTCGAATAATACTTTCCGCAATGCTTGAAACATAGCATCACCCTCAGCATAAATGATAAGACAATAAAATTGCTTAGCAATGCTGTTGTAAAAAAGATCCTCTAAAGGGGACACACCGAAAGTTGAGTCATGATCTCTCTGCTGAACGGTAGTTCTGACCTGAGCTCTCATGATTCTTCATAAATTATTAACCCCTTACATATATCATTGATGTTATACTTACCTGTAAGACTGAATATTGGGATCTGGATACGAGAGTATATTCTGAGGTGGGACATGCGATTAAGTTTAAGTATCTAAGACATTAAACTCGTATCTCGAAGCAGTTGAACTTTGTGTGAAAATTTAAGTGGACCAAGTATACTGACAATCTAAGTGAATCGTTTAGAACTTAAAATGATTAAAGCTTAACGATGCTTGTGATTTGTCTCATAAACTGATATGATCCTCTTACACAAACTCACAAAAATATTGTTTGTATATATTTGTTTACTGCATTTCAGTCAAGATCAAAAATCCAAAAAGATTTTAGTGTGTTTTAGCATAAATTTTTGAAAATTCAAAAAGATTTTCGACAACTGATGTTGAAAGACTGATATTCAAAATTCCAAGTGCTAAACATGATGAATTGGATTGGGAGAATATGTTGAAAACTTTGAATGTCATATACAAATGTTTTGAAAGATTGTGTGCTTAGTTAATCAAGGTCATTCATTTGAACTTGATGTAACTAGTTTGTTTGTTGTTTAAATATTGTCTACCAGTAAGTTTCTTAAATCTAAGTGTTATAAATTTGTGAAACTTATGTTGAAGTAGAGGATGTGCAGGTTAAACAGGTGATGTATGTAAAATGCAACATATAAATTACATCAAATGAGGCATAAAACTAACCCTTTTTAAGTACTAATATTGGAAAAAGAGTGTTTTTGTCTTCCTTTTGTATTTTCAGGATTAAATGAGCTCAAAAACGCAAAAGAAGCAAAAAGACAGCTAAATCCAACATAAATACAAGAAAAGGAATATTAGTGGACTGCCCGACCCCTCAACGGCACCTTCCAAAGCAAAATAGAGAAATCAGAAGACTGAACACGCCCCGTGCTCAGCCAGCACGGGGCCGTGCCCAAGAAGCAGCAGAAAAGACAAATCTATAGAAGCTTCTATTGCCCATCACGGGGCCGTGCCCAGCGGACACGGGGGCGTGTCGAAAGTAAAGCAGGCGCATTTATTGTAATTGCGAATTACAATTAATGAGGAGAGAGATTGTCAGACGGACACGGGGCCGTGCCCAGCGGACACGGGGCCGTGCCCAGCTCTCTGTTCAGCCTATAAATAGGAGTGCTTGGATTCATTTCATCTCATCCCTTGGCACACCACCTCTCTCACACTTCATCCACCACCCACCACCATCACAACACCATCATCCACCACCATCATCCATTGTCCATCGTAGAGTGTGTGAGTCGTCTCGGGATCCAAGATTGATCGTAAGAGTTCTTGACAATCAAGGCCATGTTTGCCTAAGTCTCTTACATCACTTGGTGAAGACAAAGTGTCTAGTATAATACTTTTTATTTCTAATCTTTTGCACTTTTTATTTGGTTTTGTATTAATGACTTTAATAACTAGTTACTTATGTTGAAGGTGATCTTTCCTTATCGTTTGTCCGTGGTGTCTTGGCATTATTTTACTGTCTATATAAAATAAAGGATTTTCACCATTCATATCTCCACGGTCTATATGGAGGTATGTTGGCTACCTGGTCGGGGGTTAAGGGAACGGTTTGGTAAAGGTCTTGCCATTGTTCAGCGTTTAGAGGTCCTGCAATGGACCTGGGTCAAATTTAGTAGGACCTCCTTCAATACTTCACGGTATTGGATGGCGGGGGTCCAAACTCTTTGATCCCCTCATAAGTTAACTACTATTAATACTATAACCCGGCTATTTAGGACTGTATCCCTGCTGACTCAGACTACTTAGCCGAGGGTAACGTCACCGCCAAAAGCGGGGCCTACCACAATACTGCATTAATAACTTAATTCATTATCTTCCAATAATCCACCCTTTTAGGATTGTATCCCTGCTGACTCAAACTACTGGGGTGAGGGTAACGTCACCTTCAAAAGAGGGGCCTACTACAATAACTAAGATAATCTCTTAATTATGTGCAAAAGTGCGGAAATAATCAAAGGTTATACTAGATACGAGTCGGAACCAAGTGATTCATCTTGTCTATCTGTTTTTTCTTTTATTTTTATTTTTAGCATTTTAGTTAGTTTTTATATTTTCTTAGTTTAAAACATTTTTCTAAACTTTTATTTTGGTTAGACGTTGAGGATAAACCGGTACTAAAAGCTCTTGTGTCCTTGGACGACCTCGGTATCTTACCAACGCTATACTACACTCAACGATGGGTGCACTTGCCCATATGTGTGTTTAGTGTTAGTGAAATATCGTGTTTTATAAATTTAAAACTTGGCTAAAATAAGTGTTAAAAAGGGCTTAAAATATACACCTAAAATAAGTAACACTTCGCACGCATCAAGTTTTTGGCGCCGTTGCCGGGGACACAAGGATTTTAAGAAAGTTTAAAATCGACAGCCTAATCAGTTTTTTCAAAACCTTTTCAAAACGCGCGCACATTTTTCTGCATTTTAGTTTAGTTTGCATTTACAGTAGCCTGAACACGGGGCCGTGCTCACTGAACACGCCCCCGTGCTGCATATTTTTAGTTAGATACCCAGATACAGAGTCTGAACACGGGGCCGTGCTCACTGAGGAGGTTACAACTACACCTATGAGGAGGATGATTATAGGGGTAATTATTGCACTAATTGTCGTAACGCACGATCGGTTCAAAATAATCGCTCATATCAACCATCCAATTCATACACCTACTATGAGGAGCCCAGGTACGAGCCATCAACTTCATACACATCCTATGAAGACCAAAGGTATGAACCTCCTCCCTCATATTCATATTTTGATGAACCAAGGTATGAGCCTTCTTACTCATACTTTGAGGAACCAAGATATGAGCCACCGCCTTCATATGCTTATTATGAGGAACCTTGGCGTGAACAACCCACCTCATATGAGTATTATGAAGAACAAAATTACGAACCTTATCCATCATATGCTTACAATGAAGGACAATGGTGTGAACCATCAACTTCATATGGGTATTATGAGGAACAAAGGGTCGAACAACCGGATTCAAGCTTAGAAAATAATGATTCTTTTTCTATAACCGAAGTGACCGATAGGATATTAGAACACATTAGAGTTATCGATCGATGTATAAAAGAAGCTCGCGCAAGGGAAGAGGAGTCCCGCGCAAGAGAAGAATTAAAAAAGGAAGAGATAACTAAAAATGAAAAAATGGAAGAACAAATAAGTGAAAAACCGACACATGAGTTAAACAACGAAAAAGGTGAGTCCAACAACGTTAAAATCCAAGAAGAGTCTAATTTTGAAGAAATTAATCTCTTGACACCTTCTTTCGAAAATCATTGTTTAGTACCCACTCATGCAAAGTTTTTAAAAGAGTTAAACACTAACACTAAAATTGACGAAACGGTAAGTGTTAAGTTAACTAATGATCAAACTTCGCTAATAAAAGAAGACCCATTTGAAATTAACATCAAACCGGTTCCATGTTTCTTTCAAAATTCGTTTATTAGTAATGTCACAATCGATAAAGATCTTTGTGTTAACATAATGCCTAACTACATTTTCGAAAAATTAAGTATTAGTGATTTTTCTCCACTACAAATACCCATTTTTCTATCCAATCGGAAAGTAATAAAATCAATCGGTATAGTTGAAGATGTTTTGGTTCAAACAAATCAAATGGTAATCCCAACCGACTTTGTCATCCTCGATGACGCTCCTCTAGTGTTGGGACGACCATTTGTAAAAACTCACGAAGCTTTGAAAAACCGGAAGTTCAATAATCTACCTCTTCAATTAGGGGCATTTAAAAGAAGTGTCGATCTCGAACGATCAATGAAATACCCATTCGGAAATAATGACCCCCTAATTGAAGATGAAGATGAACCACCCGATACAAGTGAAGAGATTGACCACTTTGTTGAAGAAGAGGTCGCCATAGAACAAACTTTTAAAGTTCTTGATCGAAACGAGCAACCAAATAAGGAGTCTCCTAAAGACCCACCACTTGAGCTCAAAGAACTTCCAAAAGGTTTGGAATATGCTTTTCTAGACAAAGATGGTAAGTTACCTGTAATTATTTCGTCTAAATTAGATAACTTAGAAAAAGAAAAACTAATTAATCTTTTGAAAAAACACAAAAATGCAATAGCTTGGAAACTTGTTGACATAAAAGGAATTAGTCCTTCTATGTGCACACACAAAATTTTGATGAATGATGACTACAAATCGGTCATACAACCACAACGTCGAGTAAATCCAAATGTTCAAGAAGTGGTTAAAAACGAAGTCATCAAATTACTTAACGCCGGACTTATCTATCCTATTTCCGATAGTCCTTGGGTAAGTCCCGTCCAAGTAGTTCCAAAGAAAGGAGGTATGACGGTAATTACTAACGAAAAGAATGAATTAATACCAACGAGAACCGTCACAGGATGGAGAGTATGTATAGATTATAGACGATTAAATGAAGCAACAAGAAAGGATCATTTTCCTTTACCCTTCATTGATCAAATGTTAGAAAGATTATCCGGTCATAAATTTTACTGTTTCTTGGATGGTTTTTCAGGTTACTTTCAAATTCCGATAGCACCCGAAGACCAAGAAAAGACAACTTTCACATGTCCCTATGGAACTTTTGCTTATCGACGCATGCCGTTTGGTCTATGTAATGCCCCCGCAACATTCCAACGTTGCATGGTAGCCATTTTCCATGACATGATAGAAAAGACAATGGAAGTCTTCATGGACGACTTTTCTATTTTTAGGGATTCATACGACCAATGCCTCGATAACCTTGAACGAATGCTATCCCGATGTGAGGAAACTAACCTCGCCCTTAATTGGGAAAAATGCCATTTCATGGTAACGGAGGGAATAGTACTCGGTCACAAAATCTCAAGCGAAGGAATGGAGGTGGATCGAGCCAAAATAGATACCATTTCTAGATTACCACCCCCATCCTCCGTAAGAGCTATTAGAAGTTTCCTAGGGCATGCCGGATTTTATAGGCGGTTTATCAAAGACTTTTCAAAGATCTCAAGGCCTCTAACAAAATTACTTGAAAAAGATGCTCCTTTCATCTTTGACAAGGATTGCAATCAAGCATTTCTAACCTTAAAGGAAATGCTAGTCAATGCACCTATCATGATAGCACCTGATTGGAAATTTCCTTTCGAAATCATGTGTGATGCTAGTGACTTTGCAGTTGGAGCTGTCTTGGGACAGAGAAAAGAAAAGCATTTCCACCCAATATATTATGCTAGTAAAACACTTAACGATGCACAAGAAAATTACACAACAACTGAAAAAGAGTTACTAGCAGTGGTATTTGCTTTTGATAAATTTCGTTCTTATCTTGTTCTTTCTAAAACTATAGTCTATACAGACCATGCAGCCATTCGATATCTCTTTAAGAAGCAAGACGCAAAACCACGTTTGATTAGGTGGATTCTACTCCTCCAAGAATTTGACATTGAAATCAAGGACAAAAGAGGAGCAGAAAATACCGCAGCAGATCATCTTTCACGCTTAGAAGACCCAGCTTTGGAGACAACCAGGGACGAGCAAATCAACGAAAAATTTCCAACTGAGTCCCTGGAAATGGTGGAATATAAGGAAGAACCATGGTACGCCGACTTTGCTAACTACCTAGCTAGCGGTATAGTCGCAAAAGGATGGCCACATCATCAAAGAAAAAAATTCTTTACCAATGTGAAACACTACTTTTGGGAAGATCCATATCTTTTCAAAATGTGTGCCGACCAACTCGTCAGACGATGCGTACATGGTAGTGAAGCACGAAGAATTCTCCGCCATTGTCATGAAGGTCCATACGGAGGACATCATGGTGCTGCCAGTACCGCACGAAAGGTATTCGATTCAGGATTTTATTGGCCAACCATTTACAAAGATGCTCAAAATCTTGTAAAGACATGTGATGCTTGCCAAAGAACAGGTAATATTTCTTCCAAAAACGAAATGCCACAAAATGGCATTCTTGTTTGTGAAATTTTTGATGTATGGGGACTCGACTTTATGGGACCTTTCCCACCATCGAAAGGAAATAAATACATACTTGTGGTAGTAGATTACTTGTCTAAATGGGCCGAGGCCGAGGCACTTCCAACAAATGATGGAAGAGTAGTGGTAAGATTTCTGAAAAAATTATTCTCTCGTTTTGGCACACCTAAAGCTTTAATAAGTGATAGAGGTACCCATTTTTGCAACCATCAACTTGAATTTTTTTTAACAAGATATGGGGTCTATCACCGGGTTTCGACAGCATATCACCCTCAAACAAACGGACAAGCCGAAGTGACTAATAGAGGGTTAAAACGAATACTCGAAAAAACCGTAGGGTTAAATAGAAAGGAATGGGCTGATAAATTAGATGATGCTTTATGGGCTTTTCAAACTGCTTATAAAACAACGATAGGTACAACCCCATATAAGCTAGTCTATGGAAAAAGTTGTCATTTGCCAGTAGAAATTGCACACAAAGCCTACTGGGCAATCAAAAATGTAAACTTAGATCTAGAATTTGCTGGTAAAAATCGATTTTGTCAAATAAATGAATTAGACGAGCTTAGGAATTATGCATACTCAAACTCCGAGATTTATAAGGAAAGAATGAAAAATTTGCATGACAAACATATTAAACCTAATGAATTTCGGGTAGGAGATTTAGTTCTTTTGTTTAATTCACGACTTCGATTGTTTCCTGGTAAATTAAAGTCTAGGTGGTCAGGACCTTTTTCCGTCACCCATATTTTTCCACACGGTGCAGTAGAAATTAAACCTCGAAATGGGCCACCATTTAAAGTCAATGGCCAACGGCTGAAACTCTATCAAGGATTTATTGAGGATGAGGAAGAAGAGATCTCGCTTCAAACCGTGGAAGAATAAAAACATCATGCCTGGTAAGTTACGAACGATTGAGACGACAAAAATAAAGCGGTAAGTTTTCTAAACCATAGCTTATGGGAAAAAGGGGCACTCACACGCGCACATCAAAAAAAAAAAAAAAAAAAAACTGCTCGGCACGAGGCCGTGTCCGCTGGACACGGGGCCGTGTTCGCGCTGCAGACGGGATAAAACCCCTTTTTCAAAACAGTTTCTTCATTCCACACGCCCCGTTTCCCCACAAAAGCTCTGGTTCCAGGCGATTTTCGCAAAATTTCGACGTCTCTTACCGATCTAACAACGTCAAGGTATGATTCTATCACTCTTAGTAGTTAGATTAGTTACTTGCATGTAGTTAAAACACCACAAATTTGGGGAAAAATCTAGGGTTCTTGATGTTCATCCGGATCGAACCTAAAATTTTTGCCTAAATCTGTTTGCATTTAGTTAGATTAGTGTTAAGGGAAGTAAATACACTTAGATTGTTCATAGATTCACCCGATTTCTTACAAAAACCCCAAACCCTTGTTCTTGAACCGAAAAAGATAAAATTGATAAGGTAAACGGGATATTTTGGGAAAAACGGTGTTTAGGGTTTCATTTTCGGGGGAAACCGCGCCTATTGGACCAAAAATTTTCAAGTTTTCGAAACCGGGTCGAAAAATGAAGTTTTTGAGTAACAGACCTCTGGACACGGGGCCGTGTCCACTGGACACGCGGTCGTGTCCGGCCCGCTGTTTGCAGTTTTGTCCGAAAACATTTCTGTTTCATGCTGATTTTTGGTGTATTCTTTCAGATGGAAAAGTTCACAAAGTTCAATGCAAGTGAGCTTGATGCAAGGGCAAGGTATGAGGTTCTTCAAACAAGACCCGAAGAGTACCCCAGGAGAGCTTGCACGGATCTGTTAACCTTGGTAAACCAGCTGAACCGATTCAACAACATCGTTACGGGACCACTAGCTGTTGCATTAAACACTAGGCTTCGGTCGGTGCATCAATGCACCATGGAGTTCTACAGTACCTTCAACTTCAATTCGAGGTGTGACCCATTTGACAATGAAGGGGTTGTATTTCGGTGTGGAGGGACAATGTACTCGATCTCCATGGCACAGTTTGGAGCCATAATAGGTCTATACCAAGAAGAGGAATCGGGAAACGAAGAAAATACCGGGGGATTACGAGACTTGGAGGGAAATGAAAGACAAGCCGCATGGGCTCAAATCGGTGAAGGAATCTACGACCCTCGTAGCACCAAGAGTACGAAGCTAAGGGATCCGCTCTATCGCTACATTCACAGGATCCTCACCTACTCTCTAAACCAACGTCACGACAGTAGCGGTGTTGTAGGGTTGAAAGATTTGGTTGTCCTCCACTGTATCCACAACCAAAAGCCTCTCGATGTTCCGTATCTCCTGTTAAGAAACATGCATCTCAACCGCCTTGCTAGAGCTCCAACGCCTATCTTCTTCGGAGGATGGGTGTACCGTCTTTTTAAGCATTACACACGAATTCCAAGAGCCTTTGAAAGAAGCCCATGGTCGGGACGAGTTGACTACCACATTTGCCGAGCCATGAACTTACTCTATGAGGCGGAAGACGGAACAGTGAGTTTCCAAAGAACGCAAGGCTATGCATGGAACCCACAGGAGGCCCTAGTTCTTCACGCACCACCTCCCCCCCACCAGTATCCACCCCATGGTGATCCGGGTCAATCCTCCTCACAAGGAGGCGGTTTTCCTAATTTTCAAAGCTTACATGATCTTATGCAGGAAAACCTCATGTGTACCAGGAACGCCTACAACCTCGCCAACAACACATACCACCGGGTCGGAGCTATTGAACGCAACATCAACGATATACAAGACGATATCGGCAGCATCCGGGAGTACATGGCGGGGCATGGGGGTGGAGGTGATGAGAGCGATGAAGATATGGAGTAGAGGGTTTGGAGGAGCAGGAGCGGGTTGACGGCGAGCCCACAGGTTTAAGTCCCTTTATCTATCGAACGATTGGTGGCCTGCGTGCCAGAAGTTGAACAATTTACTTTCCTTAAACACTTTTATTTTCCGTTTTATTTTTCTTTTACTTTATGCTTGGAACAATTAACTGTGGTAATGTAGGATGTTTGTGTTGCTTGGTGTGGTATTAAGTGATGAAACAGGTACAAACCAAGGCTTGGGGTGCTAAGCCTCAGCACTTATAGGGCCAGGATGGAAAAACCGGAGGAAGAAACCTGTTTTTCAGGCTTTCAGACTGTCCACACGGGGACGTGTCCAGCCAACACGCCCCCGTGCTCACCTCCCAGACCTGCTGTTTGGCTTCTGTTCTGCAGAATTTTGTCAGACACGTGGCCGTGTCCAGTGGACACGGGGCTGTGTCCACCTTCTGTAAGTTCTTGTTACTGGAACCTGGACACGGGGTCGTGCCCACTCAACACGGGGCCGTGTTCAGTGCCCAGTAACACAAATTTTTGCTTTTTAAACACTATTTTACACATCTAATCAACCTAAAAATTTATTTTTGGGACACATTGAGGACAATGTGTAATTTAAGTATGGGGGGGATGCTAAAACCTTGAATTTTGCAAGTCCTAAATACAAGCCTTACACAAAACTCTATTGGAACCGCTAATCACCCCAATTTTTTTTTCAAAATTTTCAATTTTTTTTTACTTGTCTAGGTTTAATTCGGAAAATTCAAGTTCTCAAAAAGGTTATATTTTTACAAATTTACAACCGATAGCGTAGTGATAAAAAGAACTAACATAAGAAAATTATGAAAAGGCATAGCAAACTTACTTAAAATTCGATTATATATACTTGATCACATAAAAACCTATTCCCACAAAAGTGAGTTTTGAGCCTTTATTGAGCACACAATTACATATCATTTGACTAAATGCTCATTTTTCGTTTCTTGTGTGAATAGCCGCTTGGTTCTTACGACTCTAGAACTTGCCATGACAATACATTCCCGGTCCTTATCAACTTAAACCCGAGTAAGTAAATGATGGAGGCATTAGGACTAACCCTTTTTATTTCTACACCATTATTTTTCTTTTTCTTTTACCACCTACCCAAAAATCCCCCTAGTTAGCCCCTTTGAGCCTAAACCTTTTCGTTTCATCACCCAAACAAAAACCCTTTTACCCACCAAAACCTTTTTCATTTTTAACCCTTTATTTTAGTAACAAGTTCGGTTCTTCGTAAAAAAAAAAAAAAAAGTGATAATGATGAAGCAAAAAGAAAATAAACAAACAAGTTAATCAAAAATAACTTAGTTTGAATAAAAGCTTCATCAAAATAAAAAGTTGCAAAAATACGAAAACCGACACTTGTTACGCTTTTAGCCCTTTTTCTACTAACCACTAACCCAACCACCTACCTTTAACCCTAGCCTAACCCTTAACCCACAAAGTCCTCTTGATATCTACAAAGGTATAAAAGTTAAAAAGGAGGAGGATTGATTTCTTGGCAAGCCTATGGTAGGAATAAGTTCCATGCCGCTCTCGAGTGATTCACTAAAAATACACCTTCGGCCGAGTGTGAGTGATTTCCCCGTGAGGTATGTGAACTTGTATATAAATAGAATTTTAAAAAAAGGCATGTTATGCCCAAATAAGTAATTTCTTTTATGAAAAGTTCTAAATAAATCATTACGAATAGGAGTGTAAATAAATAAAAATAAAACCCAAAAAGATCTTGGAAATCCCGACACTCTACGACAAGCCCAAAACCTTCTCTTCTACCTATTCCATTTGGGAGTGTAAGCCACATATTAAAGAGTTTTGCTTGAGGACAAGCAAAAGTTCAAGTGTGGGGGTATTTGATGTATGTAAAATGCAACATATAAATTACATCAAATGAGGCATAAAACTAACCCTTTTTAAGTACTAATATTGGAAAAAGAGTGTTTTTGTCTTCCTTTTGTATTTTCAGGATTAAATGAGCTCAAAAACGCAAAAGAAGCAAAAAGACAGCTAAATCCAACATAAATACAAGAAAAGGAATATTAGTGGACTGCCCGACCCCTCAACGGCACCTTCCAAAGCAAAATAGAGAAATCAGAAGACTGAACACGCCCCGTGCCCAGCCAGCACGGGGCCGTGCCCAAGAAGCAGCAGAAAAGACAAATCTATAGAAGCTTCTATTGCCCATCACGGGGCCATGCCCAGCGGACACGGGGGCGTGTCGAAAGTACAGCAGGCGCATTTATTGTAATTGCGAATTACAATTAATGAGGAGAGAGATTGTCAGACGGACACGGGGCCGTGCCCAGCGGACATGGGGCCGTGCCCAGCTCTCTGTTCAGCCTATAAATAGGAGTGCTTGGATTCATTTCATCTCATCCCTTGGCACACCACCTCTCTCACACTTCATCCACCACCCACCACCATCACAACACCATCATCCACCACCATCATCTATTGTCCATCGTAGAGTGTGTGAGTCGTCTCGGGATCCAAGATTGATCGTAAGAGTTCTTGACAATCAAGGCCATGTTTGCCTAAGTCTCTTACATCACTTGGTGAAGACAAAGTGTCTAGTATAATACTTTTTATTTCTAATCTTTTGCACTTTTTATTTGGTTTTGTATTAATGACTTTAATAACTAGTTACTTATGTTGAAGGTGATCTTTCCTTATCGTTTGTCCGTGGTGTCTTGGCATTATTTTACTGTCTATATAAAATAAAGGATTTTCACCATTCATATCTCCACGGTCTATATGGAGGTATGTTGGCTACCTGGTCGGGGGTTAAGGGAACGGTTTGGTAAAGGTCTTGCCATTGTTCAGCGTTTAGAGGTCCTGCAATGGACCTGGGTCAAATTTAGTAGGACCTCCTTCAATACTTCACGGTATTGGATGGCGGGGGTCCAAACTCTTTGATCCCCTCATAAGTTAACTACTATTAATACTATAACCCGGCTATTTAGGACTGTATCCCTGCTGACTCAGACTACTTAGCCGAGGGTAACGTCACCGCCAAAAGCGGGGCCTACCACAATACTGCATTAATAACTTAATTCATTATCTTCCAATAATCCACCCTTTTAGGATTGTATCCCTGCTGACTCAAACTACTGGGGTGAGGGTAACGTCACCTTCAAAAGAGGGGCCTACTACAATAACTAAGATAATCTCTTAATTATGTGCAAAAGTGCGGAAATAATCAAAGGTTATACTAGATACGAGTCGGAACCAAGTGATTCATCTTGTCTATCTGTTTTTTCTTTTATTTTTATTTTCAGCATTTTAGTTAGTTTTTATATTTTCTTAGTTTAAAACATTTTTCTAAACTTTTATTTTGGTTAGACGTTGAGGATAAACCGGTACTAAAAGCTCTTGTGTCCTTGGACGACCTCGGTATCTTACCAACGCTATACTACACTCAACGATGGGTGCACTTGCCCATATGTGTGTTTAGTGTTAGTGAAATATCGTGTTTTATAAATTTAAAACTTGGCTAAAATAAGTGTTAAAAAGGGCTTAAAATATACACCTAAAATAAGTAACACTTCGCACGCATCAACAGGATTGGACTTCATTATTCCCAACGGAAGCTAATTGTCAAAGCTTGAACCAGATATCTCAGATTCTAGCATATCGAGAGGGGGAGTCTGTGAAAGGGGGAGTCTGGATCAACGGTCAAAGGGGAGTTTGAAGTTTAAAGTTTGCAGATAAAGATTGAAGAGAGTTTTTACAATGTTTGAAGAATGATAAAGACAAAGACTTGAAGCCAAAGACTTCATCAACATCCAAGGGGGAGTCTGTTGGTGCATTGAATGTCTGTTGATTACATCTTAATCAAGTCTTGTGTCTAGATAGTTTGAATGAACACACAATAAGGTTTAAATTAGGGTTTTTACATGTTTAACTTGTAGATTTCGCTTGAAAGTGTTCTTGTGTGATTCAAGCTAAATCAACACTGAAGATTTAGCTTGAAATGGTTCAAGCGAAATCAACAACTGATGATTTCGCTTCAAACTGATTCAAGCGAAATCAACAGGTTATAAATAGGTGTTGTGTGATTCATTTGTTAGAGACTTGGTCATTGTGTGTGAGACGAAATGCTGCCGGATTTGTATCAGAAAACATTGTATAAGCACGTAAATCAATCAGAAAAGAAAGATAAAAGGAAACTAGTTGTTATGACTTTGTTTATGTTGATTCCGCCTTCATATTCAAAGATGAATTGCCTTAACTGACGTTTCAAGGTCGTAGAACGGTCCAACAAGTGGTATCAGAGCTCAGGACGAGGAGTTCATACCATAGCAGCTTGATATTACCGGATTCTTTTCTTTCTACTCATTTCTTTTATACTTTTCTGATCTGAACGAGTTTCAACGGTCGAAATGGCCTGATTTTCGAGTATATTGTGTAAAACATAGTTTTAACAAAGCCTACAAAGATTCGGACTAAAATTCAGATTAAAACTTGTGAAAAATGTACTAAAACAGGATTTCGCTTGAAAGTGTTCGAAGTTAAAGGTCGATTTCGCTTGAAAATCAGAAGATTTCGCTTGAACAGTTCAAGCGAAATTGAGTTGTTAGATTTCGCTTGAATCATTGGAATTGCATTAGAGGATTTCGCTTGAAATAGTTCAAGCGAAATTGATTGGCTGTTGATTTCGCTTGAATCAGAACTGGTCTTAGATTTCGCTTGGAAAGTTCAAGCGAAATTGAATTGCTGGATTTCGCTTGACACACTTGGCAGATTTCGCTTGAGTGTAACTTTGTGATTTAGCTTGAACAGCTGAAGCGAAATTGTTCTTTTAGATTTCGCTTGAAAAATAGCTTATATCAGATTTCGCTTGAACTTGCTGCTTTTTCAAAACCTAAAATTTTTCTAAGTGTTTGTTGATTTTGCAGGAACATTCACAATGGATGATATTTTCTTGAACCCGTTTAGCGACATGTACGCGTTTGCTGGAGATTCCGGAAACAATGACACTTCGTCAAGCAATGTGAATCAGAATCCTCCAAAAGAGAAGAAAAAGGAAGCTTGGGAATCGGAAAGTGCTTTCGGAACGTTCAATAAACCTCCAAAGCTAATGGCTATTGAGGAATACAGTCGGTGGTCAAGAAAGTTTGAGGACTGGTTGATGGCATTTGCATTTCCTAGCTGGAAAAGTTTGAAAAATGGTTATGCAAATGGAAACAAAAATGGTGAAACTTTAAGAGCAGCTGAGGAGATTGAATCGTTTGTAGCTGAACAAAAGTGTGTGGCATTGTTATTTCAGTCAGTCCGGGAAGACATTATTGCCTTGATCGACTATTCAAATGCAAAAGATCTTTGGGAAAAGTTAGAAAAGAAATGTATAGGTAGTGAAGAAATTAAGAAAAACAAAAAGAAACTTCTTAGAAAAGAGTTTGATCTATTTGGATGTTTAAAGAACAAGTCAGTTTGTAAAATGATAGAAAGGTTTGGTCATCTGAAGCTGGAATTAGTAAGACATGATATCAAAATTCCTGAAGAAGATCTTATCGACAAATTGTTCGATTCGTTACCTGATGAAATGGATTGGAGATATTATGCGCTGATGCTGAAGAATACTATCAAAGAACCAGAAAAGTTGACATTAGATTTGCTGATTGAGAAACTCGAGAGTCACGAGTTGGAGTTGAAGAAGACATACAAAGTCAATCACTCATCTTACCAGCAGAATTTGGATTTGTATTATCCAAAAAGCATGATGCCAAAAGCAACTTCTCCAAAGACTGCGTATTCTGCTGAAAATGTGTCGACAGCCGGCAAAGAAAGTCAAAGCAATCAAAGCAGTGGAAGTCACAGTGGTTATCACAGTGGATCTTCATCTTCTGGAAATCATTCAGATGCAAAGAATCGTTTTCAATGTAACATCGCGATAGATTTGAAGAATGCTCAGAACTTTGATGAGGAGTCGGCCAAGCAGCAGATGATCTTCCTAGCATCGGTGTTGGAATCATATGAAGGGCTAGTAGCTGGGAAGATAGGCAACACCAATCTGATGAAAGAAGATTATGATCAGATTGATCCGGAAGAAATGGAACTGATCGATATTCGTTGGGCTATGGCAAGTGCTGTTCGTCGAGCACAACGTTTTATGGAAATTACCGGAAGGAAGACAATTGGTGGTGCATCTACCAAGCTGGGGTTCGATAAGTCCAAGGTGACATGCTTCAAGTGTAAGCAGAAAGGTCACTTCAAACGAGAATGCCGAAACGCTTATACTGATGAGTCGGAGAATCCTTTCAGAGATGATTACTACAAGAAGGCAATCTATCATCAGAATAAATCCGAGCCGCCTAGATTGAAGCAGGTTGAAGACAACAGAGAGAAATCTAGAGCTCTTGCGGTGATTTACGATGATGAGGGTTATGATTGGAGTCAAGAGGTTCTACCAGAAGAAGATGCGGTTGGTTACGCATTCATGGCGAAAAATGACGATCCTATTCCGTGGAAAGACGATCGAACTGAAGAGCAAAAATATCAATACAGAAAAATGATTGCTGAAAACAAAATAATTAGAATATCTCGTATCTTTTTGGAAGCGAGGAGAGCCAATAGATGGGATCCAGATAGAGAGTGTTATCTTGATGAGTATGGAAATATTGCAATTGATGATAGTACACTTGATATTGAAGCTATAATCCAGCAGTACAAAGATGATGAGTATTGGCAACACAAATGGTGGGGAACTCCAACCGAGAAAATGAAAGAAGAAGAGAAAGAGAGAAAAGAGAAAGAAGAGATCGAGAAAGCAAAGAAAGTTGATACTGGAGTTATTGACACAACGCAGGAGTTGACTGCTGAAAACCTCAGAAATATGGCTGACAAAGTGCTGGCTGCTAAGGCACTTGAGGTAGACTCTAACTCCATGTCTGAGTCAAAAAGCCAGGTCAGTTCAGATGTGTCAACAAATACGTCAGGTAAGAAAATCGATGGAAATGCTGATTGCAAAAATTGCAACAAAGAGTGCAAATTTTGTAGCACAGTCACGTATCTCAACGGGAAGAAAGTTGATGATCTGACAGCAAAGGTCAGAAGCGTTGAGAATCAGATTCTTGATCGTGACAAAACAGTTAAAGCTTCAACTGAACGGATAAGAGAATTAACTAGACAAATTGAAAATGATAAAATTGATCATGACAAAATTAAACAAGAAAATGAAAAGTTGATTCTTGAAAACCGTCAGATTTCTGAAAAATTTGAAAAACTCAAAAGCACAATGAAAGATTGTGATGATCGAAATGGTAAAACTTTTAAAGAAAATGAACATTTAAAAGCAGTGCTTAGAGTCAAAGAAGAATCAATCAACCAACAACTGGATGAAATCGCTAAATTGAAACTTAAAGTTCAAGAGGCTGTAATCGAAAACGAGCGAATCCAGTTGAAGCTTAACAGTTACAACTCCGCAAGCTTTGTGTTGCAACATATTATTCCCAAACCCATCGGGAAAGACAAAGCGGGCGAAGATGTGTATTGTGATGGAACTGGGGTGGGGTTTCATCAAGTTCCACCACCTTTTCTTGATAATTACACTAAAAAGCAGTCTGGGTTGGTTGAAATTGAGGAAGAAAGTGAAGTTAAACTTCCAGAGAACATTGATGTCACGTTTACATCTTCCAATGACGATAGTGTCCAAAATGATATTGTAAAAGGTGTTGTTGAAAATGTGCTAAAAATGGATAGTGACACTACTGAGGAAGATGGGTGTTTCTTGGACAAGTACATTCAGAAATCAAAATCCAAAAACAACTTAAGTGATGAACCGGGTCTTGTGATGTACAAGATGGCTGGATCTGATAAGTTGTATTCGGATTCTGAGTTTCCCATTGAGAATGTTAATATGAAAAAGTTGACAAATGTTTTCAAGTTAGTTGAAGTTGAGTTGTCAGAAGTGAACAGTTTGTGTCAAACAAAAAGGCAAATGAATTTTGAGAAAGATAAAGCTTATTACAAAAAGCCTGTTGTTCCACCACGTTTTTATAATAACAATCAAAACAATTGGTCGGGTGGTTATCGGGGTGGTAATAGTTATAAGAAGAAGAGTTTTAAAAACAAAAGATTTGCAGAAAAGAAGGTGTTTGTGAACGGTTCAAGTTCACTTTCTGATGAGGAAAATGAAAATTTTTCAAAATCAAATAAAGAGTTCTTTGAGAAGAGGGTCTCACAACCTCAGTCTGAAGGCACAAGTCAAGTTGTTGATACTCGTACATGTTTTAGATGTAACAAAGTTGGTCACATTGTAAGAAATTGCACCAACTCCAAGCCTAAGACTGAAGTTGTTGACAGATAAAAGAAGAAAATTGATGTGAAGGGTAAAGCACCAATCGTTGTTGAGAAAAAGAGTGTGAAAAATAACAACATCAAAGTGAAAAATGAACCTGTAAAGAAAGTGGTATCTAAAAACGACAAGTTTTATAAACAGGTTGCATTATCTCAACAAGTTTGGAAACCAAAAACTGAAATGAAAATTTCAACTTCTGAAGTGAAAAAGGCTGAAGAATCAATTTCGGTTGATTATGATGCAAATTTTCCACCTTTGAAGGCTGAAAATTTCAAAATTCAAGTTGCTAGAGTCAAGGTTACACCTAAGGATGATGAGGCCTGGGTGGACACCATGTTCGAATAAGCAGTTTGAATTGCCGGAGCTTCCTTGATCGCGAAGCATGAATCGGCATCTTTATTAAAGTTGGTTAATTTGAAGTTTGGTATGTGCAGGATCTTCCAAGAGCCATTTCAAGATGGATCATGGATAGTGGCGCATCTCGACATATGACAGGAAAAAGTGCATTGTTGTATGATGTGAGGAATATCAATGGTGGTTATGTGGGATTTGCAGGTCATGAAGGTGGTAGAATTTTTGGTGAAGGAACGTTATCCAATGGGATTGTAACGTTTGAGAGAGTTAACTACATCACTGAGCTGGAGAACAATCTGCTTAGTATCTCGCAGATTTGTGACAACATGTATACTACTCACTTCACTGATAAAGAATGTTTGATTTTGAAACCTGGTTTTGTTGTTCCTGAAGAATGGATTATCATGAGGGCACCTAGAGTGAATGATTTATATGTGTTAGATATGAGTGTAGCAACTACAACTACTGGTCAAGCACATTGTTTTGTTTCTAGAGCAACTGAGAAAGAATCGAGATTGTGGCACCGCAAGATGGGGCATATTCACATAAGGAAGATGAATCACTTGGTGCACAATGATTTGGTTTTGGGTGTTAATATCAAAGGTTTTCATCTGGAAGGGGAGTGCATTAGCTGCATCAAAGGCAAGCAGAAGAAAAAGTCACACCCTACAAAGCAAGTCAATTCAGTTTCGAGACCTCTGGAAAGACTTCACATGGATTTGTTTGGTCCGGTGAATGTTAAAAGTATTACAGGAGATTACTATTGTTTGGTCGTTACTGATGATTATTCCAGATTTTCGTGGGTTTCTTTCTTGAAGACGAAAGATGAAACATTTGACAGTTTGATGGGGCTGTTCAGGAAGATTGAGAATTTGTACCAAAGGCGTATTAAGAGAATTCGAAGTGATAATGGTACTGAATTCAAGAACAGTAAGATGGAAGAATTTTGTGATGAAAGAGGTATTTTGCATGAGTTTAGTGCTCCGTACACTCCGCAGCAGAATGGAGTCGCAGAACACAAAAACCGGACACAAATCGAGACGGCTAGAACTATGCTCGCAGATTCAAAGTTACCGATTAATTTTTGGGCTGAAGCTGTTTCCGCCGCATGCTATACGCTCAACAGGGTTCTCACTGTTAAAAAGTTCAACAAAACATGCTTTGAGCTAATCAATAATCGCAAACCGAATTTGAAGTATCTAGAACCGTTTGGGTCACCCTGTACGGTTATAGAGCCTCATGGAAAGTTTGGTCCGAAGAGCATTGAGGGAATTTTTGTTGGTTATGCAAATCCGATGCGACGTGTCTTCGTTCCAAGTGAGAAGTGGATTATTGAAGCTGCAAATGTTGAATGTCAAGGTTATTCTATGCCGCCACAGAATCCTGGTGATTCATGGCGTTATCATTATGACAAACTTTGGGATTCGTTTGACATGAGAGAAGAATCAGAGGATGATGAAGATTTCTTTGATGAGTTGGATATTTTGCGTGAGTATGAGTCGCAGCTAAGGTTCCCAGCTGAGTATTCGAGGAGACCACAGGAGACTTCAAATGATGATGAAGCAGGTCCAAGTAATGCTGGTGAACATGATGATGTCCAACAGAATGAAGTTGTTCAAGATAATCAGTCGGCTCAGAATGATAATCTAGAAGCTGAAAACATGCCAGTATTTGATCATGGTGATTCAGATTCTGAGGGGGAGCAAATTCAAATTTCAAGTCAATCAAACCAAGTTGGTGAACAAGATGCAGAACAGAATGTTACTAATCTGGAGGGAAATGTAGATGTTCCAAGCGAAGTGATGCCGCGGACTTTTTCATATCATCCAGAGGAGTTGATCATAGGAGAATTGCAGACAGGCGTTCGCACTCGAAATCAGATTGATAAAGGGCTTACATGTTTTTATACAAAAGTTGCTCCTTTGCAAACTGAATTCTCATTGAGTTGTTTTATCTCGCAGGTTGAGCCAAGAACTTACAAAGAGGCGCTTACTGAAGACTCTTGGGTCAATGCAATGCAGGAGGAACTTAGTCAATTCGAGAAATTGGGAGTGTGGAAGTTAGTTGATTTGCCGGATGGTCAGAGAAAGATTAACACCAAGTGGGTGTTCAAGTGTAAGAGGGACGATAGAGGAGTTGTTGTAAGGAACAAAGCTCGACTCGTTGTTCAGGGATTTAGTCAACAGGAGGGGATTGATTTTACCGAAGTCTATGCTCCTGTAGCACGACTAGAGGCAATCAGAATTTTCCTAGCATTTGGTCTTGGAAGAACTTTAAAGTTTATCAGTTTGATGTTAAATCGGCGTTTCTTTATGGGAAGGTTAAAGAGGAGGTTTATGTCGGTCAGCCACCGGGCTTCACCAATCCAATCCACAAAAACAAGGTTTACTTATTGGACAAAGCGCTGTATGGTTTACACCAGGCCCTGAGAGCCTGGTACGAGACTTTGTCTCAACACCTACTAGCCAACAAGTTCATTCATGGAAAAGTGGATGCCACTCTCTTCACTAAAGAGGTCGATGGTCATCTTCTGATAGTTCAGATTTATGTGGACGATATAATCTTTGGGTCGACAAATGAAAATCTATGCAAAGATTCTGAATCAGCGATGAAGCAAAAGTTTGAAATGTCATCAATGGGGGAGATGAAATTCTTTCTGGGTTTACAAGTTGAACAACTTCCTGAGGGAATTTTCATTCATCAGTCAAAGTATGTTCATGATATTCTAGAGAAATTTGGGATGTCAAGTTCTACTCCAGCTGCTACCCCACTTGCAACAAATCATGGGATTCACCCAGATCTCACCGGAGACAGGGCTGATGAAACGTTTTACCGTTCCATGATAGGTTCTTTAATGTACCTAACTGCTTCATGTCCTGATATCATGTACCCAACGTGCCTCGCAGCAAGATTTCAATCTAACCCGAGAGCATCGCATTTGATCATTGTGAAGAGGATATTGCGCTACCTGAAAGGAACTCCTTCATTGGGGTTGTGGTATCCTAGGAAAGGCGACTTTACACTCGAAGGGTATTCCGATTCGGATTTTGGATGCTGCAAAGTCAATTCAAAATCAACAACTGCAGGATGCCAGTTCTTTGGTCCTAGATTGGTTACCTGGCAGTGTAAGAAACAAACGTCTGTGGCGTTATCTACATGTGAAGCAGAGTATGTTTCTGCTAGCAGTTGCTGCTCTCAGATCTTGTGGATACAGCAACAGATGCGCGACTACGGTTTGCAGTTTCTTAACACACCTCTTTTTGTTGATAATGAGGCCGCTATAAATATAACAAAGAATCCAGTACATCACGCTAAAACTAAACACATAGAAATTCGTCATCACTTTATTCGTGATTGTTTTGAGAAAAAGCTGATACGAATTGAGAAAATCCACACTGACGAACAGAAAGCTGATTTACATACCAAAGCTTTTGATAAAAATCGGTTTAAATATTTGTTAAAACTGAATGGTATGAAGCTTCTTTCGGTGTCGGATGGAATTGTGGGCGTTGATGAGAGTACTGTTGCGGATGAAGACGAGAAACAATCTGCAATGGTTTGTCGATTTTTTACTTGTTTTGGTATTTAGGGGGAGTAGATATTTGTATATAGTTTATTTTCAGAAAATACAAAAACAGTAAAAAATGCAAAAATACAAAAACATGATAAAATCTGAAAAAGAGCTTGTGTTTATAGGGAAAATGATAGTACATCGGGTAGACGATTACAGTATGCTAAAGATTTGTAAAGTATAAATGAGTTAAACAGTCTCACTGATGATGTGTCGATAGGTTTTCGCACATTTAGTAGATTTATTCGGGATATAAACCTAAATTCAAACTTGTGAATTTCGTGGGGAACACTACTTGGATATATAGGTAACCCCTGAAATCTCGTTTGAAAGGTCTCATAATCTGATATACTAGGTCTTTATACTCAATGATGTCTGGGGTATTATTTCGGGACTTCTGCTGAACGGTGGTTCTGACCTAGTCCTTGGATAATGCTTTCTGCAATGCTTGAAACATAGCATTAAACCCTCAGCATGCTGATGAAACAATAAAATTGATAGTCGCTGCTGTTGTAAGCAAAAAGATCCTCTAAAGGGGACATACCGTAAAGTCGAAGCTGATATCTCTCTGCGTATACGGAAGTATCGACCTGAGATCCCTCGGCCCTCGCATACCTAATTTATATACAAATATCATTGTAGTATACTCACCTGTAAGACTGATTATTGGGATTCTGGATACGGGAGTATATTCAAGAGGTGGGACACATGAATGAGCTAAGTTCATAATTCATCTAAATCGTATCCTGAGTGAATTGAAATTTGTGTGAAAATTTAAGATGGATCAGTATATCGACAATCGAGGTGAATTGTTTAAGCCTGAGTATGAAATGAAGCTTAACGGTACTTGTAATTTTTCTGAAAAGCTGATATGATTCCCTGACACGCTCACCAAAAATATGTTTGTAAATAGTTTACTTTGTTTACTTTCTGCAATTTAAGTTTTCTGTATTTCATTTCTTAGTTTAGATCACTTTGATAAAATCCAAAAAGATTTTATTTCTGCTTTATTTTCTGACAAACCAAAGTGGAGAGTTGATTGTTGGATTCTCAGATGATTGAAGCAGATGCAGGAGATTCTGGACTGAAGAATGAGGAGAGCTTACTTTGATAAAGTTTGAATTGTTTGAAAAGTAAAAAACAAGTTCATTAGTTTGATACTTGTTATTTTCAAAAATGTGCAAATTGGTTGAAAATTGTTGTTTTAAAATCAGTATTGTTTCGTCAAAAGATCAACCAAGGTCATTAATTTTGGACTTGGTAGATTAATCAAGTGATCAGGATCATTAACTTGGACCTGAATACTTGAGTGGATTGTTAAAACTGATTGAGTTTGTGAGTTATTGTTGAAAAGATAGTTTGTAATGTTTGTTGGTTGAGTAACAGGTTTGGACTTCATTATTCCCAACGGAAGCTAAATGTCAAAGCTTGAACCAGATATCTCAGATTCTAGCATATCGAGAGGGGGAGTCTGTGAAAGGGGGAGTCTGGATCAACGGTCAAAGGGAAGATTGAAGTTTAAAGTTTGAAGATAAAGATTAAAGAGAGTTCTTACAATGTTTGAAGAATGATAAAGACAAAGACTTGAAGCCAAAGACTTCATCAAAGATGAACTGCCTTAACTGACGTTTCAAGGCCGTAGAACGGTCCAACAGAGTGCCAGTAACGAAAACTTATAGAAGGTGGACACGGGGGCGTGTTGGCTGGACATGACCCCGTGTCTGGCAAAGGTCTGCCGAATTAAACAAATAGCAGGTCTGGGGCAATGGGCACGGGGGCGTGTAGGCTGGACACGACCCCGTGTGGACAATCTGCAAAGGTGAAAAACAGGTTTCTGGCTTCGTTTTTCCTGCTCCGGCTTTAGTAGTACTAATGTTTAGTACTCTAAGCCTCGTATGTACCTGTTTTATCAATAAACACTACACCAAACCATAGCAAGCATCCTAAATTACCATCATTCAACATCCACATTACCAAGTTAAAAAGAAAAACAAATGCAGAAAATAAAAGAGTTAAAGGAAAGTAAATTGTTCAACACACGACACGTAGGCCGGAAATTGTTCAAGATAAAAGAGGGTTAACCTGTGGGATCACCAACCAGCTGTTCCTACCTCCACTCCTTCTGCCTAGTCCATATCCTCGTCCTCATCGTCATCACTTCCTCCTCCGTGCCCCGCCATGTACCCCCGGATATTCCCAATGTCATCCAGAATGTCGGATATGTTTCTCTCAATTGCTCCGACCCGGGTGTACGTGTTACTCGCCATGTTATAGGTGTTCCTGGTGCACATGAGGTTTTCCTGCAACAAATCATGTAAACTTTGGAAGTTAGGAAAACCGCCTCCTTGTGAGGAGGATTGGCCCGGATCACCGTGGGGATGGTATTGGTAATGAGGAGGTTGTTGAAACTGTGGAGCGTGAAGGACGAGTGCCTCTTGCGGGTTCCATGCATGCCCTTGGACTCTTTGGAAGCTAACCGACCCGTCTTTGGCTTCGTAAATCAGGTTCATGGAGCGGCAAATGTGTATGTCCACTCTTCCCGACCATGGGCTCTTTTGGAAGGACCTGGGCATGTTCACGAAGCGCTTGAAGAGAAGGTATATCCACCCCCCGAAGAAGATAGGGGTTGGTGGAGTAGCAAGCCGGTTCCAATGCATGTTGCGGAGCAGGAGGTACGAAACATCGAGGTGTCTGCGGTTATGAATGCAATGAAGGACCACCAGATCTCTCAACCCAACAATATAACAACCCTCATTAAAAATTACTAATTCTTATGATTTATTGTCCACTAGGAAACCCTAATTGAGACCCCCAAGTGATTTTGTATAAACCCTAAAAATTTCAGAACAATCAGAATCAGGATCAGGGCCCCTAAAACTCAGGGGGGTATTCCCTAGTTACGATTATCCTAATAATTTGCTGTCAAAAACGAATTTTGACAAAACGCTGACTCACCTGAGCTACAAACACACGGGGCTACCCTATAATAGGGTGGTGCCCCTCGCGTCACACGACGCCTCGACGTGGAACCCTTGCGTCACGCGAGGGTGTCAAATTTTAAGTATAAATAGAGGGGTGTGGGACTTGCATTTTGGCGTTGGAACGACACTAAAACTCAATACGCACACTGAGTTATAGTCTGTTTATTACAAAACACACACACACAGCACGAAACGCTGCCGCAAAACATGGTAATAACTCGATTGCTGCTATGATTCAATGTCCGATCGATAGAAATCAATCCAATGGATGTTTAAGTGCTGCTCAAATTGGGTTTATACTTTGTCATTCGTCGTGAATTCGATGGATGTTTAAGTATTGCACTTTGTCATTCGTTATGAAGGTTTCAATCTCGTGATTTATCGTAAATGCTGTATTAGTTACTAACCTAGTTCGTGTGCATTGTTATTTAAATTAGGTTATCAGGCTAATTAGTAGGCTAAACTCTGCCCGTGTAAATCTGCAATGTGAGTCATTCTCTTTTTATCAAATTTGATTTCAAAAATCATGTTTGCTTTCAAGGTTATAATTACAGGGATTAAGTCTTTGTAGTCTCCAAATTACAGCCGGTATGTGGGGTTTTGTATACATTACTTGATAACCGTCACCATTGGACAACGGGTTAGCCAAAGGGTGATATGACCATAATCATAGACACCATTGGACAACGAGATAGCCAATAGGTGGTCGAGTGATAAATACCGTGGGTAGATGGTTGATATGTATAAACATTGTAATCGCTCTTAATACTGTAAATTATAACAACACGTCGTTTTTAGTAAAAAGAATGATTCACCGGTATTTCCCCGCTGACAAAACCTTTTTCAAACATGTTTCAGGTGATCTGTTGTGATCCAGGAAAAGTGCCATGAAGCACTACAAGCTTAAGGAAGTGGCTCAAAATAAATAAAGAAACATGTTTTGTAAAATAAAGATTTCCCAGTGAAATCCCCTTATTGTAAACTACCGGGGTTTTATTCCGAATTAAGAAATAAAATAATTGGGCAATTACAGTTTTAAAAAAGATCCTGCTAAAATCTTCCGCTGTCAACTCAATTAAATAAATACCACGGGATTTTCTGTCCCGCGGCTCCTGAACCGGGTCAAACCGGGTCGGGGGCCGTGACAAACAACGCCACAACTGTCATGCCTTTGGCTAAGATAGTAAGTGAGGACCCTATGGATGTAACGGTAAAGTGGGTCCCTGTAACAACCCTCATTAAAATTACCATTTCTTATCTTATTTTACGTAATAGGAAACCCTAATTGAGACCCCCAAGTGATACTGCATGACCCCTAAAATTTTCAGAACAATCGGAATCAGAATCAGGGCCCCTAAAACTCAGGGGGGTATTCCCTAGTCGGTAATATCCTTACAGTTTTACGTGGAAATCGAATTTTAACAAACGGTCAACTCAGCTAAGCTAGTAACAGACGTGGCTACCCTATGCTAAAAGTGACCTCTCGCGCCACGCGAGAGCCTCTCGTGACACGCGGGCGCGCCGTTTTTCCAGTATAAATCCCAGGCATTGGCACTTGAAATTTGGCGTTGGTTCGACGTTAAAATTCGATTCATACACTGAGATATCATCTGATTACTCCAAAAACACACACAACACGAAATTCTTCCGCGATAACAGGGTAATAACTCGATCACTGCTACGATTTAATGTCCGATCGATAAAAACCAATCCAATGGATGTTTAAGTGCTGCTCAAACTTGGGTTATACTTTGTCATTCGTCGTAAATTCGATGGATGTTTAAGTATCGCACTTTGTCATTCATTGTGAAGGTTTTGATCTCGTGTGTTGTCGTAAAAGTTGGATTAAAGTTACTAACCTAGTTTTCGTGTGCATTGTTATTTGAATTAGGTTAACATGCTTATCGGTAGGCTAGACTCTGCCCGTTTAAATCTGCAATGTGAGTCATTCTCTTTTTACTAAATTGCTTTCAAAACCCTAAATGTTTTCAAGGTTATAATTACTGGGATTAAGTCTTTGTAGTCTTCAATTACTGCCGGTATGTGGGGTTTTGTATACATTACTTGTTTCCCGTCACCATGAGTTAGCCAATGGGTGATCTGACCATAGTAATAGATATAGCCAATGTTTTGTAAAATAAAGATTTCCCAGTGAAATCCCCTTATTGTAAACTATCGGGGTTTTATTCCGAATTATGAAATAAAATAATCGGGCAATTACAGTTTTAAAGTGATCCTGCTAAAATCTTCCGCTGTCAACTCAATTAAATAAATACCACGGGATTTTCTGTCCCGCGGCTCCCGAACCGGGTCAAACCGGGCCGGGGGCCGTGACAGAAAAAGGTGGTATCAGAGCCACTGATTTAAGCCAATTAAGTATTTAGAAATACTTAATTTTTTCTAATTGCCATTCTATGATTATGTGTTTTTGTGTTATTTGATTATTTGTTAGTATACAGTATGGGTAAGCAAAGACTTTCGGATATCTACCATAAATTAGATACTTCAACGAAAGAAAAAGGAACTTCATCCTCAAAATACCCAACAGATAATGAGGAAGGAATATTTGTGCGAAAGGCACAATATGAGGAACCACTTTCTCCTAATAAAAGAAGTTTGATTATTAGGAAAAGTCAGGAGAAAATAAAGAAATCACAACCAAAAGAAATGAGAGTTAATCAGAAAACCCAAGAACTAGGCAGTAACCCACCATGGGAAGACAAGTTAGATGAAAAATGGGCAGATCTCTATATGCTAGCCACTGTAGCAGTAAATGCAAATCTTTAAATACCCTGACTCAGTTCTAGCACCCTTATCACCTACAAGCCAGAAACTCCAGTAAATAAATATGTTTACAATAAACCCTAGTATGTTTTAATTTTCAGTTGTCCTTTGTATTAAATTAGTCACACGGTATGCAATAATACTTGAGGGTTATCTGTGAAATTTTGTTATAAAATTTTAACTTAGTATTTTTGCATATATGCTAAACAGCATGAATGAGTTATCTGAAGCCCTTCAGAATCTCAATCTCTATCCGGTGAAAGTAGAAGTTTCCAAAGACTTTACTGGTTACATACCCGATGTGGAAGAACCTATGGAATTCCACGCTCCATCTATGGAAAAACCAAAGCCTAAGAAAAGGAGAAGATTCGTAGGCTGGAGGCGTGTACGCAGAAGGAAGCCAGCAACTAGAAAGGTTCCCAAAATAGAGAATCCCATAGATAAAGGAAAAGGAATTGCAATCGGGGAAGGTTCTAGGAAAGTGGAAATGGAAATTGGGGAAAGTTCTAAACAAGTCGAGGAGTTGCCATTACAAGAGGAGTTGGATCGCATATTGGCAAGCTGTGATATCATTAGACCTATCAATACCAACCTTTACCCTTATCCTGCCGAAACTCAACTTCCAATAAATTTGGAACCAGCCATCCCAGAACCTTTAATCCATACCCAACCTTTAGGAGAAATGGACGAATGGTGGACCAACGACTGACAGTTTCAAAACCTCCTAAATAACCCTTATACCTTTTTCCCTCAGTTCGACCCAGAACCTATACCAAACCCACCAATGAGCAATGAAAATTTAGCTGAACTCTGCCATTTTGGCGAGGAGCTGATAGGTGCAGGGAATAGGATTCGGGATGTGGGAGAGCAAATCTCTTGGAAGTACGACGAGAGGGAGCGTCGTTTCTAAAAATATCAGCAGAAGGGATGGTGTGAGAACGTAACTGTGATTGTATAATAATAATAATAATAATAATAATAATAGTAATAAAAATATATAATCATGTAAAATAAAAATAAAACTTTGTAACATAACAGTGTGTACGGATGCATAATATGATATATAAAAAGGGAAATCGAGGAATCGATAATTTTGGATATATATATGTGTATTGTGAAATTTGTATGATTGTTTTGTGTATAATTGTTATTTACTCTATACTAATAAATTATAATTATCAGATGGAAAACGCTAATAATGAACCAGTTAATGAGGTTAACCAATCTGAGCAACACCAGGAGGATCAATTTATGACTAAGCAAGATATAGAAAATATTGTTGCTCAAGGAATAGCCAATGCTATTCCAGCAATCCTTGCTGCTGCCCAGAAACCTGTTGAACCTCAACAAATCATTCCTAGTAAACGTACCTAAGAAGATAACTTCAGTAATAGTGTAAACGGAGGCGGCAACCATACTAATCATGATAATGATCCACGGCAGGCCCCACTCCCTAAGAAAATGAAAGCTGCAACGCCTGGTTGCACTTACAAAGAATTCCTTGCTTGTAAACCAGCTAAATTTGCAGGCAATGAAGGGGAAACTGCAGCACTACGTTGGTTAGAGAAGACCGAAGCAGTAATTATGATTAGTAAATGTGCTGAAGAATACAAGGTTATGTATGCGTCACATCTTTTTAAAGAAGGGGCGCTAGAATGGTGGAATACGGTACTTCAAGCCAAAGGAAGAAATACGGCCTATGCCATGAGTTGGGAAGAATTTAAGCAATTAATAGAAAGAAAATTCTGCCCCGAATATGAAAAGGAACAAATGGCGAATAAGTTCCTGAACAATCGAATGATGGGTTTAGACTGTCGAGGATATACTTCGATATTCTTCGAATATGCTAGAGTAGTACCAACACTGGCTTCGCCAGAACCGGTACTTATTTCTCGCTATATTTGGGGATTGATTAGCGAAATCCGTAATATCATTAAAGCTGCGAGACCTCGCACTATTGACGATTCGGTAGAATTAGCTAACACTCTGACTGACGAGCTGGTACGCACAAGAGATGAAAATCGGAAGAAGGAATTAGCTCAGAAAATTACCCAAGGATTTCGTGTGGGTAATAATAGCAACTTCAAGAAGAAAGGAACCGGGCAATCCTCAACTCCGCCGTTCTGCAGGAATTGCAGAAAGAAACATTTTGGAAAATGCAGAGTAACCTGCAGCTTTTGCAAAGTTGTAGGACATCGTGAAGAAGACTGCAGAAAGAAAACAAGGGTCTGCTATAACTGTGGAGAAGCTGGGCATTTTAAACCAGAATGCCCTAAATTGGTTAAACCAACAGACAATAAAGCCAAACCGACCGATGGAGCTACTAAGAAGAATGTTTGAGCATTCCAATTAACTACTCAAGAAGCAGAACTCATTCCCGATGTGATAGCTGGTACGTTCCTAGTTCACAACGTGTATGCAAAAGTATTATTTGACTCTGGTGCAAACCAAAGTTTTATCAATACTTCATTCTGCCAAGCTCTTAATTTACCTTTGACCAACCTTAGGCAAATTTTTACAGTCGAAACGGCAGATGGGAATTTTGTTAACATAGATAAGGTTTTGCAAAAAGAAAATATAGAACTTTCAGGTCATAAATTTCATGCAAACCTATTACCAATGAATTTAGTTGGATTCGATGTCGTGTTAGGAATGGATTGGTTAGTAGCCAACCATGCTCGAATCCTTTGTGATAAAAATTCTATAGAGATTCAGGTACCCACCGGAGAAGTAATCGTGATTACAGGAGATAAGTCACATAAACCCATGAAGTTCATTTCAGTAATGAAAGTTGCTAGTTATGAACAAAAGCAAGGAATAGTATATATGATTTCAGTAATCATTAGTACTAAAGATAAAGAACTTAAGAAGATTCCTGTAGTCTCAGAGTACCCAGATGTATTCCCAGAAGAACTCCTGGGATTACCACGCAACAGGGAAGTAGAATTTAGGATTCATCTAATTCCTGGAACTACACCGATAGCCAAGGCACCTTATCGGTTAGCACCCACAGAAATGTTAGAATGATTCACCGGTATTTCCTCGCTGACAAAACCTTTTTCAAACATGTTTTAGGTGATCTGTTGTGATCCAGGAAAAGTGCCGCGAAGCACTATAAGCTTAAGGAAGTGGCTCAAAATAAATAAAGAAACATATTTTGTAAAATAAAGATTTCCCAGTGAAATCCCCTTATTGTAAACTACCGGGGTTTTATTCCAAATTATGAAATAAAATAATCGAGCAATTACAGTTTTAAAAAGATCCTGCTAAAATCTTCCGCTGTCAACTCAATTAAATAAATACCACGGGATTTTCTGTCCCGCGGCTCCTGAACCGGGTCAAACCGGACCGGGGGCCGTGACAAACAACGCCACTACTGTCATGCCTTTGGCTAAGAGAGTAAGTGAGGACCCTATGGATGTAACGGTAAAGTGGGTCCCTGTAACAACCCTCATTAAAATTACCATTTCTTATCTTATTTTACCTAATAGGAAACCCTAATTGAGACCCCCAAGTGATACTGCATGACCCCTAAAAATTTCAGAACAATCGGAATCAGGATCAGGGCCCCTAAAACTCAGGGGGGTATTCCCTAGTCGGTAATATCCTTACAGTTTTACGTGGAAATCGAATTTTAACGAACGGTCAACTCAGCTAAGCTAGTAACAGACGTGGCTACCCTATGCTAAAAGTGACCTCTCGCGCCACGCGAGAGACTCTCGTGACACGAGGGCGCACCTTTTTTCCAGTATAAATCCCAGGCATTGGCACTTGAAATTTGGCGTTGGTTCGACGTTAAAATTCGATTCATACACTGAGATATCGTCTGATTACTCCAAAAACACACACAACACGAAATTCTGCCGCGATAACAGGGTAATAACTCGATCATTGCTACGATTTAATGTCCGATCGATAAAAACCAATCCAATGGATGTTTAAGTGCTGCTCAAACTTGGGTTATACTTTGTCATTCGTCGTAAATTCGATGGATGTTTAAGTATCGCACTTTGTCATTCATTGTGAAGGTTTTGATCTCGTGTGTTGTCGTAAAAGTTGGATTAAAGTTACTAACCTAGTTTTCGTGTGCATTGTTATTTAAATTTGGTTAACAGGCTTATCAGTAGGCTAGACTCTGCCCGTTTAAATCTGCAATGTGAGTCATTCTCTTTTTACTAAATGGTTTTCAAAACCCTAAATGTTTTCAAGGTTATAATTACAGGGATTAAATCTTTGTAGTCTTCAATTACTGCCGGTATGTGGGGTTTTGTATACATTACTTGTTTCCCATCACCGTTGGACAACGAGTTAGCCAATGGGTGATCTGACCATAGTCACAGATATAGCCAATGTTTTGTAAAATAAAGATTTCCCAGTGAAATCCCCTTATTGTAAACTACCGGGGTTTTATTCCGAATTATGAAATAAAATAATCGGGCAATTACAGTTTTAAAAAGATCCTGCTAAAATCTTCCGCTGTCAACTCAATTAAATAAATACGACGGGATTTTCTGTCCCGCGGCTCCTGAACCGGGTCAAACCGGGCCGGGGGCCGTGACAGAAAAAGGTGGTATCAGAGCCACTGATTTAAGCCAATTAAGTATTTAGAAATACTTAATTTTTCTGCTTGCCATCCTGTGCTTATGCGTTTTTGTGTTATTTGACTATTTCTTAGTTTACAGTATGGGTAAGCAAAGAATTTCGGACATCTATCGTCAATTAGATAGTTCATCAAAAGATAAGGAAACTTCATTTCAATCAAATTCCTCAAGATACTCAGCAGATACTGAGGAAGGAATATTTGTTCGTAAGACACAATTTGAGAAACCACTTACCATTAAGAAAAGGAGTTGGATTATTAGAAAAAGTTAAGAGAAAATAAAGAAGTCACAACCAAAAGGAGTGATGGTTAATAAAGAAACTCAGGAAATATGCAATAACCCACTGTGGGAAAATGAATTAGATGAACAATGGGCAAATCTCTATATGTTAGCCACTACAGCAGTAAATGTTAACTTTTAATTTAGTTAAACTGCCAACACCCTGACCCAGTACTAGCACCCATATCATCTATAAGCCAGAAACTTTAAAGAAACTTTGCCTATTAGATAAACAACTTAGTAAGAGAAGATAGATAAACCTTATATAAAGGCATGTTGAACATAATAAATTATGAATGCACAACCCCTAGTATATATTGAATTTCAGTTGTAATTTGTAATAAACATATATATATACAAAATTCGCAATGTTTGCAATTTTTCTATTTGAACAATGATACTTGAATGGTTATACTAAATATTCGCCTGTGAAAATTTTACTTACAAAATTTTAACCTAGAATTTTGTGTGTTTCCTTCATATATGCTAAACAGCATGAATGAGTTGTCTGAAGCTCTTTAGAATCTCAATCTTTATTCGGTGAATGTGGAAGTCTCCAGAGACTTTACCGGTTATTGTGCCGACACTGATGAACCTATGGAATTTCAAGCCCAACCTCCGGAGAAACCCAAACCGAGAAAGAAAAGAAGATTCGTGGGCTGGAGGCGTGTACGCAGGAAGAAACCAGTGGTACGGAAAGTGATAAAGACTGAAGATCCCAAAGATAAAGGCAAGGGAATTGAGATTGGAGAAAGTTCCAGGCAAGACCAAGAAATGCCATCTTGGGAAGAGCTGGATCATAAACTGGCACTGAGTGACCTCATCGGACCTCCCGGTGAAAACCTCTTTAATTACCCAGCGGAAGCACAACTTCCAGTTGATCTAGAGCCTGAGATCCCAGATCCTATTATCCACACCCAACCCCTACCAGCAGAGCTAGATGAGTGGTGGACCACCGACTGGCAGTTTCAGAATCTCCTCAATAACCCTAATACCTTTTTCCCCCAGTTTGACCTGGAGCCTCCACTACACCCACCTATGAGCTTCGAGAACTTGGCTGAACTCCGCCACTATGGCAAGGAATTGGTGGACGCCGGAAATAGAATCCGGGAACTAGGGGAGAGGATATCCTGGAAATACGACGAGAGGGAACGTCGTTTCTGAAGTGCCAGCTAATAGGAATCGTATGTGGTTGTGGGAACGTGTGTTTAATAATAATACTATAATAATAAAAATATAATTATGTAAAATAACCAAAAATAAAACTTTTGTAAGATAACGGGTGTCTACTGAAGCATACTATAATATATAAAAACGGAAGTCGAAAAATCGACAATTTTGGCTAAATGTGTTGATGTGATTATGTGCGATTGTTTTATTATGCTTGGTTATTAAGTAAGTTGGTACTAATAACTTATATATATTAATTACCAGATGGAACACGCTGGTGATGAACAAGTTAACGAGGGTAACCAATCCGCGCAAAACCATGAAGATCAATTTCTGAATAGGCAAGATATCGAAAACATTGTTGCTCAGGGAATAGCCAATGCTATTCCAGCAATCCTTGCTGCTGCTCGAAATCCAGTTGAACCTCAACAAATTATTCCTAGCAAACGTACTCATGAAGATAACTTCAATAATAGCATAAATGGAGGCGGTAACATTAATAATAATGATAATGATGTACTGCAAGCCCCAATTCTCAAAAGAATGAAAGCTGCAACGACTGGTTGCACTTACAAGGAATTCCTTGCCTGTAAACTTGTTGAGTTCGCAGGCGATGAAGGGGCGACTGCGGCGCTGCGTTGGTTGGAGAAAACCGAGCAGTAATCAAAATAAGTAAATGTGCCGAGGAGGATAAATTCATGTATGCTTCTCACCTTTTCAAGGAAGAAGCATTAAAATGGTGGAATACAGTGTTACAAGCTAAGGGAAGTGACATGGCCTATGCCATGAGTTGGGAGGAGTTTAAGCATCTGGTGGAAAGAAAATTCTGCCCTGAATATGAAAAGAGCAGATGGCGAATAAATTCCTGAGCCACCGAATGGTGAATGTTGATTGTAGAGGGTATACTTCAAAGTTTTTTGAATATGCTCGAATTGTGCCTACTCTGGCTTCGCCAGAACCGGTACTCATTTCTCGCTACATATGGGGTTTAATTAGCGAGATCCGTGATATTGTCAAGCTGCGAGACCCCGCACGATCGATGATGCGGTGGAATTGGCCAACACTTTGACAGACGGACTAGTGCGCACGCGAGAAGAAAATAGGAATAAGGAATTGGCTCAGAAAATTACCCAAGAATATCGTGTGGGTAATAATAGCAATTTCAAGAAAAGAGGAACTGGGTAATCTTCCACTCCGCCGTTCTACAGAAACTGCAAAAAGAAACATTTTGGAAAATGTAATGAACCCTGCAACTTCTGCAAAGCTATAGGACATCGTGAAGAGGACTGCAGAAAGAAAACACGGGTCTGCTATAACTATGGAGAAGCTGGGCATTTAAACCAGAATGCCCTAAGTTGGTCAGACCAGCAGATAACCAGGCTAAACCTGCAGAAGGAACTACCAAGAAAAACGTAAGAGCCTTCCAACTGACTACCCAGGAAGCCAAATTAATTCCTGATGTGATAGCTGGTACGTTCCTAGCTCACGACGTTTATGCAAAAGTATTATTTGACTCTGGTGCAAACCAAAGTTTTATAAATACTTCATTCTGCCAAGCTCTTAACTTACCCTTAACCAACCTTAGACAAATTTTTACGGTAGAAACGGCAGATGGGAATTCTGTTAACATCATGGTTGTAAAACAAGGTTTCCAAGGCCGAGTACTCTCCGAGTAGTCGCTACAAGGTAGGCTGCCGATGCGACTTTCTTCGACTCCGCCTAATTACTCGGAGTCGGTCAAACGAGGTCAACCTTGGCCAGAAATGGATCTAGTAGGTCAACTCGGGCCTAGTTTGACTTAAATAATAATAAAACATAATTTCTATAACTATAATATTAAGGAATGAATATCATTTTCACATATTTTGTTATAAATATTAGTAAATTTATGTTATTTGACATATATTTAATCTCCAAAAAGTAATTTCTTTATAATTTAACATGTCCGAGTACTCCCCGAGTACTCTCCGCCTAGACCGAGTACTCTCAACTCCTCGGTCGACCGACTAGGGAGCGCCTAGCGACTTTTGCAACCATGGTTAACATAGATAAGGTTTTGCAAAAAAGGAAAGATAGAACTTTTAGGCCATACATTCTCTGCAAACCTGTTACCTATGAATTTAGTTGGATTCGATATCGTATTAGGAATGGATTGATTAGTAGCCAACCATGCTCGAATTCTTTGTGATAAGAACTCCATAGAAATTCGTGCACCCACCGGAGAAGTAATCATGGTTACAGGAAATAAGCCGCAAAAACCCATGAAGTTCATTTCAGTAATGAAAGTTGCTAGTCATGAATGAAAGCAAGGAGTAGTGTATATGATTTCGGTAATCATTAGCACCAAGGGTAAGGAACTTAAGGAAATTCCTATAGTCTCAGAATACCCAGATGTATTCCCAGAAGAGTTACCAGGATTACCACAGGATAGGGAGGTAGAGTTTAGAATTCATTTGATTCCTGGAACTACACCCGTAGCAAAGGCACCTTATCGTCTAGCACCCACCGAAATGTTAGAACTGAAACAGCAATTAGATGAATTGCTCAGTAAAGGATTCATACAACCTAGTTCATCCCCTTAGGGAGCACCAGTGTTGTTCGTAAAGAAAAAGGATGGGTCGATGCGAATGTGTATCGATTATAGGGAACTGAATAAGGTTACAATTAAGAATCGATACCCATTACCTAGAATTGATGATCTCTTTGATCAACTCCAAGGAGCTAGATATTTTTCTAAGATAGATTTACACTCCGGATATCATCAGTTGAAGGTGCAAGAAGAAGACATACCTAAAACTGCTTTCAGAACTAGGTATGGTCATTACGAGTTTACAGTCATGCCCTTTGGACTAACAAATGCTCCTGCAACATTTATGGACATGATGAATAGGATCTGTAAACCATATATGGACAAATTCGTAATTGTCTTCATTGACGATATACTTATTTATTCCAAAAGTCAGGACGAGAATTGTAAGCACCTGCATGCACTGTTAACTTTGTTAAGAAAAGAAAAGCTTTATGTCAAATTCTCGAAGTGTGAATTTTGGCTGCAGGAGGTACAATTTTTAGGTCACGTGGTGAATCATGAAGGTATTCACGTAGATCCTGCTAAAATAGAAGCGATCACCAAATGGAAGGTCCCGCAATCAGCTACAGAAGTTAGAAGTTTTCTAGGATTAGCTGGGTACTATAGGCGCTTTATTAAGAATTTTTCTAAGATAGCTGTGCCATTAACTAAGCTAACCTGTAAAACAGTTAAGTTTGAATGGGGACCTAAGTAAGAAGAGGCTTTTAGGATTTTGAAACAAAGGTTAACAAACACTGTGACACCCCAGGAAAATCAGGATAACAACGCAACTTAACTAGCTTCCTCAGTAACCACGCGCTAAATTTCGGGACGAAATTCTCTTAACAGGGGGAAAATGTGACAACCCTCATAATTCCATGTATTCCGTACAGTTTATTAATAATAATTAATGTGCTTGACGACTGTGTGGAATTACTTAACTGCTTTCTGATATCTGTGTTATGCTTACACGTATTTGTTAATATACTAATAGTGTACAGAAAGGTCACTAAATAGTCCGTTATATTTCCCTAAGTGTTAGAAAGTAAAAACGTTACAAAATATATATAAATAGGACACCTTACGAATTAATTAAGCACTTTAACGGAACAGTATCCAACCGAACAACCGGACTTAACCCGGAGAATAAAAATATTGACATCAACATTATTTTTATTTTTCTGAGCCAGTGAGGGTCCTCGAATACCCTAACACCCGTTATAAAACATAACACACTAGTAACTAATCTAGACACCTAATTAACATAACTAGTGCTTAATCAACTAGTTAAAATCGAACCATACCCCTCCCCCTTGTAACCGAATCGGTCCCATGTGGGGGACACACTCTTACATTGTTGATTATTTTAATGTTGGTTGTATAATATCTTAAGGACACATTATCTATTGGTTAATGAGGGAAGTGGTTTATAAGTAAACTCCTAGGGCAAGAACTTTCATTTTACTAATCACTCAACAACCAACCTTCTCTTTTCCTCCTTTGCTTGAGTTCGGCCAGCCCCAAACACCACAACCATCATCATCATTCAATCACTTGCAACCATTCTAAGAGCATCCAAAGGTGCAAGAGACCATACAACGAAGCTTGGTGTGTTCGGAAGCTCAAGGACCGCTCTTGTTTTCTTTTATCCACCACTTTTACGCCTTTGATCTTCCCTAGCCTCGAGCTAGTAGTAAGTGACTCTAAACATCTTTTTGATCTATTCTAAAGTGGTTAATAAGAGTTTCGTCGGTTGAAAATCACTAACATATAAGATCACCAACTAAAAGTCTACTAAAGTGATGAACAAGGTGGTTAATGGATGAATATTAGTGTAAATCATGTAGATGTTGTGTGATTATGATTATTGGTTGATTATCTGATGTTTTGCTGATTAATATTAATATGTGATGTTGTTGTGGTCACTAAACATGATTAACGGAATCAATCGAACACAAGTTAGTAAGTTAGAAAGTGAAAACAGAATTTGTCCCGGTTTTACAGCCAACTTCAGTTGGCTGTAAACAGGTCATAAACTCAACGAAAAACCGATATTTTGAATCTAAAATATGTTATTATGAAATACGGTTCTAATGGCACCGGAATCGTAATTTTTGGACATCGTTTACTATTTTTAATGTGTCGATTTGTAACAACAGCTTAAGCTGAATTTGGACAGCAATAAATGGGTGTCATACTTTCAGTCATAACCTGAGTTTTGTGATGAATCAGACCATGAAATTTGTACAGTAGATGACAACCGATGCATTTGTAATTACCCCACTGGAATTTCGTAAATCGGACGCTCGATGAATTTTTAATAAATTGTTCCGTGGACTGTGGTCAGAAATATATAAATCTGAGTTCAGTCCGGAATATGAATTTTTATAAAATATTGGTAATGAACTGGACCCCGATATTTTTAGGTTATAAAATTTGGAACGTTTAAGACATTCTTTAAAAATTTGGGAATTTTTGGAATAATTTAACTATTTTATTAAAATGTCCGAAAACAGCCGGTTCTGAATATAAATGTTGAAATGACATAAGTTGTGACTCGCGTGTCTAAATGTCGAGTATGCCATCTGTGAATGATCTAACATGTTATATATGTTATGTGCATTATCGTATGTTTGATTTTGAGTGGGGAATGGATGGGAAACTTAGATGGGCATAAACCGTTAAAGTGATGCATGTTGTGTGATAGATACGTGTAGGAACTTTGTGTTCTATTTGAAAACCACTAAATGACTAACTGGTAAATCATACTAGGACGTGATTGACCGACCTTGACTGTTAGCTATATTGAGAATCTAACCGAGCAAACCGAGGTGAGTTCACACTTTCTAAGGCATGGGATTCCCGGTGGTTGGGAATGGGTTAAAGAAATTAAAACGGGATCTACATATTCTCCTTGGGTAGGATATGTACGGCCATCCTCTATAGGCAGGATGCCATTATTAATCCTACGAATTCTCCTGGTGCAGAATACGTACGTTCGTCCTCCTTGGGTAGGACAACAACCTTAAAACTAGCTAGACAAAACTCTATCATGAAGTCCCTCAAATTATATCGACTTAATCGCTGAGGCCAATGGCGAGCGGGTCATTAGTTAATAGCGCTATTAGGTTTAACAAACCTCACACCGTGCCAGTCGGACGGACGTGTACTAATGGACTATGGCAGATTGTCAGTGATGATAGACACTGATATAGGGCACAACTTATTTGCGTAGCAGTCGATATCATACCGTCTAGTAGTTCAAACGGGGAAAGCCCCCACTGATTATGGTTATGGTTTGGGTAATGAAAAAGGAACTGGTTAAACATACTTTCAACTACGGGGTAACCCCCCACGGCAATTAAGCCAACGAAAGTCAAACCACGTTTTTCAGAAACAACTTAAAACTAAACAACCAAACGTGAACTCACTCAACTTTGTTGTTGACTAGTTGTTACATGCCTTACAGGTCGCTAGGTGCTTTTGGGAGCTTGCACGAGGAGAAGGTTGTTGTGGAATATGGGTTGTTATATCCCGTAATTAATAATTAACTTTATGAACTTGTGGAACTTATGTTTGAGTCTTAAAACTTATAAACTGTGAACTCATGTTTTGAACTCACGTTTTATGCTTCCGCTATTATCTTGAAATCGGTTACCTTCTTTAGGTCACCAATCGTATTGTAGTTGGTTTCATTTACTTAATTGTGTTGTTCAATATGATTGGTGGATCGATCCTGGTCACGTCACGCCTCCAAGAGGTGGTACTCCGCATGGTGGATTTTGGGGGTGTGACAAACACCCCAATTCTAGCTTTACCCGAAGGAACAGAAGTTTTGGAAGTATACTGTGATGCTTCAAAGCTAGGATTAGGATGTGTGTTAATGCAATGCAAGAAGGTAATTGCGTATGCCTCAAGGCAATTGAAAAAGCACGAGGAAAACTATACGACTCATGACTTAGAATTAGGATCGATAATTTTTGCCCTTAAGATTTGGAGACACTATCTGTATGGAAGTAAGTTTACAGTTTATACAGATCATAAAAGCTTAAAGTACATATTAGGGCAAAAAGTATTGAACATGAGGCAAAGAATATGGATGGAAATTCTAAGTGATTACGACTGTGATATTCAATATCACGAAGGAAAGGCAAATGTAGTTGCAGATGCCTTAAGTCGTAAGTATCATGAGAAACAGCGACGAGTTAGTGCTCTTAGATTAAGTTTACAATTAGACTTAATGGGGCAACTGAAGAATGTTCAAGAAACTACAATAAAGGATGATGTTGAAGGAATGAAAGGAAGAATAAAGGAATTAGAACAAGGAGTTGATGGAATTTGGAGATTCCATAAGAAGAGAATTTGGGTTCCTAAGCAAGGAGAATTAAGAAATAAGATCTTAGAGGAAGCCCATAAATCTAGGTATACCATGCACCCGGGAAATAATAAGATGTACCAAGATTTAAGAAATAATTTCTGGTGGATAAAAAGGAAAAATGATATAGCTAGATATGTTTCTAAGTGTCTTACTTGTTCACAAGTTAGGCAGAACACCAGAAACCTTCAGGATTACTTCAACAATTAGAAATGCCTGTATGGAAATGTGAACTTATAACTATGGACTTTGTTACTAAGTTGCCCAAAACCAGAAAAGGTAACGACGCAATTTGGGTAATTGTGGATCGATTAACCAAATCAACTCATTTTCTACCCATGAAAGAAACCTTTAGCATGGAAAGGTTAGCCAAGTTATACGTTGACGAAGTAGTATCCTTACATGGAGTTCGACTCTCCATCGTATCGGATAGAGATAGTCGCTTCACCTCACATTTTTGGACAAGTTTCCAAGAAGCCATGGGGACTAAACTGAACTTGAGCACTGCATATCATCCTCAAACAGACGGACAAAGTGAAAGGACGATCCAAACCATGGAAGACATGCTTAGGGCATGTGTGATAGATTTTGGTGGAAATTGGGATGACCACCTACCCTTAATTGAATTCTCCTATAATAATAGTTATCATGCAAGCATTGAAGCTGCCCCATTCGAAGCATTGTATGGACGAAAGTGCAGAACTCCAGTTTGCTGGGCAGAAATAGGAGAAAATCAGTTATCAGGTCCTGAAATTGTACAAGAAACTACCGACAAGATCACTCAAATCAAGGAAAGACTAAAGACGGCTCGAGATCGCCAGAAGAGTTATGCAGACAATCGACACAAGCCACTGGAATTTCAAGTCGGAGACAAGGTACTCTTGAAAATTTCTCCTTGGAAAGGAGTAGTTCGGTTCGGAAAGAAGGGAAAGTTAAGTCCAAGATACGTAGGACCATTCCCAATAATCCAACGAATAGGACCAGTTGCCTATCGTTTACAACTACCAGAAGAGCTAGCTGGGGTGCATGACGTGTTTCATGTATCCAACCTTAAGAAATGTTTATCTGACGAATCCCTGGTAGTACCTCTTCAAAGTGTAGAGGTAAATGAAAAGTTAAAATTTGTGGAGAAGCCACTGCAAATAGAAGACAGAAAGGTCAAGTTTCTCAAACACAAGCGACTAGTGCTGGTCAAAGTCAAATGGGATTCAAGGAGAGGACCTGTGTACACTTGGGAGCTGGAGTCGGAGATGAAGCGAAAGTATCCCTACTTGTTCCAGTAAATCTCGAGGACGAGATTTTTATGAGGTGGGGAGGAAGTAACAACCCTCATTAAAATTACCATTTCTTATCTTATTTTACCTAATAGGAAACCCTAATTGAGACCCCCCAAGTGATACTGCATGACCCCTAAAATTTTCAGAACAATCGGAATCAGGATCAGGGCCCCTAAAACTCAGGGGGGTATTCCCTAGTCGGTAATATCCTTACAGTTTTACGTGGAAATCGAATTTTAACGAACGGTCAACTCAGCTAAGCTAGTAACAGACGTGGCTACCCTATGCTAAAAGTGACCTCTCGTGCCACGCGAGAGCCTCTCGTGACACGCGGGCGCGCCGTTTTTCCAGTATAAATCCCAGGCATTGGCACTTGAAATTTGGCATTGGTTCGACGTTAAAATTTGATTCATACACTGAGATATCGTCTGATTACTCCAAAAACACACACAACACGAAATTCTGCCGCAATAACAGGGTAATAACTCGATCACTGCTACGATTTAATGTCCGATCGATAAAAACCAATCCAATGGATGTTTAAGTGCTGCTCAAACTTGGGTTATACTTTGTCATTCGTCGTAAATTCGATGGATGTTTAAGTATCGCACTTTGTCATTCATTGTGAAGGTTTTGATCTCGTGAGTTGTCGTAAAAGTTGGATTAAAGTTACTAACCTAGTTTTCGTGTGCATTGTTATTTGAATTAGGTTAACAAGCTTATCGGTAGGCTAGACTCTGCCCGTTTAAATCTGCAATGTGAGTCATTATCTTTTTACTAAATTGCTTTCAAAACCCTAAATGTTTTCAAGGTTATAATTACAGGGATTAAGTCTTTGTAGTCTTCAATTACTGTCGGTATGTGGGTTTTTGTATACATTACTTGTTTCCCATCACCATTGGACAACGAGTTAGCCAATGGGTAATCTTACCATAGTCACAGATATAGTCGAGTGACAAATACCGATTTGGGGTAATTGGTTGATATAAACAATGTAATCACCCTTAATACTGTATATTATAACAATGTGTCGTTTTGTGCAACTTGAATGACTCGCCAGTATTTCGCTGCTGATAAAACCTTTTTAAAACATATTTCAGGTGATCTGCTGTGATCAAGAAAAAAGTGTCACATAGCACTGCAAGCTTGAAGAAGTGGCTTAATAAAATAAAGAAACATGTTTTTGTAAAAGAGGGGTTTTCCAGCAAAATTCCCTTATTGTAAATTACGGGGTTTGTTCCTAATTATGAAATAAACTCGCCAGTATTTCCCTGCTGATAAAACCTTTTTAAAACATATTTCAGGTGATCTGCTGTGATCAAGAAAAAAGTGCCACATAGCACTGCAAGCTTGAAGAAGTGGCTTAATAAAATAAAGAAACATGTTTTTGTAAAAGAGGGGTTTTCCAGCAAAATTCCCTTATTGTAAATTACGGGGTTTGTTCCTAATTATGAAATAAAATAATCGGACATTTTCAAGTTTTAACGATCCTGTTAATAATTCCGCTGCCAAATTAAATAAATACCACGAGATTTCTGTCCCGCGGCTTCGGGACCGGGTCAAACCGGGCCGGGGGCCATGACAGTCCCTAAGCTTAGTGCTCTTAGTGCTGCTTGGGTTGTAGTGCCCTTCTCCAATTTGAGCCCAAGCGGCTTGGCGCTTGTTTTTATCCAATTCTCGCACCCCTCCGGTGTTCACTTCATTACCCGCATCTTCCTCAGCATACAACCCAACTATAGACCCAAACTGAGCCATCGATATCGAGTACTTAGTCCCCCCACATCGGAATTCCACCCCATCATTGTCAAATGGGTCGCACCTTGAATTGAACACGAATGTGCTATAGAACTCCAGATTGTACTCGTGGACCGAGCGAAGTCGAGTGGTTAGGGCGACTCTTAGTGGGCCTGTAACGAGGTTGTTAAACCGGTCAAGTTGGTTCACCAATGTCAGCAGATCCATGCATACTTGTCTCGGGTATTCTTCCGGTCTGGTTCGAAGCACATCGTATCTTGCTTTAGCGTCTTGCTCAGTTGCATTGAACCTTGTGAATTTCTTTGACATTTGAAAGAATACACCAAAAGTTAGCACGAACTAGTGAAAATTTCAGAAAAAACTGAAAACAGCAAGCTGGACACGGCCCCGTGTTCAGCGGACACGACCCCGTGTCCAAGCGTCTGTTACTCAAAATCTTCATTTTTCGACCCGGTCCCAAAAAATTGAAAATTTTTGGTCCAATAGGTGCGGTTTCCCCCGAAAATTAAACCCCAAGTGCCGTTTTTTCCAAAGCAAACCGTTTACCCCTTCAATTTTATCTTTTTCGGTTAAAAAACAAGGGTTTGGGGTTTTTGTGAGAAATCGGGCGAATCTATGAACAATACAAGTGGATTTACTTCCTATAACATGAATCTAAACTAATGCTAACAGATTTATGCAAAATTTTGAGGTTCGATTCGGATGAAGTTCAAGAACCCTAGATTTTTCCCCAAATTTTTGATGTTTTAACTACATGCAAATGCTTAATCTAACTACTAATGATGATAGAATCATACCTTGATGTTGTTAGAAGTAGAGGAGACGTCGAAAATCTGCGGAAAATCGCCTGAACCAGAGCGTTTTTGGGGAAACGGGGCATGTGGAATGAAGTAACTGTTATGAAAAAGGGGTTTTATCCCGACAGTCGCGCGGACACGGCCCCGTGTCCAGCGGACACGGCCTTGTACCGAGCAAAGTTGAATTTTTTTAAGTGCTCGTTTGAGTGCCCTCGTTTCCCAAACACTTGGCCAGAATACTTACCGATTTAGATGTCAACCCGTTTGTTCGTAACTTACCAGGTACGATGTTGATGCTTTCATTCTTCGACCGTTTGAAGCGAGATTTCTTCCTCTTCATCCTCAATAAATCCTTGATAGAGTGGCCATTGACTTTGAATGGAATTCCATTCCGAGATTTAATTTCTACTACACCGTGTGGGAAAATATGGGTGATAGAAAAAGGTCCTGACCACCTAGACTTTAATTTACCAGGAAATAGTCGAAGCCGTGAATTAAACAAAAGAACTTGGTCTCCTACTCGAAATTCATTAGGTTTAATTTGTTTGTCATGCAAGTTTTTCATTATTTCCTTATAAATTTCGGAGTTTGAGTATGCATAATTCCTAAGTTCGTCTAATTCATTTAACTGACAAAATCGATTTCTACCGGCAAATTCTAAATCTAAGTTTACATTTTTAATTGCCTAGTAGGCTTTGTGTGCTATTTCTACTGGCAAATGACAGCTTTTTCCATAGACTGGCTTATATGGGGTTGTACCTATTGTTGTTTTATAAGCAGTTCGAAATGCCCATAAAGCATCATCTAATTTATCTACCCATTCCTTTTTATTTAACGCTACGGTTTTTTCAAGTATTCGTTTTAAACCTCTATTAGTCACTTCGGCTTGTCTGTTTGTTTGAGGGTGATATGCTGTTGAGACCCTGTGATAGACTCCATATCTTGTTAAAAAAATTTCAAGTTGATGGTTGCAAAAATGGGTACCTCTATCACTTATTAATGCTTTAGGTGTTCCAAAACGAGAGAATAATTTTTTCAGAAATCTTACCACGACTCTTCCATCATTTGTTGGAAGTGCCTCGGCCTCGGCCCATTTAGACAAGTAATCTACTGCCACAAGTATATATTTGTTTCCTTTTGACGGTGGGAAAGGTCCCATAAAGTCGAGTCCCCACACATAAAAAATTTCACAAACAAGAATGCCATTTTGGGGCATTTTGTTTTTAGAAGAAATATTACCTGTTTTTTGGCAAGCATCACATGTTTTGACAAGACTTTGGGCGTCTTTGTAAATGGTTGGCCAATAAAACCCTGAATCAAATACCTTCCGTGCGGTACTAGCGGCACCATGATGTCCTCCGTATAGACCTTCATGACAATGACAGAGAATTCTTCTTGCTTCGCTACCATGTACGCATCGTCGGATAAGTTGGTCGGCACACATTTTGAAAAGATAAGGATCTTCCCAAAAATAATGCTTCACATTAGCAAAGAATTTATTTCTTTGATGATGTGGCCAACCTTTTGCGACTATACCGCTAGCTAGGTAGTTAGCATAGTCGGCGTACCATGGTTCTTCTCTGTATTCCACCATTTCTAGGGACACCGTTGGAAATTTTTCGTTGATTTGCTCGTCCCTGGTTGCCTCCAAAGCTGGGTCTTCTAAGCGCGAAAGATGATCTGCTGCGGTGTTTTCTGTTCCTCTTTTGTCCTTGATTTCAATATCAAATTCTTGGAGGAGTAAAATCCTCCGAATTAAACGTGGTTTTGCGTCCTGCTTTTTGAAGAGATATCAAATGGCTGCATGATCTGTATAGACTAATGTTATAGAAAGAACAAGATAAGAACGGAATTTATCAAAAGAAAATACCACAGCTAGTAATTCTTTTTCAGTTGTTGTGTAATTTTCTTATGCATCGTTAAGTGTTTTACTAGCATAATAAATTGGGTGAAAATGCTTTTCTTTTCTTTGTCCCAAGACAGCTCCAACCGCAAAGTCACTTGCATCATACATGATTTCGAAAGGAAATTTCCAATCAGGCGCTATCATGATAGGTGCATTGACTAGCATTTCCTTTAGGGTTAGAAATGCTTGATTGCAATCCTTGTCAAAGATGAAAGGGGCATCTTTTTCAAGTAATTTTGTTAGAGGCCTTGAAATTTTAGAAAAGTCTTTGATAAACCGCCTATAAAATCCTGCATGCCCTAGGAAACTTCTGATAGCTCTAACGGAGGATGGGGGTGGTAATCGAAAAATAGTGTCTATTTTGGCTCAATCAACCTCCATTCCTTCGCTTGAGATCTTGTGACCGAGTACTATTCCCTCCGTTACCATGAAATGGCATTTTCCCAATTAAGGGCGAGGTTAGTTTCCTCACATCGGGATAGCATTCGTTCAAGGTTATCGAGGCATTGGTCGTATGAATCCCCAAAGATAGAAAAGTCGTCCATGAAGACTTCCATTGTCTTTTCTATCATGTCATGGAAGATGGCTACCATGCAACGTTGGAGGGTTGCGGGGACATTACATAGGCAAAATGGCATGCGTCGATAAGCAAAAGTTCCATAGGGACATGTGAAGGTTGTCTTTTCTTGGTCTTCGGGAGCTATCGGGATTTGAAAGTAACCTGAAAAACCATCCAAGAAACAGTAAAATTTATGACCGGATAATCTTTCTAACATTTGATCAATGAAGGGCAAAGGAAAGTGATCCTTCCTTGTTGCTTCATTTAATCATCTATAATCTATACATACTCTCCATCCTGTGACAGTTCTCGTTGGTATTAATTCATTCTTTTCGTTAGTTATTACCGTCATACCTCCTTTCTTTGGAACTACTTGGACGGGACTTACCCAAGGACTATCGGAGATAGGATAAATAAGTCCGGCGTCAAGTAATTTGATGACTTCGTTTTTAACCACTTCTTGAACATTTGGATTTACTCGACGTTGTGGTTGTATTACCGATTTGTAGTCATCATTCATTAAAATTTTGTGCGTGCACATGGAAGGACTTATTCCTTTAATATCTACAAGCTTCCAAGCAATCGCATTTTTGTGTTTTCTCAAAAGATTAATTAATTTTTCTTTTTCTAAACTACTTAACTTAGACGAAATAATTACAGGTGTTTTACCATCTTTGTCTAGAAAAGCATATTCCAAACCTTTTGGAAGTTCTTTGAGCTCAAGAGGTGGGTCTTTAGGAGACTCCTTATTTGGTTGCTCACTTTGATCAAGAACTTTAAAAGTTTGTTCTATGGCGACCTCTTCTTCAACAAAGTGGTCAATCTTTTCACTTGTATCGGGTGGTTCATATCTTCAATTAGGGGGTCATTATTGTCGAATGGATATTTCATTGATCGCTCAAGATCGACACTCTTTTTAAATGCCCCTAATTGAATTGACATATTGTTGTACTTCCGGTTTTTCAAAGCTTCGTGAGTTTTTACAAAGGGTCGTCCCAACACTAGAGGAGCGTCATCAAGGATGACAAAGTCGGTTGGGATTACCATTTGATTTGTTTGAACCAAGACATCCTCAACTACACTGATTGATTTTATTATTTTCCGGTTAGATAGAAAAATGGGTATTTGAAGTGGAGAAAAATCACTAATACTTAATTTTTCGAAAATGTAGTTGGGCATTATGTTAACACAAAGATCTTTATCAATTGTGACATTACTAATAAATGAATTTTGAAAAAAACATGGAACCGGTGTAGTGTTGATTTCAAATGGGTCTTCTTTTATTAGCGAGGTTTGAACTTAACGCTTACCGTTTCGTCAATTTTAGTGTTAGTGTTTAACTCTTTTAAAAACTTAGCATGAGTTGAAACTAAACAATGATTTTCAAAAGAAGGTGACAAGAGATTAATTTCTTCAAAATTAGACTCTTCTTGAATTTTAACGTTGTCGGACTCACCTTTTTCGTTGTTTAACTCATGTGTCGGTTCTTCACTTATTTGTTCTTCCATTTTTACACTTTCAACTATCTCTTCTTTATTTAATTCTTCTCTTGAGCGGGACTCCTCTTCCCTTGCGCGAGATTCTTTTATGTAGCGCTCGATAGTTTTAAGGTGTTCTAATATCCTATCGGTCACTTCGGTGATAGAGTAAGGATCGGGATTTTCAAAGCTCGAATCCGGTTATTCGATCCTTTGTTCCTCATAATACCCATATGAAGTAGATGGTTCACACCATTGTTCTTCATTGTAAGCATATGATGGATAAGGGTCGTAATTTTGTTCTTCATAATACTCATATGAGGTGGGTCGTTCATGCCAAGGTTCCTCATAGTAAGCATATGAAGGCGGTGGCTCATATCTTGGTTCCTCAAAGTATGAGTAAGAAGGCTCATACCTTGGTTCATCAAAATATGAGTATGAGGGAGGAGGTTCATACCTTTGGTCTTCATAGGATGTGTATGAAGTTGATGGCTCGTACCTGGGTTCCTCATAGTAGGTGTATGAAGTGGATGGTTGATATAAGTTACAATATTGAACCGAGTGCGGGTCACCACAATTAGTGCAATAATTATTCCTATAATCATCCTCCTCATAGGTGTAGTTATAACCTCCTGAGTATTGATCCATAAGAATCACTCAGCAGACCACAACCAAGTCTCGAGACCAGAAAACAAAAATAAAAACGAAAACAGAGGCTGGACACGGCCCCGTGTTCAGTGGACACGGCCCCGTGTACAGAATCTGTATCTGGGCGTTTTAATTAAAGTTACTGATTTCGTTGAGCACGGGGCGTGTTCAGTGGACACGGCCCTGTGTTCAAGCACTGTATCTGGGTGTTTAATGAAAAATATGCAGCACGGCCTCGTGTTCAGTGGACACGGCCCGTGTTCGACTTATTGTAAATGCAAAACTAAACTAAAATGCAGAAAAATGTGCGCGCGTTTTGAAAAACTGATTAGGCCGTCGATTTTAAGCTTTCTTAAAATCTTTGTGTCCCCGGCAACGGCGCCAAAAACTTGATGTGCGTAAAGTGTGATAGGTATTTAAGTATATTTTAAGCCCTTTTTACACGTTAGTCAAGTTTTAAATTTATAAAGCACGATATTTTACTAACACCAAACACACATATGGGCAAGTGCACCCATCGTGAGCGTAGTATAGTATTGGCAAGATACCGAGGTCGTCCAAGGACACAAGCGCTTTTAGTACCGGTTTATCCTCAACGTCTAATCAAATCAAAAGTTAGAAAAAGGTTTTAAACAAGAAAAATAAAAACTAACTAAAAATGCTGAAAACTAAAATAAAAGAAAAAACAAATAGACTAGATGAATCACTTGGCTCTGACTCGTGTATAGTGTAACCTTTGATTATTTCCGCACTTTTGCACTTTTTAAGAGATTATCTTAGTTATTATAGTAGGCCCCTCTTTTGAAGGTGACGTTACCCTCAACCCAGTTGTTTAAGTCAGCAAGGATACAATCCTAAAGGGTCGGATTATTGAAAGATAATTAATTAAGTTATTAATGCATATTATGGTAGGCCCCTCTTTTGAAGGTGACGTTACCCTCGGCTAAGTAGTCTGAGTCAGCAGGGATACAGTCCTAAGTAGCCGGGTTAAAGTATTAATAGTAGCTTACATATGAGGGGATCAAAGAGTTTGGAGCCCCGCCATCCAATACCTGTGGGTATTGAAGGAGGTCCTACTAAATTTGACCTAGGTCCTTGCAGGATCTATACACTGAACAAGGCAAGACTCTTACCAAACCGTTCCCTTAACCCCCGACCAGGTAGCCAACATACCTCCATATAGACCGCGGAGATATGAATGGTGAAAATCTTTTATTTTATATAGACAGTAAAATAATGCCAAGACACCACGGACAAACGATAAGGAAGAATCACCTTTAACATAAGAAACTAGTTATTAAAGTCATTAATACATAACCAAGTAAAAAGTGCGAAAATATTAAAAATAAAAAGTATTACACTAGACACTTGTCTTCACCAAGTGATGTAAGAGACTTAGGCAAACATGACCTTTGATTGTCAAGAACTCTTACGATCAATCTTGGATCCCGAGACGACTCACACACTCTATGATGGACAATGGATGATGGTGGTGGATGATGGTGTTGTGATGGTGGTGGGTGGTGGGTGAAGTGTGAGAGAGGTGGTGTGCCAAGGGATGGTTTGCAAATGAGCCAAGCACCCCTATTTATAGGCTGAACAGTAGCTCGGGCACGGCCCCGTGTCCATTCTCTTCTCTTCCTGCATTAATTGTAGTTTGTCTGCATTAGTTGACCACGCTCCCGTGTCCACTGGGCACGCCCCCGTGTGCAGAAGCATATCTGTACTATCAAGATTTCCCCAGATTCTGCGAATCTTAGAGTTGACCACGGCCCCGTGTCCGCTGGGCACGCCCCCGTGGTGGGTGATAGAAGCTTCCATAGCTTTGTCTTTTATGCTGACATTTGGGCACGCCCCCGTGTTCACTGAGCACGGGGCGTGTTTAGCCTTCTGTCTTCTTAATTTTGCTTGGGAAGATGCTGTCGGGGGGTCGGGCATGCCACGTTTGTTCCTTTTCTTGTATTTATGTTAGATTTAGCTGTCTTTTTGCTTCTTTTGTTCATTTGAGCTCATTTAATCCTGAAAATACAAAAGGAAGACAAAAACACACTTTTTCCAACATTAGTACTAAAAAAGGGTTAGTTTTATGCCACAATTGATGTAATTTATATGTTGCATTTTGTGCACATCAATTACGTATATGAAAACTGTGCAAGAGTGTACGCACAGAAATAGCCAAAATGGCTAGATGACTTAAATGCCAATTAAATTCGCTCGATAAACTAAACGTTTTCGAACTAGCAGTTCGAACACCCATAGACGTCAAGCCAGTAGGTTATAAATGGGTGTCTTTAAATAAAAAGAAACGTAAAGAATGAGTTTTGCGATGTAAGGCATAATTTTCAACATAAAGATTTTTTTCCCAAATCCCAGTAGTTGATTATGTGGAAACGTATACCCCTGTAGTGGATGCGATAATCTTTAGATGTTTAAAAGGCCTCGCAATCTCAGAATGACTTCAAATAAAACTTATGGATGTCGTCACTGTATACATGCACGAGACAATTACAAATGACATCTGCATAAAATCCCTGAAGGATTAAAAATGCTCAAATCATTATTTAACAATAACCCCATATGCGTTATATAAATCTTAAAGGGACTGGTCCTATGTGGTATAATTGACTTGGTTGATACTTTGAAAAGAGGGGGTATAAGTTTGATAAAATGAGCTATATATACTTATCTAGATTTCACTCTTAATGTTCAGTGTAATTGGAGTTTACAGTGATGTTGTAAACACTATCGAAAGGAACTCTCAAACTATAAAGTGAAAATTCTGAAAAGATCTTTATACAATGTAGTTATTCTCGACCCACAGTTCGAGTATATCGTAGTTCCAATATATATGTACTATTTTTGCTCATCTATCAAAGTACATCCATAAGATGTTATATGGATAAAATTCATTTGTTGAGTACGCTAATGGTTGTCGAATTGCTTGACATATGGAAAGGATTTTATTGTCCCTAAGAAGAGGATGGATAAATAATTGGTCCAGAAGTACCATACTTAATTGCGAGCAGAACAATGGTGTATCTTATAAACAAGACGACACCTGATATTGCGTTCTTGATAGATGTATTGGCAAGATTACAGTTCCAATTTAATATGTTGCACTCCTTTTCCCTTTACTAAGTTTTTCTATTAGATTTTCTTAATAAGGTTTTTGATGAAGCAACATATAGCATCAATTTATCTTAGAGACACTGAAGTACCGACTTACCATCATCCTGGAGCATGTTGTTAATTATGTATAATGCGCAATGCACTCTTTTTCCCTTAGCTACGGTTTTGTCCCATTGGGTTTTTCCTAGCAAGTTTTTTAACGAGGCATAATTACAAAGCGTATTAAATGATATGGGATTCGAGACATGATATTTTTCATGAGAAAATATGGAGTCACAACTATCGGATTATGATAATGAAGAATATCTATTAGACCCCCACAAAGCTCAATCTCAATCTAAATATGTTACTAATGGAATTCAATGATTTCAACACATTTAAGACATGTGAAGACGGGAGTCAATAAAAGGAAGCCGAATTGTACTATTTGAAGACAGTGCAAGCTGAATCAAAAGAAGTTGAGTTGTACTATTTAAAGGCAATGCAACTTGAATCAAAAGAATCCTAAGCAAAGAAGACTACATCAAAGATCAAGTCAAGCGATTATTACTGAAGATTGAATTCCACAGACTAAGAGCTATATGTAAAATTGAGGGGGAGTAATATACATGTACTCTTTTTCCTTAACTAGGTTTTGTCCCACTGCGTTTTCTTAGTAAGGTTTTAATGAGGCAGTATAACTGATCCTAAAGTGTCAGTTAATATCGGTCTTGAAGAACCGAGCCAATATCTTCCAATGTATAATGTTGATAGTGTATAATATAAAATGTCTGAGGGGGAGTGTTATGAATGCAATCATTTTATGGCCCAACCCAATGTTTATGGGCTTTAGGCTTTTAGGGATTCTATTGTACTCGTTTATATATACGATGTATATGTCAGATGAATGGAATGATTGAATCAGTTTCTCTCTATTTCTCTCTTGTTTTATCACAATGACGTTATTTTTTGTGTTTTTGATTTCAGATGCGATATCTTGCCCCTCATTATTTTTTTCCTTTAGGTTGCGATATTGTGACAAACCAGACCGGTACTAAACAATTTGGGTTGCGATATTGTGACAAACTAGACCGGTACCAAACAATTTGGGTTGCGGTATTGTGACAAACTAGACCAGTACTAAACAATTGACCGTTTCGAAGCATAAGGAAGACCAATAGTTATTATTATTTAAACATTTTGAATTACCTATTGAAATGATATGGAGAAAACCACCAATTAAGGCGTTGATGTCATAAAGTTCAGCATTGACGGAAACGTATATACGATTTTAGGGTCGGCTTTGGGTCCGACCAAGGTGGGCGGCCGCCCAAGGCCCAATCACCAAAAGGGCCCGATGTCACACCCTGGCTTTGCGGAAGCGTGGTTATTTTGGTGTGACTTCTTAATACCATAGCTTAATCATAACAAGCTATATGAAATAAAAACCATGCAAGATCATCCATTAAAATTAGTTTGAAGAGTAAAGAACCACAACATTGTCTTAACGGATATCACATCCTAACAAACATAAACAGTGTTCAAAAGACACAACACTAACAAGAAATAAACACAGTTTAAGAACTGTGACTCGTCCAGGAAAAAGTCACATCCCTTAAACTCCGATGACCTCGAAACTACTGCAGCGGGAACACGTGTCATACCGCGCCAGATCCTTTAATTCCCTGAAATACATGTAAGTTGAAAAATCAACAATAATGTTGAGCGAGTTCATGTGTAAGTGAGTAAATAAACCTTTGTATGTATAAAAATCCTGGTATGTAGCAAATAAGGAAAAAGAGATCACCAATGGTTTGCAAGGCCATTGATATGTGTGAAGTGCAAGTAGCAAGACTCAAACCTAGCAGATTTATGCGTTGGGTACAAAGTCACCCCGAGGTCCGTTCTGTTTGGGCCTGGGGCTGGGCTCGCTACACCCAGATAGATCTACCGCTCCTGCCCCTCGGTCCTACCCTGAGGATTAATGGCCTCAAGTTTCCGCCTACCCACTCACATGATCTGAATAATAACCCTCCTTACGCTAACCATACCATGTAAGAAATATTCGTAATCATAGTAACATGTATTTCACCCCCGCAGTTTAGAAAATTGAAAACAGTTAAGAGAAAAGGGGGACATGAACTCACAGTGGTGCGTCTCTACCAAGTATATCTCCTGATCAAGCAGCTGTGCGACGACCTACACGTACTAAATCTATTAGACGGACGGCCATGCCTTAGCTTAAGGTTTAAGTTTTTGGGAAATAGTTAGACAACTATTTCGTGTTTATATTTTTGTAAATACTTGGTAATTACTCTCCTTCCCAAGGATGGGGGATTTAATACATGCGTGTTCGTAAAATTCGAAATACATTATTAAGTCTCACTGAATATATTTTATTTCTTACTTCAAAATATAAATATTCTTCCCAAAAATATTATATTTTAATACATGTGATTCTCCCAAAATAATACTTTGACAAAAATACGCGCTCATAAGTATTTTCTTAAAATGCGTAAGTTACGTTTTAAAGATCGGGTGGTAATAATTATACCGTTGTAACTTATTATTTATTATGAAGGTGTTTGTATTATTTTTGGAATCGTTAACCTTCGGTAATATTATTTTTACCCTAAAAATAATATTTGTATAGTTCACAAAATAATCATAGAAATTCACAAGTGTTGTTATGAAAAACATATATTCTAAATATATATATCTCAGGTTTTATTTTGTGAAAATCCCACCTCCGACACTTAGAAATTTTGTAAACAGAATCATGGCGAAATTTACGTCTTTGAAAACAAGTTGATGAAAATATTTTCAAGTGTTTGGTTTTTGGAAAAATTTCGCCAGAGTTTCCCCTGTAACTGGAGGTGGCCACGCTTTCAAGCGTATCATTTTCTTTTAAAATCCAAATCAACAATTTCCTCAATCAACAATATACAATATTCAACTAGTTAAAATAGATATAATCGCAAAAATACATGAACTTGTGGTTTTTCCAAAATATGTAGTATCTTTCCATTATGTTTAGTGGATCTTTGTATAGATCAATTCGGTTACTTGAAAGTCTCGTTTTTAAAGAAGTTACATCTTTACAACTTCTTGTCAACATTTACAAAAATAGTTCCTTTGTCAAAACTTTGTGTTACACAAGTGTCTACACACTTGTGTGTTTACAAAAATCACTCTTGTTCAAGTAAAACCCGGTTTTAGAAAACATGATTTCTTTTGACGCTTGGTCCTTTGAAAATACCGTTGTAGATCCGTAGATCTACTAGTTTACAACTCTATTTCATAAGAAATGTTGATTTTACACAAGTTCATGCTTAATGTGTAGTAGTGTTCATCATTTAACCCCTTTTACACTTAAACATACTCTAGGTCATGTTTCATGGACATGACTTAGCCGGGTTAGATGACGATCCGAGTTACGACAATCATAGATCAACACTAAATAATCACAACAAAACAAGTCTTACAAGTTTTACACAACTCTATAGCTTTTATCCAACTTATTTCTCATTCTTGTAAACTTTTAGTATGTGATTTAGTATGTTCATGATTTTCACCTGACAAAGTTCATATTAACCACTTTAGAATAGATCAAGAGTGTGTTTGAAGTCACTTACTACTAGCTCGAGGCTAGGGAAGAAACTAGTCGAAAATCGAGTGGATAAAAGCAATGGGGTGAGGTCCTTCGCGTTCCGGATGCACCGAGCTCCTTTGTATGAGATCCTTAACCCTTGTATAAGCTTGGAATGGCAAGATCAAGATCGAAAGGTGGCGGTGGGGGTGCTTGTGTCTTCGGCCGAGAGTGAAAGAGAGGGAGAGAGAGTGTTTTGTGGTTAAGTGTTGTGATGAAATGATCATGTGTGCTTATGCTAGAACTTATAGACAATTCCTAATGTAATTAACCATTGGATTTTATGTCTAATTGATATTAGACATATGTGATTTAAATAATCAACAAGTACAAAGGGTGTCCACTTGGGGACGAGTTCGGTTAGGGGGGGGGGGTTATCCGGTTCCATTTCAACCATTAGTTAGCCATTTAGTTAAGTAATTAGAAGGTGTAACCATTTACTAGCATGTTGTGCATTGTGACGGGTGTTAGGGTATCCGGGGACCCTAACTGGTTTAGAAAAGGAAAAACAATGTGAATGGCAATATTTTTATGTTCCGGGTAAAGTCCGGTTGTTCGGTTGGATAGTGATCCGTTAAAGTGCTTAACAAAGCTTTAAAGTGTCATTATTATTATTTTTAGTGACACAACTTATTCCCGACACTTTGGAAAGTGTCTAGTAATGTTTTTCTCATGTTTTGGCACTTTATTAGTTTGCTAGATGCTGAATTTTAATTAAAGTGCTGAATTTTGTACTTAAAGTACGTTTTAGGCACATCCGGTCACTATAATCTCATTCCTAATGACGCAGTTCTACAACCCTTATATCCCTACACTCACCACTAGTGTAGCAAACTATCTCAGGCTCTTACAGGCCTTAGAGGCAGTACCTGCCTGGTGCTAGTTATGACAGCACGTTTAATAGGTTATCCGTTCATTGTGCTACTGTGCTTTTGGTGCATCAAGGTTGTCACAAAGGTGCTGTAAGCAAAACATGGAGTGACAGCAAGTAAAGTATGATGCAAGTAAGTACATGTATCAGCATTCAAGTAGCAGTTTATCCACAAGTTCAAGTAAGCACAGTAATTAAGCAGTAATTAATTATTAATTAAGTCGTACGGAAACCTGGTTTAGTGAGGGTTGTCACATTCTCCCCCCGTTAGAAAAATTTCGTCCCGAAATTTTAAGTTCTGCTTCTAGAAGCAGGGTTCTTGGGAAATAGGTGGGGGTATTTCTCTTTCATCCGGTCCTCACGCTCCCAGGTGTATTCAGGACCATGTCTGGCATTCCAACGAACCTTGACGAGCTTGACACTGCTCCGGCGGGTCTTGTTTACTTTCCAATCCGTAACCTCAACAGGTTCTTCAACGAAATGGAGCGTGTCGTCAACATGAATCTCGTCGGTGGGAATGACAACGGTATCTTGAGTTGGACTTTTCTTTAGGTTGGATACATGGAAGGTATCGTGAACTCCATTCAGTTCAGCAGGTAAGTCCAGCTTGTATGCTACTAGCCCTATTCTTTCCAAAATTCTGAAAGGGCCAATGTAACGCGGATTCAACTTCCCACGCTTTCCGAAGCGTGCCACACCCTTCCAGGGTGAAACTTTCAATAAAACCATATCTCCAACTTGGAATTCCAAATGTTTCCGGTTTGGATCTGCATAGGCTTTCTGTCTGTCGCGAGCTGCTTCGATGCGTTTTCGAATCTGCGCAATCTTGTCTGTCGTCTCTTGGACGATTTCGGGACCAACAAGCTTCCTATCACCTGCGTCAGCCCAGCATAGGGGTGATCGAAACTTGCGTCCGTGAAGAGCTTCAAATGACGCGGCTCCAATACTGGTGTGGTAGCTGTTGTTGTATGAAAATTCGACCAGTGGCAAATGCTTATCCCAGCTACCGCCCAAATCCATAACACATGCTCTCAGCATATCTTCCAAGGTCTGAATAGTCCGCTCGCTTTGACCGTCGGTCTGAGGGTGAAATGCAGTGCTCAGATTTAATTGTGAGCCAAAAGCTTCTTGGAAGGATTGCCAAATCCTTGATATGAAACGTCCATCTCTATCAGAGATGATCGAGAGAGGTACTCCATGGCGCGTGACGATTTCTCTCATGTAAATTTCAGCCAACTTGCTCGTATTATCCTTCTCCCTGATAGGTAAGAAGTGCGCTGACTTCGTTAATCGGTCCACTATTACCCAGATAGTGTCATGGCCTCTTGGCGTTCTTGGCAACTTTGTAATAAAATCCATGGAGATTTGTTCCCATTTCCACTTGGGAATCTCAGGTTGTTGCAGAAGTCCTGAAGGCTTCTGGTATTCCGCTTTCACCTTAGCGCACGTTAGACACTTGCTCAAATAAACAGCAACATCACCCTTCATCCTAGGCCACCAATAGTAATCCTTGAGATCTTGGTACATCTTATCCGCTCCTGGATGGATAGAGTACCGCGATTTGTGAGCTTCATCAAAAACAACTTTCCTTAAACCACCAAACAGAGGAACCCAAATCCTTTTTTCAAAACATAACGTTCCTTCCTCGTTTGGCACCAATAGCTTCTCCATCCCACGAAGATATTCTTCTTCAAGATTTATTTCCTTAAGAGCTTCTTTCTGCGCAGCACGAATGCGCAAGGAAAGATCGGTTTGGATAATCATTTCTAAAGCCCTAACCCTTATGGGCTAGATCCTCTCTTTTCGACTTAGGGCGTCGGCAACCACATTCGCCTTCCCTGGATGATACTTTATCTCGCAATCGTAATCATTTAACAACTCAACCCATCGTCTTTGTCTCATATTCAACTCCTTCTGGTTGAATATGTGTTGTAGGCTCTTATGATCTGTAAAAATTGTACATTTCGTACCATATAGGTAGTGTCTCCAGATCTTTAAAGCAAATATCACTGCGCCTAGCTCCAAATCGTGCGTGGTATAGTTCTTCTCATGTACCTTCAAATGACGTGAAGCGTAAGCAATAACCTTCTGGCATTGCATCAACACGCATCCCAATCCTTGACGCGAGGCGTCACAGTATACCACGAAATCGTCAGTACCTTCCGGTAGTGCTAGGATTGGCGCATTGCAGAGCTTATCCTTCAATAACTGAAACGCTTCTTCCTGTTTGATTCCCCAATCAAACTTCTTATCTTTCTGGGTGAGGAGCGTCAATGGTTGAGCGTTCTTCGAAAAATCCTCAATGAACCTTCGATAGTAGCCAGCCAAACCCAAGAATTGTCGAATCTCGGTTGGCGTCTTTGGCGTTTCCCAATTCTTGATCGCTTCGATCTTGGTTGGATCCACATGGATTCCATCTCCATTTACCACATGTCCAAGAAATTGGAATTCACGTAGCCAAAATTCGCACTTAGAGAATTTGGCATACAGCTGTTCTTTCTTCAGCAGCTCCAAAATAGCTCTTAGATGTTGTTCGTGCTCAGCCTTTGTCCTTGAATAAATCAAGATGTCGTCGATAAACACAATCACGAACTTGTCCAAGTACGGCTTGCAAACTCTATTCATCAAATCCATAAAGACTGCAGGTGTGTTTATCAACCCAAACGGCATAACAAGGAACTCGTAGTGTCCATAACGAGTTCTGAAGGCTGTCTTCGGGATACTCTCCTCTTGTATCCTTATCTGATGGTATCCAGATCGCAAATCGATCTTTGAGTAAAAGCTTGAACCTTGCAGTTGGTCAAACAGATCATCAATTCTTGGCAGAGGACATCTATTCTTGATCGTCAGCTTGTTCAGCTCCCGGTAGTCGATGCACATTCGGAAACTACCGTCCTTCTTCTTGACAAACAGGACTGGAGCTCCCCAAGGCGAGAAGCTTGGTCGGATAAATCCCTTATCTAACAACTCTTGAAGTTGTGTCGACAATTCTTGCATCTCAGACGGGGCAAGTCTATAAGGTGCCTTAGCCACAGGCGCGGCGCCTGGGACCAAATCGATGTGAAACTCCACTTGCCTCTGAGGTGGCAGTCCAGGCAAGTCCTCCGAGAAGACTTCCGGATACTCCCTCACGACAGGGATGTCTTCGATCTTCGGTTCTGCAGCTTTCTTGTCTACAATGTGTGCCAGGAAGGCAGCACACCCCTTTTGCAAACACTTTCGCACTTTGAGGCAGCTGATAATTCTTAACGACGTATCGCGTTTTTCGCCATGTACCACAATTGTTTCGCCATCTTTGGTCGGGATACGAACGACCTTTTCGTGACAAACAATTTCTGCCTTGTTGCTTGATAACCAATCCATTCCTACTACCACGTCAAAGCTCCCCAGCTGGACCAGCAGTAGATCCAAAGTAAACTCACGTTCTCCCAACTCGATTGCACAACCTCTGATCACTTCATTGGCTTCTACTAACTTCCCATTAGCCAATTCGATTGAGTAGGGAATATCTAACTTACTAGCGGCTAACCCAAGCATATTCTTAAATTCTAACGATACGAAGCTATAGTCGGCACCAGTATCAAATAAAACGGATGCATAGCGTTGGTTTACAGGGAACGTACCAGTAACGACATTGGGATCCTGGCGCGCTTCCCTCGCTTCGATATTGAACACTCTTCCACGGGCTTGGTTCAACTCTGGGCAGTTCCTCTTAAAGTGCCCGATATCACCACAGTTAAAGCATCCAGGTCTTTGCCCGTTTCCACCTCCATTTCCAGCTTGGTTATTCCTTTGGTTATGATTCACAGCGCCCGCTTGATTCACATTGTTGCCTCGATTCCCATTACTTCCATTGTTTCCTTGTGGGCGATTTCCAATTCCACCCCGGTTATTGTTTCTGTTTCCAAATCCTCCTTGGCCTCCCTGGCCAACAGTGGCCCAACAAGAATCCTTCATGTGGCCAGGTTTCCCACACGCTTCACATACCTTCAAACCACATCGGCCAGAATGGTAACGCTGGCAGGTGTTGCACTTGGGCTGAGTGCCCATATATCCCTTTCCTTTCTTTCCACCACCAGCTGTGACCTGAGCTGGCGCGTTTGGCTCTCCTTTCTTAACAACACCACTAGTGCCTTGTTTGAAGTTCGAGAACTTTCGTTTGTTACCCCCGGATGACTCGACGTGAGTCTCTTTCTTCTTTGTCTCGATCTCATCGAACTTGTTCAGGCGGATAGCCTCCTCAGTGAGAGCCACGCTCAAATCGATTGCCTCAGTAATTGTTGCAGGCTTGGAGGAGGTCACCATGCTTATGATTTGAGGAGCTAATCCCCAAATGAAGCGTTCAATCCGCTTGAATTCTGGAGTGACCATATAGGGTACCACATGCGACAGGTCGTGAAACCTCTGAACATATTCCGCGATCTTCGGACCTTCCATCTTCAAATGCCAGAACTCAGTTTCCAATCTTTGGATTTCAGCGCGAGAACAATACTTTTTGCGCATTAGTTCCTTCAGTTCGGTCCATGTTAGTGCGTAGGCAGCAGCTTCACCAAGTGTCTGCACTTGCAAATTCCACCAAGATAGGGCTCCATCCAAAAATAGCCCAGAAATGTAGGTGACTTGCTGGTCTGGTGCACATTTGCTCATGCGGAGAACAGATTCAGTCTTCTCGGCCCAACGAACAAAAGCGACAGCACCTCCGGTGCCATCAAAGTTGACAGGCTTGAAGTCTAGAAACTGCTTGTAGGTGCACCCTGCACATACGTTACAACATATGAATGGCATTAGCATCCTTGCTAGAGATATCCAATTAGATCATGGTATGTCTTAATGACTTAGTATTACCATGAGGTGGATTGTTGTTGCCATTGTTGTTTGAGCTGCTTCCGCTGGGTCCTCCTTGCGAGGCGGCGTATTGCGCGATGGCAGCAGCGATGACTTGTTGGAGTTCTACCTCATTGGTAGGCATCGGCGTTTGACGTCTCGGCGGCATCTTCTAAAAGATGGGTTCACGTCGGTCAGGCCATAATAAAGCGTACGTATATAATGATAGTAATAGTACATAACATCTCATGTTATAATCATATTAATCACATAACATCCCATGTTATAAAACATAAATAATCAATCAAAACATCACATATGATGAGAATACTGCGATTGCATTGCCAAAATCGGGACCACATGGTAGAGTGTACAAGTACATAATAGTGTCATACATCATCATCGACTAAGGGCTACATCACCCCAGTCCAAAAGAATATCAAATCAGTGTCAATACATCCCATATACATGATCAACAAAAGTCAGAATCAGAATGCAGTCTCCAAAAATGCTGTGTGGTCAGAGCAATCGTCGTCTTCTCACCAACGTCCACCCATGCTGTACTAAAGATGCCCTAAACTGATGGTGGTGGAGGAGGGGGAAAATGGGTGTAGAACAAACGTCGCAAATGGAGCCAGTCCTCCTCCATGGCTCTCTGGGTACGCAACCAAGAACCAACCTGCTGCTCAAGTGCCAAAAGGCGTGCAGCATAGTCAGGTAACAATGGTCGAGGGTGCTGCGAAGAAGCAGGGTGGGTCTGACCCTGACACTGGCACAGCGGTGGCTGAGCTCTCTCAAGCTCCTGAATGCGCCGTGTGAGTGCCTCCTGCTGGACAACAAACGACATCAGAACGTCCTCAATAGAATACCCCATATGGAAAGGATGGTAGGGGTCGGTCGGTGGCATAACAGGCGGTGACGTCCAGAGAAACGGCTCGCTGGCTGGATCAAAAGGTGGCACCAAGAATGGTGGTACAGGGGGAATAGCAGATGAAGACTGTGGCATAACTGGAATAGATGTCGGCATATGTCCAAAGGGATGAGCCGAGGAACCCTCTCCAGGTCGAGCTGGAGGTGTGTATTGTGCAAATGAAAAAGAGAAATCAACGTGACGTGCATCGGTGGTATGAGGAGGAATAGGTGGAAGCTCATCATCCGCAGGAATCCACCCATGCTGGGCGTGCTCATCTCGTGGGTCAATCTGTGCCTCAAAAAGTGCTCGATCAAACTGTACAGGCATAGGGTCAAGGTGGGGTGCAACAAGAGGGTCAGCAGGTATATCAGCGATAAGTGGGGGATCAACATGATCAGCAGCAATAACATGGTCACCCTCCAGTAGTGGTGCATCAGCAGGGTGATCATCAATGGGTAGGTCAGCAATCACAGGATCAATGGGCATGCCAGCATGAACAGGGTCATGCTCAAACACTGGGTCAGGAGCTCAGGATCAATGAACTCCATATCAAAATCTGCATGATCAGCGAATGCAGGGTCAACTGGGTCTACTGGGTCAACCATAGGCTGATCCAAGTGGATGAACTCTATCTCCTGGTCCGGGTCAAATCCAGGGGAAAAAACAGGGTCTGAATCCTCATCGAGGTCGTGATCGAAAGCAAATCTAGGAGCAGAGACAGCAGATGATGCCCTGTCAGGATCTGAACCGTGTGAATAGTGTTGTGCGCTCTGAGTGTGTGACGGTGCGGAGGCCACAGACTCGAAGGAGTCTGGAGCGGGTGAGTGTGCAGGTGACTCCTCAGCTGGAGTATCTGCGAGTAACAAAAGACCACCGTCAGCTAGAAGGGCCTCGCCCTCAACATCATCCTCTAGGGGCTTATCATCAAACAGATCGACGTCGTCGTCAACGTCGGCGTCGAGGAGCATATCGTAAGCAGGATAAACGGCCAAAGGTATGGGAGCAGGGATCTCTACGAGTGGTAGGTACCCAGCAAAAGGGCCATCAGCGAGCTCATCGACAGCGTCGGGCAGCGCAAAGGGCTGAAAGTCATCCTCGTCTGTGCTGGTAACATCTGATGTGTGGACCTCCTGCACTGAAGACTCTAAGTCGTCTGATACTATGGGTCTAGGGCCCGTGGTGTCCGAATCACCTGTGCCGGACGAGTCCATGGTGTCTGTAACACAAACACAAATATGTACAAATAATCAATCATACAATCAGATAAGCACATTAGTCACCAAGTAAGCAATCAAATAATTCTCCTAGTCCCACTAGCCTCCCAGCCTCTCAGACTGCTCTTCCTAGTTCCACTAGACAAATTCTCCCAGCCTCTCAGACTGCTCTTCCTAGTCCCACTAGCCAAATTCTCCCAGCCTCTCAGACTGCTCTTCCTAGTTCCACTAGACAACTACCTCGGTCTCCTAGACCGAGCCTCGGTCTTCCAGACCGAGCCTCAGCCTCCCAGACCGAGCCTCAGCCTCCCAGACTGAGCCTATAAATAATAAATAAATGTGCTCAACATTTGTTTGGTAAAAGTTTTGGATCTGGACTTGAGTGGTATGCAGTAAAAAAATGTTTTCGTGAGAGCCCTAGTGATCATAGTCTAGACTCGAGAAGGAATCATAGTTCGCTATGATCAGAGCTCTGATACCAAGCTGTCACACCCTGGCTTTGCGGAAGCGTGGTTATTTTGGTGTGACTTCTTAATACCATAGCTTAATCATAACAAGCTATATGAAATAAAAACCATGCAAGATCATCCATTAAAATTAGTTTGAAGAGTAAAGAACCACAACATTGTCTTAACGGATATCACATCCTAACAAACATAAACAGTGTTCAAAAGACACAACACTAACAAGAAATAAACACAGTTTAAGAACTATGACTCGTCCAGGAAAAAGTCACATCCCTTAAACTCGGATGACCTCGAAACTACTGCAGCGGGAAAACGTGTCATACCGCGCCAGATCCTTTAATTCCCTGAAATACATGTAAGTTGAAAAATCAACAATAATGTTGAGCGAGTTCATGTGTAAGTGAGTAAATAAACCTTTGTATGTATAAAAATCCTGGTATGTAGCAAATAAGGAAAAAGAGATCACCAATGGTTTGCAAGGCCATTGATATGTGTGAAGTGCAAGTAGGAAGACTCAAACCTAGCAGATTTATGCGTTGGGTACAAAGTCACCCCGAGGTCCGTTCTGTTTGGGCCTGGGGCTGGGCTCGCTACACCCAGATAGATCTACCGCTCCTGCCCCTCGGTCCTACCCTGAGGATTAATGGCCTCAAGTTTCCGCCTACCCACTCACATGATCTGAATAATAACCCTCCTTACGCTAACCATACTATGTAAGAAATATTCGTAATCATAGTAACATGTATTTCACCCCCGCAGTTTAGAAAACTGAAAACAGTTAAGAGAAAAGGGGGACATGAACTCATAGTGGTGTGTCTCTACCAAGTATATCTCCTGATCAAGCAGCTGTGCGACGACCTACACGTACTAAATCTATTAGACGGACGGCCGTGCCTTAGCTTAAGGTTTAAGTTTTTGGGAAATAGTTAGACAACTATTTCGTGTTTATATTTTTGTAAATACTTGGTAATTACTCTCCTTCCCAAGGATGGGGGATTTAATACATGCGTGTTCGTAAAATTCGAAATACATTATTAAGTCTCACTGAATATATTTTATTTCTTACTTCAAAATATAAATATTCTTCCCAAAAATATTATATTTTAATACATGTGATTCTCCCAAAATAATACTTTGACAAAAATACGCGCTCATAAGTATTTTCTTAAAATGCGTAAGTTACGTTTTAAAGATCGGGTGGTAATAATTATACCGTTGTAACTTATTATTTATTATGAAGGTGTTTGTATTATTTTTGGAATCGTTAACCTTCGGTAATATTATTTTTACCCTAAAAATAATATTTGTATAGTTCACAAAATAATCATAGAAATTCACAAGTGTTGTTATGAAAAACATATATTCTAAATATATATATCTCAGGTTTTATTTTGTGAAAATCCCACCTCCGACACTTAGAAATTTTGTAAACAGAATCATGGCGAAATTTACGTCTTTGAAAACAAGTTGATGAAAATATTTTCAAGTGTTTGGTTTTTGGAAAAATTTCGCCAGAGTTTCCCCTGTAACTGGAGGTGGCCACGCTTTCAAGCGTATCATTTTCTTTTAAAATCCAAATCAACAATTTCCTCAATCAACAATATACAATATTCAACTAGTTAAAATAGATATAATCGCAAAAATACATGAACTTGTGGTTTTTCCAAAATATGTAGTATCTTTCCATTATTTTTAGTGGATCTTTGTATAGATCAATTCGGTTACTTGAAAGTCTCGTTTTTAAAGAAGTTACATCTTTACAACTTCTTGTCAACATTTACAAAAATAGTTCCTTTGTCAAAACTTTGTGTTACACAAGTGTCTACACACTTGTGTGTTTACAAAAATCACTCTTGTTCAAGTAAAACCCGGTTTTAGAAAACATGATTTCTTTTGACGCTTGGTCCTTTGAAAATACCGCTTGTAGATCCGTAGATCTACTAGTTTACAACTCTATTTCATAAGAAATATTGATTTTACACAAGTTCATGCTTAATGTGTAGTAGTGTTCATCATTTAACCCCTTTTACACTTAAACATACTCTAGGTCATGTTTCATGGACATGACTTAGCCGGGTTAGATGACGATCCGAGTTACTACAATCATAGATCAACACTAAATAATCACAACAAAACAAGTTTTACACAACTCTATAGCTTTTATCCAACTTATTTCTCATTCTTGTAAACTTTTAGTATGTGATTTAGTATGTTCATGATTTTCACCTGACAAAGTTCATATTAACCACTTTAGAATAGATCAAGAGTGTGTTTGAAGTCACTTACTACTAGCTCGAGGCTAGGGAAGAAACTAGTTGAAAATCGAGTGGATAAAAGCAATGGGGTGAGGTCCTTCGCGTTCCGGATGCACCGAGCTCCTTTGTATGAGATCCTTAACCCTTGTATAAGCTTGGAATAGCAAGATCAATATCGAAAGGTGGCGGTGGGGGTGCTTGTGTCTTCGGCCGAGAGTGAAAGAGAGGGAGAGAGAGTGTTTTGTGGTTAAGTGTTGTGATGAAATGATCATGTGTGCTTATGCTAGAACTTATAGACAATTCCTAATGTAATTAACCATTGGATTTTATGTCTAATTGATATTAGACATATGTGATTTAAATAATCAACAAGTACAAAGGGTGTCCCCTTGGGGACGAGTTCGGTTAGGGGGGGGGGGGTTATCCGGTTCCATTTCAACCATTAGTTAGCCATTTAGTTAAGTAATTAGAAGGTGTAACCATTTACTAGCATGTTGTGCATTGTGACGGGTGTTAGGGTATCCGGGGACCCTAACTGGTTTAGAAAAGGAAAAACAATGTGAATGGCAATATTTTTATGTTCCGGGTAAAGTCCGGTTGTTCGGTTGGATAGTGATTCGTTAAAGTGCTTAACAAAGCTTTAAAGTTTCATTATTATTATTTTTAGTGACACAACTTATTTCCGACACTTTGGAAAGTGTCTAGTAATGTTTTTCTCATGTTTTGACACTTTATTAGTTAGCTAGATGCTGAATTTTAATTAAAGTGCTGAATTTTGTACTTAAAGTACGTTTTAGGCACATCCGGTCACTATAATCTCATTCCTAGTGACGCAGTTCTACAACCCTTATATCCTTACACTCACCACTAGTGTAGCAAACTATCTCAGGCTCTTACAGGCCTTAGAGGCAGTACCTGCCTGGTGCTAGTTATGATAGCACGTTTAATAGGTTATCCGTTCATTGTGCTACTGTGCTTTTGGTGCATCAAGGTTGTCACAAAGGTGCTGTAAGCAAAACATGGAGTGACAGAAAGTAAAGTATGATGCAAGTAAGTACATGTATCAGCATTCAAGTAGCAGTTTATCCACAAGTTCAAGTAAGCACAATAATTAAGCAGTAATTAATTATTAATTAAGTCGTACGGATACCTGGTTTAGTGAGGGTTGTCACACCCGAAAATTTAAAAATTAATATATAGTTTTTGTATATGTATATTACATGAAACAATTAAGGCAAGAAAATAGATTTAGCCAGCTGGTTATGTAGAAGATGTGTGAAACTTTGAGCTCCGGTTCGATTCCCCATTAGCTGGACAACCTTTTATTTTATTTTTCATTTGAAAAAGAAGTTTATGGAAAGTTTACATTCTAGGAGTTTAATTTGAAGTTATTATCTTAAGCATTCATATGGAGGGTTCAAATAAGAAGAACTTTTTTGTAAGAATAAAAAAGAAAAAGTTTCAACCAATAAAAATGCTTCATTTTACTTCATTTAATATTTGCATTTAATTTTAATATAAGGGTATATTGGTAAACTTACATAAATCATTAATTTGTATTCTTCCCCTATAATAACTAACTAAATTAAATTTGTAACTCCTTTTCAAAATATATATTTTTTCAAATTAAAAAACAACTTAATTTAAAGTGTAGAATAAATTACTAGTTGTGTAGGCTAAATTACAAGTTGTGTAGGATATATTTCGAAGTGTGTAAGATAAATTTCGATTGTGTAGGATAAAATTCTATAATGTGTAGGGTATATGAAGGAAACTTTTGATATGTGCAGGTTTTGTGGATTATATGTAGGATAATTAATGATTTGTTGACTAATTAATTAAAAAGAGAAAAATTAATAATATGAGTTATAAATGAAATAGTATTTTACTAATATGTCCTTTCTTCTTTTTCTTCTCACATTAAATTTCTTCTCAAATGAACATTTCCCTTCATCAGTATTTGGTTTAAAATTAATGCTCTTAAATATTCATGCGTATTTGATTTGAAATTTAATACCATTTAACATTTAACATAATAAAATTATTTAATTCTAGGAGTTAATTTTGTTAATCTATTTCCTTTTATTATTTAACTCAATGTGAGGACTTTCTTTTTCTAATTATTTATATATTATTAATTTAAAACACTCTTAGGCATTAAGTAGTTGTAACTTAGGCTTGTATGATGTATTATGTGCCACGTATCTCTACCTTGTCCAATTTATTCTATTTGTGAGACATCTGTCTCTTGGGGTTTTTAAAACCCTTTTTGGGTGAAGCACCTTTTCATTGTCCTCTAAACTCTTTGATCTCTTTCTCTTTCTCTCTCTGAAACACTCTCTCTTATGGTTCATTTTCGGACCTTGCACAGTCTTATTTTGTAGAGAGAAAGAGAGACAACCATGAGGTTTCTAGAGAGTAATAGAACGAGATATGTGTTGGCTTTATGTAGTCGGTGGTTTTCCGGCCGTCCGTGGTGCCAATGGACATGTGTGTTGCTTTTCGGCTGCTGACTTTATGTTGTCGGCGGCTTTCCGACCGTCATACACAGTGTGATGTTGTACCTTTGGCTTATTTGGTTTTTCGGTTGTGAGATACATGTGTCTTTGGGGTTTTTAAAAATAAAGAGAGATGGGGTGGCGTTCCTGTTGTCGGAGGTTATCCAGTCGCCCTTTGCTACCTTCTCTCTCTCTGTGTTGTTTGTAACTTGATGGTTGTGAGCTCAGGATAATCTGAGAGGTTTATAGCTCGATGTCATCAGTTAACCGAAACTTTTTTTGGTGTTGAAACCGATTAGTTCTGTTATGGCCATCAGTTTTCCTTCGTAATCCACGCTATGATGATGCTCCACTATTTGGCGTGGCAACTTATGTTGCAGCCATAGTGGAGATCTGAGCCTATAGCGATTTGTTACAGCCATAGTCACTGGCGTTGTCAAGGTTAAAAAAAGATATGTTTTTTTTGTACCATAGCAAGTGTGTGAGACTCATGGCATGAAGTTGGTTATCACAAGAATCGATTCCCGTTCTCTTGAGTACCCTAAAAAGGTACCTTTTTAAGCTTCTGGTTTACCCAAATTTGAAAGAGATGCATATTTGGCTTTGAAATGCAAAAGAGCGGACGTGAAAAAAACATAAATTTGGATGGAATTGAAACATTGAAAATAGGAAGGTATCATGTGATGTTCTGACATCTACAATTGAATTGAAACTTTGGAAATAGTGGGGTCCTGACATTTAGAGTTTTTTAAATTTCATTTGTTGATTTGTTTAAATATAAATTGATAAGCTAGGATTTTTATTTTCTCAAATAAATTATTACTAATAGTGTTTTACACACATGAAAGTTTATAATGTTTTTAGTAAAATGTAATAACCCTATAAAGTTGTTATCCACTTTAATTATTTTGAAGATGATTATAATATTATTATTACAATATGTAAATTAGGAATCGTTATACAAACTCCATCATCAATCAAGATTCAAGTATTTTCCTCCACAAGACACTTGGAAACCCAATGTTATCGTTTAGATATCTAATTTTGATACAAAGGTGTAGCCCTTTATTATGATGAAGTCACCATGAATCCAAGGATAAATACAAGAATATAATTACAAAGATTATAGGGATCAATATCCAATTTAAATACAAACATAAACTAGATTAGATGTTACATAATAATGCTATTATGTTGCATCTTAATTGTGTGTATGTTCGTGAATGAAGTCTGATCCGTATGCATGGTTGTCAAAATTGCACAATAAGGATGTCATCATAAGTTTGTATATGTCGTGTGTTAATTTGTAAGCCCTAGCCGCATCGCGGCGGGGCTTCCATCTAGTTAATAATATTTATTACGTTAAATTGATTTTATATAATTTCTAGAGTTAAATGCTATTTTAGTCTCTGTGGTTTGAGCCATTTTGTCAGTTTAGTTCAAAGGTTTAAAATGTTGCCATTTTATTCCAAATAGTTTCAAACGTTTCAAACCTTTGGACTAAACTTGCAAATGACCCAAACCACAGAGACTAAAATGACATTTAACTCTAATTTCTAAATACAAAATAATAATAATAAAAAGTATCTGTCACGTGTCGAATAATGCCACCCTTTCACGCTTCACTCCACTTCTTTTTTTTTTGCATCACGTCACTTTTCTGACATTACGTGAATTGACGTGACGTCCACACGTTGCATAAGGTCCCTTTTCAAGCCCCTTGGTATGGTCTTATAATTAAAAGACTAAACTTCCATTTTGCTCCCTGTAGTTTGGTCACTTTAATGGTTTTGCCCCAAACCTTTAAAAATAGCCAGTTTACTCCCTGATGTTTCGGTTTTATCGCCAGTTTACTCCACGGACTTAACTCCATCCATATTGTATGTTAACTGAAAGGGTATTTTGGTAATTTCAAGTATAAAATAAGGGTACTTTGGTAATTTATATTTAAATGTAAAATATTAATATATATATATACACATATATAATACAGTCTTTACTCTCTCTCTACAAACACACTCTCTCTCCTTTCTCTTCTCTCTCTACATACATATCCTCTCTTCTCCATCACCATAAACAATCACCCACCATCTCACCACCACCACCACCTCACCACCAATCGCCACTGCCTCACCAACCACCTGCCACCATTACACCGCCCACCCGCCACCGCCTGTCAGATTCCAAACCATCAGAAGCAAACTGATGGGTAATTTGTTAATTAGTCTCTTCATCTTCACGACCATCAAAAGAAGATGCACAACAAACAAAACACAAATCTGAAATCCTTTTTTCCCCAAATCCCATCTTCATAAAACAGAAAGCCGAAACCAACAACAAACTCTTCACCACTTCACCTTTAAAATCATCACAATCAACCTAGGGTTAGGGCTAATATCAGTTCAATCGCCGTTTGGATATGAGCAAAACTGGGATGCTCAAGAAGAAGACACATGTTTATCGGAGATTGGTACTTACCGAGGCCCCAAAATAATAAGCACGATACCTTTCCATCAAAGAGTTCATCTTTGTGATCGACATCAGAAGCTATTACATTAACTGTATTTTTTTCCAACAAGTTTGGATCTGAGATCTGAGATCTTAGGCAGGTGACGGTAGCAGGTGGTGGTGATGGCGAAATGGTGGTGATGGCAGGTGGTGGCGGCTGGATGGTGATGACGGGGGTGGTCGGATGGGGGTGGTTTCGGTGGTCGTAGGAGTTGGCTGTGGTGGTGTTTGTAGGAGGTGGTTGCGGTTGCGGTGGTTGTCCCAGGAGGTGGCTGTGGTGGCAGGGGAAAAAGGAGGTGTGGTGGTGATAGTCTGACGGTAGATACTAGAGAGAAGGGTAAAGGGATGATTTGGTAACGTGTTTCTATATTACTAATAATAATAACTAGTGGTATTTTCTCGCGCTTCACGGCGGGATTTCGGTCGGTATCAGTTTGTTTTATTTTAGCACCAGTAGGATGCAGACACTCGTTTATCAATCAACACGTGTTTTACATCGATAAAAAAATAATAAAAACGAATATTGATATTAGTTTTGGTATTGCGTGGTCGATTTTGGTTCGGTTCAGTTCGCCACGATACCAAAATCTAGAAAATATAGTTTATGCGTTCCAATCCATGAGTATCAAGTCTCCAATCAACCAATCAGATCTGATCTAGAAAATATAGTTTATGCGTTCCAATCCATGAGTATCAAGTCTCCAATCAACCAATTAGATCTGATGCAACCACCAATCCCTAACCTTGTTAAATCATATACATATTATTAATAGTTAAATTATATATTTTTTTTATTAATATATTAATTAATTTTGTATGTAAAGTAAAAAGTTAAATAAGATTGAAACAAAATCATATATATTATTAATATTTAAATCATATATATATATTTTTATTAATATATTAATTAATTATCTTAAATAAAGTAAAAAAGTTAAATAAATTTAAATCACTGATGATAACTTCTAATAAATATATGAATATATTTATATTTATATTATTATTATTATATTATACTTTTCATGACAACTTCTAATTCATATGTATATAATATTATATTATATTTATCATGGTAACTTCTAATTTATATGTATATTAATATACTTAAATTAAATTCAAATAATATATATAGAGAGCGAAAGTGTAAAATACATTATGGCTTAACGTACATCACGTACGCGACCAAATTACGCACGTTCATTTGAAAATCACGCACGTTATAAACTCAAAAAACCTAATCACGAATGTAGGAAAGATAAATCACGCACGTTATCACGCATGCCCTACCTCCCAGTTCAAAAATCGCATCCCCTATTCTACGATCTAAAACCATTGTTACTGCCATTTAGCTCCAGTCGAATCAAAGCTTAGTAATCTTCCTGCATCCTCTATTCTACGGTCTGAATCAAAACTTGGTCATGTTTCTTCATCCTCTATTCTACGGTTTGAATTCGAGGGTCGATATTTTGATGAAACTTTTCAAAATCAACGATGAATTCGAACCCAATTCGATGAAATTGACCGAACAATAGCCTACTTGAAGTGAAACGAAAAGAAATTTGAAACGAATTGGACGAAATTGATCAAACCTAGACGGTCTGAAAATTTTATATAATCACGCATGTTATATGAAATAATCACACATGTTGGTTTTTTTCTGTTTATAACGTGCGTGATTTTCAAGTGAACATGCGTAATTTGGTCACGTACGTGATGTACGTTAAGCCGTAATGTACGTTAACCTTCCTCTCTCTCTCTCTCTCTATATATATATATATATAGTATTAAAACATTAATGTATTATTTTAAGTAAAAAGTAAAACAAATTTGTTACTGTTCATGCCAACTTCTAATTAATATGTATAATAATAATACTTATGTTTTTATTTTTTTTATTTTCATTTTTAATATAAGAATGGATTTTTGAAATTAATAATAATTAATTAAATACTTATATATAAAATTACTAAAATACCCTTATTTTTAGTAGACAATTTGGATGGAGTTAGAGGCGGGGAGCAAAATGATGATAAGTTACATAGATCAGGGAGTAAACCGGCTATTTTTAAAGGTTTGGGGCAAAACCATTAAAGTGACCAAACTACAGGGAGCAGACCGAAAGTTTACTCTAATTAAAATTTGAGTAAGTTATGATTTTGGCTCCTGTGGTTATATCACTTTTACCCTTTTAGCCCAAAAAAACCGTTGAAGGCTCAAATGTTAAAAGATTCTTTTTAGGCTAAAAGTGTAGAAGTGATATAAACAGGCCAAAATCATAATTTAGTCTTAAAATATCGAAGAATGGGAACTTTTCAAGAAATAATGTAGTAGAAGACAACTTTTGAGTCAACCTTATCTCCGATCATCTAATACCAACCAACCATTTGCTCCACACTTCATTTTCACTATTAAATTACAAACCAGTATCAATTTTGCGTTCACTCCATTTTCATTACTCACGATGGTTGTTCTTACTGAAATTACAGAACAATCTTCTTCTGCTTCTACTACCACCTACGATTTTGATGTATTTTTAAGCTTTAGAGGTGAGGATACTCGTTCTAATTTCACCGATCATCTCCTCAAAGCACTGCGTGAAGCCACCATTGACACCTTCTTCGATGATTCTGAGATTCGAATCGGAGAGTTTCTAAAACCGAAAGTGGAGAATGCGATTAAGGCATCTCTCTCTTCTATCATCGTGTTGTCTAAGAATTATGCTTCTTCGACATGGTGCCTTGAAGAGCTGGCACTCATCATGGAGCAACCCAATCATATTGTTTTCCCCATCTTCTATCATGTCAACCCAATCATATTAAGGCAGTTTCAAACGCAAGTTCCACCAAAGCATACAAAGCACCACCTGCAAGGCTTAGATGATGAGGAATCTCTTCAGCTTTTAAGTTGGCATGCCTTTGGATGCAATGAACCCAACGAAGGTGACAAAAAGCAGTCAATAAAGGTCGTTGAATATTGTCAAGGGCATCCATTGGCTCTTAAAGTTTTGGGCAGTTCTTTGCGTAGTGAAGACGCTACATGGGAGGATATCTTAGAATCACTGGGGAAAGAAATTAATCCAGATATTAAAAAGGTCCTGAAAATTAGTTATGATACTTTGCCATCTGAAAAACACAAGGAACTGTTTAAATACATTGCTTGTTTATTCGTTGGCGAAGATAGAAAGTTCACTGAAGACATACTAAAAGCTTGTGATATAGGGAAATCATCTTGGATAAAGATTCTTATCGACAGATGTCTTCTCACTGTAGAATCATCTGATAAATTGGCAATGCATCAACTTCTTCAAGACATGGGGAGAGATATAGTTCATCAAGAATCACCTAAGAAGCCATGGAAGCGTAGTATATTGTGGCACCATGAGGAGTGTTTGGATGTGTTGCAAAATAGACAGGTAATCATGTATACCTTTTCTGTGTACTTTGATTAATTTGTATCATGTATAGACAACTTTCTTAACTATTTGTTATTTCTTAGGGAATAACAATAACTCAAGGACTGGCCCTTGACATGAGACCGTTTGAGAATGACACATGGAAAGAACCAAGTAGAGTCAATATGAAAAGGTTTGGATTTAGATCCTTACCATCATTCATTTGGGTTCACATACTGCTGCTCTCTGTTCTTTGGTGGTTATTTGGTTTGTTTTCGGGAATCCGTTCCTCATCTCGTAAAACAAAAGGTGACTTTGAGACACTTGCTTTAAGTGAAATGCGTAACTTAAAACTACTCCAACTGAACTATGTACAACTCAGTGGATCCTACAAGAATTTTCCTCATGGTGTAAGATGGTTATGCATGCATGGATTCCCTTTGAGTTATATTCCGTCAGACTTACAAATGGAGAATTTGGTAGCTCTTGACTTGTCTAATAGCAAACTACAACAGCTTTGGAAGAAGCCCAAGGTACTAAACTCTCAAGCTTCTAGTTATCTTGTTTAAGTATCTTTGTAACACTAACATGCATCTTAATTTTGTTTATTTGTTAACTTAACAGCTTCTCAGGTCACTGAAGTTTCTTAATCTGAGTAGTTGTCATGAGCTTGTTAGAGTGGGTCACTTCTCTGGGGTCCCTCTACTTGAAAGGTTGACACTCGCTAGATGTTCAAGTCTACTTGAGGTCTGTGAGTCAATTGGTAATTACTGTCAAAAACTTGAAGTCATTGACCTTAGTAAATGCAATAAGTTGAAGGAACTTCCAAGAAGCATAGGAAAGTTAAAGAAGCTTACTCAACTTCTAATAGATGGTTGTTCAAATCTTGGTGAATTTCCAGTTGAAATGAAGGATATGGAATCACTTGAAGTTCTACAGGCTGACAATGTTAACATGAAGCCTAATGGGTCTTCTTCATCTACCATGGTACCAAGAAGTTCCAAGTTCTTTGCGAGGTCTTTACCAAGGTCACTAGTAATGTTGTCCCTTAAAAATTGTAATTTGTATAATGAATCATTTCCTATGGATTTTAGTAACCTTCTAATGTTGAAGAAGTTGTATTTGGATGAAAATCCAATGGATTCCATGCCCGATTGTGTGAGAAGCCTTACTAGGCTGGAGACACTCAGTTTTTCTTTGTGTCGGAACCTGAAAACAGTCTTGTGTCCTCCAATCCAATTAAAGAAGTTGGATGTATTATTTTGCGACTCATTGGAGAAAATAAAATTTCATCCAGAAAAGTCAGCTGTACCTACAGTTATTTATCACGTAAGTTTTACCCCGACTGAGATTCAGCACATATTCAAAATACAAGCTTTATCAGAAATCGATGAAGAGGTATTATGCAGTTTGGGTTGGATTAATATAGCATATTTAAACAACTGCGGGTTTTTGAAGGCCGATTGTTTAGGATTGTACCATTTGGCAGGAAGAATACTTCCAGCACAGGTGGATGTCTCTTTATATATATCTTTAATTTGAACCTTTTAATATGCATTTAAAAGCTAATAAAACTTTGATGTGACACTCAGATGCTTTATGAACATGGAATATTCAGCACATATCTTCAAGGGCAAGAGGTTCCAAAGTGGTTCACTCATAGAAGCAGTGGGTCATTATTTACCTTGCAATCATCTCCTGAAAAAGGTAAGATTAAAGGGCTAAATGTGTGCATTGTGCATACGATTTCAAGCGTGAAGTATCTTGGTCCTTCAACAATCAAAATAGAGAATCTCACAAAAAAGTCCTCCTGGACATACAAGCCTATGATTTATCTTGCTCCAGAAGATGATGGTGGTAAAGATGTGGTAGTATGGTTAAGCCATTGGATGTTTGGGAAAAATGAGTTTGAAGATGGTGATAAAGTTCGCATTAACTTTAGTATAAAACAGTATATGAGTATGTTAGGTCTTAGCTATGGTGGTGAAGGACTAGAATATGCAAATGTAAGGGAGTATGGTATTAGCCCTGTGTATGATGATGATGGTGGTGGTGGTGGAAAGCAGAAAGAAGATCCATTGGGTTATTACAAGTCATGGAAGCACATCATTGGTGGGAATCTCTCTGCTTTTAAAGTCTCCCAAAGTCATTACCTTCTAGAACCCTACCCCGGTTGGTAAACACCAGACCAGCGTTCATCAAGGAAAGAAGGTAAACGAATTTTCATATCTTTGCTTTTGCAGTTGGGCTTGATTAGGTTGTTTATAATTAGTTGTAAAATGGGTGTTTTTTTATGCATTTTGGGGGTTTTAATGACTTTTGATGTATCTGATCAAGTACGATCGAAAGACTGGGAGCACTTCCGAATTGCCGAGTATTGTAAACATAAACCGACTTGTTTAATTCAAATCTAACATAATAAATTAATAATACCATGTAATTCTATAATAAGGGTAGGGATATGGTAAAAAGTGTCTAAAATGTATGAAGGGTAAGAAGTGTTTTAAACCATTGGATATTTGATCTAATGGTTGAGATCAATAGGGTATAAAAATGTAAATTGTGTTTTAATTAGAGGGACCTTATGTAAAATTGAAGAGCAATAGTGTCTTTTTCAATGTTTGAAATATGGTAACCATATCATACACGACCAAAAAACTCCTACATTTACTCCTTTTTCCTTAAATATCGGAATTAATGATTCACCTTAATTGTAGGAGGTCTTTGGTTGCATATTCGTCATACATTATCATAACGAGAACTGTAATCAGATTCATGGCATGGTGTTTTAAAACAACTGGATGAATTGACTATGATTCAAGTCATGGTGTTTTATCTGGAGACATTGTTCATGGCGTGGTGTTTCAAACATCTATGATTCAAGTCATGGTGTTTTATCTGGAGACATTGTATAAAAATCGTAAACACCATGACTATGATTCAAGTCATGGTGTTTTATCTGGAGACATTGTTCATGGCGTGGTGTTTTAAACATCTATGATTCAAGTCATGGTGTTTTATCTGGAAACATTGTTCATGGCGTGGTGTTTTAAACATCTATGATTCAAGGCATGGTGTTTTATCAATACAAAACATTCCCAGATTTTAAAACACCATGACTATGATTCAAGTCATGGTGTTTTATTTGGAGACATTGTTCATTGCGTGGTGTTTTAAACATCTATGATTCAAGTCATGGTGTTTTATCAATACAAAACATTCCCAGATTTTAAAACACCATGACTATGATTCAAGTCATGGTGTTTTATCTGGAATCCAAAAAACATTGTATTGTGATTACATCCATGGTGTATTAAAATCTGGAGAATCAATACAAAACATTCCCAGAATTTAAAACACCATGAGTATGATTCAAGTCATGGTGTTTTCTCTGTAGACATTGTTCATGGCGTGGTGTTTTAAAACATCTGGATACATTCTGGAGACATTGACTATGATTCAAGTCATGGTGTTTTATCTGGAATCCAAAAAACATTGTATTGCAATTTAAAGATGATGAAAAGAAGATATGAACAATATAAGATTAAAAGATGTTGCGATTAAGATGATGAAGAAATGATACGTAGGTGAAAATCGAATTGGATCTTGCAAAAAAATAGGACGACAGTTTTTTTTTTCCAGTTATCTTGAAACTCAATTAATTGATAAGAAAGGTAAATTACTAATATACCCTTTTGAATTAATTAAGATAGAGGACACTTGTCACCACCAAATTATTTCTCACACTTCTTACAAAAGTATGACTTTCTACAGGATCCTTTACCTCTATAATAATATCATGTAATTCTAGAAGTTTATTTTTATTAACCTATTTTCTTTTATTATTTAAGTCATCGTGAAAATTTTCTTTTTTTTAATTATTTAATTCAAATTTAATATAATAATATCATTTGATATTTTAAGTTAATAAAAAAAAAAACCAACAAATTAAATATGCGTCGATATCCTTTTAGCAGTATTACGACTTTATTTTGTTTGTGCTCTATCGTTCGAATGCTATAACGATAGTGGTACCCCTACGACTAATAAAAAAACCCAACTCCCACTATTTGTTTAGATACAAACCTATGAGTTAGGATCAAATACAAATGATAAAATAAATAAGAAGTGTAAGAAGGATTCTAGTCCATTGATCTTAGATTTGAAGGGTTGAGATTGGTTGTAGGGAAAAGAAGATAAAAGAATGGCATAAAAGGAATCTTATATTTATGGATTTTCTCTCTCCAAGGCACATGCCAATTCCCCTATCGATTTAAAACGTCCATAACTTTTTCATACGACATTTTTTTTCAAAAAAAATTTCACCATAATAACGAGCGTTTTTTTATCTTTAATATGAGTACCATATTATCATATAAAAATAAAATAAAAATTTTCATTTTTACTGGGTTTTTTGGCATTGTGTTAAAGGTTCAGGTCATTGTGTCTTTTAACTGGGTTTTGGTCAGTAGAGTTTCTATACATTGTGTTATTATCAAAACCTATAACACAATGTTAATTTGAGTTCCTTCCATTGCGTTTTTATAAAAACCTATAACACAATATATGACACAATGAAGATTTTGTTATATCTGGGTTTTCTATAAATTGTGTTATTAGTTCAGGTCATTGTGTTTAATATGTTATTCATTGTGTTTTAATATATTGTCCATTGTGTTTTAATAATTTGTTCAATTTTTTTATTATCTTGTTCATTGTGTTTTGGTTTGTTATGTATTGTGTTTTTAGTTTGTTTTTCATTGTGTCTTCATCTGCTCTCCATTGTGTCTTTTATCTGCTGTCATTAATTGTGTCTTTTATCTGTTGTCATCAATTGTGTTTTTATTTAGTCTGATTCTTATTGTGTTATATGTTATCGCCATTGTGTTATACGTTATGGTCATTGTGTTTTAGTATGTTGTCTATTGTGTCTTTATCTGTTGTCATTGATTGTGTTTTTATTCTAATTTACATTGTATTTTACATCATGTCCATTGTGTAATATGTTATTCATTGTGTTTTAATATGTTGTCCATTGTGGTTTAATAATTTGTTCAATTTTTTTATTATCTTGTTCATTGTGTTTTAGTTTGTTATGTATTGTGTTTTTAGTTTGTTTTTCATTGTGTCTTCATCTGCTCTCCATTGTGTCTTTTATTTGTTGTCATTAATTGTGTCTTTTATCTGTTGTCATCAATTGTGTTTTTATTTAGTCTGATTCTTATTGTGTTATATGTTATGTTCATTGTGTTTTAGTATGTTGTCCATTGTGTCTTTATCTGTTGTCATTGATTGTGTTTTTAATCTAATTTACATTGTGTTTTACATCATGTCCATTGTGTAATATGTTATTCATTGTGTTTTAATACGTTGTCCATTGTGGTTTAATAATTTGTTCAATTTTTTTATTATCTTGTTCATTGTGTTTTAGTTTGTTAAGTTTTGTGTTTTTAGTTTGTTTTTCATTGTGTCTTCATCTGCTCTCCATTGTGTCTTTTATTTGTTGTCATTAATTGTGTCTTTTATCTGTTGTCATCAATTGTGTTTTTATTTAGTCTGATTCTTATTGTGTTATATGTTATCGTCATTGTGTTATACGTTATGTTCATTGTGTTTTAACATGTTGTCCATTGTGTCTTTATCTGTTGTCATTGATTGTGCTTTTAATCTAATTTACATTGTGTTTTACATCACGTCCATTGTGTAATATGCAACTGGGTTTTTGAAAAATATAACAATATGGTACTCATATTAAAGATAAAAAAACGCTCGATTTTATGGTATAATTTTTTTTTAAAACAAATGATGTATAAAAAAGTTACGGTCGTTTAAAAGTTAGGGGGGAAATAGCATGTGAATTGCATGTGCATATTCTCTTTCCTCTTGTAGACAAAATTACCCTTTCCATTTAATTACTCATAGGACACTTGTCACTCTCTGGTGCCTTCTTACCCTTCTTATTTTTAAATCTTTTGTATTATAACTCAACCCACAAACCTATAACTATTTAAAAACATATTTTTTTTAGTTTAGACCTACTCTCTTATTGACATTTAAATTATCTACTAAACATTTAAATCATCTTTTTAACTATAAACCCATTTAACATTATAATTTTATAGTCAATAAAATAACAAATCAAAGGGGTGGCGATGCATTGCGCAAACATAAGTCGAATTTTTTAGGATTCTCAACGGCTCTGGCGATTTCATCGAAGCTCACCAAATCTAACAGAAGAAGAAGCATGAAGAAATTCAAGCGAAACGAAGCATCAAAACGCAAGGAGGGGGTGGATATGATCAGCAACCTGCCGGATCATGTTCTCCAGTTGATCCTTTCAGGCCTCCCAACCACCGAAGAAGCAGTTCGAACAAGCGTTTTGTCGAAACGATGGAGGTATTTGTGGGCTTCAATTCCGTCTCGAGACGCAGATTGTACTCGAAAACTAACAAATTTCAACGAGAGTCAATTCAAAGAGTTTGTGGATCGACTTTTGTTAGACCGAAGCGTAGATTTGGATAGTTTTCGTTTACGTTGTGAAAATCACTACGATATGTGGACTGTATGGCGGTGGATTCGCGACGCCATTATGCGAAATGTCAAATTGCTTGACTTGTCTTTTAGCCCTAGGGTTGATGATGATCAGGTTATCAGGTTGCCTCCTATTCTGCTAACATGCGATTCATTGGAGGTATTAAGGTTGTATTTGTTTAAATCTACTCTAAGGTTGCCTACTGTCACTGGTTTTGCGGCACTTAGGGTTCTTCAACTCAACAGTGTTCAGTTAATGGCTGGTGCTTCGGTACAACCGTTTCTTAAAAACTGCCCATTGCTTGAGGATTTGAGTTTGATTGACTGCTTCTCATACTGGTATGAAGATCTTGTCTCATACTCAGATGAAGATGAAGATGAAGATGTTTGTATTTCGTGCCTAAATCTCAAGACTCTGAGAGTTCATAATCGGAATATTGGTACTTATACCGAAAGGTTTGGTTATGGTGGTTCGTATGAAAACTATGTCTTGTGTGTCTACCTTCATATCTTTTGCCCAAAACTGGTGTTTTGGGAGTATGCAGGTCACTCGGCGGATGAACTTTTAATTGAAAACCTAGACTCCTTGAAAAAAGCTGTGATTTACCCTGATGGTAGGGCACATAAAGAGATAACATTTGAATCATATGGTGCCAACATATGTCAGCTGTTTGCAGGAGTTTCTCATGTGGAATCTTTGTCTCTCAACCTTTTTTTCATTCAGGTAGATATACATTCTTGTTATGTAAGTTGTTTTCGTTATCTATATGCAATAAGCAAGGTTGCTTAAGATTTTTTTGAACGGCCACAATAGATTAAAAACTTACATAAACCATGACCGGCCCGACAAATTAAACAAAACACCACAAAGGACCAGTGAATAGTGTTGCATTAATCGGGTTCGTTTACGGATCCTTTGGATAAGTTATCAATATGATGTTTGTTTTGACGGGTACTTAGTAGTACGTGGGAACTGAAAGTTGCATGGAGGAGAATATTTGAACTTTTTGCATAACTAGGTGACCTGAAGAAACAAAGAGTGCTTCTAGGTGGCTTTTGGATATGAGAGTACTTATAGGTAAGTCACTGTTTGAAAGAATGATGTTTAGCACAACCACCTACAAAAAGTGCAAGAACCTGTCAATATTCTGCAACATCCCCTTGTCCCTGAACATCGCTGTTTCATATCCATACTTTCAGAATGTCGCTGATGCATTTTAATACATTAATCAATGTCGCTGTTTCGAATTAATACCTTGCCGAATGTCGCTGATTCATATCTATAAGTTATTTAAAGTCGCTAATTAGGTCCCATATGTAAATAAAAGTCGCTGTTTCGTTCAACATGTTCATAAATGTCGCTGATTTATGTAAATAAAATATGTTAATAAATATCGCTTTTTTGTTATATTACATATTAAAGTTCGTTGATGTGTTTCCATATGTTCTAAAATGTCGCTTGTTGATATATATACATTACAACAACTTCGCTTTCTGATAATAAAATGCCGTTTTAAGTCGACAGGAGAAGTTAATATAAAGTCTCTTGTAGGCTTTAAAGCCATGTGAACCCACGTGATGTTTTGAGAGAGGTGTTAGTATTTACAATGTTTGAATTAATAGTATGTAGACATTTTGCAGGAATACCTCACATGATAGCAAAAACCGGATCGTTTTGTTTCAACACGATGTTTTTCTTAGCTTTAAAATTGCAGGTACCTATTGGTGACCGTACCTGGAAGAGCAACTATATGACATGTCCTTTTATCTTTAGGTGGTTCTAGGGGTGTAAACAAGCCTAGAGGCTCGAGAGCTATTCGTTATCGACTCAGTTAAAAACTCGAACGAGCCGAGCTTTACCGAGCCCGAGCTCAAGCCTGTAATAGAGCTCGTTCAGTTATCGAGCCCGAGCTCGAGCTTGAAATACAAGCTCGTTTAGGCTCGCGAGCCTAAACGAGCCCAAACAATATTTTACCTTTTTATATATAATATAATAATAATGATGATAACATTGGCAAGCGGAGCTTTGGCTTGTTTAAGTGATATTAAAGCGAGCTCAAGCCGAGCTTTTAGCTTGTTTGAGGTTGTTCATAAAATAGCTCGAGCTTTGTGTTTAACTCGCGAGCTGAGCTCGAGCTCAAATAAGTAGGCTCGAACTGAGCCGAGCTCGAGCTTCATAAAAACATGACAAGCCCGAGCCCGACTGGGCTCTGCTCGGCTCGTTTACACCCCTAGGTGGTTCGGACCACAGCAGAATTTTCTGCAAGTGACTTGTGTAGTATTTTGAACATATTGAAAGAAAACAGCGACATTATCTAATGTGTTAAATACAAACAGCGACATTTATGAACATATTGAAAGAAAACAGCGCCGTTGATATAATTATCAGTTTCAATTAGCGACATTCTCTAAGTTTCTTTTTCAATCAGCGACATTCGGCAAAGTATTTATTCGAAACAGCGACATTCTGCAATGTATTTACATGAATCAGCAACATTCTCTAATGTATCTCTTTCAATCAGCGGCATTGATTAATGTATTAAATGCATCAGCGACATTCTGAAAGTATGGATATGAAACAGCGATGTTCAGGGACAAAGGGAATGTTGCAGAATATTGACAGGTTCTTGCACTTTTTGCAGGTGGTTGTGCTAAACATCATTCTTTCAAACAGCGACTTACCAATAAGTACTCTCATATTCAAAAGCCACCTAGAAGCACTCTTTGTTTCTTCTGGTCACCTAGTTATGCAAAAAATTCAGAATATCATGTTGCACCTGATCGTGTGAGTTGGGCATCGTTGGAGTAGCTCTAAAATTCAGCAACTAGTCGATTTATTTAGCATGTTTTTTTTGTATTTAATATAAACAGGAGTAGTATTAGCATTTATTACGTACCCATCTTTCAATTCGAATATAGAAGCTTTCTCCGTTTGCATATTCACGTATACATATTTCATATTTTGTGAGTGTATTGAGTGTGACTTGAGTGGGGTCTGAACCAACGAATAGAATAGAAGACTCTATGCAACTTAAGATTAGAACATTAGCTGTAAGATATAAAATTAGTATTTTAGTAATATCTACAAGACTATAACTTGCCACCAGATTTTGAATTCTAATTTTATTACCAAACTTCGAGATGCTTACACTTGTTTTCTCATGTTTGAGTAATTGCCTTATATACAGTTTTGATACTTGTCTCTGACTATTAACGATTAAAGTACTCTACATTACCAATGAAACACTGGCATCTTGTGGACTAAATTTATAACATCAGTTGTTAACTTTGCAGTTTTTCTTAGTTGGATGCCATGGAGTAAACTTGTTATATGTGTATTCCATGTAGGTTGCCTTTCTAAACATGGTACTTTAAATAATGCAATTACTTATTTAGTATCAAGAGATATACTTGATGGAGATATCTGAAAGTACTATGTGCACAATCCTTAATGTGTGATATTTAATCAGTAAAATGTACAAGTTACAAACTGCTGAGTAGTTGAATTTAATGTTGTGATATATAATCAGGTCGATGTTATTCTCCAGCTTGTAGATCATTGGTTTTCATCAAATCTATATCAGCTTGCCTACATGCCTATTTATTGTGTTTCCAACCTACAGTTACACACCAACAATAATTATTTCTGAACGTTAGTTCTTCTGTCATTATCATAGGCCATTAGTACTGCACGTGATCCTAATGGAGTTTTCGCGAAGCCTCTTCCCAATCTGAAGACGTTAGAGATATCCACAACAATTGATGACTACACCATGAATGTAGTCATCCGGATCCTCAGATGTTCCCCCATTCTGGAGTCTTTCCATTTGATTATTGAAGAGGTACAATTTTTTTCTCATCCCATTCCCATATAATAATACTATTTGTGTATCATTACGGTGATGCAAACAATCACACATTGCCAGGGGTACTACGTATTTCTGATTTTTGGCATACATATGTTAACTTTTTTGGCCATTTTTTTAGATTTCGTAAATAGTTAATGCGTTAAACAGGATAACAAAAGTTATCATGAGATAGTGATCTAATTCTCTAAATAAATCATGTAGGATGTTCCTTTTGAGTATGCTATGGGCTACCATTTGAAATCATGTGGTCCACTCTATTAGCTTATATTTTCATTTAACCCGTTATCATCAAATAATTAGCTATATTGACCTGCTTTCACATAATTGGGTTGAAAGTGCCCTACTGCCCTTGAAACAAACTATCTTTTTGGTGAAAAAAACTTGACAACTTGAGTTAGCATAGTAGATGAATACATTTTTTTAAATTCTAATTTTATTGTGGGTTTTGGCCCCTCAACTTATGCTCTCGTTTGATGATCTAGGAGATTTTTTGGCCGGAAGTATGGAAGTTAGATGAGGTCTTGACTCATCATTTGAAAAGGGTCGAGTTTCTTGAGTTCAATGGAGAACAACAGAAACTAGACATGGCTCGTTTCTTACTGGAAAATGGAAATGAGTTGGAGGAAATGGTTTTCAGTTGGCGTGGCAAAGTCAACTACCATGAAAAGTCAGTGGAGATTATGAAGGAATTGTTGAAGTTTGACATGGCTTCTTCAACTGTCAAACTGATTACTCTTCTAAAAGACTAGGTTTTCTATAAATTGTAAGTGTTGCATGTTACTCAGCTTGCCCATTTTGGCGCTAGTTCATGGTTACATCAAGATAACTAAGTTCTTACATGGAATCTTCTCTAAGCAAAACTTTGTCCTTACCTTTGTAATTCGAACCTTCTAAAAGTGTTGGCACTTTATGTTCATGGTAAACACTTAAGGAATTGGTCTACCCGAAATAGGTGGCGACGGTGCTCTCAAATCAGTAACCATTCCCAATTTGGGGTACCTGAACCTTTTGACGCATAAACCGTATAACAACTCTCCTAAATTCCTTAAAACACCCCTATATGTCCTAAAATACACCCCGTATACGAAAAACGGACCCGAATTACCTTAGTTTTTACAAAAATGAAACAAAACAAGATTTAGGGGTCGCTCGAGGGGCGCGACGCCCCTTAGTCTGGTCTCTTGCGGGCCGCGAGGCTCGATTGTTTGTCGGACACCCAGGCCGCCACGTGTCGACACGTGGTGGTGTAGATACGTTGACTCGACAAAGCTACGCCCTACTCTACCCTTGTCGCGGGCCGCGAAGGCCAAAGCTTTCTCTCTCGCGGGCCGCGAGAGAGTGGCCGATCAGCTTATAAATGAGGGGCTCAGGCTTCATTTTCAATCGTTCATTTCTCGAAAATCCTCTCAACTTCTGAATAACTAAAATAATTCACGGGCATAATACCCACTAAAAAGCGAAGCTCTGCCTCGATGTGAGTATTATAACCCCCGGTTACGTATTAGTTACGCTGCCCGATTGATCTAGAGCTCCGTAACGCATGTCAAGGCTCTGCCTGACTCAGTCGTTGGAGTTCTGTCTCGGGGATATAACTAATGTAAATTGGGTTATTATACTAACACGTGTGCATTGTTTAAATTAATAGATTATAACCAGGAAGTCACCAGGAAATACCTAAAATAGCAATGTGAGTTAATCCTTCTTTTTGTGAAACCTTTTTGTGAGTTATTCCTCTTTTTGCAAACTGTTTTTACAAAACCTCAAATGTTTTAAATTACAATTCACAGTGATTGAGCATTTGTAAATCTACAATTATCGTCGGTATGTTGGGGTTTTGTATGCATAATTTTGTTACTACACTGTGAGTAGTAGCATGACCACAAGTCAGGATTGACAGTACTATGGGTGGTAACTAAAGTAGATGTAAACAAATGTAATTGCGGGTTGCCCTCAATGCTGTAAAATGATAAAACTTGTTTTGATTAAACTGGGATTCACTAGCCTGTATTTCTTGCTGATAAAATGTTTTTAAACGCGTTTCAGGTAACAAAATGTGAAAGCCAATTAGAAGCCAGCTGGAGAGTACTGAAGGCTTGGAAAATTGGCTATAAAAGTTACCTAAATAAAGAAGTTTTATTTCAATAAATTAGGGTTTATCCCTATAAACATATTTGTAATGGAAACTTGGGATTTTTCCCATATATTTATTAATTATAAAAGTGTGGTGTTTTACTCTGATAAACTATTTCCTAACTACGGTCCTGATGAAATTTCCGCTGCCAAATTAATAAACACTGATACCACCAGCTCTGCGAGCTCGCGGCCGCCCGCCTCCCGGTGCAGGGGTCGGAGGTTGCGACAGAAGGTGGTATCAGAGCTACAACCACTTATTTCAGTCACATAAGTGTTCTGCTGACACCAAAATTTTATCCATTATGTTAGGAAATAATCTACGTGATTACGTGCATGTCTGTATATTATTGTTTTGTGTTATTTGACAATTTGTTAGTTTACAGTATGAGTGACCAAGGTCCGTCTGAAGCCTATCGTCACCTGTCTAGTTCTCCTAGAGATGAAGGAACTTCCTCACAGCCTACTCCCTCGGGGTATTCAGCTGACACAGAAGAGGGGATCTTCATATTTAAGGCGCAATCCGATGAACCATTCCCTACGAAAAAGAGAGGATGGTTCAGTCGGGGAGCACATGAGCGTAGGAAGCAAATGAGGAAATTACAGCAACAACGGGCTTTAGCAGCAGCGAATAGGGAGATGAACGCCCAGACCCAAGACATAGTCAATAGGCGATTGGCCAACTTTCACATACTAGTTACCACTACAGCAGACCCAACCCTAGACCAAATCATTGCACCACAGCCACTACCATTGTTCCCAACCCATGGAAATAGAACCTAACCCAGGAGACCAGGTTCCTATACCCGCCTTCGACCCAAATGAAATCCCTAGAATCCCAACACCCAATCCTCTAGCCTATGACCCATGAGAGGATGAACATAGGGATTATCGAGAACTCTACCCACAGGAGGAACCCAAACCAAACCCCATAACCCAATATACCAACCTTAACCCTCTAGACCCATATTGGGATAACGACCAGTATGTTCGGGAAATACTAGAAAACCCATACCCATATGGAGAACCCGTACCACAGTACCCTGACCCAATACCCGCACCACCACCACCACCCATGAGTACCGAAAACGTGTAGGAACTCCGCACATTTGGTGAGGAGTTTGTGGATGAAGGAGAAAGAATAAGACAAATAGGGGAAAAGCTCGTATGGAAATCCGACGAACGAAATATGCAATACTGGATGAACTCCTAGAAATAATATATATATATATATATATATATATATATATATATATATATATATATATAGATAGATAAATGCGTGTATTTTGAAAAAAAAAAATCAACTAAAATAGATGATCCAATACCTACTGATGCATAACTAGTAGTGTATTTTAAATTCCGGTTGCAGCTTGTAATAAATATACATATATATATGAAATAGAGTAAATGTCGCAATGCTCGACGGTTTTGACCAATGTGTTTGTTTGTGTAATTGTTGGCATTAAATCTTGTTATGTGATATTAATACCTGGTAAATGTTTACAATCCAGATGGACAACGAAGTGAATCAGGAAAACCCGAATAACGATAATAACGGGAACCAAATAGATAACAGTGTCATTCAACATATAGTGGCACAAGGGATTATAGACGCTATGCCATATATTATCAAGACTGTTAAAGAAGCAAAAAATAATAAAACTAACAGTGGAAGTAAACGACCACCTACTGAACCCAGTCACAGCGTAAACAATGGACCGTTACTTCAATTTCCTATTCCAAAAAGAAGAAGAACCATGTCTTATGGTTGTTCTTACAAAGAATTCTGGTCTTGCAAACCAATAGAATTCTCTGGCAATGAAGGAGCCATTGCAGCTCTACGTTGGATAGAAAAGACTGAGGCAGTCTTAAAAATAAGCAAATGCGCAGAGGAAGATAAAATCATGTTTGCTTCCAATCTTTTTAAGAATGCATCTCTAGAATGGTGGAATACTATTCTCCAGTCTAGGGGAAGTGACAGGGTTTATAATGTAACACCCCGAAATATCAGAGCTGGCGTGACTGGACTGGTATCTTCATTGCACAGCGGAAGCAATAAGCTAAGACTTCTAGAATGCGAACGCCCACTAAGTACTCGAAATCCATGGGTTCTCCTACTCCAACCGTTCCGTAGTTTTGAAAAATGCAACCTGAGAAAGAACATGCGAAAAATCAACATAAAGTTGAGCGAGTTCATAGTTTGTTTGAAAAAGATTTAAAATAATTCTTTTTGATAACCGGTTTTAAAGTTATTGAGAAATATAATAAAATCATTTTTTTTCTCGGCATGTTATATGAAAACTGTGGGTCTAGCCCACGAGAGTCTTTGTGCATTGCACGTGTGAGAATGGGCCGAGCCCAAAAGAGTCTTTGTAAGCAGGACCAACTCGTCTTCTTACTTGTACATAAGTTGAAAACGTTACCAAAGATTGTAAATCCATGTATTTGTGAGTTTCCATCAAATGAATCTTAAAAACATTTGAAAATTTGAGTATCAAAAGCTGGTATGTAAGCATCTATGAACCTAATGATCATTAATGTGTAGCTAAGACATTAATATGTGTGCCGACATAGGAAGCACTCAACCCGGTAGACGATTTAAGTGTCGATTCACTTCGACAGGGATACAAAAGCACTCTAAGTGGCCGCACAAGGATCGTGAGTGGGGCTCGCCCGTACCCGATAGATCTACCCCCTGTTCCATGGTCCTTAAAAGGATTAATGGTGCTTAAGTTAGCGCCTATTCACACGTGATCCAAGAATTCATTCCATAGCTTAATCATACCCTAGTTAATATGTATTTCAAAAGAAAATGGGGACATAAACCCATTGGGTCGTCTCGTTGTTCGTACGCAGACCAACCCAGTCCCGTTGTAGTAACTAAGACATTCCCGTCACTAGTCATGAAAATCATGCACGTTTTGTAAAACCGGTATGTTTAGTATAAACCTTTCGTAAACCTTTCGAGTTCGTTGAAATTCATTTGCAACATGGTTTATAAATATGTGTTTTCGTTCATCGAAATAGTGTTTTCTTTCTCAAAAACTTGCATGTCTTTCCACCCCCGAAAACATTTATAAAAATGTAAAACCGTAAAAAGTGGGGGTTATGAACTCACCTGGATTTCCATGTGCAAGGCTAGCCTAGCGTGATTCCGAAGTGTTGTTCCAAGGACGTGAATTGGCTAGCGTGCATCTATATTATTCCTAACAGGGAATAACTTATTAGTTTCTAATTTAAACGTAGTTAAACTACGTGTTCGAGCTCTACCGAGTCGTTAACAAAGCGACTCTACGAAGGAAGGTGTGAATATTTTGGTTTGAAGTAACTAAACTATTGTTAGTTGATCCCGTTTATGAACAGGATAAAACTAAGTCTCGAAAACGACTTAGTTTTCGAATGGTTTATAATATATACATATATATATAAATATACTTACGTCGTCGTGTTAGTTGTCAGGAATAGAAGGCGTAGATGAAATATTGTACGTATTCGAAACATCGTATATGATTCGGTAATATAGCGTTGTAGTTTTCGTATGATGGAAACAAATAGCTATATACATGTATGTATTCGAAAACTTGACGTTTGAAACAAATGTAACAAATATATTCATTTTATAAGAATATTCGGATCCGAAATAATTGAAATAAATATAAACAATTATATTTATTTATGTGATTTCCGAATATTAAGCGTTGAAAATAATCTAAAAGAAACTATTTTTAGTTCGTAAGAAAGTTTTAGTTGTCGTTTCAAAATAAATATAAGCGATTATATTTATTTTATAATATAACACAAAGTAACGACGTTTGACATAAATATAAGCAATTATATTTATTTTATAAAAGCGTTCGGAAATATCGATGTTTGATTAATTATAGATAATTATATTTATCTAAATAAGTGTCGGGTTTCGTAAAGTTGTAACTCACTTGTTGTCGAAATATTATAATTTCAGTTTATAAGTTATAAAACGACACTAAAACACATATACTGTTATATTTAGTTTTATAAGAACACTAGAGTTTCGATTGGTGTCGTTTTATATGATATAACCTCGTTTTGTAATTCAGGTTTTTACGAAAATCGGACAGAGTTTCCTCTGTTTTTAGACATCCCGACAATCGAGTGTCGATATATTTTGTCAAACTCAACAATACTTCAATAAATTCAAGAAATATATATCAAATATTTTATCATTACGGCCAAAATAAAACGTAACTAAGCACTAAAAGTATCGGTCGAGCTCGGTTTCGCGTTTAACTATATAAAATCTAACGTAAACTAATTCGCTACGCTTAAAACTTTACCGGGTCCTTCGTGTTGACCGGGCGTAAACCTGTTTGACAGCTGTTGACCCGAGTTGACTCGAGTGTTGACCGAAGTTGAACCAGCTGACTAGTCTTTGACCGACCTGGACCACGAACCGTGAGACTGAACCGAGCTAACCCGAACCTATCCGAGTCTGACTGAATCGAACCATAACCAAACCCAAAACTAAGTCTGACTGAACTTGAAATGAGACCCGAACCCAAATCTGTCCAAAACAGAACCTGAACCAAACAATCGCGTGTTGACCGAGTCGGTCTCGTTGAACCGTGATCCCAAACCCGTGACCAAAACTGAAACATCACTCGAACCACAACATCCTCACGTCTACTGCCGACATCACTGTTAACTAGTCCTCATCAACATCATCATCCGCATCATGAGAAACGTAAGAAGAAACCAGTTTATCAATCGGAAAAATCAACGAATAGAAAAAAAGGGATGTTCTTACCTGCAGAAATTACGGCGACAGCACTGTCACCGTCTGTCGTCATCATCATCGAACACAGGCAGGGGTACGGCGCTGGAAAAATGAGCGGCCGACACCTCCTCCTCTCTCGGCTTCTGATCTCGTCGCCGGAAATCGGATCCACAACCACGCACTAGTCGCCGGTGTGCGACTGCCGTTGATGTTGCAGAACCCCCCCTTCCACTGCCGAAGCTGAACGTCGCCGTTGTGTGCCACCACTGCGCGATGGTGGTCGTCGGTCTTCAAGAGAGGGAGATGGGGGGTATGATGGTTATAGGGGTGTGGGAGTTCGAGTGTGTCGCGTGGCCGGAGCTGTCACACCCCAACCGATGGCGGAAACATCGGGGCATGGCACTGAGCGAAACAGATTGTCCATGAGTATCCATAACAACTATTAATTACTAGATATCAAAACGTTATGTCCCATACCACAACATATCCAAATAAAACAGTTACTACAAATAATTGTCTCAAAAACAAATACTGTTCCGACAACTCAGATTTAAGCGTGACATAACTAGACCCCTAGCTTGATTCACCCAAAGCACAACAATCCTAGCATCTTAGGCACCTGCCATATACGTTAAAATAAGGTCAATACACATAGTGTAAAGGTGAGCATACAAGTTTGATAATATAATAGAGTTCGAAATCGTTTACGCATAACCAGCATGTAACATGTATAAAGTGAAGGCAAGTAGGTTATCGACAGAGAAATATGCATAGACGTGACTGCGAGTTGTAGAATGTGCAACACATATCCCCACTGGGACATGTGAAGTAAAGCCCTTAACAACCCATGTCCATGACAGGTGCTGAGTCCAAACTATAGTACTATCGTTGCTAAGGTGTCAGGCAACAATCACTGTGTTAACATTACATACAAGCATTCATCGAATAACACGTAGCATGCAATAACGGTCAGCGTATAAATAGTGTTTGCGTTGTGTGTCGATTGTAATTTAGAATAGGTAACGTATGTAACACCCAAAAGTGCGAAAAGAAAAAAGGGATCGAGTATACTCACAGACAACGTTTAATAAGTAAACACTCTCTTGGATTGAAGGGAGCGCTGAGAGATTAGCCTGAACAGTTAATGATAGCATAAACGATGAGCGGCGCGTTAAACGGTGAAAGTGACTAAGTGTCGAATGGTAATCCGATCGGATGGCTATCCGATCGGTTGACCATTCGATCGGATGTCAATCTGTTCGGATGGTAATCCGATCGGATGGTCATTCGATTGGATTGACATTTGTTTGGTAAGGATGTGTTTGTGTATGATGGCTTTGAAGTTTTTGTTGTAGCATTTTGAAAACAGAGAAGTATCTCTACCTTTCAGGTCGATCGATCGAACGGTCGTTCGATCGGATAGCGATCCGATTGGCAGGACAATTAGTGAGAACAAATTCACAGCAGGATTGTTACTCGATCGGATAGCAATCTGATCGGTTGGCAATCCGTTAGTTACTGAAAAATGGTTGAGTGTCGAAGTTCCAAATGTCATATCATCGGATGGTCGTTCGATCAGATGGCTATCCGATCGAGCGGCAATTCGTTCAACGTTCAGTTCTTTGAAAGTTTGAATAAAGTGTTTAGGTGTAGAACCAAGTGCAAGCTGATCGGATTGCGGTTCGATCGGATAACAATCCGATCGGATGGCAACCGATCGGATAGCAATCCGATCGGACGGCGATCCGACCCGCGATCTGATCTTTTTGCAAAACTTGAAAGTTGTTAAGTTTTGATGGTTTTGCGGTTTGATCGAGACGGTGTGACAACATGCTAGACAACAGAAACCCTATCATGACCCAAGTTATCCGATCGAACAGGAATCACCCAAGTCCGATTAGTCTACTGGTTCATGATGGTTGTTCATGTTTAACCCAGAATCGGTTGTCTCTTTGATAGAAACCAGATCTTGAACCAACACATCACTAAGAAAGAGTATAAGGTTAGAACGAGCTCCGATTCTATCGGTTTTGAGTGCATTGAGTGTAAAAGAGTTGAAAGAAAGTTAGAAAACCATCTCTCAATCCCTTCAACTAGGAATATGTGTAGATCTATGTGAAAACATTGATTAATCATGTGGAAATCGTTCAGATCTAAGTTGTTCTTGGTGGAATGAAGCCAAATCTTGAAGTTCATAAGAACCCCATGATGACATCATCATAGAACACCTCGAATCCAGTGATTTCACAGTTAAAAATTAAGATTCAAAGGTGAAAAAGATGAAGAAGTATGTGTAGATCATAGAAGTACAAGATTTTGGTTGAAAATTTACAAGAATCGCGAGAAATCGAGAGAAATGAGGGTTAGAGTGCGGCTGGTCGAATGAGAGAGCTGTCACATCACAAATGATGTGACAGGAGGGTATTTATAGGTTGCCAAAAAGGAAAAGGTGTGCAAGTGTCGAACAGGGTGCCCCGATCGGATGGCAACCCGATCGGATGGCCATCTGATCGAGTGCTCACTCGATCGAGTGGCTCCGGTGAGTTGAGCTTTGGCGTTTCGTTTCGTTTCGCGTGTTGGACGTTGCGATGCATTTAAGCGAGTTTTGATTATGTGATGGGATAGAATAATAAACACACAAATACTATATCTAACATACAATCACTATAAATAACTTGCGTTTAGCATTTGCGATTAAGTTGCGTTGTGATAGAGTTGCGATTGCGTTTCGATTAACCACCACAAACATAAGGTAAACATGCACAAGTAACACATAAGTAGCACACACACGTAAAACAATATTCAGAATCTACCAATCCAGATGCGAGCGCGATTGCGATGCGATAAGCGATAAAGTGATAAAACATGCGATAAACATCGATTAAACCTCGATTATTAATAGATACTCCACATAATACAACTAAAGAAAATAAAATAAAAGATTCGATTACAAGTCAAAGAAGTCAAAACAGTAGTTAAGCAAGGAGTGACAGATCGCAATTAGCAATCTTTTCTTCCTTTGACTTCAATCTTGACTTTGACTTTGACTTTCGTAACACGGGGTGTTACAGGAGCACCGCCGGCAATCGACGCCGTTGATGAGATCGAGAGGGAGAGAATGAGAGCTTCTGTTGTTAAGGCTGTGTGTGTTATAAATCTTGATGAAGTTTTCAAAGAACTCAATTTGTGTTGGGATTGAACCCTATCAGAGGAACAGATAATTAAAGCCAAAACTGGATCAGAGCAGTGGATCCAGAATAAGCAGATGTTATGTAATCAAGTCTCTCCTCTTGAAAGTGGTTTCAACATCTGCTGACCTCCTATCTACTGATCGGTATAACTGCTGACCTACAACTGCTGATCATGTTAAAGATTGATGAAGACTAAAGCCCTGTTGATCAATCTACTGCCTTGAATCAAGCACTGCTGGGTTATATCAAGTGCTGCTGGGTTCACATCAGTGGAAGGATTCAATAGTAGTTTAGTGTGTCTTTATGTAATGTATTGTAATAACAGTTGTTAGCATTGCAGTACTTGTATAGATCAGAGGTTAGAGTTTGTTAGGAGGTTAGATGTCACTTTCATGGTGACGTCAGCAAATATGCCACAGTGGTTTGTCCATGCCTATAAATAGAACAGTACCCTGTACTGTTCTATTAGCTCTTCACCATCTTCTTCCTGCACGAACAAACCACAGTGAGCTCAGGCTGAGGGGGAGTTTGTTACATACATGCAAGTGTAATCGTTGAATGAAATAAATTCAATCATTCGATTCATTGTTGAAAATGTGTGTTGAAAGCAATACTCCTTTTTGATTGTGAAATGTTTGTTTCCATTATTTTCCGCTGCACTACTCATTCATTTTCATCTTAATTCAAACGTAAAACAGAATCAAAACCAAACTCAGATCCTAACAATTGGTATCAGATCTTGGACAGTCAAATTTGATTTAACAATCATTTTGACATAAATAGTTCAGCTCACAATCGTTGATACTAATAGTTTGTTCGTTTTGTTGAAAAATAGAGCAAGGTTTAATCACCATCAAAGTTGATTAATCAGTGCCTGTAAAACAACCAGGATGACGTCACAATCACAAGATGATAAGAATAACATTGGCTCTCTTTTCAAACCACCCATGCTTAAACGTAATGAATACAACATCTGGGAGAGAAGGATGGGTCACATCCTTGCTCAACAGAACACTGGATGTTGGAGATCTATTGTTTTTGGGCCCCATGTTCCTATGGTGCCAAGTGCTGAGGATACAAAGAAGTTCGAACCTAAAAAACCTGAATACTATACTGAAACTAATTTCCAAAAGTTCAAACTCGATGCCAAAGTATTTAGCATCATAGCATCTGCATTACCCAATGAGATCTATGTTGGACTGTTACATTGTAACAATGCCAAAGAGCTATGGGATGCACTGAAGGTAGAGCTGGCAAATCGTGTCTTAGCAGGTTTAACAGGTATCTGATAATGCGAACAACAAAAATTTTAAACATGAATACGACTTATTTAACTACTCTATATCCAATGTCTATAAGACAGATCAATATTTTATGCACCTAGAAGGAGAAATAATGGATCCTAACTTTCAATTTTTAATTAGTTTTAAAAACGTAAAAAATCACATGGTGTACTTTTCTGTTATCGTGTCTTAACAGGTTACCTACAGATTACCTATTGCCAGCCCTAACTGAAGGAACAGTTTGGGGGAACGGAAGAAGTTATTGAAAACAATAGGGAAATTCTGAATCAGCAGTATGAAACATTTTGTCACATCAAGGGTGAATCATTGACTCGGCAGTTTGAGCGATTCAGTTGTCTCATTAGTAAGCTGTTAAAGTTACATTTCTAAATTCTACACAAAATAGCAGGTTTCTTAGATCACTACCAGAAAAATGGGATACCATTGCATTTGTTACTAGAAATTCTGTTGAGTTCAAAGATCTGACCCTAACCCAACTTCATGGTAGACTCATGACCTATGAAAGGGAGTTAAACCAGAAAAAGAAGTTGCAAGAGTCTGGCAAAGTTGCTGATGATTATTCATTTGGCAGCACAGCTCTTTTTGGTCAGGAAGAATCTGGTAGTAGTAGTAGTAGTAAGGATCAGAGTTATGATCATTTTATTGATATAACTGCTGGTGGAAATTTTAACAACTCTGATTCTCACTCTGCAAATTATGCTTTCACTGCAAATTGTGAAAACCAGATGTCAGATAACTTATGTTTTGAGCTCAATGATTTGCAACACTTTGATCCCACTGACTTAGAAGAGATGGACATTTTGCATCAATTGGCTTTGCTTAGTGTAAGAACAAACAAATTCTATAAAAGAACAGGGAGAAAATTCCCAGGGTTACATGGGAACTTAAAAGTGGGGTTGGATAAGTCAATAATTAAGTGCTATAAGTGCAATATGCTGGGTCATTTTGCTAGGGAATGTAGGAGTCAAACCACTGGTCCAATAATAACTCATCCCAGCTCAAACCCTAGACCACAACATCAAAGCACTGTGCATTATACCCAATATACCCCTGCAGCCCATGTTAACACTGCTCACTATGCTGCAACCCCTGTGCCTGTGCATTATGTTCAAACCACTATTCCACAAATTCAGTATGTTCAAACCCCTGTCCCTCAGGCACAAGTGCAACCTGTTGCACCTCAACAAGCTGCTCCAATAGTGGTACAACCAGATCAACAAAGCTTTTTCACCCAAGGTTTTGTTGACTGGAGCAGCATGCCTGATGAGCTTGGTGATGAAAATTTTGCACTTTATGCTTCTAATGATACTTTTAATGATGAATTTTTTTGATGGCATTAGAGTCAATACCAGAAGGGGTAGAAACTGAAGGTGAACAGCTAAGTGTTGAAACAGTGGATGAAGTGGCTGAAGCAGTGGTTACTGCAGTTGCTGGTGAACTACTGCTGGGAGAAAATTCAGAAACCCTGATTGAACCATTGTCTGACCCCTGGTCCAAAGAAGACAAAGAAGAAAAGGAATAGAAGCAAGCAAGTGAGAAAAAAGTTAGAGCTGGTGAAGAAGGTGATCATCAATGTGATTGTGCCATGATGGCTGCTGCCAAGGTATCACCTCAAGTTCTTGAAAAACTGTGTTCAGACAAATGCATTATTGCATTTGCTAACATAAAAGAGGTAAATGAAAACCTTAGGGATAAAGTATTAACTGATGAAGTCAAATTTGAAAAGTTATTAAAAGAACTTAGAAACAAATTGGCTGAAAAGGACAAAGAAATCAGCAGTCTCAAAGAAGAGCAGAGCATAACCAAGACTCAACTCCAAACTATGGTAGAAAAATACCAAGTTTGTAAAAAGGAGTTGGAGTCCACCCAGATCACTTGTGAAAGATGGGTGGAATCCTGTAAAGGGTATGAGGTTATGCTTGAGAAACAGCTTGAAAGCAATGTCAAGTTTGGTGTAGGATATAGAAAATATGATGAACTTGTAAACACTGCTGCAAAACAAGCTGGTTCATCTGAAATTAAACCAACCAACAAGAATGGCCAAGAGGTTAAAATAACCGACAAACTTGGTAACAAAATCACTTTGGAAAGATCTGTGGGGTCCTCAACTTTTGAGGAAATTGAGAAATACCAATTTAAACCCATATGGTCTGATGAGTGTGACATTCTTGAAAATTTCAAGCCCATGGATTTCACAACCACTGATGGTGTCACAGCTCCAAAAGCAAAGGTCATTCATATCAAAGATATCCCAACAGTGGTTCAAAACTCTGTTGCTAAGGAGTCTGAGAAAAGGAAGAAAAGAGAAAAGATCAAAAACCTGTTTTGTGATTTTTGTGAAAAGAGAAATCATCTAACAAAAGACTGTTTTCATCTAAAAGCATATGATCTAAACAAAACAAGTGTCATTGTACCTGCTGAAAGCTGCACCATCTGTGGTAAAACAAACCACAAAACTCAAGCATGTGTGTATCTCAAAAACTTTGATGTAAAAAAGAATGAGTACACTGCTAAAACATCCTTGAGTCCATCAACATCATCTGTCAAATTCACCAAGAATCAACCACTGTTTGTGCCAGTCCAAACAGCTGTTACAAAACAGTTGAATCAAACATCTGTCCAAAGAGATGTTCAAGTGACTGATGCACCCCCTGCCAACCAATTCAGAAGAGGCAATGGACAATCATCTTACCAAAGGATTCCACATGTTTATGAGACCTACAAAAGGCCCTCTAAACCAAGAGTGAACAGGCATCCTTTTGGGTATCAACGGGTGATTGGTCAAAACCCACAACAGTGGTTAGAGAGAAACAGTCCTAAAACTGTCCAAACCCCTGACCTAACCACTGCCCATGCATCTGAACTCATCCCAGACACTGTTGAGACCCCATCCAAAGCCTTATTGGCTTTGGAGACCCTAATGAACTAATCCTTTTACTTCATGTGCAGGGAGCTTCTGCATGCTTAGATAACCTCTGGTATGTAGATAATGGAGGCTCCAGGCACATGACAGGATGTAAAGCGCTTCTCAAAGATTTCAAAATCCATGGACGGGGTGATATATCCTTTGGTAATAATAGTAAAGGGAAAGTTCTGGGGTCTGGTCCAGTACAGTCTGGTAATGTAAAATTTGAAAATGTCAATCTGATAGACAATCTAAAATTCAACATCCTGAGTGTTTCACAAATGAGTGATAAGGGGTATGGATCATTCTTCACAAAGGAGTGTTGTAAGATCGTTGGACCAGAAATGGTTGAAAAGATTGAAGCAATAATAAAAACTGGAAAAACCAAACTTGTTGCTCAAAGAAGTGGCAATGTTTATGTGGTGGATATGTCAAAAGAGAGCCCCAGAACTGACGCCTGTCTGTTCTCAGCTGCATCAAACAAAGAGACAGAATTATGGCACAGGAGATTGGGGCACACAAATCTCAAGACAATCACTGCCATTTCAAAACAGGGGTTCGTAAGAGGTTTACCTCAAAAACTGTTCACCTGTCCTGAGCATTGTGTTTCCTGCCTAAAAGGAAAACAACATAAAAGCTCCTACAAATCCATTGATGAGTCCAAAACAACCAAATGTTTGCAAATGCTTCATATGGATTTGTTTGGCCCAGTTAAAGTCATGAGTCTTAAGAAAAAGAGGTATTGTTTGGTTATTGTTGATGACTTTTCTAGGTTTACATGGACTTACTTTTTACATTCAAAAGATGAGACTGCAGACATTCTGCAAGACTTTGTGAAACAGGTTGAAAAGCAGTTTGACCTTCCAGTAAAAATCTTCAGAAGTGACAATGGCACAGAGTTCAGGAACAAGGAGTTGGATGATTTCTGTGTGTCAAAAGGAATTGTGAGGCAATACAACATTCCAAGAACACCAGAACAAAATGGGGTTGTTGAAAGAAAGAACAGAACTTTGATTGAGGCTGCCAGAACCATGCTTGCTGATTCAGGTTTGCCATTAACTTTTTGGGCAGAGGCAGTAAACACTGCTTGCTATGTCCAAAATAGAGTTTTAATCAACCCCAGGCATCAAAAGACTGCCTATGAACTGCTATATAAAATAAAGCCATTGATTTCATATTTCAAGGTTTTTGGCTATCCATGCTTCATTTTAAACTTAAAAGATTCTATCTCAAAGTTTGCAGCCAAAATTGATTGTGGTTACCATCTGGGATACTCAACCACTGCTAAGGCCTACAAAGTGTTTAACACAAGGACCAAAACAGTGGAAGAGACTTTGAATGTAAAGTTCAATGAACTTTCATCAATGAAAATCTCAGCAAACCCTGCAGAATTGTTTGATCTTGATAAATTTACCTTTGAAAATACTGCTGTCAAGACTAACACTGCAGGTCCATCAGAAGATTCATCACCAGACTATGGGTATGAAATCATCATTCCTCAATAAAAGTCTGTCAAAATGGGTATAGCAGCAGATGTTCAAAACAGCTGTTAAAGCTCAACCACTGTTACCTCAACAGTTGTTGACCAAAGTAGCCCCTTAACCCCTGCTTCCACATCATCAAACACTGTTGATAAAAGTCCTCAAATAGTGGATCAAAGTCAGCATGTGTCCACACCTTTACCTCCTATTCCACCACCTTTTGAAGCCACTGCTGGATCATCAAAGTCACCAACAGTGGTTAGCTCAGATGATTCACATCTGCAGCCCTCCCCACTTAATGCCATTGTTCCATACCAAAGAGAGCTCATCTTCTTGAAATCTCATCCACCAGACCAAATTATTGGCAACATCAATGAAGGGGTGCTCACACGAAGTCAATCCCAAAACATTTGTCTTTTTGCTGGTTTTCTATCACTCCATCAGCCAGTTAAGTACCAAGAGGCACTAAAAGACAACAGTTGGGTAGAAGCCATGCAAGAGGAGCTCCAACAGTTTAGAAGACAACAAGTTTGGGAGCTTGTTCCATTGCCAGAGGGTGTAAGTCCTAATGGCACAAAATGGGTCTTCAAAAATAAAACTGATGAAAGGGGTATTGTTGTCAAAAATAAAGCCAGGCTTGTGGTTCAAGGGTACATACAAGAAGAGGGCATTGATTATGATGAAACATTTGCCCCTGTAGCAAGACTTGAAGCAATCAGACTATTTCTGGCCTTTGCAGTCAACCACAACATCAAGGTGTACCAAATGGATATCAAATGTGCATTCCTCTATGGTAAGATTCAAGAGGAGGTTTATGTTTGTCAACCTCCAGGTTTTGAGGATCCATTTAATCCAAATCATGTCTACAAACTGAATAAAGCTTTGTATGGCCTGAAACAAGCACCGAGGGCATGGTATGAAACTCTTTCCACATTCCTACTTTCCATTGGGTTCACAAGAGGTAGAATAGATAAAACACTGTTTTTAAAATGGAGAGGAAAGGATTTGATGATTGTCCAAATTTATGTGGATGACATCATCTTTGGAAGCACATGTAATAAAATGTTTGAAGAGTTTAGGCAACTCATGACAGCTGAGTTTGAAATGAGTGCAATGGGTGAACTCCAATGCTTTCTTGGTCTCCAAGTAAGGCAACTGCAAAATGGCACTTTTATCCATCAAGGCAAATATGCCAAAGAACTGTTGAAGAAATTTGAGATGGATGATTGTAAGCCATGTAGTACACCCATTGCAACCAATTAAGTAGTCATATCTGATGAGAAGGATGAATTGGTTGATCAAACTTTGTATAGAAGCATGATTGGGTCTTTATAGTACCTAACTGCATCCATGCCAGGCATCATGTTTGCAACATGTGTTTGTGCTAGATCCCAATCAGCCCCTAGAAATTCAAACCTTATTCCTATAAAAAGGATATTTAGATACCAAAAAGGTGCTCCCACACTTGGTATCTGGTATCCAGCTGATGGTAAAATTGAGCTTTCAGGTTTCTCAGATAGTGACTTTGCTGGATGTGACAAGACAAGAAAGTCCACTTCAGGAGGGTGCCAATTCCTAGGCAATTTCTTAGTGTCTTGACAAAGCAAAAAGCAAGCAGCTGTTTCCACATCCACTGCTGAGGCATAATATATAGCTGCTGCAAGCTGTACAGCCCAACTGCTCTGGCTTCAAAATTAGTTGCTGGATTTTGGTATCACTGCCTTAAAGACACCACTCATGTTGGACAGCCAGGCAGCAGAAAATATCATCAAAAATCCAGTTTCCCATTCAACCACCAAGCACATTGACATTAGACATCACTTTGTGAGGGATTGCTATGAAAAAGGTTTGATTTCTCTGCACCATGTTCCAACTAAGGATCAGCTGGCAGATGTGCTAACAAAAGCATTAGACACATCCACCTTTGAAAGCTTGATCTCTAGGATTGGCATGCTAAACATGGAATAACAGGCAAAATCCTGTTTTTCTATGAATAAAAGCATTAAAATGTTTTCAGAAAATAAAAAATCCATCCTTAAAAATAGCTAAAAATGAATTTTTCATTAAATCCTTAAAAGTCTGCCATAACCACTGCTTTGTTCAAAAGCCTGCTCTACTTAAAAATTTGTCCACTGCTGAAAGTCAACCCCTGCTCTCTCATTTCTTTGATAAGCATTGTTGTTCAAAATCAGTGTTTTATCCACTGATGTGCTATCCACTGATAGTAAAAATTACCCACTGATCTTGTTCCATCAGTGGTCTTCATAAAAATAGTTGTCCTTTTCTTCATCAGGGGTTGGCACGTGGACAATACATTGTGGTCAGACCTTTTGTAACCGCTGCCACGTCAGCATTCACTTTTTCTCTATAAAACCCCTCTTCAAAACCCCAAATAGGGTTTTACTGTCGAATTGAATTCTTAAAAATTCCTTTCTCAAAGCAGTTTTCATCTCATTTCCTCAAATTCCTTCACAACCTTCTTCGATCGTTTTCTCCAAAATGACAAAATCGAAGTCATCTACCAAACCCACTGCAAAATCTTCTCGTAAAAAGACCGCTCAAACGGCTACTCCCATTGAAATCCCATACAAATCACCACACAATTACCTGGGTCTTCTTACAAAACCAGGCACTACCGATGCTTTCGATTCCATCATTGACATCATGTCTGCATCAAAGTATAAAACTTTGTTAACAACAGATGCTCCAATTTACTTGGACACCCAAAGAAGTTTTGGAAGAATATTACCCTTGACAAACAAGGCGAGGATGTCATAGCCATCAACTCTTCTCTAATGGGTAAACCTGTCAAAATCACACCACAATCCATCTCGGAAGTCTTTGAACTCAATGATCAGCAAGGTAAAATTTCTTTTTCCCAAAAATGAGTTAAAAACTGATTTCCTTAAAAGGGGGTATGCAGAACAAATAAAAAAGGATACCTTACAAAAAGATAATTTTCCACCTGCAACAAGGTTTTTGTTCCATACCCTGCTTATGTGTGTTTCAAACAAAACCACTTCTTTTAATGAAATACCATTAAAGATTCAAAACCTGGGATATGCTATTCTTCAAAATGAAAACTTAAATTACTCCCAGGAAATCTTTAATGATTTGGTTAAAAATGTTGATAAAAAGCCATTCTTACTTTTTCCAAGATTTCTAAGTTACTATTTTGAAAAGAAATTTGGTAAGGATGATGCTTCTGCAATAAAACAAGGTGCATCTTTTCAAATAAACAGCTTAACTGCTGAAACTTTTACAAGAATGTCAACACCTTGCAAAACACAAGCAGAGGTGCCTGAGCAAACTTTAGCAGCTACCACTGCTCCTTAGGTATCTGCTGCTGAGCCCACTGCTCAAGGTGATCAAAGTAGCAAAACAACTGCTTTGAAACCCACACCTAAAATTACCAAAACGCCAAAGCAAAAGCAAAAGAAAACTCAAAAACCCCCCAAACCTATCAAAAAAGCAACTCTGGAGGATGAGATACCAGAGCAACTGCCAGTGACAGCACAAAAGTGACAAGAAACCACTGCTATTACTTCCTCACAGCAGTTGGTACAAATATCTCAACCCATGGCTGAAACTCCTCCTGCTTTTTCTCGAAAAGAACATGTTGTACAAATAGGGACACCACAATATGATGCTCTGGAATCACTTGCTTCCATCATCCACAGCCCAATGCCCGGGGCCAATTCTCTTTCTACACCCAACCTCACCTCCATAATTCCCCCACCAACTAAATTATTGTTGGATGCTATTGATCTGAACCAGGCACAAACCAGTCCTTCTCACTCACCTATCAATGGGAACATACTTCAACAAACTACTGGGTCTGACGTATCAATCATAGCTAACCCACCAACAAGACCTGAGGAGGTTACACCCCTTGAGTTACAAGTAACTCTTGGTGGTAATCCAAGTGAAGCAGCCACTACAAGTGCTGAACCCACTGGTTTGCACTTGGACAGTGGTTACATCAATAAGACTTCCTTGGAGGTAATTCCTTCTATAACACCTCTAATAACCACTAGTGAGTTTGTTTTGACCACTGGTGCCATCAAAAGGTTATCAAGTGTTGAGGGAAGAAGTCCCCAGTACCAAGAAAAAAGGGCATCAGTGGATGATTATTGGAATACATTCCCTAAGTCAACCACTGTTCAAACCACTGTTAGTGGGAAATCAGATAATCCCATTAAGTTGGGTGACGGTTTAAAGTACCAAGAATTGACGGATAGAATTGAAAAACTGGATACCTCTGTTGCAGAAATCAAAGAAATGCTGCAACAGTTGTTGAAAGTTCAAAAGGTGCAACCCACTGCTGTTCCAGCTCAAGCACCTGCTGCAAATGAGTTATGGAATCTATTTCAACCCCTGCTCTAACAACAAAGACAAATGGTTGATCAGCAGCATGCAATACATGTTCAAGAGCTGAGAAACATGATGGAGTCAAGGTTTAGAGATACCCAAGCAGACATCAAGGCTATAAAGGCCCACATCCTAAACACCAGTGGCACTGCTCCTCCCACTGTTCTCATCATTGATAAACCTCCTCCAGATAATGCCAAAAAGGGGGAGAAAATCAAATAGTGGAAGAAGAAGGGAATTGATGATGGTCTCTATATTGAACCAGAAAAGGAGAATATGACTAAAAACATTCCCTTGCCAGATGGCAGTAAAAAGATTGATGTTACCACAAATGCACTTGCTGAAGCAAAAGCAATTGTAAAAAGGGACAAAGAGGCAAAGGATATGTCCAGGTGGAATGAGGAGAAAAGAGCTTATATGGAGCTGAATGCGCAGGGTTGTTCTGAGCCAAAGGATGTTCAAAATCCTGAGCTAAAAAGAAAGAATCCCACTAGAAAAGTGAGGGAACCCAAATCCACACCATCCAGACTCACAAAGCATACTTCCAAACCACCTTCCAAAAGCCCACAACATCAATTTTCCACTCAAACAGTTGTTGTAACTCCTGCTGTATCAACAACTGCTGGTACTTCAGTAGTTTCAACATCTGCTATCACTTCAACACATACCACAACCACTGCCTTATCACCACCACCAAAAATCATCTCACCACCAAAACCACCATCACCACTAAAAACAACCTCACCACCATCACCTCCAGCCAAAAAGCAGAAGACATCAGATGTTACAACATCTGTTGTAATGACAACAGTGGTTAAAACACCAGTTGTTTCAACAACTGTTAGTCAGCCACCTTCCACCACTCAAATCACCACCACTGATCCACCCAAAACATCATCAGCCTATCCTACAATAAAAAGGAGAAGGATTTTCATTCCTGATGATGACTCTCCATCACCACCACCAACATGTTCACAATCCCTTGCACTTATTCCAAACCCTGTTCCTCTCTCATCAGCTCAAGTACAACAACCAATCCCTATCATCACTCCTGCAGGTTTCCAATATCCTCTTAAACTCATTGCAGTCAGAGAAGAGATCAAATCCTTCTACTATGAGGATGATCCTGCTAAAAGGAAGTTGCCATCAGTTGAAGGATATCCTAGGCCTAACAATATTGAAGAGTATTTGAAAGTTAAGGCTCAACAGGCAGAGGATATTTCCAAGAGAAACTCCCAAGGAAAAACTGACAAAGAAATTCAAAGGCATTACCAGTTTCTATTTACTCAAGTCAGATCCTTAGAGCAATTTGCAAAAAATGTGTGTCAACAAATATCAGAAAGAGCAGATGAAACTTTGAGAAAAGACTACATTGAAAGCATTATGGCTTCTAAGAAGTATAAGGGAGAAAAGCATATGTACAAGGAGTGGACCATTCCTGAGCTTGAAAACGAAGCAGCCAGGATTCAAGAAATGATAAAGAATAAGGTCAAACACATTCCTCCAGATTGGTCAAAGTACAAAAAGAATGTGCCTGAAAAGACATTAGAGCTGAAGAGAATAAAAGAGGAATTAGTTGCTGCTGATTATGGGTCTAAAAATCAAGTGTTAAGATGGAGAGAAGAGAAAGTCAGGACCACCTACAAAAGGTTGGAGGAATTAAGAAAGAAAGATCCTAAAGCCCCACAAAAACCTGACTACCCTGAAGCAGAGGTTTCAACAAGACCACCAAAGCTGCAAATCAGGAGATCCACTACTCCAACTGATGCTGCCATCTACAAAAGAAGACAACAGTTGGATGCTGAAACAGTGGAGGAATTAATGGCAGGAGATGATCTTGTAAAAGAGGGTATTAAAAAGATGATAGCTGAAACTCTTGGCCTAAATCAACCTGCAAGCACTGCTCAAACAATCATCACAAGGCCTGCATCACCAAACTCCCCATCTAATAAAATCTCCCAAGAAACCCACCAAACTCAAAAGTACTAAAGTGGAAAACTGACAAACAGACCCATGTACTGACAGTGATCAAGTCTAGTGGAGAAGTGAAGAAAATAACAAGGGAACAAGCACTTGACCTAAGTCTTGAAGATTTGCAGGATCTCCTTGATCTTCCACTATGCAGGGATGAAGATGACACAGATGCCTTAGCCTTTGAGTTACAACTCAAAGGGCAAATAAGGGAACTGTTGATGAGGCAATAAAGATCTACCAATAATGAAGAGTTTTGGCATTATCTGTTCCAGGGGGAGATTGTTGGGATTGAACCCTATCAGTGGAACAGATAATTAAAGCCAAAACTGGATCAGAGCAGTGGATCCAGAATAAGCAGATGTTAAGTAATCAAGTCTCTCCCCTTGAAAGTGGTTTCAACATCTGTTGACCTCCTATCTACTGATCGGTACAACTGCTGACCTACAACTGCTGATCATGTTAAAGACAGATGAAGACTAAAGCCCTGCTGATCAATCTACTACCTTGAGTCAAGCACTGCTGGGTTATATCAAGTGTTGTTGGGTTCACATTAGTGGAAGGATTCAGCAGTAGTTTAGTGTGTCTTTATGTAATGTATTGTAATAACAGTTGTTAGCATAGCAGTTTTTGTATAGATCAGAGGTTAGAGTTTGTTAGGAGGTTAGATGTCACTTTCATGGTGACGTCAGCAAAGATGCCACAATGGTTTGTCCGTGCCTATAAATAGAACAGTACCCTGTACTGTTCTATTAGCTCTTCACCATCTTCTTCCTGCACGAACAAATCACAGTGAGCTCAGGCTGAGGGGGAGTTTGTTACGTACATGCAAGTGTAATCGTTGAATGAAATAAATTCAATCATTCGATTCATTGTTGAAAATGTGTGTTGAAAGCAATACCCCTGTTTGATTGTGAAAAGTTTGTTTCCATTATTTTCCGCTGCACTACTCATTCATTTTCATCTTAATTCAAACGTAAAACACAATCAAAACCAAACTCAAATCCTAACAATTTGTAGTTGTCTGTGTGTGCATATTTTATCAGGAAGGAGAAAGAGATGGCAGGTAGTGTATGATGTGTGTGTTTTAGCTTAGGGTTTCTAAAATGAAGATGTGAGCATAAGGGGAGCTTTTTATACCTAAGTTTTCATCAAGTGGGTTGGGCCCAGGGCCCGTTAACTTGTTTTGAGCGGCCCAATAAAAATCCAAAGCCCGTTTTCGAACCCGATTATCGTAAAACATCATAAAATATAATATTAGAGATGAAACGCCTAAAAATTTACATCGTATATCGATATTTGACGGGTATGATCGTCTTTGCATTAAAATCGCGTAAACAGCGTAGTTTGTCGTTTTTAAATCCGTTTCTCGATCTGTTTTCAACTGTGAACATTAAAATTTGAAAGCAAAGCCAAATATATTAATATCGAGATGAAATTCGAGTCCGATGCTTCTGTTTCGTCGTTGATTGTCGGTGCGTTACTGTTTCCGTGTTTTTCGTTCGCGTTTGCGGTTTGTGTTGTTTGAAAGCATAATATTTTTGCAAAACAAAATCCGTAATTTTAAATTATACGTATAAATTCGTATTTGTAGGCGTTGTCAGTAGTTTGTACGGTGTCAGTTCGTTATCGTTTAACACTCAGCAAATTTCCCCCGAAAATTCCTATACGCGCACTGTAACGTCTGATAAGCGTTCCTAGGCATTCCAGTAGCCTAATTGAGTTAATTCGTGTCTTAAACACTATTTATTATCATCTAAACGTTTGTTAATCGCGTAATTAGAAGCCGTTAATTACCGGTTGTCACATATAATATGGAATGAACTGAGTTTAAGAACATGGTTGAACGAAAATTTTGTCCTCCCAATGAAAAACAACAAATAGCTAATAAGTTCTTAAACCTTAGAATGACTGAAGTAGACTGTAAGGGTTAAACTATCGTATTCTTCGAATATGCTAGAATAGGGCCAACCTTAGCTTCACCAGAACCAGTATTAATCTCCCGTTACATCTGGGGATTAATCAGTGAGATTAGACATGACCGGGTTGGAAACCCAGGTTTGATACTGGACTTCTCGAATGATGTCACAACCCCCGCCCCCTATCTATCCCGGGAACGGGCGGCTGCGAGAATCAGTATTGGTGGTATCGGTGTTTATCAATTTGGCAGCGGAATTTCACCAGGACCGTAATTAGGAAATATTTTATCAGAGTAAAACACCATATTTTATATAAATAAATATATTGGGATAAAACCCAAGTTTTCATTACAAACTGATTTATAGGGGTAAACCCCATTTTATTGAAATAAAACATCTTCTTTACTTAGGTACCTTTTATAGCCACTTTTCCAAGCCTTCAGTGTTGTCCAGCTGGCTTCTAGTTGGCTTTCACATTTTGTTACCTGAAACGCGTTTAAAAACATTTTGTCAGTGGGAAATACTGGTGAGTAAATCCTAGTTTAAACAAGAAGAGTTTTATCTTTTAACAGTATTGAGAGCGATTACAATGTTTACATCTACACAATTATTCATTCAGTATTGTCAATCCTGACTGGTGAGTCATATTACACATTGGCTAACTCTTTGTCCAATGGTAACGTGTTCCACATTTTGTATACAAAACCCCAACATACCGACAGTAATTGAAGAATTAAAAAAACTCAATCACTGCTTAATCACATTGTAAAACATTTAAGGTTTTGCAAAAACAGTTTACAAAAAGGTTTACAAAAAGGAGATTACTCACATTGTTGTCTTAGGTTTTCCTTTAGCTTTTCCTGGTGATTATCTATAAATTATACAAATGCACACGTGTTAGTATAATAACCCAATATTTACATTAGTAATACCCTTCCCGAGACGGCATTCCAACGACTATGTCGGGCAGAACCACGACAGCCGTTACGGAACCCTGGATCAATCGGGCAGCGTATCTAATACGTAACCGGGGTTATGATACTTACAACGAGGTAGAACTTCGTTATTTTAGGGGGTATTATGACCGAGTATAGCTTATACTATGTGATAATTTGAGAGAAAGAAAGATTTGTGAGCGACTGGAACTGAAGGCCGATTGCATCTATTTATAGTTGTGACCGTCGACCTTGTCAAGCCCCGCGTAGGTAGTAGCCGAGGGCTACGCCGCCCGCGAGACTAGCTAGGGTAGGCCCTAGCTTGGCTGATTTGGCTCGTAGCCTCCACACGCGTCCTGACACGTGGCGCCCTAGGGTGCGGCCTGATCTCCCATCTGTCGCGGCCCGCGTAAGATTCCTAAGGGGTCTTCGCGCCTCGCGACAGCCCATTAAAATTTGTTTTTATTTAATTTTAATAAAAATAAAGGTATTCGGGGCCCGTTTTCGTATACGGGGTGTATTTTAGGACATATTGGGGCACTCAAAATATTTTTAGGGTGTTGGATTATTTAGGAGGGTTGTTATATCATCCCCACCTTGTTTTAAAGCTAGTCCTCGAGATCTACTGGAATAGGTATGGGTATTTCCTTTGCATTTCTGATTCAAGCTCCCATGTGTATTCTGGTCCTCTTTTGGAGTCCCATTTTACTTTGACTAGAACTAATCTCTTGTGTTTGAGGTTCTTGACTTTCCTGTCTTCAATCTGTAGAGGTCTTTCTACAAATTTTAATTGTTCATTTACCTCTATATCCTTAAGAGGTACCACCAGTGATTCATCAGCTAAGCATTTCTTAAGATTAGATACATGAAATACATCATGTATTCCTACCATTTCCTCTGGCAGTTGTAGCTGATATCCTACAGGTCCTATTCTTCTGATAATCTTAAAAGGTCGAACATATTTGGGGCTTAGCTTTCCCCTTTTGATGAATCTTACCACTCCTTTCCAAGGAGAGACCTTCAATAACACTTTATCTCCTACTTGAAATTCCAACGGTTTTCGCCTGTTATCTGCATAGCTCTTTTGTCGATCACGTGCTGCTTTCAGTCGTTCCTCGACTTGAACAATTTTGTCTGTCGTTTCTTGTACTATCTCAGGTCCGGATAGTTGCTTTTCTCCAATTTCTGCCCAACAGACTGGGGTTCGGCACTTTCGTCCATAAAGTGCTTCGAATGGTGCAGCATTAATAATTGTGTGATAACTGTTATTATAAGAAAATTCTATTAATGGTAAGTGATCGTCCCAATTACCTCCGAAATCAATTACACAAGCTCTAAGCATGTCCTCCATTGTCTGAATTGTCCTTTCCCTTTGTCCGTCCGTTTGAGGATGGTAGGCTGTGCTTAGATTCAACTTGGTTCCCATTGCTTTTTGGAAACTTGTCCAAAAATGAGAGGTAAAACGGCTATCCCTATCAGAAATAATTGATAAAGGAATTCCATGTAATGAAACTATTTCATTTACATACAACTTAGCTAACCGTTCCATACTGAAAGTTTCCTTCATTGGTAGGAAATGAGCTGACTTAGTTAAGCTGTCTACAATCACCCAGATTGTATCATTACCTTTTCTTGTTTTGGGTAATTTGGTAACAAAATCCATTGTTATCAATTCCCATTTCCACACTGGCATTTCTAACTGCTGCAACAATCCTGAAGGTTTCTAATGTTCAGCTTTGACTTGTGAACAGGTTAAACATTTAGAAACATAAGCTGCTATATCCTTTTTCATTCCTATCCACCAAAAATTCTTTCTTAAATCCTGATACATCTTACCACTTCCAGGATGCATCGTATACTTAGACTTATGGGCTTCTTCTAGTATACGGTGGCGTAGGTTTCCAAATTTAAGTATCCACATTTTCTTCTTATGGAATCTCCAAATTCCATTTGTTCATTGTTCTAATTCTTTGATCATTCCTTTTAATTTTTCAGTATCATCCTTGATTACTGATTCTTGTGCTTTTCTAATCTGTTCATTTAAATCTATTTGCAGATTTAATTTAAGAGAACGTACTCTTTTTGGCTTTTCATGATACTTTCGACTTAAAGCATCGGCCACTACATTTGCCTTTCCTGCATGATACTGGATATTACAATCATAATCACTAAGTATTTCCATCCAGCCTCTTTGTCTCATATTCAATTCCTTTTGCCCAAAAACATACCTTAAACTCTTATGATCAGTGAAAATGGTAAACTTACTACCGTAAAGGTAATGTCTCCAAATCTTTAGGGAAAAAATTATAGCTCCTAATTCCAAGTCATGGGTTGAATAATTCTCTTCATGATTCTTAAGTTGTCTAGATGCATAGGCTATAACCTTCTGATGTTGCATTAACACACAACCATAACCTAACTTAGAAGCGTCACAATAGACTACAAAGTCTTTAGTTCCTTCTGGTAACGCTAGTATGGGTGCATTGGTTAATATGTGCTTAAGAATTCTAAAGTCTTCTTCCTGTTTTGGTCCCCATTCAAACTTAACAGATTTACAGGTTAGTTTAGTTAGGGGAATGGCTATTCTAGAAAAATCTTGAATAAATCTCCTATAATAACCAGCCAATCCTAAGAAATTTCTAACCTCGGTTGGCGACTCAGGGGTTTTCCATTTGGTAATTGCCTCGATCTTGGTGGGATCCACATGAATTCCTTCATGATTGACTAGATGTCCAAGAAACTGTACCTGTTCTAACCAAAACTCGCACTTTGAAAACTTTGCATAAAGTTTTTCTTTCCTTAATAAACTTAGAAGTGCATGCAATTGCTTTGCATGTTCCTCCTTACCCTTAGAGTAAATGAGAATATCATCTATAAAGACAATTATGAATTTATCCAAATATGGCTTACATATTCGGTTCATCATGTCCATAAATGCAGCTGGGGCATTGGTTAAACCAAATGGCATGATAGTAAATTCATAATGGCCATACCTTGTTCTAAATGCGGTTTTAGGAATATCCTCTTCCTGAACCTTTAATTGATGATATCCTGATCTTAAATCGATTTTAGAGAAAAATCGAGCTCATTGCAATTGATCAAACATATCATCGATTCTCAGTAATGGATACCGGTTCTTAATCGTGACTTTGTTCAATTCGTGGTAGTCAATGCACATACGCATTGATCCGTCTTTCTTCTTAACAAATAAAATCGGTGCTCCCCACGGCGATGAACTTGGTTGTATGAATCCCTTCTCCAGTAGTTCGTCTAACTGTTTCTTTAATTCCTGCATTTCTGCGGGTGCCAAACGGTAAGGTGCTTTGGCAATTGGTGTTGTCCCTGGAAGCAGGTGGATTCTGAATTCAACTTCTCTGTCTGGCGGTAGTCCTGGTAATTCTTCTGGAAATACATCTGAAAACTGGGATACTACTGGAATATCTTTCAGTTCTTTTCCTTTAGTGTTAGTGATTATGGAAATCAAATACACTAAAGATCCTTTTCTTATATAACTTGTTGTTTTCATCACAGAGATGAATTTCGTGGATCTAGATGGCTTATCTCCTTTAATCGTGATCTTTTCACCCTTTGGTGAATTTACTTGGATTGACTTTTGATCACATAGAATACTGGCTTTATTGGCTATTAATCAATCCATTCCTAATACAACATCAAATCCTGCCAGATTCATTGGATAAAGGTTTGGGATAAACTTTTGATTTAAAAATTATATTCTTGCTCCCTGCAAGATTTCAGAGATCTTAATAGTTTCCTCATTTGCTGTCTCTACTAGACATTTTTGTGGGAGTTTAGTTAATGGTTGATTGAGAAGTTTGCAAACTGAAGTATTAATAAAACTTTGGTTTACACCAGAGTTAAATAATACTTTAGCAAAAACATCATTAACTAAAAACGTACCGGCAATCATGTCTGGAATCATCTTGGCTTCATCCGTAGTCAGAACAAATGCTCTAGCATTTTTAGTAGTCTTGTTGTTTGTAGCAGGAGCTAGTTTTGGACAGTTTGGCTTTATGTGGCCTTGTTCTCCGCAGTTGTAGCATATCCTATTGTTAGGTTTCTTCCTGCAGTCTTCTTCCTTGTGTCCAGATATTTTGCAGAAGTTGCAATATATGGAGCATCTTCCAGAATGCTTCCTTTTGCAATACTTGCAATAAGGTGTAGAGGTAGAACCTATATTTTTCCCACGGTTGGAATTTCCAGAGCGAAATTCTTGGGTAAGTCTTTGAGCTAGGTTCTTCCTTTGATCCTCTTCCCGTGTACGCACTAACTCATATGTCAAGGTATTTGCTAGTTCTACAGCTTCTTCTATAGTTTGAGGTCTAGCTGCCTTGACTACATGCCTAATCTCACTAATTAATCCCCAGATGTAACGGGAGATTAATACTGGTTCTGGTGATGCAAGGGTTGGTACTATTCTAGCATATTCAAAGAATAATGTAGTGTACCCCTTACTATCTACTCCAGTCATTCTAAGGTTTAAAAACTTATTTGCTATCTGTTCTTTTTCATTGGGAGGGCAGAATTTCCTTTCCACCTTGTTCTTAAATTCCTCCCATTCCATATAGTAAACCCTATCTCTTCCCCTAGACTGGAGGATAGTGTTCCACCATTCTAATGTTGAGTTCTTAAACAGATTGGAAGCAAACATTATCTTATCCTCTTCCGCACACTTGCTTATTTTTAAGACAGCCTCAGTCTTTTCTATCCAGCGTAGAGCTGCAACGGCCCCTTCATTGCCCGAGAATTCCATTGGTTTACAAGACCAGAATTCCTTATAAGAACAACCATAAGATATGGTTCTTCTCCTTTTGGGAATAGGCACTTGAAGTATAGGTCCATTGTTTATGCTGTGTTCAGGTTCAGTTGGTCGCTTACTGCCATTGTTACTTTTATTATCGGCTTCCCTAACTGTTTTGATAATATATGGCATTGCATCTATTATCCCTTGTGCCACTATGTGTTGGATGGCACTGTTATCTACTGGGTTTCCATTATTATCATGGTTCGGGTTATCGTTATTCGGGTTATTATCATTCTGGTTTTCCTGGCTCACTTCGTTATCCATCTGAATTTTAAACATTTACCACATATTAATATCACAAGATAATATTTAATACAACCAATCACACAACACGCATGTTGATCAAAAACATCGAACATTGCGACTTACTCTTTCTTATATAGTATGCATCCATATATTTTACAATACAACTAAAATTAAAATTACAATACTAGTAGGCATCCGTAGTTATTATCTAGATTTTTTTTCAAACATACACGTATATTATATATATTATTATATTATTATTATTATTACTACCTCCACCATCACTGATATGGGTTCATCCAGAACTCCATATTACGCTCGTCATACTTCCAGACGAGTCGTTCTCCAACATGTCTCATCCTCTTGCTACTTTCTAAAATCTATTCTCCGAATGTTCGGAGTTCTTGCACATTTTCTGCACTCATTGGGGGTGCAGGTGCTGGGACTGGGTTTGGGAACTGGGGCATGGGTTCCTGGTACGGGTATGGATTCTCTAGAATTTCTCTAATGTATTGATCGCTATCATAGAAGGGATCTAGAGGGTCCAAACCTGGGTAGGCTGCTAGATTCGGCATGGGTTCGTCTTCTGGTATTGGGTATCGTTGCTGGTAATCCCTATTTTCGTCTAACCACGGGTCGTAGTTTGGATCTAAGAGATTAGGTGCTGGTACTCTTGGTATCTCTTATGGGTTAAAATCATGCATTTGAATTTGATTTTCTGGGTTGTTCTCGATTTCCATTGGCTGTGTGGGGAATAGTGGTAATGGTTGGGGTGCTATCAGTTGCTCCAGGTTAGGGTCGGCAGCTGTGGTTGCAAGGATATGAAAATTTGCTAGACTCATATTAAGCATATCCTGTGTGTGGGCATCTGTCTCTCTTTTAGCGGCTGCTAGGGCTCGCTATTGTTGTAACTTTTTCATTCTTTTCCTACGTTCATGCGCTCCCCTACTGAACCATCCTCTCTTCAGACTGAGCCTTAAACACGAATATCCCATCTTCATTGTCAGCAAAATACCCTGAGAGGGCAGGCTGTGAAGAGGTGCCTTCGCTTCTAGGTGAGCTGGATAACTGACGGTAAGCGTCGGAAGGTCCTTGGTCGCTCATACTGTAAACTAACAAATAGTCAAATAACACACAACAATAATATACAAATATGCACGTAGTTCCATAGAAAATTTCCTAACATATTGAATAATATCTTGGTGTCAGCAGAACACTTCTGTGGCTGAATCAGTGGCTTACCTCTGATACCACGTTCTGTCGCAACCCCCGCCCCCTATCTGTCCCGGGAACGGGCGGCTGCGAGAATCAGTATTGGTGGTATCGGTGTTTATCAATTTGGCAGCGGAAATTTCATCAGGACCATAGTTAGGAAATATTTTATCAGAGTAAAACTCCATATTTTATATAAATAAATATATTGGGATAAAACCAAAGTTTTCATTACAAACAGATTTATACGGGTAAACCCAATTTTATTGAAACAAAACATCTTCTTTATTTAGGTAACATTTATAGCCACTTTTCCAAGCCTTCAGTGCTGTCCAACTGGCTTCTAGTTGGCTTTCACATTTTGTTACCTGAAACGCGTTTAAAAACATTTTGTCAGTGGGAAATACTGGTGAGTGAATCCCAGATTAATCAAAAAGAGTTTTATCTTTTAACAGTATTGAGAGCGATTACAATGTTTACATCTACACAATTACTCATTCAGTATTATCAATCCTGACTGGTGGGTCATATTACACATTGGCTAACTCTTTGTCCAATGGTAACGTGTTCCACATTTTGTATACAAAACCCCAACATACCGGCAGTAATTGAAGAATTACAAAGACTTAATCACTGCTTAATCACATTGTAAAACATTTAAGGTTTTGCAAAAACAGTTTACAAAAAGGAGATTACTCACATTGCTGTCTTAGGTTTTCCTTTAGGGTTTCCTGGTGATTATCTATAAATTATACAAATGCACATGTGTTAATATAATAACCCAATATTTACATTAGTAATACCCTTCCCGAGACGGCATTCCAACGACTACATCGGGCAGAACCACGACAGCCGTTACGGAACCCTGGATCAATTGGGCAGCATATCTAATACGTAACCGGGGTTATGATACTTACAACGAGGCAGAACTTTGTTATTTTAGGGGGTATTATGCCTGATTATAGCTTATACTATGTGAGAATTTGAGAGAAAGAAAGATTTGTGAGCGACTGGAATTGAAGGCCGATTGCATCTATTTATAGTTGTGATCGTCGACCTTGTCGCGCCCTGCGTAGGTAGTAGCCGAGGGCTACGCGGCCCGCGAGACCAGCTAGGGTAGGCCCTAGCTTGGCTGATTCGGCTCGTAGCCTCCACACGGGTCCTGACACGTGGCGCCCTAGGGTGCGGCCTGATCTCCCATCTGTCGTGGCCCGCGTAAGATTCCTAAGGGGTCTTCGCGCCCCGCGACAGCCCATTAAAATTTGTTTTTATTTAATTTTAATAAAAATAAAGGTATTTGGGGCCCGTTTTCATATACGGGGTGTATTTTAGGACATATTGGGGCACTCAAAATATCTTTAGGGTGTTGGATTATTTAGGAGGGTTGTTATAAATGATCCCAGCGTCTAAGAGACTCTTCACGTCTTTCGCGATCGATTTGGCATGGTCCGGTGCCATGTGCCTTTTTTGTGCTATCAGTTTGATCGATTCTTTTACGTTCAACCGATGCTGAGCCATGGATCTAGGGACTCCTTGCATATCGGAGTGCTGCTAGGCGAACACATCAATCGAGTTTGTAAACAACTCCCATAGGAGCTTCTTTGTTTGTTTTGGGAGTTGGGCTCCGATCGCCACCTGTTGCTCTGGAAATTATGGGTTGATAGTCCAGAGCTCCGTAGGAACTTTTGACTTTTGAGTACTTGTTTCTGCTGCATGCCCGACTTCTGCTACGAATTAGCTTGACTCAAAGAGAATGGTGGCAACCCCAGACTTAGTAGGGAATTTTATGGCCCCGTGTATCGTGGAACTGATAGCTCGGAGAACTCTCAGTCCCGGTCATCCGAGTATTACGTTGTGTGAAGAATTGGAGCCCATAACCAAAATTGTGAGTTGAACAGTTCAATTTTTGTCACCATCTTTGAATGTGGTTGGGAGAGTAATTTGCTCGATTGGGCGAACGACTTCTTCCGAAAAGCTTATCAGCGGGGTGGATACTTCAATAAGCTTCTTCTTTGTTTGCCGGGCTAGTTGCTGAAAACATTGCAAGTACATTATCTCAAAGGCCCTTCCTCCGTCTACGTATATTCGTCGGACAATGTGTCTGGAAATTATAGCAGAGATTATAATTGGACCATCACGATCGTCGTCAAGATCGATCGCCGGCAAATATGTAGGGTGGTGCATCCAAGCTGCCATGTGTTTGTTTGATCGCTTGACACCTCTTGGTTCGGCAGATCGGATCCTATTGATACCAGCTTCAGTGTTCGGGTTGTCAGTTACGACTGCTAACTTCATGCCATCTTTCACCTCTTTCACGAGGTGGGAGAGTTTGCCGGATCGTACGGCTTTCTCAATTTCTTGCTTCAGTGCCCAACATTCATCAGTTGGGTGCCCTTTGTCTTTATGATACTCACAGTACGTTTTGGAATGCTTGTCGGACGTTGGACGCTGCTTCAGGGGAACAGGGAATCGCGTGTTTTCGGTACTGAGGATCTCGCTTGGTGACTTTGAGAGCTCGGAGAAGGTGTTAAAACGTACATGACCCATTCGGAAGTTGTTCCGATAGGACTTTTGATACGGGCCCCGGTTCCGATTCCAACTATTGTTTCTATCTTTCGGTGGGGTAGTGTTCCGTCTCCATGATGCGGTTCGAGCCTTTGCGTTTTTTGCTGCTGATTCGTTCGGCTGCCAGCAGGCACTTGTGTGACGGCCCCAGCCCCGGTTTGACCCGATCAGTAGCCGCAGGACAGGAACCCGTAGTATTAGTTGATGCGACCGCGGAAGTATTTTAACAGGATCTTTTTAAAAACTTGAAATGCCCGATTATTTTATTTCATAATTCGGGATAAACCCCGTAATTTACAATAGAGGAATTTTACTAGGAAATTCCCTGATTTATTAAAACATGTTTATTTATTTTAACTGAGCCACCTCTTCAAGCTTGTTAGTGCTCCGTAGCACATTTTTCCTTGATTTACAGCAGGTCGCCGGAAACATGTTTTAAAAATATTTTGTCAGCGGGGAAATACTGGTGAATCATTCATTTTGACAAAATGACACGTAGTTATAATTTACAGCATAAGAGCGATTACAATGGCTTTTATCTTATTTTTATCTGGCGCCTTGTCACCCGTGTGACGATGGTCATACCACTATTGGGTCCCACCCCAAGTAGTAACGTTTATCACGGTGAGGATTTATTAGCCTAACCCGTGAGAAATTAGTAATGTGCACAATACCCCACTAGCCAGTGATTAAGATAACCACGACTTAATCCCTGTAATTATAACATTTGAAAATGGAGTATTGTAAAACAGTTGATAAAAAGAGAATGACTCACTTTGCAGATTTATACGGGCAGAGTTTAGCCTTACTGATTAGCCTGATAACCTAATTTAAATAACAATGCACACGAACGAGGTTAGTAACTAATACAGCATTTACGATAACTCACGAGATTAAAACCTTCACAAAGAATGACAAAGTGCAATACTTAAACATCCATCAAATTCATGATGAATGACAAAGTATAAACCCAATTTGAGCAGCACTTAAACATTCATTGGATAGTTTCAATCGATCGGACATTGAATCGTAGCAGCGATCGAGTTAATACCCGGTATCGTAGCAGCACCCCACTAATTGAGATTGTAATTTCGACTTCAGAGCAGTAGAATTTCGTTTTTATGAAAAGTTTTCGACACCGAATGATAGCTCCTGATCCAAGCTATTTATAGCTGGAATTTGAGGTTCACGCGGCCTGCGTGAGCCTCCTCTGGTTCTTTACGTGGCCCGCAAGGGCAGGCTAAATGTAGATTAGGAGTACGTTGTCATCAGTAGACTTGCCACGCGTGTGACACGTGGATCCGGATGCTTATCCGGTCAAACCTAGGGTTGACGCGACCCGCGTGAGCATATGCCCATCCCTTACACGGCCCGCCTAAACACCATAAATCTTGGTTTTCTTGATTTTTATGCATTGTATGGTTTCAGGGGTCCGGGTTTTCACTTGTGGGTCGATTTAGTATATTTTTGAGAGTCCTTACATCCTCCCCACCTTATTTAGAATCTCGTCCTCGAGATTTACTGAAATAAGTGAGGATACTTTCGCTTCATTTCCGATTCTAGCTCCCAAGTGTATTCGGGTCCTCTCTTTGAATTCCACTTGATTTTGACTAGTCCCAATCGCTTGTGTTTGAGAAACTTGATCTTTCGGTCTTCTATTTAAAGCGGTTTCTCTATGAATTTTAACTTTTCATTTACCTCTATATCCTGAAGAGGCACTACCAGGGATTCGTCTGATAGACACTTTTTGAGGTTGGATACATGAAATACATCATGTACTCCAGCTAGTTCTTCTGGTAGTTGTAAGCGATAAGCAACTGGTCCTATACATTGGATCACTGAAAATGGTCCTACGTCTTGGACTTAGCTTTCCTTTCTTACCGAATCGAACTACTCCTTTCCAAGGAGAAACTTTCAAGAGTACCTTGTCTCCAACTTGGAACTCTAGTGGTTTGCGTCGATTGTCGGCATAGCTCTTTTGATGATCTCGAGCAGTCTTCAGTCTTTCCTTGATTTGAGTGATCTTGTCGGTGGTTTCTTGTACGATTTCAGGACCTGATAATTGACTTTCTCCTATTTCTGCCCAACAAACTGGAGTTCTGCACTTTCGTCCATATAGTGCTTCAAATGGGGCAGCTTCGATGCTTGCATGATAACTATTGTTATAGGAGAATTTGATCAAAGGTAAGTGATCGTCCCAGTTTCTACCAAAATCTATTACACATGCTCGGAGCATGTCTTCCAGGGTTTGTATCGTCCTTTCACTTTGTCCATCTGTTTGTGGATGATATGCAGTACTTAAATTTAGTCGGGTTCCCATTGCTTCTTGGAAACTTTTCCAGAAATGGGAAGTGAAACGACTATCCCTATCCGATACAATGGAGAGTGGAACTCCATGTAAGGATACTACTTCGTCTACATACAACTTGGCTAACTTTTCCATGCTAAAGGTTTCTTTCATAGGTAAAAAATGAGCTGATTTGGTTAAGCGATCCACGATCACCCAAATCGCGTCATTACCTTTCCTGGTTTTGGGTAGCTTAGTAACAAAGTCCATTGTTATGAGCTCCCATTTCCATACAGGTATTTCTAACTTTTGAAGTAGACCCGAAGGTTTCTGGTGTTCTGCCTTAATTTGTGAACAAGTAAGACACTTAGAAACATATCTAGCTATGTCCTTTTTCATACCGATCCACCAGAAATTATTCCTTAAATCTTGGTACATTTTATTGTTACCAGGATGCATGGTATACGTAGATTTATGAGCTTCTTCTAAAATCTTATCTCTTAATTTTCCTTGTTTAGGTACCCAAATTCTTTTCGTATGGAATCTCCAAATTCCATCACTTCCTTGCTCTAATTCCTTTATTCGTCCTTTCATTCCTTCAGCATCATCTTTGATTGCTGTTTCCTGAATCTTCTTCAGTTGTTCCATTAAATCTAATTGTAGATTTAATCTAAGAGCACGAACTCGTCGTTGTTTCTCATGGTACTTACGACTTAAGGCATCTGCAACTACGTTTGCCTTTCCTTCGTGATACTGAATATCACAGTCATAGTCGCTTAGGATTTCCATCCATCTCCTTTGCCTCATGTTCAATTCTTTTTGCCCAAATATGTTCCTTAAACTCTTATGATCTGTATAGACAGTAAACTTACTTCCGTACAGATAATGTCTCCAAATTTTAAGGGCAAAAAATATGGCTCCTAATTCTAAGTCATGAGTCGTATAGTTTTCCACGTGCTTCTTCAATTACCTTGAAGCATAAGCAATTACCTTCTTGCGTTGCATTAATACACATCCTAATCCTAGCTTTGAAGCATCACAGTAGACTTCAAAATTCTCTGTTCCTTCTGGTAAGGCTAGAATTGGAGCGTTTGTTAACTTTTGCTTTAAAATCCTAAAGGCTTCTTCTTGCCTAGGTCCCCATTCAAACTTAACTGCTTTACAGGTTAGCTTAGTTAATGGTACAGCTATCTTGGAAAAATCCTTAATAAAGCGCCTATAGTATCCAGCTAATCCTAAAAAGCTTCTAATTTCCATAGCTGATTGTGGGACCTTCCATTTGGTAATTGCTTCTATCTTAGTAGGATCTACGTGAATGCCTTCGTGATTTACCATGTGTCCTAAGAATTGCACTTCTTGTAGCCAAAATTCACACTTCGAGAATTTGGCATAAAGCTTTTCCTTTCTTAACAAAGTTAAGAGAGCATGCAAGTGCTGACAATGTTCCTCCTGACTTTTGGAATAAATAAGTATATCGTCAATGAAGACAATTACAAATTTATCCAGATACGGTTTACAAATTATATTCATCATGTCCATGAATGCCGCAGGTGCATTCGTTAGTCCGAAGGGCATGACTGTAAACTCGTAATGACCATACCTAGTTTTGAAAGCGGTTTTAGGTATGTCTTCTTCTTGTACTTTCAACTGATGGTATCCGGCACGTAAGTCGATCTTAGAAAAATATCTAGCTCCTTGAAGTTGATCAAAGAGGTCATCAATCCTAGGTAATGGGTATCGATTCTTAATTGTAACTTTATTTAGTTCTCTATAATCGATACACATTCGTATCGAACCATCCTTCTTTTTCACAAACAACACTGGTGCTCCCCAAGGGGAAGAACTCGGTTGTATGAATCCTTTACTTAGCAATTCATCTAACTGCTTTTTCAATTCTAGCATTTCTGTAGGTGCTAACCGATAAGGTGCCTTAGCTATCGGTATAGTTCCAGGAATTAGATGAATCCTAAACTCTACTTCCCTGTCGGGTGGTAATCCCGGCAGTTCTTCTGGGAATACATTTGGGTATTCTGAGACTACTGGAATTTCCTTAAGTTCCTTTCCCTTTGTGGTAATGATTACTGAAATCATATACACCATTGCCTGTTTTCTTGAATAACTGGCCAATTTTATTGCTGAAATAAATTTCAGTGGCTTTTGTGGTTTATCTCCTGTAATCGAAATCACTTCTCCTGTGGGGGTACGAATTTCTACGGAATTTTTGTCACAAAGGATTCGAGCATGGTTGGTTACTAACCAATCCATTCCTAACACCACATCGAATCCAGCTAAACTCATAGGTAACAAATTTGCAGAAAATTCATGACCAAATAGTTCTATCTTTCCTTCTTGCAAAACCTTATCTATGTTAACAGAATTCCCATCTGCTGTTTCGACTGTAAAAATCTGCCTAAGGTTGGTTAAGGGTAAATTAAGGGCTTGACAGAATGAAGTATTTATAAAACTTTGGTTTGCACCAGAGTCAAATAATACTTTTGCATAGACGTTGTGGACTAGGAACGTACCAGCTATCACGTCAGGAATTAGTTCTGCTTCTTGAGTGGTCAGTTGGAAAGCTCTTACATTCTTCTTTGTAGCTCCTTCTGCAGGTTTAGCTTTGTTGTCAGCTGGTTTAACTAATTTCGGGCAGTCTGGCCTGAAATGTCCAGCTTCTCCACAGTTGTAGCAAACCGTCGTTTTCTTCTTTCTGCAGTCTTCCTCTTGGTGTCCTGGGATTTTGCAGAAATTGCAATACCCTTTGCATCTTCCAGAATGCTTTCTATTACAGGAATTGCAAAATGGAACAGTGGAAGATTGCCCAGCTCCTCTTCTCTTGAAATTGCTACGGTTACCCATACGAAATCCTTGGGTAATCTTTTGGGCTACTTCCTGCTTTCGGCTTTCTTCTCTTGCGCGTACCAGCTCGTCAGTTAGGGTGTTAGCTAATTCTACCGCATCGTCGATAGTGCGAGGTCTCGCAGCTTTAACGATATTACGAATTTCGCTAATCAATCCCCAAATATAGCGGGAAATAAGTACCGGTTCTGGTGAAGCCAGGGTTGGTACCACTCTCGCATATTCAAAGAATGTCGAAGTATACCCTCGATAATCTACACCAATCATCCAATGGTTCAGGAACTTATTTTCCATTTGTTCCTTTTCATATTCGGGACAAAATTTTCTTTCCATTAGCTGCTTAAATTCTTCCCAACTCATGGCGTAGGCCATATTTCTTCCTTTGGCTTGAAGTACCGTATTCCACCATTCTAGCGCCCCTTTTTTGAAAAGATGCGACGCGTACATGACCTTATCTTCCTTAGCACATTTACTTATCATAAGTACTGCTTCGGTTTTCTCCAACCAACGCAGTGCTGCAGTTGCCCCTTCATTGCCTGCGAACTCAGCTGGTTTACAAGCAAGAAATTCTTTGTAAGTGCAACCAGGCGTTGCAGCTTTCATTATCTTAGGGGCCTGTTGTGGATCATTATTATTATTAGTATGATTGCCGCCTCCGTTTACACTATTACCGAAGTTATCTTCTTGAGTACGTTTACTAGGAATAATTTTTTGAGGTTCAACAGGTTTCTGGGCAGCAGCAAGGATTGCTGGAATAGCATTGGCTATTCCTTGAGCAACGATATTTTCGATATCTTGCCTATTGAGAAAATGATCCTCATTATTCTGTTCTGACTGGTTAACTTCATTATTAGCAGGTTCCATCTGGTAATTAATATATATATAAATTATTAGCATAAAAATAAATAATAGCTATATGCAAATAATCACATAATTTCACAATACATATATAGCCAAAATTATCGATTTCTCGATTCCCATTTTTATATATATTATAATATGCATCAGTACAAACCGTTATCTTACACAAGTTTTATTTGTAGATTATTTTACAAGATTATTTTTACTACTTATTATTATACAACCACAGTTTCACAACCCCACTATCCCTCGTCAGTTGGCACTTCAGTAACGACGTTCCCTCTCGTCGTACTTCCGGGAGATTTGTTCTCCTACCTCCCGAATCCTATTCCCTGCACCTATCAGCTCCTCGCCAAAATGGCGGAGTTCAGCTAAGTTTTCATTACTCATTGGTGGGTTCGGTATCGGTTCCGGGTCGAACTGAGGGAAAAAGGTATAAGGGTTATTGAGGAGGTTTTGAAACTGCCAATCATTAGTCCACCACTCGTCCATTCCTAGAGGTTGGGTGTGGATCAGAGGTTCCGGGATTGCTGGTTCCAAGTTTATTGGAAGTTGGGTTTCAGCAGGATAAGGGTAGAGGTTATTATTGATAGGCCTAATGATATCATAGCTTGCCAATAAGCGATCTAATTCTTCCTGTAATGGCAACTCCTCGACTTGTTTAGAACTCTCCCCAATTTCCATTTCTACTTGCCTAGATCCTTCCCCGATCTCAATTCCTTTTCCTTTGTCTATGGGGTTCTCTATTTTGGGAACCTTTCTAGTTGCTGGTTTCCTCCTGCGTACACGCCTCCAGCCTACGAATCTTCTTCTTTTCTTAGGCTTTGGTTTCTCCGGAGGTGGAGCACAAAATTCCATAGGTTCCTCTATATCAGCGATGTAACCAGTAAAGTCATTGGAAACTTCCACTTTTACTAGATAAAGGTTGAGATTCTGAAGGGCTTCAGATAACTCATTCATGCTGTTTAGCATATATGCAAAAATGCAAAAAAAATGCTAAGTTAAAATTTTATAATAAAATTTTACAAAAAAAACATTCAAATATTATTGCATACCGTGTGACAATTTTAATACAAAGGACAACTGAATATTAAAACATACTAGAGTTTATTGTAAACTTATTTATTTACTGGGTAAAATTTTCTTTAGAGTTTCTGGCTTGTAGATAATATGGGCGCTAGTACTGGGTCAGGGTAGTTAAAGGTTAGCATTTACTGCTACAGTTGCTAACATATAGAGATCTGTCCATTTTTCGTCTAATTTATCCTCCCATGGTGGGTTACTGCCTATTTTCTGGGTTTCCTGATTACTCCTTCCTTCTTTGGATTTCTTTAGTTTCTCTTGACTTTTCCTAATAATCAAACTTCTTTTATTAGGAGAAAGTGGTTTCTCATACTGTGCCTTACGGACAAATATCCCTTCCTCAGTATTCACTGAGTGTTTTGAGGATGATGATCCCTTATCTTTTGATGTACTATCTATTTTACGATAGATGTCCGAAAGTCTTTGTTTACCCATGCTGTAAACAAATAGTCAAATAATAGAACACGTAATCGCAAAATAGCAATTAGTAAAAATTAAGTATTTTCTAAATACTTAATTGGCTTAAATCAGTGGTTCTGATAACACCTTTTCTTGTCACGGCCCCAGCCCCGGTTTGACCCGGTCAGTAGCCGCGGGACAGGAACCCGTGGTATTAGTTGATGCAACCGCGGAAGTATTTTAACATGATCTTTTTAAAAACTTGAAATGCCCGATTATTTTATTTCATAATTCGGGATAAACCCTGTAATTTACAATAGAGGAATTTTACTAGCAAAATTCCCTGATTTATTAAAACAAATTATTTATTTTAACTGAGCCACCTCTTCAAGCTTGTTAGTGCTCCGTAGCACGTTTTTCCTTGATTTACAGCAGGTCGTCTGAAACATGTTTTAAAAATATTTTGTCAGCGGGGAAATACTGGTGAATCATTCATTTTGACAAAATGACACGTAGTTATAATTTACAGCATAAGAGCGATTACAATGGCTTTTATCTTATTTTTATATGGCGCCTTGTCACCCGTGTGACGATGGTCATACCACTATTGGGTCCCACCCCAAGTAGTGACGTTTATCATGGTGAGGATTTATTAGCCTAACCCGTGAGAAATTAGTAATGTGCACAATACCCCATTAGCCAGTGATTAAGATAACCACGACTTAATCCATGTAATTATAACATTTGAAAATGGAGTATTGTAAAACAGTTGATAAAAAGAGAATGACTCACTTTGCAGATTTATAAGGGCAGAGTTTAGACTTACTGATTAGCCTGATAACCTAATTTAAATAACAATGCACACGAACAAGGTTAGTAACTAATACAACATTTACGATAACTCACGAGATTAAAACCTTCACAACGAATGACAAAGTGCAATACTTAAACATCCATCGAATTCACGATGAATGACAAAGTATAAACCCAATTTGAGAAGCACTTAAACATTCATTGGATAGTTTCAATCGATCGGACATTGAATCGTAGCAGCGATCGAGTTAATACCCTGTATCGTAGCAGTACCCCATAATTGAGATTGTAATTTCGACTTCAGAGCAGTAGAATTTCGTTTTTATGAAAAGTTTTCGACACCGAATGATAGCTCCTGATCCAAGCTATTTATAGCTGCAATTTGAGGTTCACGCGGCCCGCGTGAGCCTCCTCTGGTTCTTTACGCGGCCCACGAGGGCAGGCTAAATGTAGATTAGGGCTACGTTGTCATCAGTAGACTTGCCACGCGTGTGACACGTGGATCCAGATGCTTATCCGGTCAAACCTAGGGTTGACGCGGCCCGCGTGAGCATATGCCCATCCCTTACGCGGCCCGCCGGAACACCATAAATCTTGTTTTTCTTGATTTTTATGCATGGTATGGTTTCAGGGGTCCGGGTTTTCACTTATGGGTCGATTTAGTATATTTTTGAGAGTCCTTACAACTTGTAACAATCCTCAATAAACCGACACCCTTATAAATATTTCCGATACCCTAATATATTTTAAAATGTCCCGATATGACTTTAAATACACCCCGTATGTGAAAACCGAGCCCGAAATACATTAAATAGTATTTAAAATAAATAAAAACTTGATTTTTAAGCTGAGGCGAGCCGCGTAGACCCACCCAAACCCTTATGCGGGCGGTATCAAGGTTTAAAACCTGATTCTGTGAATTTTAAGTTTAGGCGGGCCGCGTAAGCCACCCTCTAAGCTTACACGGGCCTCGTGAGATCAAGAGTAGCAACACCCCAGGCCGACACGTGTCCTCATCGTGGCGGACCTACCTGATGACCCGGACAAGCTAGTCCGTTGACTAGCTTTGACGCGGGCCACGTAAGCCCTGGGCTTATGTTACGCGGGCCGCGAGAGACCCAGGTTCAGCAACTATATATAGAACGCATCGGATTTCAATTCAAATCGTTCACTTTCTTTCTGTATCTCAACTTTCTGAAATAGTAGGCTTAATATTCGAGTATTATACCCCCTAATTAGCAAGGTTCTGCTCTGTTGTAAGTATTATAACCCCAGTTTCGTATTAGATACGCTGCCCGATTGATTTAGGGTTCCGTAACAACTGTCGTGGTTCTGCCCGACGTAGTTGTTGGAATACCGTCTCGGGGAGGGTATCATTAATATTTTCTAAGGGTTATTATACTAACCAATATACATTTGTATAAATTATGGATTAATCCCAGGAAACCCTTACGCGAAGTCTAAGATTAGCAATGTGAGTTTATCCTCTTTTTGTAAACCTTTTTGTGAACTGTTTTACAAAACCTTAAATGTTTTACAATGTGATTAAGCGGTGATTGAGCCTTTGTAGTTCTTCAATTACTGCCGGTATGTTGGGGTTTTGTATACAAAAATTTACTACACTGTGAGTAGTAAGTCAGGATGACAATACGTTACCATTGGACAACGAGTTAGCCAATGTGTAATATGACCCACCAGTCAGGATTGACAGTACTGAATGAGTAATTGTGTAGAAATAAACAATGTGATTGCTCTCAATACTGTGTTAATTGATAAAATATTTCTTGATTAAACTGGGATTCACTCACCAGTATTTCCCACTGACAAATGTTTTTAAAACGCGTTTCAGGTAACACAATGTGACATCCAATTAGTAAAAAGCCAGCTGGAGAGCACTGAAGGCTTGGGAAAAATGTGGCTATAAAAGTTACCTAAAAGACGATGTTTTAAATTAAATAAAATAGGGTTCATCCCTATAAACATATTGTAATAAGAAACTTGGGTTTTACCCGTGTGATTATTAATATCAAATGTGGTGTTTTTACTCTGATAAACATTTCCTAACTACGGTCCTGAAGTAATTTCCGCTGCCAAATTAACCAACTGATACCACCGAAATTCTGAGTTCGCGTCCGCCCGTTCTCGGGACAGTAAGGGATCGGGGGTTGCCACAGAAGGTGGTATCAGAGCCTAGCCATTGGTCTAAGCCAAAGAAGTGTTCTGCTGACACTTAAAATTTAAATTTTGTGTTATCAAAAAATTTATGTGATTATGTGTTTTGTGTTATTTGACTATTTGTTAGTTTACAGTATGAGTGATCAAGGACCCTCAGACATGTATCGTCAGTTATCTGATTCACCTAGGAGTGAAGGTACCTCTTCACAGCCTGCCCTTTCTGGGTATTCTGCTGATCAGGAAGAAGGGATGTTTGCCTTTAAAGCTCAGTCGGAGGAGCCATTCCCTCATAAAAAGAGAGGATGGTTCAGTAAGGAAGCCTTTGCACGTAGGAAACGAATGCGAAAGTTGCAACAGCAAAGAGTTCTAGTAACCGCTAAGCGAAAAACAGATGCCCATACACAGGATATGCTTAATAGAAGCCTAGCCAATTTCCATATCCTAGCTACAACTGCTGCTGACCCAAGTCTGGAACAACCAGTAGCCCTACAACCCTTACCTTCGATTCCCACTCAACCAATGGAGGTAGAAATGCATGATTTTAACCCTGAGGAGATACCTAGGATACCAGCCCCTAATCCTCTAGATCCAAATTATGATCCATGGTTTGATGATCTTAGGGATTATGTGCCACGTTATCACTTAAACGAAGAAACCTTGCCAAACATAGCAGCATATCCAGGTCTGGACCCTCTAGATCCCTATTTTGACAACGATGAATACATTAGGGATATTTTGGAGAATCCATACCCTCAGGAGAATCCAGTACCTCATTACCCAGAGCCAATACTAGTACCTGCACCCCCAATGAGTGCAGAGAATTTGCAAGAACTCCAAAATTTTGGAGAGGAAATCATAGAAAGTAGCGAGAGGATGAGGTATGTAGGAGAGCAACTCGTATGGAAATACGATGAGTGCCAGATGGATTTCGGGGGAAATCCATATCCATGAAGGAGATGATAAAGTTGGTAATAATAATAAATAAAATATGTGTAATAATAATAAATCTATCGTAGTATAGACCACTATGTGGTTAACGAGGCATAGTAGTATTGTAATTTTTAATTTATGTTTTAGTGTGTATTTGACGCATACTATATCAAAAAGAGTAAAGTCGCAATGCACGACGTTTTTTACCAATATGTGTATTATGTGGATTGTTACTTAAATTATTTAATTATTTTATTAATAACTGGTAAATGTTTAAAATTCAGATGGCCGATGAAGGAAATCAAGGAAATCTGAATAATGATAACCAGAGTAACATTAACATGGTTAATGAGAATCCGAGCATCAATAACAATGGAAACCAAATGGATAATAGTGTCGTTCAAGATATAGTGGCACAAGGAATCATAGATGCAATGCCATTTATTATTCAAACGATTCAAGAAGCGAATAATAAAAGTAAGCATAGCAGTAAGCGACCAATCGAACCCGAAAACAGCGTGAACAATGGACCGGTACTTCAAATGCCCATTCCCAAAAGAAGAAGAACCGTGTCTTACGGTTGTTCTTATAAAGATTTCTGGTCTTGTAAACCAATGGAATTCTCAGGCAACGAAGGGGCCATTGCAACCCTACGCTAGATAGAGAAGACTGAGGCAGTCTTAAGAATAAGCAAGTGTGCTGAAGAAGATAAGATAATGTTTGCTTCTAATCTATTTAAGAATTCAGCATTAGAATGGTGGAACACTATCCTCCAATCAAGAGGAAGTGATAGAACTTACAATATGGAATGGAAGGAATTTAAGGAAAATGTAGAAAGGAAATTCTGCCCACCCAATGAAAAGGAACAGATAGCAAACAAATTCTTAAACCTTAGGATGACTGGTGTGGATAGTAAGGGATACACTAAATTATTCTTCGAATATGCTAGAATAGTGCTAACTCTTGCTTCACCTGAACCAGTGTTAATCTCCCGTTATATCTGGGGATTACTTGGAGAGATAAGACACGTAGTCAAGGCAGCTAGACCTCAAACTATAGAAAAAGCTGTAGAACTAGCAAATACCTTGACAGATGAATTAGTCCGTACCCGAGAAGAGGATCAAAGGAGGAACCTAACCCAAAAGCTCACACAAAAATTTCGTTCTGGAAATTTTAATCGTGGGAAAAATAAAGGTTCTACCTCTACACCTTACTGTAAGAATTGCAAAAGAAAGCATTCGGGAAGATGCTCCATATACTGTAACTTTTGCAAAATATCGGGACACAAAGAAGAAAACTGCAGAAAGAAAGCTAACAACAGGATAAGCTACAACTGCGGAGAACAAGGTCATATCAAGTCTAATTGCCCGAAATTAGCTCCAGCTATAAACAACAAGAATACTAAAAATGCTAGAGCATTTGTTCTGACTGCAGATGAAGCCAAGATGATTCCAGATGTCATAGCTGGTACGTTTTTAGTTAATGATGTCTTTGCTAAAGTATTATTTGACTCTGGTGCAAACCAAAGTTTTATTAATACATCATTTTGAAAATTTCTAAATCAGTCATTAACTAAACTACCACAAGAATGTTTAGTAGAGACAGCTAATGGAGAAACTGTTAGGATTTCTGAAATCTTGCAGGGAGCAAGAATAGAAATTTTAAATCAGAAATTTATTTCAAATCTTTATCCCATGAATCTGGCAGGATTCGATGTCGTTTTAGGAATGGATTGGTTAATAGCCAATAAAGCCAGTATTTTATGTGATCAAAAGTCAATTCAAGTAAATTCACCAAAAGGTAAAACGATCACAATTAAAGGAGATAACCCATCTAGATCCATAAAATTCATCTCTATGATGAAAACTGCAAGTTATATAAGAAAAGGTTCTATAGTGTATTTGATTTCTATAATCACTGACACTGAAGGAAAGGATTTAAAAGATATTCCAGTAGTATCTCCATTTTCAGATATATTTCCAGAAGAATTGCCAGGACAACCTCCAGATAGAGAAGTTGAATTCAGAATCCATTTAATACCAGGAACAGCACCGATTGCCAAAGCACCTTACCGTTTGGCACCTGCAGAAATGCAAGAATTAAAGAAACAATTAGACGAATTGTTGGAAAAAGGATTTATACAGCCAAGTTCGTCGCCATGGGGAGCACCAATCTTATTCGTTAAATAGAAGGACGGATCAATGCGTATGTGCATTGACTACCGTGAATTAAACAAGGTCACGATTAAGAACCGGTACCCATTACCAAGAATCGATGATCTGTTCGATCAACTACAAGGAGCTCGATTTTTCTCTAAAATTGATTTAAGGTCAGGATATCATCAATTAAAGGTACAGGAAGAGGACATTCCAAAAACCGCATTCAGAACAAGGTATGACCATTATGAATTTACTGTCATGCCATTTGGTTTAACCAATGCCCCAGCTGCATTTATGGACATGATGAACCGAATATGTAAGCCATATTTGGATAAATTCATAATTGTTTTTATAGATGATATTCTCATTTACTATAAGAATAAAGAGGATCATGCAAAGCATTTGCACGCACTTTTAAGTTTATTAAGGAAGGAAAAGTTTTACGCTAAATTTTCCAAGTGCGAATTTTGGTTAGAACAGGTACAGTTTCTTGGACACCTAGTCAATCATGAAGGAATTCATGTGGATCCAACAAAAAATGAGGCGATTACTAAATGGAAAACCCCTGAGTCACCAACCGAGGTTAGAAGTTTCTTAGGATTGGCCGGTTATTATAGAAGATTTATTCAAGATTTTTCTAGAATAGTTATTCCTTTAACTAAGCTAACCTGTAAATATGTTAAGTTTGAATGGGGACTAAAACAAGAAGAAGCCTTTAGAATCCTTAAGCAAAGATTAACCCATACACCCATACTAGCATTACCAGAAGGAGCTGAAGACTTTGTAGTCTATTGTGACTCTTCCAAATTAGGTTATGGATGTGTATTAATGAAACGTCAAAAGGTTATAGCTTACGCATCTAGACAACTTAAGAATCATGAAGAGAATTATTCAACCCATGATCTAGAATTAGGAGCTATAATTTTTGCTCTTAAGATTTGGAGACATTACCTTTATGGTAGTAAGTTTACTGTATTCACTGATCATAAGAGTTTAAGGTATATTTTCAAGCAAAAGGAGTTGAATATGAGACAAAGACGCTGGATGGAGATGCTTAGTGATTATGATTGTGATATCCAGTATCATGAAGGAAAAGCAAATGTAGTGGCAGATGCTTTAATCCGAAAGTATCATGAAAAGCCAAAAAGGGTACGTTCTCTTAAATTAAATCTACAAGTAGATTTAAATAATCAGATAAGAGAAGCACAAGAATGAGTAATCAAGGATGATACTGAAAAATTAAAAGGTATGTTAAAAGAGTTAGAACAAGGAACTGATGGAATTTGGAGATTCCATGAAAAGAGAATGTGGATACCTAAATTAGGAAACCTACGTCATCGTATATTAGAAGAAGCCCATAAATCTAAGTATACGATGCCTCCAGGAAGTGATAAAATGTATCAAGATTTAAGGAAAATTTTCTGGTGGATAGGAATGAAGAAGGATATAGCAGCCTATGTTTCTAAATGTTTAACTTGTTCGCAAGTAAAAGCTGAACATCAGAAACCCTCAGGATTGCTACAACAATTAGAAATGCCAGTGTGGAAATGAGAATTAATAACAATGGATTTTGTTACTAAATTACCCAAAACAAGGAAAGGTAATGACATAATCTGGGTGATTGTAGATAGGCTAACTAAGTCAGCTCATTTCCTACCAATGAAGGAAACTTTCAGTATGGAACAGTTAGCTAAATTATATGTAAATGAAATTGTTTCATTACATGGAATTCCTTTATCAATTGTTTCTGATAGGGATAGCCGTTTTACCTCTCATTTTTGGTCAAGTTTCCAAAAGGCAATGGGAACCAAGTTAAATCTAAGCACAACTTATCATCCTCAAACGGATGGACAAAGCGAAAGGACAATTCAGACAATGGAAGACATGCTTAGAGCTTGTGTAATTGATTTCGGAGGTAATTGGGACGATCACTTACCTTTAATAGAATTTTCTTATAATAACAGTTATCACACAAGTATAAATGCTGCACCATTCGAAGCACTTTATGGACGAAAGTGCCGAACCCCAGTCTGTTGGGTAGAAATTGGGGAAAAGCAACTATCTGGACTTGAGATAGTGCAAGAAACAACTGACAAGATTATTCAAGTCAAAGAACGACTGAAAGCAGCACGTGATCGACAGAAAAGCTATGTTGATAACCGACACAAACCCTTGGAATTTCAAATAGGAGATAAAGTATTATTAAAAGTCTCTCCTTGGAAAGGAGTGATAAGATTCATCAAACGGGGAAAGCTAAGTCCCAGGTATATTAGACCTTTTGAGATTATTAGAAGAATAGGACCTGTAGCCTATCAGCTACAACTGCCAGAGGAAATGGCAGGAATACATGATGTGTTTCATGTATCTAACCTCAAGAAATGCTTAGCCGATGAATCACTGATGGTACCTCTTAAGGATATAGAGGTAAATGAACAACTCAAGTTTGTAGAAATACCTCTACAGATTAAAGACAGGAAAGTCAAGAATCTCAAGCACAAGAGATTAGTTATGGTCAAAGTGAAGTGGGACTCCAAAAGAGGACCTGAATACACATGGGAACTTGAATCTGAAATGCAAAGGAAATATCCGCACTTGTTCCAGTAGATCTCGAGGACGAGCTCTAAAACAAGGTGGGGAGGATGTAACAATCCTCAATAAACCGGCACCCTTATAAATATTTCCGATACCCTAATATATTTTAAAATATCCCAATATGACTTTAAATACACCCCGTATGTGAAAACCGAGCCCGAAATACATTAAATAGTATTTAAAATAAATAAAAACCTGATTTTTAAGCTGAGGCGGGCCGCGTAGACCCACCCAAACCCTTACGCGGGTGGTATCAAGGTTTAAAACCTGATTCTGTGAATTTTAAGTTTAGGCGGGCCGCGTAAGCCACCCTCTAAGCTTACACGGGCCTCGTGAGATCAAGAACGTAGCAACACCCCAGGCCGACACGTGTCCTCATCGTGGCGGACCTACCTGATGACCCGGACAAGCTACTCCGTTGACTAGCTTTGACGCGGGCCGCGTAAGCCCTGGGCTTATGTTACGCGGGCCGCGAGAGACCTAGGTTCAGCAACTATATATAGAACGCATCGGATTTCAATTCAAATCGTTCACTTTCTTTCTGTATCTCAACTTTCTGAAATAGTAGGCTTAATATTCGAGTATTATACCCCCTAATTAGCAAGGTTCTTCTATGTTGTAAGTATTATAACCCCAGTTTCGTATTAGATACGCTGCCCGATTGATTTAGGGTTCCGTAACAACTGTCGTGGTTCTGCCCGACGTAGTTGTTGGAATACCGTATCGGGGAGGGTATCATTAATATTTTCAAAGGGTTATTATACTAACCTATATACATTTGTATAAATTATGGATTAATCCCAGGAAACCCTTACGCGAAGTCTAAGATTAGCAATGTGAGTGTATCCTCTTTTTGTAAACCTTTTTGTGAACTGTTTTACAAAACCTTAAATGTTTTACAATGTGATTAAGCGGTGATTGAGTCTTTGTAGTTCTTCAATTACTGCTGGTATGTTGGGGTTTTGTATACAAAAATTTACTACACTGTGAGTAGTAAGTCGGGACGACAATACGTTACCATTGGACAACGAGTTAGCCAATGTGTAATATGACCCACCAGTCAGGATTGACAGGACTGAATGAGTAATTGTGTAGAAATAAACAATGTGATTGCTCTCAATACTGTGTTAATTGATAAAATATTTCTTGATTAAACTGGGATTCACTCACCAGTATTTCCCATTGACAAATGTTTTTAAAACGCGTTTCAGGTAACACAACGTGACATCCAATTAGTAAAAAGCCAGCTGGAGAGCACTGAAGGCTTGGGAAAAATGTGACTATAAAAGTTACCTAAAAGACGATGTTTTAAATTAAATAAAATAGGGTTCATCCCTATAAACATATTGTAATAAGAAACTTGGTTTTTACCCATGTGATTATTAATATCAAATGTGGTGGTTTTACTCTGATAAACATTTCCTAACTACGGTCCTGAAGTAATTTCCGCAGCCAAATTAACCAACTGATACCACCGAAATTCTGAGTTCGCGTCCGCCCGTTCCCGGGACAGATAAGGGATCGGGGGTTGCGACAACACTCTTTCCTCGGACGAAGGCTTGAGCTCGTTCCATGAGCACCTCCATGGTTTTTGGTAAATCTTCGTGGATCTTTTCTACGAGCTAGTTATTTCGTACCCCGTGGCAGAACCCGGAGACGCGCAGTTGGTCGACTGCTCGACTGATCTGCATGCTTTCTCGATTGAACTGGTCGATGAAATCCTCTACCGACTCGCCATCGCGACGCTTTATGTGGTGGACTTCAGTGATGTCTTTTGAACAACATCATTGTTGGCAAAAATTCTGTAAGAAAACTCGCCGAAAATCTTCAAAATGGTTAATCTATCCTTCTGGTCCGTCGAACCACACTCGCGCCGGACCGGTGAGTGTCTGGGCAAACATATGACACCATGCCAGCATGGGCCATTGCTCGACTTTTGCTGCCCCGGAAAAGGCGAACATATGGTCGTCCGGATCGGACGTTCCATCATAAAATTTCAACGTCGGTGGCATTTTTAATTTTGCCGAAAGTAGGGCGTCAGAAATTCTCAACGTGAATTTTGACTGTGAAGTCATTGATGTTGGTTGATACGGCATAATTAGCTCCTGATCTTGAGGGTTTAGGCATAAAGATCCCTAGCGAAATAGGTCATACAGACCGTTATTTACTGGAGCATTTGTGAGAGTAAATCCTTATGAAACACACGTTGTTATAGGAGTGGAGGTTATAGGATTTACCATTGGTCCGGAGGAGAAAATTCCCGTGGATATGGGGTTGGCCCCTAGGTAAGCACTACTAAACAGGTTTGCTCGGAGACTCTGTAACATTTCATCATGTTGTTGCTGCTGTTGGAGCTATCATAACAGATCCGCATTACGTAATAGAAAGGCGTTATCAAAATCTGACAGCGGTGGGGAAACGGGAGCAGTAACAGAGGTTGTAATCATGGAGCTTACAGTCGGGAGTACTGTTACTGATCCTGGCGAGACAACAAAACTCACATGAACTGTAGAGGTGACTGTTGCGGATGCGGTGTTACCCGCTAGGATATCTTTGTAAGATGGGAAAGAAGACTCCATAATTTCAAAGGAGAGTGATTGAAGGGTTAGGTTCTGTGAATTCGAGGGGATGGCACCACTGAAGACTCACTTACCAGTCGGTCCGAGCTAACTGGGTTAGAGCTTCAGAAGATCTTTGCTCAGTCCTGAAAGATCACAACAAGAGAGAAAACACAACGTTAGCCTCGTCACAAGGAGGGGGCTCTCTGTGACCAAGCTCGGGCGTGAGAATAAGTATCGGAGAAGATGGAATAAGTCAGTGATAGAGAGAGAGAGTTTAGAGAGAGAAAGTAGCCATTACCCCTAGTGGGAGACCTTGATGGGGTATTTATATCTTTTGGGTATGCTGACGTGGCGAGGTAGTTATGGCCGAACCAGTCACTGTTAGGCAGTTAGAGTTGTGGGCCCCGAGTTAGTTAAGGAAGATCCTCTAGGTCGGTCGTTCTGGTGTGGTTCGTCCGACTTGGTTTGATGGCGTCCTGTCTTTGGTGACTTCTGGTCCGCCATGGGGCGATCGGTTCGGTGGTAGACGGTATTCGGTGCGGTCTAACACGTATCCTCATCAGTAGTAGTGATCAGAGTACCGCAGTTGTGGTGATCGGAGAAAGTAGTACAGGTGGAAAGTATTGGCAGGGGATGCAAATGAAGGTGGATAGGATTGATGGAGGTGTGTTTATGAAAGCAGGGGTAAAGTTTGGTGAAATGGTCATTTCACCCCAAGCTATTTGGTATTAACGACAAATACTAACCACGTTAGCTTTTTGGACTCAGAATATAGTGCTTTTTGTAACTCAGGGACTCAGAGCATTCACATCCAATCCACTAAAAATATACATACATTTCACTAAGAGCATCTCCAATAACCATCCATTTTTTGATGTTTTTGGGTTGCCATGTTAGCATTGCCCAACCAATAACAAAGATTCTCTTGCCCCTCTCACAACCCATAAAAATACATTTCCTCTCTCTCCTCTCTCCTCTCTCTTCCTTCCCCCTCTCACAAACTCATTTTTTCTCATTTTTCACCACAAACTAATCAACACCTTATCTCCTCCACCTCACCACTCTCTCTCCATCATGGCTTCTAAAAATGAGAAAAAAATCCCTTATTGTGGATGCTCTAAAAACAACTCATATATCAATATATTTCCACTAAAAACAAATACTTTTTCTCTCTCCTTTTTAATATATATTACATTTTCTCTCTCCTCCACTCACAACCACTTTCAATATATATTAAAAAGTATAGGGGGTGAACAGTGTCCCCCCAAATATACAGATGAACAGTAACATTTTCTCTCTCCTTCACTCACAACCACTTTTTATACTTCTTATATTTTAAAAACCCCCACGTAGATTTTGGTGGTTTGGATGAGAATGCTCTCATGCATCCAACAATTTCATTTGGGGACTCAACTCTACCGTTAAAGCATATAGACGCAAATTACAATTTACACAATAATTTAATATTTTATAAGATTCAAAATATATTGCGATTGAATTAGATCTTTTTTATTCAAACTCAATAATTTAATGTTTTATAAGATTCTCTGAATATATTGTTACGATTGAATTAGATTTTTTATTCAAAAATATATATAGATTGAGATGGATAGTCTAAATTGACATGAGAGGGAGAAAACCCATGTCATAAAGTTCAGTATTGGCGGGAAACGTGTAGGCGATTTCGATCACCAAATCAACAGAAAGAAGCATGAAGAAATCAAAAGGCGAAAATGAGGTGGTCGATATGATCAACAACTTGCCGGATCATATTCTCCAGTTGATCCTTTCAGGTCTTCCGACTACCGAAGAAGCAGTTCGAACAAGCGTTTTGTCGACACGATGGAGGTATCTGTGGACTTCTGTTCCATCTCTAGACTTAGACTGTACTCGAGGACGAAAACCCTCTACAAATTTCAAAAAGAATGAATTCAAAGAGTTTGTGTATTGGGTTTTAGTAAACAAAACCCTAGATTTGGAGAGTTTGCGTTTATGTTGTGAAAATTACTACGATATGTCGACGGTAGGGCAATGGATTCATGCCGCCGTTACGCGAAAAGTCAAATTACTTGACTTGACTTTTTGCTCTAGGGTTGATGGTGAGGTTATCAAGTTGCCCCATTGTCTGGTAACATGCGATTCATTGGAGGTATTAAGGTTGTTTTTGTATTCATGTCCTTTAAGGTTGCCTGCTGTCACTGGTTTTCCGGCACTTAGGGTTCTTGAACTCAACAGTATTGAGTTATTAGACCGCAATTCAGTACAAGTGTTTTTTAAAAGCTGCCCATTGCTTGAGGATTTGAGTTTGATTGACTGCTACTCGTACACAAATGAAAATCTTTGTATTTCATGCCTAAATCTCAAGTCTCTGAGAATTCACAATCGGAAGATAGGTACTTATGCCAAAAGGTTTGGTTATGGTAGTTCGTCTGATAACGATCGCTTGTGTTTCTGCCTTCAGATATGTTGCCCGAAATTGGTGTTTTTCGAGTATGCAGGTCACTCGGCGGATGCATTTTCATTTGAAAAACTAGACTCCTTGAAGAAAGCTGTGATTTACCCTGATGGTACGGCATCTTTATTTGGATCAATTGGTGCCATCATATGTCAGTTGTTTGCAGGAGTTTCTCATGTGGAATCTTTGTCTCTCAACCTTTTTTCCATTAAGGTACAAACATATTCATGTTATTTGCGTTGTTTTTCATTCGTCTATATGCAGTAAGCAAGGTTGCTTAAGAATATGCCGTCAACTTCAGGATCTTAGATTACTTTTTTTTTTTATAAACCATGACCAGCAGGGCAAATTAAACGAAACACCACAGAGGACCAATGAATAGAAGACTCTATGAAGCCTAAGATTAGAACATAAGCTCTAAGATATAAAATTAATAATTTTAGTGTCATTATCATAGGTCATTAGTATCGCACGTGACGCGCATGGAGCTTTCCCGGTGTCTCTTCCGAATCTGAAGACATTAGAGATATCCACAACAATCGAACACTACACCATGACTGTAGTCATGCGGATCCTCAGATGTTGTCCCAATCTGGAGTCTTTCCATTTGATTGTTGAAGAGGTGCATGCACATTCTTCCCATCCCAAATAATGATATTTTTTGTGTATCTTAATCTTGAAGCATCTCAACGTATGCTTTTGTTTGATGATCCAGGAAAGTTTATGGCCCGAAGTATTGAAGTTTGATGAATTCTTAGCTTGTCATTTGAAATGGGTCGAGTTTCTTGAGTTCAATGGAGAAAAGCGGAAAGTAGATATGGCTCGTTTTTTACTGGAACATGGAAATGAGTTGGAGGAAATGGTTTTCAGTTGGCGTGACAAAGTCAACTACCATGAAAAGTCAACGGAGGCTATGAAGGAAGTTTCGAAATTCTACAAGGCTTCTTCAACTGTCAAACTGATTACTCTTTTAAAAGACTAGGTTTTTCATAACATTGCAAATTGGACTGGTGTAACTAGAGTTTTTGGTCTCGTGTTCGATTTGGATTTTGCAATGCTCAACCTCATGTTTCCTTCATTTCCAGTTTCATAATATTGATGAGTAAATCAATTCATGTCATTTCTACTATTTAGTAGTATTTCATGGCTTTACATTTTGTGTAAATGACTTGTTATGCTTATGATGATGTCATTGTAATGTTAATGGCTCACATTCACATCGTGTACCATGCATGTATTATGGTTCCTACAAGTCCAACTGGAGCCTTGGACACAAGTCACACAACAGAATGTTGTCTGAGATTAGGCCCAACCCTAATGGGTCAATCATCAATGGCCAACCATTAATGGGCCTGAGCGACGTAGCCCAGAATCTAAATAAAGAAGTCAAAATCTGGAACAAGTGATGGCATATAATTTTACAAGATCACTCACAAGAAGATTAGTAGCACATTCATCATTCAGCTTCATTAGACAATCAACCCACTCTCAAACCAAGATGAAACTACTGTTTCTTCTTTTTGCTTTCTTTTACAAAATGAAACCAAATCAAGCAGTAGGTGGCAGTAACACATTTTACCCATAGTAAATAGTGAAAATCTCTTTGTAGCTAAAAATGTTGTCAGATCAAACAGATTTAACCGCTATCGACTAAGTAGATTGTAGGATGGTAACTCTTCAAGCCGTGTTATGTCTTCTTGCAAAAGCTCTCGTTCAAGCTGACGACGTGTTGACTTCATAACAGCCTGCAATCCCAATAGATAAAAAAAACACATTAAAAATATCATCCGAATAATCACATTAGGTCGATCAAATTCACATCATCACATGAGAAAGAAAGCACATACGTTGAAATCCATGTAAGAAGCATGCATGTCAAGCCACTGATGATCCATTAGCTTGAACGTTATGCAATAAAGAAGATCAAACGCCGATTCGTTTTCTGTCATGCAAACGAAGAAATCGAACATTGTTAACTCCAACTGGGGATATAGAAACAACAGTATAGACACGGAATAATTAGACAGAACGGTTAACAATATTGTATACCTGAAAGCAACTTTAAGAATGTTGCTCCCACAAAACTTTGTGGTTTTACTGCATAATCGACACATTATTAGTCCAAAAACACAACGAAACAGCAAAATGTATACTAGTAGAACAAAGTTTTAATATATAAATCTACCAAACCTGCTTCAAGATCTAACATTTGAATAAGCATGAATGTAATGTTCACACCAGCTACAGCAAAAGGATATTCCCACATGGCCCGTACACCTTCCTGCTTTCTAAGAAGATCTTGGAATGATTTCTGCATAAAATGAAGCAAATTAAAACCAAAAAATGTAAACGTAAGAACCATTAACAAGATCAAAAAACGTCATCTTCATAGGATCATACGCAGGGAATCATAAGAAAGGATTTGCATTCAATCAAATGCCAACCACACAGAATACGTTTACATGTGTGTATCATGACGGTTATACCCAGGGTTGACTTTCCTAATTTTGACCCATACTTGATAATTCTAATAATACTAAAACCTAGTATATAAATACAAAAAATAATAATATAAAAGTATAGTTTATACTTCTAATAATTAACATTAACAGTAACTAATAAACAAACCATTACCAAATTATATTCGGAAAAATAAAATATTCATGCAAATATAATTGTATCATATGAGAGAGAGAGAGAGAGAGAGTACTGGGAAATTCCTGGCAAAATACAATAAGTTCTCCAGTGATATAAACCCTCCACCCCTGTCACAAAATTTAAAGTCTTAAATTAGCTAATGCTATTAATTTTACATTTATTTAAAAAAAAAGGACGTAATTTAAATTTACCGAAAATCAGTTGAAGGATCTTTCCCTTGCCAACCCATTTCCTTCCATTGTTCAGAAATTATATCACGAAGTTCCTCTTCAGGAAATGCAGCCTTCCATAACGCCCTCAATGCTTCCTAAAACACCGATAAAATTGCAGAAATGGAAATATCAAATTACCAATCCCTCTTTTCAAAACTCACAAACATCCATAACGTGCGTTTTATCTAACAGAACAGGTATCCACAAGAAACATAATGTACCTGATGTTCTGGAATCGAACCATCATAGGCTATGTCTAAACGGGTTTGCAGCCTTTGTAAGCAATGTTCCTGGCAATGCCAAATAAAACACCGAAAATCAGATTACTATGCCTATAAATAACATCGTAAGCCATAACTCATTTGTACAAAATCGGGCTATAATGCATACAATCTTACCTGAGCAGGAGTCAAGTCAAACGAGGGGCGTGAATCGCCTTCACGCCCCTGAACGCAAACACACGAGAGGCCTCTGCCAAGCCATGCTGCTGAGCCTGCAACAACCTCAGCTGCACATATATGAGAAACAATGGTCAAAATTAAGGTAATAACTCTTACAGAAGTTAGGGTTTATCGCTACACGACGGTTTAAATAGTTAATCACATAATAACAAAAGCAGCAACCGATTACTCGATTTGATCATAAGTTTTCACATTAATTATATCATCATTACATCAACAAAAGCAATCATTCAAAAATTCAATTGAAACAGATCTGGATTTCTACAAATTAATTAACTCATGGCAGAGGAACATATTTCTAAAACTAGAATGAATTTAAAAGATGAGTGATATTCATAATATACCTGAAGTTGTATTGCAAGTATTGCCTCTGTCAAGACTATGTGAAATTCTTCTAACAGCAACAAATGATCCACCTCTATCCTCCATTATTACTAACAAACAATCACACTAATTCACCTTCGGGGGTGTTTGGGTTAGCTTATTTTGGAGCAACTTATGACTTATTGACTTATAAAAGTTAATAAGTTGTTTTTTGAGTGTTTGGATTAGCTTATTTTAGAGAGTTTTGTGTGTTTGAGAAGTCATTTTTGAGAAGTTATAATTTCTAACTTCTCACTTTTGACTTATATAAGTTAATAAGTCATTTTGAGAAGGAATCCCAAACACCCCCTTCATTTCCACCATTTGCAACCAACTAACAAAACCTAATTCAAATCAAGAAATAACACCGATCAAAATTGGTACAAAAAAGCATAATAAATCAAGAATCAATACATTAACAAACCTTACGAAGTGATTCTTGAGGGGAAATGCAGGAGTTCTCTAGGGTTTGGATGGATCTAAAGTTGTAAGGGGAATACAATGGAAGTGAAATGAAGCTCTTTTTTTTCGTTCTTTGATTATATTGTTGTGTGTGTGTGTGTGTGTGTTGAAATATATACAGGAAGGAAGAGAGGATTGATGATGGTTATGATTCTCTCACTACCTTCTCTTTCTATATGTATCGATTATATATTTAAAATTTATATTTATATCTGTACATGTTCTTTCACTTCTTTGTTCGTTTGTTGGTGGCCATCTCGTCTGTTAGGTTGGGGAGGAGTATCGTCTCTTTCTCTCTCTATATATTTATACATATATGTATAGTGTGTATATTTTATTGAGAGTTAAATGTCATTTTAGTCTTTATGTTTTGGGTTATTTTTCCAGTTTAGTCCAAAGGTTTCTTTTTCGTCTTCTGAGTCCAAAAAGGTTTCATCGTTGCTATTTAGTCTATTGGGTCTAACTTCATCCATTTTTTTGTTAAAGAGAATGACAATTTGGTTATTTTATATGTAATTCTGTTAACTAGAAGGAAAATTCAGCCAATAAAATGACCGAATTGTCATTCTCGTTAACAGAAATAATGGATGAAGTTGACTCAGTGGATTAAAATGGCAACGGTGAAACATTTTTGAACTCACAGGAGAAAAATATAATCTTTGGATTAAACTGGGAAAATAGCCCAAAGCACAGATAATAAAATGACATTTAACTCTTTTATTGATAGAGAGAGGGCGAAGGTTTTGAGGTACGGAGATTACAACTTTAAAATAAGTATATATTTTTGTTTAATTATTCAATAACATTATTATTTGATTTTTAGTGGATGTATTTTTCCATATACTACGGCTAAAACATAAAGATAAAAATTGGACGAATTGGGTGGGGCATCGATGAGTTTAAGGAAAACAATTTTAAGAAAATAGAAAAAGAATACCTAAACTAGTTGTATGGTTATAGCTGTTAAAAATGAGGTTGAGAAGTAAGTTTAATGTGATATAGATTGAATGATCAAACTTATACAAAATCACTGATATTTATATTCGATATTGTTACATGTCATTGCTAAGGAGATGTGAGCCCGTCTAAGAGCATAGCCTAATTGACGTTAACACATCACTTTTGGTTGGTAGTCATGTTACATTGCATTTTGTAGGATGTTTCACATTAGTAAGGTTTGTTAAGATATATATTGAGGTCCAGTCTTTAGACCTGTGGATTTTATTTGAGCTAAACGTGATAGGTTTGGTAACAAATCTATTCGGAGACTTACAATGACTTGTTCACGGGTTTACGAGTGACATTTTTATGTGTAACAAATAAACATTTTTTTAAGAAATGATAATAACTTAAAATCATGTTGTGGTTTGAAAATGACTTGGTATTTTTATGAAAAGATATTCTGAGAATACAAGAATTTTACATGAGAATTATGTTGAAAGTAAAATTTTATTGTGTGGTTTTAAATTAAAGACACATGTGTGGAGAATCAGAGGAGGCCCGAGCACTGCAACAAGTTATGAATGTACTCCGCTAGTACGTCATAAATAACTTAATTGGCTCCAATTAATTCTAAATAAATAACCATTATTGTAGTTAAAACCAATAAAAGTATTATATATAGCAAGTATGGCTATTAGATAGTTAAACCATAGTTATAAAAGTAACGATCTTAAATAACTTGTAACTTATCTAAAAGTTTTAATTTAACAAAGTTAATTTACTATTTATAATAAAACAATATAAAAAATGTTGGTCATAGTAAAATTTACATATATCTAACTCGACAAACATTCTTTCTTACTCAACCATTATCAAATCTCCAAACATATAATATAAGACTATGTCTATGTCACATGGGATGTGTTGGCCTTTGGATGATGAAGAGTATTCATGACCTAACATACTCTTTTAACTTTTCTTCTTCCCAACTTTGTACTTTGCTTTTGTGGGTAACCATGTCTTTTGATAAAAGAAATTTACATGGCCTACAATACAAGCATGGGTCACAAAAACAATGCCCAAAGTCATGTAGGATGCCTTCCTTTTCACTTTTGCTCATAGAAGGGACCATTTTTCATGTGTGCTTTAAACTTAAGCCTCTTTATCCACTTACATGCATGTGGTAATGTAGGATGAGCTAGCTATAATCCACTCATTTTTTAAAGATATTATGTACACTTTCTCTTAATCATACACAAACATATGTCAGTGAAAAGAAGAAGATGACTGTCAAAAACTACTACCTTTAGAAACATGATGGGCATGCTATGATGGTGTATTACAAAATGGGATGCCAAGAAATGATATACATCATTAGTAGTTAGTTACATCTTTTATATGTAGTTAGTCACACACAATAGTAATTTGATACATCATTATTATAGAGATTAATTTGCTCCAAATCATAGATTGGTAGAGGCTATAGTAGACATGAGATTATGGGATTAGTGACACCATTATGAGTAGTTATATAATCATTGAGATTAAAGTCTACTCATAAAGTCTTAAGCATTCTCTACCTATGGATTGGTAATTTGATGTAATCTAAGATATATGGCACATGAATCCATATTATTCTTGGTACTTTTTTTTTGAACGGCTTGTTGGTGATGGCGGTGGAGCTCCGCTTACACCCCGGGCCAGCCTGTACTGATTACCCGTCTACCCAGGATCGGGGTTCTCCCCCGGGTAGAACTCCCGCAAGGGGTAAATATGACTCCGACCGGAATCGAACCCTCAACCTCCACTTGCACCTCCATGTAGTCCCCAGGCAATTGCCAGTTGAGCTACACTTCATTGGCTATTCTTGGTACTTGATTGAACATTTTCTTATCACTTTATTGATAAGATTTAAGAGGTTTATTTAAAGGGGCTACTAAACGTATCCCCTTATCCTTTATTTTTACCGAATATATCCATCTCCTTCAGTTTCATAGTAATACAATTATAACTTTTTTGTTTCTTTTCTTACGTTTTATCTTATATAGTTATTTTATTAAAGTCTTTTATTTTATATTTTAGATAACTCTTTCTTAAATGTATTTTTTTTAATTTAAAGAATTTCTTTTACGTTACTTTTTTTAAGTTTTGAAAAACGTTTTTTACTATTTAAATATTTTTTTGCTTATTTAAGAAAACATTATTTTTTTAAAGTTGTTTATAATTTCTTTGTTAGCTTGGAAGTTGGGATTTAAGAGACGAAAAGTTTGATATTTACAGTTTTTTTTTTCTTTTAGCATTGAGGGGATTCTCGAATGGAGACAGAAAAGAAAAGAAGAAAGACTACATGTATAGTCCACCAGCTATATGCGAGGTATTTACATAAGTTTTAGTTTTCTTTTAGAAAGAATAAAAATTTATATTTTATTTAACATTTTAATTAGCAGATATAAATGATTAAATGAGATCGCTAACGATTTGGCATAATAGATAAAAGTGATATTAGACAAAGACTATACTCCTAATCACCTCAATACAATCGAGGAGCTTCTTATCACTCATGGTGTCATGTTGTATGAATTCTTATCACATGTATATTATATATTTTTGTTTTTGAGTTCTTGGATATATATATAAATATATTTCATATTTGCATGTCTTGTTCTTCGTTCATGACGATTGGATTCAATTGTTGTTTTTGTGTGTGTAAACAAAGAAGATTAATTTGAAAAATAATTATATAAAGTGGTTTTGTTTATGTTGTTAAAAAAATATTTCTTCCAAGGGGGAGAAGTTACAAGTTTTGATTTTACGTGTAACACCCCAAAAACGGATTTGGTAAATTAGAACCCGGTTAATATAAAGGAATGGGTAAAGTACCGTTAGTAGTAAAAAGTGAACTCATAAACAAAATGACTAGGAACAAATTAGCCTAGTGGTGTCATGTACATAAGTAACAAGATTATGAGTTTTAGTCCCTTATATAATTAAAACGAAACTTGAGGGACCAAAACCGTTATGATGGAAACATGAGTTTTATTAATGAAAGTTTAACACACACAAACACACATTTTCGTGTGTTCTAGAAACGAGCAGAGCTCCATAGGAGCCAAAACCCTAATCATGGAAAATCATCAAATTGAAAGGCTAGATGAAGCTTAAATTCATAACCGAGCATGGATTAATGATCACCTTCACAAAGGGATCATAAGGTATGTCTTAAAATCTAGATTGGTGATTATGCACGAAGTGGGTTATGTTGGAAATCGCGAAATTGTATGAAATTGAGTATGAGTATGCATTAAAAACACCATATAGGTCTTGGATTATGAACGATTTGGAGTAATTTGATGTTTGGAGGTGAAACCCGCTTCTAGTGGTGAAGATGGTGACATGGGTGTGTCACCCATGTCCAATCCTTGTTCAAATCTTGTTGTGCTATGTTCCATGTAATGCGTTCTTGTTAGGTAGATTGAATGTCATGTGAATTTGTTGATGTTTTTGTGTTAATTGATGAATGAAAGCATGAAGTAAGAAATAAAGCATGAAACACTTGTACATTATGCATAAATTGTGGTATGCACACCAAGTGTTTGATGAAATGCCTAGGTGAGATTAATAGATGAAATGGTATGCAAGTAATGGATGAAATCGTATAATATGGGGATATGATGTATTTGATGATAAATAAACATGAGAAATCTATTTTTAGATGGAGTTCATGTAGGATTTGGTTGGCCATGTTTTTTGGTAAAAGTATGCATTAGAATATTGTACTCTATGTTGGAGTGGTATGATGTTTACTACATGTTTGAATAATTGCTTAATCAAAATTAATTAGTAAAAATACTCTAAATGTGAAGCATATGAGATCATTAGAACAGGATGAAGTTAGAATGATGTTGGGTTGTTAAGCATAGGTCTTGGTGTTAGTTGTAGAATTATGTTATTGGAATGAACGGAATTGAATATGTTTGGTGTGTGCATATAATTAGATGATCATGTGGTTGTATGCTTATTGCATCATGAGTATGAAATGTATATAGTGTCATTAGTATAGTCTACTATAATGACATGGATGTATGAGGTTAAGTCGAAAGTTCATATGATAAATCGTTGACTTTCTGAAAGTCAACTGTGCATAAGTAGCAATGTTAGACTTTTGTCACAACTATAATGTTATAGAAAGTCATATGATGCGTGTTATATCCATATGTGTTATATGTGATGACGTGATGAATTATATGAGTTTGAAAAGATTGACTTGTGGAAATATGCCTTATGCTTGTTAGAATTGACTAATGAAAGTCAAATGTGAAACATGAATTTGATATGATCGTTAATATGTACAATCATGTATGCTAACAAGAATGTGAATGCGATGACATGAAAGTATAGGGATCATGTCAAGATGGATGGAAGCATGGAAGGCTAACGGGTCAAAAGGAGGCGAGGAAACGGATGCGAATATGGACACTTAAGGTAAGTGATTTCCGGAATCACTTCTTATTTATAAATGAAGTTTGGTATGTTGTATATAGGGAACCATGTAAGGATTTACGGGTAAGGGTAAGTACCAAGGTAAGTTCATATGAACTTCATCTATCCTTAATGTAAATTAAGATGATAGTCTCATCGTGTTAATGGAATGTTCATTATGTTGCTGAATGTTCACCGTGTTAATGGAATGTTCATTATATTGCTGAATGTCCATCGTGTTAATGGAATGTTCATTATGTTGCAGAATGTTCATCGTGTTAATAGAATGTTCATTACGTTGCTGAATGTTCATCGTGTTAATGGAATGTTCATTATGTTGCTGAATGTTCATCGTGTTAATGGAATGTTCATTATGTTGCTGAATGTTCATCGTGTTAATGGAATGTTCATTATGTTGCTGAATGTTCATCGTGTTAATAGAATGTTCATTATGTTGCTGAATGTTCATCGTGTTAGTGGAATGTTCATTATGTTGCTGAATGTTCATCGTGTTAATAGAATGCTCATTATGTTGCTGAATGTTCATCGTGTTAATATAATTGATGCGTGTGAAGTGTCGTATATATTAGGTGTATATTTTAAGCCCCTTTAACACTTATTTAGCCAAGTTTTAAATTTATAAAACACGATATTTTACTAACACTAAACACACATATGGGCAAGTGCACCCATCGTGAGCGTAGTATAGCGTTGGTAAGATACCGAGGTCGTCCAAGGACACAAGAGCTTTTAGTACCGGTTTATCCTCAACGTCTAATCCAAATAAAAAGTTTAGAAAAATGTTTTAAACTAAGAAAAATAAAAACTAACTAAAATGCTGAAAATAAAATAAAAATAAAAAACAGATAGACAAGATGAATCACTTGGTTCCGACTCGTATCTAGTATAACCTTTGATTATTTCCGCACTTTTGCACATAATTAAGAGATTATCTTAGTTATTGTAGTAGGCCCCTCTTTTGAAGGTGACGTTACCCTCACCCCAGTAGTTTGAGTCAGCAAGGATACAATCCTAAAAGGGTGGATTATTGGAAGATAATGAATTAAGTTATTAATGCAGTATTGTGGTAGGCCCCGCTTTTGGCGGTGACGTTACCCTCGGCTAAGTAGTCTGAGTCAGCAGGGATACAGTCCTAAATAGCCGGGTTATAGTATTAATAGTAGTTAACTTATGAGGGGATCAAAGAGTTTGAACCCCCGCCATCCAATACCGTGAAGTATTGAAGGAGGTCCTACTAAATTTGACCCAGGTCCATTGCAGGACCTCTAAACGCTGAACAATGGCAAGACCTTTACCAAACCGTTCCCTTAACCCCCGACCAGGTAGCCAACATACCTCCATATAGACCGTGGAGATATGAATGGTGAAAATCCTTTATTTTATATAGACAGTAAAATAATGCCAAGGCACCACGGACAAACGATAAGGAAAGATCACCTTCAACATAAGTAACTAGTTATTAAAGTCATTAATACAAAACCAAATAAAAAGTGCAAAAGATTAGAAATAAAAAGTATTATACTAGACACTTTGTCTTCACCAAGTGATGTAAGAGACTTAGGCAAACGTGGCCTTGATTGTCAAGAACTCTTACGATCAATCTTGGATCCCGAGACGACTCACACACTCTACGATGGACAATGGATGATGGTGGTGGATGATGGTGTTGTGATGGTGGTGGGTGGTGGATGAAGTGTGAGAGAGGTGGTGTGCCAAGGGATGAGTTGAAATGAAACCAAGCACTCCTATTTATAGGCTGAACAGAAGGCTGGGCACGGCCCCGTGTCCGCTGGGCACGGCCCCGTGCCTGTCTGACACTCTCTCTCCTCATTAATTGTAATTCGCAATTACAATTAATGCGCCTGCAGTACTTTCGCCACGCCCCCGTGCTCACTGGACACGGCCCCGTGGTGGGCAATAGAAGCTTCTATAGGTTTGTCTTTTCTGCTGCTTCTTGGGCACGGCCCCGTGCTGGCTGAGCACGGGGCGTGTTCAGTCTTCTGCCTTCTCTATTTTGCTTGGGAAGATGCCGTTGAGGGGTCGGGCAGTCCACTTATGTTTCTTTCCTTGTATTTATGTTAGATTTAGCTGTCTTTTTGCTTCTTTTGTGAATTTGAGCTCATTTAATCCTGAAAATACAAAAGGAAGACAAAAACACTCTTTTTCCAACATTAGTACTTAAAAAGGGTTAGTTTTATGCCTCATTTGATGTAATTTATATGTTGCATTTTACACACATCAAATACCCCCACACTTGAACTTTTGCTTGTCCTCAAGCAAAACTCTTTAATATGTGGCTTACACTCCCAAATGGAATAGGTAGAAGAGAAGGTTTTGGGCTTGTCGTAGAGTGTCGGGATTTCCAAGATTCTTTAGGAAGTTTTATTTTTATTTATTTACAATCCTATTCGTCATGATTTATTTAAAACTTTTCATAAGAGAAATAATTTATTTGGGCATAGCATGCCTTTTTTTTTTAAATTCTATTTATATACAAGTTCACATACCTCACGGGAGAAATCACTCACACTCGGCCGAAGGTGTATTTTTAGTGAATCACTCGAGAGCGGCATGGAACTTATTCCTACCATAGGCTTGCCAAGCAATCAATCCTCCTCCTTTTTAACTTATATACCTTTGTAAATATCAAGAGGACTTTGTGGGTTAAGGGTTAGGCTTGGGTTAAAGGTAGGTGGTTGGGTTAGTGGTTAGTGGTTAGTAAAAAGGGTGAAAAAGCGTAACAAGTGTCGGTTTTCGTAGGACTTTCTATTTTTGTAACTCTTATTTTGATGAAGCTATTATTCAAACAAAGTTATTTTTGATAAACTTGTTTGCTTATTTTCTTTTGCTTCATCATCAACACATTTTTTTTTTCATACGAAAAACCGAACTTGTTACTAAAACAAAGGGTAAAAAATGAAAAAGGGTTTTGGTGGGTAAAAGGGTTTTTGGGTTATGAAATGAAAAGGTTTAGGCTCAAAGGGGCTAACTAGGGGGATTTTTGGGTAGGTGGTAAAAGAAAAAGAAAAAATAATGGTGTAGAAATAAAAAGGGTTAGTCCTAATGCCTCCATCATTTACTTACTCGGGTTTAAGTTGATAAGGACCGGGAATGTATTGTCATGGCAAGTTCTAGAGTCGTAAGAACCAAGCGGCTATTCACACAAGAAACGAAAAATGAGCATTTAGTTTAATGATATGTAATTGTATGCTCGATAAAGGCTCAAAACTCACTTTTGTGGGAATGGGTTTTTATGTGATCAAGTATATATAATCAAATTTTAAACTAAGCTTGTCATGCCCTTTTTTATAATTTTCTTATGTTGGTTCTTTTTATCACGACGCTATCGGTTGTAAATTCGTAAAAATATAACCTTTTTGAGAACTTGGATTTCCCGAGTTAAACCTAGACAAGTAAAAAAAAAATGAAATTTTTGAAAAAATTTGGGGTGATTAGCGGTTCCAATAGAGTTTTGTGTAAGGCTTGTATTTAGGACTTGCAAAATTTCAAGGTTTTAGCATCCCCCCCACACTTAAATTACACATTGTCCTCAATGTGTCCCAAAAATAAATTTTTAGGTTGATTAGATGTGTAAAATGGTGTTAAAAAGCAAAAAATTTTGTGTTACTGGGCGCTGAACACGGCCCCGTGGTGACCGGGCACGGCCCCGTGTTCAAGTGCCAGTAATAAAATTAAATCAAGAGAAACAGAAGCCTGGACACGGGGGCGTGTTGGGTGAACACGGCCCGTGTCCAGTTACCTGAACTGGGCAGTTTTCTGCAGGGGGTTCAACACGAGGGCGTGTTGGTTGGGCACGGCCCGTGTTGAACCTTCTGTAATGGAGAAAATTGTCGGGTTGCCTTGTTCTTGTGCATGAAGTCATTTTTCTCGTTCCCCTTTTCATCCCTTACCACCATGAGTGTGTTTTATTCCTTATGAACCATCCAAACTTTTAAAAACCATCATTTTATTGCATCATAGAGATAACTTAAATAGTCCTAATATTAAATTAAACTAGATAAAACCGAGAAACATTAAATCATGGAGTTCTAGCCTCTATTTTATTTTAATTAGCAAAATTTCCAAGAGACTATAAATCTTGGTTAGACAAGGCCTTTTAGAACTCCTTCTTCCGGGTGCGGTTCTCCTCACATGTCGGCGAGCCACTCCTCCACCTCCCTTGGAAGGAGAAAAGAAGGCTCATTGGCATTGGTTTGAGGAGTCTCGATTTCCACCGGGATCTCTTGTTGGTGTTCCATGGGAGGTTCTGCTGGCAAATCTTCCCACCCGGTAGGGTTGTTAATTCCGAGCGCCAGGTTCCAATCCTGTTGAGGGAGGACTGGTTCCATCGGAGGTGTTACAAGAATATTTAACCTCTGGTGCAAGAGGTTAATTTCTTGGAAGCTGCTTTCGAGTCCCACCGTAAGATCGTTAATACGGTCGATAAGGACCTCCTCTACTGATGTCATTTCGTCGAGAGCCTCCCTTAATGCTATCACATAGTGCACAAGTGTAGCTTCAACGGAGGGCCTCCTTCCTCTTCGGCTGTTTGATGAATGCACGGAAGATGTTTCGCTGTTTTCACTCGACATCCTAAAGAAATAAACTGAAAAATAGTTTATTTTATGAAACAGTGACCGGACACGGCCCCATGCTCATTGAGCACGGCCCCGTGTTCATCTTTCTGCAGAATTTTGGTGCAAGGAAACTTGAAATTTTAAGTTATTTTCTGAACTTGTGGGGTCTTTTTAAACATAAATAACTTAAAACAATGTTACATAACATATTTTTACCTAGATTCCTTGAACAAAACTCATCAATCCCTACCACATAGTTGGAAGATTTCAAACTTTTAATGGTAGTTCTTGGAGAAAGATGGAGAAGAAGGAAATGGCTAAAAGAGGAAAGGACAAGATGGGTTGTTGGAACCTTCTTTTAGACTTACCTAGGATAGTTGAGAGAAGATTCCTTCAAATCTCTGTCCCAAGTTGGTCCAAATGTGCAGAATTCTTGGCTGCATTTATAGAAAATGACAGCAACCTGGGCACGGCCCCGTGTCCATTGGACACGGCCCCGTGTGCAGGTGGAGTTCTGACACAGTTTGTCCGTATTCTGACGTACTGATCAGAAGAGAATCTTCTGGTGAACACGGGGGCGTGTTGGCTGGACACGGCCCCGTGTCGAGGGACTGTTTTATGAAGTTGTCTAGATTTTTAAGGAGCTTACTATCATCGGGTGGCTCCTGATTGGTTGGAACAACCCCAAAGTGCCTTAGATACCTTAATTGTCCTAGACTAAGGCAAGAACGCAAGAGGTTGTCGGTGAGGGTAATTCCTATTTTCATTCTAGGTGGACAAGTCCAACCCTTTCCCGGGCTCTCGTTAAAGAAGGTGTATGCCGAATCGCTCAGGTCTATGTATGCACCGAACGAAGTCGATGGGGAGTCCTTCACGGCACAATCGGCACAGGGACGACTATCGTCCACGTCTTTGCTAGGTATGAAGGTATTTTCGGGAGCAACGAGGTCGTCGGAATGCGGTTCCAACATTTCTTCATGGTTATCGTCTTGGGGTGGATCAATAAAGTCCTTCCCAAGCTCTTCTAACCAATTCCGAATTAGCTCTTCTAGTTGAAATAACTCGTCAAGGAGCATTTCTCCTATAATATCTGGCTGGGCGCACTCGAGGGAGAAATAGTGCTTATTTTTACTTTCGCCCCTCTTAAGGTTATAAGGAATCGGTGGGTCTATGTAGTGGGGCCTATAATTTAGAAAGTAACATTTTAATTCTTCATGTTCGCCTCCACATAGTTGACACCACGTACCATAAGAGTGCCGAAAGTAAAAACAATTACTATCACTCATGTTTATGTCAGAAATTACCAACCGCCGGGATCTAACGGTTCTGTTTTCAGTAACTGAAACTTGGGCACGGGGGCGTGTTGAGTGGGCACGGCCCCATGTTCAGCTTACTGTCTGACTCAAAACAGGATTGCCAGTTCCAATGATTTAGCACGGGGGCGTGTTCAGCGGGCACGGCCCGTGCTGAGCTCTGCAGAAGCTGAAAAACTAAGAAAAATCCTAAAAAAAAATGAAAATTAAAAAGAAAAATGATTAGGCCGTTGATTCCTAACTTTCTTAAAATCCTTGTGTCCCCGGCAACGGCGCTAAAAACTTGATGCGTGTGAAGTGTCGTATATATTAGGTGTATATTTTAAGCCCCTTTAACACTTATTTAGCCAAGTTTTAAATTTATAAAACACGATATTTTACTAACACTAAACACACATATGGGCAAGTGCACCCATCGTGAGCGTAATATAGCGTTGGTAAGATACCGAGGTCGTCCAAGGACACAAGAGCTTTTAGTACCGGTTTATCCTCAACGTCTAATCCAAATAAAAAGTTTAGAAAAATGTTTTAAACTAAGAAAAATAAAAACTAACTAAAATGCTGAAAATAAAATAAAAATAAAAACAGATAGACAAGATGAATCACTTGGTTCCGACTCGTATCTAGTATAACCTTTGATTATTTCCGCACTTTTGCACATAATTAAGAGATTATCTTAGTTATTGTAGTAGGCCCCTCTTTTGAAGGTGACGTTACCCTCACCCCAGTAGTTTGAGTCAGCAAGGATACAATCCTAAAAGGGTGGATTATTGGAAGATAATGAATTAAGTTATTAATGCAGTATTGTGGTAGGCCCCGCTTTTGGCGGTGACGTTACCCTCGGCTAAGTAGTCTGAGTCAGCAGGGATACAGTCCTAAATATCCGGGTTATAGTATTAATAGTAGTTAACTTATGAGGGGATCAAAGAGTTTGGACCCCCGCCATCCAATACCGTGAAGTATTGAAGGAGGTCCTACTAAATTTGACCCAGGTCCATTGCAGGACCTCTAAACGCTGAAAAATGGCAAGACCTTTACCAAACCGTTCCCTTAACCCCCGACCAGGTAGCCAACATACCTCCATATAGACCGTGGAGATATGAATGGTGAAAATCCTTTATTTTATATAGACAGTAAAATAATGCCAAGACACCACGGACAAACGATAAGGAAAGATCACCTTCAACATAAGTAACTAGTTATTAAAGTCATTAATACAAAACCAAATAAAAAGTGCAAAAGATTAGAAATAAAAAGTATTATACTAGACACTTTGTCTTCACCAAGTGATGTAAGAGACTTAGGCAAACATGGCCTTGATTGTCAAGAACTCTTACGATCAATCTTGGATCCCGAGACGACTCACACACTCTACGATGGACAATGGATGATGGTGGTGGATGATGGTGTTGTGATGGTGGTGGGTGGTGGATGAAGTGTGAGAGATGTGGTGTGCCAAGGGATGAGTTGAAATGAAACCAAGCACTCCTATTTATAGGCTGAACAGAAGGCTGGGCACGGCCCCGTGCCTGTCTGACACTCTCTCTCCTCATTAATTGTAATTCGCAATTACAATTAATGCGCCTGCAGTACTTTCGCCACGCCCCCGTGCTCACTGGACACGGCCCCGTGGTGGGCAATAGAAGCTTCTATAGGTTTGTCTTTTCTGCTGCTTCTTGGGCACGGCCCCATGCTGGCTGAGCACGGGGCGTGTTCAGTCTTCTGCCTTCTCTATTTTGCTTGGGAAGATGCCGTTGAGGGGTCGGGCAGTCCACTTATGTTTCTTTCCTTGTATTTATGTTAGATTTAGCTGTCTTTTTGCTTCTTTTGTGAATTTGAGCTCATTTAATCCTGAAAATACATAAGGAAGACAAAAACACTCTTTTTCCAACATTAGTACTTAAAAAGGGTTAGTTTTATGCCTCATTTGATGTAATTTATATGTTGCATTTTACACACATCAAATACCCCCACACTTGAACTTTTGCTTGTCCTCAAGCAAAACTCTTTAATATGTGGCTTACACTCCCAAATGGAATAGGTAGAAGAGAAGGTTTTGGGCTTGTCGTAGAGTGTCGGGATTTCCAAGATTCTTTAGGAAGTTTTATTTTTATTTATTTACAATCCTATTCGTCATGATTTATTTAAAACTTTTCATAAGAGAAATAATTTATCGTGTTAATAGAATGTTCATTATGTTGCTGAATGTTCATCGTGTTAATAGAATGTTCATTATGTTGCTGAATGTTCATCGTTTTAATGGAATGTTCATTATGTTGCTGAATGTTCATCGTGTTAATAGAATGTTCATTATGTTGCTGAATGTTCATCGTGTTAATGGAATGTTCATTATGTTGCTGAATGTTCATCGTGTTAATGGAATGTTCATCATGTTAATGGAATGTTCATCATGTTTGTTGGAAGTTAGTCGGTTATGTTTGTTTGTAATTGCATTGATTTGTGTTGATATGATTGTAGATAAGACTCAACTTACAAATAAGTGAATGTGACTTGTATGTATGTATGTAGATATGGAACTGTAGCATGTGTAAGTAGTGTGAACTTGTATGTACGTACATATGAATGGGATACGTATGAATGTACTTAGATATATGAAAGTGTATACACGTGTTGTAATCTAATGATTGTAGATCACTGGTATATGTATATGTGAAAATGTGGGTTGTCACACCCCGATATTTCCACGTATTACCGGTGGGCCCGGTGGGGAGTATCGTGACGTAGTTGATATCATCATAGTCAAATAATCACAGTTCAATGCATAGCGGAAGTCTAAAAGTAATAATATTACAAACCGATTGAAAGTAACATAAATATTACACAACGGTTGTAAAGTGGATCCACAGACGGATCTAAAATATAAGAAAATATTGTTCAACAGAATTAAGCATCACGAACTTGCAAGACTCTTTATTTGATACTAGGAGTAGCCAGCCGATTACGAATAGCACCTGCACTTAACCTTTTGAAAATACGTCAGTTTACACTGGTAAATACAATTAACCGACTCTTTTGAAAAGGGTTTATAAAATTGATTTAAATACACAAGGCATAAACATTCTTTATTTACTTGGGATAATTATTTAAAAATAATCTTGTAAAAGAATTATATGTTTGTCATACATTCAGTAGCCCGGGTTAGAATTACCGGGTTAAAGATTAATAGACCACCACATGATATAGTCCCGCGGCGAGTTATTCTCAACAAGCGGTTATATCTTCTTTACATACGCACCGGCAGGTGTATGCCTACACCCCGTGCTTAAGTCATGGCCATTTCAATGAATGAGCCGAGGATATCCAGGACACGGTCATTAACCCCCCAAAGGCTTAAAACAAACAAAACAGATTAAACGGGTTATCTCAATGTTTTAACCATTATTCGATTAAAGATTCAATACCCGACCAAGCGGTATTATTAAATACCGTACCCCAAGCCCGTATAAAGGAAAATAAGTTAAAAGTATTTACCTGAGCTAAATGTAAATTTAATCCCAGCCGAAAATCAAACAGCAAGTACATATAGCTTTTACCGGGCTCCTAATCTGGAATGAAGGTTTTTAATAACCTATTAGATTCCTAACGGGTCTTATTTAAGCTATAACTTAGACCGGTTAGTTTTAAAGAAAGGTATACGGTTCAAAATGCAAGATTAAGCAAAGACCATATTTGAATGTGATTTAGACCCGACAAGTATGAAGACTTGTATAATATGGGTACACTAAATACATTCTGGATTTTGAGGTAAAAATGATAAGGTTTAACCCGTTTTGGTTAATTTATGTAAACTAGTTACATAAACCGTACCGAACGCGTATAATGCGTAACGGGTAACCAAATGAGTCATGAATAGGTTCCACAAGTTAATATGCTTTAAATATGTTGCGATATCAGTAGGATACCTTCCATTATGCCCAAAACGAATTTAAAATCAATTTATGCCCCGTAGGGGTAATTTGGTCATTTTAATGTTTCTAAAAGAGGTTAAATAATAATCTGAGTTTCTGGTCTAAAATAATCAGAAAAATATTTATTTTAATAAGTGATATCAGTAAAATAACTCATATATGTGAAATTTATCATTTATGGCCAAACTATGCACCGTATGGGCATTTTGGTCATTTCACATATGCTTTAAGGGTTAAATTTGGAAATCTGAGATTAAAACTTTTACTTACTGTTAAAGTATAAAAAAATATTCATAACATCAGTAGGTATCAAGCTTTAGGTGCCTAATATGGTTTTAAACCATATTATGCGCCTAAATCGCATAAAAGTCGGTATTTGACGATATTCGGTTTAACTAAGGAAATCTGAGATTTTGACCAGCCTTTACAATTTAAAATAACTTATTTATTATATAAAATCAGTAGAAAAAGGTTTGATATGTAAAGGATGTGTAAAACTCATTTTATTAGCAAAAAGGGCGTTATCGTCAATTACCGAGCCTATGTGAGAACTCTATGTTATGATCAGTTTAAAATTTAAAAAAAATTCAAAAAATCCCAAAATATTATATTACATCAGTAGGTAAAAGGTTTGATGTCAAAATTTGAGTTTAAATAGGGTTTATATCAAATATGCCGTTTAATTAATAAAAAGGCCTTCATTTACGATATTGAGCATAACTCTCATTTTAGACCATAAACTGATGTCAAACTTTTAGAACATACTTAAATATCAATAATAAAGGTTTTTGTCCTCTCACATTTTCAAAAATCTCATTTTAATATCAAAAGGGCATTATGGTCAACATTTAAGCAATTAACGGAAACATGCAAATGAATCGGATTAATAAGGAACCATGTAGTATAACCTCAGAGGGTTTTACTAACATATAACATGGTCCTAAAGGAACCTTAAGGCATATCTAAAACAAGCTAAATCGGGTCAGAACTGAAAGTCAAAGCAAAAGTCTACTTTTGCGACTTTCGGTTGCGAACCGAGCCTAAACTCAGAATTGTCGGGTTGAACATGCCTAAACATGTTCTTATATTATTTACCAAGCTATTTTAGTGTTAAAACATGTTCCATAACTTCTACATTATCAATTATGCATTAATTTGTAAAAATAGCTTTTGTTGACTTTTTAATATTAAGTTTGACCCGACATTTGACCAAGTTAGAGTGATAATCAGTAGGTGCCCTTTTAAGGGTTTATTACCTACATAATTACCAACTCATAGCCACTTTCAATTCGAATAATGGCTGGACCATTAGTGATTAATCACTAAGTCAAAGCTTAATTACGATAACTTTGACTTTTGGTCATTAAACTAATAAAACTTGAACTTAGGAGGCTAAGAACACTTACAATGGTCCTTAGCACGAATTTGGAACTTAAGAAAACTTGCTTGAACTCCAGGAAGCTCCAGAGAAAGCAATATGAAGAAATTTGAATTGTGCAAATGAACAAGTGAATACAAGAGCCCTTATATAGGATTCTTAGAGCTTTAAGATTGATCCACCTGCCCCTACAACCGATTTCTTATGATCCCAGGTGTCCCCTATACATGAAAATCTGTTGGCTCAGTCCCTGGAATCGAAAACAAGCTTTCTAAGGCGGTGGAACAGGCTGAACTCGCAGCTATCCTTATATGTCTGTTACTGGCACTTCCACGCGGCCCGCGTAAGACATAGAGAAGTCTTACGCGGCCCGCGACAACCTTCAATTCCGGTGAAAAGTTTGGCAACTTTGCAATTTCAGTCCCTGGTCCATTTAAACTTTATTTAACTTCCATTTATTGCACTTAGGACCCCCCCCCCCCATAGTTAACTTTTAAGGGCCTTGGTCTAAAACTAACTCCGTTAAGCTCCCGGTTAGTCGTACGATCACCCGAAACGTCTCATTTTCAATGAAATTTTACGAGATTAATATCTAATATTATTGTGAGCAAAATATTAAATTATTTACAATGTTTTTGGGTTCGTTAAAGGTCACTCAGAGGTAACTTTAACATGTTAACACTTTTAACCCCTATGTTTCGTAAGATCCTTATTTTAAACACAAACGACTTCTAATGTTTGATAAGTTATTCATTAAGGAATACGGACATCGTATGAGGTCAATCAGAGGCACAAGAATGGCATGTTGACACTTTGGATCCTTTTACTAACATATTTACATTGTTTAACAATTTTAGTCCTTTGGAAACAATTCCTTACACGTTTAAAGTCCATGACACGTGTCTTTATTACATTGGTTGAAATTTTTCGAGGTGTTACATGGGTTTTCAATATGTTTGAGATTACGTACTCCTAACCATGTTACTATTGAGAATGAAATAAGTGGAGTGCAGGTATGGGAATGCCGGACTCTCGAGGAATTGATGTCGGACTCGAGTAAATAAAATTGAGAGGATGTTTCAATGGAATACCTTACGTAGTTAGAATGTGATATAGCCTTTTAAGTATATGTATTAAATTATATATGATGTTACCATGTACTAACGTGTTGGTTATATATGGTGACCGCAGGTTAGTCAGATATTCATGATGGACAAGTGAACAAGGTTCGAGTTGAAGATCATGGATTGCACGGGAAAATGGTCACGTTGTTTGTAATTATTTGTTAAAATAGTTACATTAAATAAATGATGAATGAGGTATTTATGTTAAAAGAGTTGACCTAAACGGTATTCAAGTATGATAGAGTAGTTAAAAGAAAGAAATTTTACGGTTCATTTTCCGTTGCGTCGTTTTGGATCAAATCATGATTAGGGTCTTACAAGTTGGTATCAGAGCCATGGTTTGAGGGAAATTAAGTATGAGGAGGTAAATACTTGAACTTAAACCTGTGTGCTCTTGTGACAAGGAACCCGTACAATTCGAGACTCGATCAAGATCTAAGGGTAGAAGCAAAGGTAAGTATGTGCTTAAGTATGTATTTGAAGAAAACTAACAGTATGTTATGTGTAAGGTAAGCATAATTGCTTGGAGAAGATGATCCGTGAATGCGGTCTAGGACTGGCACCAAGGCATGTAATAAGACGAATTGACCCCAGGTACGTAAAGTTAACATGTGGGTGCATGTAATGGTAAAATCTATCAAGTGAAGGAAAATTTTAAATGAAATATAATAATAGGATGGTAATGAAGTTTTGAAAATGTTACACGTGCCGAAACCTAATTCTTCGGATATAAGGTGACGATTACACGAAGACACGAAACTAGTATGTGGATTGTGTACCTGACCAGTACACAAGAAACATATGTCATTCGTGAGACCGTGATAATTGTTACAGGTATGTCCGTTAGAATTAGGTAGTAGGTGGACGTGAGGGTGAAGGGAAATGTAAGACTTTCATGGATTTGAAAGTACCAAATACACATGAGAAGTATGAATGAAAGATATGAATGATATGTTAGAATCCGAGAGACGGATTCGAAACATGAAAGGAATGAAAGATATGAATGATATGCTAGAATCCGCGAGACGGATTCGAAACATAGAAGGGGATGAATGATAGAATGAAAAGTTTGAAATTCATAAATATGTACGAATCAAATAAGTAAGAATGAATGACAAGAATGAAAGGTTCAAAATTGCAAGTAATTACAGATCAAACGAGTAAATATTCTTTAAAAGCGGATATTTTCCAAGTTATGTTTTGAATACATATATATGAATATAATTATGCTCATGAATTGTATGCAAGAATGGTTGAAAGAATAAATGGGTCATATGGGTCATATGGTGATCGCCATTTGGACTCGGTATCTAATGTTTTGATCTGTTAAGTTTCATACGCATAGGTGAGCTTGATGAATGGGCACGCAATGTCACTAATTGGAAAGAGAGGGCCGTCGTAAGGTATGAATAACAAATCAATGAATTTCGCTTACATTAGGTATGTAAAAATAGGGTTATACTTTTAATAGGAGTTTATCACTCGACTAGTGGTGGATATGTAAGAATGAATTTACAAATTAGACTTCCGAAAGTCAAACGAAATAAAATGATAAGTAATAAAACAAGTAATAAAAGAATGGATAGAGCAGTCTGGTCCATTAAGTAAGTAAGTATAAAACATTGAAAACGGTTGATGTGGCAAGAAGCTTTAGTTGTAAGAAATAAACCTTAGATAAATTACAAGCTTGAAATATGTTAATACTCGACTCTAGAGAGTCAAAATGAATGAGGGTCTACGACCCGAACCATAACTTAAGTATGGACGGGAAGGGTAAGTTTTACAAGAAACACTAAAAGGATGTATTAAAGTCCTTGTATGTAAGTGTAAATGGAAAGAAGTACAATCGTGTACTTCAATACATCTACGATAAGTAAGAAATGTTAGTTTGACCTCGAAGAGTCAAATTGCAAAGGTTAACGAAATAAGTAACCAGAATAAAAAGAATTGCATGTAAGGGATGAAATGTGGGATGTGTTATAGCATGTATGTAGGAAGATGTAAAAGGATTATAGGTGAGTAATCACCTAGTATAATGAATGTTTGAATGAAAGGCGCTAACCGCCGATTTTGTAGATGTTAATGGTAGAATTCTTAATGTGATGAAACCAATCGAATTGGTGAAAGAATGTGCACGAGTGGAAGCCCATTACAAGGATGAATGAAAGTTGGCCTAATTGGTGTGCATATAATTAGATGATAATGTGGTTGTATGCTTATTGCATCGTGAGTATGAAATGTATATAGTGTCATTAGTATAGTCTACTATAATGACATGGATGTATGAGGTTAAGTCGAAAGTTCATATGATAAATCGTTGACTTTCTGAAAGTCAACTGTGCATAAGTAGCAATGTTAGACTTTTGTCACAACTATAATGTTATAGAAAGTCATATGATGCGTGTTATATCCATATGTGTTATATGTGATGACGTGATGAATTATATGAGTTTGAAAAGATTGACTTGTGGAAATATGGCTTATGCTTGTTAGAATTGACTAATGAAAGTCAAATGTGAAACATGAATTTGATATTATCGTTAATATGTACAATCATGTATGCTAACAAGAATGTGAATGCGATGACATGAAAGTATAGGGATCATGTCAAGATGGATGGAAGCATGGAAGGCTAACGGGTCAAAAGGAGGTGAGGAAACGGATGCGAATACGGACACTTAAGGTAAGTGATTTCCGGAATCACTTCTTATTTATAAATGAAGTTTGGTATGTTGTATATAGGGAACCATGTAAGAATTTACGGGTAAGGGTAAGTACCAAGGTAAGTTCATATGAACTTCATCTATCCTTAATGTAAATTAAGATGATAGTCTCATCGTGTTAATGGAATGTTCATTATGTTGCTGAATGTTCACCGTGTTAATGGAATGTTCATTATGTTGCTGAATGTCCATCGTGTTAATGGAATGTTCATTATGTTGCTGAATGTTCATCGTGTTAATAGAATGTTCATTACGTTGCTGAATGTTCATCGTGTTAATGGAATGTTTATTATGTTTGTGACAACCCAAGATTTCAAGGTCTTCCCTATACACATCACTTGTCTCACAATCCGGTTTTCACAATTTGTTTTACGTGGTGTCGCGTGTAGTTTATTTGAAGGATTAATGTTTAATGTGTAATGTTAAATGTATTTTATTTAATGGTTAATAAAATTCTTTGCCACCCTCAGTATCGACGAAGAATGAGTTCTTCGCCACCTTCAGTCTCGACGAAGAATGGATCTTCGTCGAGCAGATCCTTCGCCGATTAAAGACATCGGCCCAGGTTGTTTGAGGCCCAGGTTGGCCTGGTTGTTATTTTATACGTTTAATCATTCAGAACTTGTAACAGCAAATATCAAACCCTAACACTTCCTTCCTTTCCTCTTCTTCCTGTGCGACGGCTATAGTGGGTCTCGAAGTCTTTTCATCTCGAGCAAATCAATTATTTCGGTGTCACGGTTAGTGTTCGTTATTGCTAGTTGTTTGAATCTTGATGTGTGATCATATGTGAGAGTAGGGTTCCATTATAGGATTGATAATGATGATTTGTATGCGGTTATGTTCGTGTTGTGATTCGATCATGTGTTTGTTGAACTGATGGCATACTAAACTAATAAATATGATTTGGTGCAATCGTTGTATGGTTAGGGTTAATGATGGTTAAGTATGATTTGTATGATGAGCCCTGCTATGTTTTGGTTGGCTAATGATTATTCATGAGTAGATTACATAATCATGGTGTAAAAATGTCATTTGATCTGATTGAGAAACTGTCAAAGTGTTAGTGTCTGTTACGGCTAAGATTCAGGAAAGGTTGTAACTGACTGTGGAAAGCACGACGAACCAGGTCTCGACGAAGAACCCCTGGATGACGAAGTTTGATTCTTCGTCGACGAAACATATAGGTCCTTCGTCATGGCCAATCTCGACGAAGCTTAGTTCTTCGCCGTAGGATTCTTCGCCGTGCTCTACCCCGACGAAGGATAGACCTTCGTCAGGGGATTCTTCGTCAAAGGAGCACCCCACGAAGAATGGATTCTTCGTGGAGCTGCTGTAAGTGTGTAAGTCAACAGAACAATTAATGATGTGTTTTATAATGGATGTTTTGTACTTATGAAAGCTATTGCTGCATGATAATAAGAATAAAAGATCTGGTGTGACTTGTGTGAATAGGAAACCCTTATGTTATGTGTGTTACGTGACAAACACATGGGATATGTACTTGTATAAGGATTAGGTATTTGCTACATGTGTACAGATATCGTTGTGATATATGCAAACTGTGTAAAATATGTGACTTGATTATTTATGAGACTGATTGTGATTGGTAACCACGGTAGGGTTTGGGTTGACCAACTTGGACGGGTACTTAACATACCGAGCAAATCAAAGGTGAGTTCATTCCTCTTGAGCATGCGTCCCGGTGGGTGGGACAATCATTGGGTATTCCTGAGAGGAATAAGTCTTTTGGGTAAAAACTGGGATGTTAGATAATACACTCATTTCCTATCAGCTTAAGTCCCATCTTTACCGAATAGTTACCTGTGAGGTAACGGGGTATTAGTTGATAGCGCTATTAGGCTTGGCAACCTCACACCGTACCTGAGAGGACGGGTGTGAACTAATGCCACACCCCGATATTTCCACGTATTACTGGTGGGCCCGGTGGGGAGTATCGTGACGTAGTTGATATCATCATAGTCAAACAACACAATTTAGATGCACAGCGGAAGCAAAAGATGAATCAGAATACAAACCGAATAAATAGTAATATCAAAGTATCACAACGGACTGTAACGGATCCACAGGCGGATAAAATAAAAAGGAAACATAGTTCATCAGATTTAAAATGCATCCAAGCTTGCGAGACTCTTATTGATGCTAAGGAGAGGCCAGCCTATTTCGATTACTACCTGCACTTAACCTTTTTGGGAAAATACGTCAGTTTACACTGGTAAATACAATTAACTGACTCATTTTGAAAAGGTTTAGAAAAATTGATTTGAATGTACAAGGCACAAAACATTTTATAACTTGGGATAATTATTTATATATAAACTTGTAAAAGAATTACATGTTTCTTATACGTTCAGTAGCCCGGATTGACACCGGGTTAAAGATTAATAGACACACCACATGGTATAGTCCCGCGGCGAGTTATTCCTGAAACCGGCGGTTATACTTTATTATTTATATATGCACTGTCGGGTGTACGCCTACACCCCGTGCTTAGGTCGTGGCCATTTCTTAGAATGATACCAAGGATATCCGGGACATGGTCATTAACCCCCCAAAGGCTTTAAGCAAACAAAACAATTTAAATGGGACATTTCAATAAATTAACCTTCATACAATTAAAAATTCAATGCCCGACCAAGCGGTATTTTATATACCGTACCCCAAGCCCGTATAGGGAAAATAAGTTAAAAGTATTTACCTTTGCAAGTAATAATCACAAACAGAAAGTGCAAGTAGCTTTTACCGGGTCTCCTAATCTGGAACAAAGGTTTTTAATAACTTATTAGATTCCTAACGGGTCTTTGATTAAGTCTAAACTTAGACCGGTTAGTTTTAAAGGAAGATACGGTTCAAAAGCACGATTAAGCGAAGACCGGATTGGAATGTGATTTAGACCCGACAAGTTTGGAGACTTGTGTAATATGGGTAAACTAAACACATTCTGGATTTTGAGACAAAAATGATAAGGTTTGACCCGTTTCGGCTAATTTATGCAAACTAGTTACATAAACCGCACCGAACGCGAATAAAGCGTAACGGTTAACCAAATGATTCATAAATAGGTTTCCTAAGTTAATATGCCTTAAATATGTTGTGACATCAGTAAGATATCTTCTATTATGCCCAAAACGGATTTAAACTCAAATTATGCCCCGAAGGGGTATTTTGGTCATTTAAAAGGTTATAAAAGAGTTTTAATATAAATCTGAGTTACAGGTCTGATATAATCAGTAAAAATACTTAATTTGATAGGTTATATCAGTAGGGTATTACATATATATGAAATTTACCATTTATAACTAAACTATGCACCGTAAGGGCATTTTGGTAATTTCACATAAGCCTAAAAGGTCAATTCTGGAAATCTGAGTTTAAAACTTTTGCTTACTGTTAAGGTATAAAATTTTACTTAAAATATCAGTAGGCATCAACCCTTATATGTTTAAAATAGTTTTAATACATACTATGCGTTAAAAACGCTTAAAAAGGCGATTTTAAGCTATTTCTGGTTTTTATAAGAAAAGCTAATATTTTTATTATTCCAGAAGGCTCAAAATATTTTATTTATCATATTAGATCAGTAGAAAAAGGTTTGGTATCAAAAACATTTGTAAAACTCATTTTATAGGCCAAAAAGGGCAAAACCGACAATTACCGAAACAAAGCTATAACCCTATGTTATGCTCAGCCTAAAATTAAATAAAAATCTTCAAAAATCATAAAATATTATTTTATAACAGTAGGTAAAAAGTTTGGTATAAAAATTTGGGTTTAAATAGGCTATATGTCAATTACGCCATTTAATTACTAAAAAGCTTTCTAATTACGCTAATGAGCATAACTCCTAATCTAGACCTCAAACTGATGTCAAATTTTAGGTACAAGTTTATAAATCAGTAACTAAGGTTTCTATTCTTTTACATTTCCAAAAATCACGTTTTAAGGTCATATGGGCATAATAGTCAACATTTAAGCAATTAACGGAAACATGCATATGAATCGGATAACTAATGAACCATGTTGTATAATCACAGAGAGTTATACTAACATGTAACCTGGTCCAAACAAAGCTCTAAGGCATCTCTAAAACATGCTACATTGGGTCAGAACTGAAAGTCAAAGCAAAAGTCAAATTATGCGACTTTCGGTTCCGAACCAAGCCTAAACTGAAAATTGTCGGGTTGAACATGTTTAGACATGTTCTTACAGTAATTACCAAGTTATATTAATGATAAAACAGGTTGCATGGCTTCTACATTGCTAATTATGTGTTAATTTGAAAATACGTTTTCTGTTGACTTTTTAAGATTAACTTTGACCCGACAATTGACCTAGTTAGAGTGGGAATCAGGGGGTGCCCTTTTAAGGGTTTATTACCCACATAATTACCAACTCAAAGGTACTTTCAATTCGAGATTTAACTGGACAAATTTTAATTAATCACGAAGTCAAACTCTAATTACGACGGTTTGACTTTAAGCTAATTAACTAAGCTAAACTGAATTAAGGAAGGTTAAGGAAGCTTACAAGGGTCCTATGCTCGATTAGGAAGCCTAAGAAAACTTGGTTGCCGACCAAAGAGCTCCAGAAATAAGCTTGTGAAAGTTTGCAAGTGAAAGTGTGAAGTGTTGCAACTAAGGAGCTCCTTATATATGGATTTTGATCACCTAGGATCATGCCAAGGAAGTCTACAAGGGTTATGAGATCAGTACAAGTGCCCCTATTGCATGTTAAACCATTGGAGGAGTCCCTGGTATAAGAAAACAAGCTTTTTAAGTCGGTTACAGACCTGAACTGGCAGCTGCCAAGGTTTTCTGTCGCTGGTGGGCTCAGGCGCCCGCGTAAGTGTTCCCCAGGGGCTTACGCGGCCCGTGTTGGTGGTCAGAACAGGCCAAACAAGTTTTAACAATTACAATTCAACCCCTGGTCCTTTCAAAACGTGGTTTTACCTTTATTTCTTGCATTTTCAACCCTCTAACTTGACTTTTAAGGGCTCCATGACATAACCAAACATTGTTAAGTCCTTGGTTAACTTTATGATCACCCGAAAAGTCATGAATTTCAACGTTGATGCTTTTAACCCCTCGTATACGAATGTTATCATAACTTTCTCATACTTTATCGAAACCTCGTGAAATTTTTATCACTTATTATAGTGAGTATAATTATTCGTTACAAAGCTTCGGGTTTGCTAAAAGGTCACTCAGAGGTATACTTTAAACATGTTGACACATTTAACCCCTGTAGTTTGTAATCTCTCACTTTCTTCCACAATTAGCTTCGTATGATCGATAACTCATTCGTTTAAGAGTATAAACATCGCGTAGGGTTATTGAAAGGCATATTTATCCATTGTTGACACTTTGAACCCTTATATTCACATACTTTCTTTTTTTGTCAACTTTAGTCCTTCATAAGTGATCTTTTACACGTTTATAGCTCATGACACGTGTCTATTCATTATAGGACATAAATTTTCGAGGTGTTACATCCTCACCCCCTTAAAAGAAATCTCGACCTCGATATTTTCTGAAACAAATGAGGGTACTTTTCTTTCATTGTGGACTCTACCTCCCACGTATATCCGGGACCTCTACGGGCATCCCATTTGACTTTTACAATCGGCACTTGCTTCCTTCGAAGCTTCTTAACCTGTCGATCCTCCATCGATAAAGGTTTCTCAACAAACTTTAAGCTCTCATCTATGTGCACATCCGTATGTGGTATGACTAGTGATTCATCAGCTAGACATTTCTTCAGATTACAGATGTGGAATACATTATGAATTCTACTGAGCTCTTCAGGCAAATTTAACTTATAAGCCACTGTTCCAACACATTCGATGATCTTGAATGGTCCTATATATCTTGGGCTTAACTTACCTTTCTTACCAAATCGCATCACTCCCTTCCAGGGTGACACTTTCAGTAACACTTTATCACCAACCTCGAACTTTAGAGGTTTACGCCTTGAATCTGCGTAGCTTTTCTGCCTATCCCTGGCAGCTTTGAGACGAGCTCGTATCTGAATAATCTTGCCTGTCGTCTCCAGGACTATATCAGGTCCTGTTAGTTGGACATCTCCAACTTCTGCCCAGCAAACGGGCGTTCTGCACTTTCTTCCATACAAAGCTTCAAATGGTGCAGCTTGGATACTGGAATGATAACTATTATTATACGAAAACTCAATCAGTGGAAGATGATCATCCCAACTTCCACCCAGATCAATGACACAAGCTCTTAACATATCTTCTAGCGTTTGAATTGTTCGCTCACTTTGATCATCCGTTTGCGGATGATATGTCGTGCTGAAGTTCAATCGAGTGCCTAGGGATTGCTGAAAACTTTTCCAGAAGTGCGATGTATACCTTGTATCCCTATCAGAAATGATAGACACCGGCACTCCGTGAAGAGATACAATCTCATCCACGTATAGCTGAGCTAGCTTATCTGAGCTATGTGTTTCTTTAATAGGTAGGAAGTGAGCTGACTTAGTCAGTCTATCCACTATCACCCAAATAGTATCATTCCCTTTCTTTGTCTTTGGTAACTTGGTGATAAAATCCATTGTCACCATTTCCCACTTCCAGGTGGGAAGTTCAGGCTGTTGTAGTAAACCTGACGGCTTTTGGTGTTCAGCTTTAACTTGCGCGCACGTCAAACATTTGGCTACATAGGTAGCTATAGACTTCTTTAAGCCTATCCACCAAAAAATTGCCTTCAGATCCTGGTACATCTTATCAGCTCCAGGATGAACGGAGTACTTAGAACTGTGGGCTTCCTGGAGGATCACATCCCTAAGTCCTCCATAAATTGGAACCCATATTCGTCCATTTAATCTCAGGATTCCGTCTTTGCCACAGGATAACTGTTCAGCAGTTACTCCTAGCTTCTCATCGGGATAGTTAGCTTCTAGTACAGCTTCTTTCTGCATAGCTAACAACCTTTCATTCAAACTATTCTTTAATTCAATGCTCTTGGCATTGATTCTTATGGGTTTCACCCTTTCCTTTCTACTTAAGGCATCGGCAACCACATTTGCCTTGCCTGGATGGTATCGTATTTCACAGTCATAATCATTCAAAGTTTCCATCCATCGTCGCTGCCTCATGTTCAAATCCTTCTGATTAAACAAGTGTTGAAGGCTTTTGTGATCAGAATAGATCACGCACTTGGTACCATACAAGTAATGCCTCCACAGTTTTAGTGCAAATACAACGGCACCCAACTCCAAGTCGTGGGTGGTGTAATTCTTCTCGTGCACCTTCAGATGTCGAGAAGCGTAGGCAACAACCTTGCCTTTCTGCATGAGTACACATCCCATACCAGTGTGTGATGCATCGCAGTAAACCACAAATTCTTCTATTCCATCAGGCAACGTCAACACAGGTGCATTGCTCAACTTCTGCTTAAGAATGTAAAAAGACTCTTGCTGCTTAGGACCCCAATCAAACTTGATATTCTTGCGGGTTAGTGAGGTTAGGGGTGCAGCAATCCTTGAGAAGTTTTCAATAAAACGCCTATAGTATCCTGCCAAACCTAGAAAGCTACGAATTTCAGTGGGCGTCTTTGGCTCTTGCCAATTCATAACAGCTTCAACTTTAGCGGGATCCACTTGGATACCACGCTCACTAACTATATGTCCAAGAAACTGGACTTCGCGAAGCCAAAATTCACACTTTGAAAACTTGGCATAAAGCTTCTCCTGTTGAAGCAGTTCTAGAATACATCGAAGATGCTTCTCATGGTCGGCCTGATTCTTTGAATAAATCAGAATGTCATCAATGAAGACGATAACAAATTTGTCCAAGTATGGCTTGCAGACACGGTTCATGAGATCCATGAATGCTGCTGGTGCATTAGTGAGCCCAAAAGGCATCACTAAGAACTCGTAATGACCATAACGAGTCCTAAATGCAGTCTTGTGCACATCTTCATCTTTAACCTTCAGTTGATGATAGCCTGATCTTAAATCGATCTTGGAGAAATAACTCGCCCCTTGAAGTTGATCGAACAAATCGTCGATCCTGGGTAATGGATATCTATTCTTGATAGTAACCTTGTGGAGCTCGCGATAATCGATGCATAAACGCATTGATCCATCCTTCTTCTTCACAAACAGGATTGGCGCTCCCCAAGGAGACGAACTAGGTCTAATAAAACCTTTGGCTAACAAATCATCCAATTGTGTTCTCAGTTCTTTCATTTCCGTTGGTGCCAACCTGTAAGGGGCTCTTGCGACAGGCGTTGCTCCAGGGATGATGTCAATTCTGAATTCTACTTGCCTATCTGGTGGTAAACCAGGTAGTTCTTCAGGGAAAACTTCTGGGTACTCAGAAATGACAGGGATATCTTCAATCTTGAGCTTCTGCTCATCAATAGTTACCTGTGCCATATAAATGACACAACCCTTCTTCAAGCACCTAGATGCCTTGAGCATAGACACTTGCTCAGGCAGTCCATACTGGGTATCTCCCTGAATGGTAAGTGGTTCACCAGACAGAGTCTTGATCACCACTTGCTTCTTGTTGCAAACGATCTGGGCTTGGTTATGAGATAAGCAATCCATGCCTATTACTATGTCGAAACCAGCTAATTTCAAAGGAAGTAAGGACAAAGGAAAAGAGTGGTTCCTAATGGATATGAAACATCCATCTAATACAGTTGATGCGGTTTCTATGGTGCCATCGGCTAATTCAACCTCATATTTTATGCTTAGGGTTCTAATAGGTAGATTTAACAACTTACAAAACTTATCATCAACAAATGACTTATCTGCTCCAGAATCAAATAATACTCTTGCATAAACGTCATTGATGAGAAAGGTACATGTTATCACATTATCGTCCTGAACAGCTTCTCGTGCATCCATTCGGAAGACCCTAGCATTGGTCTTTTTCCCATCCTCAGCCTTCTTAGCAAACTTTGGGCAGTTGGACTTGATATGCTCTTTTTCATTGCAGTTATAGCACATCGCATCTTTGATTTTCTTACAGTCCAATGTCTTGTGCTCAGAAGATTTACAAATCCCACAAGGCCTTGGCTGCGATTGGGATTTCGACTCGTATCTGCGCCTCCCGAAATGGTGCTTCTTACAGATTTTACACTTGGGCTTATCGCCCGACTGATGACCATCCTTTTTAGTTCCAAAACTCTTTTTGTGGTCATTGTTTCCCTTATGCTTCTTGTCTGACCGTCGTGAGTTGTCATCCTCACGCTTTCTCTTCTCAGCATCGGTGTTTCTGAGTGATCTTTGCCTGACCGCATCCAAAGTAAGAGACAATAATATATCAGCTGCAGACCTGAAAGTAGCTGGTCTGGAGGCCTTCACACTGGCCTTGATTTCTGGGGCTAAACCCCCCAATGAAATGAGCTATCCTCTTGGGTTCCGGTGTCACAAGATACGGAACCAGTCTTGACATAGTGTTGAAGCTCGTAAGGGAGGCTTGACAATCCAGATTTTTCATAATCAAAGACAAGAAATCAGATTCAATCTTTTCAACCTCATGCTGAGGGCAGTAGTTTTCCTTAATCAACGTCGCAAACTGATTCCAAGACAGATTGTACAATGGGATCTTCCCAGTGGCCTGAATCAAAGACCTCCACCACGCTAGTGCCTCGCCTTTGAATGACTGAGATACAAACTTTACCACATCCTTATCAGCGCAACCACTGATATCTACCACAGTGTCCATCTCGTCTAACCATGACATGCAGTCAACTGCTCCTTTCTCCCCGGTGAAATCCCTGGGTTTGCAGGAGACAAAGTATTTATAGGTGCAACCTTTAGCAAGTGGTTCTTGATTTAACACAACTCTCTTAGATGGAACACTCCTCTGATTTGATGAGTGATGAGAATCACTTTTGTGAGCGGTATGAGTCCTAGAGGGTGGTTTAGAGTGTGGTACTGACTCAGTCCTGACCTGGGTACCACTGGATTCTTTGAACTGTCTATCCAGAGCTCGCGTAATAGCATTATCTATCAATGCCTGTAATTATGCTCCTGCTATGTTGACTCTGGAAGTGTCATGATTATCTCTGGGGTGGCTGTTGACTTCATCAGAACCCAGCCATGTAGCTTGATTACTACATAAGATAAATGATTTTAATTTACTCAGAGGTCTATAGCAGTTTTATCATTCTAGATGATTTATTAATCATGGTATTTAAGAAACCATTTTGATTAATTTGTTAGGCATATATATATATATATATATATATATTCAGGATTTTTCATTATATTAATCCTTAGTTATAATTAAAATATATTGATCGCATAAAAGGCCGAATCACATGGACAGTTTTAAAATTTTTAATCATGATCTTATAGGATCAAGGTATTGAGGTTTTAATCATAGTTTATTACCTCTTCTTAACAGGGGGTCGAAGACCACGACTGTCTTTTGTCTTGTATGACAATGAATATAGCCCGTAGGCATTACATCCCTTTTGGATGTTTAATATAATAAAAGAAACTGGAAGAATCCAATGTAAGGATGACTTATGCGATTTTATCGAATCACATTTTTCCAGGAGTGTTAACATGTTTTCAGATGTTAACAAGGTTTTGAATCTTTTGAATAGGTTTTACCATCTTGGCCATATCTAGAATAACATGTGGCTAGGTTTTACCTTTATTATAATGGTAGGTCTTATAAAAGGAATGTTATTTTTCATTTATTTTACATATTATATTTATGCATATAATTTAAAAATGAAAATTTAAATCTAACCATTCCACTACTAAAATTAAACAAGTACAGGTTTGCCCTAAACGGGACTTCAACAAGAATTAACATGACCACGCAGGGGCGAAACAATCAAACATACCCACGCAGGGGTTAAACAGAAGAACATGCCCACGCAGGGGCGGAATACTGAAAGACATGCCCACACAGGGGCTGAATACAGAAACAAATGTCCATGCAGGGACTTGGTTACAACACTAAAAACAAACAAACAAATAAAGGATTCAATGATCCTTTTTGCTCTTTCCTTTGATTAAGCTTGCCAGACCCTTGAAAATTCCTCGGTTTTGCCTACGACCTTCCCGAACCTCCTGCTGCACCTGATTCAACCTTTGAAGAATCTCCTGATGCTGCGGTGGTGATATCACTGGCGGCTGCGGGGGCTGCGGAAACAGCGGAGGTTGAGGAGGTGGCGGTTGTTGATACCCATAAGGTGGGTACCCATAGTGTGGATATCCTGTTTGGTATGGGACTCCAAAGGTTCCCTCGGGATGAAGAGCATGGTAGTTTGATGCCGCTACCAGGTATGAGTCAGCCTCGGCGTAGTTGTAGTTGGTGTGGGCCGGCTGCTCAAAAGGGTTGTACGCCGCTGAACCGGTGTATGTAGGAATTGGGTTGTTAAACCCCACTGGCGGTGCGACCGGCGCAGACTGCACCTCAGAAACAGGGTTCGAAGGCCCACCCATCTGTGGGTCTTCGAATAGTGGTGGATAATGACTGCCACTAGATGGTCAAGGAGTGCTGATGTGGACTCCCCCTCGCACGGACATCCGTGCGGTTGTTCTCCTACGCCTCGGTGGCTCTGGAGGCTGCTGCTGCGCTGGCGGTGGTGGCGGAGTGACTGCTACAAAACGGGAATCCTCGGAGGGATCCTGCTGTGGCTGTTGCTGCTACGGTGAGTTGTGGTAACTGGGAGTAAACACCCAGTCGATCTGGTTGAACCTCGCCTCGTAGCTATCGGGACCATTATAAGGTGATCCTAGAAAAGGTGACCCATCCGAAATCTCGATGGGGTGGTTAGGGGTCCCGGTTGGAGGCTCGGCGGGATCTGTGTCTTCGTCCATGTCCATCGCATGGTCGCCCGAGAAGTGGTCTTCAGGTCCTAATGGGTTAAAACCCATTGGTTCTTCAATGTAGTTTGCCGGGTTGAACCGGCTCTGGAAATAGGGCGTTGGGTCATCGAAAGGTGAGTTGTGGCCCTGAAGAGGTATATAAGAATGGTGGGAATTATGGGGCTCGTTTTCAGACTGAGGCCCAAAGGAGTTTTGGAAAGAAGGGGAGGAGCTTAGCGAAACTGAGTGCCTTGCAGGTTCAATATAGGTCCTCCAGTTTTCTTGAGGACTCCGGCTAAGAGAATCAGAAGGCGTTCGCCGGTGCGAAGGCGTGGCCTCATGATCATTCGGGGCGACGAGTGGCCCCTTGCCTCTTCCTCTCCCTCTCATTCTTGGTGGCATCTTGTTCAACCTGTCAAAACAATCAAAGGGTACAACAAGAAAATATAAAGGACAAAATTAGAAAATAAAACAAATTTGGATTAATCCTAGGTTCTTTGTCTAGACTCAAAAATTTAGGAATGTGCAACTGTGTAACTGAGATTAAACACAAAAGGCTAGTGTTTAATTCACTCAGTGTTGGCTCTGATACCAACCTGTCACCACCCGATATTTCCACGTATTACTAGTGGGCCCGGTGGGGAGTATCGTGACGTAGTTGATATCATCATAGTCAAACAACACAATTTAGATGCACAGCGGAAGCAAAAGATGAATCACATTACAAACTGAATAAATAGTAATATCAAAGTATCACAACGGACTGTAACGGATCCACAGGCGGATCAAATAAAAAGGAAACATAGTTCGTCAGATTTAAAATGCATCCAAGCTTGCGAGACTCTTATTGATGCTAAGGAGAGGCCAGCCTATTTCGATTAGTACCTGCACTTAACCTTTTTGGGAAAATACGTCAGTTTACACTGGTAAATACAATTAACTGACTCATTTTGAAAAGGTTTAGAAAAATTGATTTGAATGCACCAGGCACAAAACATTTTATAACTTGGGATAATTATTTATATATAAACTTGTAAAAGAATTACATGTTTCTTATACGTTCAGTAGCCCGGATTGACACCGGGTTAAAGATTAATAGACACACCACGTGGTATAGTCCCGCGACGAGTTATTCCCGAAACCGGCAGTTATACCTTATTATTTATATATGCACTGTCGGGTGTACGCCTACACCCCGTGCTTAGGTCGTGGCCATTTCTTAGAATGATGCCAAGGATATCCAGGACATGATCATTAACCCCCCAAAGGCTTTAAGCAAACAAAACAATTTAAACGGGACATTTCAATAAATTAACCTTCATACAATTAAAAATTCAATGCCCGACCAAGCGGTATTTTATATACCGTACCCCAAGCCCGTATAGGGAAAATAAGTTAAAAGTATTTACCTTTGCAAGAAATAATCACAAACAGAAAGTGCAAGTAGCTTTTACCGGGTCTCCTAATCTGGAACAAAGGTTTTTAATAACTTATTAGATTCCTAACGGGTCTTTGATTAAGTCTAAACTTAGACCGGTTAGTTTTAAAGGAAGATACGGTTCAAAAGCACGATTAAGCGAAGACCGGATTGGAATGTGATTTAGACCCGACAAGTTTGGAGACTTGTGTAATATGGGTAAACTAAACACATTCTGGATTTTGAGACAAAAATGATAAGGTTTGACCCGTTTCGGCAAATTTATGCAAACTAGTTACATAAACCGCACCGAACGCGAATAATGCGTAACGGTTAACCAAATGATTCATGAATAGGTTTCCTAAGTTAATATGCCTTAAATATGTTGTGACATCAGTAAGATATCTTCTATTATGCCCAAAACGGATTTAAACTCAAATTATGCCCCGAAGGGGTATTTTGGTCATTTAAAAGGTTATAAAAGAGTTTTAATATAAATATGAGTTACAGGTCTGATATAATCAGTAAAAATACTTAATTTGATAGGTTATATCAGTAGGGTATTACATATATGTGAAATTTACCATTTATAACTAAACTATGCACCGTAGGGGCATTTTGGTAATTTCACATAAGCCTAAAAGGTCAATTCTGGAAATCTGAGTTTAAAAATTTTGCTTACTGTTAAGGTATAAAATTTTACTTAAAATATCAGTAGGCATCAACCCTTATATGTTTAAAATAGTTTTAATACATACTATGCGTTAAAAACGCTTAAAAAGGCGATTTTAAGCTATTTCCGGGTTTTATAAGAAAAGCTGATATTTTTATTATTCCAGAAGGCTCAAAATATTTTATTTATCATATTAGATCAGTAGAAAAAGGTTTGGTATCAAAAAGATTTGTAAAACTCATTTTATAGGCCAAAAAGGGCAAAACCGACAATTACCGAAACAAAGCTATAACCCTATGTTATGCTCAGCCTAAAATTAAATAAAAATCTTCAAAAATCCTAAAATATTATTTTATATCAGTAGGTAAAAATTTTGGTATAAAAATTTGGGTTTAAATAGGCTATATGCCAATTACGCCATTTAATTACAAAAATGCTTTCTAATTACGCTAATGAGCATAACTCCTAATCTAGACCACAAACTGATATCAAATTTTACGTACAAGTTTATAAATCAGTAAATAAGGTTTCTATTCTTTTACATTTCCAAAAATCACGTTTTAAGGTCATATGGGCATAATAGTCAACATTTAAGTAATTAACGGAAACATGCATATGAATCGGATAACTAATGAACCATGTTGTATAATCACAGAGGGTTATACTAACATGTAACCTGGTCCAAACAAAGCTCTAAGGCATCTCTAAAACATGCTACATTGGGTCAGAACTGAAAGTCAAAGCAAAAGTCAAATTATGCGACTTTCGGTTCCGAACCAAGCCTAAACTGAAAATTGTCGGGTTGAACATGTTTAGACATGTTCTTACATTAATTACCAAGTTATATTAATGATAAAACAGGTTGCATGGCTTCTACATTGCTAATTATGTGTTAATTTGAAAATACGCTTTCTGTTGACTTTTTAAGATTAACTTTGACCCGACAATTGACCTAGTTAGAGTGGGAATCAGGGGGTGCCCTTTTAAGGGTTTATTACCCACATAATTACCAACTCAAAGGTACTTTCAATTCGAGATTTGACTAGACAAATTTTAATTAATCACGAAGTCAAACTCTAATTACGACGGTTTGACTTTAAGCTAATTAACTAAGCTAAACTGAATTAAGGAAGGTTAAGGAAGCTTACAAGGGTCCTATGCTCGATTAGGAAGCCTAAGAAAACTTGGTTGCTGACCAGAGAGCTCCAGAAATAAGCTTGTGAAAGTTTGCAAGTGAAAGTGTGAAGTGTTGCAACTAAGGAGCTCCTTATATATGGATTTTGATCACCTAGGATCATGCCAAGGAAGTCTACAAGGGTTATGAGATCAGTACAAGTGCCCCTATTGCATGTTAAACCATTGGAGGAGTCCCTGGTATAAGAAAACAAGCTTTTTAAGTCGGTTATAGACCTGAACTGGCAGCTGCCAAGGTTTTCTGTCGCTGGTGGGCTCAGGCGGCCCGCGTAAGTGTTCCCCAGGGGCTTACGCGGCCCGTGTGGGTGGTCAGAACAGGCCAAACAAGTTTTAACAATTACAATTCAATCCCTGGTCCTTTCAAAACGTGGTTTTACCTTTATTTCTTACATTTTCAACCCTCTAACTTGACTTTTAAGGGCTCCATGACATAACCAAACATTGTTAAGTCCTTGGTTAACTTTATGATCACCCGAAAAGTCATGAATTTCAACGTTGACGCTTTTAACCCCTCGTATTCGAATGTTATCATAACTTTCTCATAGTTTATCGAAACCTCGTGAATTTTTTATCACTTATTCTAGTGAGTATAATTATTCGTTACAAAGTTCCGGGTTTGCTAAAAGGTCACTCAGTGGTATACTTTATACATGTTGACACATTTAACCCCTGTAGTTTGTAATCTCTCACTTTCTTCCACAATTAGCTTCGTATGATCGATAACTCATTCGTTTAAGAGTATAAACATCGCGTAGGGTTATTGAAAGGCATATTTATCCATTGTTGACACTTTGAACCCTTATATTCACATACTTTATTTGTTTGTCAACTTTAGTCCTTCATAAGTGATCTTTTACACGTTTAGAGCTCATGACACGTGTATTCATTATTGGACATAAATTTTCAAGGTGTTACAACTAATGACCTTATTCATGACCAATGCTTATATAGGGGGCATTGGGGACGGGCAAAATAATCTGGAAGCCATCTTGTACGGTACTCGAGTTATTATCAACATTACTAACAATGAACTGAACTGAACTAAACACTTGGTAACTAACGTTTTCGTAAAACTATGAACTCACCAGCGTTGTCTGATACACTTGTTGCATGCTCGCAGGTCGTTAGGTACTATGGACAGGGAACTTACTATCTGGGATTGCTGGAGTGGTCATGGGTCGCACTGCTTAGATATGCGTGACTTGTTTATTGATCCCACACACATTTGGTTTTGAAACGTTTAAACAATGATTTACTACTTGCTTCCGCTGAACATGTTAAACTTGGATTTTGTTTACGAATTGTCACACCCCGAATTCCACGTGTCACCGGTGGGCCCGGTGGGGAGTATCGTGACGTATTTGGTACCCATGAGTTGGGTAACCTACTCCCAAGTATGGGTCGGCTGGGGAGAAAATCGTGGCGGCTGCAATTGTGTCCGAATTATAGGCCTAGTAGGTATTTGGTACCCATGAGTTGGGTAACCTACTCCCCAAGGAGCTCCATACGGTCCTTCAGGGTTAAAGGTGTTGTAATTAGCCGCTACCAAGTATGGGTCGGCTTCAGCGTAGCCATAGTTGGTGTGAGCAGGTTGCTCAAACGGGTTGTACGCCATCGAACCCGTGTATGCTGGAATCGGGTTATCAAAACCCATCGGTGGTGGTTGCGGTGCAACTGGGTTTGAAGGTCCACCCATTTGTGGATCTTCTTGAAGTGGCGGATAATGACTGCCACTTGATTGTCAAGGAGAGCTAAAATGAAAATCTCCTCCTCGCGTGGACATCCGCGCTCCGGTTCTCCTACGCCTCGGCGGTTGTGGAGGTGCCGGCTGAACTGGCGACAGTGGAGGCGGTGGCGTGACTGCCACGAATCGTGAATCCTCAGAGGGATCCTGCTGCTGCTGCTGCTGGTGAGGCGACAAATGATGCGAGGGTGTAAAATACCACTCGCACTGATTAAACCATGCCTGGTAACTGTCTGGACCATGGTAGGGTGATCCATGAAAAGACGAACCATCAGAAACCTCGATCGGATGGTTGGGTGTACCGGTTGCGGGCTCGACGGGATCCGTGTCCTCGTCCATGTCCTCTGCATGATCGCCGGAGAAATGATCCTCTGGCCCCAATGGGTTAAAACCCACTGGTTCTTGTATGTAGTTTTCCGGGTTAAACCGGCCCCTAAAAACAGGTGTGGGGTTACCAAAGGAATTATGCGATAGGGATCGCTGAAGAGGTATGTAAGAAGGTTGAGGGTTGTCGGGCTCATTTTCCGACTGTGGCCCATATGAGTTGTGAATGGGAGGTGTCGAACTGTGCGAGACAGATCGTCTAGCAGGTTCAAAAAGGTTCCTCCGGTTTTCTCTAGGGTCAGCACTCGCAGTGGCGGAAGGAGCTCGCATGTGCGAAGGTCCTGCCTCGTCGTCATTGGGGGCGGTGATTGGCCTCTTGCCTCGTCCTCTTCGTCGAAAGAATCTTGGCGGCATATTTAATCCTGTCAATACCACATAAGATAACGACAAGAATATATAAAATAAAGGACAAAACAAAACAAACCAAAGTGGAATTTGTCCTATGTTATTTGTCTAGACTCGAAAGTTTTAGGAATGTGCAATTGTGTCATTGAGATTAAACACAAAAAGGCTAGTGTTTAATTCACTTAGTGTTGGCTCTGATACCAACCTGTCACACCCCGAATTCCACGTGTCACCGGTGGGCCCGGTGGGGAGTATCGTGACGTGGTTGGCAACATAATAGTCAAACAACACAACATTTAAATGCACAGCGGAAGCAATTGAAAGATATATTTCAACCGAATAAAATATTGTAATATCATGTATCACAACAGTTGAAAGTTTATCCACAGATGGATCGAAATAAATAGGAAACAGTAGTTCAACAGACGATAGGCATCTTAAGCTTACGAGACTCTTTATTGATGCTAAGGAGAGAATCCAGCCTATTACGCTTAGTACCTGCATTTAATCTTTTTGGGAAAATACGTCAGTTTACACTGGTAAATACAATCAACTGACTCATTTTAAAAATGATTAAAAATTGATTTGGATGCACATGGCATAAACATTTTATAACTTGGGATAATTATTTAAATATATAATCTCGTAAAAGAATTACATGTTCCTTATGCGTTCAGTAGCCCGGATCGTGCCGGGTTAAATATCAATAGACACACCACATAATCTATTTATGCACTGACGAGTGTACGCCTACACTCCGCGCTTAGGTCGTGGACATTTCGTAAAATGATGCCAAGGATATCCGGGACATGGTCATTAACCCCCCAAAGGCTTTAAGTAAACAAAACATATTTAAACGGGCCGATCAAATTGTTCAATTAACCACCATACGATGGAAGATTTAATGCCCGACCAAGCGGTATTTTATATACCGTACCCCAAGCCCGTATAGGGAAAATAAGTTAAAAGTATTTACCTGAGCAAAGTAATAATCACAATAAGCAAATGCAAGTAGCTTTTACTGGTTCTCCTATTCTGGAACAAAGGGTTATCATAACCTATTAGAATCCTAACGGGTCTTTAATTAAGTTTAAGCTTAGACCGGTTAGTTTCAAAGATACGGTTCGTACGCACGATTAAGCGAAGACCGGAATAGAATGTGATTTAGACCCGACAAGTTTGAAGACTTGCTTAATATGGGTATTTCATACACATTCTTGATTTTGAGATAAAACCGATAAGGTTTGACCCGTTTCGGCTAATTTATGTAAACTAGTTACATAAACCGAACCGAACGCGTAATAAGCGTAACGGGTATCCGTAAGAGCCATATACAGGTTTCCTAAGTTAATATGCTTCAAATATGTTGTGACATCAGTAAGATGTCTTTTATTATGCCCGAAACGAATTTAAATACAAACTATGCTCCGTAGGGGTAGTTTGGTCATTTACAAGGTTATAAAAGAGTTTAAGTATTAACCTGAGTTACAGGTCTGATATGTACAACAAAAATACTTATTTTACCAAGTTATAACAGTAGGGTATTGTATATATGCGAAATTTATCAATTATAACCAAACTATGCACCGTAGGGGCATTTTGGTAATTTCACATAAGCCGAAAAGCTCAAAACTGAAGTCTGAGTTTAACAACTTTTGCTTACTGTTAAAATATTATAATTTACCTAAAATATCAGTAGGTATCAACCCTTGTATGTTTAAAATAGTTCTAGTACATACTATGCGTTAAAACGCTTAAAAAGGCGATTAGAAGCCATTTCCGGGTTCTATACATAAAGCTGATATTTTTATTATTCCAGAAGGCTTAAAATAATTTATTTATCATATCTAATCAGTAGCAAAAAGGTTTGGAGTCGATTAGATATGTAAAACTCATTTTATAGCCCGTAAGGGCAAAACCGACAATTACCGGATTAAGCCTATGACTATAAGTTATGCTCAGCCTAAAATTAATTAAAAATCTTCAAAAATCCCAAAATAATATATTACATCAGTGGGTAATAAGTTTGATATCAAAAAGTGGGTTTAAATAGGCTATATGCTAATTATGTCGTTTAATCACTAAAAAGCTTTCAAATTACGCTAACGAGCATAACTCTTAATCTACACCTCAAACTGATGTCAAATTTTGGGTGCAAGTTTATAATTCAGTAACTAAGGTTTCTACTCTTTTACATTTTCAAAAATCACGTTTTAAGGTGAAAAGGGCGTAATGGTCAACATATGAGCAATTAACGGAAACATGCATATTAATTGGATAACTAATGAACCAAGGTGTATAATCACAGAGGGTTATACTAGCATGTAACCTAGTCCAATTAAAGCTCTAAGGTATTTCTAAAACATACCAAAACGGGTCAGAACTGAAGTCAAAGCAAAAGTCAAAGCTTTGCGACTTTCGGTTCCGAACCGGGTCTAAACAGAAAATTGTCGGGTTGAACATGTTTAGACATGTTCTTACACTAATTACCAAGTTATATTAATGATCAAACAGGTTGTATGTGTTCTACATTGCTAATTATGCATAAATTGGAAATTAAGCATCCTGTTGACTTTTTAATAACAAGTTTAACCCGACATTTGACCTAGTTAGAGTGGGAATCAGAGGGTGCCCTTTTAAGGGTTTAATGCCCACATAATTACCAACATATAACTACTTTCAATTCGACTAATCACTGGACCATTAGTGATTAATCGTTAAGTCAACCGTTAATTATGACGGTTTGACTTTTAAGCTAAAACTAAGCAAAAACTTAACTAAGAAAGGTTAAGCATACTTACTAAAGTCCTTTGCACGATTAGTGATCACTTGAGCCTGCTTTGGAGCTCCAGAAATGATCAGAAATGCTGAAGGAAGGTGTGAAGAATTGGTTGCAACCTTGTGGCCTTATATAGTGCTCAAGAACTCATGGATTGTTGACACACAAGTCTATCCATGATCCCAGATGATCCACACATGTCCCTAAGGGTCTAGGGGTTGCTTAGGGGTCGCCCATGAAGTGAAACAACTGATTAAAGTCGGTTTATGCATGAAATTCGGCTGCTGTCCAAAGTTCCTGTATCTGGGCATCGTAGGCGGCCCGCGTAAGATGTTGTTGGGTCTTACGCGGCCCGCTTGGGCCTTGTGTTCAGCTTCCACATTTTCTAGTTTTTGCATATTTGTCTCTTGGCCCTTCCGAAAGGTCAACTAACTTATATTTTGCACTTTGAGCCCTCCAAATTGACATACAAGGGCTTCAAGACTTATACCCACTTTATTAAGTCCTCGATTAACTTTGTGTTCACCCGAAAAGTCATAATTCTCAACGTTGACGCTTTAACCCCTTATATACGAATTTGATCATAACTTTCTCATACGATAAGGAAACTTTATGAAATTTATATCGTGCATTCTAGTGAGCATAATTAACCGTTACAAAGCTTCGGGTTTGCTAAAAGGTCAATCAGAGGTATAACTTAAACATGTTGACACATTTAACCCCTGTAGTTTGTAATCTCTCACTTTCTTTCATATTTAGCATCGTATGATCCATGATTTATTCGTTTGAAGGTATGAGCATCATGTAGGGTAAATGTACAATATATTTATTCACTGTTGACATTTAGAACTCATATATTCACATACTTTCCATGATTGTCAACTTTAATCCTTTTATAACATTCTTTCACACGTTCAAACCTATGACACGTGTCAACACATTATAGGACGTGAATTTTCGAGGTGTTACACGAATGTATCATTATAATATATGGGAACTTTGTTTATTATCTTAATATTGGTGGCTAGATCCTGGTACGTCACACGCCTAGCGGGGTTTTTCGCATGCGGTATTTTAGGGGTGTGACAGCTTGGTATCAGAGCCACTGGTTATAGTGAACTAGGTTTTAAAATGCTTTTATAAAACCAGACTATAACCGAATAACTCTGAAAGAGACCATGACACTCAGCTCCAGATTGCAAGGTTCGTCTCTCGTTTATCTATTGCATAGCATATCTAGTGAACGCTTATGTATAATGTTGCATGTGATTGCACACTTAGCACTACAGACTGAATTCATGTGTTACTTGCCTATGTTATGTGAATGATAGAGTCACAATGCGACATTCCTCTAGACTTTCATGATCCATGTTTTGTGATGCCTTTTGTCTTGTTACTCGAGTTTGAGGGACCTTTTAGCACAAGTTGGGAGGAGCTGAGATAAACATGCAAATTGCATTGTTATTATGGGTGCACACATAATAATAATGTGGGGTGCATGTGAGTCCCAGTGAGGCTTAACGAGTGTGAGAGGGGTTCCGTCCTGTTGCCTGATGTGAACTTAGTAGTTTGTAGAAGTCATTGTGATGTTCGACTCCTACTCAATTCCGACTCTTAACCTCTTCCCTGTTTCTTATATAGAATCATGAGTGGACGTGGTGGACATAATGGTGGGCGTGGTGGAGGCCACGGCGGTGGACGTGGCAACATTGCTGTGACTCAGGCCGAATTGACTGACATGATCAACACTCGTGTGGCTGAAGCTCTAGCAGCTCAGCAAGCTGGTACAATATGTGCCAAATACTCTTTATCCTTGTGTCGTGTACTCGAATTTTACCCATGTGTTGTATATTCTTTCGTCCATAGGTCAACAAGTGAATCTGAATCAAAACAATCTGCCCGTTTGCACATTTAAGACGTTCATGGATTGTAAGCCACAGACATTCAGTGGGACTGAAGGGGCTGTGGGGTTACTTCGTTGGTTTGAGAAAGCAGAATCGGTTTTTGCTATGTGTAACTGTCCCGCTGGGGACAGAGTGAAGTATGCTACTGGCACATTGGAGGATGGTGCCTTGACATGGTGGAATGCCCAGGTGCAAATGTTAGGCATCGAAATGGCTAATGCAACTACTTGGGATGATTTCAAGGAGTTGATGCTAGAGGAGTACTGTCCTTGTGACGAGATTCAGAAGCTTGAGAACGAGTACTACAATTTGAAAATGGAAGGGTCCGAAATTGAAGCGTACACAAAAAGGTCACATGAGCTCGCGAATATGTGTCCTAACTTATCACGACCACCACCCCGAAGAATCGAATTGTACATCAAAGGTTTAGCACCGCCAGTCAAGAGCTTGGCCACTGTTGCAAATCTTGACAACTTGCCTCGAATCATACGTCTAGCTCACAAGATTACCGATCAGGAGGTGGAGCGTGGCTCGCTACCACCACGTGTTTCTTCTACTACCGCTACTACTGCTATAGCTACTACTCCTGCTACTGACAGCAAACGTAAGTGGAATGAAGTGGACAAGGTGTCCAACTCGAATCAGTCACAGAAGAAGCCAGATAACAGTGGCAATCGCAGTTTTAGTCAGTCATCTTCCGTGAATCAGAATCAGAGCAACAGTTCGAATCAGGGCTCCTACGCAGGAAAGCAACCCAAGTGTAACAAGTGCAACTTTCATCATCACAGACCGTGCACCCGAGTCTGTCACAGGTGCAATAAGGTGGGCCACATGGCTAGAGATTGCAGGGCCCCACTCCCAAGGCAGCCGCAACAGCAACCCCCACAGCAACAGTAGCCGCAGTAACAGGAGAGGCAGCAGCCTCAACAGAATCAGGGAAATCGTAAGGGGTGTTTTCAGTGTGGTGATGAGGGTCATTTCAGACGGGATTGCCCTCAACTAAATCAGAATGCTGGTAACAACAACAAAAACACTGGGAATAAGAACAATGGAAACAATGGTAGGAATGGTGCGCATGGAAGAGTGTTTACCATTGGTGCTGGGGAGGCTAGGAATGATGGCAATGTGGTGACCGGTATGTTTTCTGTGAATAATCTATTTGCTTTTGTTTTATTCGACTCTGGTGCCGATTGGAGTTATGTGTCTTTGGGGTTCAGTCGCCAGTTAGGGTTGACTCCTACACCTCTTGTAAATAAGCACGTAGTAGAATTAGCTGATGGTAAATCGATTGAAGCTTCGCATCTTCTTTTTGGGTGTAAACTTGATCTTATGGGTCAAGTGTTCGACATTGACCTATTTCCTATTACTCTTGGAAGCTTTGATGTAGTCATTGGTATGGATTGGTTGTCTAAACATCAAGCGGAAATTCTCTGTAAAGAGAAAGTCGTGCGTATTCCTCTCCCTAGTGGAGAATCTTTGTTGGTTCAAGGTCATCGTAGTGGTGCAATGGTTGGCATCATATCAGCTATGAAAGCCCAAAAGTGTTTACGGAAGGGTTATCCTGCTATTTTAGCGCTTATTACTGACACTCAGCCTGAAGAAAGGAAAATCGAAGATCTACCAGTTGTTCGTGAGTTTACCGATGTTTTTCCTAAAGAACTTCCTGGCCTACCTCCTCACTGTCAGGTGGAATTTTAGATTGATCTTACACCAGGAGCAGCCCCGATTGCCCGTGCTCCTTATCGTCTTGCACCAGGAGAGTTGCAAGAGCTGTCAAATCAACTCCAAGAATTGTTGGATAGAGGTTTTTACCCGACCCAGTTCTTCGCCGTGGGGAGCCCCAGTTCTATTTATGAAGAAGAAAGACGGGTCCTTTCGTATGTGTATAGATTACCGTGAACTCAACAATGTGACCGTTAAGAATCGTTATCCTTTGTCGCGCATCGACGATCTGTTTGACCAGCTGCAAGGGTCAAGATTTTACTCGAAGATTGATTTAAGATCGGGCTATCATCAGATGAGAGTCCGAGGGGTGGATGTCCCCAAAACAACTTTTCAAACACGGTATGGCCATTATGAGTTTCTGGTTATGCCATTCAGGTTGACAAACGCACCGGCGGTTTTCATGGATCTCATGAACCGTGTGTACAAGCCGTATCTCGACAATTTCGTCATTGTGTTTATTGATGACATCTTGATCTACTCTAAGAGCAAGGAGGACCACGAGCGACACTTGCGTCTTATTTTGGAGCTCCTGAGGAAGGAGCAACTCTACGTGAAATTCTCTAAGTGTGACTTCTGGATACGAGAGGTACACTTCCTTGGCCATATTGTCAATGAATCGGGGATACACGTGGATCCTGCTAAGATTGATGCTATCAGAAATTGGGCAGCACCGAAGACTCCCTCAGAGGTTCGACAATTTCTTGGTCTCGCTGGGTACTATCGCAGGTCTATCAAGGACTTCTCAAAGATCGCTCAACCTCTTACCTCGTTAACACAGAAAGGCGTTGTATACTCATGGGGAACGAAACAAGAAGATGCTTTCCAGTCATTGAAACAAAAACTCTGCAGTGCACCAATCTTGTCTTTACCTGAGGGTACCGAAGATTTCGTAGTGTACTGTGATGCTTCTATTCAGGGTCTCGGTTGTGTGCTAATGCAATGCGAGAAGGTGATAGCTTACGCTTCTCGGCAGTTGAAGGTTCATGAGAAGAATTACACGACTCACGACTTGGAGTTGGGGGCCGTGATTTTCGAGCTAAAGATTTGGAGGCATTATCTGTACGGTACCAAATGTACTATCTATACTGATCACAGGAGCCTCCAGCACATTTTCGATCAGAAAGAGTTGAACATGCGACAGCGTCGCAGGGTAGAACTCTTAAACGACTACGACTGCACGATCAAGTATCATCCAGGTAAGGCTAACGTTATAGCTAATACCCTTAGTCGGAAGGAAATGAAACCCAAGCGTGTCCGCGACTTGCATCTTACCATCCATTCTAATCTCCCTGACCAGATCCGTTCTTCTCAAACAGAAGCGATGAAAGAAGAAAACCTTAACGCTGAGTATTTGCGGGGCATGGAGAAGCGACTCGTAGAGAGATCTGACGGCATTTACTATTTCGTGGAACGAATATGGATTCCTTTGTTTGGAAATCTTAGAGAGCTTGTGATGGACGAACCGCACAAGTCTCGATACTCTGTTCACCCGGGTTCGGATAAGATGTATCAGGACCTCAAAGTCTTGTATTGGTGGCCAAAGATGAAAGCTCACATCGCGACGTATGTGAGTAAATGTCTGACTTATACTAAAGTTAAAGTGGAATACCAGAAATCGTCTGGATTGCTTCAATAACCAGAGATACCCATGTGGAAATGGGAGCAAATTGTTAGTGCATACATCTGTCGACTTCGTCTTACATCGAGTCTCGGGTTCGTAGTGGATTTGTTCAAGCATGATGTCATATTATACAATGATGACATCATCAATATGACATCATCATTGCATCACCTCACAAGAGACAAAACAGTGTTGAAAGCATAATATGAGATTTCGCTTGAAATGGTTTTAGGTGAATTCGCTCAAGACATAATTGGTGATTCCGCCTGAATCACTTGGAGCGAAATCAGAGGTTCCATTTGGAGCGAAATCAGGAGCATTATAAATAGGATTGTGTTCATGTCATTTGTAACGATTTTCCAGATTTGATACCGAGGTGCTGCCGGTATTCCTTGTGAATGTAAACTTTGTTAATTCAATATACAAAAGGTTTAAAGTGTGAATCAAGCTGTTTTTCACATCCGTTTCTTTGTTTCCGCCTCTGAAACAGATTTGAGCTCTTCCGAACGACTCATTCAGGTCGAAATCGATCCTACAAGTGGTATCAGAGCTCAGGAAGAAGAGTTCTATACAATTCAGCTGCAAATTCTGTTTCTACACCATTCTTTTCACAATTTTTCAAGTTTTCACGGTTAAAATCGGTCAAAATTTTCACAGATTATGTAAAATTGCATATTAACAAATCCTTGAAAGTTTCATGCTAAAATACAGCTTAAAAATGGGTAAAATTGATGTTCGAAGTGATTCCGCTCTTGTGATTCCGCTCGAGTTTTGTGACTGATTCCGCTCCAAGTTGTCTGTTTCAACTTAAAAGTGTTGATTTCGCTCCAAAATTATTTTCTGATTCCGCTCCAGAGTACCAAATCAGAGATTCCGCTCCAAAATTATTTTCTGATTCCGCTCCAGAGTACCAAATCTGAGATTCCGCTCCAAAATTTATCATCTGATTCCGATTGAAAGTGCATCGATTGTCTGTTGACTGATTGTCTAGAAGTTATCGTTCACGTGATTAAAAAGTGCAGCCTTATCTGATTTCATGCATATTTGATAATATCGGTTTATTGGATTCACAGACCCAATCAGTTTATTTGATCAATTAAAGTTTTCGGCATAGTGTTATTGAACGGTCCAATGATAATTCATAGAGTAAAAAGTTGAAAGTTGTTGACAGCCCACTGTTTATTTGACCTATTTGTCAATACTAGGCTCATGTGAAACATTAACAGCACCAACATATTGATAATTGTCTTGTTCTAAAAGGTTTGGTCCAATTGAGTAATAGTCAGCAAAAGTGAGGCCCAATCGGATTTGTTTGAAAGAATTAGTGTGTCAGTTTGCATGTGGGATGTATTAAAAGTTAAATTGTTGTCTCGAAAATGTTGTCAGTCACAAGAGTGCATGTAATCTGACCAAAGATTTTTGGCCCAATCACTGACTTCTAATGTTGCATGTGAACTGCCAAAAGATTTGGCCCAATCATTAGTTCTCGGCCTTATTATATTGTTTTGCACGAGAATTATATAAAGCAATCCAAGTGAATTTCATTGTTTACAATCCATTGGAAGCCCATATTTTGTATCCCATTTGATCTAGTTCATTCATTCAGTTTGCGGAATTCATTAAACGAGTCCACAAATCTTCGACACGAGTCTTAGATTGATTCAATCGTCACTCACATTCATATTTTCAATTCGTTTAAACTGATCGATTGCTTGTTTGTCATTCAGGTATTTTTCCGAAATATCTTCTGATTACTGAAACATGGAAGAGGAATTCTACAACGCGTTTGCCACACCAGTCGCTCTGGTTACAGCTGCTGAAACATTGTACAGTGAAAATGAGACGGGAACTCATCAGAAACCGCCAAAACTTATGTACATTGAAGATTTTCAGGGATGGAAAAATCGATTTGAGAACTGGGTGCAAGCTTACAAGTTTGATGCATGGTGTTCGTTGGAGAAAGACTATGAGAAATCGAAAAACGAACGTGGACTTGAAAAAGGTTTCAGTGACTTTACGGAAGTTGACAAATTGAAGTATACTAGTGAGAAAATGATGATCAGTATTCTTCAACAGGCAATTACAGAAGATATATTTGTTTTACTTCAACATGGTAATACTGCTAAGTCAATTTGGGAAGCATTGATTCAGAAATTCAAAGGAAGCGCAGATATGATTAAAAACAAAAAGGCGTTATTAAAGAAGTCGTTTGATATGTTTTCAGCTTTCGACCATGAAACTACAAAGCATACCATTGATAGATATTGTCATCTAGTCTTAGAAATGAAAAGATTTAACATTGAGAAAGATGATGATGAGTGGGTCGATAAACTAGCTGAAGCACTACCATAACAAAAGTGGGGAACTTATTTGATGATTTTAAAACACACAAGAAAGTCTGAGAATATGAATCTGGCACAATTCATTCAAAAGATTGAAGAGCAGGAGCTGGATATTCAGAAAACTGCTATAATGACAAATCCAAATGCCAAACAAGATGTCAGTTTGTATTACAGAGGGAACAAGTTTGAGGCTACTCCTAGCCCTAGTCCAAAGATTCAAACTGGTTTCACTGCTGACAGTTCGTCTCGAACAAAGAGTAGCAATGTGACTCAAAGTGGTGGATATTCTTCATCATTCTCAAGTTTTGATCCAAACAGCACAACATCAAGTTCTCAACGACAAAACTCAACAAATCTTCAGTGCAATGTTACCTTAAACATTCAAAATGGTCAGAATCTGTCTCCGGAAGTTGCCAAGCAACACATGGCATCACTGGTTGCTATGTTAGAATCTTACGAAAGTTTGATCGGTGGGAAGATTGGGAATCCGATGCTTACCAAAAAAAATTACGACCAAATTGATGCTGAAGAACTTGAGCTGATGGATATCAAATGGTGCTTAGCGAGTGCTTGGAGGAGAGCTGAAAAGTTTCAAGAGATTACTGGTAGAGATGAATTTCGAGGAATGGCTACCTCTCAGTTGGGATTTGACAAGTCAAAAGTTACCTGTTTCCGTTGCAAAGGAAAAGGACATTTTAAACGAGAGTGCAAAAGCAAAGAAGCAACCGGGAATCAAGATAGGAACAATTATTATCAGAAATCAATTTTCCATCAGATTGCTCAACAACCACAAACTGCACATGCTCATGCTATTGAAGATGAAAAGAAGAAAGCTTTACTTATCCATCAAGATGATGAAAAATTTGCAGAGGGATTTAGTTGGGATAAATACATTCCATCTGATTCAGGTTTTGTTGCTCGAATACTAGGAGAAGATGAGGCTAGTGAGAAAAGAATCCCGATTTTTCCAGATCTTGGAAGCGATGTAGATACCGATGATGAAGAAGAACATCTCAACAGAGCTAGAAAAGGCATTGATCCTGACAGTTTTAATTTCTTCTTTGCAGATAAAATGGAAATGCTAAATCAGAAGAAGATTGCCAGATTAAGGAGAGAGCTGGAAGCAGCAAAAATGCAAGCTGATGAAAAGACAAAGACAGAAGCTGGAGAAGCAAATGTTAAACCAGTGACTGAGAAAGTAGTTGAGAAAATCGTTGAAGTGGAGAAAGTGGTGGAAAAACTTGTTGAAGTTGAAAAAATAGTTGAAGTTGAAAAATTAGTCGAAGTTGAGAAACTTGTCGAAGTAGAGAAAATCGTCGAAGTAGAAAAGATCGTTGAGGTTGAAAAGATAGTTGAAAAAGCGGTTGAAGTTGAAAAACCGTGTTCGAAGTGTTCAGAATCTTGCAAAGTTTGTGAGGAGAAAGATAAGAAGATTACTGAATTAGCGAAGATTAAAGAAGATTTACTATCTGATGTGAAGTACATTAAGGAATCTTATGATGTGCTGAATAGAACAGTTGATGGTCTGAAAAGGACAAATTCAGAAATTGAAAAAGCAAATGACAAAATGAGTGCAACTTTAATGACAAAGCAGAGCGTCATCAATGATTATATTGAAGATTGTGCTAATCTGAAGAAGGAGCTGGAACTTGAAAAGATTGAGAGTGAAAGGATTAAACGATTGCTGTTAAGCTATACAACATGTGATTATTTGATTGATCGTGTTTATCCTACTGTTGCAGGTCTGGAAGCGTTCATGGATAAAAAGACTGAAGATACTGATACTGGTAAGAAACCAAGTGTCAAGTATAACAGATGTCCGCCCCCGATCCATGAAACTTATTCTCCAAGGAATCCTAACGAGGAGCGTCTAAAAAAGGCAGTCAACATCAAGTTAAAGTCTGAAATCATTGATGAATTACCAGACAATATTGATGTTACATTCACAGCGTCTGACACTGATCATGAGTCTGAGTTAGTAAAGAAATTTGTCGATCAGGTGTTAAATACGGATGAAGAGTTAAAGTCGGAGTCTAAATCTGAGAGTTCGAGTTTGTCAGAAAAGAGTCCGAGTTCACCAGTCAAACGGGTTTACAATAAAGAATTCCTGTTATCAAAATCTAATTTGAATGACGGATCAATCAAAGTGGCTTATACTTTGTATGATTCAGACAAATTATATTCTGATGAGGAATTTCCAATAAGAAGTGTAAAAACTGAAATGATCAAACAGGTTTTCAAATTAACAGAAATTAAGATTTCTGAAATAAAAGATTTAAATCTTCATGAAAAACCTAAAAAATACACTTCAAGGGTTCAACAGAGATTGAACAAGAAAAAAGGTTACGGTTCTGGTTATGGTTTTCAAAAGAAATCAAACCATAATGGTAATCTCAAAAAGAAAGGTCTTGGTTTTATTTCATTAGAAAATTATAAAAATCAGAAAACTTATAAACCAAAAACAAAATTTGTTTCAGGAGGAAGTTCAGAGGATGAACAGAAGAAACCGTTCTGGAAGCAGTCGAATCAAGAGTTTCTTGCTGAAGTACAGAAGAATGAGAGAAAGTTTGCTTCAAGAGTTGACAGAAGAACCTGTTTCAAATGCCAAGAAGTTGGACACATAGCTTGGAATTGCCCCAAGACCAACTACCAAAAACAGGAAGTTTCTTCTAACTCTGTTTTGAGAAAGACTTGTGTTGATAAGAAAGAACAATCTGTAAAAAATGTTAAAAAGTTTGAAAATTCTACTTCTGAGGAAGGAGAAAGTTCAAAACGGTTTTACAAAAGAAAAGGTGATATGAACAAGCAAAAGTGGGTGGTTAAATCTGAGGGTAATTCTGACAATGAATCTGATTCTATAAAATCAGAGGAGTCTTTGGTTGATAAAAAGGTTGTGAATTCCGTTCCAAAGGTGAACGATGAGGATTTTCCTCCATTGTCAAAGGAAAATTTGATGAAGAAAGTGGGAAAGGTAGAGATCTCAAATCAATTCTTCGCTGATAAGGGAGATTTTGATGTTGAGAAGACTTTCAATGGAAAAGTGAAACATATTTTTGGGAAGATGGTTGATGGGAAGGTTAAAAGTGCTAAAGAATTTTATAAATCAAAATGTTGGTGGGATAGATGTTTAACACCAGAATCTCCCAAGGCTGGTCAGGCTTGGGGGAAAGTTTTTCCTAACTAAAAATCCTGACTTGCCGGAGCTCCCAGGTTGGTAAGAGTGGAGCAGGTATCGGCATCTTTCTTAGCAAATGATCCTACAGGTGGTACAGTTGGTAAAGTACAGGTGGTATATTTAAATTGTTATATTTTGATTTACAAGTGGTTATGGTTGGTGAAATGAACCTGTAAGTGGTTGAAGAAGGTTTTCATCTTCAAGTGGTTAATCAAGGTCATTAAGTTGAACTTGATTGGACCATACTTACAAGTGATGTTTTGGAGAACAATGTGATGAACCCCTAACCTACAAATGGTTTGAAAAACAACAAAACTAATTTTCCGGAAAAACCATTTGATTAAAACAAACTTAAGTGTTTTGAAATCACAATGGGAAAATAGTTTGTTGTGAGGGGGAGTTCTGATTGTTTATGCCGAGTGGATGGCGATTTGAAGTGATTTGATATCAGTTGTCACTTTATTGTATAGTTTGTTTTCAAATTTCCTAAAATGTGTTTGAATTTTAGGGGGAGTAAATTTTTTCACAGAAAATCCAAAAACATTAGAAAATTTGAAAAGGACAAAAACATGATAAAATGAAAAATGAGTTTTGTTGTATAAGAGAGGAAATGATAGTACATCAGTGGATGATCACAACATGCTAAAGAAATGGAAAGAAAAATGTGATAAACGGTCTCACTGATGATATGCCAGTAGGTTTTTGCACATTTAGTAGATTGTGACGAGATATAAACCTAAATTCAAACTTGCTTATATCATGGATAACATCTCTCGGATATATGGGTAACCCCCGAAATCTCGTTTGAAAGATTCCTTTTTCTGATATACTAGGTCTTTATACTCAGTGATATCTGGGGTATTATTCCTGGACTTCTGCTGAATGGAAGTTCTGACCTAGTCCTCGAATAATACTTTCCGCAATGCTTGAAACATAGCATCACCCTCAGCATATATGATATGACAATAAAATTGCTTAGCAATGCTGTTGTAAAAAAAGATCCTCTAAAGGGGACACACCCAAAAGTCGATTCGTGATCTCTCTGCTGAACGGTAGTTCTGACCTGAGCTCTCACGATTTCGATCATAATTTATTCCCCTACAGATATCATTTGTGTCATATTTACCTGTAAGACTGAATATTGGGATCTGGATACGGGAGTATATTTTGAGGTGGGACACGCGATTAAGTTTAAGTGCTTAAAACATTAATCTCGTATCTCGAAACAGTTGAACTTTGTGTGAAAATTTAAGTGGACCAGTATACTGACAATCTAGGTGAATCGTTTAGAACTTAAAATGATTAAAGCTTAACTGTGTTGGTGATTTGTCTCAAAAACTGATATGATCCTCTTACGCAAACTCACAAAAATATTGTATGTAAATATTTCCTTACTGCATTTCATTTCTGTTATTTCAAAAATCCAAAGAGATTTTCGGTGTGTTTTAGCATAAATTTTTGAAAATTCAAAAAGATTTTAGACAACTGATGTTGGAAAGCTGAGTTTCAAAATTCCGAGTGCTGAACATGACGAACAGGTTTGGGAAAATTTGTTTGAAGATGTTTGAAATGAAAAATGATATATATTCAAGTGGTTCATCAGAAATTGACATGATAAATCATTTTTGTTTGATACTTGAAAATGATGCATTCAGGGTTGTGTCTTCAGGTGATTAGCGAAGTTTCTAAATTTGTTATATCTTATCTTTTATGAAACTTATGTTTTGGGTAGAGAATATGCAGGTGAGTCAAGTTGCGATACCTGAATCTATGAAAGCCAGACTATGATCCTGAAGCAGATGATGCTGATGAACTTAAAGAATGCCAGCACATTGTTAGGGGGAGTCTGTTGATGCTGATTAGAAAGAAAAGCCTAAAGACTGATAAAGACTGAAGATGAAAAGACTCGACACTGAAGACTCGTCAACATCTGAGGGGGAGTCTGTTAGTGCATACATCTGTCGACTTCGTCTTACATCGAGTCTCGGGTTCGTAGTGGATTTGTTCAAGCATGATGTCATATTATACAATGATGACATCATCAATATGACATCATCATTACGTCACCTCACAAGAGACAAAACAGTGTTGAAAGCATAATATGAGATTTCGCTTGAAATGGTTTTAGGTGATTTCGCTCAAGACATAATTGGTGATTCCGCCTGAATCACTTGGAGCGAAATCAGAGGTTCCATTTGGAGCGAAATCAGGAGCATTATAAATAGGATTGTGTTCATGTCATTTGTAACGATTTTCCAGATTTGATACCGAGGTGCTGCCGGTATTCCTTGTGAATGTAAACTTTGTTAATTCAATATACAAAAGGTTTAAAGTGTGAATCAAGCTGTTTTTCACATCCGTTTCTTTGTTTCCGCCTCTGAAACGGATTTGAGCTCTTCCGAACGACTCATTCTGGTCGAAATCGATCCTACACAAATAGCCATGGATTTCGTCACTGGATTGCCAAGAACTTAAAACGGAAATGATACCATCTGGGTGATCATTGACCGTCTCACAAAGTCAGCACACTTTCTAGCAATTAAGGAAACGGATAAGTTCTCACAACTTGCTGCCGTTTATCTTAAAGAAGTGGTTTCTAGGCACGGGGTGCCAACCTCTATTATTTCTGATCGTGACCCGCGTTTCATTTCAGATTTGTGGCAGTCAATGCACAAATCGTTCAGCTCACGTCTCGACATGAGTACAGCTTATCACCCACAGACGGATGGTCAAAGTGAACGAACCATCCAAACACTTGAAGACATGTTGTGAGCGTGCGTGATCAATTTTGGCAAGGGTTGGGAGAAACACTTGCCTTTGATAGAGTTCTCTTACAACAACAGCTACCATACCAGCATCCAGGCAGCTCCGTTCGAAGCATTGTATGGGCGGAAATGTCGTTCACCTCTCTGTTGGGCTGAGGTGGGTGACAGTCAGATCACGGGACCGGAACTTGTACTTGAAACTTCAGAAAAGATTGTCCAGATCAGAAATCGTATGGCGGCAGCGCGCGATCGTCAGAAAAGCTATGCTGACAAGAGTAGGAAACCCTTGGAGTTCGCTGTAGGCGATCGTGTTATGTTGAAAGTCTCACCCTGGAAGGGTGTGGTGCGCTTTGGGAAGCGCGGCAAGCTTAATCCACGCTACGTTGGGCCATTCAAAATTTTGGAACGTATTGGTAAAGTGGCGTACAAGCTCGAGTTACCTGCTGAGTTGGGTAACGTTCATGATGTCTTCCACGTGTCGCAACTAAAGAAGTGTTTGTCCGATGAAACACTCGTTGTACCGCTTCAAGAACTGAAAATCGACGACAAATTGCAGTTCGTCGAAGAACCCATCGAAATTATGGATCGGGAAGTCAAGGCCCGTAAGCATAGTCGAATTCCGATCGTGAGAGTTCGTTGGAACTCATGACGTGGACCGGAGTTCACGTGGGAACGTGAAGATCAGATGAAGCTCAAGTATCCTCAACTATTCCCAACTGACCAATCTAATCTTGATGCAACTGGAGAATTTTGAGACGAAATTCCCTTTCAAGTTGGGGATGATGTGGCACCTGGGGAAAATCCACAGTCATCCTGATCTAACACCGTGCTGCTTTGAGTTACTTATCAAAATTCGGGACGAAATTTCTTTCAAGTTGGGGATGATGTGACAACTCGGCCCAGGTTGTTTGAGGCCCAGGTTGTCCTGGTTGTTATTTTATACATTTAATCATTCAGAACTTGTAACCGCAAATATCAAACCCTAACACTTCCTTCCTTTCCTCATCTTCCTGTGCGACGGCTATAGTGGGTCTCGAAGTCTTTTCATCTCGAGCAAATCAATTATTTCGGTGTCACGGTTAGTGTTCATTATTGCTAGTTGTTTGAATCTTGATGTGTGATCATATGTGAGACTAGGGTTCCATTATAGGGTTGATAATGATGATTTGTATGTGGTTATGTTCGTGTTGTGATTCGATCATGTGTTTGTTGAACTGATGGCATACTAAACTAATAAATCTGATTTGGTGCGATCGTTGTATGGTTAGGGTTAATGATGGTTAAGTATGATTTGTATGATGAGCCCTGCTATGTTTTGGTTGGCTGATGATTATTCATGAGTAGATTACATAATCATGGTGTAAAAATTTCATTTGATCTGATTGAGAAACTGTCAAAGTGTTAGCGTCTGTTACGGCTAAGATTCAAGAAAGGTTGTAACTGACTGTGGAAAGCACGACGAACCAGGTCTCGACCAAGAACCCCTGGACGACGAAGATTGATTCTTCGTCGACGAAACATATAGGTCCTTCGTCATGGCCAATCTCGACGAAGCTTAGTTCTTCTTCGTAGGATTCTTCGTCGTGCTCTACCCCGACGAAGGATAGACCTTCGTCAGGGGATTCTTCGTCAAAGGAGCACTCCATGAAGAATGGATTCTTCATGGAGCTGTTGTAAGTGTGTAAGTCAACAGAACAATTAATGATGTGTTTTATAATGGATGTTTTGTACTTATGAAAGCTATTGCTGCATGATAATAAGAATAAAAGATCTGGTATGACTTGTGTGAATAGCAAACCCTTCTGTTATGTGTGTTACGTGACAAACACATGGGATATGTACTTGTATAAGGATTGGGTATTTGCTACATGTGTACAGATATCGTTGTGATATATGCAAACTGTGTAAAATATGTGACTTGATTATTTATGAGACTGATTGTGATTGGTAACCACGGTAGGGTTTGGGTTGACCAACTTGGACGGGTAACTTAACATACCGAGCAAATCAAAGGTGAGTTCATTCCTCTTGAGCATGCGTTCTGGTGGGTGGGACAATCATTGGGTATTCCTGAGAGGAATAAGTCTTTTGGGTAAAAACTGAGATGTTAGATAATACACTCATTTCCTATCACCTTAACTCCCATCTTCTACTAAATAGTTACCCGAGAGGTAACGGGGTATTAGTTGATAGCGCTATTAGGCTTGGCAACCTCACACCATACCTGAGAGGACGGGCGTGCACTAATGACCTTAATCATGACCAATGCTTAGATAGGGGCATTGGGGACGGACAAAATAATCTGGAAGCCATCTTGTACGGTACTCGAGTTATTATCAACATTACTAACAATGAACTGAACTAAACACTTGGTAACTAACGTTTTCGTAAAACTATGAACTCACCAGCGTTGTCTGATACACTTGTTGCATGCTCGCAGGTCGTTAGGTACTATGGACAGGGAACTTGCTATCTGGGATTGCTGGAGTGGTCATGGGTCGCACTGCTTGGATATGTGTGACTTGTTTGTTGACCCCACACACATTTGGTTTTGAAACGTTTAAACAATGATTTACTACTTGCTTCCACTGAACATGTTAAACTTGGATTTTGTTTACGAATGTATTATTATTATATATGGGAACTTTGTTTATTATCTTAATATTGGTTCAATGTGATTGGTGGCTAGATCCTGGTACGTCACACGCCTAGCGGGGTTTTCCGCATGTGGTATTTTGGGGGTGTGAGAATGTTGCTGAATGTTCATCGTGTTAATAGAATGTTCATTATGTTGCTGAATGTTCATCGTGTTAATGGAATGTTCATTATGTTGCTGAATGTTCATCGTGTTAATAGAATGTTCATTATGTTGCTGAATGTTCATCGTGTTAATGGAATGTTCATTATGTTGCTGAATGTTCATCGTGTTAATAGAATGTTCATTATGTTGCTGAATGTTCATCGTGTTAATGGAATGTTCATTATGTTGCTGAATGTTCATCGTGTTAATAGAATGTTCATTATGTTGCTGAATGTTCATCGTGTTAATGGAATGTTCATTATGTTGCTGAATGTTCATCGTGTTAATGGAATGTTCATCATGTTTGTTGGAAGTTAGTCGGTTATGTTTGTTTGTAATTGCATTGATTTGTGTTGATATGATTGTAGATAAGACTCAACTTACAAATAAATGAATGTGACTTGTATGTATGTATGTAGATATGGAACTGTAGCGTGTGTAAGTAGTGTGAACTTGTATGTACGTACATATGAATGGGATACGTATGAATGTACTTAGATATTTGAAAGTGTATACACGTGTTGTAATCTAATGATTGTAGATCACTGGTATACGTATATGTGAAAATGTGGGTTTTCAATATGTTTAAGATTACGTACTCCTAACCATGTTACTATTGAGAATGAAATAAGTGGAGTGCAGGTATGGGAATGCCAGACTCTCGAGGAATTGATGTCGGACTCGAGTAAATAAAATTGAGAGGATGTTTCAATGGAATACCTTACGTAGTTAGAATATGATATAGCCTTTTAAGTATATGTATTAAATTATATATGATGTTACCATGTACTAACATGTTGGTTATATATGGTGACCGCCGGTTAGTCAGATATTCATGATGGACAAGTGAACAAGGTTCGAGTTGAAGATCATGGATTATACGGGAAAGTGGTCACGTTGTTTGTAATTATTTCTTAACATAGTTACATTAAATAAATGATGAATGATGTATTTATGTTAAAAGGGTTGACCTAAACGGTATTCAAGTATGATAGAGTAGTTAAAAGAAATAAATTTTACGGTTCATTTTCCGCTGCGTCGTTTTGGGTCAAATCATGATTAGGGTCTTGCATTACGTTTCTAGGGAGGGGGTATGACAAGTAAGAGAGGGGGGTATATTTAGCCTACCCCTTATTTAATAATACTTTTATACACAATGTAAATTTTACAATTTAGCCTAATTTAGTAACATCATTGAGATCGTAAGGTTTTAAATTGATCTAAAATGATTATTATGTGTGATTATTTGTATCCGTTTAGATCTAAATATGCCAATACAATATCTTTGTATTCATCTTTTCTTTTTAAGAGTTATAACTCATTTTAGTCCTTATGGTTTGGGTCATTTTGTCAGTTTATGAAGGATCGGATTGTGACCCAAACGAGTCGTTCAGAAGAGATTTTATCAGTTTCAGATGCGGAAAATAAGAAACTGACTTTAAAACAGCTTGCTTATCACTTTTAACACTGATTTGATTGATATAATAGCAATTACAATCAGTCTTCACACCGGCAGCACCTCGGTATGGAATTCACGAACTGTTACAAATGAATAGACAACATGCCTATTTATACTACTCATGCTTTCGCTTGAAGACACACATGTCAGCTTCAAGCGAAACCTCCTAATTGAACTCAAGCGAAACCCACATGTTAACATTTTAAGCGAAACATATCAATTCTGTCTTCAAGCGAATCCAACTTCTAATTTATAAGTTGTAATTCCATGATGCAATGAATGATGTCATTAGCATGATGTCATCATCAATAATGATGACATCATCCTCTTTCAGATCTGCAACGAAACTGAGACTCGACATAAGACGAGACGACAGATGTATGCACTAACAGACTCCCCCTCAGATGTTGACGAGTCTTAAGTGTCGAGTCTTTGCATCTTCAGTCTTTATCAGTCTCTTTTCTTTCTTAGCATATACCAGGATCTTCTCTTTGGCTCTAACCTCGTCAGACTCCCCCTCTCATCATGATGGGATCGCTGTCTGGAATTAGCTATCACCTAGAGATCACATCCTGGCTTTAATTCTGTTCAGCTCAACTCCTGCACACATTTTCTCATCAAAACATAAGTTTTTTACTTAAATCAATAATAAAAACTTATTAGTAATAGTTACATCAAGTTCAAATTAATGACCCTGATTAACTAATCAAACTTTCTTTCTCAAAATAAATTCATTCATTTAAGCACTCACTCCCAACCCTGTTCATCATGTTTAGCACTTGGAATTTTGAAAATCAGCTCTTCAACATCAGTTGTCGAAAATCTTTTTGAATTTTTCAAAAATTATGCTAAAACACTCTGAAAATCTTTTTGGATATTTTTATAATGAAATAAAATACAGAAATATTTACAGACAATATTTTTGTGAGTTTGTATAAGAGGATCATATCAATTTATGTAACCAATCACTAGCACCGTTAAGCTTTAAACATTTTCAGTTCTAAACGATTCACGTTGATTGACGATATTGTTGTCCACTTAAACTCAATCTAACAACTTTTGAAATGCTTACCGATACGTTAAGGTATATTAATTTTGCACTAAATTCTTATGGACCCCATGATCTCAGCATATCCCCTCATCATGCAATACACTATCTCAAGTAATGCCTTTAAACTTTATCAATTGTGATTTGTGCGAAAATAAAGCAGAATTTTTAAACATTAACAATCAGGTCGATACTTCCGTATACGCAGAGAAAGTCCAATGTTTAAACAAAATAAGAAAAATAAAACAAGTTGAAGTTGTTTAGGTTTTAACCACCAGGTCGATACTTCCGTATACGCAGAGGTGACACAAAGCTTAAACGAAACACCAAAGAAAATAAAGCAGAACGTTTAGGCAATAACATCCAGGTTGATACTCACGTATACACAGAGGATGTCCAACGCTTAAACAAAATAAAGAAATAAGACAAGTTTAAATCTTTGCAAAATGAAATGCACAATCACAGCGACTTTATAGCAAAGTTGTGAAAGTTCACAAACTTAACCAGTTTTATGTTTTTCAACATTCAGCGATTACTGAGTAGGCACACAATCAAGAAGGACAAAACTAAGTACTATGCTTTTGACCATCTTTCCCACTAGAACTAGGCTTTTTCATTTTAGGTTTGTATCGTTCTCGCAAATCTACTAGTCTAGCTGAGCCTATCGTCACATCTTTAGTGAGACCGTTTATCACATTATATCTTTCCATTTCTTTAGCATGTTGTGACAGTCCAACTGATCTACTATCATTTCCTCTTTTTTACAACAAAACTCATTTTTGCATTTTTCAATGTTTTTGACATTTTCAAATTTTCTAATTTTTTTAAAATTTTTACTCCCCCTAAAATCAAAATATGTCTCAATTTTGATTTTCTGGGAAAATTTGAAAACAAACTGTACAGAGTAAATTGACAACATGATGAGAATTACTTCAATTCTCCATTCACTTAGCTTGAACAATCAGAACTCCCCCTGACAACAAAACATTTTCCCATGGTGATTTCAAAACACTTAAGTTTGTTTTAATCAAAATGGTTTTTCCGGAAAATTAGTTTTGTAAGTCATTTCTCAAACATGGGGATCTCATTCATCACCTTGTTTTCTTTAACCACATGTAAAGATTTAACATTTCCAATTTAAACAACAAAACCACTTGAAGAAAATCAAGTACAACTTAATGTCCCTGATTTACCACATGTAAGTCGAAATATCACTTTCGTGAATTTCTCAAGAAATGTGCCGATTCTTGTTCCACGCTTAACAACCTGGGAACTCCGGCAAGTCAGGTTTTTCATTTAAAGAGTTTCACCCAAGCCTGACGGTCCTTGGGTGCTTTTGAAATTCCATTTGACAATGATGCAAAATTTTCATCATTCATTGTCAAACCAGAATCACCACTTTTTACCTCAACACATGGCTCCTCTGGCTTTACCACACCAGATTCATCACCTGAACATGGCTTGTCTGACTTTGAAGAGCCAGATTCATCGCCAACAACTGGCTCCTTTTTTTCCGGAGAAACAAATTCATCACCAGCAACTTTCTTTTTCATCTTTCTCTCTTTCGTCCTCAGATTTGTATCTGATGAATCCGTTTTGCTTGATTTCTCATTCTTTGGCGAGCAAGACGACTTATCAGAACTTTTATTTGTTTTACCAGTTGTATCTGAGGACAAAATCCTTTCAAGATACTCTCTCGCCTTCTTCCTCAGTCTGTCTTTCTGCCCCTGTGAAAGCTTCACTTTCTGTTCACGAACTTTCTGTTCTTGAACTTTAGGTTCTTGAACTTTCTGTTCTTGGGGCTTGACATTGACTGGTTTCTTTGCCAATTTCTGAAATTCAGCCCTTGATCTTCCCTTTGATCTCATTGGGAAATCTCTGGCAATGTGTCCTCTGATTTGGCAGTTATAGCATCTTCTCGTCTCATAACTCCAATTCTGGCAGTTAACAGCAATGTGTCCTCGAACACCACAAGAGTAACACACTCTGTTATCATACCATTCACCACTTTCACACCAAACACTCAGATCATAGCATTGTCTGGCTTTGTGGTGATTATCATCCCTCCTAAAAACTGGATTTGGCTTTGAAGCACTGTGGTCAAACCTGCACCACTTTTCACCAACTATTTTTGAGTTTTGTTTTTCAAATTTTTGTGATTTTTTATAACGATTGGATGATTGACCTGATGAACTTTTATTCTTGTTATAAACATTTTCTGAATTTTTACCTTTTTGTTTCTGTTCCACTTTCTTCTTTAAAGGTTTTTGCGTAGAGCACTCACCCTTTTCAGTCGATTGCAGAACAGTTTCTTGAAATTTTTCTTTTAATTTCAAAAAAAAATTCTTTTTCTCATTTTCAGCATCAGATTCTGACTCAGACTCTTCTGCTGAGTAAAAGTCCTCATTTTCATCATCAGTTTTATCATCACAATCTTCAACTTTGACTTTGTCAAAGTTTGTGACATTGTCACTTATTGGAACAGAATTGATTGGTTTTGGACAGGGGAACACAGATGAAGTCACAAAACCTTTCAATTTCTTTTCAAGCTCATCAATTTTGTTCCTTGAATTCTCAGCTTCATTTTCAAACTGAGATATTCGTTCAAGATGAGACTTGATTGTTTTTTCGTTTTCAATTTTAATGTCTTCAAGAACAGATTTTTCATTTTCCAAAACTTTTAACTGTTCTTGAAATTTTGTTTCATTTGCTTTCAGATTTTTGTTCTCCAGCTTTATCCAGAAATCTTCATCTTCTGAAGATTTCTTTTTGTTTTCAAAATCTTTTCCCTTTTCTTTCAAAAATTTGTTTTCCAATGTCAAACTGTCCAAATCACTTATCAGTTTGACATTTTCAGATTTCACTATCTCCAAATGTTTCTGCAGTTCAAGAATCTGTTTATCATCAGCTTTCTTCTTGTCTTTCAAAACTGAAATTTCTTCATTCTGTTGCTCTCCCACTTGGACACCTTTATTCTTGCTTCCTTTTAGTATTGATTTTTCATTTTGACTTTTCTTCTTTACAGCATTCCTCTCCATCTGTTCTTCAAGTTTCTTAATGAATTGACAAATTGTCAATCTAGAGTATTCTCCATTTCTTTTTAAATCCAAAAGATATGTACCCCACTCATGTTGAGGTATGGAATTAGCTAATTTTTCAACCCATTCATTTGGACTTTTCTGAATACCCTTCTTAGACATCGAGCGAACAAGATGGCTATACCTCTCAATGATACTCTTTGTACTTTCTCCTGGACAACCTGAAAACGAGTCAAACTCTTTCTTTAATATATTTATTCTATTAATTGTTTCACTACTCATATTAAAGAAATTTATATCCATGATTCGGAAACACGTTTATCAAGACAGTCCCGTTAAGCGAAATATTAAGTCCAAGCAAGATCACCTTTCAAACAAAGTACCAATCACTTAAAATTCTGATTGAGCCAATCAATATGTTTAAGTCACATGGGCCGCTAGTTTCATTTAATTTTTCAACAAACTTGAATTTTGTGATTGGGCCGATCAATCCACTAAACCGACAATATTAAGTAACCTTTCAATTTGATTAGGCCGCAATGTTTGTAGTGGTCTTTCTAAAATCACATGTAAATCTCTTATATCAATACATGGGCCGACAAAGACTTTCAACACCAATCAGATCTCATGCAAATTTTTATGAACTGACAAAACTCTATTACCCAACTTAATTTGATTGGGCCTCACAATACACTTAACCGACAAGCATCAATTTATCACATGCACATCAAATAGTTCTGATCACCTCTTGCAAACTGACACAACACATGTGATATCTTTTTCCAACTACTGATATTCTCGATTACAATGAATTTTCACATGATCTCTTTTAATGTTTCACACAAATCAATAAACTTTTCACGTGAAAGATAATTCAAGCAGACAGTGTTTTCAAGCGGTGTGTCAGTTTCAAACGGGACTCACGATGTAAACTCAAGCGAAAGGCCAAATTCAAGCGAAACCTGAACTTTTCAAGCGAAAGCCTATGTTTCGCTTCAAACAGTACCACTTTTTCAAGCGAAACCTAATTGTTCGTTCAAGCGAAACCAGGTTTTCAAGCCATTTTAACAAGTTTTACTTCGAATTTTAAGCTGATATTTTCCAGGATTTGTTAATACATGATTACGCACAAGATGTGTGAATTTGAGCCGATTTTAACCGTGAAAAAAATTTAATTTTGAAAAAGAATGGTGTAGAAATCAGAAAAAGTGATGAAAACAGGCTGTTTTGGCAAGATCTCTTCCTCCTGAGCTCTGATACCACTTGAAGGATCGGATTGTGACCCAAACGAGTCGTTCAGAAGAGATTTTATCAGTTTCAGATGCTGAAAATAAGAAACTGACTTTAAAAAGCTTGCTTATCACTTTTAACACTGATTTGATTGATATAATAGCAATTACAATCAGTCTTCAAACTGGCAGCACCTCGGTATGGAATTCACGAACTGTTACAAATGAATAGACAACATGTCTATTTATACTACTCGTGCTTTCGCTTGAAGACACGCATGTCAGCTTCAAGCGAAACCTCCTAATTGAACTCAAGCGAAACCCACATGTTAACATTTCAAGCGAAACATATCAATTCTGTCTTCAAGTGAATCCAACTTCTGATTTATAAGTTGTAATTCCATGATGCAATGAATGATGTTATTAGCATGATGTCATCATCAATAATGATGACATCATCCTCTTTCAGATCTGCAACGAAACTGAGACTCGACATAAGACGAAGACGACAGATGTATGCACTAACAGTTTAGTCCAAAGGTTTGAAACGGTGCCATTTTAGTCCGAATAGTTTCAAACGTTACCATTTTAGTCCGCTGGGTTAACTCTATCAATTTTAGAGTTAACCCAGTGGACTAAAATGGCAACGTTTGACACTATTTGGACAAAAATGGCAACGTTTCAAACAATTAGACTAAACTCGCAAAAATGACCCAAACCACAGGGACTAAAATGACATTTAACTATTTCTTTTTTTCTTCTATTTACATTCTTATGCCATTTAATGAAACTGGTTTATCATAACTATAGTTTATATCGAACAAATGTATCTTTTACTAAGGGTTTCACGCAAAAACATAGTGTGTTTGCATTGATGGAGGTACATAGAATTGAAGCCCCGACATCATTCTTTTCGTATATTACATAGAACATATAACAATAGTTTTTCAAACGACCCTAATGTTTTTTTAGGACTGACCTTACTGAACTTATGAAGAAAAAACTGACTCCATTACTCATCAGCTTTATGAAAAAATACTATTAAAACACATCTAGAACTTGATCAGAAGGATGACCAAGTCTACTATGCCACATATCATATTTAGACATACTATTAAAACACATATTATTACCATTTTTACTAACAAAGTATAAATCATTATCCTATCTACCAGTCACCAAGACTTTCCTTGACTTCGAATCCTAAATAGCACACATAGATTCATCAAACACAACAGACAATTTGTTATCTTTAGCAATCTTATATACAGACACAAGGTTCACACTATAACAAGGAACAAAGAAAACATCACTTAACACGACACCAGATGCTAACTTAATATCTCCAATTTTAGTTACTTTAGTGTAACAACTCTCATTAAAAAGTCCTAATTATTATATTAATTGTCCAAATAGGAAACCCTAATTGAGACACCCAAGTGATTCTGCACAAACCCTAAAATTTTCAGAACAATCAGAATCAGGATCAGGGCCCCTAAAACTCAGGGGGGGTAAACCCTAGTTACGATTATCTAAATAACTTGCTGTCGAAATCAAATTTTAAGAATCCGTCAAGTCAGCAAACCTAGTTGGGAACGTGGCTACCCTATGGTAGGATAGGGTCCTTCGCGTCACGCGAAGCCCCAGGGGCTACCCCTCGCGTCACGCGAGGGGGGTCAAAATTCGTGTATAAATAGTGGACATTGGCAATTGAATTTTGGCACTTGAACGACGTAAAAAGTCAAAATACACACTGAGTTACGTTCTGTTTACTATCAAAACACACACGGATCACTAATTGCTGCCGCAAATCAGGGTAATAACTCGATCGCTGATACGATTCAATGTCTGATCGATTAAACTATCCAATGGATGTTTAAGTGCTGCCCACATTAGGGTTTATGCTTTGTCATTCGTTGTTAATTCAATGGATGTTTAAGTATCGCACTTTGTCATTCAATGTGAGGGTTTAATCTCGTGAGTTATCGTAAATGCTGTACTAAGTTACTAACCGAGTTGTGTGCATGTTATTAAACTTAGGTTAAAAGGCTAATCAGTAGGCTAGGCTCTGCTCAAATTAAATCTGCAAGGTGAGTCATTCTCTTTTTATCAAATCTATTTACAAAAGCATGTTTATTTCAAAGTTATAATTACAGGGATTAAGTCTTTGTAATCACCAAACGTACAGCCGGTATGTGGGGTTTTATATACATTACTTGATAATCGTCACCATTGGGGCAGCCAATGGGGGATATGACCATAGTCACAGATCCGGTCGAGTGACAAATACCGTGGGTAGTTGGTTTGATATCAGAAACATTGTAATCGCTCTTAATACTGTAAATTATAACAAAAGAGTCGTTTTAGTAAAAAGAATGATTCACTCAGTATTTCCCGCTGACAAAATCTTTTTCAAACATGTTTCAGGTGATCTGTTGTGATCAAGGAAAAGTGCCGAGAAGCACTACAAGCTTAAGGAAGTGGCTCAATATAAAATAAAGAAACATGTTTTGTAAAACAAAAGATTTCTCCGTGAAATCTTATGATTGTAAATTACCGGGATTATATCCCGAATTGTGAAATAAAATAATCGGGAAAATTTCAGTTTTAAAAGATCCTGAAGAAAACTTCCGCTGTTAAATAAATACCACGGGATTTTCTGTCCCGCGGCTCCTGAAACGGGTCAAACCGGGTCGGGGGCCGTGACAGAAAAATGTGGTATCAGAGCCACTGATTTAAGCCAATTAAGTATTTAGAAATACTTAAATTTTTACTGATTACCAATTATGTGATTATGTGTTTTATTAATTGAATAGTGGTGTACAGTATGGGTAAGCAAAAGCTGTCAAACATCTATCTTAAATTAGATAGGTCATCCAACGAGAAGGGAAGTTCATCCCAAACCAAATCCTCAAATCACTCTGTAATTCCTGAAGAAGGAATATTTGTGCGAAAGGCACAATATGAGGAACCACTTTCTCCTAGTAAAAGAAGTCTGATCATTAGGAAAAGTAAAGAGAAAATAAAGAAACTCCGATAAAAGAAGGTTAAACAGGAAACCCAGGAATTAACCAGTAAAACACCTTGGGAGGACAAGTTAGATGAGAAATGGGCAGATCTATATATGCTAGCTACTGTAGCAGTTAATGCAAATCTTTAAATAATTTTACCCAAATCTTAGCACCTTTATCAACTAATCTTATTTCAGTAAATAAATAAAATTACAATAAAACCTAGTGTGTTTTAATTTGTTTTGTAATTACCCAGTCTGAAATAATATTTAAAGGTTTTCTATGAAATTATGTTATCAATTAGTAATTGTGTGTATTTTGCATAACAGCATGAGTGACTTGTCTGACGCCCTTCAGAATTTAAATCTCTATCCTTTAAAAATAGAGGTTTCCAGAGATTTCAATAGGTATATACCAGATATAGAAGAACCTATTGAATTCAATGCTTCACCACCTCCGGAGAAACCCAAACCTAAGAAAAGGAGAAGATTCGTGGGATGGAGGCGTGTGCGTAGAAGGAAACCTGTAACTAGAAAGATGCCTAAAATAGAAAATCTTTTAGATAAAGGGAAGGGAATTGAAGTCAGGGAAGAGTCTAGGCAGATGGGATTACAGTTTGATGAATATTCTAAGCAAATAGAAATGGAGATTGGAGGAGGTTCTCAGGTAGAAGTTGGAGAAAGTTCTAAACAAACTCAGGAAATGACATTTCAGGAAGAGCTAGATTTTATATTGGCAAGCTGTGATACTATTCAGCCTGTCAATACAAATGTTTTTACTCGTCCTATTGAAACTCAACTCCCTATAAACTTAGAACCAGCAATCCCAGAACCTATAATCCACACCCAACCTCTGGGAATGGATGAATGGTGGACGAATGATTGGCAATTCCAAAACTTGCTCAATAGTCCTTATTCCTTTCTTCCTCAATTCAACCCTGAACCACTACCTCACCCACCTATGAGTAATGAGAATTTAGCTGAACTTCGCCACTTTGGCGAAGAACTGGTGGATGCCGGAAATAGGATCAGAGAAGTAGGAGAACAGATCTCCTGGAAGTATGATGAGAGGGAGCGCCGTTATTAAAATATCAGCTGACGAGGGATAAGAGGCTTATGAGACGGTGGTTGTAAATTAGTAATAATAATAATCTAATCTTGTGAAATAACTTAAAATAAAACTTTGTAAGATAAAGGTGTGTAATGATGCATAATATTATAATCGAGCAATCGATAGTTTTGGCTATATGTATGTTGTGAAATTTGTATGATGATTTTGTGTATAATTGTTATTTATTTGATACTAATAAATTATATAAATTAATTACCAGATGGCAAACATTGGTAATGAACCAGTTAACGAAGTTAATCAATCTGAACAACATCAGGAGGATCAATTTCTAAATAGACAAGACATAGAAAACATCGTTGCTCATGGAATAGCCAACGCTATTCCAGCAATAGTTGCTGTTGTTAGAAATCCAATCGAACCACAACAAATCGTTCATAGCAAACGTATTTCTGAAGATAACTTCAGTAATAGCGTAAATGGAGGCGGTAATCATACTAATCATGATAATAATCCACGGCAGGCTCCGCTCCCTAAGAAAATGAAAGCTGCAACGCCTGGTTGCACTTACAAAGAATTTCTTGCTTGCAAACCTGCTGAATTTGCAGGCAATGAAGGAGCGACTGCGGCACTGCGTTGGTTAGAGAAAACCGAGGCAGTAATTACAATAAGTAAATGTGCCAAGGATGATCAGGTCATGTACGCGTCAAATCTTTTTAAAGAAGGGGCGCTAGAATGGTGGAACACGGTGTTACAAGCAAAAGGAAGGATAATGGCATATGCTATGGATTGGGAAGAATTTAAGAATCTTGTAGAAAGAAAATTCTGTCCCAAATATGAAAAAGATCAAATGGCAAATAAGTTCCTAAATCATAGAATGATGGGTGTAGATTGTCGCGGTTATACTTCGACATTCTTTGAATATGCTAGAGTGGTACCAACGCTGGCTTCGCCAGAACCGGTACTCATTTCTCGCTATATTTGGGGACTAATTGGTGAAATCCGCAACATCGTTAAAGCTGCGAGACCTCGTACAATTGACGATGCTGTGGAATTAGCTAATACCCTAACTGATGAACTGGTGCGAACGCAAGATGAAAACAGGAAGAAGGAACTGGCTCAGAAAATTTCCCAAGGATTTCGTACGGGTAATAATAACAGCTTCAAGAGAAGAGGAACAGGGCAAGCTTCAACTCTGTCATTCTGCAGGAAATGCAAAAAGAAACATTATGGAAGATGTGATATAACCTGCAATTTTTGCAAAACTGTAGGACATCGTGAAGAAAACTGCAGGAAGAAATCCATAATTTGTTACAATTGTGGAGAAGCAGGACATTTCAAAACAGAATGTCCTAAATTAGTCAAACCAGCAGACAACAAAACCAAGACGGCAGACGGAGTTACTAAAAAGAATGTCAGAGCATTCCAGCTGACCACGCAAGAAGCAGAACTCATTCCAGATGTGATAGCTGGTACGTTCCTAGTTCAAAACGTGTATGCAAAAGTATTATTTGACTCTGGTGCAAACCAAAGTTTTATCAATACTTCATTCTGCCAAGCTCTTAATTTACCCTTAACCAACCTTAGGCAGATTTTTACAGTCGAAACGGCAGACGGAGATTCTGTTAGCATAGCTAAAGTTTTGCAAAAGGAAAATATAGAACTCTCAGGTCATAAATTCTTTGCAAACCTATTACCTATGAAATTAGCCGAATTTGATGTTGTGTTAGGAATGGATTGGTTAGTAGCCAACCATGCTCTAATTCTTTGTGATCAGAATTCCATAGAAATTCAAGCACCTACTGGAGAAGTAATCATAATTACAGGAGATAAACCACGTAAGCCCATGAAGTTCATATCAGTAATGAAAGTTTCTAATTATGAACGAAAGAAAGGCATAGTATATATGATTTCAGTAATCATTTGTACTAAGGGAAAAGAACTTAAGGAGATTCCTGTAGTCTCAGAATACCCAGATGTATTCCCTGAAGAGTTACCAGGATTACCTCCAGATAGGGAAGTAGAATTTAGAATTCATCTAATTCCAGAAACTATACCAATAGCCAAGGCACCTTATCGGTTAGCACCCACAGAAATGTTAGAACTGAAAAAGCAATTAGATGAATTATTAAGTAAATGTTTCATACAACCTAGCTCATCCCCTTGGGGAGCACCAGTGTTGTTTGTTAAGAAAAAAGATGGTTCAATGAGAATGTGTATTGATTATAGAGAATTGAATAAGGTTACAATTAAGAATCGATACCCATTACCTAGGATTGATGATCTATTCAATCAACTTCAAGGAGCTAGATATTTTTCTAAGATTGACTTACGTTCCGGATATCATCAATTGAAGGTACAAGAGGAAGGCATACCTAAAACTGCTTTCAGAACTAGGTATGGTCATTACGAGTTTACAGTCATGCCCTTCGGATTAACGAATGCACCTGCAGCATTCATGGACATGATGAATAGGATCTGTAAACCATATTTGGATAAATTTGTAATTGTCTTCATCGATGATATACTTATTTATTCCAAAAATCAGGAAGAACATTGTCAGCACTTGCATGCACTCTTAACTTTGTTAAGAAAAGAAAATTTGTACGCCAAATTCTCAAAGTGTGAATTTTGGTTGCAAGAAGTGCAATTCTTAGGACACATGGTGAATCACGAAGGTATTCACGTAGATCCTGCTAAGATAGAGGCAATTACCAAATGGAAGGTTCAGCAATCCGCAATGGAAATTAGAAGTTTTATAGGATTAGCTGGATACTATAGACGGTTTATTAAGGATTTTTCCAAAATAGTTGTACCATTAACTAAGCTAACCTGTAAAGCAGTTAAATTTGAATGGGGAACTAAGCAAGAAGAAGCCTTTAGGATCTTGAAACAGAAATTAACAAATGCTCCAATCCTAGCATTACCAGAAGGGATTGAAGATTTTGAAGTATATTGTGATGCTTCAAAATTAGGATTTGGATATGTGCTGATGCAACGCAAGAAGGTAATTGCGTATGCTTCAAGACAATTGAAAAAGCACGAAGAAAACTATACGACTCATGATTTAGAATTTGGAGCCGTAATTTTTGCCTTAAAAATCTGGAGACATTATCTGTACGGAAGTAAGTTTACTGTCTATACAGATCATAAAAGTTTAAGATATATATTTGGGCAAAAAGAGTTAAACATGAGGCAAAGGAGATGGATGGAAATCCTAAGTGACTACGACTGTGATATTCAGTATCACGAAGGTAAGGCAAATGTAGTTGCAGACGCCTTAAGTCGTAAGTACCATGAGAAACAACGAAGGGTTCGTGCTCTTAGATTAAATCTACAATTAGATTTAATGGAAAAATTGAAGAATGTTCAAGAAGTAGCAATTAAGGATGATGATGAAGGAATGAAAGGATACTTAAAAGAATTAGAACAAGGAGCTGATGGAATTTGGAGATTCCACAAATGTAGAATTTGGGTACCTAAGCATGGGGAATTAAGAAATAAGATTTTAGAAGAAGCTCATAAATCTAGGTATACCATGCACCCAGGAAACAATAAAATGTACCAAGATTTAAGAAAGAATTTCTGGTGGATAGGCATGAAGAAGGATATAGCTAGATATGTTTCTAAGTGTCTTACTTGTTCACAAGTTAAGGCAGAACACCAGAAACCTTCAGGTCTACTACAACAGTTAGAAATGCCTGTATGGAAATGGGAACTCATAACAATGGATTTTGTTACTAAGTTACCCAAAACCAGAAAAGGTAATGACGCGATTTGGGTAATTGTGGATCGATTAAGCAAATCTGCTCACTTTCTACCAATGAAAGAAACCTTTAGCATGGAAAGATTGGCAAAGTTATATGTAGATGAAGTTGTATCTCTACATGGAGTTCCACTCTCCATTGTTTCAGATAGAGATAGTCGTTTCACTTCCCACTTCTGGAAAAGTTTCCAAGAAGCAATGGGAACTCGACTAAACCTAAGCACTGCATATCATCCTCAGACTGACGGACAAAGTGAAAGGACAATCCAAACTCTGGAAGACATACTCAGAGCATGTGTGATAGATTTTGGTGGAAATTGGGACGATCATTTACCTTTAATTGAATTCTCCTATAACAATAGTTACCATTCAAGCATTGAAACTGCCCCATTCGAGGCACTGTATGGAAGAAAATGCAGAACTCCAGTTTGTTGGGCAGAAATAGGAGAAAGTCAATTATCAGGTCCTGAAATAGTGCAAGAGACGACCGACAAAATTACACAAATCAAGGATAGACTAAAGACAGCTCGAGATCGCCAGAAGAGTTATGCAGACAATAGACGCAAGCCACTAGAGTTTCAAGTCGGAGATAAAGTATTATTAAAAGTTTCACCTTGGAAAGGAATAGTCCGATTTGGTAAGAAAGGAAAGTTAAGTCCAAGATACGTAGGACCATTTCCAGTGATCCAACGTATAGGACCGGTTGCTTATCGATTACAACTACCAGAAGAGCTAGCTAGAGTACATGATGTATTTCATGTATCCAATCTCAAGAAATGTTTATCAGACGAATCACTGGTAGTACCTCTTCGAGATATAGAGGTAAACGAAAAGTTAAAGTTTGTGGAAAAGCCATTACAAATAGAAGATCGAAAGATCAAATTTCTCAAACACAAACGACTAGTACTTGTCAAAGTCAAGTGGGATTCAAAGAGAGGAGCTGAATACACTTGGGAGCTGGAATCAGAAATGAAGCGAAAGTATCCTCATTTATTCCAGTAAATCTCGAGGAAGAGATTTTTATTAAGGTGGGGAGAATGTAACAACTCTCATTAAAAAGTCCTAATTATTATATTAATTGTCCAAATAGGAAACCCTAATTGAGACACCCAAGTGATTCTGCACAAACCCTAAAATTTTCAGAACAATCAGAATCAGGATCAGGGCCCCTAAAACTCAGGGGGGGTAAACCCTAGTTACGATTATCTAAATAACTTGCTGTCGAAATCAAATTTTAAGAATCCGTCAAGTCAGCAAGCCTAGTTGCGAACGTGGCTACCCTATGGTAGGATAGGGTCCTTCGCATCACGCGAAGCCCCAGGGGCTACCCCTCGCGTCACGCGAGGGGGGTCAAAATTCGTGTATAAATAGTGGACATTGGCAATTGAATTTTGGCACTTGAACGACGTAAAAAGTCGAAATACACACTGAGTTACGTTCTGTTTACTATCAAAATACACACGGATCACTAATTGCTGCCGCAAATCAGGGTAATAACTCGATCGCTGATACGATTCAATGTCCGATCGATTAAACTATCCAATGGATGTTTAAGTGCTGCCAACATTAAGGTTTATGCTTTGTCATTCGTTGTTAATTCAATGGATGTTTAAGTATCGCACTTTGTCATTCGATGTGAGGGTTTAATCTCGTGAGTTATCGTAAATGCTGTATTAAGTTACTAACCGAGTTGTGTGCATGTTATTAAACTTAGGTTAAAAGGCTAATCAGTAGGCTAGGCTCTGCTCAAATTAAATCTGCAAGGTGAGTCATTCTCTTTTTAACAAATCTATTTACAAAAGCATGTTTATTTCAAAGTTATAATTACAGGGATTAAGTCTTTGTAATCACCAAACGTACAGCCGGTATGTGGGGTTTTGTATACATTACTTGATAATCGTCACCATTGGGGTAGCCAATGGGGGATATGACCATAGTCACAGATCCGGTCGAGTGACAAATACCGTGGGTAGTTGGTTTGATATCAGAAACATTGTAATCGCTCTTAATACTGTAAATTATAACAAAAGAGTCGTTTTAGTAAAAAGAATGATTCACTCAGTATTTCCCGCTGACAAAATCTTTTTCAAACATGTTTCAGGTGATCTGTTGTGATCAAGGAAAAGTGCCGAGAAGCACTACAAGCTTAAGGAAGTGGCTCAATATAAAATAAAGAAACATGTTTTGTAAAACAAAAGATTTCTCCGTGAAATCTTATGATTGTAAATTACCAGGATTATATCCCGAATTGTGAAATAAAATAATCAGAAAAATTTCAGTTTTAAAAGATCCTGAAGAAAACTTCCGCTGTTAAATAAATACCACGGGATTTTCTGTCCCGCGGCTCCTGAAACGGGTCAAACCGGGTCGGGGGCCATGACATTTAGCATTGGTACCATTTGGGTGACACACTTTCAAATCAAATTCAAATACATCAACACAATTATACATGTCTTTATCAATCATAACCATGTGTTGATTAGCTCCTGAATCAATGACCCAATTATAATCTAGAGCATAACTAACAGCACTAGAACAACTAATACAACTTTCACAAACACATGACACATTTACATTACTAGTAGGGTGCCCGCGCGATGCGGCGGGGGCGACACTTTGGATTGCGGCACTCGTTTCTGGTAGTTTTCTTATTCATATAATATTTATGATAACATTATTGTGGTGGATATGTCATTAGTGTTACACATATGTAAAGTTTTGTTTTTTATAAAAATTGATAATCAAAGACAAAAAATAAAAGATAAGTTGTTATAATTGTAAAGTATGTTTATTTTATTGGTTAAATTATAAAGTATATTTTTATTCTTTAAAGTTCATAATTTTTTTTAAATATCAACATAGTACTCATCCAATAAACTTTAAGTTTAAAATTTTCGTTTTTATAAAAATAAAAAATAGTATTTAACTCGTAAGTACGTTTTAGAGCTTTAACTTAAATTGTTAAATTTCGTTTTTTACAGATATAAAAAAATTTATATTTTTATAAAATTTCAAGAACTGTTTTTATAAAAAAAAAAATAGGATGTTAAAAATTTATACCTTTATTAACTTTATATCATACTAAGTTCAGATTTTTAGTTCCTAACTAATCTTATCTATATGAGTCTACTTTTAATTTATAATCCATAAAAATATGCAACACAATCTACTATGTATCTAGTCAAGTTGGTAAAAAATTCTTTTGAAACTCACTAATATTATCTACAATAATATAGTTTAACTTAGAATTCCTAAAAATTTGCAACACAATTTAGTATTTATCTAATAAAGATTGTAAATTTCTGGAGTATTTTATTAATATTACTTGTTAGAGAAAATGTTTATAAAAGAATTATTTTTTTATAAAAACAAAATGTTTTGTTTATAAATAAAGTAAAAAATTGTTTTACACTTGTAAAGTTTCGTTTTTTATAAAAAAAATGATAATCAAATGACAAAAAATAAAAGATAAGTTCTTATAGTTGTAAAGTAAGTTTATTTTGTTGGTTAAATGATAAAGTTTATAATTTTATTCTTTAAAGTTCATAACTTCTTTTAAATATCCACATGGTACTCATCCAATAAACTTTAAGTTCAAAATTTTTTTGTTTTTATAAAAATAAAAATAGTAGTTGACTCGTAAGTACGTTTAACACCTTTAACTTTAATTGTTAAATTTCGGTTTTATATATATATATAAATTTATATTTTTATAAAATTTTAAAAACAGTTTTTGTAAAAAAAATAGGATGTTAAGAGTTTATATCTTTATTAACTTTATATCATAGCAAGTTCAGTTTTTTTGTTTAGCTTTAAAGTTTATTACTATATTATTTTTAATTTAGAAATACAAATTATTAGATTAATATTCAAGAATAACTACAATATTTTATAATTTCAGCTTGACTATATCTAACTGCAATATCTATTTATTGCAACTTTATGATATTAACTTATATAAGTTTAGTTGACTTGTAAATTTATGATACTAACTTTGTTTTGAACTTTATTAATATGGTCAATAACTGCATTATATTAACACCAAAAATAAAGTTCAAATATAAAATAAACTTTATTCATACGTCTAGATCAAACATAACCGCTGTAAATGAAAAAAAAACATAAAAACACTTGATAGATTTCATATTAGACTGCATGAAATCTGATTCGCTTCTGAATTGACACTCGAGGTATTTTTAATCGGGTTTTTTGGTTTGTGCTTGAATCGGTAGTATCTTCTAATTCCTCTTCTTTGTCATTGTCCTCAGAATCGTCTAAATTAATAACCTCACTCAATTTCCATTCAGAGAGTCTCTTGGATCTCTTTCTTTGAGTCTCAAACTTTCGATCCTTAAAAAGGAAAAAAAATTAATACAAAAGTTAAAAAAAGATTAAATAAACCTTAAAATTACCTCTTCACTAAATTCACGTTGAAGATTAGACTTGTATAGACTAAACATTGCACCACAAGAAATAATGTCAACACTTTTATCACCATCATCCTGCAATAAAACACACGTACAATAACATAACGAACGTGTTAATATGAAAGATATACGCAAAAATAATACTTAAAAACCAGCAAAATCAATACCGTAGAAGCTTGTTCGACAAATGGGTTGTTTAAATTGGCATGTTCATCATGCAACTGAATCTGAAAAATCAAATAAGTTAACATTCACATAAAAGTAAATAAAAGAAAACAATTATTCACTGCCGCGATATAACAGAACTGGCCTTAAAATTTTCAATCTCGCATGCTTGGTTTTTCGCAACAATTGAATTCAGAACTGGATCCATTTTTAATTGTGTTTATTAATAGATATAGAGGTGTCCTTCTATATATTTATAGTAGTAACTATAGAAGTGCATTATGGTTTAATTTTAGATTTGTCACCCCTTTATTTAGGAAGTTTGTTGTAGTTAGTTTTAAGTTTTTATAAAATATATCTATGTACAGATATTAGGCAGTTTTAATAAAATAAAATGTGACACATAATATCTTCATTTTATGTTACGGTACTTTTAATTCTTTTTGTTTTTGTTTGCATAGATGGAGGCCATCTTTGTAGATTAGGCACATTAGATCACAAATATTAATTACTTGTACATTAAAGCATTATCGTCTTGTACCTTTTAATCCGTGCGTCGATATTGAACAAGACAACTACCGAAACGTTGACAAAAATGTGTAGTTCGCCATGCTATCTTTGGATTTTTTTAAACCGTATAGTTTATAAGATATGTCAAGAATACGTAAAAAAAATTATAAGTTTGTTGTAGATAGGTGAATTGTAACTAATTATCTATAATTTTGTTAAAACCTTAGGGATCTAAGTGTAATAAGTTTAGGGGCTAAAAAATAAATAGTGTTTAAAAGACTAAACTACCCTCATTTTAGGGGTCTTTCTATAAATAAAGTGGGGAAAAGTTCTTATTTTTTGGGTATCTTAAAATACCCCCCCCCCCCTCATGCATTATAATATAGTATAGATTATCTAGACTAAAAGACAGACCTCCCATATTAGAATTTTGCTGAACATATCCTGAGGCAAGTTTACCTTATCATAGGTTTCTTTCAAATCAGTCCACACTTCTGAGGCAAGTTTTGAAAAAACTTGACCCAAATACAATTCCTTAGATACAGAATTCAATAACCATGTTAATACAACAGAATTACACCTATCCCACTGTTTGCTTAAAACCTCATCATCTTCAGTTTTAACACACTTTCCATCTATAAATTCAAACTTATTCTTAGCCTCTAAGGCTAATTCCATAGCACTAGACTAAACTTTATAATTCTTTGTCCCATTTAATTTTATATTAATATATGGTTAAACTACTGGAATCACTAGGATGCAAGTACATAGGATCCCCTATATCAAGTTTACTAATCAAAGTCCGTGAAGTACTACCTTCACTGTCTACCATGATAACAAACAATCAAATAAATAACAGAACAACCTAAAGCTAGCCTGTGTCAGGGGCCAGATTCCAGGTTCGTCACTCTAATAGTGCCTGGACAAGTCTATACACAGGAGCTGTAACTCAATCCCCAAAAGAAGAATCAAGTAACACAAGAAATAATGCAACAAATATCAACAACAAAGAACTACAACCAAATGCAACAATTAGCACCAAGACTCGATCAAGGCTGGTCCGACAAGCCCAGTAACAAATATGCCTAGATACAATAATAATATGAATGATTAACAATAAGAGAACAGAGAAGGAACGGTCTCACAATAAAGTGTATAACTCCACGCAGATCTGAACTATAGCCTTCACTTAAGGCTATAGTCACAGATCAGAAGAACCAACAACCAGATCTGGTCAGTTTGCCCTGTAACTTTCTAGAGTTACAGAGACCAACATAGACCTTCTTCACAGTTTCAATTCCCAGTAGATCTCCAAACCCTAAGGTAGGGTTTCACAACCAGATCCTTCACACAACCCCACAAAATCTTCCGATCAACACCACAAGGGTTTCAAAGCACATAAACCCTTAGATAACCCAAGATCAACAAAAAAAAAACAACCAAATAACAACAGAAAAACACTAATCAAGAGCCAATAGGCTCTAATACCATGTAGAAAAATGTAAATCAACACAGGAACAATGGATGTAGTGACAAAACGGTGACAAAAAAAATTATTTAGTTAACCAACACAGAAAACACCCAACCAAACCCTAGATCTCACAATAATGAGATCTATGAAAATACAAAGATCAACTTCAACAGATTAGCATAATTTGTTGAATGATCATCAACAATACAACGGTACAACTATTGAGATCACAAGATCTCTAATCAACAATGATCACAACAGATGAACGAGATCAAACAAAGAACAAGAGAGAACAAGATGAAAACCCTAGAAAAAAATCTATCTCTCCTGATCTAATTATCTCTCTTCCTTTTATACCACCAGAAGCGATATTTACACTTCAGCCCTTGATAAGTTCCAGTTCAGACCTTGATATCTTCACAACTTTCCATTTAGCCCCTCACAAGTTATACTCTGCACACTTAACACCCTTGTCACATAATAACACTTTATAACAAATATAACTTGTAACAACCAAGCCCAAGACCACTTATAACACGTTGCGACATTTTGTAGTATGAATTATATAACATGTATAATTTCAACAATAACTATAATAATAATAATAATACTTTTTTTTAGAATGATAATTTTATTCTTTTGATAAACTCTTAAGTAATATTTGTGTAATTTGCTAAGAAAAAACATGTGTTTTGTTAAAACCAACTCCTAAATAAGGCTCCAGGAAAAAAAAAAATATGAAGGGGAGATGTTACATGATTGAGTCTTCTAAAGAACAAAGAAAAAGGTTGGCATCTATGATATTTGCTACGATAAATTCTCTCTATGATAGGACTAGTGTTTAAGTCAAAAGTCATATCGTATAAGTTATTTGATAAATATATTATTTAAGGTATCAGAATAATCATTTTTTATAATTCGTGTGATAGCTGAATGTATAGTGAGATAGGTAACAAATTATGTCACACACACATTGTGTTTTAAATGGGTTGATTATCTCTAATTGTAAACTTGTCTAATTAAATTCTTTAAGAGTATTCATCTATGTGTTACAATAGTTGAGTAACACAAAAGTTTTACAAATAAATTGTTATTTATATGAATATACAAATAATACAATTGTAAAAACACATAACAAATCGTATTAAACCTTATTTTTCCATACAAATTGTATAAAACCTACAAACAATCAACTTTTTCGGTTGGATCCTTATTGGGAGTTTTGGCTGTAGCCTTTTTGTCAAAATTGCTTGATAAAACTTAAAAGTGGTTTTGGGTTGACTATATACAAAGGTAACTTTAATGTTTCCCTTGAAGAGAACATATATGTTTTATATTGGTTAAACTTTAGAGTATTTTATATATAATAAAGTAGTGTGAGGTTCATTGGAGAATACTAAAAAAGTGGGGAACAGTGGGGAACCGACTCAAACGAACTCCGATTGGACTCATTCCAGCGGCGTTGGAACCGGCTCGTCGAACCCTAACTAGGATCTCTTACCTCTAAACCCTAAATCATAACCCCTAAACGCTAAATATATTAGGGTTTGGCTTTTAGGGTTTAGCCTTAAGGTTTAGCTTTAGTGTTTAGGGTTTAGCTTTAGGGTTTAGGGTTTAGCTTTAGGGTTTAGCTTTAGGTTTAACCTTTAAGGTTTAGCCTTTAGGGTTTATAGTTTAGATTTTACGGTTTAGCTTAGGTTTTAGCCTTATTTTTTAGCTTTAGGGTTTAGAGTTTAGGAGTTAGGATTTAGGGTTTAGGGTTAAAAGATCTTAGTTAGGGTTCGACGAGCCGGTTCCAACGCCGCTGGAATGAGTCCAATCGGAGTTCGTTTGAGTCGGTTCCCCGCTGTTCCCCACTTTTTTAGTGTTCCCTAATGAACCTTCCCCTAACAAAGTAACTATGTTTTTTTTTTTTTTTTTTTTGGAAGGTGACTTTCTATGTACTGGACCAGTGGTCACCGGGTTCATGTCGAAGACATTCCCCCGTCAGCCCCGCACTCTCGGACGCGATGTTCGATCGGGCCCCGGCCGCCGCGCAAGCTGACTTCCGCCCGGAAACCATACTGCCCCCACATGAGAGACTCGCTGGGGTAACAGCTGGGTAAAACCGGGTTGCCCTCAAGACCGCACCATGCCTCGGTAGGATACGATCCATCATTGAGACAACCCGCCCCACAAGCCGTAGACGCCGGGATTCGAACCGGGGTGGCCATTGGCAAACCCCCGGCCGAAAACCAACTGAGCTAGGAGGCGGTTATTAATAGTTTCTGAAAGGAACTATAAGATACAGTATTCTCAGTCAATTGAGTTTCAGTTTAAATTAATTATAAAGTAAAATTGTTTACTCTGTTTCCTATATTTTACATTTTAGAAAACAGATAAATAAATCATTTAAAAGATCATGACCTAAAAAGAAAAGAAAATGATATTTTAATTATGTTTTCCTCTCTATATAAGATATTTTTTCCCTATTTTCATAATCAACTAACTACAAAACTAATCTTAAATAAAACACTAATTTAGCATATTTTATTAGTTTGTGTCTATTGATTGATATATGTTTTTTTAAATAATAAATCCAAGTTCATATATATATATATATATATATATATATATATATATATATATATATATATATATATATAAATTAAATCGTAATCTATTTAATTAACTAATTTTTTATTAAATATTTTATAATTACATCTATTCTAATCTAACTTATAATAAAAGACTACAAATAATGACACATGGCACTCTCTCCTTCAACCTCATAAATTTTATTTATATTTATTTAATAAATATCTTTTAATATTAATTAATAACCAATATATAGATATCACTTATTTTTATCCTTATCATTATCTAAAATTAATAAATAACTTCAATTTTTGCAATTTAGACCCTTTGTTTTTTTACTTTTGCAATTTAATCCCAGCTCTTTTTATTTTCAATTTTGATCCACCATACTTTTCATCTTTCCCAAGTTTTTTGTTTCGTTCTAAATTTTGTGAGTTACGCATCGCAACGTGCGTGTGGGGTTCAACATTTTTTCGTATATTTTTTTCCCGTTTGACTGGCCTGTCACGTCACATCTATTTTTCTGCGTTTGACAAGTTCGTCCAACACGCGGGTCCTGGATGGACTTATTTATTTTTTCTATGTTTTACGTTTCGGTTTAGTTTCTCAGCAACGGGCGTGCGTGATTCAAAGATTTTACGTCTGCTTTTCGCTCGGCGTTATTTTTTTCTGTGTTTATTTATTTTGTTTTTACGAGCTTTTCCGGTGTTGGTGGTCGCTGACAATAATGTAGTATTGCTACTACTTAACACAGTTTTATGACAACCGCTGCAACGCAGGGGCTTAATACTGGTACCCTAATAATTACCAACCGTTGTTTCATCATTACTTTATTTCTTTAAATCGGTATCATTACTTTATTTTTTTAAATCGGCCATATATATAACTTTTTTTCATTTCACGATTTATTTTTTACCATCCACATTATACAGTGATACAAACACGTACATTCGTTATTTCTAAAAGAAGAATAAATAACTATACTTTTAATAAACCTTTCATTACAACGAAAAACTGTAGAAAAATCTAACATGAAATTCCCATTTATTATGTGACGATACTAAAAAGTGAATAGATTGTTGAAAAATCCAAATGACAACTCCATATGAGTTTTTTTTTTTTTAATTAAAAATAGATATACACTTTCAATATAAAATACACTCCACTTCATATTATATTACAGGTTGTAGCAATTATAGTGAAAAAGGAAAATATAGTTTGAAGTTTTATCAAAACTAATTATTACGATAGTTTTAAGATAGCTAGATAAGGCGTCATGAATCCATCGACCACGAATGAGGTTTGTTCGTGTTTCTTTATTTAATTTTAGTTGAATAAACGGATTAATACGAACATTTAAATAAACGGATTTTCTTATTTGTATTTGTTTATTAAGAAGATGAGATGTCTGTGTTCCTTCGATAAACAAACCTAAACAAATGCAAATGAATATAAAGACACTCATATGAACATAAATAAACAAATTAGGGATTAAGTGCTTTGATGTGTCATTTGGAGGTCTCGTATGACATGCTTTTTAGCAGTAAGGATGGGCAAAAAGAAAGCAATTTTTTATTCCATTCTTATGTTTTATTTTTTGTGGATTGTGAATAGAGATAGGAAAATTAACGTTAGCTGAACAGGTTGGTTACATTATCCGCTTCTATTTGTGTAATTTGTTTCGTTCTGTGCTAGCTTTTGGCTAGCCGTTTATAATATTTTGCCGTTAAAAAAGCGGTTAAAGGGGTTTAAAATATGAAAATGAGTGAATTGGATGAAAACCAAGTAGGTTATAAAATATGAATGAGTCAATTTACTGATGAGCCGATGGTTGTATACAGGGGCGCAACTTAAGAGGGGCCAGGGGAGGGCGCCCAACCTCCCGAACTTTTCGCTCAGTAATGTTATATATGTAGTTTTCGTATAGAAATTTTTAGGTATACGTTTTCGACCCCCGTCTTCATTGTCAAGTTTCGCCACTAGTTGTAAACGAAGAGTTCTAACATCATAGTCAATTTGGTTCTAAATTAGTAATAGTAATAAATAAATTTGAATGTGGTTCTAAATTAGTTATTGTAATAAATAAATTTGAATGGATACCAATGGAAATAAAAATGTTCACAAACATATAAAACAAACGGAATATGTGTTCATGTTCATTCGATAATTAAATGATCTAGTTTTTTATCGTTTTCATTTGTTTTATTAAATGAACAAAAAAAGTTGTTGAGGAACATAAAACGAACTTCCTGCTAAATAAGATTATTAAATTATGATGATAAATTTTAGATATCTCAATGAAATTTGTAGACTTATTATAAAAAATTCAGGATCTATCAAGGAAATTTATTGAATTATTTGAAACGTATGATTCGAAAAATGAAAATGATGATTGAAGAACATATAGGGCATTCTATTATTGAGCTAAAAACAAAGTTGTTCCTCTTTTTATGAAACAATCACGTCCATCTACAAAAGTGATTGGGGTTGGCCGATCTATTAATCAATTCAAGATTTTATTTCAAATAATAATTCTAATTTTCTTAGTGTTTTGTAAATTAAAAAAAATGTTATTTTCTAGCCAAATAAAATAAGTTGTTGACTTGTTGGGTACGATTTTGTGTATCGACGGCAGTTAATATTATATTACAAGTTTTAGCAAAAACAAAAAAAAAAATTATATTACAAGTATTAGAAAGGGCGAAACTATCTATACACACCAAGTGTGTAGATAGTCACCCTTAAAAGGTGTTTTTTGTCCTTATATGCACATCTTGCAGTGTCGAACTGTTGCCAAAACGCGGCGTTTTGGTTCGGTTAACCAGAAAAAGACTGACGTGTGTCTGACGGGTCTGTTGACCGGACCAAAACGCCGAGCTTTGGCCGCGTTTTGGTCTTGTCAACCAGACCGGGTGTCAGTCTTTTGTCTGGTTGATAGGACCAAAACGCGGCCAAAGCTCGGCGTTTTGGTCCGGTCAACAGACCCGTCAGACACCCGTCAGTCTTTGTCTGGTTAACCGGAGCAAAACGCCGCGTTTTGGCTACAGTTCGACACTGCAGGGTGTGCATATAAGGATAAAAAACACCTTTTTTGATATGTAAATAGGCAAAATAGTGTGTAGATAGGTACCACCCATTAGAAAAAAACATAAAAGTTTGGCTAACTTAATAATGTGATGAAGAATTGGTCTATATTAATATTTGGGCTTACTTTTCACAAAAAAAAAGCCTTGGACTAGGCCCAAAAACTAGCCCAATTTTTAGTTACTTGTAGAGCTGTATAAAACCCGGTTTAGGCCCAAACGTACCCGGTTTTTTTAGTTTGGTCTCAATTCATTTTGGCCCAAACCATTTCGGGTTAAGAATGGTTTTAGGGTGGAAAACCCCAACCCACCCAAACTGATTTGGATCTAGTTCAAAACCAATTTTTTTATTAATTTTTTAGGCGTGCTTGAATTGGTTCGGGTTAGAGCCAATTCTCAACACAAAATTACAAACCTATACCAAACCGCCGGGTCGATTGGACCCAATCCAGTTTGGGTCAAACCGTTTTTTTACCAGGTTGGTTTCCGGGTTGCCCAACACCAATCGATTTTTTCTACACCTCTAGTTACTTGTATTAACATATTAAATATTTTAATTTTCAGTTATTTTTCATTGAAATGGAAAGTAAATATTTAAAAGGCACATAAATTTTAACAATAAACACAAAACAATAGCAATAAGCACTGCCTCTTTCCTAGCACATGAACACAACCAATGGTGCCAAAATCAAAGAAAGCCCGATCACCATCATGTTTGCACGATCGGCTGAACCTGAACCAGCATCCTTGGTGGGGTTTGAAGTTGATGGTGTAGATGGGCTAGTGGTAGACGGTGGCGATGAATTGCTACCGTCGCTAGGGGTGGTGGTGGTTGGCGTGTTGGAGCTTTGAGATACCACGTTGATCGCGAGTTTCATCCCCGTACTACAGTGACCAAATGATGGGCAAGCAAAATACATTGGCCCTGGTTGTGTTAGTTTAACGGTGGTTGGTCCGCTAGCGTAGGAGTCGATGGCATTACCCGTAGCGCAGTTGTCATAATCGGATTTAGATACAACATCCACACCATGGCTACTACCGTAGTTGAACACTGCCCAACATAAATCATCACAAAGTTATAATTATACTGCCAAAATTTATTATGTTTTTGGTATTAAAAAAAAAACATGTCACATATAGACGAATTAATGTTTTTCATTTAGTTTTTTTTTTTTTTAATGTGGATGATGAATACTCACAAAGTGTGTCCCCGACGTTGAACGTTTTACTAGCAGCCCACGTAGTATAATCTCCGAAATTGGTCCAGCCGTTGCTATCACCGACGATATGTTGCACTGCATACGCTGATCGTGCTGCGACGCCTAAGATCAAAATAAGAAAATATGCAGCAATTGCCATAGTTTGGTTTTTGAATGATGTAGTGAAAGTATTGTTCTTGTGACAAAGTGGTGAAGAACATGTGATTATATAGGCACTTAAACGAAAGAGTAAACTGCCAAAATGGTCTCTAAGGTTTGTTCACTCTTGTCAATTTAGTTCAAAACTCAAACCTTTTGAATCTGGGTCCATGTGGTTTCAATTTTGTTGCTATTTTCATCCAAAATCAAAATCTGGTCAGATTATTCAGTTAATATCCAATTTTTTTTGTCTTTTTCCTCCCTTTTAATGAAGGGTGAAATGGTCTTTTAATGTTTTATTATAACAAATTAAAAAATCTGACCATTTTGCCCTTCATTAAAAGGGAGGGAAAAGACAAAAAAACTGGATGTTAACTGAAAATTTTGACCAGATTTTGTTTTTGGATGATAATGACAACAAAATTGAAACCACAGGGACCCAAATTCAAAAAGTTTGAGTTTTGGACTAAAGTGGCAAAAATGACCAAACCTCGAGGATCATTGATAGTTTACTCTAATCGAAATATTAATCATATAAATTTTCATATATTGTATGTGGTTGATGGAATATTTGACTAATTCATGCATCCTTGCTACTAACTCTTACCTAATGCTTCCAACTCCCTCCCTCGTCCCACAAGTTATTGGCCCAAAAAACCATATATGTAATTTCTACTTTTTTATATATAATTTTGAGTTATATTTATATGGGTTTGTATAATATGTAAAAGGTATTAATTAACTCTAATTCTTAGTTTTTTTGGTGGTGCAATGTATTTAACACATATTAATTAGTTCTAATACAACAGTGTTGTTTTTACATTTGTTTCAACAATGGTCATGCTATAACAAAGCAACGATATAATTAGATACCCTTATTAATAGAAAATGTTGTATGATGCAGAGTCAAAGGAACCCCGAACCGCTCTAGTTTTCACCTACGAATGCTAAAATGTCGAAATGGTCATTGAGTTTAGGTCGATTTTGCCACTTTAGTCCAAAAATGGAACTTTTTGTATCTAGGTCCCTAAGGTTTCATTTTTGTTGTCATTTTCATCCAATTGGCAGACTGGGTTAGAACTTTTTGTTAATTTCTCCCTTTTTTGTCGTTTTTCTCATTTAATTAAATTACATAATGGCATAAAATGATGATTATACCCTTTATTTAAATGAGGAAACCGAAAAAAATGGGAGTAGTTAACGGGAAATTCTAACCCGGGTTACCAATTGGATGAAAATGACAACAAAAATAAAACCTTAGAGACCCAGATACAAAACGTTTCATTTTTGGACTTAAGTAGCAAAAGTGGCCTAAACTCATAAACCATTTTAACATTTTACTCTATCACAAATTAAAGAAGATCTATTTAAGGGGGCCATATAGACAGAGTTTATTTGGATTTTAGTGTAAGGTTTGGGTTGTTATTGCTTAAATATAATCGTTACGAGGTCTAACCGTGCAAAACTAAAAATAGAAAAAAGAAGCGAATTTTCACCTCACTCTTCACCCTCACACATCAACAAAGAGAACACATTTGGTGTGGATCTTACATTTGGTGAACTTTATCTTTTGGGAAGTTAGGGTGTACGGGGCACAAGCGGGGAGGGGGATCGGTGACCCCAGTCCCCGATCGGGAAAACCGCCGCCGTCACCGCGGGTACCCAAATCGGGGAGGGGTTTCGGTATTGTTTCACCGCGATGAAATGCACAAGATTCGAGGAACGGTCCAATTTTTCCAACGGTCAAATTTAAAAAAAAAAATCAATTTAAATTTAAACTAATATAAATAACCAACTTCACTAATTTTTTTACCACACCCACCACTCTCAATCTTTTATACTCTAAAAATCTATCAAATACAACAAAAGCCAAACCGAGCAATGGAGAACCAACCCCGCGAAGCCAAGAAAAAAACTAAGGGACGGGGCTCGCAACCGTCTCGTGGTGGTTCGAGCGGTGCAAGTGCACAACCACAACCCCCTTTCGGATATACTTCACAACCACCCCCGTTTTTTTACCAACAACCTTCACACCCCTCCTTTTACAACACCCAACCACAACCCACTTTCGGCTATTATCAAAATTTGTTATCAATGGATCCACCACAACCCCCTTTCGGATATACTTCACAACCACCCCCGGAAATGTTGCCGTTCATCCTCGCCCGAAAGCGCGACATCGCTAACAAGTACGGGTGGCCGTGCAATTTCTAAAATTTTTATTTTCTAGTTTGAATGTAATTTTTATTTTCTACTTTGAAATGTCTTTTGTTAAATTTTATTTAATTTTTATTAATATTTTTTTAATTTATAAACATGCATAATTACAACAAATAAAAAAACAAAAAAAAATAAAAAGTCACCTAAGAGGGGAGTGCCGCCATCAAATTGGGGTGTGAGGGGAGTTTAAGAGGGGAGTTGACGTGGCATAACCTGATTGGGTGTGCGTAAGAGAGGGGACTCCCCTAAGAGGGGAGTGCCCCTCTCACCCTTATATGACGATAAAGAAAACATCATTTTCAAGTAAATTACGAGTTGGTCTTTTTGGTGGTTGAAAGGGATTTACCTAATCCTATTTCGTATAAAGGGAATTAATCTAATGTTTTTGTTTCAAGTTTATGTGGGGTTTTTTGGTAAATTGAAAATCAAGAAATTACCGGGTTCTAATCTACCTGTTGAATGTGTTTGATAACGCGTGTCGTGTACTTTTATTTTTATCAGAAATAATATAATTCTTGGAAATTATTATCATTCAAACTAAGGGTTGCTTGTAAATTTAATTGATGGTGTTTTTTTTAGACTAGTGGGTGTTGGGACGAGGGATGCCAGGCCATGCTGGCTAACTCACTTCGTGCCAGCGTTGGCCACGGCGTTGCTTCGCTAGCGTGGCTTTGAAGCCTGGCGTTGGGCGGGGGCGGTCTGAGGTGGCTGGCTTGTATTGGCTGGTGGCATATGACTGTTTGGGGTAGTCGTTTCGTTTGCCATACCCGTTAGGATGGCGGTTTTGAAGTAAAAAATCAAATTTAAAAAAAAAATTACAATTTTTTACCTATAAATACCCATCTCAAACTTCGTTTTTTCCACAAATATTTACAAATCTTCTTCAACTAATCCCACACCCTTTTTCAACCAAACCCACATCAAAAAACCGAACATGGTGCATTGGACAGAGGAGGAGGAGATCGCACTTGTGACATCGATCGTCGATGCATAACGTACGCTATAACGCGGTCAAACTGCGTATTGGGGACAAAAGTTCCAACAATACCAACAACACGTTGGGAACGCTTGTCACAATTTAAAGGTCTGCCAACACAAGTGGCGTGAACTCAAACCGAAGCTGGATCGGTTTAAAGTTTATTTCGTCTGTGATCCTGCGGCCGACAATCGAGTGGAGGCACGATGGAAATTCGGAATTTAAGTGGGTTCCCCAACTCTGTAATTTTTTTTTTAGGATTTAGTAACTGCTTTTTTTTAGTTTTTTAGGATTTAATAAGTAGGTTTTTTAAAATTTTTCGGATGTTATGTAACTTTTTTTTTTAAATTAATATAAGTTTGTGTTTTATTATATAAATAAAAACTATATAAAAAAATATAAAAAAACCAACATGGCACCCCAACACCGCCTGGCCACGCCGCTTCCACACCCCACTTTTTTGGGGTGGTCTGGTGGAGCCCCCACACTCGCCACGTGTCGAGCAATGCCCCCAACCCCAACCCAAACCCAAGCCCCCACCCCCATAGTCTTACAATCTTGGGGGCTGTTTGGCAACATCTAAATGGTTAAGTGCTGAACCAGTAAGAGATCTGAACCATTAAGTGTTGAACCAGTAAGAGGTCTGAATCATTATAAGCCAGTATAATGCTTAACCGTTCAGAGGCAAATGTCTGACCATTTCAAATTAGAGGTCTTAATCATTCAGACTTAGGGGCTGTTTGGCAACATCTGAATGGTTAAGTGCTGAACCAGTAAGAGGTCTGAAACATTAAGTGTTGAACCAGTAAGATGTCTGAACCATTAAGAACATGTATAATGTTTAACCGTTCAGTGGCAAATGTCTGACCAATTCAGATTAGAGGTCTTAACCATTCAGACTCTGTAAAAATCTTAACCATTCAGAGGCAAATGTCTTAACCATTCAGACATCTGCTCGTGAAACAAACAGTCTGGACCAGTAAGATGTCTGAACCATTAAGAGCCTCATTAATGCTTAACCATTTAGAGACAAATATCTTAACCATTCAGACATTTGTTTGCGAAACAAACAGTCTGAACCACTAAGTGCTGAACCAGTAAGAGGTCTAAACCATTAAAAATACCATTAAGAACTAAACAAATATCCCCTTAATACTACTCGTTAGTCGTCACCCATCCCACATCTTTAAGTTTGATTTTATAAGTCAACATTAGTTATTGGACATTAGATGTTCATGCAGCATCACACTACTCATTATTCTCTATTTGAACATCCAAGTAAAATTCTATGTTTGGCTGGCGTTATGATCAAGTGGGCATGAGCGGGGTGTGCTGCTCCTTTTGTGAGCTTGGTAACGGGCGTTGGTGCATGGGGTGACGGAAGAGAGTTGCGCGCAACGACTAGTTTTCTTAAAAAATAGTTTTAATTTTAATTTAATCCTAAAAATATCATACAACTTTTATACTAGTTTTAATTTCATCCCTATAAATATCATACAACGTTCAATCCTATAAATACCATTCTTACTCTCAAAATTTTCTTTAATCACTCTTCATTTTTCTTTTATATAATGGAGTTGTCATCATCCTCGTCTGTCATCTTCGAATTCATCTTATTTTCTATTAAATTTGAAGTTGTATAGTGGTTTTTTTTACTTTGTAGTGTTTACAAAAATACTATTACTATTTTGTTTATGTTTTTTTGATAAATAAGTGTTTAAAAATATTTATTTAAAATATATGCATAAAAAAATAAATGACAATAACTAATAAAAAAATTGGCTCACATTCACATAAGCATTTACACACCTTAATAAGTGTGAGGGGTGAATGCACTCCTGCCTACTTGGCTGCATTATTTTTCACATTCACTAACCCATAACTGATTGCCTTATCACCTTTGGTCCTTTCCCTTGTATGGTTTCACTTTAATAATTTATTTTCTGTCTGTTTTTTTTATTGATTTTAGGAAAAACTGTTTATGGGATTTTGTTAGCTATCTACTGTATCATTTGAATTTGTTAGATTTTGTTATTAATTTTTCTATTTAAATGTCATACGGATGATATAGGTACTACACTACTACATCTTCTCTAGCCTTATAATCGGGTCCATTTGAACTGCAACCTGTGTTGATCATTTTATTTGTAATATTGGATCCAAAGGTTTTTACCGCTATTATCGACTTGTTTGAGATTAAGATGAGCTCATACAAAGAGTTTTTATTGAGTTCGAGTGTCGCTGTAAATATGTAATGTTTCAAATTCAAGCTTAGTGATTATATAAACAATAATTTGGTATACATGTTTCGATATTAATGTAATATCCAACCAGTCCAGTCGGTATAATCGATTGTCATGGTCTTATATGTAATTAAGACCCTTTTACATTGAATGATGACTAGTTAAATAAATAAATAATTTAAAAAAAACTGAAATCAAAAGAAAAAGAAAACTGACATGTTGGTGTTGCTTTAGGAATTTCAGCCTTGTAGCTTTTATTTGGACGAACCGTTGTTCAATATATGGATAAGGAAATGGATAAATATAATTTCTTTTTCAAGTTGGAACAAAATGACAAAAACAATGAACCACTTAGAGTGTTATATGTGAATTACATTTTATACCCTTGGTATTCCAAAACATATAAAAATACCCCCAATAGAGTTTGAATTTTCAGTTTGATCATAAAAGTTTAAAATTCATCAAAAGAAAAGGTTGCATTCTAAAAAAAATCAGTTAACACATAACTAGTCATCTTTGTAAAAAGGGTCTTAATTAGGAAAAGGAATATTTTACCTTTCGTTGTTGACTTTACCATTTTACCCTTTAGTTGTTGACTACTTGACTATAGTTGCAAAACATGTTTATATAGTTTGGGGTTGTTTCTGCAAATATCTCCAAAAGTCTGATAAAGTGATAATTCAGATTCAATGGTTTGCAACATGTCTAACAAGATACGAAGATAATAAAAATTAATGCATATGGTTTGCAACTATTGATTAATTTTTTTTTAATTCAAAATAAAACTTAAAAAGTTTTAAAAAAAATGTATCATGTTACTTGCAAAAACTGTAAAGTGATGTGCCATCCCCATATCATTCCTTTCCCAGCTTTGCAATAACATAAAACCGTCAAGTCAGTCAGTCAGTTAGTTAGTTAGTTATCGCACACCCAAATATTTGCATTTATTGACACGAAAAAATAACGGGAAGGAGAAACACTTATCTGAAATTCAATTGCTTTTTCCTGCAGTTTGTTAAACACCACCAGGGATATTTTACAACTTTGACTAAACATATGACCTTGTCATGGGCACATTGATTACTTGATTATTCCTGCAAAAAGTCAATTTTACTATTTAGTATTTACCGATCAACGAATCAACAGGATACAGAAATGCTATGTCGAAAGAAGACCCAAAAGATCACAATGAGATGCAACTGACCCGTGAACTGTCTTAATTAAGCTAAACACGGGATTATATATATAAGTGCGATTTAGGTAACATGATTGAGATATATTAACCATAACAAATTCAGTGTGAGAACACTGCAAAAAGGGTAGAGGCGGAGTATGAATAGCGTAAGTATAAACAGTTGGTCCCCACCGGACCAAATACAAGTTGAAAAGGGTACTTCCCCCTAAATACATAATATACATTCTGCTTTGACATTCATAGTACTTGAACATAGATAGTATACAACCATAAACTTTATTATAGTTACATGTAGTCATTTTCAAACTTTTTATAGCTTATAAATAGACAAGATTCAAAGCAAAATTCCCAAATCTTCAAATTTTTATCTTTGAGAAAAAGAGGAAGAATGGGAATAAAGAGAGAAAAATCAAATAGTTCATTTACTAGTGTCATGGCACTTATCCAAAAATACCAAAACAATATACCTGAACGGTACGTTCTTCCTCCTTTCCAAAGACCAAATCCTAGCCGTGTTGACCAAATTTCTAACAACCACCCGGTCATTGACCTTTCCAAGATGAACCACCCTGCACACAGGTCCCGAATAATCAATGAAGTGCGTACGGCCTGCAACCAACTTGGCTACTTTCAGGTGTGCTTTTAAGAATAAACTATACATACATTGGTATAAAAAGATGATTTATTTGCTTTGTTTATATGCATTTCCAAGCTATATATAATATATGTCTTGAAATTTCACTTCTCATATTACAATTTTAGCTAAAGTAACAAGGCGGGCTAGATTTATATCAGTTTTAACTTTTAATATTAGTCGATAATAACTTTCGACGTAGATATAGTGTGCATGCATACAATTATGTTATATATATTATTTTGCTTAGAGGTAAGGCTGTCTATAACTTTTATTGAGTCGGGGGTCTCACTGGAAGTAGCTTCTCTATTCCTACGGTGTAGAGGTAAGGTTGTCTACATCTTACCCTCCTTAGACCCTACCTTAGCTTTGCTATTGGTGGGATTTACTGAGTATGATGATGCCGATGATATTATTTTGCTTAGATAAAGACAAATGTGTATTTGAAGGTAATAAACCATGGGATTCCTACTTCGGTGATGAAAGACGCCCTAGACGCTGCTGAAGATTTCTTTAATTTGCCAAGTGATGAGAAGACACGTTTTGCTTCGACCGATGTTCATGAGCCTGTAAGATATGGCACTAGCGTGAATCACGGGACGGATAAAGTGTTCTACTGGAGAGACTTCATCAAGCATTATGCTAATCCCATATCAGACTGGATCCATTTATGGCCATCCAATCCTCCAACTTACAAGTAAATAAAAATATCAATTTATATTCGTCTTTCAAGTTTCACCAAACATGACAAAATTTAACTTTGGATTACTAATTTACTATATTTCATACAGAGAGAAAATGGGAAACTATGCAAAGGCGGTGCAGGTGTTACAAAAGCAGTTAATGGAAGTGGTTCTTGAAAGCCTAGGCTTGAATGCGAATTACTTACATGATGACATTGAAGACGGTTCTCAAGTGATGACTGTGAACTGCTACCCATCTTGCCCGAAACCAGATCTTGCACTAGGGATGCCACCTCACACGGATTTTGGTACAATAACCATCCTAAACCAAAGCCATCAAGGACTTGAAATCATGGACCGTGACAAAAAATGGCACCCGGTTCCGTTTATTCAAGGTGCCTTAATAGTTCAGTTGGGAGATCAACTTGAAGTGATTAGCAATGCTAGATACAAGAGTGTCCCACATAGGGCAATTCTCAACATGCAGAGGAAGCGGTTTTCAATTGCGAGTTTACACAGTATGCATATAGAGAAAAAAGTAGGACCTGCACCGGAGCTAGTTGATGAGCAACACCCTGTTGCGTATAGAGAAGGGAGCTTTGGGGGATTTCTTGATTACATTTCTGATAAATCTATATCAAAAGGCAAGTATATTGACACGTTGAAAATTACGTGAAAGATAGTACGTCAGGTATAACATAAACAAGCATCAGAAGAAGTCGGGGCAAAGATCATGTTCAATGCATGTATTACGGTTAAGAAATACAATAATGATTAGAATATATTACAAATCATTTTAATGTCACTGCCTTGTAGACTTATAGTTATGAAAGGCATACTACTAGGCAAAGAATTAGCATCAGTCAATCTTCTAAACGTAATAATTAGTTCAGTGATCAACTTATATTTTAATGATCGATTAGCATATTATCCAATGTCCCCGTGTTTACTTTTGTCACATTCAGTCTTTCTGATTTTCGCTCATAAAATAATCTTTCTTAATAAGAGAAATTGATCATTTTAAAGGCCCATATGAGCCAAAACTGAACCACAAAAGTTGGAACAACAGAAAGTTCCATATGCAGAAAGCAATGTTTAGTTCATACAAGTAACATGCCACCAAATATTCTATAAATATCAATATCTCCTTATAATCGGTTAAAGAGCCGTTAAAAAGCCCCATCCTAGTACTGGTCCAACTCCTATCATTTTACTCGTCAAACTTATTAATTAAATTCTAAGCTACCAATTCCCATCGACTGTATCTTCAATCAGTTTCCTATAACAAACAGTAGTACGATGACATATCACCAAAGGCGTGACTCGCTTATTACAAATTTTGAGCTTTCTTTTCATCTTCTCCAGTAACAATTTATACCCAAACCAAAATCACCTCAATCATCAACAAAAAGCAAAATTTTGTTCTTAATCTATATATCTGAAAGTAGTGTCCTATAGCTTTCGGATGCAATATCTAGGATAATATATTACAACATCATCATCATCATACTCAGTAAATCCCACCAATAGCAAAGCTAAGGTAGGGTCTGAGGAGGGTAGATGTAGACAGTCTTACCTCTACCCGTAGGAATAGAGAGGCTGCTTCCAGTGAGACCCTCGGCTCGATGTATTTGTACAACAATGTATAATTTATTCATAGTTGGAAGGCATACGTAACCCATAAAAGCATGCCTTTATCAACTTTCTTCTTAGAAATGTATTTGCACATTGCTAGGTTCAAAATTCAAATTAACTCATGCAAACCGGAAAGAAAGAAAGAAAAAGAACCAATGCTAGCATAAGTACATATACAAAATGTATTTGCACATTGCTAGGTTAAAAATTAACAAAAGTTTTCTTAACAAACATTAGAAATTTGTGATCAATTTTAAGCGGCTATCATCATCCAAATTAGGGCAGACATTGCAAACAACAAAATGCATATATCATCATATAATAATTGAGATCAAAACACTAATGCGATTCGAATTGAAAACAATGTTGGGATAGAATTAGGATATTATTCAGCATTATCATGAAACTTATTGCATTCCAATGTACAGAAAGCCTGCCTGCCTACCTGGTGCAATCATCTATTGCATGATTGTCTCTCCCATCGTGAAAGCTCCGTATAAACTCCGATTGTAAACAGTTCATAGAGAAACTCATATTCATATTGTATATATCTATTAATTGATGACATCCGGATGAACAGGGATCATATATCTATTAATTGATGACATCCGGATGAACAGGGATCATTTGACTTTGTCTTTTCCTTTTTCTCTTTGTTATAATAGTTTCATATAACTAATCAAACATCTAATTCAATATCTACAAAACCAAATAGCGGCAATGGTGTTTGCCTTCAATTGGGCTAAATGGGCGGTAGGGGAAATAGTGCCTGGCAGTCCGGCATTCCCCTTTTAGCCCAACAAATTTACGATTTTATCCCTCTTTAAATTTACGATTTTGTCATCAGTTCAAAATTATGTTTTTGCCCCCACTTAAAAATAAATTTACGTTTTTACTCCCAACTAAAAATTTCAATTTTGCCCCCGGTTAAAAATTACGACTTTGCCCCGTTTCAATTTACAGTTTTGCCATTAGTTTTTTTCCCCTTATAATTACGATTTTGCCATCAGTTCAAAGTTATGTTTTTACCCCCACTTAAAAATAAATTAACGCTTTTGCTCCCAGCTAAAAATCCAATTTTGCCCTCAGTTCAAAATTACGATTTTGCCCCGTATAAATTTATAGTTTTGCCATTAGTTGTTTTTTTTTCTCACAGCCAAGTTACGATTTTGCCATCAACTTATATTTACATTTTCTCCATCATTTTTGTTTGTTTTCCTGGTGAAACTACAATTTTGACCCCAATGTAAAATTACAGTTATGCCGACAGATTCCTGGCACTCCCCCATTGGTCCATTTAATTTACGATTTTATTCCGGAATTAAAATTATGATTTCGCCATCAGTTGAAAATTACGTTTACCCAATCGTTTTAGTTTTTTTTAGCAAAAGTAGAAAACATTTTTTTAATTGGTTGACTCGATTTAATTTTTTTTTTTCCGTGTCAAGGAGCCGCCTAACACTCGCTCATTAGTCCTGAAAAATTACAGTTTTGCCCTGATCCGAAAAATATCGTTTTATTTTTTATTTCCTAGCAAAATTATAGTAGTGTTTTTTTTATTGATTGATAATTATTCGGCTATCGCCCCGCAACGCGGGCGGAGCATCAACTAGTATGTATTAATTCACAACATGCTAATGAACATTGGTGAATAGTGTTTTGTCTTTTTTTTTTTTTTTTTGCGGCTGCTACAGTAACTTTCTGTTTTAATACAACATGCTAATGAACAGTGGTGAATAGTGTTTTTTTTTTGCGGCTGCTACAGTAACTTTTTGTTTTAATGCAACATGCTAATGAACAGTGGTGAATAGTTTTTTTTCCGGCTGCTACAGTAACTTCCTGTTTTAATTCACAACATGCTAATGAACAGTAGTGAATAGTGTTTTGTCTCTTTTTTTTTTTTTGTTTTAATGCAACATGCTAATGAACAGTGGTGAATAGTTTTTTTTTCCGGCTGCTACAGTAACTTCCTGTTTTAATTCACAACATGCTAATGAACAGTAGTGAATAGTGTTTTGTCTCTTTTTTTTTTTTTTTGCGGCTGCTACAGTAGCTTCCTGTTTTTTTTTAATGCTTATATTTTTGTTTTCATTCTTTCCTTTTAACATAATGGTAATTATTTTGAGTAGATCTTTGCTTCTTTTTTTATTTTTATTTTATTTTATGTTTTTGTGTTTAACTTTCAACATTAACACTTATCTAAAACTTTTGTAAAATATCATTTTTACTTCCTCGAGTTTTACGTGCTTATTTTTACGTTACATGAGTCACTAAGTGTACAAAGTTCGTTTTTTTGTTTTACGCTTTTTCCATGGTTTTGATCGTCATTCAGTTGCTACTTAGCACGGTTTACGCCCCCCGCCCCGCAACGCGGGGGGGCTCAACACTAGTTAACATATTATTTCTGAATGTATAGGAAATGAATTCATATTGGAATTTGAAATTGAATTTTTTTTTTTATAAGAAGATTCTTATATTTCATTCCAATAATTTGGGCAAATTACATAAGAATAGCAGGTAGACGAGCAATAAACTACGTCGCCATCCCTTGAAGTACTTAATAGTTCAGATTGTTTGTTTCGCGAGCAAATGTCTGAATGGTTTAGACATTTGCCTCTGAATGATTAAGCATTATACTGAGTCTGAATGATTAAGACCTCTAATCTGAGTTGGTCAGACATTTGCCTCAACAGTTAAACATTATACTATCTCTTAATGGTTCAGACCTCTTATTGGTTTAGCACTTAATAGTTCAGAGCTCTTACTGGTTCAGCACTTAACCATTTAGAAATTGTCAAACAGCCTCTTAGTTTTCTTTTATTGAGAGAAAACGTTCTAATTTCAGTTCCTTCGATTCACCTATTAAACACATAGTTTGTTAGAATTAATTCTAATTTCAGTTCCATTTCCATCTAATTACGTGAATCAAACGGACTCTAAAAAAGTTTTTTTTAAACAACAAATTTCTTATGTTTCTGTCGATTGTGGGACTTGAATCTAAAACCTTCCGTAATTCCACTTCCATCTAACTATTACCTTCATACGTTAATTTATATGCGTAATTTTGATTTCATTCATGCGTAATTTTTAATTTATGCGTAATCGCTTTGTACGTCACTATACATTAAGTTACCCCCATTTATCAAATATGATTTCTTTCACATGAAAACTATTAGAAGTTTTTATTGTATGTTATATTAGAAGTTTTATTGTATGTTATATATTTTAGTTTTCTTTCTTATAGTATTATTAAAGTATAAAATATTTTTTATGGTTTACTTTTAATTTTTTAGTATTATTATTATTGTTATTATTATATATCCGAAATGTTTTTTAATATCTTATATTTTTATTTTTCATCAACCATTATCTATTAGTGACTTATTTTAGTAGGTTCATGTGACAAATAATTGTTATGAAATATATATTTGATAATATTATTTAGAGTAAACTGCAATTTTACACCCTGTGGTTAGGGGTGATTGGCACCCTTACCCCCCTAAGGAAATAATTGCAATTTTACCCCCCACTGTTTGTTGTTATGTTGCAACCTTACCCCCCGCCCTCAAATTTGTTGACTAATCTGTTGACTATAACTTGAAATGACTATAATGCCCTTTCATAGTACCCCCTGTGTTTTTGTGCACTCTGTGATATTACCCCCTGCCACCACTACCACCGCCATTCACCACCACAATCACCACTGCCACCTCCAGCCACCACCACAACTTAATATCCCTTTCATATATAACACCACCACTACTTTCGTCACCGGAAATCTGCAACTCCGGTCATCTTCTCCAACGACTGCCACCACTGCCACCTCTGCCACCTCCAGCCATCACCACAACCACCACTGTCAGCTCCAGCCAAACCGAAGCTGCTGCTGAGTCAGCTAAAATGACATTATGGCAATACAGTTCATGAGTAAGCACGGAATCAAGAAAAAACAAAGCAGGTGGTGTAGGGCACTTAGTGGTACCAGCTCTAAAGAACGAAGAACTATATCAATTATATCCATTACCAAAACAAATATGAAACTGGTTTGAAGCTGTAAAGAACGAAGAATCATTTTCAAAATCAATATATTTATTAGAATTAAATTAATGACTATACTAATCATATAAAAGTAACTAAATAGAACACAATCTGTTTTAAGTTTGTAACATAACGCATATCAAGTTATTGTAAGATTAAATATATTATGTAACAATATTTAATCTATAGCCATTATAATCATTTACATAATATAGATCAAAATATATAATAACCTATTAAATAATTAGTTGGCAATTGTTGATGGACCATATTACTCTTATTAACTAATTAGGTTTCCTTCGGTGCTAATATAAGGAGAATTAAGTGGAGGTTAAGGGGTTACTCAGTTACACATTAGACACAACCCATTAGCCATAACATCAATAATTCGACCTCCTCTCCTAATCGAATCCCCTATTCGATTTCTAAGTCCCCATCATCAGTCAGCACCCTAAGGAGGAACCAGATCACGATGACAAGCATGTCGAACTCCATTACTGGATTCTCCACTGCACTTTCTGCTGTGACATGTATGTTTTAATGTTTTCCTTCATGTACAAACAGAACTGAACCAACATGTGGTATCAGAGCATATGTTGATTAGTCAGTTCTGTTTTCGTATCCATCAATTCTAGGATAGAAATCTGGAAAACGGAATTTTTGATAACTTAATAAACTAGCAGCAAATTTTCGAGTCATAAAGGACGACTCGAGACCACTGTTTTCGTAAAAGATTAATTATGTATTCACTCGAAATCAAATGGGTTTATGTTTTTACAACCGAAATCTGTTTAGAAGTCTTAAAAGTTTCAGGTTTCGGGTTCCAGAATTTTATTTTTATGTTTAGGGTTCATCGCATGTTCTTAGAAAATTCAAAAATTCTGTTATGATTTGGAATATGATTCGGATTATGAAGTGTTTTTTCCTGTTTTGATCTGATTTTGTCCTCTAAAAATTTTCGAAAACTATTATTAGATAAACAGATTATGATTTTCGAAATATTTGGTAAAAATTAGATCAGCACTGAAATAGGAAACATTATCACATAATCCCTTAGATTTCGAATTTCAGTTATGTTATCACAATAAACAGCTATTAACAGTGGACTCGAGACCATTGGGTTTCGACTCGAGACCAAGATCTCGACTCGAGACCACATGGTCTCGACTCGAAATCATAAGGGCTCTCAAAAGTTTACAACTCGAGACAAAGGTCTCGACTCGAAACCATAACGTGTCAACTCGAGACCACTGAGGATTCGACTAAGGGCTTAAACCTTCACAACTCGAGACAGAGGTCTCGACTCGAGACCATTAGATCTCGACTCGAGACCATTAGTTCATGAATCGAGACCATTAGATCATCACTCGAGACAAAGGTCTCGACTAGAGACAACAAGGCTGTGACTCGAAACCTCTTTATTTTTAAGTTGTTTAATGTGAACTAAAAATTTTGCTATTAAATAAATGGTTTTGTAATTTACTTAGTTAATTAATCAGAATCAGATAATGTTTTGCAAAACCAGAATAGCTTAACTTGAATGAGCTTTTGATGTATCATTTCTGGCCAAAGCTGACTTGACACATCTACTTATCGTTCAAGTATTATGAAAGCTATGTTGTGTGTGCATCATAAGCATGAATGTCTTAATTTCTGGCCAAAGCTGATTTAATGCATTCATAGATGGCATACTCAACAAGTGCATAACTAAAGTGATTGTTTCAATTTCTGGCCAAAGCTGATTTGTTACAACCACTTTGAACATATGCTTAAATGATTACACTTCTGGCCAAAGCTGTTTTGTCTTCGTTTAAGTAGAATTTTTTAGCTAAGTCTATTATTTTGATGTTAGTAATAGACAATATCACAACTCCATAATGTAAAATGGTCATTATTTATGCCTGCCTTAGTTTAACGTGCCCTTAGATCACATTAGGACTTCTTCCTTAGTATCATAACTTGCTCATCTTATTTCCACTATCAGCGCCCAATTGCGGGATTCCACCTTTGACTGGTGATAACTTTGCTGCATGGAAGGATGCTCTCATGCTTACTCTTGGGCTGCTGGACTTTGATTATGCTCTCAGAGAGAATAAGCCAGCGGATCTTACCACTACTAGTACTGCTGCTGAGCAGTTAACTCATGACAAGTGGACTAGATGTAACCGCATGTCTCTCATGTTTATGAAGCAGTCCATAAGCAATGCTATCAGGGGAGCCATTCCTGATTCTGAAGATGCTAAAACCTACTTGGAACATGTGGAGGCTCAGTTCAAGGGGATGTCTAAAGCACACGCTAGTACTCTTATTCTCAAGCTGGTGACAACTAAGTATGATGGGAGGAGCGGCATTCGCGAGCACATCATGATGATGAATGACATGGCCAATAAGCTGAAGGGGCTGGAAATGGAAATCAGTGATGGTTTCCTTGTTCATTTCATCATTACTTCGCTTCCTTCATCCTTTGAAGCATTCAAGATCAATTACAACACTCAGAAGGACAAATGGACGATGAGTGAGCTGGTCGCCATGTGCGTACAGGAGGAAGAGCGTATGAGGATGGATCGCCATACTGATGTTGCCAACTTCACTACCTCCAACTCTAAGAAGAGGAAGAACAATTAACAGAGGAAGGATGCTTCAAAAGTCCAAAGGCCTAATCCTAATCCTAATACAAGTGCACCTTCCAGCTCTAAGAACTCCTTAGGCACTATCCGCTGCAAGTTCTGTAAAAAGACAGGACACATGCAGAAGGAATGCCCTGACTTTAAGGAGTGGCTGGCTAAGAAAGGTAACGATTATTTTATGATACTTGAGTCCTATAATTTATGTGTTCCTGCTAATTCTTGGTGGTTTGATTCTGGTTCTATGGTTCATGTTACCAATTCTACTCAGGGATTCCTTTCAATCCGGAAGCTGGAAAGAAACCAAAGAACGCTTAAGGTTGGGGATGATCGAGAATTAGAAGTGAAGGCCATTGGAACATTACAATTAGTTATGAAAACTGGTTTATGTATTAAACTTTAAGATACCTTATATGTTCCTGAGGTAACTCGGAACCTTGTATCAGGACCAAAGTTAGACATGGACGGTTTTATTGTTTCCCATGGTCATCGCAAACTCTCTATCCTTTATGATTCTGTTCTTTATGGTACTGGTATTCTGGATGGTGGTCTCTATAGATTAGAACTAGAAGATAACTTTTCCAAATCTTTGTTGTCATATAACATTAATGAATCACTCACAAAGATGGAAGAGAAACGAGACTTAGAAACTTCATCCATGTTGTGGCATCAGCGTTTAGGCCACATTTCGAAAGAACGATTAAATCGTCTTGTAAAGGATGAAGTCTTACCTCCTCTCGATTTCTCTGATTTTGGAACATGTGTCAAATGTCTTAAAGGTAAAATGACATTAGCGAATAAGAAAGGTGCCACTAGGAGCTCTAATTTATTAGAACTCATTCACACTGACATTAGTGGTCCCTACCAAATCGCTGGCATAACAGGACATACTTCATTTATCACTTTTATTGATGATTATTCTCGTTACATGTACTTGTATCTTATTAAGGAAAAGTCTGAATCTCTAACAACTTTTAAAGATTATAAGGCTGAAGTTGAAAAGCAATTAGATCGTCAGATTAAAGTTGTGAGATCAGATAGAGGCGGTGAATATTATGGAAGACATACTGATGTGGGTCAAGCTCCTGGTCCATTTTATAAGTTTTGTAATGGCTAGGGGATTGTGAACCAATACACCATGCCTGGTACACCTCAGCAGAACGGTGTCGCTGAAAGAAGAAACCGTACCCTTATGAACATGGTGCGCAGTATGTTAGCCAACACTAATTTACCATTATTCCTCTGGACTGAAGCGTTAAAAGCAGCTATTCATATACTCAATAGAGTTCCTTCTAAGTCTGTCCCTAAAACTCCTTATGAACTTTGGACAGGAAGGAAACCGAGTCTTAAATATATGAAAGTATGGGGCTGCATTGCTGAAGCAAAACTTTACAATCCTTTCCTAAGGAAACTTGACCCTAAAACAGTTACCTGTTTCTTTATCGGGTATCCTGAGAACTCTAAGGGTTATCGTTTCTATTGTCCTTCTCATGTCACCCGTATTGTTGAAACCAAGCGTGCCGCGTTCCTGGAGGATTTCAAGGTCAGTGGGAGCAGTACCAACCCTTACGAAGAATTGCAAGAAGTACAAGACGCGGGGGGAGAGACTCGTCGCTTACCATTACTCCGATTACTCCTCTTGTACCCAATGCAACTACTGTACCTGAAGCTACTGCACCAACTCCAAATTCACCTCTACAATCAGAACCCATTATACCTCATGACGAAGGCACATCAAACGCTCAACACCAAGACAACGCTGAAACCGATAATCCACTCAGGAGGTCATCTAGGCAAAGAAGGCCTACTAATTGGGATGATTATGTTACCTACCTGACTGAAATGGATCCTGGAAAGCTCAATGATCCTATCTCTTACAATGAAGCCATTAGCAGTGATCAGTCTTCTGAATGGAATAAAGCAATGATTGAAGAGCTTGAATCCATGAAGAAAAATGACGTTTGGGATTTGGTAGAATTACCCAACGGAGCCAAACCCGTAGGATGTAAATGAGTATTCAAAACAAAATTGGATCCGAATGGTAACGTTGAACGCTACAAAGCGAGATTGGTTGCAAAGGGCTACACTCAGAAAGAGGGAATTGATTATTAAGAGACGTTTTTACCTGTCTCTCGTAAAGATTCATTAAGGATCGTCATGGCCCTAGTAGCTCATTTTGATTTGGAGTTACATCAGATGGACGTTAAAACCGCTTTCCTTAACGGAGATTTGGACGAAGATGTTTACATGAAACAACCTGAAGGCTTTAAACCTGAAGGTGAGGAGCATCTAGTCTGTAAGCTGAAGAAATCCATTTACGGGTTAAAACAAGCATCACGTCAGTGGTACCTCAAGTTTGATGAAGTCATGAAGAAGCAAGGTTTTATGAAGAATCAAGTGGATCAATGCACCTACCTCAAGATGAGTGGGAGCAACTTTACTATACTTGTCCTTTACGTAGATGATATTCTATTGGAAAGTAATAGTTTAGACATGTTGCATGAGTCGAAGCGGTTACTTTCGCATAACTTCGACATGAAGGATCTCGGAGAGGCTTCTTACGTCATTGGCATCTAAAATTCACCGAGATAGACACAAAGGGATCTTAGGATTGTCCCAAAAGGCTTACATAGATCGAGTCCTTACACGATATAACATGCAACAGTGCAAACCCTCCGTCGCTCCAGTAGTTAAGGGAGATGTGTTCGGTTCATTCCAGTGTCCGACAACAGAGGTTGAGAAGGAGCAAATGAGCCAGATACCTTACGCGTCAGTAGTGGGGAGCTTGATGTATGCTCAAGTCTGTACTCGCCCAGATATCTCTTATATTGCTGGAATGCTAGGCCGTTATCAGACTAATCCTGGCCTAGATCACTGGAAAGCAGCTAAGAAGGTACTTCGATATCTGCAAGGGACGAAAGACTATAAACTAACTTATAGAAGAAGTGATCATTTAGAAGTGGTGGTCTATTCTGATTCTGACTTTGCAAAGTGCAAAGATGACAAGAAATCCACTTCGGGCTATATCTTTATGTTAGCAGGCGGCCCTATCTCATGGAAGAGTCATAAACAACAGTTGACCACAACTTCCACAATGATGGCAGAGTACATTGCTGTTTATAACGCAACCTGTCATGGAATGTTGCTTAGAAATCTGATCACTGGACTCAAAATCGTAAATTCCATTTCTAGACCATTGAAGCTTTACTGTGATAATTCAGCTGCCGTTAGTTTCTCGAACAGTAACAGTTCGACTGGAGCTGGTTTATATCTCGATACAAAATATCTGTTCGTACGGGAACGAGTTGAGGAAAATAATCTTTGTATCGAGTATATTAGTACTAAGGATATGCTTGCGGATCCGATGACTAAAGGTCTCCCTCCTAAGGTTTATGAAGAACATGTTCGTAATATGGGATTTAGTAAAGACCTTATTTGAGCATATTGTACTAGCTTATGTTTTATGTTAATGAAATTTCCTCAGTTTGATTTTGTATGTCTCTTAGAATATGTTCAACCGGTATAATGGCATATTGACAAATAAAGTTACAAATCAAACAAAGGGCTTATGCGTATTTTGATCATAACGATTAGGTTTTAAATTAAGGCTATAGTATGATTAATGGGGGTCCTGAGTCGCATAATGATTCAAGGGCTGTATTTCTCTGCTATAGTACTTGTTTAAGGCTAAAATGAGTGTTAACTCCTGATCAGGCTTATCTAATACTCATAGTAAATGATTACTCGACTAAGTGGGAGAATGTAAGATTAAATATATTATGTAACAATATTTAATCTATAGCCATTATAATCATTTACATAATATAGATCAAAATATATAATAACCTATTAAATAATTAGTTGGTAATTGTTGATGGACCATATTACCCTTATTAACTAATTAGGTTTCCTCCTGGGTGCTTATATAAAGAGAATTAAGTGGAGGTTAAAGGGTTACTCAGTTACACATTAGACACAACCCATTAGCCATAACATCAATAATCCGACCTCCTCTCCTAATCGAATCCCCTATTCGATTTCTAAGTCCCCATCATCAGTCAGCACCCTAAGGAGGAACCAGATCACGATGACAAGCATGTCGAACTCCATTACTGGATTCTCCACTGCACTTTCTGCTGTGACAGGTATGTTTTAATGTTTTCCTTCATGTACAAACAGAACTGAACCAACAGTTATCAACCACAATTTTGAAGTCACAAGTGTTTTCAAGTGTGAATGGTGTGGTTTTGCAACAAAATCAACAGGCAACCCAAAATTGTTGCTCCTCCCAACAAAATTGGAACTGTTACTTGACTATACACAAAGAATAATCCATTTCTCAGATAGTTAAGCAAATCTTAAATTATATATCATATAAAATACCATGCATCACATCACATTTTAAGAGTAAAACCAAGGAATCATCTAGGCTTGAATCGATAATAACAGATTGTAACTTCTAAATAAAACTTTCACCAAAAGATATGCTACAATTTTCATGAGACAGAACTACATTTCACAATTTCAGTGACATTCTAAATATGAATTCTCCTTTCATTTCACAGGAATACAATACATGCTGAGTCGGCTAAAACAGAGCATGTATGTGGGTTTGAGTTTATGAAGAAATTTGTGATTGAATTAAGGGTTTTTGGTGGTGGAATAAAACAGAGCATGTATGTGGGTTTAGAATGATGACCTGCAAATTTATAATACACAGTGTGTACGGTTATTACTAATAACTTTATTTAATTCACCTATATCTTAAAACTAATAAATGAAAATGAGTGGTATGTGAAATGAATACACAATAATCCAATTAATGCCAAATTTTGTTAAAATGATGTGATAACAATAATCCAATTAGGACCGTTTACGAATCCATGTGGTTGAGTTGACTGGTTTGATTCTTTGCTGGCTAAGTATGCAGCGGCTTCTGCGGCCTGTATTGCCATTTTAGCTGACTCAGCAGCAGCTTCGGTTTGGCTGGAGGTGGCAGTGTGGTTGTGGTGGTGGCTGGAGGTGGCAGTGGTGGCCGTCGTTGGAGAAGATGACCGGAGTTGCAGGTTTCCGGTGACGGAAGTAATGGTGGTGTTATATATGAAAGGGATATTAAGTTGTGGTGGTGGCTGGAGGTGGCAGTGATGGTTGTGGTGGTGAATGGCGGTGGCAGTGGTGGCAGGGGGTAATATCACATAGTGCACAAAACACAGAGGGTAATATGAAAGGGCATTATAGTCATTTCAAGTTATAGTCAACAGATTAGTCAACAAATTTGAGGCCGGGGGGTAAGGTTGCAACATAACAGCAAACAGTGGAGGGTAAAATTGCAATTATTTCCTTAGGGGGGTAAGGGTGCCAATCACCCCTAACCACAGGGTGTAAAATTACTGTTTACTCTATTATTTATATTTTGCGTCTTGTGAAGTATATTAGTAAAACTACATAAAATATTATTTATTTATGATAAAATTTTATGTATGTAATGCATATTTTAATTTATAATAGTTGTTATAGAAATAAAAAGAATTATACAATAATTATAATATTATTTATTTATGATAAAAAAAATTATGTATGTAATGTATATTTTAATTTATAATAGTTGTTATATAAATAAAAAATATACAATAATTAGGCCACTGGGGGCGGTCATAAAATAACGCGTGATACATCAAAATAACCCGTGGAACAATGCATTTTCCCACCGCCACCATTAGTTCAACGCGTTATATAATAACGAAAACCCGATTTCGTTATTTTTTTCACGGAGTGATGGTTTTTTTTTTTTGTGAGGGTAATTGTTGGTTGGGGGGGAAATTGTTAGGTGTGGTGGTGAGTGATGACCACCGCCACTAAAAAAGGTTGTGAGTGATGGAAAAATGGTTGCTGACATGGCGGAACATGATTGGATATTGTGAGTGATGGAATTCTATCACTAGTGACCACCCTCACCCCCCTTGTAATAGTAAAACAATAAATGTATTTGGAAATCCTAATTGGTATCTTTTAACAGATTAATGGGTATACCTGATACCCGACGGCGACGGGTATGAGATCGGGTATGTGACACGATTTTACAACCAGATATGAATATTGGATTACCAATACCCAGCCTGAACCCGACTCATTGGCATCCTTACCGAACACCGCAACATGTAATAGATACCGTCTCTGCCACCAATTTTTAACCTGAATCAACCACCATACTATGTATGGGCACCCTTCCCCATACACGTCACAATATGGTTATTGAAAATTGAACCTATCATGGTGATACTTCTTTGCCAGTTTACTTGGGTTAGGTTTTGATAACTTGAGTTATCTCTAATATAAATACGGTTTAATCCTTTGTAATTTTGTGTGGTTTTATATTAAAAAAAAAGTGTGTACCAATACCGAATATACCCGATACGATTTGGTACCGATATCAAATGCTCATCGTGCTTTATTTCTAGCAAATTGAAATCGGTGACTGCAAAGTGAGAATCTGAGAGTAGCATCTATTCTTATTTCTCAACCAAACACTTTATTTCTTGATATATATTCCCATTTCAATTTGCTAGAAAAAAATACCAGATTCTAACATTAAATTCCAACAAGACTACCGTCAAGTCTCAATCTAACAAAATTATGAGCTTCTCGTCAAGTCTCAATCCAACAAACAAAGTTGCATCTAGATAAAGGTTCAAGAACATAAAAAGATCCAAGAAAACACTAAAACTGTCATCCATCTAATTCCAGAACAAAACTGAGTAAAAAAGTATCTCAAGGTAACAATTAATAGTCCCAAAATCTCTAAACCACATGATAATAACAAAAAGAAGAAAAAAAAAACAAGAAAAGAAAAGACCCAACACGCCTCTAAAACAATAAGACTTTCACACATACAAGGGCACACATGGAAAAACAAAAGAAATGTACACTTCTGAGAATACATAGAACTCCATTATTCTAGTATGTTTTTGCCAAGTGTTGAAAAGATGATGACAGGTCAGAAAGGTGAGCTCACTTGCCACCTAAAGTAGGGAAGTGGCTCGGGTCTTCAATTTTTGGGGCTTCAGGCGCATAGCTTGATGAACCACCTTGGTTGTACCGTCCACCACCTCTTGGACCACCACGTCCACGCCCACGCCCACCTGAAGTGTAACTCTTTTCACCAGCAGCAGGTTTCAGGAACTCATTGATGCTAAGAGACTGCAAACACCCAAACAATATTAACATGTGGGCTAAAGGTGATGGTAACTTTGACCCATTTACTTCTGAATGGGTCAAATACGAAAGCCTCCTACATTGTAATTAATATAGTTTCGGTAAAACATAGTTTAACCCATTAATTAGGGCTGCAAACGAACCGAACGAACAAGAACAAGACCTTGTTCATATTCTTTTCTTAATAAAAAAATATGTGTTCACGAGCAGTTCATGAACACTTACCGAACGAGATTTTATGTTCATGTTCGTTTGTTAAGGAAATGAACGTGGTCGTTTGTTAAGGAAATGAACGTGTTCGTTTGTTAATTTTAGCTAACAAACGCAAACGAACGTTCATGAACGCAAACGAACGTTCATGAACACAAACGAGCGCAAACCAATGTTCATGAACCCAAATGAAAACAAACGAACACAAACAAGTGTTCACAGACAGAATATATAATACACTGATACTTATCATATTTTATTTGTCAGAATTTTAAGGTGTTTAAATAAAATACCATGAACATAAATGAACGAGCGCGGCCTCTGTTCATGTCCGTTCATTTAACTAAACGAACGAAATTTCTTATTCATGTTCCTTTATTTATTAAACGAACACAAACAAACTTCCCGCTGAAGGGTTCATGAATAGTTCGTTGAACGTTCAGTTCGTTTGCAGCCCTACCATTAATTATTTAACATGTAGGGATATTACCTTCTTAGCTTTCTCTTCTTTCTCAGCAATCTCTTTACGCTTATCCTTGTCAGTTCCCTACCAAAAAGAATTATATTGGTTAACAAAAACTTATAATGATTGCAAAATGTAGCTTTAAACAAAATAGAAACATTTTTTATTAATATATAAAATTTGTCACCAGTTTAACGAAGATCTCATCACTGCTCTTCTTGTTGGAAAGTTGTTGCATGGATGCAAGCTCTTTGTCGACTTCCACCTTCCTTTCTTCAGTCTTAAGTGCTTCTAGAGCTTTCCTCTTTTCCTCCAGAACCTTCTGATATTCTTCAAGAGTCATCTCCTGAAATAAACGAAATGTAAGCAACAAGCTCAATTTAACTTAAAAATAGTTTATTTGAGCTTTCATTTTATCTTTAACTGATTAAATGGATAAATTTTATGAACCTAGCTCAACCCTCTACATCTCGTTAGTCAAAAGAATTAGATCATCAATGTTAGTAGCAGACTGTTTGTAATTGTAAGTAATACCTTATCCTCAGGCTCCTTCTCCTCAGATTCGTTTGCAACATTCTCCTTTTTCTCATCTTTTGACTCTTCCTCGGTCAACGGCTTGTCAGAATCCACCGTTTTCTCGCCTTCATTCACCACCTCTTCAGTATCACTGTGAAGAAGCATAGTAAAAATTACTAACTCCGAAATAAATAAATTGCAGATAGAAACTTCGACACATTTACCCATGAATGGGTCGCTTTGTGTCATCTAATATCTCCAACATGTCAAACGAATAATTTCTAAAATACAAGTAAGGTGAAAAAGCATACTGAGTAATTTCATCAGCCTGGCTTCCCCAGTTCCCACGACCTGATCCTTCACGCTTGAATTCATTCCTATACATGAGAACTGAGACGATAAGTAATTGAAAGAACCCATGAACAGCAATTTCAACCCAAACATACCAATAATGATAATAGAAAGGAATAAATAAGCTAAACCAAAAAAAGAGGTATCGAATATTTACCCACGGCCTGTGCCACTGCGGCGTTCATAAGGGCGGCGTGGACGCTCACCATCCTCTGCATCTCCATTACTGAATCCGCCGCGACGACCACCACGGAAACCACCACGAGGACCGCCATAACCACCCCCACCTTGTCTCTCATAGCCTTTCCCACCGTCAGACTCCTCAATGGCACCTCGGTTACCGAATGAATTCTCATTGCTGCCTGAGTCTCTATTAAACCCACCAGCACCACGACCCCGGCCATACCCACGACCACCACCACGTCCTCCACGCGAGGCTTCATTCTTGGCCTCTTTCACTGCTCAATAAATTGAAAAGGTTTAATATTTGTTAAATTCAACAAATTAATCTCTATGACTGTCATTAAGTGCAGATTACAATACCTATAGAAAAAAACCTATCGTTTATAACACAAATACAGATTTATTTTTTCTTGAACTTATTGACTTGCACAATAACTCTTCAAGGTATAAACTTACAACAAAAGCATGGTATTTTAAACACAATGTTAATTGATCATAACTTCCAATGTTGAAAACTTAAGCAGACCCTTTTCTTGAGTAACCAAGTATGTACAAAAAACAAGCAATCTTGCAAATAACACCATAAATACAAGTTAATAAGCAACAAACCGCAGCATCTTACAACCTGCCTGTTGCAAACTTATACTTAACAAAGCCTCTTTACATACATAAATTTTCAGTTCAAACATTGCAGATATCAATAATCCAACATTCCACTACACTAAACTTCCTCTATAACAATGGCAAGAAGATTGCTACAACAAACCAATACTACCTAATGTAACAGAATTAAAAGAGATAATAAAAGGATTACAAATTAATAATTAATAATAAACAAATAAATAAAAACTCCAGAACTACTTACCGGCCTGAGCCGGAGGAAGAGGCTTGGAAGGAAGCTTGGCGGCAGGCTTAGCCGGCTGAGCGGCCGTTTTACCGGCAGTCGGAGCGGCTTGAGGTTTCTTGACAGGTGCAGAAACGATCTTCTGGGCAAGCTGTGAAATATCATCGTTATCGTCGTCTCCGAGCAAATCGAAAGGGTTGGCGGTGGCCATTTGTGTGATTTCTTGTGGTGGTAAAGAACCCTTCGATGAAAATTAGTGTTTTGCAAGTGATAAGAAGTTAATTCCAGTTGGAATTTGACATGTTTGATTGAGAAGAAGAGTGAATTTAGTGAGAGAAAGTGGGAGAGAGAGGGTTTGGTGAAACCCTAGCCGCAATGCAGAGTGAGAGAAAAAGATACGAAGGAAGTTTATCTCAAAATCCCCAATTTATTACTGACCAGAGGGAGATGGTGTGGGCTAATTGGCATCATGAGTAGATGTTGCACTTTAGTCCTTCTAAAGTTTATTACTCGTCTTTTAGAGTTATTGGTTGGTCCATGTGTTTCCAAAAATTTCATATTTTGTCCTAGTAGTTTACTAATTACACGCGTGGTCCCAAAAGTTGTAAAAAATGAACTCGGTTGGTCCCCTGACCTAACCTCTGTTAAATTTCTCAGTTAACTATGTGTGAAATGACTATATTATCCTTGAACAATTAAAAGAAATAAAAAAAAATATAAAGAAGATATGGTGTGTGCAATTCAGAGTTATCAAATACATCCATTGATCTTCGTTTACATTTCAGAGTTATTAAATACATCCATTGATCTCCGTTTACATTTCAGAGTTATCAAATACATCATTTGATTTCAATTAGATGTTTCAGTTCAGATTCTGTGAGAACACTTCGAAGAACAGGGGTTACACACTTCAAGCATGTGGTGTGTACACACCATAAAACCCCAAACCAGGGTAAGAGAAGATCATGCCACCAAAGCAAACAGAGGGTCCACCCTATCATCATCATCATCATCATCATCTTTCCTCTCTAAACACCCAATCTAACATTTATAACAACCAGAAAAACGCACCTGCAACTGAACTTGTCGAAGTTGCCGAAGCCTACTACCAGAAAAACGAACCTGCCGGGGCCTACTACCAGAAAAACGAACCTGCCGGAGCAGAATACCAGAAAACGAACCTGAAACTGAACTTGCCGGAGCTGCAGCCTTTGCTGCCAATGATGCAGACAAACCCGTCAGAGCTGCACAACTTTCCTAACCCTGACCCTCCTCTCTCCAGACTTCCCTCATCTTCCACCACCATCGTCGACCAATACTCCCCAAAAATGATGTTACCGAGCTTATCCAGGTCCGTATTTAGTTTCTGATGATTTTATTTTGTGTAATTTTGTTTCTAATTGTTTATGTTATTTAAAAATTGATGTGTGTTATGTGTAATTGATGCATATGTGTTGTTGTTTATTGTGTTGATCGATCGATTTTCAGTGGTTTGAGGAAATGGTGGTGGTGGGTGTTTAGTGGTGGGGATGAGATGGTGGTGGTGGGTAATGGAGTGGGGAAAAAGAAGGGTGGGATGGGGTGGGGCCACTTATTTATATTTGGTTTTTTAACCTTAAGGGGTAATATAGACATTTCATACACACTTAACTGAGATATTTAACTTAGGTTAGCGATAAGGACCACCCGAGTGCAAAAATTACAACTATTAGGACTACGCGTGTAATTAGTGAACCACTGGGACCAAGTCTGCAATTTTCGCAAACCACAGGGACCAACCAAGCATTTAACTCCATCTTTTAAAGACCAAAGTTAATTTCCAAATATATTGTAGATGACTAGTTGTTGTTGTTGATAACTAATAAAATCACGTTATTCGTATTGTTGTTATTTGTATACAATCTACCAAAGTTGTGTATGTTTTATAGTAGGTGTGAAGCAAACTAAGTGGATTGTATCGTCCTTCACTTTATGGATGTCGACGTGGCTCCATCCTAGCATGGAAGGCTCAAGGATGGTGCAACTTCTCATAGCAAATGCTTGCTTCCATGAACAAAGGTCATCATCGTGAGAGAGAAAAGGGATATGTGTGTGTTTCTCATGAAAAGTTGACCTCATGAAGTAGTTTACCAATGTCGAAGGGTTAGTAAAAATATGAGTGAAACTCAGTCCATAAATACCTTATTAGATAGGGTAAGTCGTGTGTCAAACCACGAGGAGTATTGTGGAAAGTGTTAGTGTATGGTTGGTTCCTTAAGAACTATTAAATTACACGGAAGGAAGATGAGTTGGTTTAGAATTGTTTTAGACTAAATTGATAATACATTGTAAAGGTCGTAAACTGTTGGAAGGAAAAGTGATTTCTCAGTGATTCAGATACAAATTGGATTCAAAATCTCAGTTTTAATTGGAAAAACCACATAAGCATGATTATGAGAGTAATTAGTTGATTGTGAGAACAAGGACAATTTACTTTGATTACAAGACAATGAAATGTTCAGCACTTGGTTATCAAATACAAATTACCAAACCAAACCCTTTTCTAATATATCTTAATTACTAGAACTCTCGGGAATTGAAAGAATAAGAACTAGGTAAATAAAGTTTTAGCATTTACAATAAATCAATCAAACAAATAAGCAACACACGTCAATTGCTTAAATCGTGTGTTCTAAATATAGAAAAAAAAAACTAAATCAAATCATCTTCTTACAATAATCCTCCACCGTAAGGAAACCACCAAAGATTAGCCGCTCATACTTGTGATTGAATCTTTAAAGATTGATGTAGATTGCATGATTGATTTCGTTGTTAATGATGGAATAATGATTGGATGGGTTGGATGTCACACCCCAACCGATGGTGGAAACATCGGAGTGAGACGAGGATAGATTGCTCATTACACATAACACTAGAATTTGCGGCAAGTATTTAAATAATGAATTTCATTTTATTACCATAAGAATTCGATTACAACATGGAAAGAAAATACAATTACAATAACTTGAAATGAAAGAATTACATTACAATAAGTATACAAAATTTAAAATGAGTATCTAGGCATCCTACTGTGTTCCACGCATCATCAATATCATCGTTTAACCTGTAACATGTTTAAAAATAATGTGTCAATGCGAAAGCAGCGACGAGTACACAAGGTTTGTATAAATATAGCATAAGTATAAAAGCATTTTCTTGAATCCACATGACAATTTGTAAACAATGTAACTAGCATGCATCGCAATATGTCAAACCCAAGTGTCCACTAGTATTTAGCATCCCTCGCCACAAAAGTGGCAAGACCGTTTAAGAATGAATAAAGACTTAACAAGACCCCGACGGGTGGCGTGCTACTCCTATAGCGCTATATATGTTAAGTTGGGGCTTAGCAAAGTTAATGACATAAAGCATGTATAATCTAGCATTAACCTAAGTAAACAAGTAGCATGTATAAAGGATTGAGAGTATAAAGCATGGTTTAAGTGTGTGGTTGTGAGTTTCGTATATTAACATGTTACAACCCAAAGTATTTTAAAAGTAAAACGGGTCAAGTGTTCTCACAAAATTGCTAAGTCTTCTAATTTTCCAATGTCGACGAGTGTATGAGGTTAGGAGGTTATATGTATTCGGATTGGAGTTCAAGGAGTGATTATATTCGGAATTTAAAGTATAACAAAGTAGATATAGAAGAACTAATCACTTAGACTTAGTACTCGTTCTTGACACTATGAAAACCCATAGGGTTTAGAATGATTTCATGAGTTTAATACCCATTAGAATCGTAACGAGGAACTAAGCACTTAGGTGATGTGACTTAATAACTTGATGAATAACCATTAGATTATCTTCAAGGGTTCGGTTACTATGGAAATTATATATTTTATATAGTCTATTATAAGTTTAGTCCAATAATATTTCAAGTACTAACATAGAAGTCATGCATGAGGTAGGAGGATGAACCTTCCATTTAGGACCTCTTTTGTACCTTCACCAATGCACAAGTTGTCATAAGACAACAAGGATGGTCATGAATGGATTATTACGGAAATGAAATATACTAACTAAGAAGAAAACATCAAGTGATGTGTGGATTGTAAGTAGGATAGCCCAAGCTATCCAAATAATAGCACATACACAAGTTCAAGTCTTGTTCATCACTTGTGGGTTAAATATAACAACTCTCCTAAAACCCTTAAAACACCTTAAAACATCCTAAAATATACCCATATATGAGAAACGGTCCTAAATAACCTTAATATTAATAAAAATCAAATAAAAAAATATGGGCTCTCGCGGACTGCGACCCGGTCCCCCAGGTCTGTTGCGGGGCGCGACCAGGTGACACCAGGCGACACCCCATTTAGCCACGTGTCTAGGTGCGTGTTGAGTCTAGTGGACTGACTCGACCAAGCTAGGCCCTAGCCTAGTGGCCTCGTGGGCTGCGAGGGAGAAGCAAGAAAGGGTCGAGGGGTGCGAGCCACCATCGACCAGACCTATAAATTGAGGTCTCGACCTCATTTCTTCACCGTTCATTTCTCTTTTCTCTCTCAATTCTCTAGTAGGTGAAACACTGGCGTATTATACCCATAAAAAGCGAAGCTCTGCCTCGTTGTAAGTATTATAACCCCCGATCACGTATTTGTTACCCTACCCGATTGATCTAGGGCTCCGTAACGCATGTCAAGGCTCTGCCTGACTCAGTTCGTTGGAGTTCTGTCTCGGTATTAGGGCTAATGTGAATTGGGTTATCTTACTAACACGTGTGCATTGTTTAATTTTAATAGATAATAACCAGGAGAATCACCAGGAAGCTATAAATTATTAAGTTAACAATGTGAGTACATTCTCCTTTTCTCACCGTTTGTGAGTCCATTCTCTTTGTAAACCCTTTTTGTGACTCATTATTTCAAATATTTTACAAAACCCTAAAATACTTACAGTGATTAAGTTTTTGTAATTCTACAATTATCATCAGTATGTGGGGTTTTGTATACATTACTTGACACTCGTTACTATTGCGAATTGTAGCATGACCACAAGCACGGGGGACAAAGGTTGCCCAGTAGCAATGTTGTATTGAATAATTGAATAGTTATGAACGTTGTAAATCTTGATACTGTAAAGTTATAAAAGCTTGTTTTGATTAAACTAAGATGCACTCGCCAGTATTTCTTGCTGATAAAACCTTTTTAAAAACGCGTTTCAGGTAACTTAATGTGAAGCTGATAGAAGCCAGCTGGAGAGCACTGAAGGCTTAAAGAAGTGGCTATAAAAGTTACCTAAATAAAAAGGAGTTTATGTTTTCAATAATTAGGGTTTATCCCTAAAAATGTATTGTCAATGAAACTTGGGTTTTATCCCATTTATTATTTATAATAGTTTGGTGTTTAAACTCTGATAAATAGTTCCTAACTATGGTCTTGATGTTTAAATTTTGCTACCAAATTAATAAACATTGATACCATCTGACTGGTTCGTGACTCCCGCTCCCAGGGTAGGGGTCGGGGCTGCGATAGAAGGTGGTATCAGAGCTACAGCCACTGGTTTAAGCCATTTAGGTGTTCTACCAAAATTTTTACCAATTGTGTTTGGAAATAACTTATGTGATTTTGTGTAAATATGTATTTTATTATTTTGTGTTATTTGACAATTTGTTAATTTATAGTATGAGTGAGCAAGGTACATCCGATGCTTACCATCAATTAGCTAGTTTCCCAAAGAGTGAAGGAACCTCATCTCAGCCAACCCCCTCGGGGTACTCTACTGATACTGAGGAAGAAATCTTTATCTTTAAGGCTCAATCTGAGGAACCATTCCCTCAGAAAAATAGGGGATGGTTTAGTAGGGGAGCGCATGAGAGTAGAAATAGGATGAAGAAATTACACCAACAGAGAGCTTTAGCAAAAGCAAGTAGGGAAGTGATTGCCCAAACCCAGGAAGCAGTTAATAGGCCATTGTGGGAAGAGGAACTTGATAGGCAGTTATAAGATTTTCATATGTTAGCAACTACCGCAGCAGACCCTAATCTAAACCAAATAGCTGAACAACAACCGTTACCATTATTCCCCAACCAACAAATTGAGTTAGAGCCAAACCAGGAGAACCAATTCCCAATCCCAACATGACCCCAATGAGATTCCTAGAATCCCAGCACCAGTCCCTTTAGAGTATGATCTATGGTGGGATGACAATAGGTCATATCAAGAGTTATATCCTCAGGGAGAACCATTACCCACACCAAATCCCATAGCACAGTATACCGACCTTAACCCTTTAGACCCGTTTTGGAATGACGACAGGTATATTCAGAGTGTGTTAAACAACCCATACCCATACGGAGAACCCATACCTCGATACCCTGATCCAATGCCAGCCCCACTATCACCCATGAGTGAAGAAAATGTGCAGGAAATCCACTCATATGGCGAAAAGTTAGTGGAAGAAGGAAATAGGATCCACCAGATAGGAGAGAAACTCGTCTCGAAGTATGACGAGCGGGAAATGCAGTTTTAAGACAAGCCAGCACAGTATATAATATATATGTGTGTGTGTGTGTGTGTAATGTTGTACTTGATAAAATAAACATCAAAATCATCAACTAGATTAGATAAACTAAAATACCTATCGATGCATAACTATTAGTGTGTTTAATTTTCAGTAGTAATTTGTAATCGATGCATATAGATATATATATAAAAAGAGTAAAGTCGCAATGTTTGACGTTTTTGATCATTCTGTTTGCGTGATTGTTTGTATTAAATTTCATTATGTGATATTAATACCTGATAAATGTTTATAATTCAGATGGACAACGAAGTAAATTGGGAAAACCAGAATAATGATAATAATGGAAACCAAGTGAATAACAGTGCCATCGAACACATAGTAGCACAAGGAATTATAGATGCTATGCCATATATTATCAAGACTGTTAAAGAAGCAGAAAATAATAAATCTATAACTGGAAGTAAACGGGCACCTACTGAACCATGTCACAGTGTGAACGAAAATCATGAACCACTTATCTATGCTCCAATCCCAAAAAGAAGAAGAACCATGTCATATGGTTGTTCTTATAAAGAATTCCTGGCCTGCAAGCCAATAGAATTCTCAGGCAATGAAGGAGCCATTGCAGCCTTACGTTGGATAGAGAAAACAGAAGCGGTCATAAAAATAAGTAAATGTGCAGATGAAGATAAGATTATATTCGCTTCTAATCTTTTTAAGAATGTAGCCCTATAGTGGTGGAATACCATTCTCCAGTCTAGAGGAAGTGATAGAGTTTATAATATGGAATGGACTAACTTTAAAGAGATAGTCGAAAGGAAATTATGTCCTCCTTAAGAAAAGGAACAAATTGCCAATAAGTTCTTAAATCTTAAAATGACTTAAAATGACTGTTATAGACTGCAAGGGTTACACTACCATATTCTTTGAATATGCTAGGATAGTACCAACCTTAGCCTCATCATAACCAGTATTAATCTCACGTCACATTTGGGGATTGATTAGTGAAATCAGACACTTAGTCAAGGTAGCTAGACCACAAACCATAGAAGAAGCAGTAGAACTGGCCAACACCCTGACTAATGAATTGGTACGCACACAAGAGGAAAACCAGAGAAAGAACCTAACTCAAAAGCTTACCCAAGAATTTCGCTATGGTAATTCCAACCGTGGGAAAGATACAGGTTCTTCCTCTGCACCTTACTGCAAGTCTTGTAAAAATAAGCATTACGGAAAATGTGCAAGGTATTGTAATTTCTACAAGAAACCCGGGGATAAGGAAGGAGAATGTTGAATGAAAGCTAGTAATAGGCCATGCTTCAATTGTGGAGAAGCTGGTCATATCAAACCGAACTGTCCGAAACTAGCTCTAGCAACAACCAACAAAGCTACGGCAACTGAAGGACCTAAGAAGAATGCCAGAGCATTCTTTTTGACAGCCGAAGAAGCCAAGATGATTCTAGATGTGATTGCCGGGATGTTTTTAGTTAACGATATTTTTGCCAAAGTATTATTTGACTCTGGTGCAAACCAAAGTTTTATCAATACTTCTTTCTACAAACTTCTCGACCAACCATTAACCAAACTTCAACAAGACTGTCTGGTAGAGACGACAAATGGAGATTCCATTAAAATAAGCGAAATCTTGCAGGGACCAAGAATAGAAATTCTAAACCATAATTTTTCTGCTAACCTTTACCCAATGAATCTAGCAGGATTTAATGTCGTGTTAGGAATGGATTGGTTGGTAGCCAATCATGCCAGTATTTTATGTGATTAAAAAGCAGTGAAAGTAAGTATACCAAAGGGTGAAAAGATCACAATTAAAGGAGATAAGCCAACCAGGTCAACAAAATTCATCTCTGTGATGAAAGTTGCAAGTTATACAAGGAAAGGATGAATAGTGTATATGATTTTCATAATCATTAACACCAAAGGAAAAGAACTAAAAGATATTCCCATAGTATCTAAATTCTCAGAAGTTTTTCTAGAAGAGTTACCTGGATTACCGCCAGATCGAGAGGTTGAATTTAGGATTCACCTCATACCAGGAACGATTGCCAAAGCACCATACCGATTAGCACCAACAGAAATGCAGGAACTGAAGAAACAGTTGGACGAACTACTCGGAAAAGGTTTCATACAACCTAGTTCATCACCGTGGGGAGCACAGGTACTGTTTTTCAAGAAGAAGGATGGGTCAATGCGTATGTGCATTGATCACCGGGAATTGAACAAGGTTACGATTAAAAATCAGTACCTACTACCGATAATCGATGACCTGTTAGATCAACTTCAAGGAGCTCGATTCTTTTCTAAGATCGATTTACATTCAGGATATCATCAATTGAAGGTACAGGAAGAGGACATTCCAAAAACTGCTTTCAGAACAAGGTATGTTCATTATGAATTTACAGTCATGCCATTTGGTTTAACCAATGCCCAGCTGCATTTATGGACATGATGAACATGATATGTAAGCCATACCTGGATAAATTCATAATTGTCTTTTTAGATGATATTCTAATTTACTCTAAGAGTAAAGAGAATCATGCAGAGCATTTGCATACACTTCTGACATTATTGAGAAAGGAAAAGCTTTATGCTAAATTCTTAAAATGTGAATTCTGGTTACAAGAAGTGCAATTCCTTGGACATCTGGTTAATCATGAAAGAATTCATGTGGATCCCACAAAGATCGAGGCGATTACCAAATGGAAAGTCCCTGAATCGCCAACAGAAGTAAGGAGTTTTCTTGGACTGGCAGGTTATTATAGACGTTTTATTCAAGATTTTTCTAGAATAGCCATTCCATTAACCAAACTGATCTGCAAATCAGTTAAGTTTGAATGAGGACCAAAACAGGAGGAAGCCTTTAGGATTTTGAAGCAAAGATTAACCAACGCACCCATACTCGCGTTACCAGAAGGAACTGAAGACTTAGTAATCTATTGTGACGCGTCTAAGTTAGGTTATGGATGTGTGTTGATGCAACGTCAAAAGGTTATAGCTTATGCCTCTAGATAACTTAAGAAACATGAAGAGAATTACACAACCCATGATCTAGATTTAGGAGCCATAGTTTTTACCCTTAAGATTTGGAGACACTATCTTTACGGTAGCAAGTTTGTTGTCTTCACAGATCATAAGAGTTTAAGATATGTTTTTGGACAAAAGGAATTAAATATGAGACAACGACGTTGGATGGAAATTCTTAGTGATTATGATTGTGATATCCAGTATCATGCAGGAAAAGCTAATGTAGTAGCTGATGCATTAAGTCGAAAGTATCATGAAAAGCCAAAACGAGTACGTTCTCTCAGATTAAATATGCAGATAGATTTAAATGAACAAATTAGAGAGGCACATGAAACAGCAATCAAGGACGACGCTGAAGGTTTAAAAGGAATGATTAAAGAGTTAGAAAAAGGAATTTGGAAGTTCCATAAGAAAAGAATGTGGATACCTAAACAAGGAAACCTACGCCACCGAATTTTAGAAAAAGCCCATAAGTCTAAGTATACGATACATACTGGTAGTGATAAGATGTATCAAGATTTAAGGAAGAATTTTTGGTGGATAGGAATGAAAAAGGATATAGCAACCTATGTTGCTAAATGTCTAACATGTTCACAGGTTAAAGCAGAACATCAGAAACCCTCAGGGTTATTGCAGCAATTAGAAATGCTAATATGGAAATGGGAATTGATAATAATGGATTTTGTTACCAAATTACCCATGACACGAAAAGGTAATGATACAATCTGGGTGATTGTCGACAGATTAACCAAATCTGCTCATTTCTTACCTATGAAGGAAACGTTCAGTATGGAACAGTTAGCCAAGTTATATGTAAATGAAATAGTTTCATTACATGGAATTCCTTTAACTATTGTGCCTGATAGAGATAGCCGTTTTACATCTCATTTTTTGACAAGTTTCTAAAAAGCAATGGGAACCAGGTTAAATCTAAGCACAACTTATCATCCTCAAACCGACAGACAAAGCGAAAGGACAATTCAGACGATGGAAGATATGCTTAGAGCCTGTGTAATTGATTTCAGAGGAAATTGGGACGACCATTTACCATTAATAGAATTTTCCTATAATAACAACTATCATACCAGCATCAATGCTGCACCATTTGAAACACTTTATGGACGAAAGTGCCGAACTCCAGTCTGTTGGACATAAATTGGAGAAAAACAACTATCTGGGCCAGAGATAGTGCAAGAAACAACTGACAAGATTATTCAAGTCAAGGAAAGACTAAAAGCAGCACGAGATCGTCAAAAGAGCTATGCAAATAAAAGAAGAAAACCATTGGAATTTCAAGTTGGAGATAAGGTATTGTTAAAAGTTTCTCCATGGAAAGGAGTAGTTAGATTCGTTAAAAGAGGAAAGCTAAGCCCCAGGTATGTTGGACCTTTTGAGATAATAAAAAGAATAGGACCAGTAGCTTATCAGCTACAACTGCCAGAGGAAATGGCAGGAATACATGATGTGTTTCATGTATGTAACCTCAAGAAGTGGTTAGCAGACGAATCATTAGTGATACCTCTTCAAGACATATAGGTAAATGAGAAGCTTAAGTTTGTAGAGAAACCACTACAGATTGAAGATAGAAAGATCAAAAATCTCAAACATAAGAGATTAGTCCTGGTCAAAGTGAAATGGGATTCCAAGAGAGGACCAGAATACACTTGGGAGCTCGAGTCAGAAATGCAACGGAAATATCCACACCTGTTCCAGTAGATCTCGAGGACGAGATTTAAATCAAGGTGTGGAGAATATAACAACCCTTCTAAAACCCTTAAAACACCCTAAAACGTCCTAAAATATACCCGTATATGAGAAACGGTCCTAAATAACCTTAATATTAATAAAAATCAAATAAAAGAAATATATAGGCTCTCGCGGGCCGTGACCAGGCCCCCCAGGTCTGTCGCGGGGCGCGGCCAGGTGACACCAGGCGACACCCCATTTAGCCACGTGTCTAGGTGCGTGTTGAGTCTAGTGTACTGACTCGACCAAGCTAGGCCCTAGCAAAGTGGCCTCGCGGGCCGCGAGGGAGAAGCAAGAAAGGGTCGTGGGGCGTGATCCGCCATCGACCAAACCTATAAATTGAGGTCTCAGCCTCATTTCTTCACCGTTCATTTCTCTTTTCTCTCTCAATTCTTTAGTAGGTAAAACACTCGGGTATTATACCCCTAAAAAGCGAAGCTCTACCTCGTTGTAAGAATTATAACCCCCGATCACGTATTTGTTACCCTACCCGATTGATCTAGGGCTCCGTAACGCATGTTAAGGCTCTGCCTGACTCAGTTCGTTGGAGTTCTGTCTCGGTAGTATGGCTAATGTGAATTGGGTTATCTTTCTAACACGTGTGCATTGTTTAATTTTAGTAGATAATAACCAGGAGAATCACCAGGAAGCTATAATATTATCTAAGTTAACAATGTAAGTACATTCTCCTTTTCTCAGCTTTTGTGAGTCCTGTAAACCCTTTTTGTGAATCATTGTTTCAAATATTTTACAAAACCCTAAAATACTTACAGTGATTAAGTTTTTGTAATTCTACAATTATCATCAGTATGTGGGGTTTTGTATACATTACTTGACACTCGTTACTATTGCGAATAGTAGCATGACTGTAAGCACGAGGGACAAAGGTTGCCCAGTAGCAATGTTGTATTGAATAATTAAATAGATATGAACATTGTAAATCTTGATATTGTAAAGTTATAAAAGCTTGTTTTGATTAAACTGGGATGCACTCGCCAATATTTCTTGCTGATAAAACCTTTTTAAAAACGCGTTTCAGGTAACTTAATGTGAAGCTAATAGAAGCCAGCTGGAGAGCACTGAAGGCTTAAAGAAGTGGCTATAAAAGTTACCTAAATAAAAAGGAGTTTATGTTTTCAATAATTAGGGTTTATCCCAAAAAATGTATTGTCAATGAAACTTGGGTTTTATCCCACTTATTATTTATAAAAATTTGGTGTTTAAACTCTGATAAATATTTCCTAACTGCGGTCCTGGTGTGCTTAAATTATGCTACCAAATTAATAAACACCGATACCATCTGACTGGCACGTGACTCCCGCTCCCGGGGTAGGGGTCGGGGACGGCGATATTAAAGCCCTTTTAAAACAGAAAGTTTAGAGGGTTAATACCTCTAGATTTGTGTGTTACAACCTTGTTTTTAAGCACACATAATCATAGTATTGATTAGTGGCATAAGGACATAGGAATGTATGAAGAAATCATAAGTTTAAGTATGTTTAACAAAGTTTTTGTATAAAACAGAAAGTTTCTTGCACTTTTAACCTTATTATGGTGATGTTCCATCCTTGGTTTTCCATGGAAAACCTGTGGAAACATACCTTAGGTCGTTCCAAGTGCTAAGAAGCAAGAAGAAATGAAAAAGTTGGAAGATGAGTGAGTTTATGCTCACTTTTGCAGCTTGATATGATTCTGATTTGCTACTGTTTTCTCAGCTGAATTTAGGGTATTTGAGAGTGGAAATGGAGTGTTTGGAAAGTGGAAAAAGTGTGGGAAAAGGTTGGGTTTTATAGGGAGTGATTAGGGTTGGTTAGTTGGTCATTAAATGGAAGAAACACATCAAAACAAGCACAAATTCGGCCAATAAACGAAGTTGTTCAACAATTCTGCGGTTCCGGGCGCCTGGCGAGGAGCGAGAGAGATGTGGCTGGGGGTCGCGGCCCGCGAGCAAGGGTAGATGGTGGATTTTGTTTGATAATTGACACTTTTGGCCCCTATAGTTTCATATATTAGGGTTTTAATGTATTTTAAGTACAAAAGACAAAGGGTAGGTGTATGCAATGTAATTAAAGCATAAAGTAGGTATAAAATGAGTATGAATAAATATGTTTGTCGAGAAATAGTATCGTATACGCATGAATTGAGTATGTACATATTCGTAAGTTTAACGTGTTTTGCAAGAATTACTAGGAAGGTATTAAACGTTTAACGAATCAAGACGTATAAGTGTAATGAATACATAAGGTCTAATTTGGGATAAGACAATGGGTTTTATTATGATTAAAGTTTCGGTTTTTGAAACGATAAAACGAAATACGATTTAAAGAGAAACAAGCTCCCAAAAATAGATTTACAAGACAAGCTTTCTAATTTAGGAAAGTTACGAAAAGCAGGGCATTACAGTCTCTCCTCCTTTAGGAAATTTCATCCCGAAATTTATTCAAGAAGAAGACTTTAAAAGCATTTAGGAAACGACTCTCTAATATCAAGACTTGGAAGTTTGGAAAATGCTTTGAAAAGTATGAAATTTGAGAAATGAAAATATAGGTTTGTAAAGTGTTCATTTGATTAAAATGAGTTGAGTCATTAAGCATAAGTAAAACGTGCATGTGTGTATAGACGTGCGAGTTTAAACAGGTTTGAATATCTCAATGAAGAGGTATTTAAAATATGATACCTAACGGTGCATATTTCGGTGTACAGTGGGATAAGGAAAGTCCCATTGGTTTTAAAGGGCGTTAATGATTCCCAGTTTCATAGAAAGATTTGCTTACCGGTGAGAAACGAAAAGGTTAGGCATTTTAAATAAAACGGTTTTGGAGGTAACGGCCGATTAAGTATGTTTGCGCATAAATGAAGAATGGAAAAATAGCTTTTAAAAGTAAGAAAGTAGATTCGAACGTGTAAACAGTTTTGATCGTAAACGAGGTTTGTACATAAGACAAAAATAACGGAGGTACGAGGGCGAATGATGGATCTAGTAAACGAACACGAGTATAAGAATGGCACGTGTATTGGACAAACGCAAATGTTGTGTTAAGGATGAGGTCTCGTCGTGGATAATCGGATATCGAGCATTTAGCAATGCATTTGTGAGTTGTTAAAGTTTGTATTATAGGTCCAAATATGGTCTGCAAAACACCGAATTTCTCATGGCACGTTTTACGAAAGTTTGGTAACATGGTGAAAATACTTATATATAGGAAGTACCAGTGGCGTATCCAACATGTTTTAACCATGTTACGTCCATTTCGTTATTCGGTGTCATGTTACGTTCTGGGTCTTACCATACACAGTAGTACACTCGATGATTCTCATGCGCCTATCCTTATAATCCCCTGTGCACCCGCGATTATACTGATGGTCGCATGATCCGAATAGCTTGTACTAGTTGTGTATGAATCATGGTTTACATAAATTTTGAAAATAAGAATGTGTACGTATAAGAATGTAAGCATGTTTATGTTCAAATAAGTATGAGACCTATGTGAGCGAACCCCTCGGGTCATGCTCACGTATAGGTACGAAGGTATGAATTTTGAGTATGAATAACAGTATGCATATGAATATAAGTAGTAGCATGAGTATGAATATGTATATAAGTATGAACACAAAACGTATGAGTATGAACAAGAAAATGTATATAAGTATGAATATACGTAGGTATAAGTAATGACGATTGCATGTATGGTATGAATTGAATACAACGAATTTAAGCATGTAAAATGATCAAAAAGTTTTGAGCAGGTGAAACAAATGGTGTGTGTGAGTTCGTCGTGACACATCGTGTACGACGATACGCATGTATAATGGTTTAAACATAATGTTGAGTTTATCTAATCAAATAGATTTGAGTTTGACTTGGAATGTAGAATCTAGTTTGTGAATATAAAAGAATATAAAGTACTTATTGGTTATGCGTGACGTATTTTGTAAAGAACGGAAATGCTACTCTTGTTTTGAAGAATTTAAGTAAGTCGAAAATGGTCGGTCCTATGAAGTTTCCTTGCCCACGTGTTTTGAAATTGAAATGACGTATTGAGCGGTGTATGAAAAGGTTTTTTTTTTTAAAATAGTAAGTTTGCATCAATTTGAAGGATTTTGCATTATAATAGGAAATTTGAAATTTGAAGGTTCTCGTGAAATCGTTGATTCTTAAGAAGAAATTTTGCATAAAGAACTTAGTGATCATTGACAGTATTTTAGCAAAATGATTTATTGACCTTGAAAAGGGTTTTAGTAAAACAATCTTATAATATCTATAAGATCTTATAGGCATGTGAGGAAAGTTGGTTTGATTTCCGACTGAGAATGAAGGTCCTTAGTATAATGACATAACGTGAACGTGGTTTAGCGATTACGTGAAACATGAAATTTGTGGGCAAGATACTCATTAGACCGATTAAGTTAATGGGTAGCATTTCGTCAAATTTTGGAAATCGGGAAATAAACGTTTATGGTATGACTAAGTATCTTGTGTATGTAATTTATGTGAAACAGATTATGGGATAAGAAATACGTTTGATAAAACAATAAATTTTGAAATTTGCATAAATAGGGATTTTGACAAGTGATAAACGATTTAGGTATAAAACTTGATTGTGTTTGTATAATAAGGTCTCTTGAAGGGGAATTCTGGTAACGATCACCTAGGTAAGGGAATCACCCCTAACCCGTTGGTGAGGTCGTTTTAAGAAAAGAAGGAGTGGAGTTAATCGTCAAGGTAAGGAAATTACTCCTATCTCAATGATAGGTCTCTGTTTTGGGGTTATAAGAAATGTAAATCTAATTGGGTGACGTTTTTTAAATCATGCATGTGTATAACGCATAAGTGTATGAAAAGGTTTAGTATGATATGTGTGTAAGGAAATAATCTCGAAAATAATTTGAATTTGAAACGAGAGGATTGCATCATATAAGATTGAAAATAGTAAAATGGGGGTTTGATTAAAACTTGGATTGTTCCAAAATGGAACTTTGAATAAACCAAAGTGGTCGAAAATTCTTTTGAATTTGAGAAACATGCTTTGGCCTAATAGGTGGAACACTCTCGCCGAAATTTCGGTTAACGGTGTTCACCCTTCCAGTTACTAGAATTTGCGGGAAGTATTTAGATAACGAATTTCATTTTATTACTATAAGAATTCGATTACAACATGGAAAGAAAATACAATTGCAACAACTTGAAATGAAAGAATTACATTACAATAAGTATACAAAATTTAAAATGAGTATTTAGGCATCCTACTATGTTCCATGCATCATCAATATCATTGTTTAACATGTAACATGTTTAAAAATAAAGTGTCAATGCGAAAGCATTGGCGAGTACACAAGGTTTGTATAAATATAGTATAAGTATAAAAGCATTTTCTCGAATCCACATGACAATTTGTAAACAAGGTAACTAGCGTACATCACAATATGTCAAACCCAAGTGTCCACTAGTATTTAGCATCCCTCGCCACAAAAGTGGCTAGACCGTTTAAGAATAAATAAAGACTTAACAAGACCCCGATGGGCGGTGTGCTACTCCTATAGCGCTATATATGTTAAGTTGGGGCTTAGCAAAGTTAATGACATAAAGCATGTATAATCTAGCATGAACCTAAGTAAACAAGTAGCATGTATAAAGGATTGAGAGTATAAAGCATGGTTTAAGTGTGTGGTTGTGAGTTTCGTATATTAACATGTTACAACCCAAAGTGTTTTAAAAGTAAAACGGGTCAAGTGTACTCACAAAATTGCTAAGTCTTCCGATTTTCCAATGTCGACGAGTGTATGAGGTTAGGAGGTTGAATGTATTCGGATTGGAGTTCAAGGAGTGATTATATTCAGAATTTAAAGTATAACAAAGTAGATATAGAAGAACTAATCACTTAGACTTAGTACTCGTTCTTGACACTATGAAAACCCATAGGGTTTAGAATGATTTCATGAGTTTAATACCCACTAAAATCGTAACGAGGAATTAAGCACTTAGGTGATCTGATTTAATAACTTGATGAATAACCATTAGATTATCTTCAAAGGTTCGGTTACTATGGATATTATATATTTTATATAATCTATTATACGTTTAGTCCAATAATATTTCAAGTACTAACATAGAAGTCATGCATGAGGCAGGAGGATGAACCTTCCATTTAGGACCTCTTTTGTACATTCACCAATGCACAAGTTGTCATAAGACAACAAGGATGGTCATGAATAGATTATTACGGAAATGAAATATACTAACTAAGAAGAAAACAACATGTGATGCGTGGATTGTAAGTAGGATAGCCAAAGCTATCCAAATAATCACACATACACAAGTTCAAGTCTTGTTTATCACTTGTGGGTTAAAGCCCTTTTAAAACAGAAAGTTTAGAGGGTTAATACCTCTGGATTTGTATGTTACAACCTTGTTTTTAAGCACACATAATCATAGTCTTGATTAGTGGCATAAGGACATAGGAATGTATGAAGTAATCATAAGTTTAAGTATGTTTAACAAAGTTTTTGTACAAAACATAAAGTTTCTTGCACTTTTAACCTTATTATGGTGATGTTCCATCCTTGGTTCTCCATGGAAAACCTGTGGAAACATACCTAAGGTCGTTCCAAGTGCTAAGAAGAAATGAAAAAGATGGAAGATGAGTGAGTTTATGGTCACTTTTGCAACTTGATATGATTCTGATTTGCTACTGTTTTCTTAGCTGAATTTAGGGTGTTTGAGAGTGAAAATGGAGTGTTTGCAAAGTGAAAAAAGTGTGGGAAAAGTTTGGGTTTTATAGGGAGTGATTAGGGTTGGTTAGTTGGTCATTAAATGGAAGAAACACATCAAAACAAGCACAAATTCGGCCAATAAACGAAGCTGTTCAACAATTCTGCGGTTCCGGGCGCCTGGCGAGGAGCGAGAGAGATATGGCTGGGGGTCGAGGCTCGCGAGCCAGGGTAGCTGGTGGATTTTGTTTGATAATTGACACTTTTTATGACAACCCTCAAAATCCTATGTATTCCGTACAATTATTATTGATAATTAAAGTGTTTGACGACTGTGTGGAATTACTTAACTGCTTTCTGATATCTGTGATGTGCTTACATGTGCTTGTCAACATACTAGTAGTATGCAGAAAGGTCACTAAATAGTCCATTATAATTTCCTAAGTGTTAGAAATTAAAAACGTTACAAAAATATATACATAGGACACGTTACGAATTAATTAAGCACTTTAACGGAACAACACCGAACCGAATAACCGGACATTACCCGGAACACAAAAATATTGTTAAACACATCGTTTATATTTTTCTGAGCTAGTTAGGGTCCCCGAACACCCTAACACCCGTTATAATACACTACACACTAATAACTAGTTTCAATCTCTAACTAAACTAACTAACCTCTTAACTATCTAGTTAGAACCCAACTAGACCTACCCCCCCCCCATTACGGTTACATGTGGGGGGACACACCTCTAATTTCTTGATTTTTTTTATTGAGCTTTGTCTAATATCTTGAAAGCATATTACATGATGGTCCATAGTGATTAGTTGGTCTATAAGTAAGTTCATTAGTCCACCATTCTCTCTCATCCTACACTTCATCAACAAACACTTTCACTCCCTCCTACACCCTCACGGCAGCCACCTTCAACCACCATCTCGCCACCATCAACCTCCATTCCAACCATTTCGTGCATACTCAAAGGTGTAAGGTGTCCTACAAACAAGCTCGGTGCACTCGGAAACTCAAAGACCTCTCTAGATTGCTTTTATCCACCACTTTTACGCCTTTGATCTTCCCTAGCCTCGAGCTAGTAGTAAGTGACTCTAAACATCTTCTTGATCTATTCTAAAGTGGTTAATAAGAGTTTCGTCGGTTGAAAATCACTAACATATAAGATCACCAACTAAAAGTCTACTAAAGTGATGAACAAGGTGGTTAATGGATGAATATTAGTGTAAAGCATTAGATCTTGTGTGATTATGATTATTGGTTGATTATCTGATGTGTTTCTGGATTATATGGATGTTTGATGTTGTTACGATCACTAAACATAATTAACGGGATTAACCGAACACAAACTAGTAAGCTAGAGACTAAAAACATCAATCTGTCCATACTTTACAGCCAACTTCAGTTGGCTGTAAACAGGTCTTAAACTCAACGAAAAACCGATATTTTGAATCTAAAATATGTTATTATGAAATACGGTTCTAGTGGTACCGGAATCATAATTTTTGGACTTCGTTTACTATTTTTAAAGTGTTAATTTGTAACAGCAACTTAAGCTGAATTTTGACAGCAATAAATGGGTGTCATACTTTCAGTCATAACCTGAGTTTTGTGATGAATCGGACCATGAAATTTGTAAAGTAGATGAAAACCGATGCATTTGTAATTACCCCACTGGAATTTCGTAAATCGGACACTCGATGAATTTTTAATAAATTGTTCCGTGGACTGTGGTCAGAAATATACAAATCTGAGTTCAGTACGAAATATGAATTTTTATAAAATATTGGTAATGAACCGGACCCCAATATTTTTACACAATAAAATATGGAACGTTTAAGACATCCTGTAAAAATTTGGGAATTTTTGGAATAATTTAACCATTTTATTAAAATGTACGAAAACAGCCGGTATTGAATATAAATGCTGAAATGACATAAGTTGTGACTCGCGTGTCTAAATGTCGAGTATGCTATCTGTGAATGATCTAACGTGTTATATGTGTTACGTGCAATATCGTATGTTTGTTTATGAGTGGGGAATGGATGGGAAGTTTATATGGGCATAAATCGTTAAAGTGTGTACCTGTTATGTGGTAGAAGTAATGTGCAAATAAACCATACGTAGGATACGTGTTATGCATGAGAAACTGATTGTTATCCGTACCTTATTAGGACGTGATTGACCAACCTTGACTGTTAGCTATATTTGAGAATCTAACCGAGCAAACCGAGGTGAGTTCACACTTTTCTACAAAGCATGGTAAATTCCCGGTGGGAATGGGAATGGGAATGGGTACAGGAATAGGGATTCCTCGTCCTTTGAGACGTGTTCAGGAATGTAAATTCCTCGTCCTGTTGGGACGTGTTAGACTTACTGGACTAGAACTCTATCAGCGAAGTCCCTCCCCTTTGGTATCGACTTAATCGCCGAGGCTATGGCGAGCGGGTCATTAGTTAATAGCGCTATTAGGTTTAACAAACCGCACACCGTGCCAGTTGGACGGGTGTGTACTAATGGACTAAGGCACGTCGGTGGTGATAGAACACCGACGCTAGGGCACAATTGATTTTTGTTAGTAGTCGATATGATAAACGAGTCTGGTAGTTTAAAATACTGGGGCAGCTCCCCACGGCCAAAGTGCCGGGCTGGATAGCCAGGGAAGGTGGACATGGGATGGTTAACTAATAAACGTTTTCGAACTATGGGGTAACCCCCACGGCTGGACGGCCGAATGAGATTAAACTATGTTTTTGGAAACAACACTAAAATGGACAACCAACCGTGAACTCACTCAACTTTGTTGTTGACTCGTTATTACATGCTTTGCAGGTCGTTAGATGCTATGGAGCTTGCATATGGAGGTGGTCGTTGTGGGATGCGAACTGATATGTCCCGTACTTAATGAATAAACTTCATGAACTTATTAAACCTACGTTTTGGACTTTAAACTTATGAACTTTGAACTTATATTTTATGCTTTCGCTGTTAACCTAAAATTGGTTTACTTCCTTTTGGTCACCAATCGTATTGTGTTTGGTTTTATTTACTTAATTATGTTGTTCAATATGATTGGTGGCTCGATCTTGGTCACGTCACGCCTCCAAGCGGTGGTACTCCGCATGGTGGATTTTGGGGGTGTGACAGATTGGTATCAGAGCCATTGGTTATAGTGAACTTAGTTTTTAAAAAGGGAAAAGTTTTTGATAAAAACTAGACTATAACCAGTACAATGCTCAACGATCCACAACGACGCTTCGCTCCACGTGCAAGACTCGACACCATAAGTGGTATGATTTATGTTATATTGTCGGTTAGGTAGTTCTCACTGTGCATTAGATAATGTGGTAGTTGCTATTTGAACCTTGTGTGCTTACTCTCTATTGTCGTCCCACACTTACGCACTTTCGCGACACTTTTCTCACCTACGTTGCTTCATTATGAAGATCATGAGCGGACGCGGAGGACATATCAACCTCACTCAAGCCCAGTTGACGGCTTTGATCAACGAACGAGTCGCTGAGGCACTCTCAGCTAATCCTGCAGGAGGTATAACCTGCTATATCAACTCACCCTAGGACGTTTAGAACCTACATTCACAAACCAGCCCTCGTGCTTAACCTTGTCTTTTATTCTCGCGCAACAGGCCAACATGCTCAACCTCCTGTGTGCACGTTCAAGACGTTCATGGACTGCCGACCTACCACTTTCAGTGGCACCGAAGGAGCAGTGGGCCTTCTTCACTGGTTTGAAAAGCTCGAGTCAGTTTTCGAGATGTGCGAATGCCCCGAAGACCGTAGGGTGAAATACGCTACCGGAACACTTGAAGGGGTAGCGCTCACATGGTGGAACGCTCAGGTTCAGCTGCTGGGGTTGGTTGCTGCTAATGCCACCCCATGGAACGGTTTCAAGGAACTGATCAAGGAAGAGTACTGCAGTCGGGATGACATCCGCAAACTGGAGGTGGAATTTTTCAATCTAAAGATGACGGGGTCTGAGATTGAGGCGTATACCAAGAGGTCGAATGAACTGGCCATCCTGTGCCCTACGATGGTGGACCCTCCCATCAAACGTATTGAGCTTTACCTCAAGGGCCTTGTACCCGAGATTCAGAGTCACGTGACTTCGGCTAACCAGGGTACCATTCAGCAAATCATTAAGTTAGCCCATCGTCTCACCGATCAAGCTGTGGAACAAAACAAACTGCCCAAGCGTATTGGTGCTGCTACTGCTGACGCACCCAATGATAACAAGCGAAAATGGGATGGGAATTCAGGCAAAGGTTCTACTTCAGCTCAGTCCCAGCAGCGAAAGACAGATGAGTACAGGAGCCCCAGTCAGCAGTCTTCTGGAAATCAAGGTCAGGGTGGATACAAAGGAAATCACCCCAAATGTAATCGCTGTAACTTGCACCACAGTGGGCCATGTGGTAAAGGCAACTGTCATCGATGCAACAAGCCTGGTCACATGGCAAGGGACTGCAGGAGTCAGCATCCGGCAAATCAGAACCGGCAGCAACAGCAAGCCCCACCCAATCAACGCCAGCAGCGGCAACAACAAGGTAACAACAAAGGGTGCTTTCAATGTGGTGCTGAGGGCCATTTCAAGAAAGACTGCCCCCAGCTAAATCAGAACCAGAACAACAACAATCAGGGGAATGGAAACGGCAATGGAGGAAACCACAATGGTAATGGGGCAAGAGGTCGTGCTTTCGTGATTGGTCAGGGTGATGCAAGGAACGATCCCAACGTTGTGATGGGTAAGTTTCTTCTGGACGACTTCTTTGTTACTGTTTTATTCGATTCAGGTGCCGATACTAGTTATGTGTCCGTAAAAGTTAGCCAAATGCTTAAGAGCACTCCAACACTCCTGAACACCAAACACACGGTAGAACTAGCTAACGGTAAAAGTCTTGAAGCCACACACATAGTTAAAGGTTGTAACCTCGTCTTAGCTGGTCAGACTTTCTCTATCGATCTTATTCCTATCACACTGGGTAGTTTCGACGTTGTTATTGGGATGGATTGGCTATCTCATCATCAAGCGGAGATTGTTTGCAAGGAGAAAATCGTCCGCATTCCTCGTTCTAGTGAAGAACCTCTCATGATTCGTGGTGACAAGAGTGGTGCTGTCGAAGGCATCATCTCTTTCCTTAAGGCCCAGAAGTGTTTGCGAAAGGGCCACACTGCCATTTTAGCACTCGTTACTGACACATCAACGGAAGAGAAGAGAATTGAAGATATCCCTATTGTGCGCGATTTTCCCGAGGTATTTCCTGAGGAATTACCTGGTCTTCCGCCTCATCGCCAAGTTGAGTTTCAAATCGAGCTAGCTCCTGGAGCAGCGCCAGTAGCTCGAGCACCATATCGTCTAGCTCCATCAGAACTCGAAGAACTGTCCACACAACTACAAGAACTCTTGGAAAAGGGTTTTATATGTCCTAGCTCTTCGCCCTGGGGAGCTCCAGTACTGTTCTTGAAGAAGAAAGATGGTACTTTCAGAATGTGTATTGACTATCGCGAGCTTAACAAGGTGACTGTGAAGAATCATTATCCTCTTCCACGTATTGACGACTTGTTCGACCAGTTGCAAGGGTCGAGCTATTACTCCAAGATTGACTTGAGATCGGGATACCATCAGTTGAGGGTCCGAGATGAGGACGTCTCCAAAACAGCATTCAGAACTCGTTACGGCCATTACGAGTTTCTGGTTATGCCATTCGGGCTGACGAATGCACCAACGGTCTTTATGGATCTCATGAACCGAGTGTGCAAGCCTTACCTGGATAAGTTCGTTATTGTGTTCATCGACGATATCCTGATCTATTCCAAGAGTCAGGAGGAACACGAGCAGCATCTATAACTTATGCTGGAACTTCTTCGAAAAGAGCAGTTGTATGCCAAGTTTTCGAAATGTGACTTCTGGCTCCACGAAGTCCACTTTCTAGGCCATGTGGTAAACAAGGATGGGATTCATGTTGATCCATCCAAGGTTGACTCAATTAAGAACTGGCCTGCACCCCGCACACCAACAGAAATCCGCCAATTCTTGGGTTTGGCAGGATATTACAGAAGGTTTATCAAAGACTTCTCCAAGATTGCGCAACCTCTCACTTCGCTGACTCAGAAGGGTGTCATCTATCGTTGGGGTCATGCACAAGAGTCCGCATTTCAACATCTAAAGGATAGACTTTGTAGCGCGCCTATCCTCTCATTGCCCGAAGGCACCGATGATTTCGTGGTTTATTGCGACGCTTCCATCCAAGGACTGGGTTGCGTATTGATGCAACGTGACAAGGTCATTGCCTACGCATCGCGCCAACTTAAAGTTCACGAAAGAAACTACACTACTCACGATCTGGAGCTGGGAGCAGTTGTATTTGCGCTTAAGATATGGAGACATTACCTGTACGGTACCAAGTGCACCATTTACACCGATCACAGGAGTCTCGAGCATATCTTCAAGCAAAAGGAGTTAAACATGCGTCAACGCCGATGGGTTGAGCTCTTGAACAATTATGAATGCGCAATCAAGTATCCTCCGGGTAAAGCCAATGTTGTGGCCGACGCCCTCAGTCGAAAGGATACCATACCTAGGCGTGTACGTGCTTTACAGCTTACCATCCAATCCAACCTTCCCGCTCAAATTCGAGATGCCCAGGTCAAAGCATTGAAAGCAGAGAACATCAGGGCTGAGTCCCTACGAGGATCGAGACAACGGCTAGAACAAAAGGAAGACGGCGCCTACTATGTAACAGGGCGTATTTGGGTTCCACTCTATGGAAACTTACGCGAGCTTGTGATGGATGAAGCACATAAGTCTCGTTATTCAGTACATCCTGGTTCGGATAAGATGTACCACGACTTAAAGACCACATACTGGTGGCCTGGCATGAGAGCCCACATAGCAACCTACGTCAGCAAGTGCTTGACTTGTGCGAGAGTCAAGTCTGAATATCAGAAACCATCAGACCTACTTCAACAACCGGAGATCCCGAAATGGAAATGGGAACAAATTTCCATGGATTTCGTTACCGGCCTGCCCAGATCTCAACGCGGAAACGATACCATTTGGGTGATCGTAGATCGATTAACCAAGTCTGCACATTTTCTGGCTATCAAAGAAACGGATAAGTTTTCTACTCTTGCAGACATTTACCTAAAGGAAGTGGTATCAAGGCACGGAGTGCCAACGTCTATTATATCTGATCGTGACGCACGTTTTACTTCTGAACTGTGGCAAGCAATGCACAAGTCCTTTGGCTCACGTTTAGATATGAGCACCGCTTATCACCCGCAGACGGATGGGCAATGTGAACGTACCATCCAAACCCTTGAAGACATGCTTAGGGCATGTGTAATCGATTTTGGTAATGGCTGGGAAAGGCACCTCCCGCTAGTGGAGTTTTCGTACAACAACAGCTACCACACCAGCATCCAAGCCGCTCCGTTTGAGGCATTGTACGGACGCAAATGCCGATCACCTCTCTGTTGGGCAGAAGTTGGTGACAGCCAAATCACTGGCCCAGAACTTGTGGTAGATACCACCGAGAAAATTGCTCAGATACGACAGCGAATGGCGGCAGCTCGTGACCGTCAGAAAAGCTATGCTGATAAGGGAAGAAAACCACTCGAGCTCCAGGTTGGGGATCGAGTGCTAGTCAAAGTCTCACCTTGGAAAGGTGTAGTCCGCTTTGGCAAACGAGGCAAACTCAATCCGCGTTATGTCGGACCATTCGAAGTCATTGAGAAAATTGGCAAAGTCGCCTACAGGTTGGATCTACCTGAAAAACTCAGCGGAGTTCACAACGTATTCCACGTGTCAAATCTGAAGAAGTGTCTGTCAGACGAGACCCTCATAGTTCCTCTCAAGGAACTCACAATCGACGACCAGCTGCGATTCGTTGAGGAACCAATAGAGATTACTGATCGAGATATTAAGATTCTCAAGCACACAAGAATACCTCTCGTTCGAGTTCGTTGGAATGCTCGTCGTGGCCCAGAGTATACCTGGGAACGAGAAGACCAAATGAAACTCAAGCATCCCCAACTGTTTAAGAAAAACGTAACCACTACTGAGGCTGAAGCTACTGCAGAATTTCGGGACGAAATTCCAAATCAACGGGGGGATGATGTGACACCCCAGGAAAATCAGGAAAACAACGCAACTTAACTAGCTTCCTCAGTAACCACGTGCTAAATTTCGGGACGAAATTCTCTTAACAGGGGAAGAATGTGACAACCCTCAAAATCCTATGTATTCCGTACAATTTATTATTGATAATTAAAGTGTTTGACGACTGTGTGGAATTACTTAACTGCTTTCTGATATCTGTGATGTGCTTACATGTGCTTGTCAACATACTAGTAGTATGCAGAAAGGTCACTAAATAGTCCATTATAATTTCCTAAGTGTTAGAAATTAAAAACGTTACAAAAATATATACATAGGACACGTTACGAATTAATTAAGCACTTTAACGGAACAACACCGAACCGAATAACCGGACATTACCCGGAACACAAAAATATTGTTAAACACATCGTTTATATTTTTCTGAGCTAGTTAGGGTCCCCGAACACCCTAACACCCGTTATAATACACTACACACTAATAACTAGTTTCAATCTCTAACTAAACTAACTAACCTCTTAACTATCTAGTTAGAACCCAACTAGACCTACCCCCCCCCCCATTACGGTTACATGTGGGGGGACACACCTCTAATTTCTTGATTTTTTTTATTGAGCTTTGTCTAATATCTTGAAAGCATATTACATGATGGTCCATAGTGATTAGTTGGTCTATAAGTAAGTTCATTAGTCCACCATTCTCTCTCATCCTACACTTCATCAACAAACACTTTCACTCCCTCCTACACCCTCACGGCAGCCACCTTCAACCACCATCTCGCCACCATCAACCTCCATTCCAACCATTTCGTGCATACTCAAAGGTGTAAGGTGTCCTACAAACAAGCTCGGTGCACTCGGAAACTCAAAGACCTCTCTAGATTGCTTTTATCCACCACTTTTACGCCTTTGATCTTCCCTAGCCTCGAGCTAGTAGTAAGTGACTCTAAACATCTTCTTGATCTATTCTAAAGTGGTTAATAAGAGTTTCGTCGGTTGAAAATCACTAACATATAAGATCACCAACTAAAAGTCTACTAAAGTGATGAACAAGGTGGTTAATGGATGAATATTAGTGTAAAGCATTAGATCTTGTGTGATTATGATTATTGGTTGATTATCTGATGTGTTTCTGGATTATATGGATGTTTGATGTTGTTACGATCACTAAACATAATTAACGGGATTAACCGAACACAAACTAGTAAGCTAGAGACTAAAAACATCAATCTGTCCATACTTTACAGCCAACTTCAGTTGGCTGTAAACAGGTCTTAAACTCAACGAAAAACCGATATTTTGAATCTAAAATATGTTATTATGAAATACGGTTCTAGTGGTACCGGAATCATAATTTTTGGACTTCGTTTACTATTTTTAAAGTGTTAATTTGTAACAGCAACTTAAGCTGAATTTTGACAGCAATAAATGGGTGTCATACTTTCAGTCATAACCTGAGTTTTGTGATGAATCGGACCATGAAATTTGTAAAGTAGATGAAAACCGATGCATTTGTAATTACCCCACTGGAATTTCGTAAATCGGACACTCGATGAATTTTTAATAAATTGTTCCGTGGACTGTGGTCAGAAATATACAAATCTGAGTTCAGTACGAAATATGAATTTTTATAAAATATTGGTAATGAACCGGACCCCAATATTTTTACACAATAAAATATGGAACGTTTAAGACATCCTGTAAAAATTTGGGAATTTTTGGAATAATTTAACCATTTTATTAAAATGTACGAAAACAGCCGGTATTGAATATAAATGCTGAAATGACATAAGTTGTGACTCGCGTGTCTAAATGTCGAGTATGCTATCTGTGAATGATCTAACGTGTTATATGTGTTACGTGCAATATCGTATGTTTGTTTATGAGTGGGGAATGGATGGGAAGTTTATATGGGCATAAATCGTTAAAGTGTGTACCTGTTATGTGGTAGAAGTAATGTGCAAATAAACCATACGTAGGATACGTGTTATGCATGAGAAACTGATTGTTATCCGTACCTTATTAGGACGTGATTGACCAACCTTGACTGTTAGCTATATTTGAGAATCTAACCGAGCAAACCGAGGTGAGTTCACACTTTTCTACAAAGCATGGTAAATTCCCGGTGGGAATGGGAATGGGTACAGGAATAGGGATTCCTCGTCCTTTGAGACGTGTTTAGGAATGTAAATTCCTCGTCCTGTTGGGACGTGTTAGACTTACTGGACTAGAACTCTATCAGCGAAGTCCCTCCCTTTTTGTATCGACTTAATCGCCGAGGCTATGGCGAGCGGGTCATTAGTTAATAGCGCTATTAGGTTTAACAAACCGCACACCGTGCCAGTTGGACGGGTGTGTACTAATGGACTAAGGCACGTCGGTGGTGATAGAACACCGACGCTAGGGCACAATTGATTTTTGTTAGTAGTCGATATGATAAACGAGTCTGGTAGTTTAAAATACTGGGGCAGCTCCCCACGGCCAAAGTGCCGGGCTGGATAGCCAGGGAAGGTGGACATGGGATGGTTAACTAATAAACGTTTTCGAACTATGGGGTAACCCCCACGGCTGGACGGCCGAATGAGATTAAACTATGTTTTTGGAAACAACACTAAAATGGACAACCAACCGTGAACTCACTCAACTTTGTTGTTGACTCGTTATTACATGCTTTGCAGGTCGTTAGATGCTATGGAGCTTGCATATGGAGGTGGTCGTTGTGGGATGCGAACTGATATGTCCCGTACTTAATGAATAAACTTCATGAACTTATTAAACCTACGTTTTGGACTTTAAACTTATGAACTTTGAACTTATATTTTATGCTTCCGCTGTTAACCTAAAATCGGTTTACTTCCTTTTGGTCACCAATCGTATTGTGTTTGGTTTTATTTACTTAATTATGTTGTTCAATATGATTGGTGGCTCGATCCTGGTCACGTCACGCCTCCAAGCGGTGGTACTCCGCATGGTGGATTTTGGGGGTGTGACACTTTTGGCCCCTATAGTTTCATATATTAGGGTTTTAATGTATTTTAAGTACAAAAGACAAAGGGTAGGGGTATGTAATTGAATTAAAGCATAAAGTAAGTATAAAATGAGTATGAATAAGTATGTTTGTCGAGAAATAGTATCGTATACGCAAGAATTGAGTATGTACGACCAATATCCGTAAGTTTAACGTGTTTTGCGAGAATTACTAGGAAGGTATTAAACGTATAACGAATCAAGACGTATAAGTGTAACGAATACATAAGGTCTAATTTGGGATAAGACAATGGGTTTTATTACGATTAAAGTATCGGTTTTTGAAACGATAAAATGAAATACGATTTAAAGAGGAACAAGCTCCCAAAAATAGATTTACAAGACAAGCTTTCTAATTTAGGAAAGTTACGAAAAGCAGGGCGTTACATTGGAATCTATAAAAAGCTTCGATCTATGCTCCCAATATTGCTCACGAAGCCTCCAAGTCGAGTAGGAATGAAAATACATCTCTAGAAACCCTAAAAATCACGTTTTAACAAAATTTATGTATCTACCACTGTAGGCAACATTAGGACCATAGCCTACGGTGGTACTATGCTGTGAAAACTTATATCTGAGTTCACTGTAAGCTATGTTGGGATTGTAGCTTACGGTCTTGGCGTTTTGTCCTAGTTAGGAGTGAAACCATCGTAGCTTACGACTGGGTTGTAGGCTATGACCTCAACTTATTTCTAACTTTTTGTTTCTTTGTATCTCGAGCATTACAACTCCCAGTTTCTTTAACTACACCTCCAATTTGCATGTTTAACCTACAAAGACACATCTTCTCGTAGTTAAACTATCCCAAGTAAATAAACACACAAAACCCACAAGATTTCACGTTTGAACCCTATAAATCAATTACAATTCACAACCCACCCATCAATAGTATCTATTTTTTTTAAAGGAAAATTTCATTAAAACAAAACCAACCTCAAACCGAGGGGCCAAAGAAAAACAAAAAAAAAACATTACATAATTACACATTTACACCCGTCCTGTCAAGAAATGTCCTGTCACAACCCCCGTCCCCTAACTACCCGGGAACGGGCGGCTGCGGCCAGTTTCAGTGGTATCGGTGTTTATCAGTTTGGCAGTGGAAATTTACATCAGGACCGTAGTTATGAAATATTTTATCAGAGTAAAATACCACACTTTTATAATATTAAACACATGAGAAAATCTCAAGTTTCAAATACACACATTTTCATAGGGATAAACCCTATTTTATTTAAATAAAAGATCTCTTTATTTAGGTAACTTTTATAGCTACTATTCCAAGCCTTCAGTGCTGTCCAGCTGGCTTCTACTTGGCTTTCACATTTTGTTACCTGAAACGTGTTTAAAAACATTTTTGTCAGTGAGAAATACTGGTGAGTGAATCCCAGTTTAATCAAGACAGGTAAAACCATTTTACAGTATTGAGGGCGGTCGCGCAATTACATTTGTTTCCATCTACTTTAATTACCACCCACGGTACTGTCAACCCGACTTGTGGTCATGTTACTACTCACAGTGTAGTAACTAATTTTGTATACAAAACCCCAACGTACCGACGATAATGGTAGAATACAAATACTCAATCACTGCTTAATCATAATGTAAAACAATTGAGGTTTTGTAAAAACAATTTGCAAAAAGTTTTACAAAAAGGAGATTATTCACATTGTTGTCTTAGGGTTTTCCTTTAGGATTTCCTGGTGATTATCTATTATTTACACAATGCACACGTGTTAGTATAATAATCCAATATTTACATTAGTAATACCCTCCCCGAGACAGAATTCCAACGACTACGTCGGGCAGAACCTCGACAGCCGTTACGGAACCTTAGATCAATCGGGCAGCATATCTAATACATAACCGGGGGTTAAAATACTTACAACGAGGCAGAACTTCGTTATTTAGGGGGTATTATGCCCGAGTATAGTGTATACTATTCAGAATTGAGAGAGAAAGTTTGTGTGTGAGCGATCGGAATGAACAGCCGATGCTCCCAATTTATAGGGGTTGATCATGACTTCCTCGCGGCCCGCGTAAGCCGAAGGCTTAACCTTCGCGGCCCGCGACATAGGGGAAGTAGGGCCTAGCTATGACCAGTCAGCAGTATAGGTTCGACACACAACCTGACACGTGGCAGCACCGGGTGCGCCTGGTGACTAGCTGTCGCTCCCCGCGTAAGATCCTTAGGGGGTCTTCGCGGCCCGCGAGCGACACTGAATTCTTGTTTTTAATTTATTTTTAATTATATAAGGTATTTTGGGCTTGGTTTTCGTATACGGGGTGCATTTTAAGACGTATATGGACATTCTAAATATATTAGGGGTGTTGGAAATATTTTAGGAGGGTTGTTATATGTCCTTAAACTTAGTCCTAGTTTTGAACCATAAGAAGCCCATCGCTTTTATCTCGCTCATAATGTCTCCAATTTTTGCCTCTACATTTTCAAATCTAGCTTTGTTTCTAGCCTTCCAAATGCACCAACATCTGATCCTCATGATCCCTTTAAAAGCCTCCTTCTTATCGCCTCTTAACCCCACATATTCATGCATATTTATGATATCTTTAAAATCGAAGAAGAACATATTCTGAATTTTGCACCACTTACTGATTTGTTCCAAATTACCGACGCCACATAACAAGCTGAAAAGATATGAGCCACCGAGTCATCCCCATTTCTACATAAAGCGCAACTAGCATCCTGAATATCCAAGTTTCTTTTTTTCAACGCTTCCACCGTCGCTATTTTGTTCATAGCCGTCCTCCAAATGAAAATATTACATTTCTCCGGTAGCCATTTGCACGTCTCCGGGATATCGATGTTACCTTGATTTATGTCTTCGTTTAATAACCGTTTCACCGCTCCCACACTGAATTCTTTTTCATCCGCTCCTATCCATTCCCAAACGTTGCGATTTTCCCCAAGTCTGAAGTCGTGCAACATGCTACAAAGCTCGATCAAGTCATCTACTTCTGCTCCCGCAGATAAGTTTCTGTTCCAAGCCCAAACATAACCAGATCCAACGACCAACCCAACATTATTGTTGTTAATTCTGTCTGACACCTTGCATCTTTTTTCGCTCTCAAGTTTGAAGAGCTCCGGGAATTTATTTTTCGCTCTCAACCTTGCATCATTAGTATCCATTGTGAATGTTTTTATGAAGTTAGGATTAGTTAGTTAATCGATTGATATGTAGTGATTAAAATTGATTAATTAGTATGTTGATTAATACTAAATACTTGGTTTTGAAAAATTTTAAGATAGATAAGTTTGTTTGAAATTTGATTTGTATTAAGTTTTTTTCTTTATGTAACGTTTTGTTTGTAAGCTACATATTATCACACTGTCACCTTTCATAACTAAACTAATTATTATTATTATTATTATTATATTATATTATATTATATTATACATATGATTTTAAAGTTCTCATGAATAGTATTATATTATTAGGGTGAAGGGAGTCGATTGCGGCAAACTCAATTCATCGATCGGCAATGGGCGGCAAACCAATGCCAACCCATTTGCCGCATGCAAGTTTGACGAAATGGGAGTGAAATCGGTGAGGCAACACCGATTCGAGAAGGGAGGAAGGAGAGAGAGAGGGGGGTGTGGGGTGGGGTCCATTCCTATCTCAACCAATCACACATTTTTCATTTTTTTTTATTTAAAAAGTTTACCACTTCACCAAGTGTCTAAACCATTGCCAACACTTTTCACCAAAGTTTAAACACTTTTAACTGATTGACATGGCGCGCTCTGATTGGTCGGTTTTTGGTTTGCCACTCCAAAGTGTTTAACCACTCCCTTCACCCTTATATACATATAATTTTAAAGTTCTCATGAATAGTAAACTTACTTTTTTAATAATATTTGTTTTTTATTAATGTTTGATTCTTCTTTGTTTCCTAATTGATTTTAACCCATTTACTTTTTTTTACTAATTTGTCTTTTCTTTGATGACTTGCTTACGTTGGCTCAAAATAACAAGGTTGTGTTCGAAATACAATCTTTTTTTGGTTTGTATGGTTGACCAAGTGTCGGTGTCATAACGCTACCGTGACAAACAAAATAAGTATTGACAACGTCGCTATCAATATCGGTATTACGGGAACTGGTATCGGTATATACTTTAAAATATATACGCCTTGGACATTTAGTTTTTATTTGATTTAATTTTCCTTCGAAAATTCGCGTTCACTATAGTCTTTATAAAACTGAATATGATACCGACTTTAGTTTTTTTCCTCAATGTTCATGTATAGGCTTTCTTGAAAAAGAGTTTTATTCAAAATAGCACCGTAACGAATTGTTGATATTTGTTTTTAATCTAAAAGACGTACATTCTTTTGGAAATATGATTATACACTAGGTGTCGAACCATATTGTTACCGACCAAATCCTCTGCGTAACGAATCGAACGATACGAACCGACTTTCCGCCGCATCGCGCGGGCAAATCCCACTAGTTATTATTATGTAATAAGTCATATATAATTTGTATATTACAAATTAAAACCTTGCTTTGAAATAACAATTTTGTAGAAACCTTATGGTTGGATATTAAGGCTGGGAAGGGGCGCTATGCCCATGACACTTCAGCAAAAAAAAACACAATAACGTCTCCCCTATCATATTGCGGGCACTATCAGGGCGCGCTATTGAGGGGATGTGAATGCAATGGCGAGCAATAGTGACATACATGTGTGTGAGGGAGGGGTTGCCATTAATGAAAATGAGGCTTTATCTCATACCCTCCAAGTTAGAAGGGGGCGTTATTAATGAGGTGAAGCTGAGGTGGTACAATGAAACCTCTAAGAGCTCCGTTCCATACCCTATAGCCTAAGAAACACATAGAAGTCTAATGAGTTATGTAAAGACTAATGTTTTGATTTGATTTTATTTAGTAAATCATGAAATACATGCAAAGCCCCACTAAAATCACAACTTTTATGTTGGATGGTAGATGGGAGTTTGGTGCTTATCCACAATTTAAGCATCCCCGTCACCCCAAATAAATGAGATTATTACAATTATAAGAGAGAATGATGGTGACATTTAGTTATCATAAATTAAACACAAGACATACGATTGAGTGGCCACTACCCTCACATCACATTCATAATACACTCTTTTAACTCTTGGTCTTTTCATTACTTATAAACTTTAGTTTAATATCGCAACTTTTGTATCCACATTTTGTATATATGAAAGAATGGCACTTGTATTGAAATTAATAATAAGATAATAAAAAGATTCAAACCAAAGTCTTAAACATGTAGTCTTCAATACTAAATGAGTGAACAGATCTGTTAGTGATGACGGGGGTAGCCAAAGACCAAATATGAATGATTTAAATATGTAAATGCTCATAAGGCAAAATGGTTCAAAGGTTAAAAACCTGGGAAAACGAGATAAAGTAGCACGGAACAGTAAGAAGTCATATCTCCAGATTACTTCACCAACTCGCCAGCCGCAAAAGCAATGCAGGTCCTCAGAGCACACTCTATTATCCAGGGGTCAAAAGGCTTCAACCCCCGAAAGGGCAAGCCCATCACTGCAAGCAATGTCACTAGTCAAATGCATTCCCCTTTGGGAGATGTCCTCTCCTATATATTTGACACTTCATTTACTGAAGAAAGGACATGCCTGGCCAGTCAAGATTCCTTAAAACTCTGGTCAGTCATTACGAGTACTTGCTTCATGCGAGTTACTCCCTTTCACATCCAACACACACATTCTGTTTGCCCCTTCATCCGAATCTGAAGCAGACTTCAGAGAAGGATCTTTAGCAAACAACAAGAACAAAATAGTGAACCTCCTTCCACGTCTTGCAAACGTGGGGGGACCCCACGACCTGCGTTAGGCAAAGTTGAACCCTTCAACCCTTTTGCCTAACCAGCACAGCTACTATCCTTGGTCTCTTATTTGTTGCATCAACAAGTTGGCGCCCACCGTGGGGCTGCGCCGCTATTTCTCCTCAAAAAGACCTAGTAGTGTAGCTCTTTTCTCTTGAAATCATCATGTCTGAAAGTGGATCCCTGGGTGAAGTAAATCAGGTTCCAAACACTTCAACCCCGGGTAACAGCCAAGCTCATGTGGCTATACCAACTTCTTTCTCAACTCCGGGAAGCACACCCGAGTTCCTTACCTTCAACACACCAACTCCGTCCAGATCTGGAGTTCCTTCTACCAATGTTGGTGTCACTGACACCCCAGCGTGTGTTGAACTTACCCCTGAGGGGGTTGCCAACAATTTCCTTGAGTTGAGGTCTCTCCTCATATGTGAGTAGAGAACGAGACAAGTGAGTAAGGATTCGTCTAGACTATGACGAGCCGGAACCAACGTTATCTCCCGGACCTCCTGTCCATCCTTTTACAACCAGGAATGGGGCTGGTCCCAGTAATCCTCCAAATCCTAATCCATACTTATCCACAGTGACGAATCCTACGATGCACCCCATCTTCTCTTCCCAACCAATTACAAGTGGTGCTCCTTTGGGGCACGAGCTAACCCTTGACCAGCTCCTACAGTCCCCAGTAACAAGTCTGCCAGCTTCTACAACAACTTCGTGGGAACAAGCCCTGACTGTGCTTCCCTTGGCACGAAGTGCTGTTATGAGCACCCCCCTTGGAGTAAGCTGCTCAGTTGCACCCGGAAACCTTCAAGGCTTCAACCTCATGCCCCCGACGATGGCCCAAATGATGGCCAACTTCCCATGGCAGCACTTTATTAATCCGGTGCTGGCCACTCAGGGAAACAGCAACAATGGCAATAACACGGGTGTGAGAGCTGAAGAAGATCTGGCCAAACCTTACAAGCTGAGTAACCTCTCGTGTTTTTCACAACAAATAGCCGATTATGATTTCCAAACAAAGATCAAGATGCCGTCCCATATCAGAACGTATGATGGGACTGAAGACCCGGAAGACCATCTTCAGATCTTCACCGGCGCAGCAAGGATTGAGAAGTGGTCAACTGCTGAATGTTGTCTAATGTTCATGCAAACTCTTGTCGGATCAGCCAAAATTTGGTTCAATGATTTACCTGCTCGAAGTATTCGAAGCTTCGACGACCTCAGCAAGGGTTTTCTGGCTAACTTCTCCCAACAAAGGCGATATGTCAAAGATGCAACTGTGATCTTTCAAATAAAACAACGTGATAATGAAAGTCTTCGTGAGTTTATTGAACGATACAATAATGAAGGTCTCACATATGTAGGGGCAGATGAGAAAATGAGGGTGGCCGGCTTCATGAACGCCATCACCTCTAAGTATCTCACAAGAGATTTCAACAAATCCCTGCCCAAGACCTTAGAAGAAGCTCTCGAAAGGGCAGAAGCCCATATCTGGGGAAAGGAGGCAGTTGATATTAAAGAACAAAGAAAAAGAGGGTCTAGTTGGCGGAGCAACAGCCCAGTCAGAAAAAGAGGGAACTTCAACTCCTATGACAGACGTCAGAAAGGTTCAGACCATCGAATGCCTGAAGGTCGGAACCCTCCAACCAGGGAGAAAGGCATGAGTTTCACACCCCTCACAAAGACTCCTCAAGAAATCCTTGCCACGGAAGAAGTCAAGCAGAACTTCAGGCCTCCTAGGCCTCTCCCCAAAAGAAGGAAAATTGAGAACTCCACACAGTATTGTGAGTTCCATGAAGAAAAGGGTCACCACACCAATGATTGCTTCCAGCTCAAGAAAAGAATTGAAGAAGCCGTCAAGTCCGGAGAACTCGCTCATTTGGTAAAAGGGGTACGGGACAAAATGGCTGAAGGAAAGGGCAAGGAAGTCAATATGGTGGATTTCGATGGAAGGGTTCCTCACAAGAGACAGCGATTGGAATCTTGGGAGCTTCAGTGTGTCTGTTTCCCCCAACAGAAAAAGACCCTCTTTCAAGCCCTCTTGTGGTAGAAGCTACAGTGGGAACATTGCAAACAAATAGGGCATACATAGACACTGGGGCAACCACTGAAATCATGTTCGAGAAGTTTTTCAACCGTTTGAGCAATGAAGAACGTTCAAGGCTTCAACCCTCGGGAACCTCCATAAAAGGTATTGCCGATATACCCCTTAAGCCTTTAGGGCAACTGACACTTGCTGTTCGTTTCAGCGAAGGTCAGAAGGAAAGAATTCAACCACTCACCTTTGTGGTTATCAACATACCTTCAAGCTATGATATAATCATTGGGAGGCCAGGGCAATGTCCATTCTACATGGTCGTGTCTGTTAGCCATGGCACGGTTAAATTTCCCACCGAGAGGGGTATAGCAACCCTTCAACCCTCTCAAGAAGCATACCTGGTTGAGGGTGAAAGTTCCAAGAGTGAAGAAGACAAGCAAAGGCTAATCATAAATCCTAAGTACCCTGAACAGAGAATAAGGGTCAATCCAAGCCTTTCACAAGAAACCCTTTTGTATCTTGAAAAGTTGCTAACACATTACAACGATGTTTTCGCTTGGTGCCCCGAAGACATGACAGGCATCCCTCGGAACATTGCTGAACATGAGTTAAGAATACCATCGGATGTCAAGCCTGTGGTCCAGAAGAAAAGAAGCCTGGCACCTGAGAGAAGCATGGCTGCTTGCCAAGAAGTTGAAAAGCTTGTGTCAGCCGGCATTCTCCGGGAAGTCAAGTACCAATCATGGGTTGCAAACCCGGTTATGGTTAAAAAACCAGACAACTCTTGGAGGATGTGCATAGATTTCAAGGATCTTAACAAGGCTTGCCCTAAGGATTGCTATCCTCTACCAGAAATTGATCTCAAGGTTGACTCCCTCACCGGTTACCCTTTCAAATGCTTTCTCGATGCTTATAAAGGGTATCATCAAATACTCATGAAAGAAGAAGATGAAGAAAAGACGGCGTTCCACACCGATAAAGGAATCTTTTGTTACCAAAAGATGCCTTTTGGCCTCAAAAATGCTGGAGCAACCTACCAACGTCTAGTGGACAAAGCCTTTGCAAGCCAAATCGGTAAAAACATGGAGGCATACGTCGATGACTTGGTGATCAAAAGCAAGACGGAGTATCAAATGCTCGATGACATTCAGGAAACGTTCAAAAACCTCAGAAAGGTTAACATGAAGCTCAACCCTGAGAAATGTTCATTTGGGTTTGAGGAAGGAAAGTTCTTGGGTCACATTGTTGGGAAACAAAGCATCAAGGCTAACCCAAAAAAGGTGAAAGCTGTCCTCGAAACCAAACCACCAAAAACCAAGAAGGAGGTTGAAAGCCTGAACGGGAAGCTTGCAGCCTTGAAGCGTTTTACATCCAAGCTGGCTGAAAGATCTTTGCCCTTCTACAAAACGCTCAAAAATTGCTCTGATAAGAAGGACTTCAAATGGACTGAAGAGGCTGAAGAAGCCTTCAACCAGATGAAACAACATCTTGCTTCCTTACCTGACATCGCAGCTCCGGAAACGGGGGAATTAATTTCAGTCTATCTTTCAATTGCTGAAGAAGCCATAAGTGCGGTCCTCACCATCGAACGGGACAAAGCTCAGGTACCCGTTTATTTCTTCAGCAAAACTCTAAAATTGGCTGAAACCAAATATCCTCCCCTTGAAAAACTTGCCCTAGCCCTAGTTCAGACAGCTAGAAGGCTTCGAAGGTATTTTCAAGCACACCCTATACAAATAGTCACTGACCAACCTATTAAGAGTGTGCTTGAAAAACCAGAGAATTCGGGAAGGCTAGCCAAATGGGCAGTGGAACTAGGTGAACATAACATCACCTACGTCCCACGAAAAGCTATCAAAGCCCAAGTCTTGGCCGACTTCATTGTAGAAGTCCCAAACCAAGCAATCACTGAAGTGAACACTGCCACCACTGAACCCTCCAACCCTGAAGCCTGGAAGCTTTTTACCGACGGGGCTTCAAGCGTTGGAGGGTCATGGGCTGGGCTAATCTTGATCAACCCAGAAGGGTTGGAATTCACATATGCTCTCCGTTTTGATTTTCAGACCACCAATAACGAGGCTGAATACGAGGCACTAATCGCCGGTTTAAGGCTGGCCAAAGAGATGAAGGTCCAGAAGCTTGAAGTATTCACAGATTCGCTACTAGTCTCTAGCCAAGTAAACGATAACTATGTTGCCAAAGAACCAAGCATGAAAAAAAAAAAGAAAAATCCAAGGAGCTGATGAAAACCTTTCAAGCATGCCACATTAAGCAGATTCCCATATCCCAAAATAAAAAGGCTGATGCCTTAAGTAAGCTAGCATCTCTCACTTTTGCCCACCTCACCAAGAAGGTGTTGGTAGAAGTGTTGAAAACTCCATCGATTGATGAATTAGAAGTTCAAGACGTAGTCACCGAGGAAGATCCAAATTGGATGACTCCCATCAAAAAGTTCCTTAAAAATGGTGAACTACCCAATGATCAAGTAGAAGCTGAAAGGGTTAAAATCAAAGCAAGGCAGTACGTACTACAAGGAGAAACCCTTTACAAAAAGGGTTACCTTGCCCCCTTGCTAAGATGTGTTGGTCCTGAGCAAAGTAAGTATTTGATCAAAGAGATTCACGAAGGCATATGCGGAGCTCATTTTGGAGCTAGGTCGGTGGTTGCAAAACTCATGAACCTTGGATATTTATGGCCTTCAATGCATCGTGATACCACTGAGCAATTGAAGAAATGTGACGCCTGCCAGATTCATGCACCAATCCCTAAAAATCCCAAGCATGACCTTATCCCAATAACCTCGGCATGGCCATTCCATAAATGGGGAATGGACATTGTTGGACCATTCCCCCCAAGCAAAGGAGGAGTAAAATTCTTGTTGGTGGCAATAGATTATTTCACCAAGTGGCCCGAGGTCAAACCACTTGCAAAGATCACAGGCAAACAGGTCATCGACTTTGTTTGGGAAAATATTATTTGCCGTTATGGATTGCCGGGAGTAATTGTCACCGACAATGGGAAGCAATTTGCTGAGAAGCCTTTCAGCGTTTGGTGCAAAGAATACAGAATCAACCAGGTTTTCAGCTCAGTGGCTTACCCGCAATCAAACGGTCAGGTTGAAAGGGCAAATCAAAGCATAGTGGAAGGTATCAAGACAAGATTGGGAAGATACGAAAGCAACTGGCTTGAAGAACTGCCTAGTGTTCTATGGGCAATTAGAACAATCGAAAAAACAAGCCATAAGAAAACACCCTATAGCTTGGTATTTGGATCCGAAGCTGTGATCCCCGCTGAGATAGGAGTTGTAACCCAACGAATCGTCAACATGGATCCCGAAACAAACAAAAAAGAGACCATGTTGAATTTACAACTCCTAGAGGAAGCACGAGATCAAGCTGCAATCCAAGAAGCCAAATACAAGAAATAAATGGAAGCCTACTACAACAAGAAAGTCAAGAATGAACGATTCAAGCCAGGGGACCTGGTCCTCAGAAACAATGAAGCTAGCAAAAAAGAAAATCAATGAAAGCTTGGCCCAAAATGGGAGGGTCCATATACCATCCTAGAAGCACACAAGGGTGGATCCTACAAGCTAGCAGATTCAGAAGGCAAGAGGCTTCCAAGGCATTGGAATGGCAAAACCCTGAAAAGGTTCCATGTTTAGACAGGAAAATTTGGTTTGTATCAAAGTGTATTTCGAACAACACTATGAATACCTTTTGTAAAAAGCAAGTATTGCTTGAATGAATGAAGTTGTTTTATCAAACTTGTCTTTCTATCCTAAGACCAGGTTGAGAACCTAGCAAAAAAACTCCATGGCAAGGGCCATGTAAGGGGTTGAGCTCCCAGGCCACATCGCTCAATAGGTTCAAGGGTTGAATGAACCTATATAAGGGGTGAGTTCCTAAATCAATACAACTCCACGAGACTTATTAAGATAAAGCAAAGTTGTCTCATAGACAGGTCCGAACAACCTACACCAAATGTTCCTTAAGCCTTAGAAATATAACCAACAAACAGGCTTATGAAGTCAAATGAGAAACAATGAAATGATAAAAAGGATAGGTGCTATGTCTTCTTGTTAAAAACACCAAGGCTAAGTGTCTGCAGCACTGAACCCTTTAAGGTGCAAAAAACATAAAGGCAACACAAACTCGACAAAGACAAAGTTACAAGAAAACAAAAATAATCTAAGAACAATACACCTCAAACACAAAAATTCAAACTAAGTCAAGTTAAGAAACTAAGAAACCTTCAAACCTTCAAGCCACCTACGTGACAACTCGAAGTCTTGAAGGCTTCAACCTACCTACGGATAGCCAAAAATCTTGAAGGGTTAAAGCCAACCAAAATGCCTTAGCAAAATAAGCACAGATGCAAAAAACATAACATGAAGAAAATAGTTAAGCATCATATCATATCAAAGAAAGCACTGAAAGACTTTCAAGCACAGGTCAAAACAAGTCCTAGTGACTTGTAAGTTAAGATATTGTTCAAACGACCCCGAAGGACTAAATCACAACCAACAGGAACCTTAAGGGTTCCTGAAAACCTAATATTGTTTAAAGGTTACAAACCACAAATTGTTTTAAAAGAGCTAAGAAAGCTACGAATTTCACGCATCAGTAGAAGGTTTAGAGGCCCCAGAACTGCTACCTTTAGCCTTCTTAGTCTTCTTAACCTTCTTAGCCTTTGGACCCTGATCATCAACAGCCGAAACCTCCAAGCTGGCATCCTTCGGAGCATTAGACTCCGCAGGAAAGGTATCTTCACTATCTCCCGAGTAGGAACGTTTCCTTGAAAGGGAGCTAAGCATTTCAGCACATAACTTTTCATTCAAACCATCCGGCTTCAGTTCCTGCAAGACGGAGAGAGGCTTACCATAACAAGACGCAACCTGACTCACAAACGGGTATGATAACCTCTCCATCTGCTCAACAGAACTCTTAAAGATATCGGAAGCCTCGGGACGGTACAAGGGAGATTTTTCCAAAGGGTGGCCAGACTCGTGAAGCTTATAACCCGCAATAAGACCTTGGTGTTTTCCCAGATTAAGTAGTGTACTGTAAACCTCGCCAAGAGCGGAGTTAAACTCTTTAGAGTGAAGCAAATAAGTAACAACCTGGTGAAAACCCTGCTCGATAAGCCATTGGTTATCCCTAGTGGCCCGAGCAACCAAAGCCTTCAAACCATCTTTCTCCTCATCAAAAGCCTTCTGTTGTACAACCAAGGCCTCTCTATCAGATTTCAGCTTCAGACGGTCAGCTTCAAAACTCTTCTTGAGATCACTCATCTCAATCTCATGGCTCCTTGTTAACTCTTCTTCTTTCTTGGTCCAAGCCAGCTCTTTCTCAGAAAATATATCGATTTCCTTCTTCATTGCAACAATCGAAGCTTTCATTTTTTCCTTCTTTTTGGAAGCCTCCTCATATTCCTGCATCCCTTTAGCAAAGCGAGTAACACCTTCAGCCAAAAAGGCAGAAAGGTTGCAGGAACTGAGCATCATCCTAGAAATAAGATGATCAGCCTCCATCTCAGATATAGCACTTCGAACACCGGGAGGAGCAAAATGAGCCAAGGCTTCAGCACAAACAGCAGGGTCCTTAAAATTATCACCAACCTTAACCCCCCAGTTAGGCACATAAATATCCTGACCCTCTGAACCTTCGAAACTTTCAACACTTTTGGCTGACGAACCTTGAATAACAGGAGTGGTACCTTTCTTAATCAATTTCTTCTTCTTGCTGGAAACAATTAACTCCTTTTCCTTACCCTTGCCAACATCCACAGCCTGATCCCCTGATGCCTCAATATCATCACTAACATCGATAGGCTCTGAACCAGAAGGATGATCAACACCTTTCAGATGACGTTGGGAACGGCGGGTAGAACCTTTGGAAGCAGTAACCTTGGTAAAGCCCTTAACGTTCGGAACATTGACGTAACCAGAACCCTTAACAACTACATTCTCGCCGGGAGTAGCAGCAACATCATCAAAGGCAACATCAGAGGTGTCATCGCTTTTAATAAAGTCAAGGGCAGACATAACTACAACACAAATATAAAAAGAACATAAGCAAACAAAGAAAAAGGAACAAAAAAGCAAGAAAAGAATAAATGCATACCCTTCCCATCTTTAACAAGCACCGGATCCCGGTTGGCCTTTTCCCACACTTTACTTATACCCAACAACACCAACAAATGCTCAGGGAAAGGACGAAGCCTCGAAGGGCATTCCCTGAGAATTTCTAAAAAACGAGTGTTTATTTCGGAATCAGAAGGCTCCGGCTCGTTCAGAACAGCATCCGGGTGTCTCCAAACAAGTTTGAAAGGAACAATTTCCTCCGACACCCAGAAAAACCGATCTTTCCAGACCCCAAGCGTAGAAACCATGGACGAAATTAAACAAGTATCAACTTGAGTGGTTTCAAAGGTGAACCAATCACCATTCTTAGCAAGCCGGAAGAAGCGACGAAAGGACAACAAAGATGGGTCATATCCTGTGGCCCGACACAAAATCTCAAAATGTAAAACCCTAGCCATACCAAGGGGGTGAATCTGACCAAAAGACACTCGATAATATTCCAAAATATTCAAGACAAAGTTTGAAAACGGATAACGAAGATTGGAAAACTCAAAATGACGACAATACAAGGCAATCATACCAGAAGGACAGTCATTGATAGATTTATCGCAAGCCGGTGCAACCGGTTTATACTTTGTCCCTATACCCCATTCCATACAAAATAAATCGACTTCCTCTTGGGTCAGTCGAGAAAAAGACTTTGTCATATCCTTACGAGCACCCATGACATGAACAATTAAAGAAAAAATAAGCAAAACGGAACTGACCTGATTTTGAAAAAGAGGAATACTTGAGAGAAATAAGGAGCAAGTAATGTTCTTCAAAAATATAAATGTGTAAATAAATGAGATTAGGGATAATTATCAGCAGGCAGAATTTAAAACCGCCGCCTGACAAACTGCCACGGGTCTTGTCAACTGTCTTGTCAAATTCCGAAATTCAAAAACCGTTTCAACCTTCCAACCCTCGAACCCTCGAAGCCTTTGGACAGAAAAACATACGTATAAAAGTCAGAAGTCTTTGAGCTCATTTCCCAAAAACCTCTGACTTGGGGGGCTGATGACGGGGGTAGCCCAAGACCAAATATGAATGATTTAAATATGTAAATGCTCATAAGGCAAAATGGTTCAAAGGTTAAAAACCTAGGAAAACGAGATAAAGTAGCACGGAACAGTAAGAAGTCATATCTCCAGATTACTTCACCAACTCGCCAGCCGCAAAAGCAATGCAGGTCCTCAGAGCACACTCTATTATCCAGGGGTCAAAAGGCTTCAACCCCCGAAAGGGCAAGCCCCTCACTGCAAGCAAGGTCACTAGTCAAATGCATTCCCTTTTGGGAGATGTCATCTCCTATATATTTGACACTTCATTTACTGAAGAAAGGACATGCCTGGCCAGTCAAGATTCCTTAAAACTCTGGTCAGTCATTAAGAGTACTTGCTTCATGTGAGTTACTCCCTTTCACATCCAACACACACATTCTGTTTGCCCCTTCATCCGAATCTGAAGCAGACTTCAGAGAAGGATCTTTAGCAAACAACAAGAACAAACTAGTGAACCTCCTTCCACGTCTTGCAAACGTGGGGGGACCCCACGACCTGCGTTAGGCAAAGTTGAACCCTTCAACCCTTTTGCCTAACCAGCACAGCTACTATCATTTGTCTCTTATTTGTTGCATCAACAGTTAGCAATGGTTGAAGATACGTGTTCGACATGGGTCTATTAAAAGTAAACAAATTATGTGTTTCCTCTTGTATGAACACGTCCATCTCCCATGGTACGATGTTTAGTATTTGTGTAGAAAAAAATAAAGATGCGATGGTAGAACAAATTAGAGAGTGCACCTCTCTAGTTTTTAGAAAATGTGTGATTGTGATTGTATAAAGGGGCGCAACTTTGTGAACTTTTCGCTCAGTAGTGTCCGGTATGTAGTTTTCATATAGAAATTTTTAGGTATATACGTTTTCGACCCCCGGTTTTATAATTTTTTTAGGTATATAAGTTTTCAACACTCGGTTGGAAATATCAAGTTTCGCCACTAATCGTATAGAAAAGGTTTTTAATCTATCTCAATAAAGTATCAAGTTCATCCCCATGTGGTTTGGGTTGGGCCGGCTTCCTCCTTGGAGGTCGCCGGTTCGACTCCCGGGTGTTGCATACGGGGGTGGGACGTCCCAATGATGGATCGTATCCTACTGAGGCATGGTGCGGTCTTGAGGGCAACCCGGTTTTACCCAGCTGTTACCCCAGCGAGTCTCTCGTGTGGGGGCAGTATGGTTTCCGGGCGGAAGTCAGCTTGCGCGGCGGCCGGGGCCCGATCGAACATCGCGTCCGAGAGTGCGGGACTGACGGGGGATTGTCTTCGACATGAACCCGGTGACCAATAGGTCCAGTACATAGAAAGTCACCTTAAAAAAAAAAGTTTAATTCCAAAGTTGTATATTCGATGAAAAGGTACATGATAAAATATTATACTTTAGGTTAAAAAGGTATAATGCAACTAAGACTAAAGGGTATGGTGAGGGGAGGATGGGCCGCCACGTAGACGCCACGTAGACGGGTGTGAGGATGGGCCTAAAGGGGATGGACCAAGGGGGTGGGGGATGAACCCCTTTATATATATGTATGTATGTATATATAGGTGTGTGTGAGAGGTGGAGGGGCAGCACAAGCGGCGGCCATTTGCTGGGCTTGCCGGACCAAGCACGTCGCCGGAGCAAGGGGATGGGGGGAATGGAGCGGCAGTATGGGGACGGGCCTATGCCGTGCCCCATACCCACTAGTCTAACATATAGAAAAGATTCCAAAGTAACAATAAGTCAAGTTCATATGCAATTTAGGTGACATTAATCATTGATATGGCACGTTCTTCGGCATATCAGAGATTAAATGACTGTAAAATAAAAATTAATTTGTAAATTTTATGAATTTGTGATGATTAAATCCCCATCTATACCATGAAAAATGAAAATTATGTCTGTATAGAATATGAGTTGTACCATCAAGATATTGTTTTCTATGAAGTTTGATTTGATGTGCTTTATTTTATATTAAAACTCACACTATTTAAAGTTATATTCCATACCACCTATTTGCTGCATAAGGGTATACGGGGCACCAGCGGGGAGTGGCCTCGGTGACCCAATTCCCCCAGCGGGAACACCACCGCCATCCCTGCGGTGAGTGAATTCGGGGAGGGGGGTCGGGGTGAGTTCACCGAACAAGGAAGGCACAAGGATCGATGGTATACGTTGGGCAACGGTCACTTTTTTAAAAAAAAAAATTCACTCTAATTTTTACCACTCTCATTCTCAAACTCACTCTAAAAATCTATCAAATTCAACACAAAGCCAAACCAATCTTTAAAAAAAATGGATTCCAAGTTCCCATTTTTTTCTCCCCTACCCGACTTTCCCGACGATAACGATTCTTCGTCAAGCGATAGTAGTTTAATTTTCTTCCAAAATCTCATCCAACAAGCGGAGCTACTAGACACGGCATCGTCTAGTAAAAAAAAATTGTCCGTCGAGATCGTGAGGGTGGCCACGAAACACTCATAGCCGATTATTTTATAGAAAATCCAAAATTTAATGCCGATATTTTTCGTCAGAGGTTTCGTATGTCCAAGTCTTTGTTCCTAAAAATTGTTAGTGACGTGGAAGCGAATAACGAGTGGTTTCAAGAAACGCATTGGAGACTAAAACACGATCTCGTTGAGCATCTCGGACGTTTAGATCTACCTCACCTTGAAGTGAGTTCCGACGACGAGTAGTTTGTTTTTATATTTTTCTAGTTTGAATGTAATTTTTATTTTTCTAGTTTAAATGTAATTTTTATTTTTAATTTAATGAAATGTCTTTTATTAAATTTTATTTAATTTTTATTAATATTTTTTTAATTTATAAACATGCATAATTACAACAAATAAAAAAAAGTTCCCTAAGAGGGGAGTGCCGCCATCAAATTGGGATGTGATGGGAGTTTAAGAGGGGAGTTGACGTGGCATAAACTGATTGGGTGTGCGTAAGAGAGGGGACTCCCATAAGAGGGGAGTGCCCCTCTCACCCTAAGTTGTATTTTTCGACCGTAGATTCATGTATAACAGTCACTAGAATATATTTGTATGGAACTATCTATATTAGGAACGCTCTAGATCTTGAGACGCTAGTATAATTTGTATATAACGAGTTGACGCTAACTCACACGTTACGAGGGGATATTAATTATGAATTTATGATTATTTTAGCATCGCTATATGAGATATAGAACTAGGGCTGTCCAAACTGCTCGACGATCGCTCGAAAAATGCTCGTTCGATTCCTGCTCAGTTTGTAAATGAGCCGATCGGATCGGTTCGATTCAAATTCAATCCGAGCATGAGCAAAGCTCCGCTCGCTCGTCGATCGCTCGGTTTCGCTCGAATTATTTTTTATTAATAATTAATATATATATATTATATATTTTATAGATTAAAACCCAAAAAAGTTAGCCCAAATAATTACAAGCCCAAATAATATTAGCCTAGTATAAAATTCAAACCCTAATCTATTCACTCATTCATCGCCGCTCTCAAGTCATCGATCGGACAATCACTCATTCAGTCGCCGCTCTCAAGTCATCGGACAATTCATCGTCGGCTCAAGTGTTAATTAATCGGTATGTTTCAAGCTTCTGTTAACTCTAAATCTGTTTGTTAATCGTTAAAGATTGCATCTTCATTCTGCTTCTGTTAACCCTAAATCTGTTTCTGTTCGCTGCATATCTGTTTCTGTTTAAGCGATAACATGTTAAAGGAATGAATTAGTTATTGAAAACTAGATTAAGCGAATGATGAAACCTGTTTCTGTGGGACTGAGGCTGTTAACCCCAAAGTTGAATGATGAAACCTGTTCGCTGCATCTTCATTCTGCTTCTGTTAACCCCAAGCAGAAGTATAATTATGTTGATGAACTCAAGCAGAAGTATAATTATGTTGCTGCTGATTATGTTGAAGGTTATATGAAGCAGATGAAGTCATCTTGATCATTGAACTTGTTATGCATTTCTAGTGACCCTAAAATGGTAAGTCTGTAATGGTATTACTGTCATATTCTTGTATTTTTTGTTATTGTTTTAGACTGTCTGATTTTACCAGTTTTGCGGTTTAATGATTCGGTTGTTATGTTTTGCCAGTTTGAAGCGGGTTTTTTTTTTTTCTTCTGAAACGTTAGTTGATGTTGCAGGCACCACTACGCAGATGTTGATGTTGCAGGCACCACTACACAGATAAAAGAAGTCACTAGAGTGCATATCTTATCGGTATGATGTTATTATTATTATTATTTTTTTTAATTTATGGATCATTAAAGAGTCACTGTTGATGTTGCAGGCACCACTACCATGTGTTTTCTCATATAAACAATAGAATTTATTTATCTGAAGTCTGATTGATGATGCTCGTTTCTGTTTTGGTAAAATGTCTTCTTGTAAAGAATCAAACGAGAATCCGGCTGCTCATGTTGACTTGACTGATGGAGAGGACGACCCAATAAATGATGAATCGGGTGTTGCCGATATGGATGATACAGCGACCGGAGGTGCTGGTTCAAAAAAGAGAAAAAATTATTCGGATGTGCATCCACATTTTGAAGTGGAATTTTGTGGATGGAGATGTCCAAGCTTTAAGAAGATGTTTATGGCTTTTGAGCTAGATTTCAATTTGTGTTTCGCACTATATTTTATGCTTTGGATTCGATATTGTTAAGAACATTTTTAGGATCTTGATTTCAATTATGTATTGCTTTTGATTTAGTTTAATGCAGCCTAGAAAGGTTGGACATGTTTTACTTAAGTCATGATTTCAGTTTTTGTTGTTGCTACACATTTGTTAATTTAGGTGTTGAGATAAACCGAGCGAAACCGATCGAAATCGATCTGATCGATTTAAATTCGAACCGATCCTGAGCACCACTTTTATGCTCGGTTTTATAAATTCGAACCGAACCGATCCGATCGGTTGTAATTCGATCCGATCTCGAGCAGACCCTCGCTCGGATCGGATCGGTTCGTGAACACCCCTATATAGAACAACACACTAAAGCATTTTACTTTAAAAAAATAAAACAGAAAACTTTTGATGATAGGCATAGCGACAACATTGATTAGAATTAAAACTTTTATGTATAGCCACACGCATCTCATCAGACATCATACCGATGAATGAAAGTTGATTAAACAAAACGCTATTTTATTTCTAAAATTTATATCAAACTTATATGCTAAATTTACATATAAAAACTAAAAAGATACTAAAAATCCCATCCCCTAGCCCAACCGGCAATCCCATGTGGTTTGGATTGGGCCGGCTTCCTCCTTGGAGGTCGCCGGTTCGATCCCCGGGAGGTGCAACGGGGGGTGGGACGTCCCAATGATGGATCGTATCCTACCGAGGCATGGTGCGGTCCTGAGGGCAACCCGGTTTTACCCAGCTGTTACCCCAGCGAGTCTCTCTTGTGGGGGCAGTATGGTTTCCGGGCGGAAGTCAGCTTATGCGACGGCCGGGGCCCGATCGAACATCGCGTCCGTAAATGCCGGGCTGACGGGGGATTGTCTTAGACATGAACCCGGTGACCACTGGTCCAGTACAAAGAAAGTCACCTTCCAAAAAAAAAAGTTACTAAAAATTTATTTCAGATTCTTACTGTGAAAACAAAAAATAAAAGCTTATATATTCTAGAATATTAAAAGTTATTATTTATTTTCTTTATTTTGTCATGTTAAAAATATGGAATGTTACGTATATTTTTTTTTTCACCCAAAGAATCAGAATAGAATAATGAGATATATTATTATTACTTTTTATAAAAGAGTTAAATGTGATTTTACTTCCTTATGGTTTGAGTCATTTTATCAGTTTAGTTCAAAGTTTGAACTAAACTGGTATTCAAAGGTTTCATTTTCGTCTGTGGGTACATAAAGGCTTCATTGTTGCCATTTTAGTCTACTAAGTTAACTTCATCTATTTTTTTATGTTAATGAGAAGGACAATTCAGTCATTTTATATGAAATTCTGTTAACTAGAAGGACAATTCGACCATATAAAATGACCAAATTGCCCTTTTCGTTAATAGAAATAATGGATGAAGTTAACCCAGTGGACTAAAATGGCAACGGTGAAACCCTTTTAGACCCACAGGCGAAAAATGAATCATTTGGACTAAACTGGCAAAATAACCCAAACCACAGGGACTAAAATGACATTTAACACTTTCATAAATGAAAAAGTAATATAGAATTTACAAAGCCCACAACATATGACCGCGGGGCGTGCGGGGGCTTAGGTTTGGGGCATTGCTCGATACGTGGCGAGTGTGTGCTCCACCAGACCACCCAAAAAAAGTGGGGTGTGGAAGCGGCGTGGCCAGGCCGGCGTGGGGTGACATGTGGATTTTTTTATATTTTTTTATATAGTTGACATTTATATAATAAAACACAAACTTATAGTAATTTAAAAAAAAAGTTACATAAAATCCTAAAACGGCCACCTCTCACCAGCCAATCCAAGCCAGCCACCTCACCTCTCCGTCGCCCCACGCCAGGCTTCAAACCCACGCCAGCGGGGCCACGCCGTGGCCAACGCTGGCCCGGTGTGGTTTAGCCAGCGTTGTCTGGCAACCCCCGCCCCAACAAACGCCCCACACCCCGTGGTCTAAGAAAACCAATCATGAGGCGTCATGTCAATTCCCTTCTCTTAAACCACTCTTGTCCAAAAAACATACGGGGTGGTCACCACTAATGCCATGGGGTAAACTAATTTTTTCCCTTTTTTTTGTAAACTACTAATTAATGGCAAATTGGAAAATAATAATTCCACATTTCTGAAATTGGCCAATAATAATCCCAAGTCACGAATTAGTCACCAATAATCCGACCTCGTCCATTTTTTTTGTAAAATACTCCACAGTTAAGTTTAGGCTAACGGTGTTAATAAAATGCTGACGTGGCTACATGAGTCTGCCACATGGATTTTTTTAAATGACTTGGATTATATTAAATCCTTTAATTGTTTAGTTGACTGATTATAAAAAAGGGAATTGACCAACATGATCGATCAGAGTTCACCAAGCATGAACCCTAATTCATAAGCCAACCCCCAATCTACAAAATTAAGCCTTTTCAATCGATCCCAAGCACGAAAATATGAGTTCATCATCATCGTCTTCTTCAATTCGTTCAAAAAACCCCAAAATTTTCAGACTTGGTACCGATGGAAGAGTTTATTGTAACCATGAATTAGTTGCAATCCTTAGGGTGGCTGGAAATCGAAGTTCAAGGCAAGGAGAAGAGTTTTATGGATGCCCTCTCTAGCCTGTAAGTTAATTTACAAAAAAAAAATGATATTGAATCTCAAATCTTAACCACTTGTTTGTTAGGGATCTGATTGCAAATTCTTTATGTGGAAACAAGAAGTCGATGTCGTGTATCAAGTGAATGCAACTGTCGTTTTGTTGAGATGGACAATGAAAGACTGGTATTTGAGAAGACATTGATAGAAGAAGAGAATAAGAGTTTGAAAAAGCAATCAAAGAAAGCATGTTTTGTTGTTGTTTGCATTGCAGTAGTGTTGTTTTGGTTATTTTGACCCGCTTTAGTCATGTATCGACTATGTAATAGGGTGTTTTGGTTATATTGATGCTTTAATCATGTATCGACTATGTAATATGTTGTTTTGGTTATAACGACCCCCTTTAGTCATGTATCGACTACGTAATAGGTTGTTTTTCAATATATCATGTTTCGACTGTTATTTTGGTTATATTGACCCCGTTTATTGCAATGGTTACATGCTTGAATGTATTTGGACATAATCTGTACATAAGCAGGACATAAACTGTACATAATCAAGGCTGCAAAACAAAGGCATAAACTGGACATAACCGAGACATAACTGGACATAACCAAGGCTGCAAATAAACCATACTTACAAAACAAAGCCATAAACTGGACATAACCAAACAGGACTGCCATAAACTGGACAAAACAAAGCCATAAGCTGCACATAAACCATACTTACAAAACAAAGCCATAAAGTTGACATAACCAAACAGGGCTGCCATAAACTGGACATAACAAAGCCATAGATAGATAAACAAGTCTTCCTGGGATTACAACTTAGAAAATCCAAAAAAAACCCAAACACTTTATCCCATAACTAGTTTAACAAACACCAAAGGTACTACAAGTTTTAACAAAAACCAAAACAGATAGATAAAAAAAAAGTCATCAGTTGGTGGTTTTGGAAATCTTTTTTGGCCTTCCCTTCCTAGCCTGCCCCTGAGATTGTTGAGTGGAACACTGAGATTGTTGAGTGGAAGTGGTCTGAGAGAGTTTTGGTGCTGCTGTTGACTGTGAAGCTTGTCCATCAGCTGACTTTTTTTGCCTGCCCCTCTTTCTTTTCTCTCCGGTAACTTCAGTTGCAGGTTTGTCATACTTTGATGTTTTATGACCTCTTCCATGACAATTCTTGCAAGACATGAGTAATCCATGCCTACTCAACTTCCCAGATTTTTTCTTGGTTTCATGTGGATCCTTCTTCCTGTTCTTTTTTGGTCTGCATGGTCCAATCTTAACTGGTGGAGGGTCCAAAGGTAATTCAACTGTCGGCCAATATTTTTCTGAAGGCAGTGGTGGGATAGTGTACTCATAGGCCATGAGATACATCTCTTTGGTCAAGTAAATATGAACAAATTCCTCAGATTCCCTACGCATAAAGGCTGCAACTGCACACATATGATGACATGGGATGCCTGTTAAGTCCCATTTCCTGCATGTGCAGGTTTTATTCCTTATATCCACAGAAACATCATCAAAGCTTTTCACTTGGAACAAAGTTCTGCTTGAAGGATACACAGTACAAGTATAAGCTTTATCCTTGTCTTTATCAAGTTTTTTTCTTTGGACTCTAGGGCAAACAACCACATTTTTACTGGACATCTCACTGAACTTGGTAACTAACCTGGTTATTACAACCAACCTGATGTCTTCCAACATTTGAATTAAATGCTTTGATCTGGACTGTATGATGAAACCATTGAATGTTTCTGCCATATTGTTCAAAATAACATCAGTCTTGTTCTCAATATTAAGATAGCACCTACAGAAGCACTTAGGATTCTGGTTAATGAATGCATCAGTTGCCTCTTCATCCACAATCCTCATTTCTTCCATTGCTCTTTTGTGGTCAGCAATATTATATGCTTTGGCAGTCCTCCAAAACAACTCCTTAAGATCATCACCCTTGTATTTTTTGTGCCAATTAGCATACATATGCCTAGCACAATTCCTATGCTCAGAATTGCCCCATACAGAGGCAACAACATTCAATAATCCATGAAATAAGTCAATTAAAGCAGCATATTATAAACCAAACATTTGTTATATAAGTCCCTACACTATACAATATTTACACTATACAAAAAAGTTACCTTTTGCTGGTCAGATACTAGTGTCCAACCCTTCCCTTCATCAGAAACTTCTAAGCACTTCTTCAGTTCATTCATGAACCACCACCAACTGTCATTGTTTTCACCTTCCACAACTGCCGAAGCAACTGGATACATCTGATCATTCCCATCCCTACCTATTGCCACCAATAACATACCACCAAGAAGTGTCTTTATAAAACAACCATCTAGACATAGAAGCCTTCTACATCCTGCTAAAAACCCCTTCTTAACTGGATCAAAGCAAATAAACAGCCTAAAGAAAACCTCTGTACCAGGTTCTTGTCCATAATATTCTGATGGGACAGTTACAAGTTCAAAAGTAGATGTTGGATTGGCCTCTTTCAATGCTGCCAAGTATGCACCCAACTTCCCATAATGTTCTTTCATTGAACCATGAAGTTTGAGATGTGCATAAGTCTTTGCCTTGTAAGCCAACCAATTACTCACAATCACCTTGAACTTTTCTTTGACTGCATCCTGGATTTCCCTTGCCTTCCAATGAGGATTAGCCTTGAAAATATGTAGGAACTCACTAGCTATGAATTGTCCAGTTAACTGTCTGTTCTTCAACATATTTCTTTGACAACTATGTTCATTAACTACACTTTTAACAAGGAAGCATGCCTTTTTAACATGGTAAGACACGTACACCTTAAAGGGACAAGTTTTAACACATCTAACACCAACCCTTCCCAACCTATTCTTGTCACTTACAGATACTTTAAGATTCCTACCATTGAAGATTGCATAATTTCTAAAAGCATCTTTCACTGCTTCCCTTGTTGGGAACCTAGTACCAACTACCCAAACCCACTTTGTCCAGTCAGTGTTTTCACTTACAACTAGAAGAACTTCCTTGTACTTCTTACCCCTTATGTCATCAATCTTCACTCTCTCCAAGTGAATTAATATCCCCATCTGAGTCCTCATAGCTGCTAGCTTCACTAAATTATGTTTCTACAACAGCCTTGTTACATTTCAAGTCTTTCAATAACCTTTCAACAATGTGTTTCTTTGATAAATTGTTTTGCTTTAATGCAGCCACAAATGCCCTCCACTCATCATCATCATCATCAGAACCAACATCTAACTGATCTGGCATCCAGTCTGCATCTTCTTCTCCACTTTCTGATTCAGATCCTTCCTTATCTTCATCAGATCCAGAAGCTTGTTTGGTAGGTGTTGACTGCCTGAACTGAATTGCCTTTGTGAAACCAACAGGACTTATGTTTTTGTCTGGTGAATTAGTCAACAGTACAAGTTGTTTGGTAGGTGTTAGGTTCCTGTTTGCAGTACTTCTTGTAAAGCCTTTGAAGATTGTTAGGGTTTTAGTTTGGGTTTCACTTTGGGCTACAGTTTGGGCTACAGTATGGGCAACAGTTTGGGCTTCAGGTATGGCATCATGTATGGTTTCAAGAAGTTGTTTTGTAGGTGTTAAATTCCTATTTGCAGCTCTCTTGGTAAAACCTTTGAAGGCTACAGTTTGGGCTTTGAAGGCTACAGATCTCTTACCTTGTGCATACAAATGAAGGATGTGCCTGGCATCTTTCTCCCCCAATTTTTTCAGCATATCCATTACATCTTGGTCATTGGTAATCTACATAAGACCATCTACAAAATTCTTTTCAGGCATCAGGTAAAAAAGTTCAATATTCTTATCTTGGTAAGACCCACCCTCAATCACGTAATCGATCAGCTCAAAATAAGACATCTTGTCTACTTCTACTTCAAACATATGAGTATCACCACCTTCATAGTGCAATTTAGGGTTTTTTTCCAGCTTACCACCGTGCCAAGCTTTGACAATCACCTTGTCATCCATCCTGTTGGTTTAAAGAGTGAGAGAAGGATAAACTAAAGATTCAATCGCATAAAGAACAAGAATGTAGCAACAATTTCACCATACCCGATCGTTCGTTTGCAGCTTTCTTCTTGATAAGAATTTAGGGTTTTGAAGAGATGTGTTTTGGTTAAGTGTGTAATGTTTTGATCGTTCAGTGTTAAAAGTTGCCTTTTGTATTTATCCATTTTCAATTTTGGATTAAAATAATCCATGTCATTAATCATTTAACATGTGGCAGACACATGTGGTAGTTAGATGGAATTAATTAGCCACGTCAGCATTTTATTAACACCATTAGCCTAAACTTAACTGTGGAGTATTTTACAAAAAAATGGACGAGGTCGGATTATTGCTGGCTAATTCGTAACTTGGGATTATTATTGGTCAATTTCAGAAAGGTGGGATTATTGTTTTCCAATTTGCCTTAATTAATAGTTGAAACATAATTTTAACAAAATAAAAGTGCATTAAATTAAAAAAACACATTACATTAAATTAAACTAACTAAATTAAAAAAAAAAAACATTACATAAAATTAAACATACTAAAAAAATAAAACCATAAAAAAGAATTAAAAAAATACATTACATAAAATTAAACCTACTAAAAAAATAAAACCATAAAAAATTTAGAAACTTCATGGCCAATTATATTTTTTTGCGATCTTGCGATTTCGGGCTAGTGTGATTTCCAACATCTCCGATGGAACATTGTCGTGTAGCCTGTTAAACGTATCTAGATCCTTATCGATCTCAACTGTCGCAACCCCCGACCCCTTGCCCCGAAAGGCGGGCGACCGCGAGCATGCACATTCGGTGGTATCGGTGTTTATTTAAATTGGCAGCGGAATTTACATAAGGACCGTAGTTAGGAAATATTTTATCAGAGTAAAACACCTCATTTTATAAATAATAAACACATGGGTAAAACCCAAGTTTCCATTCATAATAAGTTTGTAGGGATAAACCCTAATTTATTGAAATAAAACTTCTTCTTTATTTAGGTAACTTTTATAGCCACTTTTCCAAGCCTTCAGTGCTCTCCAGCTGTTTCTATTTGGCTTTCACATTTTGTTACCTGAAACGCGTTTAAAACATTTTTGTCAGTGGAAAATACTGGTGAGTGAATCCCAGTTTAATCAAAACAAGTTTTATCATTTTACAGCATTGAGGGCAATCCAGCAATTACATTTTTTTACATCTACTTTAATTACCACCCACGGTACTGTCAATTCTGACTTGTGGTCATGCTACTACTCACAGTGTAGTAACAAATTTTGTATACAAAACCACAACATACGGACGATAATTGTAGAATTACAAATACTCAATCTCTGTTAATTATAATGTAAAATAATTTGAGGTTTTGTAAAAACAGTTTACAAAAAGAAGGATTACTCACATTGCTAATTTAGGTATCTCCTTGTGACTTACTGGTTATAATCTATTAATTTAAACAATGCACACGCGTTAGTATAATAACCCAAATTTACATTAGCTATACCCTCCCCGAGACAGAACTCCAACGACTAAGTCAGGCAGAGCCTCGACATGCATTACGGAGCACTAGATTAATCGGGTAGCGTATCTAATACGTAACCGGGGGTTATAATACTTACAATGAAGCAGAGCTTCGCTAATTAGGGGGTATTATACCCAATATTACTTCTACTACTTCAGAATTTGAGAGAGAGAGATTGCGAAATGAACAATTTGGACTGAATGCCGATCTCCTCTATTTATAGGGCCTGATAGGGGGTTCCTGGTGGCCCGCGAGAGAGAACAAGGGGGTCTTCGCGCCCCGTGAGCTAGGCTGGCCAGGGCCTAGCCTGGCCAGTCATGAGATAGCTTCGACACCGAGTGGGACACGTGGCTGCCCCGGGTTACGCCACTTATCCCCTCGCTCGCGCCCCGCGATGGACCAAGGGGAGTCTGTCGTTCCCCGCTAGAGCCCCTTAAATCTTGTTTTTATTTAATTTTTGTAAAATTAAAGGTATTTCAGGTCGTTTTTCGTGTACGGGGTGTATTTTAGGACGTATAGGGATGTTATAGGTATTTTAGGAGAGTTGTTACCTCTATGTCCTTAAGAGGTACCACTAACGATTCATCTGCTAAACACTTTTTGAGATTACATACATGAAATACATCATGTATTCCTACCATCTCCTCTGGCAGTTGTAGCTGATAAGCTACAGGTCCTATTCTTCTAATAATCTCAAAGGGTCCAACATACCTAGGGATTAGCTTTCCCCTTTTGATGAATCTGACTATTCCTTTCCACGGAGAAACCTTTAATAATACATTATCTCCTACTTGAAATCCCAATGGTTTTCGCCTGTTATCAGCATAACTCTTTTGTCGATCGTGTGCTGCTTTTAATCTTTCCTTGACTTGAATAATCTTGTCCGTTGTTTCTTGCACTATTTCTGGTCCAGATAATTGCTTTTCTCCAATTTCTGCCCAACAGACTGGGGTTCGGCACTTTCGTCCATAGAGTGCTTCGAATGGTGCAGCATTAATACTAGTATGATAGCTGTTATTATAGGAAAATTATGTTAATGGTAAATGTTTGTCCCAATTTCCTCCGAAATCAATTACACAAGCTCTAAGAACATCTTCCATTGTCTGAATTGTCCTTTCACTTTGTCCATCCGTTTGAGGATGATAAGCTGTGCTTAGATTTAACTTGGTTCCCATTGCTTTTTGGAAACTAGTCCAAAAATGAGAAGTAAAACGGCTATCTCTATCAGAAACAATAGATAAAGGAATTCCATGTAATGAAACTATTTCATTTACATATAACTTGGCTAATTGTTCCATACTGAAAGTTTCCTTCATTGGTAAGAAATGAGCAGACTTGGTTAATCTGTCTACAATCACCCAGATTGTATCATTACCTTTTCTTGTCTTGGGTAATTTGGTAACAAAGTCCATTGTTATCAATTCCCATTTCCATACACGCATTTCTAATTGCTGCAATAAACCTGAGGGTTTCTGATGTTCAGCTTTAACTTGTGAACAGTTTAAACACTTGGCAACATATGCTGCTATATCCTTTTTCATTCCTATCCACCATAAATTCTTTCTTAAGTCTTGATACATTTTATCACTTTCGGGATGTATCGTATACTTAGATTTATGGACCTCTTCTAAAATTCGGTGGCGTAGGTTTCCTTGTTTAGGTATCCAAATTCTTTTCTTATGAAATCTCCAAATTTCATCTGTTCCTTGTTCTAATTCCTTAATCATTCCTTTTAATTTCTCAGTATCATCATTGATTACTGATTCTGTTAGTGCATTACGTCTATTGACTTCGTCTTGAATCATGTAATAGGATAGGTTAGGATTATCAGTGTCCGAGTTGCAAGAAACTGTTATTAGAAAGTTTAGAAGGCTGTTAGCTTAAACATGCATGATAGCTTGAACATGCATGGTCGCTTGAACAGGGCTGGTCGCTTGAACAGGGCTGGTCGCTTGAACAGGCCTGGTCGCTTGAACATGCCATGTCCATTTCAAGCTAACTACATCTACTATAAATAGGGCACTAGTCATTTCATTTGGTACGCTTCAGGATTTGTAATGAAGTGCTGCCGAAATCTGTTCAGGTTGTAATTAGTGTTATAATCAATCAAAGTGACAGATTTATTAGTATCAAGCTGTTTCCACGTCCGTTTCACTGATTCCGCCTTTGAATCGGATTATATGCTCTTCTGATTAACTCGTTTGGGTCCAACAACGATCCTACAAGTGGTATCAGAGCTCAGGAGGAAGAGATCTTGCCAAAACAGCTTGTTTTCGTCACTTTTTCTGATTTCTACACCTTCTTTCTTCAATTGAACGAGATTTCACGGTCCAAATTGGTTCAAATTTTCACAGTGCACTCGGAATTGGACATAGACAAACCCTTGAAAGTTTTATGGTCAAATTCGGACTAAAAATGACAAAAACAGGCCTAAAACTTGTGTTCGCTTGAACGGATATTGCCTGTTCGCTTGAAAATATAGTTGTGTTCGCTTCAAACAGCCTGTTCGCTTGAAAGTGTCAAGACATGTTAGCTTGAAAACGTCGACCGCTTGAAACTGTCTGACCGCTTGAAACTGTCTGATCGCTTGAAACCGCCTGACCGCTTGAAACGACACACAGCTTGAAAACGACTGTCCGCTTGAGTTTACATGTGATAACGATTGAATATCAATCTACTGTTCGCTTGAAAACATCGCTTGAAAAGTGCATTGTGTATTAATCAAGACTTGCGGCCCAATAGATTTTAAGGAGTGCAAATTATTTAGGTGATTCAAGAAGTTAGTATCATGGCTGAAATCAAAGAGAAAACTCGAGAAGAGATTTTGAGTGAGAAAACTTACAAAGAAAGAAACGTTGTTTACAACAGAATGGATGAGATGCAGGAAGAATATGAGAGTGCTGTTATGAGCAGAAGATGGGATAAGAAGAGAGAATGTTACTTCAACAGAGAAAGAGAACCAGTTGTTCCAAAGAAAGACATAATCTTTGATGATGTTCTTCTCATAATCCCTTTGAGAGCCGAATATTATAGAAATGTAATGAAAGATGACACATATGCTAAAAGGCATGAAAAGGAGATCAGATATGCCATGCTATCTTGTCTGAGAAAAAGGGATGAAGAGAGAATGAAGAAGAATGTTGAGAGTATGGTTGAAAAATTAAAGAAAGTTGCTGAGGAAGATGTGAAGAAAGCTGTGGAAGTAAAAGAAGAAGTTGTGGTGAATGTAGAAGAGAAAGAAGCTGTCACTGAAAAACAGCAGATTTTTGAGGAAGTAATTTCAAAGAAAGAAGAATCTGAAAAGCCTGTATCTGTGAAATCTGAACCAGTGATTAAGAAAGAGGTTGCAGAAGACACACCAGTCTTTGAGATTGTTCAGAAGGAGAAGAAACAGGCTGAAGATATTCAAACTTTGAAAGCTGAAAAGGAAGCTGATGATGAACAGATTTTGGAGTTGCGCTTGAACTGCGAAAAACTAAAATCTGAAAATGACAAATTTTTGAAGAATATTGAGAGTTTGTCATTAGAAAACAAAAATTTTTAAAAATTAGAAAATGATTTCAAAAGTCAAATAAAGATTTTAGAAGATGAGAGAAATATTTTTGGTAAAAATAATCTTGAAAAACAGATTGAAATAAATTCTCATCTTCAGAAAATTATTCGACTTGAAAATGAAGCTGAAATTGCTCTGAATAAAATTAATGAGCTTGAGAATAAATTGAAAGGTTTTGTGAATTCTACATCACATGTTTGTCCAAAACCAATCAATTCTGTTCCAATAAGTGACAATGTCACAAATTTTGACAAAGTCAAAATTGAAGACTGTGATGACAAAGCTGATGATGAAAAAGAAAAGAAAAGAAAAATATTTTTAGATTTACAAGAAAAATTTAAAAATACTGTTTTGCAATCTACTGAAACAGGTGAATGTTCTAAGCAAAAACCTGTTAAGAAGAATGTAGAACAGAAACAAAAAGTTAAAAATTCAAAAAATTTAAAAAATGAAAATAAAAGCTCATCAGTTCAGTCATCCAATCATTATAAAAAATCACAAAAATTTGTAAATGAAAACTCACAAAATGATGGTAATAAGTGGTGCAAGTTTGACCACAGTGCTTAAAAGATAAATCCAGCATTGAAGAGGAGAAATGATTATCACCAAGCCAAACAATGTTATGATCTGAAGGTTTGGACTGACAGAAGTGGATGGTACGATAACAGAGTGTGCTATACCTGTGGTGTTAGAGGACACATTGCTGTTAACTGACAGAATTGGAATTTTGAAACACGAAGATGTTATAATTGCCATATCAGAGGACATATTGCCAGAGATTGCCCAAGGAGATCGATGGGAAGATCAAGGGTTGAATCTCAGAGAACGATAAAGAAACCAGTCAATGTCAAGCCCAAAGAACAGAAGGTTCTAGAACAGAAAGTGAAGCTTTCTCAGGGGCAAAAAGACAGACTGAGGAAAAAGAGGAAGAAGGCGAGAGAGTATTTGGAGAAGATTTTATTTTCAGGTTCACCAGTTGGTTCGAATAAAAGTTCTGATGAATCAATTCACTCGACTGCAAAGTCAAGCAAATCGAATTCTTCAGATGCAAATCTGAGGACAAACAAGAAGAAAAAGAAAGTTATTGACGATGAATCTGGCTCATCCAAGTCAGACAAGCCAAGTTCGGGCAATGAATCTGATTCCACAAAATCAGATGAGCCACAAGTTGAGGTAAAAAAGGAAGAAACAGTTCCTTTAATGAATGATGAGAAAATTCCACCATTACGAGCTACAAACCTAAAATCAAAAGGTGTTGGTGCTGAAAAAATGTTTAGTAGCAATGTTAAACATATTTTTAGTAAGATGGCTGATGGTAAGGAAAAATGAGTAAAAGAATTTTATGAAGAAAAAAGAAAAGCTCAAAATACACCCAAGGACAGTCAGGCTTGGGTGAAACTTTTCAAATAGAAAAATCTGACTTGCCGGAGCTTCCAGGTTGGTAAGTGTGAAGCAGGTATCGGCATCATTCTTGAGAAATTCACAGGATGGTAACTGTGATATTTCGTCTTACAAGTGGTTAATCAAGGACATTAAGTTGTACTTGATTTTTTACAAGTTATTGTGATGTTTGATCTTATAATGTTAAATTTTCAAAATGGTTAAAAGAAAACAAGGTGATGTGATGACCCCGAACCTACAAGTGATGGGTAAACAAACTAATTTTTCCGGAAAAAACCATTCTGATTAAAACAAACTTAAGTGTTTTGAAATCATTATGGGAAAATAGTTTGTTGTAAGGGAGAGTTCTGATTGAATACGCCAAAACCCTCACGGCTGAACAAACATGATTACTTTCACAAGATTGAAAAACGGTTTTCAAACTGTCGAAAATCAATGGGTTGTAAATCATGGGGGTACTTTATATTAGATTTTCTGCAAATCAGAGCATTTTTAGCAGAAAATGGATGGCGAGACAAAGCTATCAGTATTGGTTGTCAAATTTTCTTTAAATGATTTTGCATTTTAGGGGGAGTAATATTGTTAGAAAATACAAAAACATTAGAAAATTTGAAAAAGTAAAAAACATGATAAAATGAAAATTGAGTTTTTGTGTAAAAAGAGGAAATGATAGTACATCAGTAGACAGTTACAGTATGCTAATGAAATATAATGTTTAAATAGCGTTAAACAGTCTCACTGATGATGTGTCGATAGGTTTTTATACATTTAGTAAACTTTTTCGGGATATAAACCTAAATTCAAACTTGCTTATTTCGTGGGGAACACTACTTGGATATATAGGTAACCCCTGAAATCTCGTTTGAAAGGTCCCTCTTTCTGAGATACTAGGTCTTTATGCTTAGTGATATCTGGGGTATTATCTCGGGACTTCTGATTTTGCGGAAGCAATGGCCTAGTCCCCGGAGAATACTTTCTGCATTGCTTGAAACATAGCGCCGCCCTCAGCAAATTAATGAAAAATAAAATTGATAGTCATTGCTGTTGTAGTACAAAAGATCCTCTAAAGGGGACACACCAAAAGTCGAGCCGTCATCTCTCTGCTGAACGGAAGTTCTGACCTGAGCTCTCACGGTTTCGTACTATAATTTATTCCCCTTACAGATATCATCTAGGTATACTCACCTGTAAGACTGAATATTGGGATCTGGATATGGGAGTATATTCAAGAGGTGGGACACATGAATGGGTTTAAGTTCTTAATACACCTAATTCGTATCCTGAATCAGTTGAAGTTTGTGTGAAAATTTAAGTGGACAAGTATATCGACAATCTAAGTGAATTGTTTAATTCTTAATGTGTAACTAAGCTCAACGGTACTTGTTACTTGTCAAAAACTGATATGATCCTCTGACGCATACTCAAACAAAAATATTGTATGTAAATATGTTTGTACATATTTCTTTACTGTTTTATATTTTCAGAAAAATACAAAAAGATTTTTGATTCTGCTTTATTTTCGACAACCGATGTCTGAGTACTGAGTTTCAAAATCTAAGTAAGCTGATTGTGTTTCTGAAAATAAAACAAGTTCATTAATTTGAAACTTGAACTTTTTAACAAAAATCAAAAACAGTTTGTGATATCTCCAAGGTCATTAGTTTGGACTTGGATGATTAACTGTGAGGGATTTTGGATACTTAACATTGCCATATCTGTAAAGATTGTTAATAGAGGGAGTGTTTTAGAAAGTTGAATAGAGCCAGATTACGATTTCTGGAAAATTGAATGTTCAAAACGTTGTTACTTATAAACGTATGAGTGATTGCAGGGAATCCAGATTACGATCCCGAGAGCAGAGTCTAAGGGGGAGTCTGAAGACAAGCTTGAAGCAAGAGGAGCTTGTAGATGGAAAGCTAGGTGTCGATCCCAAAGCACAGAAGCTTGACGAAAGGGGGAGCCTGAAGCTGATAGAAGAAGAGAAGGATTGATGGATGCTTATAATGTTACAATTTGAATGAGAAGGCAGAATGATCAAGACCAAAGATATGTCATGCTGAAGACTGGATACTAAAGACTTCGTCAATATCCGAGGGGGAGTCTGTTAGTGCATTACGTCTATTGACTTCGTCTTGAATCATGTAATAGGATAGGTTAGGATTATCAGTGTCCGAGTTGCAAGAAACTGTTATTAGAAAGTTTAGAAGGCTGTTAGCTTGAACATGCATGATAGCTTGAACATGCATGGTCGCTTTAACAGGGCTGGTCGCTTGAACATGCCATGTCCATTTCAAGCTAACTACATCTACTATAAATAGGGCACTAGTCATTTCATTTGGTACGCTTCAGGATTTGTAACGAAGTGCTGCCGAAATCTGTTCAGGTTGTAATTAGTGTTATAATCAATCAAAGTGACAGATTTATTAGTATCAAGCTGTTTCCACATCCGTTTCACTGATTCCGCATTTGAATCGGATTATATGCTCTTCTGATTAACTCGTTTGGGTCCAACAACGATCCTACAGATTCTTGTATTGCTCTAATTTGCTCATTTAAATCTATCTGCAGATTTAATTTGAGAGAACGCACTTTTCTTGGCTTATCATGAAATTTTCGACTTAAAGCATCAGCTACTATATTAGCCTTTCCTGCATGATACTGGATACTACAATCATAATCGCTAAGAATTTCCATCCAACGTCTCTGTCTCATATTTAACTCTGTTTGCCCGAAAACATATCTAAAACTCTTATGATCGGTGAAAATGGTAAACTTACTACCGTAAAGATACTGTCTCCAAATTTTAAGGGCAAAAATTATGGCTCCTAATTCTAGATCATGGGTTGTATAATTCTCTTCATGGTTCTTAAAATCTCTAGAGGCGTAGGCTATATCCTTTTGATGTTGCATCAACACACATCCATAACCTAACTTAGAAGTGTCACAATAGACTACAAATTCTTCAATTCCTTCTGGTAACGCTAGTATGGATGCGTTGGTTAATCTTTGCTTAAGGATTCTAAAGGCTTCTTGTCGCAACCCCCGATCCCTGGTTCCCGGGAACGGGCGGACGTGAGCCAGTTTCGGAGGTATCTCGTATTGTCTAATTTGGCAGCGGAATTTTTCATCAGGACCGTAGTTAGGAAATATTGATTAGAGTAAAATACCACATTTTTATAACATTAAACAAATGGGTTAAAACCCAAGTTCATAGTACACATGTTTAAATAGGAATAAATCCTATTTATTTAATAAAAACATCTATTTTATTTTTAGGTAACTTTATTGCCACTTTTCCAAGCCTTCAGTGCTGTCCAGCTGGCTTCTATTTGGCTTTCACATTTTGTTACCTGAAACGCGTTTTAAAAACAATTGTCAGTGGGAAATACTGGTGAGTGAATCCCAGTTTAATCAAGTTTAATAAAATCCCATTGTACAGTATTGAGGGTGATCCCGCAATTATATTTGTTTCCAAGACATAACAATTAACATCCATGGTACTGTCGAACCCGACTTGTGGACATGTTACTCCTTGACCAGGTGGTAACAAATTTTGTATACAAAACCCCAACATACTCATCATAATTGTATTCTTACAAATACTCAATAACTGTTATTCGCATGGAAAAGTATTTAAGGCTTTGTAAAAATAATTAACAAAAGATTTACAAAAAGTGGATCAACTCACATTGCTGTCTTAGATTTTCCGTAAGGGTTTCCTGAGATTTATCTATAATTTACACAAATATACATGCGTTAGTAAAATAACCCATTTTAACATTAGCAATACCCTCCCTGAGACGGCATTCCAATGACTACGTCGGGCAGAACCACGACAGCCATTACGGAACCCTAGATCAATCGGGCAGCTTATCTAATACGTATCCAGGGGTTATAATACTTACAACGGAGCAGAACTTCGCTATTTAGGGGGGTATAATGCCCGCTTATAAAGCCTATAATTCAGAAATTTACTTAAGAAAGAAAGAAATGAAGCCAATGATATCTAGATCAAATGGTGGAGGGCTTGCATTTCTCTTGAGAGATGCAGGTTCGACTCCCACTTGGTGTAGAGTGAGGCACTGGTGGGCAATGATAGGAGACCTAGGGAAACTTGGGTTGGATCCTTGAGCCAAACGGGTTTTACATATAATTTCACTGTCGTGCCTACGGGCGGGTGGGTTACCGGGTTTTCCCCGGAATTGGTGGTGGACTCGGGTTACTCTCGGAGTACTCCGTTTGTCCAGTGGGTGCCCCGAGAGTGCTCGGGTTTGAGTTTGTTGGCCGTTCAAAAAAAAGAAAGAAAGAAATGAACGAATTCTACTGAGATCCGATGCGTTCTATTTATAGTTGCTGAGTTTGGCTTTGTCGCGGCCCGCGTAACACAGGGGCAGGGTCTACGCGGCCCGCGTTGACCTCCGGTCAATGCGTAGCCCTTCCGGATCACTATGTAGGCTCGACATGTGTTGGGCCACGTGGCCGCACCGGGCTGCGCCACATTTTGGATCTCACGCGGCCCGCGTAAGTGGTAAGGCTAGCTTACGCGGCCCGCCTAAGCTTAAACCTCAACGAAATCAGGTTTTAACCTTGATACCGCCCGCGTAAAGGTTGGGGTGGGTCTTACGCGGCCCGTCTCAACTTAAAATTTCTTGTTTTTAATTTATTTTTAATGCTATATTGTATTTCGGGCTCGGTTTTCACATACGGGGTGTATTTAAGGACATATTGGGATATTTTAAAATATTTTGGGGTGTCGGAAAAATTATGAGGGTGTCGGTTTAATTAGGATTATTACATCCTCCCCACCTTGTTTTAGAGCTCGTCCTCGAGATCTACTGGAACAAGTGTGGATATTCCCTTTGCATTTCAGATTCAAGCTCCCATGTGTACTCAGGTCCTCTTTTGGAGTCCCACTTCACTTTGACCAGAACTAATCTCTTATGTTTGAGATTTTTGACTTTCCTGTCTTCAATCTATAGAGGCCTCTCTATAAACTTAAGTTTTTCATTTACCTCTATATCCTTAAGAGGTACTACTAGTGATTCATTAGCTAAAAACTTTTTGAGATTAGATACATGAAACACATCATGTATTCCTGCCATTTCCTCTGGCAGTTGTAGCTGATAGGCTATAGGTCCTATTCTTCTAATAATCTCAAAAGGTCCAATATACCTGGGACTTAGCTTTCCTCTTTTGATGAATCTTACCACTCCTTTCCAATGAGAGACTTTTAACAATACCTTATCTCCTACTTGAAATTCTAATGGCTTGCGTCGGTTATCAGCATAACTCTTCTGTCGATCACGTGCTGTTTTTAGTCGTTCCTTGACTTGAATGATCTTGTCGGTTGTTTCTTGCACTATCTCAGGTCCAGATAGTTGCTTTTCACCAATTTCTGCCCAACAGACTGGGGTTTGGCACTTTCGTCCATAAAGTGCTTCGAATGGTGCAACATTGATACTTGTGTGATAACTATTATTGTAAGAAAATTTTATTAAAGGTAAGTGATCATCCCAATTACCTCCGAAATCAATTACACAAGCTCTAAGCATGTCTTCCATCGTCTGAATTGTCCTTTCGCTTTGTCCGTCCATTTGAGGATGATAAGCTGTGCTTAGATTTAACTTGGTTCCCATGGCTTTTTGGAAACTTGACAAAAAATGAGAGGTAAATCGGCTATCCCTATCAGAAATAATTGATAAAGGAATTCCATGCAATGAAACAATTTCATTTACATACAATTTAGCTAGCTGTTCCATACTGAAAGTTTCTTTCATTGGTAGGAAATGAGCTGACTTAGTTAGCCTATCTACAATCACCCAGATTGTATCATCACCCTTCCTTGTTTTATGTAATTTAGTAACAAAATCCATTGTTATCAATTCCCATTTCCACACTGGCATTTCTAATTATTGTTACAAACCTGAGGGTTTCTGGTGTTCAGCTTTAACTTGTGAATAAGTTAAACATTTAGAAACATAGGCTGCTATGTCCTTCTTCATTCCTATCCACCAGAAATTTTTCCTTAAATCCTAGTACATTTTATCATTTCCTGGGTGCATCGTATACTTAGACTTATAGGCTTCTTCTAATATACGATAACGTAGGTTTCCTAATTTAGGTATCCACATTCTCTTTTTATGGAATCTCCAAATTCCATCTGTTCCTTATTCTAATTCCTTAATCATACCTTTTAGTTTTTCAGTATCATCCTTGATTACTGATTCTTGTGCTTCTCTTATTTGATCATTTAAATCTACTTGTAGATTTAATTTAAGAGAACGTACCCTTTTTGGCTTTTCATGATACTTTCGACTTAAAGCATCTGCTACTACATTAGCTTTTCCTTCATGATACTGGATATTACAATCATAATCACTAAGCATCTCCATCCAGCGTCTTTGTCTCATATTCAACTCTTTCTGTCCGAAAACATACCTTAAACTCTTATGATCAGTGAATATGGTAAACTTACTACCATAAAGGTAATGTCTCCAAATCTTAAGGGCAAAAATTATAGCTCCTAATTCTAGATCATGAGTTGAATAATTCTCTTCATGATTCTTAAGTTGTCTAGATGCGTAAGCTATAACCTTTTGGCATTGCATTAATACACATCCATAACCTAACTTAGAAGCGTCACAATATACTACAAAATCTTCAGTTCCTTCTGGTAACGCTAATATGGGTGCATTAGTTAATCTTTGCTTAAAAATTCTAAAAGCTTCTTCTTGTTTTGGTCCCCATTCAAACTTAATGGATTTACAAGTTAACTTAGTTAAAGGAATGGCTATTCTAGAGAAATCTCGAATAAACCTTCTATAATAACCGGCCAATCGTAAGAAACCTATAACCTCAGTTGGTGACTCAGGGGTTTTCCATTTGGTAATCGCCTCGATTTTTGTGTGATCCACATGAATTCCTTCATGATTCACTAAATGTCCAAGAAATTGTACTTGTTCTAGCCAAAACTCGCACTTTGAAAATTTAGCGTAAAGCTTTTCCTTTCTTAATAGACTTAAAAGTGCGTGCAAATGCTTTGCATGTTCCTCTTTACTCTTAGAGTAAATTAGAATATCATCTATGAAGACGATTATGAATTTATCCAAATATGGCTTACATATTCGGTTCATCATGTCCATAAATGCAGCTGGGGCATTGGTTAAACCAAATGGCATGACAGTAAATTCATAATGACCATACCTTGTTCTGAAGGCAGTTTTAGGAATGTCCTCTTCCTGTACCTTTAATTGATGATATCCTGACCTTAAATCGATTTTAGAGAAAAATCGAGCTCCTTGCAGTTGATCGAACAGATCATCGATTCTCGGTAATGGGTACTGATTCTTAATAGTGGCTTTGTTCAATTCACGGTAATCAATGCACATACGCATTGATCCATCCTTCTTTTTAACAAATAAAATCGGCGCTCCCCATGGCGACGAACTTGGTTGTATAAATCCTTTCTCTAACAATTCATCTAATTGTTTCTTCAGTTCCTGCATTTCGGCGGGTGCCAAACGGTAAGGTGCCTTGGCAATTGGTGCTGTTCCTGGCAGTAGGTGAATTCTGAATTCGACTTCTCTGTCTGGTGGCAGTCCTGGTAATTCTTCTGGAAATATATCTGAAAACTGGGACACTACTGGAATGTCTTTTAGTTCTTTTCCTTTAGTGTTAGTGATTATGGAAATCAAATACACTATAGAACATTTTCTTATATAACTTGCAGTTTTCATCACAGAAATGAATTTTGTGGACCTAGAGGGCTTATCTCCTTTAATTGTGATCGTTTTACCTTTTGGTGAATTTACTTGGATTGACTTTTGATCACATAAAATACTGGCTTTATTGGCTATTAACCAATCCATTCCTAATACAACATCAAATCCCGTCAGATTCATAGGATAAAGGTTTGCCATAAACTTTTGATTTAAAATTTCTATTCTTGCTCCCTACAAGATTTCAGAAATCCTAACAGTTTATCCATTAGCTGTCTCTACTAGACATTCTTGTGGTAGTTTAGTTAATGACTGATTTAGCAGTTTGCAAAACGAAGTATTAATGAAACTTTGGTTTGCACCAGAGTCAAATAATACTTTAGCAAAAACATCATTAACTAAAAACGTACCAGCTATCACGTCTTGAATCATCTTGGCTTCATCTGCAGTCAGAACAAATGCTCTAGCATTTTTAGTGTTCTTATTATTCACAGCTGGAGCCAATTTTGGACAGTTTGGCTTGATGTGACCTTTTTCTCCACAATTGTAGCATAATCCATTACTGGATTTTCTCCTGCAATCTTCTTCCTTGTGTCCTGGCATCTTGCAGAAATTGCAAAGAGTGGAGCATTTTCCAGAATGCTTTTTCTTGCAGACCTTGCAGAAAGGTGCAGAGGTAGAACCCATATTCCTACGATTGTAATTCCCAGAACGGAATTCTTGAGTAAGCCTTTGGTTTAGGTTTCTCCTCTGTTCTTCTTCTCTAGTACGGATTAATTCATCTGTCAAGGTATTCGCTAGTTCTACAGCTTCTTCTATAGTTTGAGGTCTAGCTGCCTTGACTACATGTCTAATCTCTCCGATTAATCCCCAGATGTATCGGGAGATTAACACTCGTTCAGGTGATGCAAGGGTTTGTACTATTCTAGCATATTCAAAGAATGTGGTAGTATAACCCTTACTATCTACCCTGGTCATTCTTAAGTTTAAGAACTTATTAGCTATCTGTTCTTTTTTATTGGGAGGGCAGAATTTCCTTTCTACCATATTCTTAAATTCTTCCCATTCTATGTTGTAAACCCTATCACTTCCTCTTGATTGGAGGATAGTGTTCCACCATTTTAAGGCTGAGTTCTTAAACAGATTAGAAGCAAACATTATCTTATCTTCTTCAGCACACTTTCTTATTTTTAAAACAGCCTTAGTTTTCTCTATCCAGCGTAGAGCTGCAATGGGTCCTTCATTGCCCGAGAATTCTATTGGTTTGCAGGACCAGAATTCCTTGTAAGAACAATCGTAAGACACGGTTCTTCTTCTTTTGGGAATGGGCACTTGAAGTACGGGTCCATTGTTCACGCTGTGTTCTGGTTCAATTGGTCGCTTACTGCTATGTTTACTTTTATTATTCGCTTCTTGAACCGTTTGAATAATAAATGGCATTGCATCTATAATTCCTTGTGCCACTATGTTTTGAACGACACTATTATCCATTTGGTTTCCATTGTATTGACGCTCGGATTCTCATTAACCACGTTAATGTTACTCTGGTTATCGTTATTCAGATTATCTTGATTTCCTTCGTCGGCCATCTGAATTTTAAACATTTACCCCGTATTAATATCACAAAATAATATTAATATAGTCTATCACATGACACGCATTTTTTCCAAAAGCGTCGATCATTGCGACTTTACTCTATTTATCTATTATGCATCTATTACATATTAGTACTGAAATAAAGATTACAATACCAACCGAAATAGAATTACACTAATAGTAACAGGCATCCATACACACATATTTTATTATATTATTATTATTACTATTACCGTCTCCCACCATCACATCTATGGATATGGATTCATCCAAAAATCCATATTGCGCTCGTAATATTTCCATACGAGTCGCTCTCCCACCTGTCTCATTCTCTCACTGCTCTATAAAATTTCCTCACCAAATGTCCTAAGTTCTTGTACGTTTTCTGCACTCATTGGGGGTGCAGGTTCTAGGACTGGGTTCGGAATATGGGGTGCGGGTTCCTGGTGTGGGGGTGTAGGTGCCTGAAATTGGTAAGGATCATCTAAAATTTCCGTAATGTATTCATCATGAAAATAGGGATCTAAAGGGTCCAAACCTAGATAAGCTCCTACGTTCTGCATGGGTGTGTCTTCATGTATCGGGTAGCATTGCACATAGTCCCTAACGTCATCCCACCAGGGATCGTAGCTTGGGTCTAGGGGATTCGGTGCTGGTACCCTAGGGATTTCTTCCGGATTGAAGTCATGCATCCCTACTTGGTTTTCAGGGTTTTCTATCTCCATTGGTTGGTCAGGGATTGGCAGTTGTGGTTGGGGTGCTATTATTTGCTCCAGATTTGGGTCAGCTGCAGTGGTTGCTAAGATATGGATGTTGGCTATACCCCTATTTATCATATCCTGGGCATAGGCATCTGTCTCTCTCTTGGCTGCTGCTAGTGCTCTCTGGTCTTGTAACTTTTTCATACGCTTCATACGCTCATGTGCCCCTCGACTGAACCATCCCCTCTTTTTCTGAGGAAATGGCTCTTCTGACTGAGCCTTAAACACAAAGATTCCTTCTTCCGTATCAGCAGAGTACCCTGAGAGGCAGGCTGAGAAGAGGAGGTGCCTTCGCTTCTAGGCGAACCAGACAATTGACGATACGCGTCAGATGGTCCTTGGTCGCTCATACTGTAAACTAACAGATTGTCAAATAACACATAACAATAAATACAGTTAGGCACGTATTTTCGTAATTTATTTCCTAACACTTTACATTTTGATGTCAGCAGAACACCTCTGTGGCAGATCATGATATTTTTGACTTAAAGCATCAGCTACTACATTAGCCTTTCCTGCATGATACTGGATACTACAATCATAATCGCTAAGAATTTCCATCCAGCGTCTCTGTCTCATATTTAACTCTGTTTGCCCGAAAACATATCTGAAACTCTTATGATCGGTGAAAATGGTAAACTTACTACCGTAAAGATACTGTCTCCAAATTTTAAGGGCAAAAATTATGGCTCCTAATTCTAGATCATGGGTTGTATAATTCTCTTCATGGTTCTTAAAATGTCTAGAGGCATAGGCTATATCCTTTTGATGTTGCATCAACACACATCCATAACCTAACTTAGAAGTGTCACAATAGACTACAAATTCTTCAATTCCTTCTGGTAACGCTAGTATGGATGCGTTGGTTAATCTTTGCTTAAGGATTCTAAAGGCTTCTTGTCGCAACCCCCGATCCCTGGTTCCCGAGAACGGGCGGACGCGAGCCAGTTTCGGTGGTATCTCGTATTGTATAATTTGGCAGCGGAATTTTTCATCAGGACCGTAGTTAGGAAATATTGATCAGAGTAAAATACAACATTTTCATAACATTAAACAAATGGGTTAAAACCCAAGTTCATAGTACACATGTTTTCATAGGAATAAATCCTATTTATTTAATAAAAACATCTATTTTATTTTTAGGTAACTCTATTGCCACTTTTCCAAGCCTTCAGTGCTGTCCAGCTGGCTTCTATTTGGCTTTCACATTTTGTTACCTGAAACGCATTTTAAAAACAATTATCAGTGGGAAATACTGGTGAGTGAATCCCAGTTTAATCAAGTTTAATAAAAATCCCATTGTACAGTATTGAGGGTGATCCCGCAATTATATTTGTTTCCAAGACATAACAATTAACATCCATGGTACTGTCGAACCCGACTTGTGGACATGTTACTCCTTGACCAGGTGGTAACAAATTTTGTATACAAAACCCCAACATACTCATCATAATTGTATTCTTACAAATACTCAATAACTGTTATTCGCATGGAAAAGTATTTAAGGTTTTGTAAAAATAATTAACAAAAGATTTACAAAAAGTGGATCAACTCGCATTGCTGTCTTAGATTTTCCGTAAGGGTTTCCTGAGATTTATCTATAATTTACACAAATATACACGCGTTAGTAAAATAACCCATTTTAACATTAGCAATACCCTCCCTGAGACGGCATTCCAATGACTACGTCGGGCAGAACCACGACAGCCATTACGGAACCCTAGATCAATCGGGCATCGTATCTAATACGTATCCAGGGGTTATAATACTTACAACGGAGCAGAACTTCGCTATTTAGGGGGGGTATAATGCCCGCTTATAAAGCCTATTATTCAGAAATTTACTTAAGAAAGAAAGAAATGAACGAATTCAACTGAGATCCGATGCGTTCTATTTATAGTTGCTGAGTTTGGCTTTGTCGCGGCCCGCGTAACACAGGGGCAGGGCCTACGCGGCCCGCGTTGACCTCCGGTCAATGCGTAGCCCATCCGGATCACTATGTAGGCTCGACATGTGTTGGGCCACGTGGCCGCACCGGGCTGCGCCACATTTTGGATCTCACGCGGCCCGCGTAAGTGGTAAGGCTAGCTTACGCGGCCCGCCTAAGCTTAAAACTCAACGAAATCAGGTTTTAATCTTGATACCGCCCGCGTAATGGTTGGGGTGGGTCTTACGCGGCCCGCCTCAACTTAAAATTTCTTGTTTTTAATTTATTTTTAATGCTATATTGTATTTCGGGCTCGGTTTTCACACACGGGGTGTATTTAAGGACATATTGGGATGTTTTAAAATATTTTGGGGTGTCGGAAAAATTATGAGGGTGTCAGTTTAATTAGGATTATTACACTTCTTCCTGTTTTGGTCCCCATTCAAACTTAACTGATTTACAGGTCAGTTTTGTTAAAGGAATAGCTATTCTAGAAAAATCTCGGATAAATCATCTATAATAACCTGCCAGTCCAAGAAAACTTCTCACCTCCGTTGGTGATTCAGGGACTTTCCATTTAGTAATCGCCTCGATCTTTGTGGGATCTAGATGAATTCCTTCATGATTGACCAAATGTCCAAGAAATTGTACTTCTTGTAACCAAAATTCACATTTTGAGAATTTAGCATAAAGCTTTTCCTTTTTCAATAATGTAAGAAGTGCATGCAGATACGCTGCATGTTCCTCTTTACTCTTAGAGTAAATGAGAATATCATCTATAAAGACAATTATGAATTTATTCAGATAAGGTTTACATATTCTGTTCATCATGTCCATTATGCGGCTGGGGCATTGGTTAGATCAAATGACATGACGGTAAATTCATAATGACCATATCTTTTTCTAAAGGTAGTTTTAGGAATGTCCTCTTCCTGTACTTTCAATTGATGATATCCTGAGCGTAAATCGATCTTAGAAAAGAATCGAGCTCCTTGCAGTTGATCAAACAGATCATCGATTCTCGGTAATGGGTACCGATTTTTAATCGTGACTTTATTCAGTTCTCGGTAATCAATGCATATACGCATTGATCCGTCTTTCTTCTTGACAAACAAGATTGGTGCTCCCCAAGGTGATGAACTAGGTTGTATGAAACCTTTCTCCATAAGTTCGTCCAATTGCTTCTTTAGTTCCTGCATCTCTGCTGGCGCCAAATGGTAAGGTGCCTTGGCAATCGGTGCTGTCCCTGGTAGTAAGTGAATTCTGACTTCGACTTCCCTATCTGGTGGTAGTCCGGGTAGTTCTTCAGGAAAAACATCTGAGAATTGTGATACTACGGGAATATCTTTTAATTCTCTTCCTTTAGTGTTAATGATTATGGAAATCATATACACTAGTGATCCTTTTCTTGCATAACTTGCGGTTTTCATCAAAGAGATGAATTTTGTAGACCTAGTTGGCTTATCTCCTTTAATTGTGATCTTTTCACCTTTTGGTGAATTTACTTGTATTGACTTTTGATCACATAAAATACTAGCTTTATTGGTTACTAACCAATCCATTCATAATACAATATCAAATTCAGCTAGGTTCATTGGGTAAAGGTTAGCAATAAACTTATGGTTTAGAATTTCTATTCTTGCTCCCTGCAAGATTTCAGTGATCTTAATGGATTCTTCATTTGTCGTTTCCACTAGACATTCTTGTTGAAGTTTAGTTAATGGTTGATTAATAATTTTGCAAACTGAAGTATTAATAAAACTTTGGTTTGCACCAGAGTCAAATAATACTATAGCAAAAACATCATTAACTAAAAACGTACCGGTAATCACATCCGGAATCATCTTGGCTTCTTATGCTGTCAGAACAAAAGCTCTAGCATTCTTAGCAGTCTTGTTGTTCATGGCTGGAGATAGTTTCGGACAGTTCAGTTTAATATGCCCTTTTTCTCCACAATTGAAGCATACTCCATTACTGGGTTTCTTCCTGCAGTCTTCTTCCTTGTGTCAAGGTATCTTGCAGAAGTTGAAGTAAGTAGAACATTTTCCCGAATGTTTTTTATTACAAGACTTGCAGTAGGGTGCAGAAGTAGAACCTATGTTCTTCCCATGGTTGGAATTACCGTAGCGAAATTCCTGGGTAAGTTTATGGACAAGGTTCTTCCTCTGATTCTCTTCTTGTGTACGTACCAATTCATCGGTCAAGGTATTTGCTAGTTCTATAGCTTCTTCTATGGGTTGGGTCTAGCTGCCTTGACTACATGTCTAATCTCACTGATTAATACCCAGATGTAACGGGAGATTAATACTTGTTCTGGTGAGGCTAGGGTTGGCACTATTCTAGCATATTCGAAGAATATGGTAGTGTAACCATTACAGTCTACTTCAGTCATTCTAAGGTTTAAGAACTTATTAGCAATTTGTTTTTTTTTTCATTGGGAGGACATAATTTCCTTTCGACCATGTTCTTAAACTCAGTCCATTCCATATTATAGACTCTGTCACTTCCCCTAGACTGGAGAATAGTATTCCACCATTCTAAGGCTGCATTCTTAAAAAGATTGGAAGCAAACATGATTTTGTCTTCCTCTGCACACTTGCTTATTTTTAAGACAGCCTCTGTCTTTTCTATCCAGTGTAGAGTTGCAATGGCTCCTTCATTGCCAGAGAATTCTATCGGTTTGCAAGACCAGAATTCTTTGTAAGAACAACCATAACACATGGTTCTTCTTCTTTTTGGAATAGGCAATTGAAGTAACGGTCCATTGTTTACGCTGCGACTGGGTTCAGTAGGTGGTCGTTTACTTCCACTATTACTTTTATTATTTTCCGCTTCTTTAACAGTTTGGATGATATATGGCATAGCATCTCTAATTCCTTGGGTTACTATGTGTCTAATGGCACTATTATTTATTTGATTATCACTATTCTGGTTTTCCTGATTTTCTTCGTTGTCCATCTGGATTTACAAACAATTATCAGGTATTAATATCGCATAATAAGATTTAATGCCAACAATTGCACAAACAAACACATTGGTCAAAACCTCGATCATTGCGACATTTACTCTATTTTATATATATACATCTATTACAAACTATAACTGGAATTTAAAACATACTACTAGTTATGCATCAGTAGGTATTAGATTATCTATTTTAGTTGATTTTTTTTTCAAACTACTCTCGTTTATATATATATATATATGTGTGTGTGTGTGTGTGTGTATTATTACTATTATTTCTAGGGGTTCATCCAATACTGCATATTTCGCTCGTCATACTTCCAAACGAGCTTTTCCCCTATTTGCCTGATTCTCTCTCCTTCATCAACTAACTCCTCACCAAACGTGCGGAGTTCCTGCACATTTTTTGGTACTCATGGGTGGTGGTGGTGCGGGTATTGGTTTAGGGTACGGTGGTAAAGGGTCTCCATACGGGTATGGGTTTTCTAGGATTTCCCTAACATACTGGTCAGCATCCCAATATGGATCTAGAGGGTCAAGGTTTGGGTATGGTGCTACAGGGTTTGGTATGGGTTCCTCTTGTGGGTAGAGTTCTCGATAATCCCTATGGTCGTCATTCCACGGATCGTATGCTAAGGGATTGGGTGCTGGAACTCTAGGTATTTCATCAGGATTAAAAGCTGGTACGGGAACTGGTTCTTCTTGGTTGGGTTCTATTTCCATAGGCTGAGTGGGAAACAATGGTAGTGGCTGGGGTGCAATGATTTGTTATAGGTTTGGGTCTGCGGCAGTGGTAGCTAATATGTTAAAGTTGGCCAATCGCCTATTGATTATGTCTTGGGTCTGGGCGTTCATCTCCCTATTTGCTGCTGCTAAAGCCTTTTGTTGCTGCAATTTCCTCATTCTTTTCCTACGCTCATGTGCTCCCTGGCTGAACCATCCTCTCTTTTTGGTTGGGAATGGTTCTGCGGATTGCGCTTTAATGATGAATATCCCCTCTTCGGTGTCAGTTGAGTACCCCGAAGGAGTAGGCTGGGAGGAAGTTCCTTCATCTCTAGGAGAACTAGACAATTGACGATAAGCGTCCGATGGTCCTTGATCACTCATACTGTAAACAAACAGATTGTCAAATAACACAAAACAATAATATACACGTATGCACATAGATTATTTCCTAACAGAATTGACAATTTCAATGTCAGCATAACACTTTTGTGGCTGAAATCAGTGCCTGTAGCTCTGATACCACCTCCTGTCGCAACCCCGACCCCTTGCCCCGGGAAGCGAGCGGCCGCGAGCTCGCACATTCGGTGGTATCGGTGTTTATTTAAATTGGCAGCGGAATTTACATCAGGACCGTAGTTAGGAAATATTTTATCAGAGTAAAACACCTCATTTTATAAATAATAAACACATGGGTAAAACCCAAGTTTCCATTCATAATAAGTTTGTAGGGATAAACCCTAATTTATTGAAATAAAACTTCTTCTTTATTTAGGTAACTTTTATAGCCACTTTTCCAAGCCTTCAGTGCTCTCCAGCTGGCTTCTATTTGGTTTTCACATTTTGTTACCTGAAACACGTTTAAAACATTTTTGTCAGTGGAAAATACTGGTGAGTGAATCTCAGTTTAATCAAAACAAGTTTTATCATTTTACAGCATTGAGGGCAATCCAGCAATTACATTTGTTTACATCTACTTTAATTACCACCCATGGTACTGTCAATCCTGACTTGTGGTCATGCTACTACTCACAGTGTAGTAACAAATTTTGTATACAAAACCCCAACATACCGACGATAATTGTAGAATTACAAATACTCAATCACTGTTAATTATAATGTAAAATAATTTGAGGTTTTGTAAAAACAGTTTACAAAAAGAAGGATTACTCACATTGCTAATTTAGGTATTTCCTTGTGAATTCCTGGTTATAATCTATTAATTTAAACAATGCACACGCGTTAGTATAATAACCCAAATTTACATTAGCTATACCCTCCCCGAGACAGAACTCCAACGACTAAGTCAGGCAGAGCCTCGACATGCGTTACGGAGCACTAGATCAATCGGGCAGCGTATCTAATATGTAACCGGGGGTTATAATACTTACAACGAGGCAGAGCTTCACTAATTAGGGGGGTATTATACCCGATATTACTTCTAATACTTCAGAATTTGAAAGAGAGAGAGAGATTGCGAAATGAACGATTTGGACTGAATGCCGATCTCCTCTATTTATAGGGCCTGACAGGGGGTTCCTAGCGGCCCGCGAGAGAGAACAAGGGGGTCTTCGTGCCCCGCGAGCTAGGCTGGCTAGGGCCTAGCCTTGGCCAGTCATGAGATAGCTTCGACACCGAGTGGGACACGTGGCTGCACCGGGTTACGACACTTATCCCCTCGCTCGCGCCCCGGGATGGACCAAGGGGAGTCTGTTGCGCCCCGCTAGAGCCCCTTAAATCTTGTTTTTATTTAATTTTTGTAAAATTAAAGGTATTTCGGGCCGTTTTTCGTGTACGTGGTGTATTTTAGGACGTATAGGGATGTTATAGGTATTTTAGGAGAGTTGTTATATCAATGTCTCTCGATGTTCATCCGCCAACTCTATAAATTTTTCCTCTCGTTTCTTTTTAATGTCCACCAACTCTTGTTTCTTAAATTTGTATTCTTGGTTAGGGCGTTCAAAAAATCTGCGGTTCGTAGCTCGCTCGAAACTCGCTCAAAAAAAGCTCGGCTCGAAAATGGCTCGGTTGTAGTTGAGCCAGCTCGGCTCGGTTTGTAAACGAGCCAAGCTCGAGTTTGGCCCGGCTTGACTCGTGAGCCGGCTCGATAAGGTTTACATCCTTTATTTCTTTTGTCCCACATCACTCAGAAGACAAAAACTAAGAAAAAATCTCCCCTATAAAAAAGGTAAAGACAACGTACAAAGTGAGCTAACTATTTATAATTGCATATTTAGCCATTTAGTTAAATTAAATTGCAATTATGGCCCTTAGTCTATGAAGAGATTCATTTTAGGGCTTTTTCAGTAGTAAATTTTGTGGTTCTATGTTAGTTCGAGCTAGATCGAGCCAAGCCGAGCTAGCTCGTATTTTAATCGAGTCGAGCTCGAGCCTCAAATCTTAGCTTGATTTGAAATTCGAGCTTAAGCTAAGCCAACTCGAAATGAGTTCGAGCTCGGCTCGACTCGGCTCATTTACAACCCTAATTCTTGGAGCTTGTCGGACATACCAATTGACCTTTCGGTCAACGTTGCGGGTCCTTTATCTTTTTTTCTCTTTCTTTTTTTGCCTTCTTGAAGAGGGGTCTACGTTTATGTCGGGTATATCACTAGTGAATTCGGTATTCGGTGTACCCGCTTGGTAGTTATCAAAATCCGATGACTTTCTTTTTTGCCCCGAACTAGCACCCTCCTCACCCACCAATGGTATCAGGGCCCATTTCTCATGCTTTCTAACCACCTCCCACGCCTCAATAAGAGAAAAGCCACCCGGGTGTTGTTTTTGGTAATCTTTTAGCGCTTGTTTCATAACATGAGCATCGTTACTCTCGCTGAAACGTAAATGATCATATAATAAAAAAATAAGAAGTAGGTAAACGTAAAAAAAATATACTGCTTGATGCCAAAAACCGTTGAATAAGTTCAACTTCCCTTGCATAGCTTTCCATTTCGGACGGACTTTATGAACGACCCGTGAACTTCCTCCAACGGTTGCATTGTAGTGTGCGAGAACTTTTTTCAAAAAACTTCCGATTTTTGGGCATTTCTTTTTTTCTTGCTAACACTACAATGCACATACGCCATCGCTAACGCCTCTTCTTGTTTCTTCGTCCATATTTGTGTATCCGCCTTAACCCCTTTTCCTTTCTGTTCATCTTCGACTTCAAGTTCTTCCTCTTCTTCGACGTCTTCATTTTCATCTTCATATAAGTTTTGAGTATCGGGTACAAATTCTTCATCTTCGTTGTCATCGTATATGGGGAAGCACGTGTTCAACATTATCTTTTGGAGATTGAGTCGGTGGACTCCGATAAGCAAACAAGTCAAAAGCGTTTTGGGCTTCCGTAGGATACTCGTACACACCCGGTGCAACCATCGTGGGACCTTGTGGTAATGAAAAAAATTGTGGTGGATAATTGGGTTGGGGTTGGGTGTTGGAAAACCCCGGTTGTGAAAAAAATGTGGTGGATAGTTGGGTTGGTACCCACTCGTTCTACCTCGTTTACTTTGCGAGTTGCGCCCCCTCGCCTTCGAACCGAAACTACATCACATGTTAGGCCCTTCCGCGAGAGAGTATCTTAACAATACATGTGTCGCGGAGGAATAAGCTACCTTAGATTTAAGATAAAATTGCATAAATCAACCTTTATGTTATACCTAAATTGCATTTCATACCTTTCACTATGAAATCGGCAAAACCCAACCTTTATGTTCATGTTTTGTAACATTCTATAACCTTTACAACTAACGTCGTCCAAAAACATAGTTAATTTAACTCATATGCTTTGCATGTGAGGGTACTATGGTCTTTTACAACATAAAGGTGATTTGCAAGTAATTTATCTTGTCATTATTATTTACTTTATAAAAAGAAAAAATACACCGTCTGTCCTTGTGGTTTAGGCCAGGTTTCAATGTCGGGTACTAATAGTTTTTTGTTGCAAAATCAGGTATTAACATTTTAATTTGTCACAATGTTGAGTACTAAGGCCAAACCTTGTTAATTTTTTTGTTAAGTCTTACTAAAATGACTAAAATGCCCTTTTAATAACTAGAGGGTCTAAAATGCGATACCTATAAAGTTGGATATGGGTTTGAAATGAATAGAAAAAAAAAGCTCAGAATTGGATGAATGGTTTCATAAGTCAAAGCATTTGGATGAATTTGGTGTGCGTTTACAAAGACCATCGTGGTCTTGATTTGTTGTTTCAATTAACATTATTATTTTTTCGTTTATGTTTATGATTATGTTTTTTTTATCTAAGTGCAAACCAAATCATCTCTTAATTATACAAATAGTCATTGGATAGGTTAAAAGACCAAATTACCCTCATTTGCAAGACACATGTCATACCTAACTGAAGATTTTAACATGGTTAGTGCTAAAGGACGTACAGTGTAATGGTTTTTACAAAAAAAGAGCGTGACGGTAATTATTGAAGTTAAAATGCATCCATTGTAATCCGGTACAAAGATAAATAACGAAAAGTGTAATTTACACAAGATACAAACTTGGATTATGTTAAAGTTCATCTCAAATACAACTTGGTTACCAATTTGGTTATTCTTCAAAATGTCAATCAAAACATGTGCTAAAACTAAGATCAAAATTACTTTATTTTAATTAAAAAAAACGGTTTTAATTAAAAATTTTACTTTACTTTTGTTATAAACTAGACATTTTAGGCCAAACCCATTACTTATAGGTTTTAGGGTTTATAGTTATGTATATCTATATATTGTAATGTTGAATAGAATGAATCATAACAATTCAGTTTTATCTCTATTTCTCTTTGGTTTTTCTCACGTTATCAGCACGAGTACATCAGGAATCTTCAACATCAAGAATTTTCAACATCAGGAATTTTTAGATATCTGCCATTCATCAAATCCGGGTACACTATCAATTTTTCTGCAACTTTTCTTTTCGACTTTAGAACATATTAGGATTTAAGACTGCCCTTTTTATGCATTAGGACCTAAACGAAATCGAAAATATCACAATCTATTTAACGTCTTTAAGAATCGAATACACAATATCAAAATCACACTTTTTCCGTTAGTCTTTGTTTGTTGTTTCAAACCTTTGAGAAAATCAAACCAAAACCTTATACATCGTTGAAAGTTTTTTTTTTCGGATTCGAAACAACCCGGACACAACAATTAACGAACTAATACACAATTAAATTATATATTTTTTTCAAACACACAACGGTTCCTTCCGTCACACATGACAATCTTACCCGAAAACCTTCCTTCGGTGGTCAACCGACGCTGCGCACACACGTATTTTCTGCATTACACTCAACCAAAGCATCAATCAATGGGTGTAGATCTGAATTCGAAGCGACGTTGTTTTATTCTCCGACGAAAATCTTCCTTCTTGATCTTCGACCAGTCTGGCACATTCAGCGGCAGCGACGACTCGGTCCCTCCGATCTCCGGCTGCTTGACCGTCGCCAGAGATGACAGTTACTCTCCTAGGTTGGAACGGTTAACCGGCGGTTGTTCTGAACGGTTGTTGAAGACCATTGTTTGTGGTTCTTTTGGCAATATGCGATTGTGGGAACAGAGATGAGTGATCCATTCTTTAAATAAATCACTTAAATAAATGTAATATGCGTGACAGCTGTTATCCATACAAATAACTTTTGCAATTTCTAGAAGGGTGTACCTATTGGCACACCCAAATGCCTATATGCACACCAAAAAGGGCTTTTTTGTCCTATATGCATACCCTGCAGTGTCGAGCTGTAGACAAAGTGCGGCATTTTGGTCCGGTCAACCAGACAAAAGACTGACGGGTGACTGATGGGTCTGTTGACCGGACCAAAACGCCGAGCTTTGGCCGCGTTTTGGTCCTGTCAACCAGACAAAAGACTGATCGGGTGTCTGGTTGACAGGACCAAAACGCGGCCAAAGCTCGGAAACGCGGCCAAAACTCGGCGTTTTAGTCTGATCAAAAGACCCGTCAGATACCCGTCAGTATTTGTCTGGTTAACCGAACCAAAACGTCGCGCTTTGACCACAACTCGACACTGCAGGGTGTGCATATTGGACAAAAAAAACCTTTTTGGGCTGACTATCTACACACCAAGTGTGCAAATAGTCTCCCCTTCTAGAAAGTAGATGCATTAAGAAAAGGCAGAATAAGTTATTTTGAAAAATGTTTTGATATATACAAGCAATTCATTTTAATATTTTCACTACATTTCATATAAAGTTAAATCATAATTTATGTCGTGTTAACATTATGATAGTTTTAATATTAAAAAAAAATTGTGAAGATAAGTATAAAAGTTTATACAATTGACATATCTATAATCATTTATTGAACAAAGAAGTAGGTGAAGTGGTTGGATTTTATTTCACACTTATATAAAAACATTGATTCAATTTAGAACCTGAAGTTCTAACTAAAAATGAACTTGAAGTTCTCCTATATTATATACTAGGTTAATGCCCGCGTAATACGCGGGCTTCAACCAAAACTATATTATTTACTTTAAAATGAAATATTCTATACAAACGCATACATTGGAAGAAACAAATAGAAAATTATTCAATCCCGGAAAAAACTTCCTTGTATACTACATATGAAGATTGTCAATGCTTACAAAACTACCTAAGAGTGATCGCATCTTTCAAATAAAATAACAAAATTTTATTGCGAAAATATAATATTGTGAATGGTTAGAAGAATCGATACCTAATTTATACAAAAGAATATCATCTAACTATTGTATAAATCAAGAACGTAACATTATAAACATAAGAAAACGTTAACCTAGTTGGAAGTTAAAAATGGCCATATGACAAAAACAAAAGTACTTGATAAACTATTGTAAACATATATAAAGACAATGATAATAACATCAAACAGTAACACCATTCAACCACATACTTAACTAAGTTATTTGTACCATTACAAAACACAACATAAACTAAACCATAATAAAGTAAGCAAAGTTTTCATGTCCATCAACCCAACATCCAAAATGTACATATCAAATATACTAACCAACAACTTAACAAACCATAGCTGTTATAAACAAAATGCATACCAGTCTTGCTTAGATCGAGGTTACATCATTCAACACAATCTTATTTTGTGATGTTACATAAGTGAAGTGCAACATATGACTAAACTCCATCTGGTTATCTGCCATAAACTTTCTCCAACCATCAACGGCGTAACGTAATGTACCACCGTTTAACTCCGTCTTCGTTTCATAAACCTCCACATCCCCAGTCATGTTTTGAACATATAAAGGTTGCAAGTTATCAGACAGGCCTGCTCTGTTTACAACTTCAACAGGAAGACGCTAAATGCGTTTAAAGAAAAACAAATATAAGTCAATAGAAAAAATGAAATAAATATGATGGTAAATCATGTAAAAAAAACATACCAGCCTATAGTCTCCATTACGACTAAAGTTGAAGAATTCAGGATCCATGCCAACACCAGAAACTTTGCGTGCATTCCTTGTAATCTTCTTACGATGCTTCACTTTTCGAACATCCTTTAACCGTTTCTTTCCCTTGTTTATGAAAAAAATATATAGAGGTGGTTAACAGCAAATATAGTATATACTGTACAATTAAAGTTTTCTTCTATAAAGAGTATTTATGAAATTGACTAACACACTACCTTGGCTTAAATTCAATTTTATTGTTAATGTTAATGTATGTATAGACTATGATATTAGGGAAACAATTTAATATTAACTAATAATCAATAATCTGAAATCTTTTAATAAAAAATCACTTAAAGAATTTTACGCATACTATCTACACTTTGTATGACTTATAAACCATTTATACCATTGAATCTAAACATATTCACTTTTTACTAAATTAAGACTCGTTTCATTCTACTTGAAAATGAATCTCAACAGATTCAACTTGACCACCAAAAAATAAATTATGAAAGATTCGCCAATTTGAATTTTAAACATGTTATTCACCAAGAATTATCAAATTTCTATGAAACCTTATGAATATGACTAACCAGACAATGACAATAAAAAACGGATATTAGTGAAATTCATAAAAATACATTAAATATTTAATACCATGACGTAATCAGCAAACGGACGATACGGAATCGAATCATATTTTTACTACATTTTCGGCCTTTGCATTCTTTCTTCAAATTCTCGACTGTCTCGGATATGTCAGCAAAAACTTTAGCTTTTCCTTTCCCTTTAACCTGTTGTGAAAGAATAATATTAGTACATCCATTATTTTAATCTTAAATGTTTTTAGAAATCTATAAATAAAACAATACCGCATCATATTTCATATACAAAAGGTAATCGATTAAGTAGCATCTATTCATCAATCACACATATATTTTCAGATTAATAGCAAAAAACCAAAGATGTTACAAAACCATTACATACTTAAACATCACAATGAACATAATCGGAATAGTAATCAAGAGTAAAACAGAAAGAAACATAGGGCAAAAAAATCAACCCAGAACGACTTTCAATACGTTCTTATCGAGCTGCAGATTTACTTAAACAACTAATATACTAAACTTATTAAATTTATTGTATAATGTCATCAGTACTTGAAAAACTATTTGACTGGTAAACCTCCAAAATGAACAGTCTGGTTGTTAAACCTGTAATACAACCAATGTGATTATTGAACCTATTTCATATACCTTATGTATCCAGCACATTGATTTAACAATGTGTTTGTAGAACCAAACGACCAAAAATAGACTATAACACTAAGGATCTAGATGCAAGCTCAGGTTTCAACTCAGTACTCAACTTCGTATCGTTTCATTCAAGCTTAACTTTCTAAACATGATTTAACAATGTGTTATTAGTAGTAAACTTACATCTTGCATTGTCTTGAAATGTGAAGCATCACTTTTCTTCAACGTCTCTTGAACATGAACCTTCTTCGGTGTAGGTGACCGGACTGTTCCTGCTGGTAGGCTTGTTGATTTCTTATTCAAAGTAAGAAAATCATTAACAACATGAATTTTAAAAATAAAAAAAATGGAATTTAAAAAGCACTATTGTTTGGATATAATTAATTTAGTACCTTACTGAAAGATGGATTTTCTTCAGGAATATAAATGTTATCATCCTCCTCTATGTCCTAGAAAACATCATTTTGAAAACAAATAAAAGACGGGTAAAATGGATACAAAATGTAATAGTTAATAGATATGCACCTTCAAAAGCGTTTCAAAGTAATCAGCCTTAGAGATCTCCAACACATCATCATCATCGGATTCAACGTTCTTGCTCAACCTTATATCTATCTCGTCTCGAGACATCATGAAAAAACCTAATGTAAATGGTTCAGAAATCAAGAATTTCTATAATCGTACAGTTATTAAAACAAACATTAATGGTTCGGAATCTTACTGTTCTTATAACAGTGTTTAACAAATTTTAACTGAATCATTCAATATCAAATCATCACTGTCCGTTTATGACTATATTACGATCGGCAAAAACACACATGTTGAACAGAGCATAAGAAAAATAAACTCAAAAGACTAAATTTTTAACCATTAAACAGTCAATATTAGTAACACATTAGTATAACCGAATCATCTCTCAAATACATCAATGTAGTGTTAAATCAATGATTGGAAGTGATTAAGTCAAAGATAATGTTAAAACTAAAGGAAGTTTACAGTTATTACTTGCAAATAAGGATTTCAACATCAGCGATTGTAACTGATTAAATCCAAAATCATGATAAAAGTAAAGGACGATGACTATCGCAAACCTGTTTATAACAATTCCGACAACAAAATTGGCGCCGACTGTTGTTCCGACGAAGCTTCCGACGAGATTTTGGAGCCCTAGATACTGTCTTCGAAGAGTTAGAATGATCATTTGAGAGATGATATGATATAATAGCATGTATGTAATGATACAATCTATTGAATCAACCGTCATTTAAGAAATTTACATATACACCCCCTTTAATTTCAACTGTGACAAAATTGAGAATAATCTAACCATCACTTACAACAACACCATTATATTTACTAAATCTTTATATAATTTTAACCAAGTGTGAAATTATAATTACATATTTAAGAGAAGTTGTAAACTGTTAAATGTTTTTTAATTAACCCAAAGTTTTCTGTAACATCTCACCTGATTTCAAACTTATCAACCATGAATACTCACGGGTTGTTAATGTATCTTTATATAGAAAAAAAATACATACATATATATTTATAATCTAACTTTGCATGATGAATAAGACGGATTAATAAACGATAAGAACGTGTGTATGAATATAAATTGATAAAATGTAATACTAAGAAAAAACAAAGTTTTTTTATTCTTTTTATATCATATGATAAAAAATGGTAAACAATTTATGCAACATCTTATTCATTAACTTCTTCTTTAACCTCTACTTAAACACGTGCAAGACGTCCTTCAGGAATACGAACCAAATCTTCTGTGCCTCTAAAAACCATCATATCAAATTTTGACTCCAAAATCATGTAAAATATAATATAGTGTTCGTCTTGAATTTTCATGTCTTCTTTAATTTGATTCCATCTAGTAGTCATATAGAAATTTTGACCATGTTTCTCCATAAAAACCAACCATGTACGGTTAGGATAAGCAGTTATAGTAACATGGTTGGTAGGTATTATATTCTTCAACTTATGATGAACAAAAACTCTATCGATAAGCTGCAAGTAAAAAAAATTATCTTAAAAAAAGTTTTATAAACTTACTAAAACACTAATATAGTACAAACATAAAAAAATGAATTACCAAATGATCTTTATGTTCAGATAACTGTGATGTTTGGCAATATAAGAAATCATTTTGAGCAAATGCCAAATCTTGATAGAAGTATATCAGGCGAAAACTAAGACGACCTTCGTACTGAAATAAAAGCAATGACTTATTTGGTAATAGTAGTGATTGTATCATGTTGAACCATCCGTCGTGAAAAAAATATGAAGAGCCTGCTTTCCTAACTCTGACAGTAAAAACTCTTCGATCAGTGGTAGTGATTTTAACCATCCCATCAGGAGCTAACTTGAAATCAGCTACCCAATTGTGGTAATTCCTTGGTAAAATCTGTATACAAACTAAAAAATAAAAACAAAATATTATAAAAAAAATAAACTTGAAGATAACATGAATATACCCGAGACTTCATCTTGTTGTCTGATAGATAAACTAAAAAACAATTTAGCAACTCCATTGATATATGAAATTTGAAGAGGATGAAGATGATTATGTATTATGTATATTATAAGATAAGGTTATTTAAGATTATAGTAATAGTCTGAATTATGGAAACATTATTTGTCTATTTTATGCAAAAATATATTATGATTATATATAAAAAAAGATATAATACAAAAGATTATTGCTTACAAAGTGGGTTATAGAAAAATAAAAATATAAAGACATTTATTCACAAAATTAAAAGACTATATTTAAAGGTAGAAATAAAAAAACGGAATGAGTTTTTTTTTTTTTTTAAATGAAAACGTTAAGAATTATTTAAAAATACTATTTAATATTTGCTATAGATTGATATATATATATATAGATTTATAAAGAATCTTAGTAAATATATAAAATAAAAATTGATTATGTATTACATAATTTCCATAACAATAATTATAGTAAAACCGATTACATCTATAATTAAATTGTGTTTTTTAAATCAACTAAAAATTGTGTTTTAGTTACTAATTTTTATATGATTTTGAGTTTCCAAAGTTAGATTATGTCTTATAGTTTTAGTAACGTTTTACAATATAAAGACATTTATTGACAAAATTAAATGAGTATATTTAAAGTTAGAAATAAAAAAACGGAATATTATTTAATATTTGCTATAGATTGATATATATATAGATTTATAAACAATCTTAGTAAATATATAAAATAAAATTTGATTATGTATTACATAATTTCCATAACAATAATACATTGAGTGTGTATTATGAATAAGAAGAGAAGTTTTTATAGTATTTGAAGTTATTGTAAAAAAGGAAAGTTTATAATTAAAAAAAACCGGTTATAATTGTAAAAAAGGAAATAATTTAAAATTCAAATTACTTGGAGGTAAATCTTTAAAAAGGTCGCTGATATTTTTGTTAAAAAATATAAATTTTCAGTTATAAAACTTTAAAAAGGAAAGAAAATCATACCAATTTAAGTGTTTCCTAAATTTTAAAAGAATTTGGGGTTTTTCAAAAAAATTAAATTATAACTTTTAAATTAATGGGGATTCCAAAAATATACTTTTAATTCGTATATAAATAGTATAGAAATTAAATTAAATTAGACAATTAGATTATTGAAATCTTTATTTGCAAATAAAATATTAAAAAAATATTAATAGTTTTTAAAATAATAATTTGTAAAAAAGACTAAATGTATACATTCAAAACCTTTATGACCTTATAATAAAAGTTTAAAAATGTCTAATTTAAAAAACATAAACAAATATTTTTGGGAACATTTTATACATGCAACAAAATAAAACAAACATAAAGTAACCACTGCTAAAGGTTAAAGAAGTATAGGTAATACAAAATATTCCAAACCAACCATTAAAACAAACAAACGATATGTTTCAAATAAAAAAACCCAACCAACCATATGTTAAAAAAAACCAAACCAACCAACCATCACAAATCAATCCAAACCAATGTAACACACAAACCAAACCAAATCAGCAATATTCGGAAAAAGATAAATTGTTTTTGGTAAAAATACTTCAACCATGAACTACTTCTCGATCTTTGGAACCAGCAGAATCGTTTCCTCATCAATTTGGACATCAGACACACCAACCTTTTTAACCTTTGTGGATGATAGAGAGGTGCTTTCTTCAACTTCATACACGTCAGCAAGATTGCGCTTCAATTCCTTAGACGAAGTCTTAGAACAATCTTTAGATGTGCAATCGGGTGTGAAGCTATCACCAATAGAATCCACAACATCCTGTATGATATATTCAAAATTAGAAACTATATAACATGTTTAGAGCATTTGGTATTTCATAACATTAAGTTAAAATACATACCTTTAGAGCAAAAGAGTTTTGAGTTGATATATCACTAAGTGAAACATCAGCAGCCGCCTCGTCCACACCCTACAATTCATAAAATAATAAGTCTAGGCACAACAAAAATAATAAATTTCTAACATATATTTAATTAAAAGGTTTGTATGTACTAACCTGATCAACTGGAATTTGGCTCTCCAACGATTCTATTATTGCTGAATCATTCATCAACTTATGAACAGCATAACCATCAATATGGTTATCAATATTAAATTGACTAACCTGAATCTTGAAAGCATACTTTTTATCATTGAATGCTCTAAACTGATAGGAAATGGTTTTCTCTACCAAAGATGCCTAATATAAGTGAATAAAAATTATTGAAAAGAACATAATAATCAGATTTAAACATTACTAATATGTACCTTAAATAACAATTTTAAAAAAGACTGATGTGAAATACGTTACCTGATCCACTCTTGACTTCTCAAGCAATTGAATTGCAGTCATACTGTCACGGCCCCCGACCCGGTTTGACCCGTTTCAGGAGCCGCGGGACAGAAATCCCGTGGTATTTATTTAACAGCGGAAGTTTTCACCAGGACCTTTTAAAAACTGAAATTTCCCGATTATTTTATTTCACAACTCGGGATAAAACCCGGTAATTTACAATTTTTGAGATTTCACAAGGAAATCTTTTATTTTACAAAACCTATTTCTTTATTTTATATTGAGCCACTTCCTTAAGCTGGTAGTGCTTCTCGGCACTTTTCCTGGATCACAACAGATCACCTGAAACATGTTTGAAAAAGGTTTTGTCAGCGGGAAATACTGAGTGAATCATTCTTGTTACTAAAATGACACGTTTGTTATAATTTACAGTATTAAGGAATATTACAATGTTTCAGATATCAACCAACTACCCACAGTATTTGTCATCGACTCGTTTCGTGACTGTGGTCATATTACTATTGAGTCCGTTCACCCAATAGTAACGAGTATCATTAATTAGGTTCGCCCACCTAAAGTGATAAAAACAGTAATGTGCACAATACCCCACATACCGGCTGTAATTTGGTGATTACATAAACTTAATCCCTGTAATTATAACTATGAAAACATTTAAGAATTTATAAAGCATTTTGATAAAAAGAGAATGACTCACTTTGCAGATTTAATTTGAGCAGAGCCTAGCCTACTGATTAGCCTTTTAACCTAAATTAATAACAAGCACACAATTCGGTTAGTAACTTAATACAGCATTTACGATAACTCACGAGATTAAAACCTTCACAACGAATGACAAAGTGCGATACTTAAACATCCATCGATTTAACGACGAATGACAAAGCATAAACCCTAATGTGGGCAGCACTTAAACATCCATTGGATAGTTTAATCGATCGGACATTGAATCGTATCAGCGATCGAGTTATTACCCTGTATTGCGGCAGCACTTCGTGATCAGTGTGTGTGTTTTAGACTATTTCTACAATAACTCGGAGTGTAATTGGAATTTAAACGTCGCATCAACGCCCAGAATCAAGTCCCACAGCCTCCTATTTATATCTGAAAAATGTCCTCCCCCGCGTGTCGCGACAGGGACATATGTTCCTGTCGCGTGGCGCGACAGGTAACAATTTAGGGTAGGGTAGGTGCGTGTCCCAGTAGGCTTGCTGAGTTGGTTTTGCATGAAAAATCGATTTACACGTTAAACTGTATGGATTTTACTGAATAGGGTTTACCCCCCCCTGAGTTTTAGGGGCCCTGATCCTGATTCCAATTATTCTGAAAATTTTAGGGTTTGTTCAGAATCACTTGGGTTTCTCAATTAGGGTTTCCTATTGGACAATTAAAATAATAATTAGAACTTTTTAATGAGAGTTGTTACATTCTCCCCACCTTAATAAAAATCTCGTCCTCGAGATTTACTGGAATAAATGAGGATACTTTCGCTTCATTTCTGATTCCAGCTCCCAAGTATATTCAGCTCCTCTCTTTGAATCCCATCTGACTTTGACTAAAACTAGTCGTTTGTGTTTGAGAAACTTGATCTTTCGATCCTCAATTTGAAGAGGTTTCTCAACAAATTTCAGCTTTTCGTTTACCTCTATATCTCGAAGAGGTACTACTAGTGATTCGTCTGATAAGCATTTCTTGAGATTGGATACATGAAATACATCATGTACTCCAGCTAATTCTTCTGGTAGTTGTAAACTATAAGCAACTGGTCCTATACGTTGGATTACTGGAAATGGTCCTACGTATCTGGGACTTAGCTTTCCTTTCTTACCGAATCTAACTACTCCTTTCCAAGGAGAAACTTTCAACAATACTCTGTCTCCAACTTGGAATTCTAACGGCTTGCATCTATTGTCTGCATAACTTTTCTGACGATCTCGAGCCGTCTTTAATCTTTCTTTGATTTGAGTAATCTTGTCGGTTGTCTCTTGCACTATTTCAGGACCTGACAATTGACTTTCTCTTATTTCTGCCCAACAAACTGGAGTTCTGCACTTTCTTCCGTACAGTGCTTCAAATGGGGCAGTTTCAATACTTGAATGATAACGATTGTTATAGGAGAATTCAATTAATGGTAAATGGTCGTCTCAATTTCCACCAAAATCTATCACACATGATCGGAGCATGTCTTCTAGAGTTTGGATCGTCCTTTCACTTTGTCCGTCTGTTTGAGGGTGATATGCAGTACTTAGGTTTAGTCGAGTTCCCATAGCTTCTTGAAAACTTTTCCAGAAATGAGAAGTGAAACGACTATCCCTATCCGAAACAATGGAGAGTGGAACTCCATGTAAGGATACGACTTCATCTACATACAATTTTGCCAACCTTTCCATACTAAAGGTTTCTTTCATTGGTAGAAAGTGAGCAGATTTGGTTAACCGATCTACAATTACCCAAATCGCATCATTACCTTTTCTTGTTTTGGGTAACTTAGTAACAAAATCCATTGTTATGAGTTCCCATTTCCATACAGGCATTTCTAATTGTTGTAGTAACCCTGAAGGTTTCTGATGTTCTGCCTTAACTTGTGAACAAGTAAGACACTTAGAAACATATCTAGCTATATCCTTTTTCATGCCTATCCACCAGAAATTCTTTCTTAAATCTTGGTACATCTGATTATTTCCAGGGTGTATGGTATACCTAGACTTATGGGCTTCTTCTAAAATCTTATTTCTTAATTCTCCCTGCTTAGGTACCCAAATTCTGCTTTTATGGAATCTCCAAATTCCATCAACTCCCTGCTTTAATTCTTTTATTCTTCCTTTCATTCCTTCAGCATCTTCCTTGATTGCTGTTTCCTGAACATTCTTTATTTGTTCCATTAAATCTAATTGTAGATTTAACCTGAGAGCACGAACTCGTCGTTGTTTTTCATGATACTTACGACTTAAGGCATCTGCAACTACATTTGCCTTTCCTTCGTGATACTGAATATCACAGTCGTAATCACTTAGGATTTCCATCCATCTTCTTTGTCTCATATTTAACTCTTTTTGCCCAAAAATATATTTTAAACTTTTATGGTCCGTATAGACAGTAAATTTACTTCCGTAAAGATAATGTCTCCAAATTTTAAGGGCAAAAATTACAGCTCCTAATTCTAAGTCATGAGTTGTATAATTTTCTTCGTGCTTTTTCAATTGCCTTGAAGCATACGCAATTACTTTCTTGCGTTGCATTAGCACACATCCTAATCCTAGTTTTGAAGCGTCACAGTAAACTTCAAAATCTTCAGTCCCTTCTGGTAAAGCTAGGATTGGAGCATTTGTTAATTTCTGCTTCAATATTCTAAAGGCTTCTTCTTGTTTAGGTCCCCAATCAAACTTAACTGCTTTACAGGTTAGCTTAGTTAATGGTACAACTATCTTGGAAAAATCCTTAATAAACCGTCTATAGTAGCCAGCTAAACCTATAAAACTTCTAATTTCCATTGCAGTTTGTGGAACCTTCCAATTAGTAATCGCCTCTATCTTGGCAGGATCTACATGAATACCTTCGTGATTTACCATGTGGCCTAAAAATTGCACTTCCTTTAGCCAAAATTCACACTTCGAGAATTTGGCATAAAGCTTTTCTTTTCTTAACAAGGTTAAGAGTGCATGAAGGTGTTCACAATGCTCTGTCTGACTTTTGGAATAAATAAGTATATCGTCTATAAAAACAATTACAAATTTATCCAAATATGGTTTACAGATTCTATTCATCATGTCCATGAATGCGGTAGGTGCATTCGTTAATCCAAAGGGCATGACTGTAAACTCGTAATGACCATACCTAGTTCTGAAAGCAGTTTTAGGTATGTCTTCTTCTTGTACCTTCAATTGATGATATCCAGAACGTAAGTCTATTTTAGAAAAATATCTAGCCCCTTGAAGTTGATCGAAAAGATCATCAATTCTAGGTAATGGGTATCGATTCTTAATTGTAACCTTATTTAATTCCCTATAATCAATACACATTCTCATTGAACCATCCTTCTTCTTTACAAACAACACTGGTGCTCCCCACGGGGATGAACTAGGTTGTATGAAACCTTTACTTAGTAATTCATCTAATTGCTTTTTCAATTCTAACATTTCTGTGGGTGCTAACCGATAAGGTGCCTTGGCTATCGGTGTAGTTCCTGGGATTAGATGAATCCTAAATTCTACTTCCCTATCTGGTGGTAACCCTGGTAATTCTTCTGGGAATACATCTGGGTATTCCGAGACTACATGAATCTCCTTAAATTCTTTACCCTTAGTATTAATGATTACTGAAATCATATATACTATTCCTTGTTTTCGTTCGTAATTGGCAACTTTCATTACTGATATGAACTTCATGGGTTTTCGTGGTTTATCTCCTGTAATCGTAATTATTTCACCAGTAGGTGCTTGAATTTCTACAGAATTCTTATCACAAAGAATTCGAGCATGGTTGGCTACTAACCAATCCATTCCTAACACAACATCGAATTCAGCTAATTTCATAGGTAATAGGTTTGCAAAGAATTTATGACCTAATAGTTCTATATTCTCTTTTTACAAAACCTTATCTATGCTAACCGAATTTCCGTCTGCCGTTTCGACTGTAAAAATTTGCCTAAGTTGGGTTAAAGGTAATTTAAGAGCTTGACAGAATAAAGTATTTATAAAACTTTGGTTTGCACCAGAGTCAAATAATACTTTTGCGTATACGTTGTGAACTAGGAACGTACCAGCTATCACATCTGGAATAAGTTCTGCTTCTTGAGTGGTTAGCTGGAAGGCTCGAACATTCTTCTTAGTAGCTCCATCGTCTGTCTTGGCTTTGTTGTCTGCTGGTTTGACCAATTTAGGACATTCTGTTTTAAAATGCCCCTTTTCTCCACAATTGAAGCAGACTATGGTTTTCCTTCTGTAATTTTCTTCACGATGTCCTATGGCCTTGCAAAGATTGCAGGTTACATTACATCTTCCATAATGTTTCTTTTTGCAATTCTTGCAGAATGGCGAAGTTGAAAATTGCCCTGTTCCTCTTCTTTTGAAGCTGTTATTATTATTACCCGTACGAAATCCTTGGGTAATTTTCTGAGCCAGTTCCTTCTTCCTGTTTTCATCTTGCGTGCGTACCAGTTCATCAGTTAGGGTATTAGCTAATTCCACCGCATCGTCAATAGTGCGAGGTCTCGCAGCTTTAACGATATTGCGAATTTCACCAATTAATCCCCAAATATAACGAGAAATGAGTACCGGTTCTGGCGAAGCCAGTGTTAGTACCACTCTAGCATATTCAAAGAATGTCGAAGTATAACCGCGACAATCTACTCCCGTCATCCGATGGTTTAGGAACTTATTTGCTATTTGTTCTTTTTCATATTCAGGACAGAATTTTCTTTCTATAAGATTTTTAAATTCGTCCCAATTCATGGCATAGGCCCTATTTCTTCCTTTAGCTTGTAACACCGTGTTCCACCATTCTAGCGCCCCTTCTTTGAAAAGATTTGAAACGTACATGACCTGATCATCCTTGTCACATTTACTTATCGCAATTACTGCCTCGGTTTTCTCTAACCAACGCAGTGATGCAGTCGCTCCTTCATTGCCTGCAAACTCAGATGGTTTACAAGCAAGAAATTCTTTGAAAGTGCAACCAGGTGTTGCGACTTTCATTTTCTTAGGGAGCGGAGCTTGATGTGGTTCCTCATTATCATGATTAACATGATCATTACCTCCTCCGTTTATGCTATTACTGAAGTTATCTTCAGAAATACGTTTACTAGGAACGATTTGTTGCGGTTCGATTGGATTCTTTACAGCAGCAACGATTGCTGGAATAGCATTGGGTATCCCTTGAGCAACAATATTTTCGATATCTTTCCTAGTCATATATTGATCCCCTGGATGTTGCTCAGACTGATTAACCTCATTTACTGGTTCATTACCAATGTTTGCCATCTGATAATTAATATATATAATTTTATTAGTATCTGATAAATAACAATTATACACAAAAACAATCAGACAATTTTCACAATACACATATAGTTAAAACTATCGATTTCTCGATTTCATTTTATATCTTTTATAGTATGCATCACTACACACCAATATCTTACAGGGTTTTATTCGTAGTTATTTTACAGACTGATTTCACTATTACTTTTACTATTACACAACCACAGTTTCACCATCCTACTATCTCTCGTCACTTGTCGTCCTAAAAATGAAGCTCCCTTTCATCATACTTCCAGGCAATTTGTCCCCCTATTTCTCGGATTCTATTTCCCGCATCCATTAACTCTTCGCCAAAATGGCGAAGTTCTGCTAAATTCTCGTTACTCATGGGTGGATTTGGTAATGGTTCCGGGTCGAACTGAGGAAGAAAGGAATTAGGACTGTTGAGCAGGTTTTGGAATTGCCAGTCATTCTTCCACCATTCATCCATTCCTAAAGGTTGGGTATGGACTATAGGTTCTGGGATTGTGGGGTCCAAGTTCACTAGTAGTTGTGTTTCAAGAGTAGGGTACAAATTATTATTAATTGGCCTGACAACATCACAGCTTGCCATTGCCCGATCTAATTCCTCCTGAAAAGGTAACTCCTCCACATGTCTAGAACTTTCCCCAACTTCCCTCTGTATTTGCCTAGAACCTTCTCCATATTCCATTCCAGGTGGCCTAGAATCTCTTCCCAATTCCATTTCTATCTGCTTGGAATATTCATCAAACTGTAATCCCATCTGCCTAGACTCTTCCCCGGCTTCAATTTCCTTCCCTTTATCTAAAGGATTTTCAATTTTAGGCATCTTTCTAGTGACGGGCTTCCTCCTACGCACACGCCTCCATCCTACAAATATCCTTCTTTTCTTGGGCTTGGGTTTCTCTGGAGGTGGTGAAGCATTAAATTCAATAGGTTCTTCTATGTCTGGTATATACCTATTGAAATCTCGGGAAACCTCTATTTTTACTGGATAGAGATTTAGGTTTTGAAGGGCGTCAGACAAGTCACTCATACTGTTTAGCAAAATACACACAATTAGAAATTTTATAACAAAATTTTTATAGATAACCTTTAAATATTATTTCATACTGGTTAACTTACAAAACAACTAAAAATTAACACACACAAAGGTTTATTGTAAATTATTTATTTACTGGGTAAAGTTTCTAGACTGTAGGTGATCTGGATACTAAAACTTGAGTCAGATTATTTTAAAGATTTGTATTAACTTCTACAGTAGCTAGCATATATAGATCCGCCCATTTTTCGTCTAACTTGTCTTCCCAAGGTGATTTACTGGTTAACTCCTGGGTTTCCTGTTTAATCTTCTTTTCTCGGATTTTCCTTATTTCCTCCTGACTTTTCCTAATAATCAAACTTCTTTTATTAGGAGAAAGTGGTTTCTCATAATGTGCCTTTCTCACAAATATTCCTTCTTCAGGAATTACAGAGTGATTTGAGGATTTAGATTGGGATGAACTTCCCTTCTCGTTGGATGACCTATCTAGTTTAAGGTAGATGTTTGACAGCTTTTGTTTACCCATACTGTAACTAACAAATAATCAGTTAATAAAACACATAATCACATAATTGTCAATCAGTAAAAATTAAGTATTTCTAAATACTTAATAGGCTTAAATCAGTGGCTCTGATACCACCTTTTTCAGTCACGGCCCCCGACCCAGTTTGAGCCGTTTCAGGAGCCGCGGGACAGAAATCCCGTGGTATTTATTTAACAGCGGAAGTTTTCACCAGGACCTTTTAAAAACTGAAATTTCCCGATTATTTTATTTCACAACTCGGGATAAAACCCGGTAATTTACAATCTTTGATATTTCACAAGGAAATCTTTTATTTTACAAAACCTATTTCTTTATTTTATATTGAGCCACTTCCTTAAGCTGGTAGTGCTTCTCGGCACTTTTCCTGGATCACAACAGATCACCTGAAACATGTTTGAAAAAGGTTTTGTCAGCGGGAAATACTGAGTGAATCATTCTTGTTACTAAAATGACACGTTTGTTATAATTTACAGTATTAAGGAAGATTACAATGTTTCAGATATCAACCAACTACCCACAGTATTTGTCATCGACTCGTTTCGTGACTGTGGTCATATTACTATTGAGTCCGTTCACCCAATAGTAACGAGTATCATTAATTAGGTTCGCCCACCTAAAGTGATAAAAACAGTAATGTGCACAATACCCCACATACCGGCTGTAATTTGGTGATTACATAAACTTAATCCCTGTAATTATAACTATGAAAACATTTAAGAATTTATAAAGCATTTTGATAAAAAGAGAATGACTCACTTTGCAGATTTAATTTGAGCAGAGCCTAGCCTACTGATTAGCCTTTTAACCTAAATTAATAACAAGCACACAATTCGGTTAGTAACTTAATACAACATTTACGATAACTCACGAGATTAAAACCTTCACAACGAATGACAAAGTGCGATACTTAAACATCCATCGATTTAACGACGAATGACAAAGCATAAACCCTAATGTGGGCAGCACTTAAACATCCATTAGATAGTTTAATCGATCGGACATTGAATCGTATCAGCGATCGAGTTATTACCCTGTATTGCGGCAGCACTTCGTGATCAGTGTGTGTGTTTTAGACTATTTCTACAATAACTCGGAGTGTAATTGGAATTTAAACGTCGCATCAACGCCCAGAATCAAGTCCCACAGCCTCCTATTTATATCTGAAAAATGTCCTCCCCCGCGTGTCACGACAGGGACATATGTTCCTGTCGCGTGGCGCGACAGGTAACAATTTAGGGTAGGGTAGGTGCGTGTCCCAGTAGGCTTGCTGAGTTGGTTTTGCATGAAAAATCGATTTACACGTTAAACTGTATGGATTTTACTGAATAGGGTTTACCCCCCCCCCCCCCCTGAGTTTTAGGGGCCCTGATCCTGATTCCAATTATTCTGAAAATTTTAGGGTTTGTTCAGAATCACTTGGGTTTCTCAATTAGGGTTTCCTATTGGAAAATTAAAATAATAATTAGAACTTTTTAATGAGAGTTGTTACACATACCCAACATTTTTCTAGCTTCACGGTCAAACAAAGTCAAGGAGGCAATAGCTGCATAATCTTGTACTCTAATCGGAATCCTAAAACTAAATGCACAAAAAGTATTTCAGAAAATAAATACAATTTCTATTTGTAAAGTAGAATAACATAAGCATAAATATTATAAAACTACAAAAAATATAAGTAACTTACATCGGTGTCGCATTCACAACCTCCTTGGGACATTCAGGATTTGAGCAAACTAAAACTTGTTTAAACTTCGATTCCTCAGCACCGTCTTCAGCCTCCTCAATGACCAAAGTTGTCTCCACCTTCCGATTGCACTCCTCACAACCAAGGTAGTACCAATCATCTTTATCATCCACACCCATGATCATACCAAGAACTATGACCTCACAAGGCTGAAATAAAATGTAACAAAATAGAGTTATACATATAAATTTGTTAAACAATTTTGTTTAAAGTATTTATTTAAAATATTAAAAAGTAGACACAAACCTTATCCAAGAGCGTAATATCACGGAAATTGGAAAACATATGCTTCACTAAAAAGTCATCCGCAACACTTGTGCTTCCAGATGAACCAATTGATTTCTGACCATTAGAGGATGTTTTACATATCTTCTCAACAAACCTGTTTACAATAATATAACAAAAAAAAAAAGTTAACAACATCAATAAGTAGTTCATATTATTTTATAAACTGTTTACTTGGTTCTGAATGAACGAATCTCCTCTATGTCAGCATTGATAAACAGCCTTGTTATATGGAAAGCATTAGATAGCATTGTCTTCCCTGTGTAAAAAAAAATTAATATCATAGATTAGGATATTCAATTTTGTAAATCATATAAAAATTTAAATAATATTAACAAAGTTTATAAACAGTGAATACCTTTATACTTGTTGAAACTACCAAACTGCACAAGCAGAACAACATGAACTTCTTCTTTATGGCTCTGAATGTAACCAAACATCTCATCGCAGTACTCATCCCATAAAGTGCAGTTTAACTTGATACCCCTACATAAATAGAAATTAAACACATCAGAGGATATCATGTAAAAAAATATATAATACTAAAGTTGCAATGAAATTAAATTAGCATTTAATAAACAGACTCTTCATCCAACAATTGCAAGTTCATGAATTTGCTATCTTTTCACATCTTTGTTTTGGTCATTTCTGGTTCAGACCACTCATCTACATATCTAATAAAATCTGGAAAAAAAATTGATTAATATGAAATGTAATCAGCAAAAAAAAAAATTAAAAAACATTCTATATTTATATATTTTTTAATTTCGGATGTTGTTGTCATATATATGATGAAGTACAAACCAACTCGATAGTTGACATCGACTTCACCGGCTTTAATGGACTCAAACGATGCTAACCGAATACCATATACACTTCCATCAAAGTTCTCACACTTTTTAACAGATGTATCAAAGTTTAAGCTAATAGCATGTTCTTTGTCAAAGTGTTTGAAAGTTGACTTAATGACTGAAATTTGAGATTTATAAATGTAATAAATTTCATTTTCATTAAGCAAAAATTCATGTTTTTTCATAAACTTGCTCCAAACAGTTGCCTGCATCCTGGTCCCCTAATAAAAAACACAAATTAAAAGTGGTTAGTATAAACAACAATATAAAAGTTACACTAAATTTTAAAAAACAAATGTCATTCAAACCAACCTGCTCATCCATAACCACCATTTCAATACCAAGGGTTTCTCCTTCTCTCTTTGGATTCATACGAATCCAATGTCTTAACACCTTGACTTTGATGGTAAACAACTTGGATCTCCAATCAAGATTGTTTAAAAAAGTAATACAGTTTTCATTCATTTCGATGAAATATGAGCTGAAAATAGATGATTGATGTTAGAAAATGGTTAGTAATTGAATTAAAATGAATGTATTAAGTAAATATATATACAAATTTCGGTAAATTATTTTTGTAAAGTCGAAAAATCAGTTTATTATTATAAAAAATTATTACCGAAATTATGCTGAAGTATTTTAAGAAATGAATTTAAATCTAAAAAACCTACAAATCTAAAAAAATCAACGAAATATATGATTTTCTTACCTAAAAAAGTAACCAATAGTCATTTATTTAAAAACAATCTATACATAGAAAACCAAAAGAATAACATATACAACTGACACATAAATACAATACCACACAAAACAATCAACACAAAAGATACATCAAATTAACAATAAAAAATGTAACTTAAAACTGTATTCTAACCAAGAAATTAGGTTTGTGGACACAAAAAAAAAAAAAAAAAAAAATACAACCAATAACTTACATTTTTAATAAAACTATACTTTACTATTATTAAAACTTTTAAAAATAGGTGTACATTTCATTGGATTTTTTAATAATGAAAATTTAAAATTTAGTTAAAATTATGATACGGTTGGTTGAATTTTTATGTAATTTGTTGTAGTTAAATTCGAATTTTCTTTAATTAAAGTTAATTGATTAATTAATTAAATATGACATGATTTTAATAGTTTTAAAAGTCACTATTAAAAGTCAAAATAATTTAGGTCAACAACGGTTTTGAAAACACCTCCATAAAAAAATTGATTTTTTTTAAATTTATATCAAGCGGACTATTTATCATTTACAAAACTGAAACGTTTACTTTAAAAAACCCAATTAATATACATATTTAAAGAAAATTCAATTACTTCCAAAAAAATAAATATTAAATCCAACATTTGATTCTTTTAGATATTTGACAAATTCCGAAACAAAGAAAATATTTAGGCAGACATACCAATTTAAAAAAAATCATTATATTCAAAAAAATTAAAAACAACATCCGAAATTTACCAAGTATATTTTAAAAGAATCATTACATAGAATTTTGATTGGTTGATTTCAAAAGTTGATTAAAACCATATAAAATCTACAACTATTTATCATAACCTAACAAAGAGACAGTTTATATTCATAGTATCATGATATTGTTAAATCTATAACTGATAAAAGTGTAAATAACTTCAAATCAACTTCCTAATGTAGCAAAAAACATAATCCAAATATGGTCACAAGCATACTTAGTCTACCCGAATCCAGAACACATTAACATGCCCACAAAAAAACTGTATCACGAACGTCTATCAAGTCATTACGATCATCGTAATGACCGTACCAAAAGGGGACTACTAATCATTGTCTAACCACAAACTGTTTGAACAAAATATACTACCACCACATACCATGTACCTCCACTCGCTCAGTTGTAAAGCAACATACCTTGACGTTTAACATAAATCATCTGAAACTGAGAACCATATACCAACTGTTTGTCTCTCACAAACTCTCTCATACCGGTGACATTGTAGCGCGAACATCCTTGCGAGAACTCCATACCAATAGCCACATCCCAAGTTTGACCAGAACTGTCCTTGATGGTCAAGTCCATCTTCCGATCCAAGCCATGCGTTTTTGCCCATTTCTTCTTCAGACGCTACAAATAATAATACAAATTTTTATAATAAAATTTCTTAAACACGCAACAAATTTTTACATTAATAGTATGAAGAAATAATTAATAAAACTTACAAAATGATTATCAACAACAAAATTAACCAGAACTTCTTCATCATCACTCTGTTCAATAGCAGGTGCGACAACCGGATTAGGCAATTCATCATCAGACACTTCAATTAAATCATCAGTTGGTTCTTTTTTGGTAACAGACAGTTCAGGTGGGAAGGTTAGAAGTGCAGGCTTACAACTAAAAACACTCAAATCAAACGTCTTAAAATCAACCATTTCAAAAACCAACAAATGATCATCTGTTATCGACATCTCCTTCTTAATTCGACTCCAACCGCTGGTAATGTAAAGCTCATGGTCTAACACATCCATCCGAACAACCCACTCAAGATTCCCAGCTGAACGCACCACAACAGGATCTGAAGGACAGGTATTCAGCATCGAGTGATGAACAAACAACCTGTTCACATACTACACATAGTAGAAAATGATATATCAGGATCGGTGGTATACATGACATACAAAATAATGTATGAATACAAGAATAAAATAATTTAAAACTGTATATGTTCATGTACCATACAGTCGTCTCGATCTTTTACATCATTTTTCGGTTTGTAGTAGAAGTACTTAGAAGGCGCAAGTGAAATGTCTTGACAAAAATAAAACAGCCGGAACGAAGATAAAGCTTCTTCGTACTGAAAAACAATCCACGAATCGTCTGGTAACTTCAATGACGTGACCACATTCAACCATCCATTGTAAAGAAAGTAGTCGCCTGCAAGTTTAAAAATTTTGACTTCGAAGACCCTACCATCGATTGTCCGAATGACTGCATTCTTTTCTGGATAAGCAAACTTCTTAATCCAGTCACCATAATCTGCCGGAAGTTTCTGTTAAAATAACAGGTAGGTATCGTTAATGCTAATTAGATGATCAATATTCATAAAGGATTTATTAAAATACTGTCATTTACTGGAATCAAATGCTTATAATATAAATACTCACCAACGATTTTTTGTCGTTCTTCCATACACGGGCAGCGAATCCGTAAACCTTAACGCCTTTCAACGTATGAAAAGTAAATGACAACATAAAATTGAGTTTAACTTAGGTTCAATAAAAAAACGTCATAAAACATTTAAAAGTTACCAGTTCAAATAAGAGGCTTGATATAGAATGTGTAGTATAATAATCAAATCATAGATTTAACAATCCGATATGAAAAACCATAATGTACATAAATTCATCAATATACATTCATTAGTTAAGAAGTGATGGGATCATCTTACATATTTTCATAAACTCAAGCAATTTTCTACCTATAGATCTTACTATTATATTTTCAGGTAGGTGCTGAGAAAATCAACATCAAATAGATGAATTCAGCTGATGGTAACCAACCAATAACAGTAGATGAAAACAGTAATTAGAACCCTAATACACAAAAAGCTTCAAACAAACAATAACATAATCACTAAAATAACAGTAGATCACAGTTTTTCAAGAACATAATCACTAAAATAATACATCAACCTGCATCGAATAAAACTTCAAACATACAAAACGGTTACTAATTAACAGATGATAAACTCTTGGTAATCTGAGGATCAGAATTCAAAAATCAACATATACAACTTAAAAACCATAATACACAAAACATATATACACGAACTTCAAAATCGCCGATTATAAACCCTAACAAACAAACGGTAAACCAAAACAACATCAATCGGCTACCATAATCCAACCAACAGAGATTAAAACAAAACAATGAAATCAGAAAAAGTAAATCAAACAAAAGGAAAACGTGTGTAAAGGAAGAACAATCGATCAATACAATGATTAAAAAACAGTAGATGATTCACTGAATATAGTTCGAAAAAATACCGTCGATGATGATTTTTGTGTATTGAAGAATGATTGTACCTCTTCCTAAAGGATCGATTGAAATTCTCACCCAAGGAATCGCCGGTTAACCTTGCAAAGATTAAGAATCGCCGATTAGGGTTACGATGATATGTATGTGGTTATTTTGTGAGAATGGAGAGAGAGAGAGATGAGAGTGCGTATGATTGAAGCCAATTGAATCCCCATCCGAGAGCAATGCCACTTGTCTAATTATTTGAGAGTTGCCACCTCATTGCCTATGTGTCTGCTTAGTTGGCTTGCACCATTGGGTGACATGTGTCCCCCAATGGTTTGCTTTATTAGAGATATAGATTGGCTCGTTTTAAATGCATGAACCTTTCCTTGTAGATAAAAATGTCAAACTTATCAAAACTTAAATTCACCGCACTTGACATCTCGGGCAATAACTACCTCCCGTGGACTCTTGATGCTAAAATCCATTTGACAGCATATAATTTGGGGGAGACAATTAATGTTGATAATCAGACCTCACCTCAAGATAAAACAAAAGCTATGATATTCCTTCGCCATCATCTTCACGAAGATCTAAAGCGGGAATATCTAACTGTTGATGACCCTCTTGAATTATGGACAAACATCAAAGAACGTTTTGACCACCAGAAGTTGGTCTTACTCTCCAAAGCCCGCTATGAATGGCTTCATTTATGACTACAGGATTTTAAGACCGCCAATGAGTATAATTTTACCCTGTTCTGCATTACCTCTGAACTTAAATTATGTGGTGAGAAAATTACCGATGAAGACATGCTTGAAAAAACTTTCTCAACGTTCCATGCCTCAAATATGCTCCTGTCGCAGCAATCAGGGAACGTCAATTTACTAAGTATTCTGATTTGATATCATGTCTTCTGGTCGCGGAGCAAAACAACAAGCTCCTACTACAAAATCATTAATCGTGACCTGCCGGTGCAAGCCTATTCCCTGAAGCAAATGTGGCCAATTATCAAAGCGGACGAGATAGAGGTAGAGGCCGCGACCCCAACAGAGGTCGTGGTCGTGGACAGGGATATACATGGCGTCGGGAGTCTCAGAACACTAAAAATAGCGGTGGTGAATCGAGTCGACACAATACAGGGCGACCTTCGAAAGGGAAAAGTAGCGGGTGTCACACCCCAACCAATGGCGGAAACATTGGGTCGTGGCACTGAGCGAAACAGATTGTCCAGAAGAAATCCATAACAACTAATATTACCGAATATTTAACATTACGTCCCATACCTTAACATACTCAGCAAAGTAATTATTACAGACAAAGTATCTCAAAGACAAATAATTTGTTTCGACAACTCATATTTTATTTAAATTTGTTTCTAGACTCACCTAACTCGATTCCATAACATCCAACAATTAAAGCAAGCATCCTAAACACCAGTCACATACATTAAAATAAAAGTCAATACACATAGTGAAAGCGATTAGTATAATAGTAGCGAAAACGATTTATGCATAACCAGCATGTAACATGTATAATGTAAAGCAGGTAGGTTATCGACAATGGAATATGCACAGACATGACTTTGAGTTGTAGAATGCGCAACACATATCACCACTGTGACACATGAAGAAAAGCCCTTAACAACCCATGTCCACGACAGGTGCTGAGTCTAAACTATAGTACTATCGTTGCTAAGGTGTCAGGCAACAATCACTGTGTAAACATAACATATTAGCATTCATCGAATAACACGTATAACATGCAGAGCGGTTAGCGTATAAAAGTGTTTACATTGTGTGTCGATTGTGATTTGATATAAGTAACGTATGTAACATCCAAAAGTGCTGAAAGCAAAAAGGGATTGAGTATACTCACAGAGCTTGTTTAACGAATAAACACAGTCTTGGATTGAAGGGAGTGCTGAGAGAGTTGGCCTGAACATAGTACGATAGTATAAGCGTTGAACGGTGTTAAACAGCATGTCGGAGTGAAGTGGGGACAGATGGTGATCCGATCGGATGACCGTCCGAACGGATGGTCATCCGGACGGATGACCATTCGGTCGGAGGGTTGTCCGTTTGGGATGGATGTGTTTTTATATGATGGAACTTTGAAGTTTTCGTTGTAGCATTTTGAAAATCATGAAGTGTTCCTACATATCAGGTCATCGGGTCGGATGGTCATCCGGACGGATGACCATTCGGTCGGATGGCCTTTCGTTTGAAACTGGCTTTCTTTGAAATTTTGTGAAAATGATTAAGTGTTTAAAGGATCACAAGTCATCCGTTCGGATCGTCGTTCGATCGGATGGTGATCCGATCGGACGGCAATCCGTTCGGCGATCTGTTTGTTTTGAAAACTTGTAAAATTTGTTAAGTTTAGAAAGTTGTGCGATTGAACTGAGACGGTATGACAACGTGTTAAACAACGGAAACCACAACAAACCTAGTCATCCGTTCGGATGGAAATCACCCCGTTTGTTCGGTGACTGTTCTTCATGGGATTTCATGTTCAACCCATGAATCGATCGTCTCTTCGTTAGGAATCCATTCTTAGTCCGGGTCTATACTAGAGAATGAGTAGTGAACCCGAACTAGTCCAGATTCTAACGGTTTTGAGTAAGATGTTGAGAAAGTTGAAGAAAAGTTTGAAATATTAGAAAAATGTTTAGATTTAGGTGAAATCAGTGTTTAAACATTGTAGAAATCCTTTAGATTTGAGTTGTTCTTGGTGGAATGAGGTCACACTTTGGTGTTTCATGAACACTCATGATGACGTCATCCTAGAACAGCCCAAATCCAGTGGTTTCATGGTGGAAAGTTGAGATTTGTTGGTGAAAATGATGAAGATGTGTGCATAGATCAAAGAAGTACAAGATTGGGTGTGAAAACTTACAAGAATCGAGAGGAATCAGGAGAAAAGTGGGTAAGAATGCGAAGGGTCGGAGGAGAGCTGTCACATCAGTGAAAGCTGATGTGACAGGTGGTATTTATAGGCAAGAGGAGAAGAAAGGCGGTGCTAGTGACGGGTCGGATGGCCTTCCGATCGGATGGTCATCCAGACGGATGACCATTCGATCGAATGGTCCTTCGATCGGATGGCTTGAGTGGGTTAGTTTCCGACTTTTTTTTCGTGTGTTGAGCGTTGCGAGTAAGCGATGCGATAGTATTACACGTTGGTTACACAAATAATATAACTACTAATAATCACAAAAGTAATCCTTAGATTTTGAGTTCGTGATGGGATTGCGTTGTGATAGAGTTGCGATTGCGTTTGCGAATAGTAACCTCCAACAAACATAAACATGCACAAATAACACATAATAGCAAACACACGTAAAACAATATCCAGAATCTGTAATTCGAATTGCGATGCGATAGCGGTGTGATAGCGTTTAATTGCGTTTATTGCATTGTTACTTCACATAGTAAATAATCATAAAACAAATAGTATTAAGCGAGTGTCGATTATCGAGTCAAAGTGTACAAGTAATAAATAAGCAAGGAATGACATATCCAATTAGCAATCTTTTCTTCCTTTGACTTTGACTTGTGCTTTGACTTTGACTTCGGAAAGTCGGGTTGTTACAGCGGGAACCAAAGCAACATTTGTTATAAATGTGGGATGTTAAATCATTGGCCCCGCACATATCACACCCCTAAACACCTCGTTGAGGCATATCAATGCATAATGAAAGAAAAAGGAAAGAATGTTGAAACTAATCTTATTGAGGATGCACCTTCAGCCACGATATCAGACGTTCATTTGGATGCATGTGATTTCATTGAAAATGTTTGTGATTTTAAACATATTTAACACACCTTTTATGTTTTACTTTTCACACTGTGACCTTGGTGATGAATGTCTGGTAGATAGCGGTAGTACTAACACTATTCTCAAAGATATGAATTTTTTCTCTGAGTTGTCTCCGGCAGAGACACCGATTAGTACTATATCTGGTGTCAGTAACCTTATCGAAGGCTCCGGCAGAGCACACATAATGTTATCTTTGGGTATCAAATTAACTATTGATAATGCATTATATTCTAGTAAATCCAGAAGAAATTTACTTCGCTTTAAAGATATTCAAAAAAACGGTTACCACCTAAAAACAATATCTGAAAATAATATTGAATATCTTCAAATTACTACAAACAAAAATGGCCAAGAAACAATTGTTGAACAATTAGAAGCCTTATGCTCTGGATTATATTGTACTAATATCAATCCTATCGAATCATATATGGTGAGTAACCAAAAGCTGTTAGATAAAGACACATTCAATATATGGCATGACCATCTAGGTCACACTGGTAGCATAATGATGAGACGAATAATCAAAAGTGCAACCGGGCACCCTCTCAAAAACTTAAAAGTTTTGCTACCACAAGACTTATCATGTGCAGCATGCTCTCTGGGAAAATTTATAACTCGGCCCTCATAAACTAAATTGATACATGAAACCCCATCATTTTTAGAAAGAATCCAAGGGGATATTTGTGGGCCTATTTATCCTCCATGTGGACCATTCCGCTATTTCTTGGTCTAAATAGACGCATCCTCAAGGTGGTCACATGTGAGCCTTTTAGCTACTCGAAATGTAGCATTTGCCCGACTTTTAGCTCAAATCATACAATTGAGAGCCAATTGCCCCGATAATCAAATTAAAAACATCCGGATGGATAACGCGGGAGAGTTCACATCTCAAGCTTTTAATGACTATTGTATGTCAATTGCGATCAATGTTGAACATTCAGTACCTCATGTTCACACACAAAACAGTTTAGCTGAATCTCTGATTAAACAATTACAAATAATCGCTAGACCACTCTTAATGAGATGTAAATTACCATCTTCTACATGGGGTCATGCTATTTTGCATGCCGCTGCACTGATTAGATTTAGACCAACTGCTGGTCACGAATACTCCCCATTGCAACTGGTCTCCGGATGAGAACCAAGTTTGTCCCACCTTAGAATTTTTGGTTGTGCGGTATACGTATTAATACCGCCACAACAACGTACTACAATGGGACCCCAAAGAATACTGGGTATCTATATTGGTTTTAACTCCCCGTCCATTATTAGATACTTAGAACCAATGACGGGAGACATGTTTACAACACGGTATGCTGACTGTCATTTTGATGAAACGATTTTCCCAGTCTTAGGGGGAGACAAGGACAAAGAAAGACTGGTAACACAAGAAATAACGTGGAATGCATCATCGCTATCAAATCTTGACCCCCGAAGTGGTCAATGTGAATATGAAGTCCAAAAGATCATACATTTGCAAAGAATAGCGAATGAATTACCAGATGCATTCACAGACACGAATAAAGTGACAAAGTCACATGTACCAGCATCAAATGCACCTGCTCGAATTGAAGTAATCCCAGAAGCGATTACTATACAACGAAAGCGTGGGAGACCAATCGGTTCCAAAGACAAAAACCTACGGGAACGAAAAGAGCAAAGTAACGCAGTTGGTTAAAACTCACAAAAGATTATAAGTGAAACCCCGGTAGAGGTAAATGTCCCAGAAGTGACAACTATGAATCCAGAGGAAAATGAAGTTTCCGAAGAAACACCGATACCGAACGAAAATGAGATCTCTATTAATTATGTACAAGATAGTACAATGTGGAACCGAAATAAAACACGTGTTGATGATATATTCGCATATGCTATAGCAACGAATGTAACCAATGAAAATGATTACGTACCTAAAACTTTAGAAGAGTGCATGCACAGAAATGATTGGCCAAGATGGCAAGAAGCCATAAACGCCGAATTGAATTCGCTCAAAAAGCGACATGTTTCGGACCTGTAGTCCGAATGCCCATAGACGTCAAACCAGTAGGTTATAAATGGGTGTTTGCAATAAAGAGAAATGAAAAGAAGGATATTGTATGATATAAGGCTCGACTTGTAGCACAAGGGTTTTCCCAAATCTCAGGAGTTGATTATGAGGAAACGTATTCCCCTGTAGTGGATGCGATAATCCTTAGGTTCCTAATCGGCTTCACAATCTCTGAAGGACTTCATATGAGACTAATGGATGTCGTCACCGCATACTTATACGTGACACATGAAAATGACATATACATGAAAATCCCTAAAGGATTAAAATTGCCTGAAGCATTAAAATCAACACCTCGAGATATGTGTTCTATAAAGCTCCAGAGATCTATATATGGCCTCAAACAATCTGGTCGTATGTGGTACAATCGACTTAGTGAATATCCTGAAAAAGAAGGATACAAGTCTGATGTAATCAGTCCATATGTTTTTATAAAAAGAACACTCTCAAATTTCACTATAATAGCAGTCTATGTTGATGATATCAACATCATCGGATCTCTTGAAGAGATAGAGAAAGCTGCTCAGTTGTTAAAGAAGGAATTTGAAATGAACGATCTTGGTATGACGAAATTATGTATCGGACTACAATTTGAGTATCTGTGCAATGGCACATTTGTCCATCAATCAAACTACATCCAGAAGATGTTAGTAGCTTTCAATATCGATAAAGCACACCCGTTTAGCATACCTATGGTTGTCCGACTGCTAGATCAACACAAGGATCCTTATCGCCCTCAAGAAGAAGGCGAAGATGTACTTGGTCCAGAAGTACCGTACTTAAGCGCGATCGGTGCCCTTATGTATCTCGCAAATAACACAAGTCCTGACATTGTATTTGCAGTACATGTACTAGCGAGATACAGTTCGAATCCAACACGTAGATACTGGAATGGTGTGAAGTGTAACAACCCTCAGTAAAATCGACACCCTCATAATATTTATGACACTCTATTATATTTTAAAAATGTCCCAATATGTCCCAAGATATACCCGTATGTAAAAACCGAGAACAAAATACAATATAGTATTAAAAATAATTAAAAACATGAAAATTTAAGTTGAGGCGGGCCGCGTGACCCCACCCCAAACCTTTACTCGGGCCATATCAGGGTTGGAACCTGATTTCATTGATTTCTTTAGTTCAGATGGGCCGCGTAAGCTTTAGCTTACATTTACGCGGGCCGTGTGAGATCAATAAACGCGGAGACACCCTAGGCCGACACGTGTTGACATCGTGGCGGACCTAGCTGATGAGCCAGACAAGCTAGTCCATTGACCAGCTTTGACGCGGGCCGCGTAGACTCTTGTCTACCCTTACGCGGGCCGCGTGAAGACCAGATTTCAGCACTATATAAGGAGGCCTCGGGATTTCACTTTCAGTCGCTCATTTCTTTCTTTCTAAACGAATTTATGAAGTTATAGGCTTTATATTCAAGTATAATACCCCCTAATTAGCGAGGTTCTACTCCATTGTAAGTATTATAACCCCAGTTTTGTAATAGATACGCTGCCCGATTGATTTAGGGTTCCGTAACAACTGTCATGGTTCTGCCCGACGTAGTTGTTTGAATGTCGTCTCGGGAAGGGTATCATTAATATTTTCAAAGGGTTATGATACTAACCAATGTACATTTGTATAAATTATAGATTATATCCAGGAAACCCTTACGCGAAGTCTAAGATAGCAATGTGAGTAATCCTCTTTTTTGTTAATTGTTTTACAAAACCTTAAATACTTTTCCATGCGAATAGCAGTTATTGAGTATTTGTAAGAATACAATTATGATGAGTATATTGGGGCTTTGTATACAAAATTTGTTACCACCTGGTCAAGGAGTAACATGTCCACAAGTCGGGTTCGACAGTACCATGGATGTTAATTGTGATGTCTTGGAAACAAATATAATTGCGAGATCGCCCTCAATACTGTACACTGTGACTTTTTAAACTTGATTAAATTGGTATTCACTCACCAGTATTTCCCACTGACAAATGTTTTTAAAACACGTTTCAGGTAACAAACTGTGAAAGCCAAATAGAAAGCCAGCTGGACAGCACTGAAGGCTTGAAAAAGTGGCAATAAAGTTACCTAAAATAAAATAGATGTTTTTATTAAATAAAATAGGATTTATTCCTATAAAAAGGTGTGTACTATGAACTTGGGTTTTATCCCAATTGTTTAATGTTATGAAAATGTGGTATTTTACTCTGATAAATATTTCCTAACTACGGTCCTGATGAAAAATTCCGCTGCCAAATTAGACAATACGAGATACCACCGAAACTGGCTCGCGGCCGCCCGTTCCCGGGAACCAGGGATCGGGGGTTGCGACAGGAGGTGGTATCAGAGCTAAGCCACTGATTCAGCCATAGAGGTGTTCTGCTGACATCAAAATGTAAAGTGTTAGGAAATAAATTACGGAAATACGTGCATAACTGTATTTATTGTTATGTGTTATTTGACTATTTGTTAGTTTACAGTATGAGCGACTCGTCTGGAAGTACGGCGAGCGCAATATGGATTTCTGGATGAATCCATATCCGTAAATGTGATGGTAGAGACGGTAATAGTAATAATAATCATAAAATAATATAATATGTGTGTACGGATGCCTACTATTAGTTATTTAAGTTGGTATTGAAATCTTTATTTCGGTACTAGTGTGTAATAGATGCCTAGTATATAGATGAATAGAGTAAAGTCGCAATGATCGACGCTTTTGGCAAAAATGCGTGTCATGTGATTGACTGTATTAATATTATTTTGTGATATATATTGGGTAAATGTTTAAAATTCAGATGGCCGATGAAGGAAATCAAGGAAATCTGAATAATGATAACCAGAGTAACATTAACATGGTTAATGAGAATCCGAGTATCAATAACAATGGAAATCAAATGGATAATAGTGCCGTTCAACACATAGTGGCACAAGGAATCATAGAAGGAATGCCATTTATTATTCAAACTATTCAAGAAGCGAATAATAAAAGTAAACATAGCAGTAAGCGACTAGTTGAACCAGAATACAGCGTAAACAATGGCCCTGTACTTCAAGTGCCCATTCCCAAAAGAAGAAGAACCATGCCATATGGTTGTTCTTACAAGGAATTCTGGTCCTTCAAACCAATAGAATTCTCGGGCAATGAAGGACCCATTGCAACTCTATGCTGGATAGAGAAAACTGAGGCTGTTTTAAAAATAAGTAAGTGTGCTGAAGAAGACAAAATAATGTTTGCTTCTAATCTATTTAAGAACTCAGCCTTAGAATGGTGGAACACTATCCTCCAATCAAGAGGAAGTGATAGGGTTTACAATATGGAATGGGAAGAATTTAAGAACAAGGTAGAAAGGAAATTCTGCCCACCCAATGAAAAGGAATAGATAGCTAATAAGTTTCTGAACCTTAGGATGACCGGGGTAGATAGTAAGGGATATACTACTACATTCTTTGAATATGCTAGAATAGTACCAAACCTTGCATCACCTGAACCAATATTAATCTCCCGTTACATCTGGGGATTAATTGGAGAGATTAGACATGTAGTCAAGGCAGCTAGACCCCAAACTATAGAAGAAGCTGTAGAACTAGCGAATACCTTGACAGATGAATTAATCCGTACTAGAGAAGAAGAACAGAGGAGAAACCTAACCCAAAGGCTTACTCAAGAATTCTGTTATGGGAATTCCAACCGTAGGAATGTAGATTCTACCTCTGCACCATACTGCAAAACCCGCAGAAAGAAGCATTCAGGAAAATGCTCCACTCACTGCAATTTCTGCAAAGCACCAGGACACAAGGAAGAAGAATGCAGGATAAAATCCAGTAATGGACTGTGCTTCAACTGTGGAGAAAAAGGTCACATCAAGCCGAACTGTCCAAAATTGGCTCCAGCTGTAAACAACAAGAACACTAAAAATGCTAGAGCATTTGTTCTGACTGCAGATGAAGCTAAGATGATTCCAGATGTCATAGCTGGTACGTTTTTAGTTAATGATGTTTTTGCTAAAGTATTATTTGACTCTGGTGCAAACCAAAGTTTTATTAATACTTCGTTTTACAAATTTCTAAATCAGTCATTAACTAAACTACCACAAGAATGTCTAGTAGAGACAGCTAATGGAGAAACTATTAGGATTTCTGAAATCTTGCAGGGAGCAAGAATAGAAATTTTAAAACAAGAGTTTATTGCAAATCTTTATCCCATGAATCTGACAGGATTTGATGTTGTTTTAGGAATGGATTGGTTAATAGCCAATAAAGCCAGTATTTTATGTGATCAAAAGTCAATCCAAGTAAATTCACCAAAAGGTAAAACGATCATAATTAAAGGAGATAAGCCATCTAGATCCACAAAATTCATCTCTGTGATGAAAACTGCAAGTTATATAAGAAAAGGTTCTATAGTGCATTTGATTTCCATAATCACTAACACTAAAGGAAAAGAACTAAAAGACATCCCAGTAGTATCTCAGTTTTCAGATGTATTTCCAGAAGAATTACCAGGATTACCACCAAATAGAGAAGTTGAATTCAGAATTCATCTACTACCAGGAACAACACCAATTGCCAAAGCACCTTACCGTTTGGCACCCGCCGAAATGCAAGAATTAAAGAAACAATTAGACGAATTATTGGAGAAAGGATTCATACAGCCGAGTTCGTCACCTTGGGGAGCGCCAATACTGTTCGTTAAAAAGAAGGACGGATCAATGCGTATGTGCATTGATTACCGTAAATTGAACAAAGTCACGATTAAGAATCGGTACCCATTACCGAGAATCGATGATCTGTTCGATCAACTGCAAGGAGCTCGATTTTTCTCTAAAATCGATTTAAGGTCAGGATATTATCAATTAAAGGTACAGGAAGAGGACATTCCTAAGACCGCTTTCAGAACAAGGTATGGTCATTATGAATTTACTGTCATGCCATTTGGTTTAACCAATGCCCCAGCCGCATTTATGGACATGATGAACCGAATATATAAGCCATATTTGGATAAATTCATAATTGTCTTCATAGATGATATTCTAATTTACTCTAAGAGTAAAGAGGATCATGCAAAGCATTTGCACGGACTTTTAAGTTTATTAAGGAAGGAAAAACTTTATGCTAAATTTTCAAAGTGCGAATTTTGGTTAGAGCAAGTACAATTTCTGGGACATTTAGTGAATCATGAAGGAATTCATGTGGATCCAACAAAGATCGAGGCGATTACTAAATGGAAAACCCCTGAATCACCAACCGAGGTTAGAAGTTTCTTAGGATTAGCCGGTTATTATAAAAGATTTATTCAAGATTTTTTCTAGAATAGCCATTCCTTTAACTAAGTTAACCTGTAAATCCATTAAGTTTGAATGGGGACCAAAACAGGAAGAAGCTTTTAGAATCCTTAAGCAAAGATTAACCCATGCACCCATATTAGCGTTACCAGAAGGAACTGAAGATTTTGTAGTCTATTGTAACACTTCTAAGTTAGGTTATGGATGTGTGTTAATGCAACGTCAAAAGGTTATAGCTTACGCATCTAGACAACTTAAGAATCATGAAGAGAATTATTCAACCCATGATCTAGAACTAGGAGCTATAATTTTTGCCCTTAAGATGTGGAGACATTACCTTTACGGTAGTAAGTTTATCATATTCACTGATCATAAGAGTTTAAGGTATGTTTTCAAGCAAAAGGAGTTGAATATGAGACAAAGACGCTGGATGGAGATGCTTAGTGATTATGATTGTGATATCCAGTATCATGAAGGAAAAGCTAATGTAGTGGTAGATGCTTTAAGCCGAAAGTATCATGAAAAGCCAAAAAGGGTACGTTCTCTTAAGTTAAATCTGCAAGTAGATTTAAATGATCAAATAAGAGAAGCACAAGAATCAGTAATCAAGGATGATACTGAAAAACTAAAAGGTATGAGTAAGGAACTAGAACAAGGAACAGATGGAATTTGGAGACTCCATAAAAAGAGAATGTGGATACCTAAAATTAGGAAACCTGCGTCATCATATATTAGAAGAAGCCCATAAGTCTAAGTATACGATGCATCCAGGAAGTGATAAAATGTACCAGGATTTAAGGAAAAATTTCTGGTGGATAGGAATGAAAAAGGACATAGCAGCCTATGTTTCTAAATGTTTAACTTGTTCACAAGTTAAAGCTGAACACCAGAAACCCTCAGGTTTGTTACAGCAATTAGAAATGCCAGTGTGGAAATGGGAATTGATAACAATGGATTTTGTTACTAAATTACCCAAAACAAAGAAAGGTAATGATACAATCTGGGTGATTGTAGATAGGCTAACCAAGTCAGCTCATTTCCTACCAATGAAGGAAACTTTCAGTATGGAACAGTTAGCTAAGTTGTATGTAAATGAAATTGTTTCTTTACATGGAATACCTTTATCAATTGTTTCTGATAGGGATAGTCGATTTACCTCTCATTTTTGGTCAAGTTTCCAAAACGCAATGGGAACCAAGTTAAATCTAAGCACAGCTTATCATCCTCAAACTGACGGACAAAGCGAAAGGACAATTCAGATGATGGAGGACATGCTTAGAGCTTGTGTAATTGATTTCGGAGGTAATTGGGACAATCACTTACCTTTAATAGAATTTTCTTATAATAATAGTTATCACACAAGTATCAATGCTGCACCATTCGAATCACTTTATGGACGAAAGTGTCGAACCCCAGTCTGTTGGGCAGAAATTGGGGAAAAGCAATTATCTGGACCTGAGATAGTGCAAGAAACAACTGACAAGATTATTCAAGTCAAAGAACGACTGAAAGCAGCACGTGATCGACAAAAGAACTATGCCGATAACCGACGCAAGCCATTGGAATTTCAAGTAGGAGATAAAATATTGTTAAAAGTCTCTCCTTGGAAAGGAGTGGTAAGATTCATCAAACGAGGAAAGCTAAGTCCCAGGTATATTGGACCTTTTAAGATTATTAGAAGAATAGGACCTGTAGCCTATCAGCTACAACTGCCAGAGGAAATGGAAGGAATACATGATGTGTTTCATGTATCTAATCTCAAGAAATGCCTAGCTGATGAATCACTAGTAGTGCCTCTTAAGAATATAGAGGTAAATGAACAACTCAAGTTTGTAGAAAGGCCTCTACAAATTGAAGACAGGAAAGTCAAGAATCTCAAACATAAGAGATTAGTTCTGGTCAAAGTGAAGTGGGACCCAAAAGAGAACCTGAGTACACATGGGAGCTTGAATCTGAAATGCAAACGAAATATCCACACTTGTTCCAGTAGATCTCGAGGAAGAGCTCTAAAACAAGGTGGGGAGGATGTAACAACCCTCAGTAAAACCGACACCCTCATAATATTTACGACACCCTATTATATTTTAAAAATGTCCCAATATGTCCCAAGATATAACCGTATGTAAAAACCGAGCCCAAAATACAATATAGTATTAAAAATAATTAAGAACATGAAAATTTAAGTTGAGGCGGGCCGCGTGACCCCACCCCAAACCTTTACGCGGGCCGTATCAGGGTTGGAACCTGATTTCATTGATTTCTTTAGTTCAGACGGGCCGCGTAAGCTTTAGCTTACATTTACGCGGGCCGTGTGAGATCAATAAACGCAGAGACACCCTAGGCCGACACGTGTCGACATCGTGGCGGACCTAGCTGATGAGCCAGACAAGCTCGTCTGTTGACCAACTTTGACGTGGGCGGCGTAGACTCCTGTCTACCCTTACGCGGGTCGCGTGAAGACCAGATTTCAGCACTATATAAGGAGGCCTCGGGATTTCACTTTCAGTCACTCATTTCTTTCTTTCTAAACGAATTTATGAAGTTATAGGCTTTATATTCAAGTATAACACCCCCTAATTAGCGAGGTTCTACTCCATTGTAAGTATTATAACCCCAGTTTCGTAATAGATACGCTGCCCAATTAATTTAGGATTCCGTAACAACTGTCGTGGTTCTGCCCGACGTAGTTGTTGGAATGCCGTCTCGGGAAGGGTATCATTAATATTTTCAAAGGGTTATGATACTAACCAATGTACATTTGTATAAATTATAGATTATATCCAGGAAACCCTTACGCGAAGTCTAAGATAGCAATGTGAGTATTTTACTCTGATAAATATTTCCTAACTACGGTCCTGATGAAAAATTCCGCTGCCAAATTAGACAATACGAGATACCACCGAAACTGGCTCGTGGCCGCCCGTTCCCGGGAACCTGGGATCGGGGGTTGCGACATGAAGCATATATTCCGATATATTTACGGGACACAAGACTTAGGTCTTTTCTATCAAAAGGATCAAAAGTCCCAACTTGTTGGGTTTGCTGATGCCGGATATCTATCAGATCCCCACAAAGCAAAATCTCATACAGGTTACGTATTCACATACGGCGGCACAGTAATTTCTTGGAAGTCAACTAAGTAAACACTTACAACAACATCATCAAATCATGCCGAATTAATAGCACTATATGATGTTGGTTGAGAATGTGTGTGGTTGAGATCAATGATTAATCACATACAAGAGGCATGTGGATTAGAACAGATCAATAAGGAGCCGGCAATTATTTATGAAGACAATGTTGCTTGCATAGCTCAGATTAGAGAAGGTTACATCAAGGGTGATCGAACAAAGCACATCTCACCAAAGTTCTTCTCAACATATGACTTGCAGAAAGAAGGGGAAATCGATGTTCGTCAGATCAAGTCAAGTGAAAATCTAGCAGACTTGTTTACAAAATCTTTACCTAGAAGCAGTTTCGAGCAGTTATCACATAAGATTGGTCTTCGTAGATTGAAAGATGTTTGTTGAATTCAGGGGGAGAATTATACACGCTGTACTCTTTTTCCCTTAACTAAGTTTTGTCCCACTAGGTTTTCTTAGTAAGGTTTTTAATGAGGCAGCATAGCTGATCCAGTGGTATCAGTTTATTTATTCAGGTCCTGAAGTACCTATTTAACATCATCCTGAAGTATGTTGTTAAACTGTGTATAATTCTAAATGTCTGAGGGGGAGTGTTATAAACCAGACATTTTAGGCCCAATCCATTACTTTTGGGCTTTAGGGTTTATAGTTATGTATATTGACGTGTGCGTGTATATACATATTTTTACAATGAATTTTACACACGATTCGTTTTAAATTTATAAAAATGATTTATACTTCAACATTAAAACACACACGAAAGGGCAAGTGTACCCCGTCATATATGTAGTAAAGTATCGGTAAGAACCAAGTGTCGATCCAAGGATGTGGGCGGAGGAATAATACTAAACCTTTGTCATTAAATTACCGGTAGAAAGATAAGTGGATAATTTGTTTAAACTAAAAATAAGACTTAAACATAAACTTTTATAAACATAATAGACTCCAAATATGAAAATAAATAAATAGCCTTGCTTTATGCATAACCAAAGTATGTGAACTAAGTCGGTTTTGCCACTTAAAACACTTGGTCAATTTTCCTTTTTTTCAAGACAATTAGTATCCCTTTCGGGAATCCTAACATGACAACTCTTTGGAAAGCTAAAACGATAAACACATTTTAACCACCTAAAATTGTTCTTTAACGCCCAATTGACAAATGTTGATGAAAATCCCCTAAAGAAAAGTTAGTCATCCGTTAGGAGTTTTCTAACTTCACTTAATCAAGGAAAGTGACACCGATAAACACAATGTAACCACCGAGACAAGCATAAACTAGATTAAATCACAACCGAGTTCATTTTACAAATCTTGAACATAAATTCACCAAGAAAGCAATTTTGGCCTAAACTACTAACTAAGTTAACAACTTATGTCAAGAATTCATAACAACACCATTTAACCCGTTAAGGTCCTTCCGTGAGGGAAAACCTTCTTGATTAACATTAATTACCCCTTATTAAACCACTAACCACTTCTAGTATCATGGTTTAAACATTTTAAACAAGTTAAACTAGTTAAAAATTTACTAATACATGATTAATTAAGCTTCTTTTTGCAAATAACTCAACTAACCACATACTAATCATCCAAGACAATTAACTATAATCAAGAATTCAACATCAATAAACAAGGTTGCAAACTAATCATCAAGGATTAACATAGAAAATGCTTCAAGTGTCATTACAAACATAATTAACATACTAATGGTTGTTATTAAGCAAGGATTACTAGTGTTTTTGCCCTTAGGCTTACAATAATACATAATCATCAACCAAAATGCTTGAATTATAACAAAATCATAGAAAGATTCAAGAATCAAACCATAAACAAGCACTAGATTGAGAATCCAGATGATAACGGAGCTAATCGACACGATGAGGGCTTGATTCCGGGTGAAAGCAAAGCCTCCGGAGCCTGATAAATCGCCAGAAAAGCTCCCAAAAGTCCAGAGTTGCGAACTGATTGCTCCCTTCTGTTTTTTATAACATTTTTCAGATCGCACGGTAGTGCGATTAAAGTGCACGGTCGTGCACTTTAATGTACTGCTCACTATACCGTGTGACATCAGCAAACCTTGGACCGGTCTTCAGATCGGCACGAGCGTGCCATGTGTTGCACGGTCGTTCATTTCCGAGATGAGGTTGGCACGACCAACTGCACAGGCAGTGCATCCGAGATCACAGACCATGCACGGTCGTTCCCCCAGTCGCACGGTCGTGCGTTCCCGAATATCCCTTGCACTCCTGATCGCACTGGTGTGCACTGCCGGGCTGAGACATTTCATCGGATCGGCACGGGCGTGCCGATTATGGCACGGTCCTGCCACTCGCCCATATCAGTTTTCTTCATAGAATCTTTGTAACTCAGTCGTTTCGCCCGGAAAATCCTCGTTTTCGTCATCTTCTTGTTTGGCATGCTGTTTTAGGCCTGTAAACAAAAATACACCCGATTAAGTATCTGATTCTCGGTTTTACGGCCAAAAATGCATAAAATGGGGGTAAAATGGGGGAATAAAACATATGTATTTTGGTGAATATCAAACCTCCCCACACTTGAACCTTGCTTGTCCTCAAGCAAGCTAAAATTAAAACGTAATAAAAGGTAGTTTCTAGCGAGAAAAAGAATTTACAAAATACCTACTAATATACATACATACGGTTAGCCGGTTTTTCGAAAGGCAACGTCAAATGACTCAAACCAAACAATCACATGCAAATATATGTATAGATAACCAAAAAGCCTTGACTTCTCTTCCAATTGACTTACCACACTAATCTTCACACACCTCACAATGTTCACACACACTCGGTTATATTTGTGAGACATACATAAAATGTGTATGTGTAAACACTCAATGCCTAGACAATGAAACGTGTAATATCATAGGCTTGTCACAAGATCTTATCTCCACCAACTAACATGCGAAAAAGTGTAAATCAAGAGGTCTTTACGGGTTGTAACGAAAGGCTTGGGTGAAGGGTGTGGAATGGAAAATTTAAAGGGACTAAATGGTTAAAACTCGATAATCACGTTTAACAAGCGTAATACAACTAAACTATATATATTAATGCCTTAAAAAGTCGACTTTTGTGTAATCGAGCTAATCAATGAAACTTCAAAATTTTAGCACTTAAAATTGCTCGATTTTTGTCGACTTTACCCTATTTTAGGGCGTTTTATTTTCTGAGTTTTTTTGCATAAATATTTCGATATCTTTGTACAACTAACAACTAATTACAAGGAACGCTAGTTAAACGATAATTATAACTGAGTTTTAACACAAAAGGGTTAAAAATAAAAAGGCTAAATTTGGCTAAGTGGGTTAATTAGTTGGGTAAAAGAAAGAAAAACACGGAAAAAGGCTCGACATGGTTAATCCTAGTGGGTAGTGTAGGGTTTAGGGAAAGATAAAACAAAGAACAAGGCTAATTACAAAGGGTTTTCTAGGTGCCTCTATCATTTCTACACAATTTCACACATTTATGGTCTTAAAAGCATGCTAGTGACAAGTTCTAAACTACACGTGACACCCGGCTCACTCCTACTCCGAAATGAACAAACATAATTTAAGGCTCAAACATGCTCACATAATGGAAGGAATGGGTAAAAGTGTGAAAATTATCATGCAAGTCTTTCTTTGTTTGTCACGTTTTTTAGTTATCTTTTTCAAAATTTATTTGGCTTGTCGATTCTTTATCATATCCGATGCTTTCTAAAACAACTAACCAGTTTATTTACTAAAAATATATACAATAGCTTTGATTTTTTTTAGGACAAACAAAGTCAAAATGTTAAACCCCCTCCCCACACTTGAACTTTGCATTGTCCCCAATGCGAAACCCAGAATATAGAGAAAAACGAGAATAACACTCCCCTGAAGATGACTGAAGATGAAACGAGGCTCCAAAGCTGATTCTGTTGTTTCTTTTTGGTCTAAAATGTGCTTCAAAGATCTGCATAGATGTCACAAAGCAAAGCAAAGCAAAAAACAGCACAAGGGAGAATCTGGTTGCAACATAAACCATGATCTAAATAAAAAATAAAAGTACTGAGTATCCATACATAAACTAAGCAAATAAACGATAATGTCTCAAAAACTAAAAACATGTCCGCGGGTGTTTACAATAAAAACCAAAATGAACACCCTAACAACAAATACTAAAATACTGAAATAAACACCAGCTCAGAACTCCTCCACTACTCGTCATCGGCACCTCCACCTGTGCCCGATGGGCCTGCTCCGCCATGGTCACTAGGGTTCCCGAATGGGAACTATGGGGGCTCACCAAAGTAGTTGGGGTAAGCGTTCTGAAGACCCCCAAAGATATATGAAAACCCGGCATGCACCTCTTGGCGCATGAACTCTTGATTCACCCGCAACTGCTCCTGGTGTGCCCTCAGCTGCTCCTGGTTAACTCGCAGCTGCTCCTGGTTAATCTGCATCTGCTGAAATTGCCCATAAAACTCAGGATAAGATGGGATGCCGGGTGGCCAATGCTGGTACTGCGGGGGCTCCTGGTGCTGTGGTGAGTGCGGCGGCTGCTCGTGTTCCTCGTCCTTGTGCTCGTGCATAACCTCATCCTCCTCATCAGCCAGCTCTAGTGGTAACGGGTCCCAGACCTCCTTGTTTAACCCTTTTAACCTTTCGCCGTTATTGGTATCCACGATTAGCCCCATAGCCTTTAATGAGCGGATGTCCACATACGTTCCCTCATTAACCAAAGTCAGACCTGCCACCACTTCATCTGTCATGATTCCCAATGCGTAAGCGATCTGAGTGACATATTGACCCCCGTGGATTTGGCTGCTACGGGTCCTGCCTGAACTGTGCACGAAATACTCAGCCATACGCGTGGCGAGGTTATATGAATCCCCTTCGCGAGCGCGTATAAAAAGATGACATCAGGAGTGGGACAGTTTCCCAAACTGTCCATGCACCCCGCAATAGTATGACTGAAAATGTGATGCATGACCCTAAGTAGAGGGTCTCTCAGTCGCGATGCTTTCGCCACTCGAGGATCATATGGTGGACCAACAGCAACCCATGCCCAAAAATCAACCCTCCCCTGCTCGCTGGGAAAAGTGAACTGCTCAGTGAAAAACTCAGAATCCATCTCATCTTCCGTGTAGATTCCGAGTCTTCTTCCCAACCTCCCTACGGTCCAACTATGCCAATGACCACCCAATCTGAAATTAACCCGTTTCTTGTGTCGGAAATCCGGGTTTCGGCTCGCCTTTGGTTTCTCGTAGGAGTACGTTGCAAAGTATTCCAAGGTGAGCTCCAAGTAAATGGGGCGGTTAATGTTGACCAATCAGGAAAACGGAAGTGATAACATTTCTTCTAGCCGGTCTGATTGGTTCAGCTCTTCCATGACATCCCAACTCAATCTCCTTGGGTTACCAATTTGATCCCGCCTCTGCCAAAGTTCATTGAGTCTGGTAAGGCAAGGATGGTACCGCGTGTTGTTTTGATCAAAGTAGAGGAAAGGATGGTTCATCTGCACGAGAAATTATTGTTAGACAAAGAGGAACATAAAAACATCGAACGGAGCAGCCTAGCATACCATTATGAAGCTACTGTGAAACTGATCTGGGCAATCCGCACGGGCGTGCGACCTGACGCACGGTCGTGCGTCACCGAGATCATCAGTGGTGCTTGGCACTTGTCGGAACTGCACGGACGTGCGACTCGTTACACCACCGTGCGTCACCGACACCACAACATAAATCATGAACAGACCAATCGGCACTACCGTGCGACCAACGACACTTCCGTGCGAATCGACTTACAGCAGTTCTTCAGCCCCATTCACTTGGACACTAAATTTTTTTGAAAATCATTAAATTACTAGTGATTGGGGGTTAGGAAACCGACTAGGAGTTCACAAATTGCATCATTCTCGCAAGGGTTAGGGTTTCGTTTGTATTTATGAAGAGAACCCTAAAATTCCTTGAAGAAATCTGAAATACCTAGGCCTAGAACGAGATTAGAATAGAAAATCAAGAAGAATGACATACCTTGTTCGAAGAATCTGAGAAATATTGCAAAAAATGGTGGGATTTTGGAGAGGAAATTGGTCTGGAACGATTGTGCGACTAGGGTTCACGAGTTTTGAAGAGGGAAGTGCAGAAAAGGCCTTTATATAGTGACTGGACAAAACTGCCCCTGGCCATCTGCACGGTCATGCAATATGATGCACGGTTGTGCAACTCCGATGATCGCTGATCCTGGCACGCTGTTCTCGGACTGCACGATGGTGCAGATCAGGGTGTTGTATTGGATCGGCACGGACGTGCCGATGGTGGCACGGGCGTGCGAGACCTGCAGATCAGTGTGTTTTTTCACAGAACCCATTTTTAAGGGCTGTTCCGACCCGTTTCCTCCACTTTTGCAATACGCAAACTGATTTAACAATTTTCTCACATAGATTCTTCGTCCGACATGATCGAAAACTGTATGGTCCTACGAAAAACTACCAAACACACCAAAAACACGGAAAAACGAAAAAAACAAAAACTAGGACAATTTTGCCCCTAAGCGCATGAGACGCCCCTGCTACATTTTTGATCCTCGAGTCAGTAGCGTAGACTCTCCTTCCCACACTTATGATGCATGCGGGGTGTGGAGTTCGATAACCTCCACCGCCGACTCGATCGGCCCTGCCACGTAGAGCTTTAAACGGTGCCCATTCACCTTGAAAGTTACACCATCCACGTTCTCAATCGTGACGGTCCCATACGGAAACACCTCCTTTACCTTATACGGCCCTGTCCAACGCGAGTGCAACTTGCCTGGAAATAAACGCAACCTCGAGTTGTAGAGTAGGACAAGATCTCCCGCTTGGAATTGTTTATGGTCATTCAAGCGTTTGTCATGCAATCTCTTGGTACGTTCTTTGTATAACATGGAGCTTTCATAAGCGTGATGTCGTAGCTCTTCTAATTCATGAATCTGCAGGAACCGGGCTTCACCTCCGGTTTTAAGATCTAGATTTGCAGTTTTAAGAGCCCACATCACCTTGTGCTCCAACTCCACGGGTAAATGGCATGTTTTTCCGTAAACAAGCCTAAAGGGAGTAGTCCCAATAGGCGTCTTGTACGCCGTACGGAAAGCCCAAAGTGCTTCATCCAGTTTTTCTTACCAATCCTTGCGGTTTGCACCCACCGACCGCTCAAGGATTCTCTTCAACCCCCGGTTCGTGACCTCCACTTGCCCACTTGTTTGTGGATGATAGGGCGTGGATAATCTATGGTGCAAACCATATTGGGACAGAGCTCTCTCAAGCTGAGTGTTGTAAAAGTGTGTCCCTCTGTCACTGATCAGTGCCTTTGGTGCACCAAACCAGGCAAACAAACTCTTCAGAAACCTTACGACTTCCCTGGCATCATTGGTGGGTAAGGCCTGTGCCTCGGCCCACTTTGATACATAATCAACAGCAACCAAGATATATTTGTTTCCTCGCGAGGGGGGAAATGCCCCATGAAGTCTATTCCCCAAATATCAAAGACCTCACATACTTGTATCCAGTTTTGAGGCATTTCATCGCGTGCCGATATATTTGCTGCCCTCTAGCAGGCATCGCACGCACGGACCCATTTCTGCGCATCACGAAATATTGTGGCCAATAAAACCCTGAATCAAGCACCTTTTTAGCGGTGAAATTGGCTCCGTGGTGACCTCCGGTAGGTCCCTCGTGACAGTGGCGCAAAATGTCAGTCGCCTCCTTTCCAGACACACATCTCCTAATCACCTGATCAGCTCCAACTCTAAACAAGAAAGGGTCGTCCCAAATGTAGTGCTTGAGGTCCGCAAAGAATTTTCTCTTTTGTTGGTGCGTCAATACTTTAATGAGGATCCCACAAGCAAGATAGTTCGCAAAATCGGCGAACCAAGGCGTCTCATCGCATTCCTCGACACTCATCAGGGACTCGTGTGGGAAATTGTCATTTATTGGATCCCAACGTGTATCCTTGATGTCTCCATGCTCCAATCGAGAAAGATGGTCAGCCGCTACATTCAACGAACCCTTTTTGTCCTGAATTTCAATATCAAATTCCTGCAGCAATAAGATCCACCTGATAAGACGCGGTTTAGCATCTTGCTTGCTGAACGTTGTTTCATATGTCCCATGAGCCCTCGGCTTCAGCGGGTACCACCTGCTCATCCGCAGCTGCTGCGAGTTGCAGCGCAACCGGGCGGGATCTATCACGAAGACGTCTCCTCAGATCACGCTCGGGTTCGTCTGAAAGCTCAACAGCGTCAGGAGCGGGGGTTGAGGACATCAACCTGCCAACGAAAAATTGACACACGTGAATATTATATTATTATAATAAATATGTTTTTTTGCAGTAATAAAACAGATTTTCTATAAAAAGGGCTGAAAATTTTTATAAAAATTCAAAAATAGGCCCAAATTTTATAAAATTCAAAACAAATAAAATAATCAAATCGGCTAGTATAAAAATAATTTTTCGGAGCCGAAAACTCAAAGAATAAACGAATAATTAGTTCAAATTCGAACAAATAAATGAAATAAAAATTTGCAAGTGTTTAAAATAAGCTTAAGAACGGATAAATTGAATCAAAAACAAGAAATATTAATAAATAAATAAACAAATAAATAATCAAGAAAATATTTACGAATATTCACAAGTATGTACACCGATAAGATATTGACTCGGGTCGTTCCTAAAGCTCGCCACATCCCCGGCAACGACGCAAAAAAACTTGACGTGTGCGTCTATATACATATTTTTACAATGAATTTTACACACGATTCAGTTTTAAATTTATAAAAATGATTTATACTTCAACATTAAAACACACACGAAATGGCAACTGTACCCCGTCATATATGTAGTAAAGTATCGGTAAGAACCAAGTGTCGATCCAAGGATGTGGGCAGAGGAATAATACTAAACCTTTGTCATTAAATTACCGGTAGAAAGATAAGTGGATAATTTGTTTAAACTAAAAATAAGACTTAAAGATAAACTTTCATAAACATAACAGACTCCAAATATGAAAATAAATAAATAGCCTTGCTTTATGCACAACCAAAGTATGTGAACTAAGTTGGTTTTGCCACTTAAAACACTTGGTCAATTTTCCTTTTTTTCAAGACAATTAGTATCCCTTTCGGGAATCCTAACATGACAACTCTATGGAAAGCTAAAACGATAAACACACTTTAACCACCTAAAATTGTTCTTTAACGCCCAATTGACAAATGTCTATGAAAATCCCCTAAAGAAAAGTTAGTCATCCGTTAGGAGCTTTCTAACTTCACTTATGTCACACCCTGACTTTTGCGGAAGCGTGATTATGTGTGACTTGCTTAATATCATTGCATTCAACCATAACAAACAACTATATGATAAAACCAAAGATGTTCATCCATAGATAGTTTAAAAAAACATTACAAATAACATTGTTTTAAATCTTAAACACAGACTTCAAATTCAAATACAGTACCAACATGTTTTAAGTTCCATAAGGACTTCACAAAAGACACAAATAATCTAGGTTTTGAACTATGTATCTTATCCAGGATAAGATACACAACCCAAACCCTTGACACAGGATGACATCTTTTATTAGAGACATGACTTGAAAACTTCAGCGCCCGCCAGATCCACAATTAGTTTCCTGAAATACATGTAGTTTGAAAATATCAACAAAAGTTGAGCGAGTTCATGTGTCTTGTATGTGTGCACGAATAAACCTTGTAATCATTGTAAGTATGTATGTATTTGTAAAACCCCGGTATGAAAGCAACAAGGAAACATATCAGTTAATGGTTTGCAAGGCCATTAACATGTGTGCAACGGCGTAGGAAGGCTCAAACCTAGCAGATTTTGTGTCGGGCTTCCGGCTGGAAGACATAGTCACCTCATGGGCCAAATCTCGGTCCTCATGGGTGTGGGCTCGCTACACCCAAATAGATCTATCACTCATGTCCCTCGGTCCTTATACGAGGATTAATGGTCTTAAGTGTGCGCCTACCCATTCACGTGATCTAACAGTACCTTCCTTAGCTAACCATACCATATGTAAACGTTTGTAAACAATTTGTAACATGTACTTCACCCTCGAAGTTATAAAACTGAAAACAGTTAAAAGAAAAGGGGGACATGAACTCACAGTCTTGCGTCTTGTACTCAATGTAACCCAAAGCTGCTACTCGTGTGCACGACTACCTACAATGTACTACGATTTATTAGACGGGCGGGTCGTGCCTTGACTTAACTTAAATTATATTTATTAAATTTTGGAATAATTGTAAAAGTAATATATTTTAACTTGTCACATATATGTATTAGTACATGTATAACTTCCCAAGGATGGGTGTATTCATACCCGTATTCTTAACCTTGTGTATTTTTGCTAAGTGTAGGTGACGTATTCCGGTGTATTTATACGTATAAGAATACGTATTTTTATTGTGTTTATTAAGTATTCTTATACTTAATTTTTGTATTTATTTTTCTGGAATAATACTCTTAATAAATATTCATCAATATATATTCTCAAAATATATATTTTAAGAAATATTACATAGAAAAATTATTTATAATTTTTCCCTTGGCAAAAATATTTATATTTTCATATAAGTCTCAAAAATAATATATTTTCAAGTTTAGCTTAGAAAATATATATAAATATATTTTTCACCCAAAAGTAATGTATTCCATATTTATTTAGGAAAATATATATTTTCTCCCAAAAAAATATATCTTCTAATAATCTCAAGAAAATATATATATTTTTATTTACCCAAAAATAATATATATTTTTTCCTTGTAAAAAATATGATATATTTTGTAATAATTGTAAGAACCATATTTTTGTTCTCTTGGTGTCCAAAATACCAATTACCAAAATATACTTATGAATTTATTTCCGGAATATTTATGTAAGTTATATTCCTTGTTCGGTTTCTCCAATATTTTGAGTATAAATTACATATTTATTTCTTGGGATTTTTGGTAATATTTTGTATTGTAATTTCTTGGTATTTTGGTGAGTTATATTATTTCAAGTCCTAAAATAATAGAACTAATACACATAATATACAAATAATCACACACATGGTGACATCTAAATATATATTTTCCTAAATACATATTTAGTCACTTTTATTTACAAAGACCAACCTCCAATATTTATAATTTTTGTAACAAAAATTATGGCAAACTTTATATGAAAATTCATGGTTTAAAATATACTTGTAAATATTTGTTTAAAAATATTTTTTAAGTGTTTAATTTTTAGAAAATTTTTGCCATAGTTTCCCCTTAAAAATGGAGGTTTCCATGCTTTCAAAGCATATCATTTTCTTTTATAAATCATCACAATCATCAACACATCAAACAATACTTACCAATTTGCCAAAATCAAGCTTTAATCACTACTTCATGAACTTGAAAATTTATAAAAATTTGTAGTAACTTACTAGTGTGTTTAGTAAGCTTAGTTACCCTTTAAAGTGTGGTTATTTATTTAAAAACATCATTATTGAAGAATTTAGATCTTCACAACTTGTAAATCATTTTTCTAAAAATATTTCTTCTTGAGTTTTTCTTGTTAAACACATGATCCTACGCTTGATTAACCACTAAAAATGTGGTTAGTTTCTTTAAGAACCAAGCTCATGTAAATCTTGTATTTTTAACTTGGTTTCTTGAAAAATCATTCTTAAAATCATATGTTTACAAGACTTTATGTTCACTATGATCATCATACTTCAAGAAAACAATTTATCTTTCAATTTCATGCTTTACATAAGGATGATCACTTTGATCTTCAACATAATCATCCTCTCATCTTGCTAGATTATGTGTTTAATCACCATCTAGCAAGATCATATGATGTTTAACATCATAATCACAAACTGTCAACAATCAAATATCATAACAACACTTAAACAACATGATTTCTTATGATTTTTAAGCTTATGTTCAAGTTTCATGTTCTTGATTCATAGTGTTCTTCAAGATTAGTTACTTGTATGATTCTTTAACCAACTAAATAAAATGTAAAATGGAGTGTAGATGATCTTACTACTAGCTCAAGGCTAGGGATGATCACAAGATGAAGATGAGGTGGTTAAAAGCTTGTATGAGAGGTCCTTCAACTTCCAAGAGTTCCTAGCTTCCTTGTATGGCTTCTTACACCTTTGTATATGTAGATATTGGATGGAAGATGATTGATGATGATGGTGGTGTTGGTGATTGTGTTTGGCCGAGACCAAAGAGGGAGAGGGAGAGAGTTTTGAGTGAAGTATGTTATGAAGAAATGAATGAATTGTGAACTAGTGGTTAAGTATATAATCCTCCAACATCTTTCAATCCAATGTGTTATATGCTCATAAAGTGGAAATAAAGATCAAATAATTTAAGCAAATAAAATCAAGGTGGGGGCCACCTTGTAACCGTGTAGTTAGGGGGGGGGGGGGTCTTGGTTAGTTTGTAAAGGTAAGTTAAGGTTAATGGTTGAAATCTAAGTAATCTAGTTAGGTTTTTAGTTATTAGTATGTTATATAGTGAGTTATGATGTTCACGGACCATAACTAGCTTGGTAATGATAAAACAATGCTTCTAGTGGAAATTTGGTGTTTCGGGTAGTGTCTGGTTGTTCGGTTGGTTACTGGTTCGTTAAGGTGCTAAACTATGCAGTTTAGTGTGCTTTATGTTACCTTTTGTGATAGTTTTAATTCCCGACACTTAGGAAAGCATTCTGGACCATTTAACCATATTTCTGCATGATATCAAGTTGTTTAAATGCTAAATTTTGCTGAATTCTGCAGAATTCTACAGTTTATGTGAGTTTTAGGCACTTTCCGGCACTTAAACTATTCCTAGGAAGGCAGTTTTGTGATCCTTACTTTCCTACACACTATACTAGTGTAACTCTTGGTTTCTAGCTCATTCTGTGTCTCATTACCATGTCTGTCTATGTACTGAACTCCGTCAGCATTTTTCTGATTTATCTGATAACTGTGCTATCTTTGTTTCGTGCATCATTTGAATCAATAAAGTTTGCATGCAATAATGATATATCATTTGCAATATATGATGCACATGTATGTATGATAACAATCATCAGAAAGCAATTCAAGTCATTAATTGAAATTCAGCACAGTCATTAAGCACTAATCATTTTCTAATCATTGTACGGATACATGCAAACTTGACAATTATCACATTCTCCCCCTGTTAAGAAAATTTGGTCCTGAAATTTTAAGCTTTACTATTAGTTGCAGGGGAGTTGGGGAATAAATGTGGGTATTTTGCTTTCATACAGTCTTAACGCTCCCAGGTAAACTTTGGGCCGTGACGCGCGTTCCATCTAACCTTGACAAGCTTAACACTACTCCTCTGAGTCTTGTTAACCTTCCAATCTGTAACCTCAACGGGTTCTTCGGTAAAGTGGAGTGTGTCATCAATGTGAACTTCATCTGCAGGGATAACCACTGTTTCTTGTGTTGGACTTTTCTTCAGATTAGATACATGAAATGTATCATGAACACCATTAAGTTCTGCCGATAGCTCCAACTTATATGCCACCGAACCAACCCTTTCTAGAATCCTGAATGGTCCGATATAACGTGGGTTTAACTACCACGCTTCCCAAAGAGTGCCACACCTTTCCAAGGTGAAACTTTAAAAAAAAAACATATCACCCACTTCAAATTCCAAGGGTTTTCGTCTCTGGTGCGCATAACTCTTCTGTCGATCACGAGCCGCCTTAATGCGCTCTCGGATCTGTACGATCTTATCAGTCATTTCTTGGACCAGTTCGGGACCAACCATCTGTCTATCACCTGCATCTACCCAGCACAACGGCGATCGACACTTGCGTCCGTAGAGAGCCTTGAATGGTGCAGCTTGGATGCTTGTATGGTAGCTGTTGTTATAGGAGAACTCAACCAAAGGCAGGTGAGTATCCCAACTGCCACCTATATCGATTACACAATCACATAGCATATCTTCTAACGTCTGAATCGTTCTCTCACTCTGTCCGTCCGTCTGCGGGTGAAAAGCTGTAATCAGATTTAACTGAGAACCAAAAGCTTCTTGAAAGGATTGCCAAATCCTTGACACCAACCGTCCATCTCTATCTGATATAATCGAGATAGGCACCCCATGACGTGCAACTATCTCCCTTAGGTAAAGCTCAGCTAGCTTACCAGTGTTATCCTTCTCTCTAATCGACAAGAAGTGCGCAGACTTTGTCAGTCGGTCCACGATTACCCAAATCGTATCATGACCTCTGGGAGTCCTGGGCAACTTCGTTATAAAATCCATAGAAATCTGCTCCCACTTCCACATGGGTATTTCTGGTTGTAGCAGAAGACCTAAAGCCTTCTGATACTCGGCCTTCACTTTGGCATAAGTCAAACACTTTCCAACGTACATAACAACATCACCCTTAAGTCTTGGCCACCAGTAATAATCCTTCAAATCTTGGTACATCTTGTCCGATCCTAGATGGATCGAGTACCTCGATTTATGAGCTTCATCAAAAATAATGTCTCTAAGACCACCAAAAAGCGGAACCTAAATACGTCCCATAAAATACAAGGTTCCTTCCTCGTTGGGTACCAACTTTTTCTCCATTCCTCGGAGATATTCATCCTTAATGTTCTCTTTCTTAAGAGCTTCCCTTTGTGCAGCACGAATACGCAATGAGAGATCTGTCTGAATAATCATCTCCAAAGCCCTAACCCTTATGGGCTTGTTCATTTCTTTCCGGCTTAAGGCGTCTGCTACCACATTCGCCTTTCCTGGATGGTACTTGATTTCGCAATCATAATCATTTAACAACGATCGACCCAATGTCGTTATCTCATATTAAGCTCTTTCTGATCGAATATGTGCTGAAGGCTCTTGTGATCTGTAAAAATCGTACATCTAGTACCATACAGATAATGTCGCCAAATCTTCAAAGCAAACACCACTGCGCCTAACTCCAAATCATGCGTGGTGTAGTTCTTCTCATGGACCTTTAATTGGCGTGAAGCATAAGCGATAACCTTTTGGCGTTGCATTAGCACACATCCCAAACCCTGACGCGAGGCGTCACAATAGACCACGAAGTCGGTGCCTTCGGGTAGGGATAAAATAGGTGCATCGCAAAGCTTATTCTTAAGCAGCTGAAAAGATTCTTCTTGTCTGTCTGCCCATTTCTACTTCTTATCCTGTTGAGTAAGGGAGGTCAGCGGTTGAGCGATCTTGGAGAAATCCTCAATGAACCTGCGATAGTAGCCTGCTAAACCTAGAAACTGTCGGATCTCGGTTGGCGTCTTCGGAGTTTCCCAATTCTTAATCGCCTCGATCTTGGTGGGATCCACATGAATTCCATTCTCGTTTACCACGTGACCGAGGAACTGCACTTTTCGTATCCAAAATCGCACTTCGAGAACTTAGCATAGAGCTTCCCCTTCTTTAGCAGTTCTAGGATGGCTCTGAGGTGTTGCTCATGGTCTTCTTTTGTCCGCGAATAGATCAAGATATCATCGATAAATACACTTTGCTTGCAATTTCTTGACATTCACTATCCTCTTGGTCATGTACTCCCGAATGAATTCTAGGCATGTGATAATCGGCTTGTCCCTTGCTCCTACGATTTGTCTGTTAAAAACCTCACATATGTTGTTCAGCAACATATCATATTTAGCTCTTCCAGAAAAATATGCTCTTGACCAAGCGGTGTATAGGATCTCATTCAGCCAGTCAAACATAGCTCGTTCTGTTGTCTTAATTTCTTCCATAGCTTTGTTAAAGTATGGAATAGATGTCTTCCTTCCGGCTGACCAAAGCAAATTCTTGTAAAGATCTCCACGCCACTTGGATTTCATGTTCTCATGGATGTGCCTCAAACAAAATCTGTGCTCACCATTAGGAAAAACAGCTAGCATAGCAGGAATCAGACCCTGTGATACAAAATACAATTAATCACAATATTTTGCTACCAAAGTTTTTTGCAATGTATTAATTAACACTTAAGAAGTTATTACCTTTTGTCTGTCACTGATGAAGGTGAAACAAGACTCAGCCGTACACCCTAGGTCATCTCTCAACAGTTGCAAAAACCATTTACAGGTTTGTGTTGTTTCTGCCTCAACAAGGGCATAACAAACTGGATATATGCTATTGTTCCCATCAATACCAACAGCACTCAAGATCTGTCCAGGAAATGGACCTTTCATGAAACAACCATCCACACCTAGCAATGGTCTTCCAATCATCTTAAATCCTCTCATCATAGAGGCAAAACAAAAATAAATCCTTCGAAACTGCCTTGTAGGACTAGCTGAGTTCCCACATGGCTCCACATCGATTTTAATTGTACTACCTGGGTTGGCTTTTAGAAGTTCATCACAGTATGACCTTAGCAGACTATACTGTTCTTGGTAATCACCATAAATCCTCGTAGTTGCTATCCTCTTGGCTCTGAAGACCTTATGTAGTGATATTTCTAGTTGATGCTTCCGAAGCAGTTGACTTTGGATTGCATGAATTGGCATGTCTGGATTGCTTTCAATCATAGGTTGGATCTCTCTGGCAATCGAACTCATTGTGTATAAAGAAACGGCCCTTGTTGTCAAACAATTGTGTTGATTATGAATGGTCTTCACACACCACTTATCCTTGTCTGTGTTCCTTGAGATGTGAACTGCCCAAGGACAGGTGGGCTTGGTATGCCTTTTAAGGTGCTTGTATTTTTGCCCTACTTTGGTGCATTTACTATTTTGCCCCTCATCTCCCTTTTTTTTACAGGACCAAGTAGTGGTGGATTGCTTCCAAAACATACTACCCTATACCTTAACAATTCATTTTTTTAGAATAAACACATCCCTCCTTGCCTTAAGAGCATAATCTTTCACCATCTGATTCATCTTTTTCTTGTCATCAATAAGCTGACCAACAAAGAATGGCAGATCATTTGGACCTTTTAAAGCACCCTTATTTCTCCTCCTTATCTTCCTAGCAACCTTATCTCTAAGGCTTGAATTGTCATCAGACCCACTTTCAAAGTCCTCCAGGTCTACAGACAGATGACCTTCTTCGCTTCTCTCATCATCATGATCCCCATCACTTGAACCATCCAGCTGTTCCCTAGTAAATTCAACATTAGCCCTGAACCTCTGCATATCCACCTCTATTTCATAAACCAAATTATCTTCCTCAACATACTCATAATCAGGATCACTTCCTTCACTCTCTTCCTCATCTTCATTCATACTATGATTCTGATTATTTATTGTAAATGATGCTGGAACAATTGCTTTACATGCCCCTACAGGACCTTCACTTGTATTTTCCAAGATTGTTGACCTCCGGTGTTCAACATACATGTCTATCATGTGGACTCCTTGACGTACATGATCAAAGATAGGCTCTAAGTCAACATCACATTTTAATGTCCTAAGACCAAAATCCAACAAACAGTACGGTTCCTTGTAATGAATGCAGAAAAACAAACCATCATTGTATCCTAATTTCTTAACCATCTCCTCTAAAACACCAGTATTCAACACTCTAAAATCTACATGATCAATGTAGTTCATCTTCCCACCAAAGTATTTCCTATTTGGGTTTTCTACAAAATTACCTCCATGGTGAAATTTTATGGTAAATTGAGATTGGGTTTGACCTGTAAACAAACATCAACAACAAATTAACACAGAAAAAGGTTCAAATTTTACCTAATTCAGACCATGTGAGCTTGCATGTCACTTACGGTACATTTCAGCCGGTTCGAAATACTGATCTTCAGCTCGTACCTTCCACAATCGAAGATCCATGCTCGTAACAGAGTTCTAATCAGCTGTCATTGTTGAAGAATGCCTGATCGCCAATGAGGAGCTCTTGAATTTAGAGGTAGGTTAAGTTCAGGGTTTCAAAGTGATGAAAGGGGGATTATATGAGGTTGCAGGTCAAGATGATGGTGAATTTACCTATTTGCCCTTTGACCATTAACAGAAAACGCTGATCTCCGACGAAAACATGGCCCGGGGGGTAAACATGCGACATAAGAGCAAACGTTGGGGGGTAAAATTGCAACTATTTCCTTAGGGGGTAGACATGCCAATCACCCCAAACCCCAGGGGGTAAAATTGCAGTTTACTCAAAATAAAAAGAAAGAGAATCTAATTGTTCCTCATGCATTAAAACTTGTACAATCTTGCAATATCTCCGCTGTCTTGTTTTGAACGAAAGAGACTTAAGAGTTAAGATTGACACCTTCAACGAACGGGAGAAACAAACGGCACCACAACTTGGCTTCAGCCGCCTCACTTGTAAATATCTAAACCCCACGCATCACCAACTCATACACCACGCATAAAAACTTGTACCTTATCCTGTACTCTCCAATTCCAAATCACGCGCCTTACCAGCACGTGGCCAACTATTCCGTATCATTTCATCGCTGTTGACTTTGAAAAAAGTTGAAAATAAGAACCCGCCAACGAAGTTTCTTCTTCTTCTTCTTCTTCTTCTTCTAATCTCATTTCTATATAAAATTCGAAATCACAGCACGTATATTCTTATTCGTAATTATTCTCTGCTTTATTTGATCTATCTGTAAAGCAATTTAAGATCTGTAATTTTAGCTGTTCAAAACCACTATTTGAATCTCAATTTGTTGCATATTAACACACAAAAAGTTCTAGGGTTTGATTATCAGATATGGCACAGAAGGGTGGAGGATTCTTCTCGTCGCTTGCTTCAAGTTTGTCCAATTTTAAGAGCCAGGTTAACTTGTAAGTTTCTTCATTGTTGATGATTCCAGATTCATGTAGTATTGATGTTGTTTTCATTGTTTTTTGCTTAATTACAGCTTGATATATGGTGACATCTTATATTTGTTATATCTGTGTGATTTAGTATGCATTTTTGTTCCGGATTATTGTTATTAGTTATAGTTATATGCATGATTCTGTTCCAGAATTGGTGGAACAAGTTGATTTATGTTCTGGAATGGATCGGTCCAGATCCGACTATCTGAATAATGCTTTTGGTATTAGAATCATTTGAAATATGATGAATAGATTAGCAGTATAATTCTGTTGGTTTTTGTGTGTGGATAGTATTGTATGTGTTTTGGATCTTTAATGACTTGTTGAAAAGTCAAGTGTTGAATTCTTAACCGGAAGATCTTCGTCTCTGATATATTTGGACTTGCTTGTTTTGGTAGTATGCTTGGTTATGAGGGACTGGAGGTGATAAATCCGGAAGGAGGGACGGAAGATGCTGAAGTTGAAGCACAAAAAGGGAGATGGAAACATGAGGTGCATTATAACTACTCGTGTTTTGTTTTTAACTTTTAAGTACTTATAAGGTGCTTTTTGTTGAAAATTATTTTGCATTCGGTTGAGTTCAGTCATATTGCTATATGTGTTTTAAAAAGTGGGCCTGAGGCGCATCAAGACGATCTTCAAATCGCATCTGATTAGCAACAAGTGCACCTCACGTACGTGATGCATACGCCTTCGCCTCGGTTTTGGGTACCTCATTGCCATGGAGTGCCCCATGCCTTTTAAAACCAAGCATGCTGTTGTTTTTTAATAAATGAACTTAGATTTTCATGAATGGAGGACAAAATTTTGATTTGTGTTATATAGTGATTGATAACATTTGATTATGTGTTCTAACTTATTAGGTTTGTGCATAAAATCCGCCTTGAGATGACCAACTTCGTTTTCATCATATCTTTGTTAGTTATTTACTGTGTCTTTCATAAAGGGCTCACGGTATGTATTTGCAGGATCGTGACAGTCACTGGAAAATGATGCAGAAGTATGTAGGTGCTGATATCACATCCATGGTTACTCTACCAGTGCTCATTTTTGAGCCAATGACAATGCTGCAGAAAATGGCAGAGGTTTTATTCAATATCATTTATCTGATCTTAGTAGCTGATGTTCTATAAATTTTGACTTAACAATATGTTTTGGCTACTATTTCGCTAGTTGATGGAATATTCCCACCTGCTAAAGCTAGCAGATGAATGTGAGGATCCACACATGCGATTGGTGTATGCAGGTAAGAATCTCTTTCATGAAAACAGACACACACTCACTCCTATAAGTCTCTATTATTCAAAAATCCATTTTCACTGATGCATCAGATCCACCATTTTTCCCTGTACCCGTGCTTATACCTAGAGGTGGCAAAATAGGCTGGTTGAGTAACGGGTCGAAATGGGGTCGGGTCAAAATGGCCCATTTGGATCTGACCCACCAACACTTTTTATAAATTATTAATATAAAAATAATTACAAAAAGTTAATATGATTATAACAATATATTATTTATTTCTAGATAGATCATGGATTCAAGAGGTAACATGGCGTTTGAATACATTTTATACAACTATTGACCCATTTTATTTCTGTTATAGCTAATCTTCATCAATAAATGCATCCGCATTGACATGTTTTCATATAAATGGGTTGGAATTGCCTCCTTTGATATTCTAGTAATTCTTGTCTATACATGCATGTCTTGTCTTGTGTGTGCAGTGTGCCATATAATTTCAAGGTGTTATTATTGATGTTTTTTTTTGTTGCAGCGTCCTGGTTTATATCCAATTATTATGCTTTGCAACGAACCTGGAAGCCTTTCAATCCAATTCTTGGTGAGACCTATGAAATGGTTAATCATAATGGAATCACATTTATTGCAGAGCAGGTGACTTTTAATGTCCTTACAGTTTACATGCTCAAATGTACATAGTTTCAGATATCACACATTTTCACTTGTTAAAGAGTTTTATTTATATGTTGGTATGATTTATTGAATCGACTATTTTCTTATGTGTACACCAGGTTAGCCATCATCCCCCAATAAGTGCTGCACATGCTGAAAATGATCATTTTGTTTACGATATAACTTCAAAAGTGAAGACCAAGTTTCTTGGCAACTCGGTTGATGTATATCCTCTTGGAAGGTAAATTTTTGTGGCCCTTGTAATTTTAATTCTTTTGCTTGATGTTAATTTCAAGAAAATATTCGATTTACCAGTTGACCAATGGGAATATCTTACTGATTTAATAATGTTTGGCTACAGAACACGGTTGAAGCTGAAGAAAGATGGAGTAATCCTAGAGTTGGTGCCCCCTCCCACAAAGGTTAACAACCTAATATTTGGAAGGACATGGGTTGACTCTCCAGGAGACATGGTGTTGACCAACTTGACCACAGGAGACAAAGTCGTTCTATACTTTCAACCCTGTGGTTGGTTTGGGTATGTTCTTCTGACATTACTTTCTTGTTGTGTATTGTTAACAGAATTGTATTGATTTGAATGGAAATAAATACTTTTGTTTTTCATTTGTAGTGCTGGCCGCTATGAAGTGGATGGATACGTATATAATGCTGCTGAAGAACCAAAGATATTGATGACAGGAAAATGGAACACATCTATGAGCTATCAGCCTTGTGATTTGGATGGGGAACCCCTTCCAGGCACTGACCTTAAAGAGGTACGCATCCATTAATAATATTGAACGAGCTTATGTTTAAATCGTTTAGCCTTTTTAACATATAACTAATACCAAATCCTTGAAGTTAACTGTTCTTCATAGTTCATATTACAAAAATGGCAGTAGTATTTTTGTTTCTGATGATGGTCTTTTCAGGTTTGGAGAGTTGCCGAGGCTCCAGCAAACGACAAGTTTCAGTATACGCATTTCGCACATAAAGTAAACAGCTTTGATACAGCACCAACAAATTTACTGGCATCAGATTCTCGCTTGCGGTCAGATAGATACGCACTTGAGAAGGGTGACATGTCTAAAGCTGGTTCCGAAAAGAGCATGTACGCATCTCTCTCTCTCTCTCACACACACACACACACACCCCACACACATCCATGCATATTTCTAACGCTTTGTGTTGGGTTTGATTCTAGTCTGGAGGAGAAGCAAAGGGATGAGAAGAGGACTCGTGAGTCAAAGGGTCAGAAATTTGTTCCACGATGGTTTGACATGACGGAAGAGACCTACGTGACACCTTGGGGTGATTTGGAGATCTGCGAGTACAATGGGAAGTATTCTGAACACAGAGACGCTGTTGGTAACGCAAACACGAATGATGCTGACATCACGAAGATAGAATTCAACCCTTGGCAATATGGTAATGTTGCTGAAGCTGAGTGAGGTGGATGGCTTTCAGTTTCATATTTATCTATGATTCTATGTTACATGTTCTTGTACACCTTGTTATTTTATTTATTGTTTATTATCTTTACTTGCATGAAGCTGAAATGTCGAATTTTGGTTACACTGCAATTGGGTTTTGTAACAGTAGTGATATTTGCAACTGTTTTTTTCAAGTGATAGAATACTAGCATCAATCTGATGATGAACTATGGGAACCTAATTCGTAATGCCAATATATATAATGGTGCCTAGGCGAAGTAAACTGCAAAATGTAATCTTATTAACAAACCCATCTTTAACTAATGATCGTTTAAAAAATAAAGTATTTAACTAATGATGATGTGACTGAAAATGCATCTTTAAGAACTAGCTTGCGCCTTACGGGTATTTTGGTTTATAAGTTTTTCTTATCTGTTCATTGCAAATGGTACAGTTCTTTTGGTTATTGAAAAAAATGTTACACCACCACCACCACCACAAATTAGTCTACTTATACATCAAAATAATAATAATAATAATAACAATAAAATAATTAAAGATTTGTTGAAGCTTTATGCCTTTCATCCCCTTTTCTTTCTCTTTTTATAGCCTCCTTTTCTGGATAAGCTCTAGGTCTTTTCACTTGTCTTTTTCTATTCACATGCTTTCATTATGACATGAGCCTTTCTTGTAACTTTCATTTTGTCAGGAGGTCTTGAAGCCTGTCTCTTTATGAAAGAAAGTCCACTTTTGAGAATTTGGACTTGTTTTTAATGATTACTTCCTCCTTAGTCACGTTCATTCTTGTCTCATAAAGTAAACTCAATGTCATGTAAAGTATTGTCAATATCTAGAGCCCCCGCGAAGGAATTCTGCGTGGCTCTGATACCATTCCGGGCGGTATTAGCCGAAATATTTTGTTGGTTCAAAATTGATAACTCAATTAGGTTATTATCTATAAAATTAAAGATTAAATCAAAATTATTTATGTTCATTATTAAAGTTAGCGACATATTGAATCTATTTTATATGATATAAATTTTAAGAAAGACTATAAAAATAAAAAATAACATCATTCCTTTATTTCTTATCATTCTAGGTAATAAAAAACAAACATAAAATAAAACTTTGTTTGAATTTGTTTATTAAAAGTTTCCTTATAAAACCTAAGAGTTTCAATTATTTAAAAATATTTCAAATTTAAAAAGAACAAGGGTTCAACATGCTTCCTTACCTTTTTGCCGTTTTGACCAAAATATTGCCGGGTTACACCACGGGTCTTTTTACTAGGTTCTTTCACACCAAACCTAAGAGGCATTAGGTAACTCCCATTTGGATCCTTCAGCAATATCCAACACAACCTGGTTTCGTTCCTACCTCCGGTGTAGGGTAAAAAGAGACTGTTTAAGATTGGATATTTTTTCTTTTTAATTGAGAAATATCTAAAAATAGAAAGAACACTCAAAAAGACTTTATAAGAAAAAGGGAAATCTTTTTATTTCATGGTGGATGATTTACAATGGATGATGTTTTGAAAAGATACAAAAGCTTAGAAAAATACAACAAACTTTTTTAGTACATAGAAAACTTTTTTAAAGATTTATTGAATCTTGATCCCTTTCATCCCCGCATTTCCTCTTTTTATAGCCTCCTTTTCTAGATAAGCTCCAGGTCTTTTCAATTGTCTTTTTCTATTCACATGCTCTCATTATGACATGAGCCTTCCTTGTAACTTTTATTTTGTTAGGAGGTCTTGAAGGTTGTCTCTTTATGAAAGAAAGTCCACTTTTGGGAATTTGAACTTCTTTAATGATTACTTACTCTTTAGCCATGCTCATTCTTGTCTCATAAAGTTGGTGGGCATGGGGAAGGCAAATTTTAACTCCATGTGAGTCTTAAAGGCTTGTTTCAATGTGTCACGGCCCCCGACCCGTTTTACCCGGTTCAGAGGCCTCGAGACAGAAACCCGTGGTATTGGTGTTTAATTTGCAGCGTAAATTTTAACAGGATCATTTAAACTGAAAACACCGAATTATTTTAATATAAGTTTCGGGACAAACCCCGTATTTTACAATAAAGGAATTTCACTGGGAAATCCCTTGATTACAGAAAACATGTTTATTTATTTACTGAGCCACTTCATTCAAGCTGGAGTGCTAAACGACACTTTTTCCTTGTTCACAGTAAATCACCTGAAACATGTTTTAAAAAGATTTGATCAGCGGGAAATACTGGCGAGCACATTCAATTTGTACAAAAGACATATTGTTATAATTCACACTATTAAGAACGATTACAATTGCCCCTATCTTATAATTATCTGGTCCAGTTGTCACTCGACCGGATCTGTGACTGTGGTCATATCACTATTGGGTCCTGTCACCCAAAAGTGACGTGTATCACTATTTAGGTTCGCCCACCTAAAAGTGATAATATAGCAGTAATGTGCACAATACCCCACCTACTGCCAGTAATTTAAGATTTGCAAAGACTTAATCCCTGTAAAATATAACTGGAAATAATTTGAGGTATTGTAAACCAACTTTGATAAAAAGAGAATGACTCACATTGCAAGTTTAAGCAGTCAGAGCGTGCCTACTGATTAAGCAGGTAAACCTAGTTAAATAATGCAAACGAAACTAGGTTAGTAACTTAATACAACATTTACGATAACTCACGAGATCGAAACTCTCACGACAAATGACAAAGTATAGCCCAATATTCGGGCAACACTTAAACATCCATCGGATCAGTTTTAATCGATCGGACATTGTATCGTAGCATTGATCGAGTTATTACCCCGTTATCGTAGCAGCGTCTTGATACTCTAATTTGTGATTTCGAACAGAAAGAAAGCAGATTTTGTGAAAATTTTCGAGCAGATTGAATTGGCCATGCAACGTCCAATTTATAGCAGTTTTTGGAGTTTCTCGGGGCCCGCGAAGGCCTTAAGGCCATCCTACGCGCCCCGCGAGGGCCACCCTAGCTACGGCTAGGGCTGCCGTGTCATACCCTAGGCTTTCCACGTGTGTGACACGTGGCCCTGATGCTTATCCGGAGACTCACAGGTCTGTCGCGGTCCGTGAAGACCTAGTCCTAATCTTTCGCGCCCCGCGAGCGAGCACAAAAACTTGATTTTCTTGTTTTTTCATAAAAAATAGGGTTTTAGGGGTTCAGGTTTTCACTTACGGAGCGTTTTAAGACATTTTTGTGCAGGTCCTTACATCCTCCCCACCTTATTTAAAATCTCGTCCTCGAGATTTATTGGAACACGTAAGGATACTTTCTTTTCATTTCTGATTCCAGTTCCCATGTGTACTCAGGTCCTCTTTTCGAATCCCACTTTACTTTGACCAGCACCAATCTCTTGTGTTTGAGGTGTTTGACCTTTCTGTCTTCTATTTGAAGAGGTTTCTCAATAAACTTTAACTTTTCATTTGTCTCTATATCTTGAAGAGGTACTACCAGTGATTCATCAGATAAACATTTCTTAAGGTTAGATACATGAAACACATCATGTACACCGGCTAACTCTTCTGGTAATTGTAGTTGATAGGAAACTGGTCCTATTCATTGGGTAATTGTAAATGGTCCTATATACCTTGGACTCAGTTTTCCCTTCTTACCGAATCGGACTACTCCTTTCCAAGGAGAAACTTTTAGTAGCACTTTATCACCAACTTGAAATTCTAACGGCTTACGTCGATTATCGGCATAACTCTTTTGGCGATCTCGAGCCGTTTTTAATCTTTCCTTGATTTGAGTTATCTTGTCAGTAGTTTCTTGTACAATTTCGGGACCTGATAATTGACTTTCTCCTATTTCTGCCAAACACACTGTAGTTCGGCACTTTCGGCCATAAAGTGCTTCAAACGGGGTAGCATTGATGCTTGTATGATAACTATTGTTATAGGAGAATTCTATTAATGGTAAGTGGTCATCCCAATTTCCACCGAAATCTATTACACATGTCCTGAGCATGTCTTCTAAGGTTTGGATCGTCCTTTCACTTTGTCCATCTGTTTGGGGATGGTATGCTATACTCAGATTTAATCGTGTCCCCATTGCTTCCTGGAAACTTGTCCAGAATTGCGAAGTGAAACGACTATCCCTATCTGACACAATGGTGAGTGGAACTCCATGGAGTGACACTACCTCGTCTACGTATAACTTAGCTAGCCTTTCCATGCTAAAGGTTTCCTTCATTGGTAGGAAATGAGCTGATTTAGTTAACCGATCTACAATCACACAGATTGCATCCTTACCTTTCCTTGTTTTGGGTAGCTTAGTGACAAAATCCATTGTTATTAGTTTCCATTTCCATACTGGCATCTCTAATTGTTGAAGTAAACCTGAAGGTTTCTGATGTTCTGCCTTAACTTGTGAACAAGTTAAACACTTAGAAACGTAACTAGCTATGTCCTTTTTCATTCCTATCCACCATAAATTATTCCTCAAATCTTGATACATCTTGTTATTACCAGGATGCATCGTATACCTAGATTTATGGGATTCCTCTAAGATCTTATCCCGAAGGTTTCCATGTCTAGGTACCCAAATTCTTTTCGCATGGAATCTCCAAATTCCATCAGTTCCTTGCTCTAATTCCTTTATTCTTCCTTTCATTCCTTCAGCATCATTTTTTATCGATGTTTCTTGAACACTTTTCAGTTGTTCCATTAAATCTAACTGCAGATTTAATCTAAGAGCACGAACTCGTCTTTATTTCTCATGGTACTTACGACTTAAGGCATCTGCTACTACATTTGCTTTTCCTTCGTGATATTGAATATCACAGCCGTAGTCACTTAAAATTTCCATCCACCTTCTTTGTCTCATGCTCAACTCTTTTTGCCCAAAAATATATCTTAAACTCTTATGATCTGTATAAACAGTAAACTTACTACCATACAGATAATGTCTCCAAATCTTAAGGGCAAAAATTATTGCTCCTAATTCTAAGTCATGAGTCGTATAATTTTTCTCATGCTTTTTCAATGCCTTAATGCATACGCAATCACTTTCTTACGTTGCATTAGCACACATCCTAATCCTAACTTAGAAGCATCACAGTAAATTTCAAAATCTTCGGTTCCTTCTGGTAAGGCAAGAATTGGGGCATTTGTTATCCTTTGCTTTAGAATTCTAAAGGCTTCTTCCTACTTAGGTCCCCATTCAAACTTAACAGCTTTACAGGTTAACTTGGTTAATGAAACAACTATTTTAGAAAAGTCTCGGATGAAACGCCTATAATATCAAGCTAATCCTAGAAAACTTCTAACTTTGGTAGCTGATTGCGGGACCTTCCAATTTGTGATTGCTTCTATCTTGGAGGGATCTACGTGAATGCCTTCATGATTAACCATGTGCCCTAAAAATTGCACCTCTTTCAGCCAAAATTCACACTTCGAAAATTTGGCGTAAAGCTTTTCCTTTCTTAACAGGGTTAAGAGTGCATGCAGGTGCTCACAATGTTCGTCCTGGATTTTGGAATAAATAAGTATATCATCGATGAAGACAATTACAAATTTATCCAAATACGGCTTGCAGATCCTATTCATCATATCCATGAATGCTGCAAGAGCATTCGTTAATCCAAAGTGCATGACTATAAACTCGTAGTGACCATACCTAATCCTGAAAGCAGTTTTAGGTATGTCTTCTTCCTGTACCTTCAACTGATGATATTGTAACACCCGTCAAATTTTACTTGATTTTAGTAATAGGTTATACCATTTAAAATAAAATATTGTTAGAGTAACATGACTTTCATAACAAAGTTCATAAGTAACATCAACCTTAGTCAACTAATGACTAAGTTAAAACATTTTGAAAGTTGTTTAACAAGTGTTTACAACCCATACACAAAAGTACTAAAGATTTAAAACGTTGCGGAAGCATCAAAATGTAGTGTTCGGTTCTTCATCGTATGCTTGATCGTCATCCGTAAGTTCCCCAACATGACCTAATGTCAAAACCACATCAAAGGTTAGTTCTGACAATATTAAAACATGTATAATTGAAATCTATGGTCAAAATAATTGAAAACAAGTGAAAAATTCGAACTCTGGTCGCTCGCGCCCGCGAGGGGTTTTACGCGGGCCGCGAGGACCTTCTGCGTGTCGCGGAGTGTTTCGTGTGGTCTTCCGCGTGGCGCGGGGGGTCACGTTTTCCAGCAGCTCCAGTTTTGTGAGCTGCATTTGCTGCCAGCTCCGGAAAATCCAGTTTTTAACTTCGTTTGGCCATAACTTTTGACTCGTAAGTCCGTTTTAAGTGATTTTTCTTCCTATATGTCTGTAAATTCATTACCGACATAAATATTATAAATTTGATACCCAAAATTTAATTTACGGACCGAAAGACCATATGTCACTATGTAATTATTCGACCCATTCTAACCTTACACAATTTACTACCATTTAACTAATAAACCTATGGCACCTTATGCCCAACATCCGGGGCTTATTATCACCCGCATTTCTTACCAATTTCATGGTTTAATGCCTTTGTGATTATTATCGCCATTAACGACTACTAGAACGTTTAAAACTATAATTTTTTTTACACTAATAAATCCGTTGGCTCATCTTGTGGATCCATCCACTTATGATGACTACCAATTTGGTTCGTTGACTATACTAAGTCTATCAATTCACATTTCAACCATAATCAATATAAATTCTATCAATAACACATAGTTTATTCATAATTCAACGAATGTAACGGATCAAGTTACATACCTTAGTGTACGCCCTTCAACCGCAAATCACCACCGGCTTGTCCACTCGACGTTCCGGTATCCTTTCCTATAGAGTTCAATTCAAGACATGTTTAGAACTCTCTTTAAACCTTACATCGCATAATACACCGAAACATCATAATTATGCGTTTAATCTTTAAATTTCTATTTTAAGCCTTCTTTGAGGCATTTTCACAAACACCTTAAGGGCAGATTTTTCACATGATTATATGACAAGTTTCTAGCTTATCACTTAGCCCTAATTTCACCTCAATCAACATTTTACATGATTGTTAGCTTCTAGATTTCTGAAATCACTTCCAAATTGTCAATTTACACAAGATTAACACCCAATATCCTAGTGTTCATCAATTTACACATAACCCATTAATCACCTACAATGGTGTTCATAGGTTTAGCTAAAATTTCATATGATTTCAACTTGTATTTGTCTAGGGTTTGTCCCTAGACACTATAGTTGTTCCTAATTCTTCATAACACACACATGCAATCATAATTTCAGATTTTTCCCAATTCATGAGAATTTCAAGTTGAGAGATTTATCAAAATATTACATACCTTGTAATCCTCTTGCGATGAGGATCACGATTCTAAGCTCGGTTTTTTGTTTGGACCAGATTTGCACCTCCAATTTGAGAGTTTTAGTAAAATTCTAGGGTTTTTGAAAGTGGGGTGTCGCCCCCTGTTGTTCTGATCGACCAGACCCCCAAAATGGGGTGTTTGGTTTGTTTTTTATTTGTTTAATAAAAATCAAGTTTCAATTTTAACAACTTAAACCCCTCCACTATGATCAACATGAAATTTGGTTGCTTTTTAACCTACTATAAGTTATTTCTAGACTATTAACTAACTAGGTTAAAATTCCTAGTTAGTAAATTCTTGCTTATTTATACTTTATAATTCTAATATAAAACTTTATATTTTTCGGGGTGTTACAAGTCCACCCCCCTTAAAAGGGTTTCGTCCCCGAAATCGAAGTACGTACCAAATAATGTAGGGTAGAGTCGTCGCATCTCTTCCTCGGACTCCCACGTAGTGTCCGAGCCTTTTCTATGCTCCCATTTGATTTTGACTTGGTCGATTTGTCTATTTCGTAAGTATTTGACCTTTCGATCTAAAATCTCCACCGGCCTCACAACATAATTCAGACTATTATCCACTTTGATATCATCGAAATGGATATAAGCTGTTTCATCCGCTAGGCATTTTCGTAATTGTGACACGTGAAACGTGCTATGAATTCCACTTAGTTCCTCCGGTAGCTCAAGGCGGTAAGCTACCTTGCCGACCTTTTCAACGATTTTACATGGCCCAATAAACCTCGGGCTTAGCTTCCCCCTTTTTCTGAATCTAATAACGCCCTTCCATGGGGAAACTTTTAGCATGACCATGTCGCCAACCTGGAACTCGATTGGCCTATTCCTTTTATCAGCATACGCCTTTTGCCTGTCTTGAGCCGCTTTCAAGTGTGCCCGAACTATATCAATCTTTTCATTCGTGGCTCGTACTATATCTTGGTGGGCGAGTTCACGTGGACCCACTTCACCCCAACATACCGGGGTTCGACACTTCCTACCATAAAGCATTTCGTACGGTGCCATTTTAATACTAGATTGGTAGCTGTTATTATACGAAAACTCAACTAATGGTAGGTGAACATCCCAACTTCCTCCAAAGTCGATTATACACGCCCGTAGCATATCCCCCAATGTTTGTATCGTTCTTTCACTCTGTCCATCTGTTTGAGGATGGTACGCAGTGCTAATGAACAATTTGGTTCCCATTTGCTCTTGGAAATCTCACCAGAAATTTGAAGTAAACCGAGTATCCCTATCAGACACGATGGATACCGGCACCCCATGACGTGCTATTATTTCATTAGTGTAAACTTCTGACATCTTTTCTGACGTATAAGTCTCACGAATCGGAATGAAGTGAGCACTTTTCGTCAATCTATCCACCACTACCCATATGGCATCGAAACCACAATTCGTCTTAGGCAACTTGGTTAATTGGACCATTGTAATATGTTCCCATTTCCAAACCGGAATTTCTAACGGTTGGAGTTTGCCATATGGTTTCTGGTGCTCCGCCGTGACTTGTAAACATGTCAAGAATTTTTCCACATACTTCGCCACATCCCTCTTCATTCCGGGCCACCAATAATTTTGTTTCAAATCATTGTACATCTTGGTCGCACCCGGATGAATTGAATAACGGGATTTATGAGATTCATTAAGTAGAAGCGCCTTCACTCCACAAGTATGTGGGACCCATATCCTTCCGGATCGAGTCTTCAACCCGTTATTCCCATCCGACAAATCTTTCAACTGACCGATTATTCTTTCTTTCTTCCAATTCTCTTCTTTCATTGCTTCTGATTGCGCCTCTCGAATACGTTCAAGTATACCCGAGGTCACCACAAGTTGCATCGATCTTACTCGTATTGGGACATAGTCCGCTTTTCTGCTCAGCGCATCCGCCACCACATTAGCCTTTCCGGGGTGATAATGTATTTCACAATCGTAGTCTTTCACCGTTTCCAGCCATCGGCTTTGTCGCATATTTAACTCCTTCTGATCGAAGAAGTATTTCAAGATCTTGTGGTCGGTGAATATGGTGCACTTTACCCCATACAAGTAGTGCCTCCATATTTTTAATGCAAATACCACCGCAGCCAACTCGAGATCGTGCGTGGGATATTTCTTCTCGTGTATCTTCAATTGTCTCGAGGCATAGGCTATTACCTTGCCCCGTTGCATCAACACGCAACCGAGCCCCGATAGTGAAGCATCCGAATAAACCACCATGTCTTCGACTCCGTCCGGCAATGTCAATACCGGAGCTTGAGTTAACTTTTCTTTTAGCGTTTGAAAAGCTTTTTCTTGATCGACACCCCAAATAAACTTTTCTTTCTTTTGGGTTAGCTTTGTTAGCGGTGACGCAATCTTGGAGAAATCTTGAATGAATCTCCTATAGTATCCCGCAAGTCCCAAAAAGCTTCTAATTTCCGAAGGGTTCTTTGGGGGATTCCATTTTGACACAGCCTCTATCTTTGACGGATCCACCAAAACTCCGTCGGCACTTATGACGTGGCCAAGAAATTGTACCTCTCGTAACCAAAAGGCACATTTAGAGAATTTTGCATATAACCTCTCTCGTCTAAGTGTCTCTAACACTTCTTGTAAGTGGTGTGCATGTTCAGCTTCACTTTTTGAATACACCAAGATATCATCGATAAACACGATGACCGACTTATCCAACATTGGCTTGCAAACCCGGTTCATGAGGTCCATGAAAGCCGCGGGTGCGTTTGTTAGCCCAAATGACATCACGAGGAATTCCTAATGTCCGTATCTCGTGCGGAAAGCCGTCTTCGGCACATCTTCTTCTTTGACCTTTAGTTGGTGATACCCAGATCTAAGGTCAATTTTTGAAAACCAGTTCGCACCTTGTAGTTGGTCGAATAAATCATCTATCCTCGGGAGCGGGTATCGGTTCTTTACCGTGAGTTTGTTTAACTCCCGGTAATCGATACACATGCGCATGCTCCCGTCTTTCTTTCTCACGAACAATACCGGTGCGCCCCAAGGAGACACACTCGGCCTTATGAATCCCTTGTCAAGCAGGTCTTGGATTTGGGACATCAACTCTTGTAATTCCGACGGTGCAAGTCGGTACGGGGCCTTTGCTACGGGTTTTGCGCCCGGAATCAATTCGATCCCGAACTCTACTTCCCGTTCAGGCGGTATCCCCGGTAAATCCTCCGGAAACACATCTTCATAATCCCGTACTACCGGTACATCTTCAATCTTTCGCGATTCCTTCTCGGGCTCATTTGCGTATATCATGAATGCCTTGCATCCTCGTTTCATAAGCTTGTGAGCTTTCAACATTTAACACATTATGGGGTTACCTCCCTTTTCGCCTTAAATGGTGACGTGTTTTCCGCTCGGAGATGTTAGTTTTATCTCTTTACGAAAACACACGACTTTTGCATGGTGCTGGGCTAGCCAATCCATCCCAACGACTACTTGAAATTCTCCCATTGACATCTGGATTAGGTCTATTAAATATTCCTCATCGTCGATGCTTAATTTGCAGCCTCGACAAACATCACAAACTATAAAACTTTTGTTGTCTCCTATTTCAACTTCTAAGGGCACAGGTAATTTCGTTAATACAAATGAAGGATGTCGAATAAATCCATGCGAAATGAAGGATTTATTCGCACCCGTATCAAACAATACACGTGCTGGAATTGAGTTAATTGTGAATATACCTGAAACCACATCGGGTTCTGTCTTCGCTTCAGCCGCGGTAAGTTGGAAGGACCTAGCCTTCGCTTTAGGAGCTTCTGTTGGAGACTCTTTTATGTCTCTCTTTCCCACCAACTCGGGGCATTCAGATTTCTTGTGACCGGGTTGATAACACTTGTAACAAACAGAAACTTTCCCGGGACATAGTGATGCGGTGTGCCCCGTCTTCCCACATACCGGGCACGGCTTGTCTTTGAAGCGGCACTCGCCTTTGTGCCCTTTACCACACACTTTGTAACTCGGCGACCCGCCTTTAGCATCCACTTTCTTTCCCGATTAAGTAGTTCTAGCTTTCTTTGTAGGGCTTGGATTCACATCCTGTGCCCTTCGTTCACCTCTCTCCACTTGTTTCTTTAACTCGATTTCCTGCTCCCGGGCGGTGTTGATAATCTCCGTGAGGGTTTCGTATTTTGACGGAGTCATAAATTCCCGGTACTCGGCACTCAGAATGTTGTAATAGTAATATATCTTTTGCTCTTCAGTGGTGACTAACTCGTCACAAAATCTCAGCTTATCCATGAAGATGCCCGTGATCTTATCAATTGTTTCACCCTTTTGTCTCAGCTGGATGAATTCTTCTTTGATTCTGTTAATAACCGCTTTGGGACTGTGGTGTTTAAGGAATGGTACCTTAAACTAGTCCCAAGTCATAGCCCTCGCCGCTTCGGCTCCCATCTCCTTCTTTTTGTTATCCCACCAATCCTTGGCTTGATTTCTCAATTGACCTGTTCCATAAGCAACAAAGTCACCTACGTCACAATGGGTTCGTTCAAACACTCCTTCAACATCACTTATCCATCTTTGGCAAATTATCGGGTCAACCTCCCCGTTATAGATTGGCGGTTTACACGCCATGAATTCTTTGTACGAACATCCTTTGCGTTCTCCCGTTTTCTCCTTCATAAGGTTGACAATATCCTCCAACCTTTTAACTCGCTCTTCAACAAGCGACAACACCGTGTTTTGAATTTTGTCTATAAACCCGGATAGACTTCCTTCAATTGCCTTTCCTACCTCTTCGGCAATTGTCTCTTTCATTTGTTCGGTGCTTGTTTGCACCGGATTATCATCATTCCCATCATACATCTTGAAGCTGAAATGTTTACATTTAAACATTAAACATTTCATTTATAATATTGCTTCATTTGTTTCGGTTTAGCCAAGTTCCTAACTTGCTTTAACCGTTCACACTTAATGCACTTTCCGGGTTTGAGTGTGTTAACACACTCTTCCCATGCATCTTAATTTATTTCTCATACTTACATAAGGTATAATCTACTAACATAAATAAGTTAATTCTTACCGGATGATCAATCAAGCTTGAACCGAACACTTTGTTGATAACCTTAAGCTCTGATTACCAACTTGTAACACCCGTCAAATTTTACTTGATTTTAGTAATAGGTTATACCATTTAAAATAAAATATTGTTAGAGTAACATGACTTTCATAACAAAGTTCATAAGTAACATCAACCTTAGTCAACTAATGACTAAGTTAAAACATTTTGAAAGTTGTTTAACAAGTGTTTACAACCCATACACAAAAGTACTAAAGATTTAAAACGTTGCGGAAGCATCAAAATGTAGTGTTCGGTTCTTCATCGTATGCTTGATCGTCATCCGTAAGTTCCCCAACATGACCTAATGTCAAAACCACATCAAAGGTTAGTTCTGACAATATTAAAACATGTATAATTGAAATCTATGGTCAAAATAATTGAAAACAAGTGAAAAATTCGAACTCTGGTCGCTCGCGCCCGCGAGGGGTTTTACGCGGGCCGCGAGGACCTTCTGCGTGTCGCGGAGTGTTTCGTGTGGTCTTCCGCGTGGCGCGGGGGGTCACGTTTTCCAGCAGCTCCAGTTTTGTGAGCTGCATTTGCTGCCAGCTCCGGAAAATCCAGTTTTTAACTTCGTTTGGCCATAACTTTTGACTCGTAAGTCCGTTTTAAGTGATTTTTCTTCCTATATGTCTGTAAATTCATTACCGACATAACTATTATAAATTTGATACCCAAAATTTAATTTACGGACCGAAAGACCATATGTCACTATGTAATTATTCGACCCATTCTAACCTTACACAATTTACTACCATTTAACTAATAAACCTATGGCACCTTATGCCCAACATCCGGGGCTTATTATCACCCGCATTTCTTACCAATTTCATGGTTTAATGCCTTTGTGATTATTATCGCCATTAACGACTACTAGAACGTTTAAAACTATAATTTTTTTTACACTAATAAATCCGTTGGCTCATCTTGTGGATCCATCCACTTATGATGACTACCAATTTGGTTCGTTGACTATACTAAGTCTATCAATTCACATTTCAACCATAATCAATATAAATTCTATCAATAACACATAGTTTATTCATAATTCAACGAATGTAACGGATCAAGTTACATACCTTAGTGTACGCCCTTCAACCGCAAATCACCACCGGCTTGTCCACTCGACGTTCCGGTATCCTTTCCTATAGAGTTCAATTCAAGACATGTTTAGAACTCTCTTTAAACCTTACATCGCATAATACACCGAAACATCATAATTATGCGTTTAATCTTTAAATTTCTATTTTAAGCCTTCTTTGAGGCATTTTCACAAACACCTTAAGGGCAGATTTTTCACATGATTATATGACAAGTTTCTAGCTTATCACTTAGCCCTAATTTCACCTCAATCAACATTTTACATGATTGTTAGCTTCTAGATTTCTGAAATCACTTCCAAATTGTCAATTTACACAAGATTAACACCCAATATCCTAGTGTTCATCAATTTACACATAACCCATTAATCACCTACAATGGTGTTCATATGTTTAGCTAAAATTTCATATGATTTCAACTTGTATTTGTCTAGGGTTTGTCCCTAGACACTATAGTTGTTCCTAATTCTTCATAACACACACATGCAATCATAATTTCAGATTTTTCCCAATTCATGAGAATTTCAAGTTGAGAGATTTATCAAAATATTACATACCTTGTAATCCTCTTGCGATGAGGATCACGATTCTAAGCTCGGTTTTTTGTTTGGACCAGATTTGCACCTCCAATTTGAGAGTTTTAGTAAAATTCTAGGGTTTTTGAAAGTGGGGTGTCGCCCCCTGTTGTTCTGATCGACCAGACCCCCAAAATGGGGTGTTTGGTTTGTTTTTTATTTGTTTAATAAAAATCAAGTTTCAATTTTAACCAAGGTTGGAGAACTCGCTAGTCGCTAGCGGGTCGGTGAGGTAGGGACTAGCGACTACTCGGGATTACTCGGGATTAATCGGATCGGACTTTTTATGTATAATTTTAAGTTTTTATACATATATACATATATTTTTACACGTAATTTTTTTAAGTGGACAAGTTTTGACCGGAATCTGGGAGGTTTTGGCCGGAATATGTGTTTTTTCCGATTTTTTCTGATTTTTTCCGATTTTTTTTGTTTTTTCCCGATTTTTTCCGATTTTTCCCGACCGACTAGTCGCGATTAGGGCCGACTAGGGCCGATTAAGGCCGACTAGGCCGACTAGCGATTTTTTCACTGATTAGTGAAAAATTACTCAGTAGAGGTCCGACTAGCGACTAGTCGCCGATTAATCGCCGACTAGTCGCGATTTTTGCAACACTGATTTTAACAACTTAAACCCCTCCACTATGATCAACATGAAATTTGGTTGCTTTTTAACCTATTATAAGTTATTTCTAGACTATTAACTAACTAGGTTAAAATTCCTAGTTAGTAAATTCTTGCTTATTTATACTTTATAATTCTAATATAAAGTTTTATATTTTTCGGGGTGTTACAGATATCCAGAGCGTAAATCTATCTTAGAGAAGTACCTAGCTCCCTGAAGTTGATCGAAAAGATCATCAATCCTAGGCAATGGGTATCGATTCTTAATGGTAACCTTATTCAATTTCCTATAATCGATATACATCCGCATCGAACCATCCTTCTTTTTCACGAACAACACCGGTGCTCCCCATGGGGATGAACTGGGTTGTATGAATCCTTTGCTTAATAATTCATCTAACTACTTTTTCAGTTCTAACATTTATGTTGGTGCTAATCGATAAGGTGTCTTAGCTATTGGAGCAGTTCCAGGAATTAGATGAATTCTAAACTCTACTTCCCTATCTGGCGGTAATCCAGGTAGCTCTTCTGGGAATACATCCGCGTATTCTGATACTACTAGAATTTCCTTAAGTTCTTTGCTTTTAGTGTTAATGATTACTGAAATCATATATACTATTCATTGTTTTCGTTCATAATTAGCAACTTTCATTACTGAAATGAACTTCATTGGTTTACGTGGCTTATCTCCTGTAACCAAAATTACTTCTCTGGCTGGCGCATGAATTTCTATGGAATTTTGATCACATAGGATCCGAGCATGGTTGGTGGCTAACCAATCCATTCCTAACACGACATCAAATCCTGCTAAATTCATAGGCATAAGGTTTGCAGAAAATTTATGGCCTGAGAGTTCTATTTTTCCTTCTTGGAGTACCTTATCTATACTAACAGAGTTTCCTTCTACCGTTTCTACCGTATAAATTTGCCTAAGTTTGGTTAAAGGTTGCTTAAGAGCTTGGCAGATTGAAGTATTTATAAAACTTTGGTTTACACCAGAGTCAAATAATACTTTTGCGTAGACGTCATGAACAAGGAACGTACCAACTATCACGTCTGGAATCAAATCTGCTTCTTGCGTCGTTAGCTGAAAGGCTCTTGCATTCTTCTTATTAGTTCCTTCAGCAGTTTTGGCCTTGTTGTCAGCTGGCTTGATCAATTTAGGGCAATTTGGCTTAAAATGCCAGCTTCTCCGCAGTTGTAGCAGATCGTCGATTTCTTCCTGCACTCCTCCTCTCGGTGCCCAGGTGCTTTGCAAAAATTGCAATTTTCCTTGCATTTTCTAAAATGTTTTCTTTTGCAGTTTTCGCAAAATGGCGGTGCAGAAGACTGCCCGGTTCCCTTTTCCTTGAAGTTACTATTATTACCCCCACGGAAACCTTGGGTAATCTTTTGAGCCAATTCCTTTTTCCTGTTTTCTTCTCTCGTGCGCACCAATCCGTCGCTCAAAGTGTTGGCTAATTCGACTCCGTCATCAATCGTCCGGGGTCTCGCAGCCTTGACTATGTCGCAAATCTCGCTAATTAGTCCCCAAATGTAGCGAGAGATAAGCACCGGTTCTGGCAAGGCCAGAGTCGGCACAATTCTAGCATACTCGAAAAATTTCGAAGTATACTCACGACAATTAACATCCACCATTCGGTGGTTCAGGAATTTGTTTGTCATCTGTTCCTTTTTGTAGGAGGGACAAAACTTTCTTTCTACCAATTTTTTAAATTCCTCCCAACTCATGGCATAAGCCATGTCACTTCCCTTAGCTTGCAGTACTGTGTTCCACCATTCTAATGCTTCTTCTTTGAAAAGGTGGGATGCATACATTACCCTGTCTTCTTCTGCGCACTTACTTATTTTGATCACAGCTTCAGTCTTTTCTAACCAACGTAGTGTGGCAGTTGTTCCTTTATTGCCCGCAAATTCGACTGGTTTACAGGAGATAAATTCTTTGTAAGTGCAACCAGTCTTCATTACCTTCATTTTCTTATATACTAGGGCTTGAATTACATTATTATGATTATCGCCCCCATTCACACTATTACTGAAATTATCGTCGCGGGTGCGTTTACTATTGTTGGCTTGGGAAGGTTCAACGGGATTCTTAACGGCGGCGACGATTGCTGGGATAGCATTAGCTATACCCTGAGCAACTATATTTTCTATATCTTGTCTATGGAGAAAATGTTCTTGATTATTTGGATCCGATTGATTAACTTCATTTGCCGATTGGTTTACTGCATTATCCATCTGAATTATAGATATAACATACCAATTAATATCACAAAGGTAAATAGCAAATAAACACAACATTTACAACACACATTAAGTCAGCACGTATAACCAAAATCGTCGACATTGCGACATTTCTATTTTATATATAGATATTTATGCATCAGTACAAACCACGTATTTACAGATATTTTATTTTAGTATTATTTATATTATTATACATTATTTTATTATTATTATTATTATTATTTTATATTATTATATTTATTTATTTTATATTTTTTCACATATTATACAAAATATCTATACTACGGTTAACGGTCTTCAGAAATGGAATTCCCTTTCATCGTACTTCCAGGTGATGTTCTCCCCCACCACCCTGATCCGATTCCCTGCATCCACCAATTCTTCGCCGTAGCGGCGTAGTTCAGCAACGTTTTCTGGGTTCATGGGTGGAAAGGTAGCAGGGGCTGGTTCAAACTGTGGGTAGTAAGGGTTCAGATCGTTCATCATGTTTTGGAAATGCCAGTCATTGGTCCACCACTCCTCAATTGGGTTAGACAGGGGTAGTGGGTTGACAATAGGCTCAGGGATGGCAGGTTCCAAGTTTACTGGAAGTTCATTTTGAATGGGAATGTTTATGAGGTTTTCATCGGCTGGTCCAAAAAGATCACAATTAGCCAGCTTCCTGTCGAGTTCTTCCCAGGGTGGTAAGGTTGGGGCCTGTCCAGAACTTTCTCCTACTTCTTTTTCCTTTCCTTTTGGATCAACAGTTTTCTTCACTTTTTGAGCTGCAGGCTTCTTCTTTCTCCCCCTTTTCCAGTCTAGTAGCCTCCTCCTCTTTTTGGGTTTGGGCTTTTCTTGGGCCTGAAACACAATTGGCTCGTCTTTGTTAGACTGGTAACTAGACTGGTCCCCGGTAGTCTCCATATCAGTAGCATGGATTGTGAAGTTTCGGAGAGCCTCCGATAATTCATTCATGCTGTTAGTCACACATAAGGAAACACATAAATGTTCAAATTAAATTTTAGCTATTGAAATTAAATTTCACATAGGCACAAGATTTCTAATTTAAAATTTTAAGTATTTTTCAATACTTAAATTGGCTTAAACCAGTGGCTCTGATACCACCTTTTTCTATCACGGCCCCCGACCCGTTTTACCCGGTTCAGAGTCCGCGGGACAGAAACCCATGGTATTGGTGTTTAATTTGCAGCGGAAATTTTAACAGGATCGTTTAAACTGAAAACACCGAATTATTTTATTATAAGTTTCGGGACAATCCCCGTATTTTACAATAAAGGAATTTCACTGGGAAATCCCCTGATTACAGAAAACATGTTTATTTATTTACTGAGCCACTTCATTCAAGCTGGAGTGCTAAACGACACTTTTTCCTTGTTCACAGTAAATCACCTGAAACATGTTTTAAAAAGATTTGATCAGCAGGTAATACTGGCGAGCACATTCAATTTGTACAAAAGACACATTGTTATAATTCACAGTATTAAGAGCGATTACAATTGCCCCTATCTTATAATTATCTGGTCCAGTTGTCACTCGACCGGATCTGTGACTGTGGTCATATAACTATTGGGTCCTGTCACCCAAAAGTGACGTGTATCACTATTTAGGTTCGCCCACCTAAAAGTGATAATATAGCAGTAATGTGCACAATACCCCACCTACTACCAGTAATTTAAGATTTGCAAAGACTTAATCCCTGTAAAATATAACTGGACATAATTTGAGGTATTGTTAACCAACTTTGATAAAAAGAGAATGACTCACATTGCAAGTTTAAACAGTCAGAGCGTGCCTACTGATTAAGCCGGTAAACCTAGTTAAATAATGCAAACGAAACTAGGTTAGTAACTTAATACAACATTTACGATAACTCACGAGATCGAAACTCTCACGACGAATGACAAAGTATAGCCCAATATTCGGGCAACACTTAAACATCCATCGGATCAATTTTAATCGATCAGACATTGTATCGTAGCAGTGATCGAGTTATTACCCCGTTATCGTAGCAGCGTCTCGATACTCTAATTTGTGATTTCGAACAGAAAGAAAACAGATTTTGTGAAAATTTTCGAGCAGACTGAATTGGCCATGCAACTTCCAATATAGCAGTTTTTGGAGTTTCTTGCGGCCTGCGAAGGCCTTAAGGCCATCCTCGCCCCGCGAGGGCCACCCTAGCTACGGCTAGGGCTGTCGTGTCATACCCTAGGCTTGCCACGTGTGTGACACGTGGCCCTGATGCTTATCCGGAGACTCACAGGTCTGTTGCGGCCCGCGAAGACCTAGTCCTAATCTTTCGCGCCCCGCGAGCGAGCACAAAAACTTGATTTTTCATAAAAATTAGGGTTTTAGGGGTTCGGGTTTTCACTTACGGAGCGTTTTAAGACATTTTTGTGAAGGTCCTTACACAATTGCCTTATCTTCGTAAGATATAAAATCGTAATATAAGTTATTTTAAAATCTTATTTGGAGTATAGAGTTTATAAAATCCTTAATCTTAGATGTTTGACCCTCATTGTGAGAATCAATACTCATATTGTCCTTGTCTTTTTGTTTATAACATATTGGACATACATCTCTTGGATTCATATCTTTTTTATGATTCCTAAATAAGTAAACATTTTCTTGAGCCTCTGAGGACTCGATTTTATTATGCCTTTTTCTAAAAATTGAATTTTATCCTCTAAATAGTTTTTTCCTGATGGTGGAGTATTTTTTGCTGGAGAAGTCATGACAGGAGAAAACATATTTTTCCCACCATATGTTCTAATTCAATTTTTAAAGGCAGTTTGCAATGCTTTGAGTATTACTTTTATTCCTATTCCTCTTCTGTAATGAACATCATTTTCATTAAAGTTATGAAAAATCTTTCTTAAAACAAACGGTAGATAAACGGGCAACAAGCTATTACTTTGAGTATTACTTTTATTCCTTTTGGTTTTTAAATTAAAGATATTTTATAAAATGCCAAAATAACAAATTACAAACAAACGGTAGATAAACGGGCAACAAGCTGCCCCTCAACCTCCCTTTTGAATTGCAAAATGATCCTACTAAAGACGAAACGACTCTTAAGGGTTAAGAAATTACTATTCATGCCCCGTGGGACCATGTTCAGGAATTCCACAGCCTCCAGAACTAAAGTACCAAATGTATCAAAAGCAAATTATTATGCGTATTGGCTTTACCTTTGTCTATTAGCATCACACTTCCTAAGGGTTAGGGGTACATTGCTGCAATTCCTGAGTTGTGTGTGCGAGTATGAAAATTGGGTTGGTGAAACCTAGGGCTGTAAACGAGCCGAGTCGAGCCGAGATAGACCCAGCTCGAGCTCGGCTCGAACTCGATTCGAGCTGGCTTGGCTCGAGCTCGAATTTCAAATCGAGCTGAGATTTGAGGCTCGAGCTCGACTCGATTAGAATTCGAGCTAGCTCGGCTCGGCTCGATCTAGCTCGAACTGACAAAAAACCGCACAATTTTCTACTTAAAAAGACCTTAAAAATGATTTTTTTCATAGACTAAAGGCCACAATTGCCATTTAATTTAACCATGTGGCTAAATATGCAAGTATAAATAGTTAATTCACTTTGTATATTATCTTTACCTTCTTTTATAGGGGAAATATTCCCTTAGTTTTTGTTTTCTAAGCGATGTGGGACAAAAAACTGAAGGATGTAAAGCTTATCGAGCCAGCTCGCGAGCTCACGAGCCGAGCCAGACCAAGCTCGAGCTCGGCTCGTTTACAAACCGAGCCGAGCCGAGCTGGCTCGTTAAAAACCGAGCCAATTTCGAGCCGAGCTTTCTTCGAGCTTTTTTCGAGCGAGCTGCGAGCCACGAGTTTTTTGAACACCCCTAGACTGAAACCGGAAGAGGTGGAGAATGTAGTGGATTCATTAATGTCTTTTGTTTGTTTTAATTTAACATATGTATTTAATGTGAATATAAACAACTTAAAGGTTATATACTATTTAATTTCATGCCCTTCACTGCAAAGAGCTTCCTGGCTTCAAGTACAGACACGATCTGGTTAGAGATGTGTTGTTTGACGTTCTCAAGCGAGCTGGTATCGCTGCTAAAAAAGAGGCTCCGGTTAATTTCCTAACGGACCCGAAGGAGGGGAGGTCTTCCCTTCGACCAGCCGATGTGCTGGTTTTTGGATGGTCCGGGGGTAAGCATGCTTGCATTGATCTCACGGGGGTGTCGCCTCTTGCCGGTTTCAGGGGCAGTGGTTTTGTTTCAGGGCAAGCGACGCGGAAGGCTGAGGCGGGGAAAATATCCAAGCACGAGCAGGCCTGCATAGATAATCAACATGCCTTCCTTCCTTTCGTGTTTGATACCTTTGGTTGTCTGGCCCTGTGGCGTCCGGTTTCTTGAAGCGGGTTCAAAAGGCAGCACTTGCGCATGCGACAATGTCTGTAGGCCATAGTTATGTGTTTAGCCGAGTAGGATTTGCAATTCAAAAGGGGGTGGCGGCGCAGCTTGTTGCCCGTCTACCAACCCATGATTTGTAATTTGCTCTAACCATTTTGATTACAAGTAAAATAATAATGAAAATAATAATAGGCCTTCTTCCAAAAAAAAAAAAAAAAAAAAAAAAAATTCATAAAGACCATGTGGTTAAGTGAATGAGTGCACAAAATGTCAGTCCAAGAGATATTGCGTCAATTACATTACTGAATGGTATTCATTTTGCCATTATCTTATACTCGTACTATTTGTTTTCATAACCTTTGCAAACGTTATGAAAACATCACTTAATGGTAGAGGTGCACAAAATAATCGGTTAATTAACTGTAACCGGTTATTAACTGAAACCATAACCGGTTAATAACCGATTAGTGGTTATTTTTAATCGTAGGTTAGCAACCGGTTATAAGTATTTAGTATAGGAACAAGTTATTAACCGGTTAACCAAAAAAAATCAAAAAGGCAAAATAACCGGTTGATAACCGAAAATAACCGGTAAATTAACCGAACCGGTCAAACAATTAACCAGACCAGTTAAAAAAAATAACTGCTTAAAGTAATAACCGATTAAAGCATTAACCGGTTAAAATCAAAAAGTCAAATTAACCGGTATATTTGGTTAATTGAACCGGTTATTAAAATTAACCGATACCAATGGGGTGGTGGTCCATTGGCAAAGGCCAAGCCTTTAAAAACACCTAGGTTGGGAAGGGAAAGGTCTTGGGTTCAAGTCACACGAACGACAGTGGATTAAAGAAATTAGCTGTTCAAAAAAAAAAAAAAAAAAAAAAAAATTAAAACTAACCGGTTTGTGCACCTCTACTTGAACGGTATTCATTTTGCCAGTATCTTATACTATTTATTTTCATAACCTTTGCAGACGTTAAGAAAAAATCGATGATTACATTAAAGGTTACACAGCAGCGTAAGAAATAACAAGTAAATAAGTTGAATAACAAGTGTCTTCTTATTTTAATTTTCTTTTTTGTATCTTGTTTCTTTTAATTAATGAAAGTGTCTTTTTATATTAGCTTGTTTTAATTTAAAAAAGGGAAAAATTACACTTTTCGTCCTTTATGTTTGTACTGAATTGCAATGGATAGCCTTTAACTTCAATAATTACAGTCACAGTCCTTTATTTGCAAAACTCATTACACACTAGGTCCTTTAGCACTAACACAGTTAAATTTATCACTTAAGTATAGCCATGTGCAAGGCACATGTGGGTAATATAGTCATTTTACCAATTTATTTACAATTATTATTATAAATAAAACACACATCACACCAGATCAAATAAAGATGTTCTTCACTTTGAAATCTCTCTCTCTCCCTCTCTCTCTAAACTAACCAGCAGAACCACCACCTCAGCTACCCTAAGCACCACCAACCTCCTCCACCACACCACTCTCATCTTCATCGTCTGCACACACCCCTATCTTTCCCTCTCTAAACCCTTTCTTCCCAACCAAATCTACATCCCTAACTTCGGTACACCTCCGGCGATTTCAAATCCACTTTAACATCCTCAACAGTAACAACATGACATCGTTTTCACCTAACAGAACGTCGTCGTTCCGGCATTGTTGCTCAGGTTAATTTGATCAATTTTGTTTTGGAAATATGATAGATTAGGTTTTGTTTGGATGTGTTTGTGAAGTGATTATTGAGGCTGGATTTGACTGGATTGTATATCTGATACACCTTTGGTGCTAATTTTGTTGTGATAACCAGTTTGAAATTGTATATCTGATACACCTTTGGTGCTAATTTGACTGGATTTTGAAGACCGAATAAAAATGTTTAGGGGCGGTGGAGGGGTTAGGGGCGGATTATTAAAGGCCTCATCTTCTTATTTGCGAGTGAAATAAAGATGTTCTTCGAACCACACATCTCACCAGATCCGGATTATTAGCGATACTCCGGTGATGCTGATGATTAGCTCTGGTGATGTTGTCGATACTCGTCCAAATCTATCATTATTCATCAATAAAAGGTTCAGATTTTTCCGTCAAAGAGTATTTCCATAATGCATCAACAGCTTGTTCTCTGTCTAGCGGATCGTTGTCTAACCGGTTATGCATCAACTGCTTTTTCTCTGCAGCGACGACGTGGTGGCGGCAGCAGTCTGCATCCGGTTATCATGTGGTGGCGACAACAGTCTGCAGCGACGACGCCGCGTAACGGTGGTGGTGTGGTGGCAGGTGATGGTGGGTTTGGTTGAGGAAGAAAAGGTTGATAAAGAGAGATAAGATCTCAGATCTGAGATGTGTTATATATATTTTAGTTTATTGTTTTTTTATTAAACTATTTTTAATTTAATTTAATTTAATTTAAGGGTAATTTAATTTAATTGGTTAAAAGACTAAATTACCCTTATGTGTTATAACTTAACTGAAAATTTTAATTGGGTTAGTGCTAAAGGACCTAAGGTGTAACAGGTTTTGCAAATAAATGACTGTGACTGTAATTATTGAAGTTAAAGGCTATCCATTGCAATTCAGTACAAACATAAAGGACGAAAAGTGTAATTTACCCTTAAAAAAGTTTGGATAGTGAGTCGAGCTATATGAGTGCATCTCCTATTTTGGTTGAAATAAGGTATAACAGGTTAATTGAGGTAACAAAATCTTATAAGAACACATATTTTACACATGCATCAACTTTTTTCTTAGTGTATTAGAACGAAATTATAGCTTTTCAGAGTATCAAACATATTGCTATTCCCAGTGGCGTAGCTTGACTAAAAGTTGCGGGGAGAGGGAGAGGTGGGGGGGGGGGGGGAAGTCGTGGGACCAAATTTTTTTCCTATCGCTATGTTTCGGATTATATGTTCCGGTCAGATATTCGATTCGGGTCGGGTCAAACAATAATAACTCCAAATAAAACTACATAATCTTTATTCATTTAAATGAGGCACACTTACTCATAAAAAATGCTATATATTGTTTAACAAAAATAAAGACCAAATATTTATAATGATGCAAGATAAATGTTAAGTACCCGGATGAAGAATTACAACTAAGTTCAACGAACTTTAAGATAAATGGTAAGTACCTTTAAGATACAAAAGAACCCTCAACTTTGATTTATGAGTAAACTGCCATTTTGGTCCCTGTGGTTTGGGCACTTTTGCCATTTTAGTCCAAATCTCAAACTTTTTACATCTGGGTCCCTGTGGTTTGCATTTTGTTGCCATTTTGGTCCAAAATTTAAAAACCATATTTTTTGACTGTTGCAACCTCCTATTTTGTCTTTTTGTTCAGGGGCATTTTGGTCATTTTGCTTTTCATTTAACATTTTTTTAATTCAAAAATTAATATATATATATATATATATATATATAGAGGCCGGTTATCATACAAATGCCCTTATCGTACATTACGTACGCTACAATCTCAGCCGTCCGATCATCTTCCCGCATTGAATTCGCATGTTGTTTTTTTTACCACATGCGAAATTGTTACAAAAAACAACATGCTATTTCATCAAAATTATCACATGCGAAATTGGTACAAAAAAACATGCGAATTCATCAAAAATTATCAAATGCGAAATTGTTATAAAAAAAAAACAACATGCTATTTCATCAAAATTATCATATGCGAAATTGGTAAAAAAAAACAACATGCGAATTCATCAAAAATTATCACATGCGAAATTGTTATAAAAAAAACATGCGATTTTAAAATGCGGGAAGATGATCTAACGGCTGAGATTGAAGCGTACGTAATGTACGATAAGCAATATTGTACAGTACTCTTTACCTATATATATATATATATATATATATATATTAATATACACACATCAGATCTGCAGTACATCTTCATCATCGACTTCAGCTCTCTCTCTCTCTCTTCTCTGAACTACCACCACACCACCACCACCACCCCCACCACCGCATCATCCCCACCACCACCATCCCACTGCCGCCAACACCACCACCACCGTGATGAGAACCGACATCGGAAAACGACACCCATCTCTCTCTTTCTCTCTCCAAACACCCATCTCTCTCTCTCTCTCCTCTCTGTCGAACACCACCACCACCATCACCGTGATGAGAACCGGCATAGCAGGTGAAGGAGGTGGTGGTTCTCCGATAACCACACACCCACACCCAAATCAGACATAGCACCAAGGAGGAATTACGGCGGCGACATAGATCTCCGACAGTGGTGGGATAAAGTGACGGTGGTGGAGAATAGTAAACCGATTAGGGTTTTTAAGGTGGGATAAGGCGACGGTGGTGGAGAATAGTGGAAGATTAGGGCAAATTTTGGGTGGAGGTGCTCACCGGATTGAGTTACAGTTGTGGAGGTGATGGTGTTGTGATGTAAGAGAGAGAGAGAGAGAGAGAGGGGCGGTGGTTGCAGGGGGTGCGAGAGGGTGGTGGCAGGTGGTGGTGCTTGGCGGCGAGAGGGGATTCACTAGTGACCGAAATCCAAGGGTTATCAGGCAGTTCTCAGGATTTAGGTCACTTAAACAACCGTTTGAAACAATCAGAGGACGTAATTCGATCACAGGCCGCAACGTTTGCGACATGTCTTACTCGAATTGATCCTTCGATTCATTCCCTAGGCTATCTCTACATTCTGTAAGTATTATTATGGTGAATTTTAGGAGAATTTGGGTTTTGAATGAGTGTTTTTTTCATGGATAATGTGTATTGATGTTGATTGTTGAGTGGTGGTTATGGTTGTTTGTTTGTTTATTTCTGTTGATTTTGTTATGATTTTAACTGGTGTTGATTTTGTGAAGAATTCCTCACCACCGATTTAACAGCTTTGAGTTATGTGAGGGTTTTTGAGGGTTTTAGGTTTGGGAGGGTTGGCGGCAGTGGGATGGTGGTGGTGGGGATGATGCGGTGGTGGGGGTGGGGGTGGGGGTGGTGGTGGTGGTGGAGGTGTGGTGGTGGTGGTGGTGCTTGTTGTTGTTCTGGCCGTGGTATTATTGTTGTTCTGGCAGTGACATTATTATTTATTAAATTTGAGTTATAATAAATCTAAATGACCAAAATACCCCTGAGGATAAAGACAAAATAGGGGGGGTTTAAGTTAAGGAATCTGGCCAAATTTGAGATTTTGACTAAAATGACAACAAAATGCAAACCACAGAGACCCAGATGTAAAAAGTTTGAGATTTGGACTAAAATGGCAAAAGTGCCCAAACCACATGGACCAAAATGACAGTTTACTCTTGATTTATATATAAAGCAGTAACAAACTTTACTTAAAGTTTAGCCCGTTCACGTTTTTTAACTCAATACGAAAATATGTACAAATATTTTTGACAATAAACTAGGTAGGGGCAGGGGAATTTTAGGCAAAATAATTGGCTGGGACAAACCTATATGATTTTAAAATTTTCGAAAAAAAAATGAAAATATTACACATCTAACCGAAACATTCGGGTCGGGGGCACCCCCGGTCCCTTAAAAGCTACGCCATTGGCTATTCCTTTTAAGGACAAATCCATGAAATATTCAAACTTCTATCGCATATCAAACTTGTACTAGACCGATATGACTATAAACTTATTGGAGTATCAGACATTTCCTATTTTGAGACTGGGATTTTATTTTAACTATATCAGCAAAACAAAATCATTTGAACTCGTATATAGGAATGTGGTGTGTGTATATATATATATATATAGGGGACCGCTAAAATGAAAACCACCTTCAGTTGTAAGAACCGCGAGAACCAGTTCCTAACCATTAGATTAAAAAGATGGATGTATGAGATTAAAGTAACTAAAATGAATATTAAATAAATTTTGTCTTATTATGTCTTTAATATTTTAATCCAAAAGGGTATTTTAGTAAAATTACTCTATTTTGTCTTTTTGTCTTTATTATTTTATTACTTTTTTGTTTTATTATATTACTTTTTGTTTTTTTAAAAGAATTTTTTTATTAAAAGAATTTTTAAATTCAATTTTTTTTAACAAGACAAATTTTTTTGCGCGCCGGTTTTTACACGCCAGACTTTTTCACGCGTCGTTTTTACGCTGGACTTTTTCAAGCGTCAATTTTTAACGCGCCGTTTTTTCAAGCGTCATTTTTTACACTTTTTTTAACGCGCCGTTTTTACACGCCGTTTTTTACACGTTTTTTTAACGCGCCGTTTTTTTTCACGTTTTTTTAACGCGCCGTTTTTTTATACTTTTTACGTTTTTTTAACGCACCGTTTTTTACACTTTTTACGTTTTACGTTTTACATTAAGCTTTTTAAACTTTTTACGTTTTACGTAAAACTTTTTACTTTTTACGTTTTACGTTAAAAATTTTACATTTTACGTTAAACTTTTTACGTTTTACGTTAAACTTTTTACTTTTTTACGTTAAACTTTTTACGTTTTACGTTAAAAAATTCCGTTTACGTTCTACGCTAAAAAATTTACGTTTTACGTTAAAAAGTTTACGTTTTACGTTTTTACGTTTTACGTTAAAAAACTTTACGTTTTTACATTAAAAAGTTTACGTTTTACGTTAAAAAATTTACGTTTTACGTTAAAAACTTTACGTTTTATATTAAAAAGTTTACGTTTTACGTTAAAAACTTTACATTTTTACATTAAAAAGTTTACGTTTTACGTTAAAAAGTTTACGTTTTTTGTTAAAAATTTATGTTTTAAGTTAAAAAATATACGTTTTATGGTAAAAATTTTACGTTTTACGTTGTAAAATAAACATTTTTTACAATTTTTTTTACGGGTTTAAACTTTTTTTTTTTACAAAAAAACAATATTTTTTAAGATTTTTTTTTACAAAAAACAATTTTTTACGGTTTTAAACCTTTTTACAAAAAACAAAAAAAAACTACGCCCCGTTTCCCCATTTTTTTACGCCCTCGTTTAACAGAATACGGACAGAGTTTCCTCTGTTTTTGAACGATCCCGACAACTGAAGTGTCGATATATTTTCAAAACACAAACAATAACATTTCAATAGTACAAAACAAAACAATATATATAAAATTTTCATAAAAATGCCAAACGTTAAAATTTGCAAAAATCAGCCACAACTCCTTTCCCATTTTGACTCTTCATTTTGGCAGAAAAATCAACCAATCGACATCTTCCTCATTTTGACTCCTATTCCCACTCACACGGTCCTATAACAAAAATTTTGGCAGAAGAATCAACCAATCGACATCTTCCGCATTCGACTTACCACCTCCGTCGCCGTCCTATCTCCGTCGTCGTCCCATCTCTAAACATCTCCGGCGTATTCGACTTACCACCTCCGTTGCCTTCCCATCTCTAAACATCTCCGCCGCATTCGACTTACCACCTCCGTCGCCGTCCCATCTCTAAACATCATCTCCGTTGCCGTCCCACCTCCGTCGCCGGCCAACCTGTAGGTCCCCTAACCCGTATGGATCGCAACAGAATCGTCGATCTAACCTAGAGTGCGGAATCCCCTAGATCAGATTTCACAGAAAACGAGTAGAAACAGAAATCAAGAACACGATACACTTTCAATCCGGTCTTCTATTGATTAACCAACACGAAGTTTACAATCAATTCAAGACCCACAAGAAATCTCTCAGCCACTCTCTGTAGATTTCTCTAACTCTCTCTCTATTCCTCTAAATGTCCAACCTAAACCCTAATGCCAAGCCTTGTTTATATAGGACAAGGTTTGCACATGGGCTTTGGTCTGGGCTAGGCCATTCTCCAAGCCCATTACACTAATTAACTCCCTAACCAATATGCTAAGTTCAATACAAAATATCCAAAGACTAAATAATCAAACTATTAAGCTGTTGTCACAGAATATGCACCAACAAACTCCCCCTTGACAATAGCTTCATAGTGTAACTTTGTCTTTAAACATCTTGCAGTCTTTTGGTCTTTGGATAGCGTCAGCTACACAGTTTCTAACATCAACAAACTCCCCCTTAGCTGATGCTTCCAATCTCCAAAACTTTCAGTCGTTGTAGATCAGTGAACTAGCAAACTTTGGTTAAGCAAGTAATCTTCAACGCTTTCAACTCTCTCTCTCTCTCTGCAATGTAGTAGAAGGATCCTACCATGCATCTTCACACGATTTTCACTTCACTCTCAATCTGCACTTTACTTGTATTCTGCACTTCATTTTGATAACTGCATCAATCTGTTTAGAAACACAAGCAAGTATCTCGAAAAACCATTAGCCTTTTTCATATTTAAAGATAAACCAATATTTTATCTTAATTTGCAAAAACAACTACCTGTCAATTCAAAATGGAAGTCTTTTGAAAGAAAATATTTTTGGTATTTTTGATATTTTTCAAAACAAACTAAACTAAACTTAAAAATATTTACAATTTCATCTTTTTGTGAGAATCATGTGCAAGAAGATCATATCAGCAAAATCAAACTGTTTTCACACTATTAGATAATTCTTTATTTAATTTTTCGTGAAAAGCAGTCCAAGACGATTACCAGTATGTTTGTCCACCTAAACAAAATGCATGAACATTTCAAGTATCATTACCGTATGATACGTTAAGGTAATATTAATTCTGATATATTAGCGTGTCCCACTTCAGGATGTACCCCCGCGATCAAGGTATGCACAAAGATTCATCGTAGTAGGTGAGTATACTGAATTCATCAGTTTTGTTTTTTGAACGTTTAGATAATTGGTGATCAGGTCAGTACTTCCGTACAGCAAAGAGACCAAAATATCTAACGAGGGCTAAGACAAATACCATTTTTTTTGTACGATTTATGCATTTTGCACTTTTTGAATGACTCTCTAGGAGAGCTTCTTCATTTTATGGGATTTGGCATTTTTTGCTCTTTTAAGATATCCTGGTTGTGCCTAGGTCAGCATGTATCTGGATGCAGCAGAAGGACAACCCTGATATCCCCAGATGAAATAACAGTATAAAGACCCAAAACTTCAGATTTTGGCAATCAATCAACGCAAGATTTAAGGTCATTAAACCATACACCACTGATGTGTTCCCCACTCATACTCAGTGCATTTAGGTTTATATCACTTTGGTAAGTTGATTATTTCATGCTTTTGCCTACTGGTACATCATATGATGAAGCTGCTATCACACTTAAGCAATTTAATTCAGTTTGAGTGTGACAGTCTAACTTGCTGATGTACTATCATTTCTTCTTTTTCACACAGTGATAACTCATTTTTGATTTTCTATTTTTTTAAGTTTTTGATTTTTCAATGTTTTTGGATTTTGAAATTTTATAACTTACTCCCCCTAAACACACGCACTAACTAAACTCTTTTTAGCTTAAAGGAATTTCTCCCCCTAAATTTTTGTTTTTATGGAGCAAGTTTCAAAAACAGAAATTTACAAACACAAACAGACTCCCACTTTAATCTAACAATAAGTTTTTCACAAATAAATCATCAATCAATCACTAAAGTAAATAGTTAGTTACCAATTTTAACCTACTCTTCACCTCAGATGCTTTACAGGAACAACCACTGTTGAACACATCAACAGTCCTTCTTGGTCATCCTGCATTCACTCAACAACTCAGTTAGACTTGAGAACCCAAGCCCTGACAGTCTTGGGTTTTCCAGATTCATCCATTACAGGAACATCCATCCAATATCCATCACTCTTCACTGGAGTCGTGGATCTCTTACCCATTGTTGAACAAGATTGATAATTTCCACTAGGTCTTTGATTGCGAGAGTTCCAATAACCTCTCGGATTTTCTGACCTTTGGAAATTATTATCCTGATACCTTCTTCTACCATTATCATTATCATACCATGAATTCTGGAAAAATTTTGGATGTCGTTGAACATTTGAGTTACTAAAACTCCTATGTTCGTTTCTTCTTTGAAAATTTCGATTACCAGAAGTCTGGTATCGATTTTGATATCCAAAATTTTTACTTTGACTTTGAAACCAATTTGATTTACCATTATAATGACTAAATTGTGGAGAAATACTTCTTGGTCTATCAAATCTTTTCGAAGTTGAGGGTTTTGATTGAAATTCAGGTTTATTTGTCTGACAACTAGTTTTTACACTATAACATATGTAGTCAAAGTCAAAAATAAACATAGGATTAAATATTCATTACATGCTGCAAATACAAATATTATTTAGTAGGCGATAATAAATATGAATAACAATTGTCATTAAAAAAATGTCTCTGAATGCAATATACTTACCATTTTTACCATTTAATGCAACAAAATTACATATGTTTACCTTCTAAAAATATGAATTGCATGTTATGATAAGGAATTAGAACAGGTAAGTATGCTGCATTTAATGGTTAAAAAATAAGTAAGCTGCATGTATGAATAAAAAGCAACTGTACATCGTATTTACTCGCAGTTTACCACTTATTAAAAGCTCGATTACAAAGATATACTGAAGATAAGAAACGCTAATAGCAAAATAGTCATCAGAAGCATTAATATAGTCAGGAAGGGGTTAAACTGCAATCAAAACTACCTCTCCAGGATGTATTATAGTTTTGAACTTCTTTACATAGGGCGATCGTGCTTCTTCATTGAACTACAAAAATCATAACCGTGTTATTAAAACAAAATCGGACAGAAGGTTCAATATCAAATCACTTTTGTTAAATACAAAAGGAAACTTCATAAGATTAGTAAACATCTATAAATCATACCAAATAGCAAATATAATTATATAATTCTCATGTTCCCAAATATGACAGTTTTACCCTTGTACTCAAAAGTTTTACTTGTTACCAATTTCAGAGGCCATTTTCGGTTCAAGAAACCAATCAATATTATGCATCAAATGTCACAAGTAGGTACCTTTTAGAACGCCTGTGAACACATTTCATTGATCCAACTCACATAAACAATGTATATACCAATTTTCACCTTGAAAACATGAAACAACACACATTAATTAAATAAATCCAGTATAATATAAACAAAAGAAATAGAGTAATAATATACCTGAAGAAGAGTAGTAGCTTAACTGAGGTAGTTACGAACAAATCCCTGAGAAGTGATTCTAATATCATTTTCATTAATTCTGCTCCACCTTCGTGTACCTATCCATGGCGTTTCAAAACCCTAAAGAGAGAAACTACCCCTAAAACCTTTTTTAGAGAGAGTAATATAAATGAGAAAGAGGCTAAATCACTACAAGATAATGGTTTAGGGTTTGTCATAGCGAGATGATGAAAAAAGGGGGTTTCTTAATGGAACGACTGAAATGAAGGAAATAAGCGGTTGAATTAGGGTTTCTCAATGGAACGGGCTGAAAGGAGAAGCAAACAAATGGAGGTGAGAGAGAGAGAGAGAGTGAGAGGAATTCAATTGAATACCGTGAGGACTGAGGAGAAAGAGGCGAATAGTATTATGTTCTTTTACCGCTCAAACCACCGTAGGATTTGTGTTTCTTGAACACGATTTGGAGTTTTATGCAAATACAGATCTGTATGATTTGCGTTTCAGAGAGAAAGTAACATACAGAAGGGTTGCTTTGAGTATTTTTAACCATATCTTGAAATGGAATTGAAAAGAGAAGAATCAGAGGGAACGAAGAAGGAGATGAAGAGGAAAGGGAAAGATAGGTATGGGGGGTGTAGGGGGTGTAGGGTTTTTTTTGACATTTTGTGTGACTTGCAGAGGGAGAAAGGGATGGTACAAAGAGAGAGATTGACTCTATGACGTGTAGGGTACTCTGATCAGATTTGAATTTAGGTTTTCTAAAAAAAAAAAATCTTAGAAATAGACACATAGGATAAAAATAGAGGAGGGGTTTGATATGATGACACGTGGCAGAAGAAAATTTTGCTTTATTATAGTAGAAGATATATATATATATATATATATATATATATATATATATATATTAGGTTGTTTAGCGTGGTGGTGATCCATATCACAGGTGTTTCGAATAACAAAATCAATTTCTAGTTTTGGTTGATTCATAAAGTTTGAATCAACTGGCCATGCACGTGTTAATATGTTTTACTATATGAACTATCACTCTGATGAGAGTCGTTATATATTTTACTTTGTGAACTATCACTCTAATGAGAGTCGTTATAAATTAATATACAAAGATTGCAATCTTATTATTAGATATTAAATTCAACTTATATATTAAACATAGTTAAGCTGTATTTTATAAATTAATATACAAAGATTGCAATCTTATTATTAGATATTAAATTCAACTTATATATTAAACATAGTTAAGCTGTATTTAATTTTCCCAATTTACGATATCACATAATACTAAACTGGCGTTCTTTGAGGCATGCCGATTATATTCTATTAGACTGCGGGGAGTGGGGGGCTTGGGTTGGGGGTTTTGCTCGACACGTGACGATTGTTCTATTAGACTGCAGGGAGGGGGGGGGGGGGGGGGGCTTGGGTTGGGGGTTTTGCTCGACACGTGGCGATTATAGGCTCCACAAGCTGTTCTTGTAAACTAAGTGACAAAAAAAGAAAAAGAAAAAAAGATGATGGTTACGAGTGACTTTGCAATACTTTTTAAAAACAACTTGTTCTTTAGTTATATACAACGTACTGATTTTTGAATTGTGATGCACCAACAATTGTTCTTTGTTGGTTATTCTATGTTCACTCTCATTCATACAAGACCTTCAATCAACTTTTGCATTCTCTATTCAATAAGCTGAACGATGTACAAATTGATCAATCAATAGTCATCATAATGTATATAACCTGCAAGCATTAATTTGTTGTGTTTTGGTTTTAAATATTAATGCAACATCAGTCTAGTCTAGTAGGTAATGATGTAATCAACAAAATTGTATTGGTCGAAGAAACTGTAGCCGTAAAAGAATTTTGATTAATTACCTTACGAGTTATGTGGATCAACGCACTCGTCAGCTCAGCTTATGTGGATCAGAAGCTGGCAACAACCGAAGATCAGTTGTTGCCAGCTTCTGGCCATTCACTTTTATGAGTTGCAAATGTTCGGATTAACGAATACTGGATCATTTACACCATCAGTTGCGTTTTACTTCAGTAGCAAAAATACATTACTGGACTTTTTGATCAGTAGTACAAAGTCAAGATCAATTGCTTCATTAGTTGATCTATGAGCTAAATTTTTTTCTACATTAACTTTAACCAACTGCAACTGACCTCGTTTCTGTTGGGTTTCCAAGGTGATCGGTTAAAATTTTATTTATCAACACCCGGTTCAATAAATAATAGTCAAATTAATAAAACGCAGCGGAAAAATAAACAAGTGATCAACAATAAATGAAACCCGACAGGACCCGGTTACATGCAAATACGAGCACAGTGAAAAGTATATTTAACTACCGATGAGAAAGATATACCTCGGTTAATGACTAACCGGTTGAGACACCGAGGTTCAACGAAAACGTGCTAGTGTTACGAACCAACGAAACACGGTGAAGGGGGCGGCAGCGAGCGGCAAGACGGCGGCGGGTTTACGGTAAGGCTGTAAACGAGCCGAGTCGAGTTGGCTCGGCTCGAGCTCGACTCGATTAAAATACAAGCTAGCTCGGCTCGGCTCGATCTAGCTCGAACTAACAAAGAACCGCAAAATTTACTACTTAAAAAGCCCTAAAAATGAATCTCTTCATAGACTTAAGGCCATAGTTGCAATTTAATTTAACCAAATGGCTAAATATGCAAGTATAAATAGTTAGCTCACTTTGTATATTGTCTTTAATGTCTTTTATAGGGGAGATACTCCCTTGATTTTTGTCTTCTGAGCGATGTGGGACAAAAAAAATGAAAGATGTAAACCTTATCGAGCCGGCTCACGAGCCGAGCCAGGCCAAACTCGAGCTCGGCTTGTTTACAAGCCGAGCCGAGCCGGCTCACGAGCCGAGCCAGGCCAAGCTCGAGCTCGGCTTGTTTACAAACCGAGCCGAGCCGAGCTGGCTCGTTTACAATCGAGCCAATTTCGAACCAAGCTTTTTCCGAACTTTTTTCGAGCGAGTTTCGAGCGAGCTGCGATCCACGAGATTTTTGAACACCACTAGTTTACGGCTCGCTGAGGCGGAGGGGACCGGCGCCGATGATGTATTTTTTTGAGAGCCTTTTTTGTTCTCGGTCATCTTCATCAAATGCAAGACCCAAGATCATAAATGGGATGGAGCTTCATGCATGTTTGCCAAGTGGCGGACATGCATAAGCATGTGCGACAAGTGGCAAGAAGACTATGCATGCGCGACAAGTGGCGATGCAAGGGTGCATGCGCGATAAGTGGCGAGATGAGTGTACTTTTCTCACCCGGTCCATATACCCGTCTCTCAGTTAATACCCGCATCAAGTTTATTAATTAACATAAACCAACTCATGATCATAAATATAATTATGATCCGTTTCGTATGTCATTCGTAATTACCAGTTAAACAGGTTAAGTGGATTTTTGTTCGTTGCCCACGGTGTAACTCTTACGGGTCAAGACCCGGTCGGTAGCGTTGACTTATCGAACCGGACATAAATATCCAACACTTTCATCATGGATGGATGGATCAATTGCATAAACACTTGCCACTAATGATTATCCAGATTAGAAATATTTTACATTAGTCACGAGCAACTTGATCAGCCGTGTTATTGTTCTGTTACATAAACAGTTGCCAGATTATCATCATTCTAATAAGCTTTTCAACAACCTAACAACATTTTTACAAGGGTAAAAGTTTCCATCAACAACAAATAGAACAAATTGATCGGTTGCATGACCTGTATGAAGGATTTTCAGTAGCAAAAGAGCAAGATATGAGCGAAAAAAATAAATGAGAAGAATAAAAAAGATTTATCTTGTTATGATTATCGTTGAGTAGAAGGTAATACACAATCTCTAAAACTTACAACAATCACGATCAACACAACACGTTTCATGTTTCTTACTGCACTTTAAACCCTTATATGTTCTTGTTGATTAAATTACGTTGATGGTTCACAACAATTATATCATTGTGAAAGGGATGGGGAGCCCTACACTCAGACTAGCGCCCTAAACTCTTACATCCCTTGGTGGTGAGGGGTAGAAGACTCGAGGAACAACTAGAAAGTGATGGAATATGCCAATGCTCATGCAACTTGCATTAGTTTGAGTATGTACTATGTATATTTACTACGCTGCATTTTGAGAGCGTGTGTTCTTCATGGATTCTTCAGTTTGTAATCACAACCATGGATTGATCATCTATGTTGTCTATTAATTATCAAACCTGTGTCGACGTATGGTGTTAATCACTTTGCTTTTTTTGTCATTTTATTTGTACATTCTCAATTTTTTATTTCTATTTTTCATCTTATCACACACCCATATACCATACTCTGATGTTCATATCAAAGTGATTCACAATCAGCGCGAGGTATAATCCAAAAAATGTAATAAGTGCAAATTTGCAACTAAATGTCTTAAAATAATTTGTTGATCTTGTTCAAAACACTGGTATACTGACCGATTGCAGCAAATATAACAACACAAACACAGTAGATACAAAAGATAGCGACAAAACAGGTGGCAAATCTCTTATTAACCCAAACCAAAAAGTTTACCCCCCAAAAACCCTAAAAGATTAAAACAGAGAACGAATGTGAAAATATGAGAGAAAGTTCTGGACAATGAACATATATCTTCTCTTTTATATATGCAGCAATCTGAATTTACATCCAAGTCCAAAAGTTAGGCTGTAGATGATCGCAACCCTCCTAAAGTTACAGATAACACCCTTCAACTATCGAACCTGCTGCAACAATTTGTAACAACCCAACAGCTTTATTAACAGACTAACAAAACAAGCCCAATATCCAATAATAACAACAAGCCCAGAAACATGAACGGAACACAAGCCCAAATGGATGACCAAAGCCTTATAACATTTTAACATCCCCCTTCATCCATTTGGTTTAAACAAGTCAACCATTCCCAGTTTTTCACAAAAATAATTGTGCAAATTGACACTTAAACCTTTGGTAAAAACGTCAGCCAATTGACCTTCAGTGTCAATTTTTTCAGTGCCTATAAATCATGTAGAGACTTTTTCCCTCAGAAAATATAAGTCAATCTCAAAATGTTTAGTTCTTTCATGGAAAACTGGGTTAGCAACTATAGAAATAGCTACACAACTATCACAAAACAATTTAATAGGTAACTCACAACTTATTTGAAGCTCGTTTAACACATTAACAAGCCAAACAAGCTCACACGTAGCAGAACACATAGATCTGTATTCTGCTTCTCCCAAAGACCTGGAAACAATACTGTGTTTCTTGCTTTTCCAAGACACCAAATTTGTGCCTAAGAAAATGCAGTAACCTGTGACAGACTTCCTACTAACCGGACATTTTGCCCAGTCCGAATCAGCATAACACGAGAAACAGAAATCAACATCTTTTCTAAACATAAGTCCTTTTCCAGGACTAGACTTCAAATATCTCAATAAACGCAAAGCAATCTTAAGATGACCTTCTGTTGGACTATGCATAAATTGACTCAGATATTGAAAGGCATAACTAATGTATGGATTGTCACACCCTGACTTTTGCGGAAGCGTGATTTGGTGTGACTTGCTTAATATCATTGCATTCAACCATAACAAATAACTATATGATAAATCCAAGATGTTCATCCATTGATTAAGTTTTAAAACATTACAACATCCTTGATTTAAACCCCAAAATACAGACTTCGTATTCAGAATACAACACCAACAGGTTTTTAAGTTCCATAAGGACTTTTCAAAAGACACTAATGATAACTAGGCTTTGAAACATGTGTCCTATCCAGGATAGGATACACACTCTAAACCATTCGACACAGGATGCCATCTTTTATTCCAAACGACACTTGAAACTTTAACGCCCGCCAGATCCATACTTAGTTTCCTGAAATACATGTAGTTTGAAAACATCAACAAAAGTTGAGCGAGTTCATGTGTTTAGTATTGTGACAACTGTCAAAAATCTAGGTATCCGTACAATTAATTAATCTTGATTAATGCTTAATGACTGTGCTGAAATTACAAGTAACTGCATTTTGATTTCTGCCATACACAAACATGTGCATCATACATTGTTAAATGTCATACCAATATTGCATAAAAGCTATATTGCTTCAAATGATGCATTAAATACAGTTAGCACAGTTATCTGATAAATCAGGAATATGCTGACAGAGTTCAGTACATAGACAGACAGTATGTTGAGACTTAGAATGAGCCAGAAACCAAGTACTACGCTAGTATAGAGTGTAGGGAAGTAAGGACCACAAAACTGCATTCTAGGTGATAGTTTAAGTGCCGGAAAGTGCCTAAAACTCACCCAAAGTGCTGAATTTAGCAAAATTCAGCATAAATCAGCTTTTTAACACATAAATATGATGCAAAAACATGGTAAAATGGTCCTGAATGCTTTCCTAAGTGTCGGGAATTAAAAGTGTCACAAAAGGGTACATAAAGATTATGATTGTGAAATCAAGTATCACCCAGGTAAGGCGAATGTAGTGGCAGACGCCTTAAGTCGAAAAGAGAGGATTAAGCCCATAAGGGTTAGGGCTTTGGAGATGATTATACAAACGGATCTCTCGTTGCGCATTATTGCTGCGCAGAGAAAAGCTCTTAAGAAGGAGAATCTTGTGGACGAATATCTCCGTGGGATGGAAAAGAAGTTGGTACCCAATGAGGAAGGAACGTTGTGCTTCATGGGAAGAATTTGGGTTCCCCTCTTTGGTGGTCTTAGAGATGTGATTTTTGATGAAGCACATAAATCAAGGTACTCGATTCACCCAGGCTCGGATAAGATGTACCAGGATTTGAAGGATTTCTATTGGTGGCCGAGATTGAAAGGTGATGTTGCAGCTTATGTTGGGAAGTGCTTAACCTGTGCCAAAGTAAAGGCCGAATATCAAAAGCCTTCAGGTCTTTTGCAGCAACCTGAGATACCCATGTGGAAATGGGAGCAGATTTCAATGGATTTTATAACCAAGTTGCCAAAGACACCCAGAGGTCATGATACGATTTGGGTAATCGTAGACCGTCTGACAAAATCTACGCACTTTCTGCCGATCAGGGAAAAGGATAACACTTGTAAGCTAGCTGAGCTGTACCTAAGGGAGATAGTTGCACGGCATGGAGTGCCTATCTCGATTATTTTTGACAGAGACGGAAGATTTGTGTCAAGGATTTGGCAGTCTTTTCAAGAAGCGTTTGGTTCTCAACTGAATTTGAGTACTGCTTTTCATCCACAGACGGATGGTCAGAGCGAGAGAACAATTCAGATGCTTGAAGACATGCTGCGAGCTTGTGTAATGGACTTGGGTGGCAGTTGGGACACTCACCTACCTTTGGTTGAGTTCTCCTATAACAACAGCTACCATACAAGCATTCAAGCTGCACCGTTTGAAGCTCTTTACGGACGCAAGTGTTGATCGCCGTTATGCTGGGCAGATGCGGGCGATATACAGCTAGTTGGTCCCAAGTTGGTTCAAGAAACGACAGATAAGATTATACAGATCCGAGAGCGCATCAAGGCGGCTCATGATCGACAAAAGAGCTATGCGGACCAAAGAAGGAAACCTTTGGAGTTCGAAGTGGGCGATATGGTTCTGTTAAAAGTTTCACCTTGGAAAGGTATGGCACGCTTTGGGAAGCGTGGAAAGTTAAACCCACGATTCATTGGACCGTTCAGAATCTTGGAGAAGATTGGTTCTGTAGCCTACAAGTTGGACCTACCTGCGGAACTTAATGGTGTTCATGATACATTCCATGTATCCAACCTGAAGAAGAGTCCAACTCAAGAAACAGTTGTCATTCCTGCCGATGAAGTTCACATTGACGACACACTCCATTTTACAGAAGAACCCGTTGAGGTCACGGATTGGAAAGTTAACAAAACCAGAAGGAGTAGTGTTAAACTTGTTAAGGTTCGATGGAACGCACGTCACGGCCCAGAGTTTACCTGGGAGCGTGAAGACCGCATGAAAGCAAAGTACCCGCACTTATTCCCTAACACCCCTGCAGCTAGTAGTAAAGCTTAAAATTTCGAGACGAAATTTTCTTAACAGGGGGAGAATGTGACAACTGTCAAAAATCCAGGTATCCGTACAATTAATTAATCTTGATTAATGCTTAATGACTGTGATGAAATTACAAGTAACTGCATTTTGATTTCTGCCATACACAAACATGTGCATCATACATTGTTAAATGTCATACCAATATTGCATAAAAGCCATATTGCTTCAAATGATGCATTAAATACAGTTAGCACAGTTATCTGATAAATCAGGAATATGCTGACAGAGTTCAGTACATAGAGTATGTTGAGACTCAGAATGAGCCAGAAACCAAGTACTACGCTAGTATAGAGTGTAGGGAAGTAAGGACCACAAAACTGCATTCTAGGTGATAGTTTAAGTGCCGGAAAGTGCCTAAAACTCACCCAAAGTGCTGAATTTAGCAAAATTCAGCATAAATAAGCTTTTTAACACATAAATATGATGCAAAAACATGGTAAAATGGTCCTGAATGCTTTCCTAAGTGTCGAGAATTAAAAGTGTCACAAAAGGGTACATAAAGAACACTACACTGTATAGTTTACCACTTTAACGAATCAATATCTAACCAAACAACCGGACACTACCCGAAACATCAAAATTACACTAGAAGCATTGTTTTAATGTTTCCAAGCTAGTTATGGTCCCCAAACATCATAACAAATCATACAAAATATCTAGTAACCAAAACACTTAACTTACACTTGGATTTGAACTAAATGGTAACTTAATGGTTTAAACCTATGCTAGACCCCCCACCTATTTACGGCCCAAACAAGGCCCCACCATCAAATCTCATTAGATTGTAATCTTGGATCTTGTCTCTTGATTTTAGACACATTACACAATGGTTAAAGAATTAACATGGTTATAAGTATAACATGGGAGATTAAGATTTCATTATCTTTCACACACCAACACACACTTTCTTCTTCCTCCCTCTCCTCCCCCATTCTCGGCCGAACACCCACACTAACACCACCACCATCATCCAATCTTCTTAATCCATTTTCCATACATACAAGGGTGCTAGAGAGTGTATAAGGAAGCTTGGTGGCTTTGGAACTTCAAGGACCTCCTCTCATTGCTTTTATCCACTCACTTTCTACTCTTGATTCATCCCTAGCCTTGTGCTAGTGGTAAGATCCTTAAACACTCTATTTTACATCCATTTTTAGTGGTTAAAGTAGTATCATAATTAAGAACATCAAGAACACTAAAGAACATAAGCATGTAACTTGAACATAAGCTTGATTTATGAAGTATTCTTGTTGAAACTAAGTTGTTTATGGTATGAATGCTTGTTGATCATTGATTGTTTGTAAAGATGATGTTGATCATTATAACATCTTGCTAAACCATGATTAGAAACATAGTTTAGCAAGATGAGAAAGTAAGAAGGTTGTAGGATGAAAGATCATCCACACCTGAATCATGAACTTGGAAAGAATAAAGTTGTTTTCTTGAAAATCATGATCAAAGTAAGTTGTTAAACATATACATCTAAGGATTTATAAATGGTATTTCAAAAGAACCAAGTTAAAAATATGAGTTTTGTTAAATCTTGGTTCTTACATAAACAAACACTATTTTTGATGGTTAAACAAGTGTAGAAACACTTGTGAAACAAGAAGATTACATAAAGAAGTATTTTTAGAAAATGTGTTTTGAAGTTGTAAACATCCAACTTCTCTAATAATGAAAATTTTAAAGAAGTAAACACATTTGGAAGGATAACTAAACTCACTAAACACACTACCAAGTTACTACAAATTTTCATAAACTTTCAAGTTCATGAAGTAGTAGATTAAGCATGATTTGGGCAAGATTAGTAAGTGAATGTTGTTTGTTGATAATTGTAAATTGATTGTGGTGATTTTTTTCTAAAGAAAATGATATGCTTGAATGCATGGAAACCTCCATTTTTAGGGGAAACTATGGCAAAATTTTCTAAAAATATTAACACTTAGAAAAATATTTTAAACAAATATTTACAAGTGTGTTTTAACCATGAGATTTCCATACAAGCTTTGCCATAATTTTTGTTACAAAAATATAAGTATTGGAGGTTGGTTTTTATAAATAAAAGTGGCTAGATATATATTTAGAATATATGTATACATTAAAGACATAATGTGTGTGATTATGTGTATACTTTGTGTAATAGTTATGTTATTTTAGGACTTAAAATAATATAACACATTAAAACACCAAGAATTACCATCCAAAATATTACCAAAATGTCAAGGGATAAATATACAAGTTACACACAAAATATTGGCGAAACCGAACAAGAAATGTAACTTACAAAATATTCCGGAAAATATGTTCACAAAATATTTTGGTAAATAGTATTTTGGATACAAAGGAATGAAATTATGATTTTTCAATTATTACAAAGTTATATCATATTTTTGACAAACAGAAAATATATTATTTTTGAAGTAAAATATATTTTCTTGGAATTATTAGAAAGTACATTATTTTTTGGGAAAAATATATATTTTCTTGAGTAAACATGAAATACATTATTTTTGGGTAAAAATAAGTTTATATATATTTTCTAAGTGAGACTTGAAAATATATTATTTTGGGAACTACAAATATTTTTGCCTAAAGAAAAATTATGAATAATTTTTCTAAATAATACTTCTTAAAATATATATTTTGGAAATATATATGTTGGTGTATTTTTATTAGAAATAATATTCCGGAAAGTTTAATAATTAATTAACTATGAGGATACTTGATAACTACAATAAAATACGTATTCTCGTACGTATAAATGCACATCGGAATACGACCCCAAAATATGGCAAAATACGCATGTTTAAGATACCCCCATCCTTGGGAAGAAATACAAGTATTAATACTTGAGAAGTATTGTTACAAAAATATTGTTTAACAATTATTCCAAAAATTTATAAATATAATTTAAGTTAAAATATTAATTATTTTGACAATAATTATATAACTTGGAATAATATCAGAAGCGTAAAAGAAACGTAACTCAGAAACGTTAACACTAAGTCAAGGCACGACCCGTTCGTCTAATAGACATTAGTACGTTATAGGTAGTTGTGTTTACCGGAGAAGTTCGAGTTACGATTGTTGAAGACGCAAGACTATGAGTTTCGTGTTCCCCCTTTTCTTTTAACTGTTTTCAGTTTTATAACTTCGGGGGTGAAATACATGTTATAACTGTTTACATACAATGTTATTTGGTGTGGTTAGCTAAGGAAGGGTATACTTAGATCATGTGAGTGGTGGGCATAACGCATAAGGCCATCAATCCTAGTATAGGACCGAGGGACATGAGTGATAGATCTATTTGGGTGTAGCGAGCCCCGCCCATGTTGGACCAGGGTTTGGCCCATGGGTAGACTATGTCTTACAACCGGAAGCCCGGTGCAAAATTTGCTAGGTTTGAGCTACCTGCATCACGTCACACATATCAATGGCCTTGCAACCCATTGGTGATCTGTTTTCCTTGTTGCTTTCATACCAGGATTTATAAACGTACATACTTACTTACAGTGGTTTCAAAGGTTTATACATACACTCAAACAAATACACGAACTCGCTCAACTTTTGTTGATGTTTTCAAAATACATGTATTTCAGGGAATTAGTAAGTGGATCTGGCTGGCGTTGGAAGTTCATGTTGCGTGTGAATAAAGATGTCATCCATGGTTTTGAGGTTTGGGTTAGGTGTCTTACTCCTGGACGAGACACGTCTTCCAAATCTTGGTTATATTTTCATGTATTTTGATGAGTCCTTAGCGAACTCTTAAAACAATTCGTATGGTTTGTAAAACTTGTGTTTGAAGTTGGCGTTTTAAGACAATGTTGTTATGTTTAAACTTATTTAATGGATGACAAGTCTATGGTTTTTATCATTCAGTCGTTGTTATGATTGAATGCAATGGTATTAAGAAAGTCACACCATAATCACGATTCCACAAAAGTCAGGGTGTGACAAGTACCTGTGCACGAATAAATCTTTATAATCATAGTAAGTATGTATGTTTTGTAAACCCTGGTATGAAAGCAAATAAGGAACATATCAATTAATGTATAGCTAATACATTAACATGTGTGAACTGGTGCAGGAAGGCTCAAACCTTTGCGTATTTCGTACCGGGCCTCCCGGCTGGAACAACATAGTCACCACATGCGGTCCACTCACGGACCCATGGGTGGGGCTCGCAACACCCAAATAGATCTATCACTCATGCCCCTCGGTCCTTAACAAGGATTAATGGTCTCAAGATAACGCCTACCCATTCACATGATCTAACATTATTTTCCTTAGCTAACCATACCGTTTGAACTCATCGTATCATTTGTAACATGTATTTCACCCCCGCAGTTATAAAACTGAAAACAGTTAAGAGAAAAGGGGGACATGAACTCATAGTTTTGCGTTCTTCGTAAGCACTGTAACTCAAAGCTTATTCGGGTATACACGACTACCTACAACGTACTAATGTCTATTAGACGAGCGGGCCGTGCCTTGATTTAGTATTAGTTAGTGTCTTCGAGTTACGTTCTTTGTATCTTCAATATTATTCCATGTTATAATTACTTGTTAAAATAATAAATATTTTAACTTAAATTATATTTATTAAATTTGGAATAATTGTTAAAACAATATATTCTAACGTGATACTTCTCAAGTATTTATACATGTATTTCCTTCCCAAGGATGAGTGTATTCGTATTCTTGTATTTGTATATTCTTGCCATGTATTGGGGTCGTATTCTGATGTGTATTTGTACGTATGAGAATACGTATTTTTATTGTATTCATTAAGTATTCTTATACTTAATTTCGTATTAATTTTTCTGGAATATTATCTTTAATAAAAGTTCACCAATATATATTTCCAAAATATATATTTTAAGAAGCATTACTTAGAAAAATTATTTATATTTTCCTTTGGCAAAAATATTTGCATTTTCATATAAGTTCCAAAAGTAATATATTTTCAAGTTTAACTTAGAGAATATATATAAACTTATTTTTCTCCAAAAATAGTATATTTCATATTTATTTGAGGAAATATATCTTTCACCCCAAAAATATTGTATTTCATGTTTGTTTAGGAAATACATATTTTCTCCCAAAGGTAATGCATATTCTAATAATTCCAAGAAAAAAAAAATATTTTTTTTGCCAAAAATAATATATTTTCCCTTGTAAAAAATATGATATATTTTGTAATAATCGTAGAAATCATATTTTTGTTCACTTGGTGTCCAAAATATTATTTGCCAAAATATACATATGAATATTATTTCCAGAGTATTTTGTAAGTTATATTCCTCGGTTCGGTTTCATCAATATTTTGTGTATAACTTGTATATTCATATTCTTGGAATTTTGATAATATTTTGGATTGCAATTTTTGGTATTTTAGTGAGTTATATTATTTCAAGTCCTAAAATAATATAACTAATATAGATAATATACAAATAATCACACACATGGTGACTTCTAAATATATATTTTCCTAAATACATATTTAGTCACTTTTATTTATAAAAACCAACCTCCAACATTTATATTTTTGTAACAAAAAATTATGGCAAACTTTATGTGAAAATCCATGGTTTAAAATTACACTTGTAAATATTTGTTTAAAAATATTTTTCTAAGTGTTTAGATTTTAGAAAATTTTTGCCATAGCTTGCCCTAAAAATGGAGATTTCCATGCTTTCAAGCATATCATTTTATTTTGTAAAATCAACACAATCAATTCACCATCAACAATAAACAATCTTTACTTACCAATTTTGCCAAAATCAAGTATAATCTACTACTTCATTAACTTTAAATTTCACAAAAATTTGTAGTAACTTACTAGTGCTCTTAGTAAGTCTTGTTATCCTTTTAAGTGTGATTGATTCTTTAAAAACTTCATTTTTAAAGAAGATTGATCTCTACAACTTGCATTCATATTTTTCAAAAATGTTTCTTCTTTGATTTTTCTTGTTACACATATACTTCTACACTTTATTAACCACCAAAAATAAGGTTTATTTGTTTAAGAACCAAGACTTAGTAAAACTTATATTTTTAACTTGGTTTCTTGAGAAATCATCCATAAAATTTTAGATCTACATGGTTAACAACTTACTTTGATCATTATTTTACAAGAAAACCACATATTCTGTGACAACTGGCACTTTTCCATGTATTCCGTACAATAATTAAACAGTAATTTGTGCTTTAAAGACTGTGCATGATTTAGCTTACAAGGCAAATGAACTTCTGATTTCTGTTATATACATACAATGGCATTTCATGTTGCAAGACTTTTATCGTTGCTACATGCAACAAAATATAGTTCTATTAATGCATAGAACAAAGTAGGCACAATTATCAGACAAACTAGAAGTACTGACAGGAGTTCAGTACATAGACAGACATGATGTTAAGACACAAAATAAGCCCCAAGACCAAGTGATACACTAGTATAGTGTGTAGGAACGCAGGGATTACAAAACTGACTTCCTAGTGATGACATAGGTACCGGAAAGTGCCAGAAACACACTAAAACTGCAGAATTCTGCAGAAAATAAACAAATTCAGCAATTTTCAGCAATTTAACATCAAAATATAATGCAGAAAAGTGGTTTAATGGTCCAGAATACTTTCCTAAGTGTCGGGAACCGAAACAGTCCTAAAATACGACATAAAGCACACTAAACTGCGCAATTCAGCACTTTAACGAACAGTAACGAAATGAACAACTGGACACTACCCGAAACATCAAATTTTTACTAGAAGCACTATTTTTATGTTACAAAGCTAGTTATAATCACCAAACTTCATATTACATCTAATAAACATTAAATACATAAAATACCTAACTAGCACCATTGAATCCTAACTAAATCAAGTAACTAACCATTAAAAGTTACACTTTACCCCCCCCCCATGTTGGAAGGTTAGGGGACATGGGTCCCACCCTTGATTTTCTTGTTATATTTTATAAGATTTTGTGGTGGAATATGCCAACAAATATACTATATGCCATCTAGATGTTGGAATTTTTTTTATAAAAACCATTAAGTCATAACATTCATCACATTCAACAAACAAACCTTTCTCCTTCTTCTTCTCCCCCTTGTCTACGGCCACCACATCACCACCATACTTCCACCATTATCAACCATTCTAAGGAGGTTCTAAGGTGCTAGGAGCTTAGTTAGGAAGCTTGGAAGCGTCAGATTTGGAAGGACCTTTCTCAAAAGCTATTTACCACTTATTTTCTTCATCACCTTGCTTCTTGATCTTCCCTGGCCTTGTGCTAGTAGTAAGCTTCTTTGATCTTGTTTTTACTCATAATTTTGACGGTTAAAGTGTGAAGTAACTTGGTAAACTAAAGAATCTCAAGAAACATAAAGATGAACATTAACATAAAGTTCTAGAACATGAAGATCAAGTTGTTCTAGTGTATGTATTGAGCTTGTTTGTTGATTTCTTGTGTTTATGGTGTAGATCACCATATGAAGCTTGCTAGATGATGATTAAACACATGATCTAGCAAGTGTAAGGATAGATCTTGAGAAATTTGTAATGATCATCCTTTATGTAAATCATGAACTTGAAAATAAACTTGTTTTAGTGCATGATGATTATTTCTACAAGTTATAAGTCTTGAAAATAGAAGATTTCAAGAATAATATTTTCAAGAAACTAAAGTTTATTACAAGATTTAACATGATCATGGTGTTTAAAGGAAGTAAACATGTTTTAAGTGTTAAATCAAAGCTAGAAACATATTGTTAACAAGAAAAATACAAGAAGAAATATTTTTAGAAAATCTTCATGCAAGTTGTGAAGAACTAAAATCTTCAAGAATGAGTTTTATAAACTATGTTTTTAAGTGTAACTTAACCTACTAAATAGCATACTAAGTTACTACAAATTTTTACAAAGTTTCAAGTTCATGTCATAGTGTAAATCTCGTATTTTTGGCACATGGTAAGTCTTGAATGATTTGTTGATGAATGATGATGATTTTAAAAGAAAATGATATGCTTTGAAAGCATGGAAACCTCTATTTTTAGGGGAAACTATGGCAAAAAATTTTCTAAAAATTAAACACTTAGAAAAATATTTCCAAATAAATATTTACAAGTGTATTTCAAACCATTGATTTTTCACATAAAAGTTTGCCATAATTTTTGTTACAAAATATAAATATTGGAGGTTGATTTTTATAAATAAAAGTGACTAAATATGTATTTAGGAGATATATATTTAGAAGTCACCATGTGTGTGATTGTTTGTATATTTTGTGTATTAGTTATATTATTTTAGGATATGAAATAATATAACTCATCAAAATACCCAAAAATTACAATCCAAAATATTACCAAAATTCCAAGAATATACATATACAAGTTATACACAAAATATTTGTGAAACCGAACTAGAGAATATAACTTACAAAATACTCCGGAAATAATATTCATATGTATATTTTGGTAAATAATATTTTGGACACCAAGTGAATAAAAATATGATTTTTATGATTATTACAAGAATATATCATATTTTTGACAAGAGAAAAATATATTATTTTTGGCAAGTATAAATATATATTTTTCTGGAAATTTTTAGAAGATATATTATTTTTGAAAGAAATATATATTTTCTCAACAAACATGAAATACAATATTTTTGGGTGAAAGATATATTTTCTCAAATAAATATGAAATATATCGTTTTTGGAGAAAGATAAGTTTATACATATTTTCTAAGTTAGACTTGAAAATATATTACTCTTGGAACTTATATGAAAATATAAATATTTTGCCAAAGGAAAATTATAAATAATTTTTCTAAGTAATATTTATTGAAATATATATTTTGGAAATATATATTGGTGAACTTTTATTAATTAAAGATAATATTCCGAAATAATTAATACGAAATTAAGTATAAGAATACTTAATAAATACAATAAAGATACGTATTCTCGTACGTATAAATACACATCGGAATACGACCCCAAATACATGGCAAAAAATACAAGTATAAGATACCCCTATCATTGGGAAGGAAATTACAAGTATAAATACTTGAAAAGTATTAAGTTAAAATATATTGCTATAACAATTATTCCAAAATTTAATGAATATAATTTAAGTTAAAATATTTATTATTTTAACAAATAATTATATAACTTGGAATAATATTGAAGACACAAAGAAACGTAACTCAAAGACACTAATTAATACTAAGTCAAGGCACGACCCGCTCGTCTAATAGACCATAGTACGTTGTAGGTAGTCGTGCACACTAGTAGCAGCGTGAGTTACGTCGGATTGAAGAACGCAAAACTGTGAGTTCATGTCCCCCTTTTCTCTTAACTGTTTTTGGTTTTATAACTCTCGGGGGTGGAATACATGTTATGATTGTTTAAACGGTATGAATTGACTAGGAAATGAACTATTAGATCATGTGAGCATAGATTGAATTTGAAATGCCATTAATTCTTAATTCGGGACGAAGGTTAGATCTAACGGGTATGACTGAACCCCACTCATGGTACTTATGTGACCACTTGAGTGCTTCGGTGTCCCGGTCGAGGTAAATCGACAATGGTCAGGGGTAAAATTGACATAGTCAAGGTAAACTAGTTTAATACCCGTCCGGTGGACGGGTTACGTTAAACAGCGTAACAAACAAAGCTAATATATATTAAGTGGACACAAATTTAAAAAACTGTACACACGAAAGCATCATTATTTACTTATAAATGGAAAACGATTACAACCACAAACCCATAAAAAATAAACTGATAATACTAAAACATGAAATTATGTCATTTTAATGCAAAAGGCAGTTAAAATGCAGAGTTTAAACGGGTTCGTACAACTGTTATAAACTGCCTAGAAGGCAGTTAAAACGCAGAGTTTAAAAGACTGAGATTTAATCTCAGCAAGATCTGACATAGAGAGCGATTTGGAAGGTGGTTAGGCTATGTGGGCTTAATAATATATTTAATAGTACTGTACACCCATATGTTGGGACGGATCCTAAATTTGTTATTTCGTTATTTGCTTCGTTGTGTATAATCCAGAAATTTCTAAGGAAAAAATAAACAATAACAAAATAGCATCAAACATGTAATGGTATATTTGAATTACAAATGCATGAAAAAAGACAACAACATCGTAAAACAAATGCAATATAGAACTTTGCATTACTAAACAACTCGTGAGTCGTGAAGGCATATAAAGAACATATTAGTATTTAGATTAAATTCGTAACACCTTATGACGTTATATGAATTGCTAGTCTGGGTATCACAACATAATAACATTACTATCTACTTCTGTACTATCTTACTAACACAAAACCACCTTTAAAACTACAAAACGTAAAACAAAAAAACCATCATTCCTAGATTACTCAAAAGTGATACCATCATTCCATCATTCCTAAACAAACAATGTTATCACAAAACGTAAAAAGGTATTAACATGTTTTGATTCGATTACGAGTGTGATCTTTGATCCTTTGTTTGGCATCTATGGACTCCTCAAGCGATTGGGTAACATGTTAAAGAGGCTGTGTTAAAGAGAGTATTTAAATCAAGGTCATGACGGGTAACAAATTAAAGAAGTTGTGTTAAAAGACTAACTTTCAAAGTAAGGTCAAAACCGTTTAGTTTAGGTTGACCCATTAACCATTTTTTTTACCATTTGCTTTAAATCTTTAAATATCAATTGCATGTGATTAACAAATTATATCATTAAGCTAGAATATAATTTTTTTAATTGGATATTTAAGAGGTTGCAAGTAAATTTAAATAGATTTTATGCAAATTGAGCCATTTTATTTTAGCCGAGTTTACAATATTTGCCTTTTTAATGCAAATTTTGTTTGTTTGTTTGTGTTTGTTTGTTTGTTTTTTTTTTTTTGCAAAGCTTATAAAATTGTATTTTCTTTTTTATTTTTACTTTTATGAACTAATAAACATTTTTTTACAGTTGTGCTATGTTAGCTTGAACTTTTATGAACTTATATAATCATCATTCATATTCAAGTAATCAAAAAAATAAGACGGAATCTAGCAAGTTTCTCTAATCTATTCAACCACAAGTCCACAACTACACTTATTTATGCCACAAGTCCACAACTGCACTTATTTTAGCCAAAAGTAGAAAACCACTTTAAGTAAAATTAAGGTAATATCATATTACCAGAAATTAAACTAGTAAAGTAATTAAAGGTAGATGTATGAGGGCATCTAGATATTTGGCAAAAAGTCGAACTTGATGGTAAAATTATAAATCATGAGGGAAATAAGATATTTGGAACATGATGAAGTAGCTTACATAACTACTTTTCTTGAATCTCTAAAGGAAGAATCTAAGTAATAGGGTGAAAGCATTGAAAGGAAAATGTACCACTCCATTTTTAGTAACATTTGATGCTAAAATTCTTTCATTTACTTGTATTTGCTCCAAACTTTGATTGCAGAATAATTGGTGAAATGATGCAGCAATATGCCTAAGGTCTCAAAGAAGTCACATAATGCAATTAGTGATACAAACTTAAAAAATAAAGAAAGAATCAGTTGGTTTTGATTAGTACCAATAATTGGTGCTTAAGTTAAGCTTTCTTGACAACTGCATTACTGAAGTTATTCCGCACCAATTGAAGAATCCGAAATTAAAAGCTTTAGTTGACAATTGCTTTAGTAGAAATATTCACATAGTAAAACATACAAGCTGAAAGTTTCTAACTGGCCTGTAATTTTTGAGTATTTAAAGCTATAATATCAAATGTTCTTCCACTTGAAATGCTGATCAACTTGAAAAGATAATCTGCCCCCTCCCCTTTTAGGGCTATGATCGTGTACCGACAATTTCAATACTACAGTTTAGGACATAAATCTTTGAATTTAGCTAACCATGCGTTCATTAAAGAAGTCAACTTCATATTTTGATAGTCAAACTTAAATTTTCATGTTTTGCTCGATATGGCATACTTAGGCCCCAATATAAAATGGCCTTTATGAAATTATTCAAGCTATTAACAATATTTCAAAATTAAATTTTTTTATCTGTTTGTTTGCTTCCATTATGTGTCAACTAAAATTACCCATTTTTATACGAACCACTTCCTTGTTGCCTACCCCATCCATTTGCCACCTCTAATGCATATTCTAAGTGAAGTTACAAACATTTAAGCAAAATGAGAGATTGACATACCTAAATCAGCCATAATAAGTGCTTCACCATCATACTTTGGTTCTGCAAGAACATCCCCTGTTGGTCAAATTATAAAAATGCCACAAGCACATAAAAATTTCCTGTGTGTGTTCTTCATCTGTTCTGGTAAAACATATATTGGAGGAGCATGTTAATCTTTTCTTTGACAAAACTGGTTTGCAAATAAATGGAACATCCGCCCTCAAAGGTCATTAATCCAACTATAAATACAGTTCAACAATTGAAAAACCGGCTATCTTTAAGTGATCCCTTTGTTCAGAGTATTTAGCAAGGATGGTTGTTCCAGTTGCAGTTGCTTCTTCCAACATTCAAGATGAGTTACGAGCAGACTTCATTGCTTGTGCTTCGTCATCAAATGTTCTCAAAATATGAGACGATTCCCATTCTAATCCATAGTTACAAAACGTAAATGAAATTTATCAACATAAAGGACAGAAATAGTTATACTCATAAATTAAAATTTAACCTAAATCATATATCAAACAAATAAGGTAATTGAAACATGAAACCTTTCTAACGATGGAAATCTTATAACCTGTTTTGGAAAAATCAAATTCGGAATTATCCAAATCTCCATGTAAGGGAAGGTACAAGAGTAGTATGTACCTTTGGTTCACCAAATGAAAACAAATTCTCTTCAATCTTCGAAAGATCCATGATTTACATTAACCGGTTGATTACAAAGGTTCCAATCACCTGAAATCATATCAATCCGTAAATCTAACTGAAATTTTACAAAATACACCAAAGTGCACAGGATAAGCACAATCATCCAGCTATGCTTCATCAAACGAATAATGAAAATAAATCAACAACAAATCTAATCATTTTAGGGTTCGTCATACACAAATCTGATACATAACTCCAGAGCGATTTATCCCCAAACAAATAGAGTTGAGGAAACGTTGGTGAAGAGAAATTGGGACCAAAATTGTTGGAAATTGAAAATGAGAACATAAGATATAGTGTAACAACAGTTACCCTCCTTTAACTTTCAACGGTGCTGTAACCCTAACCATAGCTCTGAACTTCGACTGGATTTTTTCTTTTTGAGAATCCGGTGCCACTGTGATGGGGGACTGGAGCGGATATCCCTGAACTGCCAAAAACCTCATCGATTGGCGATTGCAACTGAAATTATCATACAAGGATGATGGTTTCGACGAAAGAGGAGACCACGATAAGGTGAGGGTTTTTATAAGTGTTGTGTAATTTAACTGTCTACCCACGTCCCTGCCTCACATCCCACTATTGTAGATAACTTCCAAACTGCCTATGAAAAAAATTGCTAAATTTGGGTCAAAACTACCTACTTATTACGGCTAAGATTAAATCTCACAATTAACCGTCTAATTTAGATGGTTAAGATCAATCGAAAAGCGGTTAATTTTGTCAAAACTGATGGTTATTAACAATAGTATAATAATGGGCACGAAAATTAGGAGATAATCACCAAAGTTGTGGAGATAACGGGTAGGAAAAGGTGGAGGTAACCACCTGGTGAGAAAACCGCAAATAACCGCTCTGAACCGCCAAGATAGCAGTTTTTTTTGGAGTTTAAACGGCTGAGATTTCATCTCAGCATGATCCGACGATGGATATCGATTCAAAAAGTGCTTAGACTTAATATATATATATATAATTGACATAGTCGAAGGGGAATTCGACATAGTCGAGGGAATCGACGAGGGTATAAGCCTACTCATTTTGAGTGCTCCCTATGTCTTCACATGCTTTAATGTCCTTGTAAAACATTAATTTGATATGTTCATAAATGCTTTTCATACCTGTTTTCAAAGGAATCTCTTGACAGTTTTCAAGTTTTTCAGTACTCAAACAAAACGCATGAACTCGCTCAACTTTTGTTGATGTTTTCCAAAATTACATGTATTTCAGGTAACAAGTTGGATCTTGGGCGCTGGTGTAGTTTCTAGAAGTAAATTCCAAGTTTAGATGTCATCCACTTTTGTTAATTTGTAACTTAGTCTATGGTTGTGCTGTTTAAAGCTTAAATAAATGGTGTTGTATTACTTTAAATTTAATGAATGGATGAACATCGTTTTGATCATATAGTTGTCTATTATAATTAAATGCAATGGTATTAAACAAGTCACACATCATACGCTTCTGCAAAAGTCAGGGTGTGACAGTTTGGTATCGGAGCTTCGATTGTAGTGAACTAGGATTCCTTCTCGAGTCTAGACTACAATCACTAGGACTCTCTCACGAAAACATTTTACAAAAAGGTTTTTCATTGCATTCACGTAAGCGTCAAGATCCACGAGTCAAACATTTTTCAAAGAAAAGACAAAGCAAGGACATTAGTAGGGAGAAGAATACCCTAAATTAAAGTGCCAATTAAGGCATAGTCTAAGTGAGATAGACTAGCCAAAGGCAAGATGAACCCCCCCCCCCCCTCCGAAAGGATACACGAGAGTTATATGTGATATGATGCCTTTATTTTTCTGTTTATACTAAGTAACATAGTTATCTACTGATACATATATATATATATATATATATATATATATATAGATGCGTATAAGTGTACGGAATAATTATTGATGTGAATGAGATACCTTCGACTTTGAATCCTATTATTGTTCTTGGCTCGCACGATGAGAATGTCGACCTCGCGTTTATTACGAAGCTCATGACTGGAGTGATTACCAATCGAGATCCTGAGTTGGTTCCGTAGAAGATGGCGGCTCTTCCCTCTCGAATGCGAAGGTGCTTGACTACGGTAGTGACAGCGAGGCGAATGAGGCAACCTTGGACAACACCCTTATCAGCAGGACGAGGTCCCTGTGGCTCTTGTGAAACGAGATTGAAGACACTCTTGTCCAGACTAGGAAGATGAAGTATTCATCTTAAAGGTGCCCCTCCAACCACTAGGAATTCTCCTTATTCCTATTACGTTTAATCATCGTGCCTATTCGCGTGTAACGATAACGGATGTTAGCGCGTGGACCACCGCAATGGTCCTTTCCATGTCAAAGGTATAAGGACAGTAGTGTCCCCTCTTTGGTTGATCATCTGGTTGGACGAGGGAAAGTTGGGGTGACCGTGCAAGACAATTTATTATTACGGGGGACCACGTAATAACGAATTGTAGTGCATGGAAATCCTCGTGGACTCTGCGGGTCAAGCTAATGATCACCATCCCTCCAAAAATAATCTCTAGGTGTTCACACCTTCATCTGGAAGAACAATACCTAGATAGTTGCCTTAGCACCCTACAAAGTAGGAAACCTGTCATTGCCTACTTCGTGTCTGACACTTCTACCCGAGGTAATGATCACCAATGTAGAAGGAAAATAACTACCACTTTCGTATTACGAAACTTGTATGACCGAGGTGATGTAGCCTCGAGTTCATTTTGTTTTCCCCATTACAAACAATAAGTCAAGTTGTCAAGCCTATACGAACGCTCAGTGGTTGTTTCCTTACTTATACATTGTTGATTATATATGCAAGTGATATTGGGTGATTACATGTTTGCTTGTGGTAATATGTACCTCATATACAATTATGGAATGTTGTCTAACCTACCCCATACCTTTTGACAGAAAAAGATGTCGCCCAGACGTGACACGAACACCATTACGTTAACTTTGGCAGAATACAATGAGCGCGTTTCTCAAGTTATAGCGCAGTATGAAGCCCACTGCTCCGAACGCAGTGGTGGCACTTCCGGAAGTAACCCTCCAACTGGCTGCACCTATAAACAGTTCCTGGACTGCAAGCCATTAAATTTTGACGGCACAGGAGGTGCCGTTGCATTTGTTTGTTGGGAAGAAAAGAACGACTTCGCTCTGAGAATGAGTAACTGTTCGCCCCAGCGGAGTGTTACCTTTATCTCAGGGTTGTTTTTAGATGGCGCACTCTCCTGGTGGAACCTTCAGGTTCAGACCCTTGGCGAAGCTACTGCTTATGCACTGAGCTGGGACGAGCATAAGGAATTGATGAGGAAGAAGTACTGTTCTAGGGCCGAAATCCAGAAGCTTGAGGTTGAGTTCTGGAATTTGAAAATGGACGGGCTGAAGATTTATGAGTACGTCCAACGATTTCATGACTTGTCCAGGGTTGTTCCCTACTTGGTCAAGCCGGAATTCAAGAAGATTGAGCGATTCATTTGGGGACTTGCACCTCAAATCCTGAGCATGGTTACTATCTCAAAGCCTCCAACCATCACAGAGGCTATCGATTTGAGTGTCACACTTACTGAAGAAGCTCTTCGTATGGGAAAATTTCTGGAATCTGAGACAAACAAGAAAGAGACTCATGTGGAGTCTTCAGGCAATAAGAAAAGGAAGTCTTCGAACCTAAAGATAGGCACCCAATCAGCTATGCAAGCTCTAAAGCAAACAAAAGAAGGGAAGTGAACCCACCTTGTGGCAGGAAAGCTTATGGAGCCACTAATAAGGCCGATGGTAAGGTATACTTGGGGAATAAGCCAAGATGCGAGGAATGCAATTTTTACCATGAAGGTCGATGTCTGAGGCCTAAGTGTGGAAGGTGTGGAAAGGAAGGGCACATCAAGGATGCCTGTTGGGCGAAGGATCCAGACGGAAGAGATAATGGTAGAGTTCCAGGTTGCTACAAGTGTGGTGAAGTAGGGCACTTTAGGAAAGATTGCCCTAGGAAGAACCAAGCGAGGAAGGGTCTTCACGATAGAAGCTAGTGAAGCACGCCAGGATCCAGATGCGGTTACGGGTACGTTCCCTATTAACCAATTCTATGCACCCATTTCTGATTAATACTGGCAACAACTTTAACCTTGTACCCTTAGAACTTAAGAACTGCTTGGCCTAGTTTCAAGTAGAATAGACGCCCCGTATTCCATAGAATTGGCATATAGAAGGTTAGTTAAAATGAATGAGATAATTAAAGATTGTCTTTCGGAACTTAGAAGGCAGGAACCTTCTATTACCATTAACCTGGGAAGTCATGATATGGTAGTCAACATGGATTGGATATCTAAGTATAGAACTGAAGTTGTTCATTATAAGGAAATCATTCGCATCCCCCTTGCGAATGATGAGACACTTATAGTGCACAACCTTCTTGCAATAGATGCAAGGGCACTAGGCCCCATAAGGCAGTGGATTTGCGACATCTCACATTGGTCGTAGGGACACAGGAGAACCTCCAAATAGACTGCATAGCCTTCCTAGCTCATGTTGCCGATAAGGAGACCAAGGAGCTGGAGCTAGAAAACAACCCCGTGGTGGAAGAGTTTCCAGAAGCCTTTCCTGAAGACTTTCTAGGAATACCTCCACAGCAACAAGAGGAGTTTAGGATGAACCCAGTGACAGGAGCGGCACCAGTGACAGATGACGCCTTACCAACTAGTTCCATCCGAGATACATGAGCCTCCGATGCAACTGCAAGAGCTGCTAAACAAAGGAAATCTACCAGGCCGAGCCTCTCACCGTGGGAAGCCCCGGTGATATTCATTAGGAAGTAGGACGACAGTTTTTACACGCGTACACAGTCTAATCTGAGAGGAACTCAGAAGAACTAATGTAGAAAAAGTGTTACGCATAGTTTATATGGAGATAGACGACTAACCATCAAGAATCGGTACCCCTTACCGAGAATTGATGACTTGTCGACCAACTACAAGGTCCCAGCTACTATTCCAAGATGGAATTAAGGACATGATATCCTTTGTTTAGGACACAAGAAGAAAGTTGGCAGTTTCCATTTGGCATCAACTTCAGAGAATTGGATATCAAGGACCGGTATCCTTTGCCAAGGATTGGCGACATGATTGAACCAATCGTAAGGTTCTAGTTACTGCTCGAAGAGTGACTTGAGGTCAGGATGTCCTCAACTGCAAAATACAAGGAGAAAATATCCCTAAACGACCTTTTGGACTCACTTCGAGCACTACGAGTTCCTTATCGTGCAGTTTGGCTTAACACATGCACCGGCAGTATTCGTGGACCTCATGAATCAGGTGTGCAAGCCGTACCTGCATAAGATCATGATTATATTTATTGACTACATTCTTATATGCTCAACGACCAAGGAAGGTCATGAGCAACATCTGCAATTTATCTTGTGACTCTTAGAGAAAGAACAGTTGTGTGTTAGGATGTCTAAGTGCGAACCTGGGATTCGGGAGGCAAGATTCTTAGGATACGTGGGGGATAGGAATGAGATTCATGTCGACCCTGCAATCAAGAACTGAGGAGTCCCAAAGACGCAACTAAGAATTTTGGGGATTATAGGCTGTATTAGACGACCCCTAGAAAACCTTTCAAGGACTGCTCAACCGCTAACAACCCTAACCTAGTTGATATCTATCTTGTCTTTACCTGACAGTACCAATAGAATTGCGGTTCTTGTGACGCTTCTCGACAAGGTCTCGATTGCGCGTTAATGCAACGAGACCACGTCATCGCATACGCGTCACGTTGATTAAGGGATCATGAGTAGAGACTTTGAGCTAGGTGCAGTAATTGCACATTGCAGATTCGACGTCATTACTTGTATAGACAAACGCTGCATGATCTTTACTGATCACAAAGGTTCGCAGCACATCTTTGACCATATGGACTTAAATATTAGATAACGAAGATGGACCGAGCTACTGAATGGGTATGATTGTGAGATTAAGTATCCCCTGAACAAGGCGAGCGTTGTGGCAGACGCCTTGAGCCTCAAGGAACATGCAAAGCCTCTAAGGGTGCGATCCTTAGAGATGATCATACAGACAAATCTCGTCACTTGGACTCGCGAAGCTGAGCAAGAGGCGCTCAAATCAGAGAACCTTCAAGCTGAAGCGTTACATGAATGGAAGTGCAATTATTGCTAAGGAAGACGGAACCTTGTACTTCATGGAATGACCTTGGGTTCCGTATCACGACATTTTCGTACGCTTATTTTGGGGCAAGGCTCATAGGTCAAGGTACTCGATCCATCCTAGGATCCGACAAGATGTACCAAGACTTGAAGGATTAGTATGAGTGGCCCAAGATAGAAGCTGATATAGCTACCTATGTGGGTAACTATCTTACTTATGCCGAAGTTAAGATAGAATACCAGAAACCATCAGGGCTACTGCAACATCCTGAGGTTCCCATGTGGAAGTGGGAACGAATATTAATGGATTTCATTACAAGCTACCAAAAACCCAAAGAGGTCACGATACGATTTGGGTGAGTATTGACCAACACACCAAGACTACACATATCCTACCACACAGTGAGGAAGACAGTGCAAGGGAAATTAGCAGAGGTTTAGCCTAGAAGGATTGTGGCACGTCATGGAGTGCCTGATTCTATCTTGACCAACCGAGATGGTCGTTTTGTGCCAAGGGTATGGCAGACGTTTCAAGGGCGTTTAGGTCACGATTGGACCTTAGTACTGCATTTCGCCCGCAGATAGACGGCCAGAGAAAACGAGAGATACATGCTTTGGTAGACTCGCTATGTGCTTGTGTGATAAACTTTGTTGAAAAGATGGATTACTCACTAGCCCTTAGTGGAGTTTTCCTACAATAGTATTTATCACACCGCTGTTTAGGCCGCTTCGTATGAAGCTTTATAGGAACGTAAGCATCGGTCCCCCTTCGTGTTGGGCGGAGACCGGAGATAAACGATTTACTGGCCCAAATTGGTTCAGGAAAACTATAGGCAAGATCGTTCAGATATGTGATCATATTAAGACAGCACGCGGTATACAGAAAGACTACGTCGATGAGCGGTGGAAACCGTTGGGATTTGAGATAAGAAGTATGGTTTTAATGAGAGACTCGCCTTGGAAAGGCGTGGTATGATTTGGAAAGCGTGGGAGGTTGAACCCACAGTATATTAGACCTTTCGAGATCATGGAAAGGATCGGGACCATTGCTCACAAGCTGAAACTTCCAGAGAAGATCAGTAGTGATCGCGACACATTCCACGTGTCTGGTCTTTAGAGGAGCCTGACTCCGGGAACAGTTGTTATTCCCGCAACCAGGATTCACGTCAACGATAAAATCCAATTTATTAAAGAACCTGTTAAGGTTGCAGACTAGGAGTCCGCAAGACCCGGAGAAGTCGTAATTGATTTGTTAGAGTTCGTTGGAATTCATATCATGGCCCAGAGTTTACTTGGGAACGTGAAGACCGAATTAAGCCTAAGTGACCACATTTGGTTCACAACTCCCCTGCGACTGATGGCATCGCTTGAATTTCGGGACGAAATTCTTTTAACGGGGGGAGAATGTGACAACTGGCACTTTTCCATGCATTCCGTACAATAATTAAACAGTAATCTGTGCTTTAAAGACTGTGCATGATTTAGCTTACAAGACAAATGAACTTCTGATTTCTGTTATATACATACAATGGCATTTCATGTTGCAAGACTTTTATCGTTACTACATGCAACAAATATAGTTCTATTAATGCACAGAACATAGTAGGCACAGTTATCAGACAAACTATAAGTACTGACAGGAGTTCAGTACTTAGACAGACATGATGTTTAGACACAAAATAAGCCCCAAGACCAAGTGATACACTAGTATAGGGTGTAGGAACGTAGGGATTACAAAACTACCTTCCTAGTGATGACATAGGTACCGGAAAGTGCCAGAAACACACTAAAACTGCAGAATTCTGCAGAAAATAAACAAATTCAGCAATTTAACATCAAAATATAATGCAGAAAAGTGGTTTAATGGTCCAGAATACTTTCCTAAGTGTCGGGAACCGAAACTGTCCTAAAATACGACATAAATCACACTAAACTGCGCAATTCAGCACTTTAACGAACAGTAACGAAACGAACAACCAGACACTACCCGAAACATCAAATTTTTACTAGAAGCACTGTTTTTATGTTACGAAGCTAGTTATAATCACCGAACGTCATATTACATCTAATAAACATTAAATACATAAAATACCTAACTAGCACCATTGAATCCTAACTAAATCAAGTAACTAACAATTAAAAGTTACATTTTACCCCCCCCCCCCCCATGTTGGACGGTTAGGGGACATGGGCCCCACCCTTGATTTTCTTGTTATATTTTATAAGATTTTGTGGTGGAATATGCCATCTAGATGTTGGAATTTTTTTTTTATAAAAACCATTAAGTCATAACATTCATCACATTCAACAAACAAACCTTTCTCCTTCTTCTTCTCCCCCTTGTCTACGGCCACCACATCACCACCATAATTCCACCATTATCAACCATTCTAAGGAGGTTCTAAGGTGCTAGGAGCTCAGTTAGGAAGCTTGGAAGCATCGGATTTGGAAGGACCTTTCTCAAAACCTATTAACCACCTATTTTCTTCATCACCTTGCTTCTTGATCTTCCCTAGCCTTGTGCTAGTAGTACGCTTCTTTGATCTTGTTTTTACTCTTAATTTTGATGGTTAAAGTATGAAGTAACTTGGTAAACTAAAGAATCTCAAGAAACATAAAGATGAACATTAACACAAAGTTCTAGAACATGAAGATCAAGTTGTTCTAGTGTATGTGTTGAGCTTGTTTGTTGATTTCTTGTGTTTATGGTGTAGATCACCATATGAAGCTTGCTAGATGATGATTAAACACATGATCTAGCAAGTGTAAGGATAGATCTTGAGAAATTTGTAATGATCATCCTTTATGTAAATCATGAATTTGAAAATAAACTTGTTTTAGTGCATGATGATTATTTCTACAAGTTATAAGTCTTGAAAATAAAAGATTTCAAGAATAATATTTTCAAGAAACTAAAGTTTATTACAAGATTTAACATGATCATGGTGTTTAAAGGAAGTAAACATGTTTTAAGTGTTAAATCAAAGCTAGAAACATATTGTTAACAAGAAAAATACAAGAAGAAATATTTTTAGAAAATCTTCATACAAGTTGTGAAGAACTAAAATCTCAAGAATGAGTTTTATAAACTATAAACTATGTTTTTAAGGGTAACTTAACCTACTAAATAGCATACTAAGTTACTACAAATTTTTACAAAGTTTCAAGTTCATGTCATAGTGTAAATCTCGTATTTTTGGCACATGCAGTGGCGGATCCAGGAACTTTTTTCCAAGGGGTTCACTTTTTCAAATGTTCCAATATCATATGTCCAAACATAAAAAAAATACGGGTCGGTTCGACAATTCGGGCCGGGTAAGGTTCATCACATAATAAAAATACGATACAATAACGAAAAAACATCGTCATAATAAATTTAGAAGCACATAATATAAATAGGATGGTCTATACAAATAAACAAACATGTAAAAATAATGTATTCATTTCGTATCTCTAATAAAATTATAGAGAAAGCCCCATCATGGTTCTCAAAAAACAATTCTATTTATAAATACTTCAAGAATCACATCCTTCATCACATATTTAGTTAGTTTTCACATTCTTATATCTTTGTTATTAACAGATAGATAGGCATTTCTAAAGTAAATGATTTTTTTAAAGGTGAGTGTTTGGGGGAGGGGTGGAAGGTGTAAAGATATGGGTTAAAAGTTTTGGGGATACTAGAATGGAGAAGCGTACTTCCTTCTTACTCAATTCTCCTGATTCATCTTCCTAACCATAAAATGATGACAGTTGGCATCCTCATTTTCTATTGATTTAACCACTGGTTTTATCTTGTAGTTAGGAGGGTAAGTAGGAGCATATAACATTGCCTTACCAGAATAGTTCGAGTGACATACCTTCATGTGTCAGTTAGCGCGTGTAAAGCAACTTTAGATGCAATGTAGACACCTGACCAAGGTTCAGGTGCCAAGGCAATCACACTTCCAATGTTCACAATCTTCCCCCTTTCTTTATACCATGTGAAGGACAACTTCTTGGATCAACCTCATGAAACCTAAAATGCATCCAAATAAATTAAAAGGTGAAATAATTGTAAGGTCAAGCAAAGGAGATGAGGACAATCATTTTACACCAAATTAGTCAATATAGGCACAATAAATAAAAACATAAAACAAATTATAAACTGATGTTTTCAAGTGCAGTCCACACTAACGTTGTCTCATATTTATTCTAGTTGAACCTACCCTTCTGTATTGCCACATATTTTCACTGGTATTGACATCAATAAACATATTGAATCTTAAATCAACAAATTGGAAGTTAAAATCAACAATTTATTATGTTTAAACGAACCTGAAGAGAGTGTCTGAGTGAGAGAAGATGAGTGGTGCTGTGTGGTATGTGTGTGCGTGCGTTTAAGAGTAAACAAGGAAGGGGTATAAAAGATTAAATGCTAAAAAATTAAACCCTAATTTGTTTTGAGTAGAAAAAACGAAAAAACACACCTTACACGAGTCGAACTCGAGATGTCTATCATATTCAGCGCGCACTTTACTATTTGACCACCCCATTGATTTGGTCATAGGGTTCCACTACAAAATATTAATGGGTTCCTCAAGTATTTTCTATATAACTTAACACTATAAATTACGAACCGAACGGGTTCCTAGGAACCCCCTTCTTAGCTGTAGATCCGCCCATGGGCACATGGTAAGTCTTGAATGATTTGTTGATGAATGTTGATGATTTTAAAAGAAAATGATATGCTTTGAAAGCATGGAAACCTCCATTTTTAGGGGAAACGATGACAAAAATTTTCTAAAAATTAAACACTTAGAAAAATATTTCCAAATAAATATTTACAAATGTATTTCAAACCATGGATTTTTCACATAAAAGTTTGCCATAATTTTTGTTACAAAATATAAATATTGGAGGTTGGTTTTTATAAATAAACGTGACTAAATATGTATTTAGGAAATATATATTTAGAAGTCACCATGTGTGTGATTGTTTGTATATTTTGTGTATTAGTTATATTATTTTAGGACATGAAATAATATAACTCATCAAAATACCCAAAAATTACAATCCAAAATATTACCAAATTCCAAGAATATGAATATACAAGTTATACACAAAATATTGGTGAAACCGAACTAGAGAATATAACTTACAAAATACTCCGGAAATAATATTCATATGTATATTTTGGTAAATAATATTTTGGACACCAAGTGAATAAAAATATGATTTTTACGATTACTACAAGAATATATCATATTTTTTACAAGAGAAAAATATATTATTTTTGGCAAGTATAAATATATAATTTTCTAGAAATATTTAGAAGATATATTATTTTTGAAAGAAATATATATTTTCTCAACAAACATGAAACACAATATTTTTGGGTGAAAGATATATTTTCTCAAATAAATATGAAATATATCATTTTTGGAGAAAGATAAGTTTATATTTATTTTCTAAGTTAGACTTGAAAATATATTACTTTTGGAACTTATATGAAAATACAAATATTTTGCCAAAGGAAAATTATAAATAATTTTTCTAAGTAATATTTATTGAAATATATATTTTGGAAATATATATTGGTGAACTTTTATTAAAGATAATATTCCGGAATAATTAATACGAAATTAAGTATAAGAATACTTAATAAATACAATAAAGATACGTATTCTCGTACGTATAAATACACATCGGAATACGACCCCAAATACATGGCAAAAATATACAAGTATAAGATACCCCCATCCTTGGGAAGGAAATTACAACTATAAATACTTGAAAAGTATTAAGTTAAAATATATTGCTATAACAATTATTCCAAAATTTAATGAATATAATTTAAGTTAAAATATTTATTATTTAACAAATAATTATATAACTTGGAATAATATTGAAGACACAAAGAAACGTAACTCAAAGACACTAATTAATACTAAGTCAAGGCACGACCCGCTCATCTAATAGACCATAGTACGTTGTAGGTAGTCGTGTACACTAGTAGCAGCGTGAGTTACGTCGAATTGAAGAACGCAAAACTGTGAGTTCATGTCCCGTTTTTCTCTTAATTGTTTTTGGTTTTATAACTCTCGGGGGTGGAATACATGTTACGATTGTTTAAACGGTATGAATTGACTAAGAAATGAGCTATTAGATCATGTGAGCATAGATTGAATTTGAAATGCCATTAATTCTTAATTAGGGACGAATGTTAGATCTAACGGGTACGACCGAACCCCACTCATGGTACTTATGTGACCACTTGAGTGCTTCGGTGTCCCGGTCGAGGTAAATCGACAATGGTCAAGGGTAAAATTGACATAGTCGAAGGGGAATTTGACATAGTCGAGGGAATCGACGAGGGTATAAGCCTACTCATTTTGAGTGCTCCCTATGTCTTCACATGCTTTAATGTCCTTGTAAAACATTAATTTGATATGTTCATAAATGCTTTTCATACCTGTTTTCAAAGGAGTCTCTTGACAGTTTTCAAGTTTTTCAGTACTCAAATAAAACGCATGAACTCGCTCAACTTTTGTTGATGTTTTCCAAAATTACATGTATTTCAGGTAACAAGTTGGATCTTGGGCGCTGGTGTAGTTTCTAGAAGTAAATTCCAAGTTTAGATGTCATCCACTTTTGTTAATTTGTAACTTAGTCGAAGGTTGTGCTGTTTAAAGCTTAAATAAATGGTGTTGTATTACTTTAAATTTAATGAATGGATGAACATCATTTTGATCATATAGTTGTCTATTATAATTAAATGCAATGGTATTAAACAAGTCACACATCATACGCTTCCGCAAAAGTCAGGGTGTGACATATTCTTTCAAGTTCATGTTTCTTATGAGGATGATCTATGATCCTATAACACTTTCATCCTCTCATCTTGCCAGATTATGTTTTTAATCATGATCTAGCAAAATCATATGATGATCTACATCAACTACATGAATAAACAACAATCAACAAGCAAATCAACACATAAACAACTTAGTTTCTTCATTTTTCAAGCTTATGTTCAAGCTTCATTCTTGTGATTCTTAGTGTTCTTCATGATTATCATTATGTAATATCTTTTAACCACTTAAAATAGAAGTAAAATGGAAAGATCATGGTTCTTACCACTAGCTCAAGGCTAGGGATGATCAAGAGGAGAAAACAAGTGGATAAAAGCAAATAGAGAAGGTCCTTCAACTTCCGAAAGCTCCTAGCTTCCTTATGCACCTTCTAACACCTTTGAGTGTATGTGGAATTGTATGAAGATGAAGTGATGATGATGGTATGGTGGTGGTGGTTCTCGGCCGTGAATGAAGGGAAGGGAGAAGTGTGGGTATTGTGTGATGTTGGTGAATGAAAGTGATGATCCTTATAGTTTTACTTATAATACATCAACTTATCATTTACCTTTGGTCTCAGTGTTTAGGAAAGTGTAGACATGATCTAATAGAAAATTCAAATAAAATCTTCATGGTGGGGCCCTTGTTGGGCCGTAGCTAGATTGGGGGGGGGGGGGGTCTTAGCTTAGGTTTTAACTAATAGTTGGTTTATGGTTAGGTTTCAAGTGTTAGTTAGTGTTTTTAGTTATTAGATATTTACATAGTGTGTTATGATGTTCGGGGATCATAACTAGCTTGGCAATGTTAAAACAATGTTTCTAGTGAAATTTTGGTGTTTCGGGTAGTGTCCGGTTGTTCGGTTGGTTACTGGTTCGCTAAGGTGCTAAACTATGCAGTTTAGTGTGCTTTATGTACCCTTTTATGACAGTTTTGATTCCCGACACTTAGGAAAGCATTCAGGACCATTTAACCATATTTCTGCATGATATTAATGTGTTTAAATGCTGAATTTCTGATTTTCTGCAGAATTCTGCAGTTTTAGTGAGTTTTAGGCACTTTCCGGCACTTAAACTATCACTATGAAGGCAGTTTTGTGATCCTTACTTTCCTACACACTATACTAGTGTAATACTGGGTTTCTGGCTCATTCTATGTCTCAACACATTGTCTGTCTATGTACTGAACTCCGTCAGCATTTTCCCGGTTTGTCTGATAACTGTGCTAACTGTGCTTCGTGCATCATTTGAGTCAATAAAGTTTGCATGCAATAATGGTATGTCTTTTGCAATATATGATGCACATGTATGTATATGGCAATAATTATAAAGCAATTCAAATTATTAATTGTAATTCAGCACAGTCATTAAGCACTAATTATTGTTTAATAATTGTACGGATGCATGCAAATTTGACAGTTGTCACATGGATGTGTTAATGACAAATAAATTAACTTCCCTATCAGTTTTTGATAGTTGGTTACATCAACAACATTATCAGCATTACTTTCAGTTTTAGAATTTACCATATGACTTAGTTCTATAGGAGTAGACACCGGTTTACACCCTAAATACCCAAATTCATTTAGTAACTCTAAACAATATTTTCGCTGACTTAAACACAAACCAGTTTTATTATACAACACTTCTATTCCCAAAAAATACTTAAGTACACCTAGATCTTTAATATGAAACGTATTACTAAGCATGGTTTTTACTTTATTAATCTCAGTATTATTATTTCCAGTTATAATAATATCATCTACATAAACCAACAAAATAACAAACACCGAGTCTTTAGACAAGATATACAAAGAATGGTCACACACACTTTGCACAAAACCAACACGGAGAAGCACATTTGTAAGTTTTTCATTCCATTTTCTAGGTGCTTGCTTCAAACCATACAGTGACTTAACTAATTTACACACTTTATTTTCACCTTTAGTATGATACCCCTCGGGAAGTGTCATATAAACATCCTCAGAAATAGAACCATATAAGAATGCATTATTAACATCAAGCTGGAACAACGACCACTCATTTTGAACAGTTATACTCAACACACACCTAACAGCAACCATTTTAACGACCAGAGAAAAAGTTTCTCCAAAATCAATACCCTCACGTTGACTATAACCTTTTGCCACTAAACGAGCTTTATATCTCTCAACCTCACCATTTGCTTTATATTTTATTTTATATATCCATTTACACCCTATCGGTTTTCTATCCCTAGGTAAATCAACAATTTCCCAAGTTCTGTTTCTAAGTAATGCTTCCATTTCAAGATTCATGGCATCAACCCACCTTGAATCTTTAGACGCTTCACTATAAGAACGTGGTTCACTAAGCTTATTTAAACTACTCGTAAAACAAAAATTTTCAGCAGTCAAACAAGAATAACTTACCACTTTTCCTATATCATATTTATCACTACTGTTCAACACAAAATCATCAAAACGTTTTGGTAAAACAGTACTTCTAGAAGATCTCCTAAGACCAGTAGTGGTCCCCTCAGATGGGTGGATCTCATCTGTTGGTACAACAGTGTCCTCTGCCCAGCCAGACTCCACCCTAACACTACCTTCTACACCAGACCCTAAGTCACGACTCGACTCAACAGAACTAGGAGTGGCAGACGTAGAGGGAACTGGTTGCTGATCATCACTGTTTGTACCATGAGATTCAGCTATACTCTTTTCATCATCGGGAGTGCGAGAAACTTCAGATGTAAAACATTTCATATGAATCAAAAAAGTTAATATGATTTAATGTTTTATCAAAAACATATTGTTCAGTTATGAGTTTAGACTTAAAAGGATAAACATATTCATAAAACTTTACATCTCTAGAGAAAAAAACTCTTTTCTCGTCTAAACTCCAAAGTTTATAACCTTTCTTTTGTATTAGATTATCCAATTAACACACACTTATCAGCATGATAAGCAAATTTATCAGACTCATTTAAAACAGTACTAAAACATAAACAACCAAAGTTTCTCAGATGGGATAAGGAGGGTTTAAAACCAAACATAAGTTCATACGGACTCTTACCACCTAAAACCGAGGAAGGAAGCCTGTTAATTAAATAGACAGCAGTTAGCACACAATCACTCCAAAACCTCAAAGGTAAACCGCCCTGAAACATCAAAGCTCTGGCTATATTTAAAAGGTGTCGATGTTTCCGTTCAACAATTCCATTATGCTGTAGTGTATACGAGCATGATGTTTGGTGTATAATACCTTTATTATTACAAAAACTGGTCATCTGATTATTTACAAACTCAGTACCGTTATCGCTACGAAAAAGTTTAATCTTCCTTTTAAACTGAGTTAATACAAGCTCATAAAAACTTTAAGATTTTCAAAAACCTCAGTTTTATTCTTCAAAAGATAACACCAAACAGACCTCGAATAATCATCCACCATAGTCAAAAAATATTTATAACCTTCATAACTACTAATTTTATAAGGACCCCACAAATCTAAATGAACCAAATCACCAACACACTTAGACTTATGTTCACTAAGAGTAAAAGGTACCCTAACTTGTTTAGATTTATGACATATCTCACATGGACCATGTGCAACAGTGTTAATACCAAGATTTCTTTTTAAAACAACCAGAACTTGATCCGAAGGGTGACCTAGCCTACTGTGCCACATATTAGACTTTAACACACTATTAAAACAAGTATTCACAGAATTACCATTTCTACCGATCAAGTAAAGACCATTATCCTGTTTACCAATCACCAGGATTTTCTTTGATTTCAAATCCTGTAACATGCATTATCTTCATTAAATAACACAACTATCCCATTATCTTTAGCAAGCTTATGAACAGATAACAAATTCACACTATAATCAGGCACATAGAACACATCTTTTAAAATAACATCACTAATCAGTTTAATTCACCAATCTTTATGACTCTTACACTAGTACCATTAGGGTGACCAACAGTTAAACCACATTCAGAGACATCCACACAATTAAACATGTCTTTATTAGTTTTAATCATATGTTGATTAGCACCAGAATCAATAATCCAGTTATATTCATTTTCAAAACTTAAACTACTAGAACAACACATATAACTACTAGTAAAATTAGACATGTTAACCAACTTACCTCCCATATTTGACTTTATCTGCTCTCCCCTAGACTTTTCACCAACTAAACTTAACAACTTAGCTATCTGCTCAGAGGTAAATGGCATAGTAGACACAACAGAACCAGTAGAAGCAGCAGACATACCAGATTTATTACTACCACTAACATTATTAGAATTATTATTACTATTATTATTTTTTGCAAACTGTCATGTATTTCTTTTTTTCATTCCAGGGGGATATCCTATAATCTCAAAACAACAGTCAACAGTATGGCCTAACATATTACAATGAGTACACTTCAAATTAGGATTAGAACCCCTAAAGTTCCTTCTTTTAGAATCAAAATTCTGATTAGTTTTCGACACAAATGATACACTTTGATTCTTTGACACACTACTAGCAATCCGTATGAGATTCTTCTCTAGAAACAATAGAGAAGGCAACTTTGACAGAAGGAAATGGCTCTCTGGTTAGTAGATTTGTTCTTACAGGTTGATATACGTCATCAAGACCCATAAGAAACTTCATTAATTTGATTAAAGTTGAAAAATCATTATAATCTTTAGCTGTTTGACAAGAACATGAAGGCAGATGCACCATTGCATCAAACTGCTTCCACATAGTTGTCAGTTTATTATAATACTCAGCCACACTACTTCCGTTTTGAGAAACACAGTTTATCTTTTTATAAAGATCATACACCACAGAGCCATCTACTTTATCAAAAGATTCTTTTAAATCTAACCAAACTTTAGAAGCAAGTTTTGAAAAAACTTGCCCCCAAAACAATTCTTCACAAATAGAATTTAGCAACCAAGTAATGAACACAGAATTGCATCTATCCCATTGGGCAGCCAGAACCTCATCATCTTTAGATTTTTCTACCTTTCCATCTATAAATCCATATTTATTTTTAGCTTCTAAAGCTAATTTCATAGCATTTTACCAAACAGAATAATTTTCAGTACCTTTTAGTTTGATACTAACTATAGTCAGACTACTAGAGTCACTTGGATGAAGATACAAGGGGTCTCCTATGTCCAGTTTACTAATCAAGGTCTGAGAGGTACCTTCACCGTCACCCATGATAACAACACACAGAAGTAGCAACAAACAACAGATCACAAGAATGTAAAAACAGATAGACAATAACAAACTAGGGCGAAGCTGAGTCAGGGACCAGATTCCAGGTTCGTCACTCTATGGTGCCTGGACAAGCCTTTACTCAGGAGCCACTCCTAAACCAACAACAGAAAACAAACAAGAACAAATAATAAACAGTAACAAACACAGAACCGAAACAGATCAACAAAACCAAGAACCAGACAATGCAACAGATAACAAGTAGACTCGATCAAGTGCCGGCCCGACTAGTCCGGTAAACAAAATGCTTAGTCTCAACAATAGAATGATGAAGAAATAAAAATAAAAGATAAAGGAAAGGAACGATCTTACAGCGGGTGCAAGCAACTCCAAATAATATCAAATTTGTAGTTTTCAAGAACTACAAGATCTGATGTAGACAGAAAAGAGTCACCACAACTCTTCTGGTTAATTTGCCCTGAACCTTCGAGGGTTGTAGAGACTAACACAGATGATAAATCGGAGAGAAGACCAGAAGTCAGAAACCCTAAGTTAGGGTTCCGTTTAGCACCAAACTGTATATCACCAAGAAACCACAGATCTAAGCAGATCTGTCACCAACCAAAAGTTTCCGAGCACACTAAGACAACACTTGAAGCCCTGAGTTAGGGTTTCAATCCTCTTTAACCGGAAGGAAACAGATCTGTTGTCAACAACAAATTCCAAGAACAGAAACCCTGGAAACAACAGCAAAGCCAAACAATCAGTCAATCGACACTCAACTATACAGTGGAAGACACACAATCAGTCATCAACAGGAGCATGAAGGCTCTGATACCATGTTCAAAACACTGGTATACTGACCGATTGCAGCAAATATAACAACACAAACACAGTAGATACAAAAGATAGCGACAAAACAGGTGGCAAATCTCTTATTAACCCAAACCAAAAAGTTTACCCCCCCCCCAAAAAAAAACCCTAAAAGATTAAAACAGAGAACGAATGTGAAAATATGAGAGAAAGTTCTGGACCATGAACATATATCTTCTCTTTTATATATGCAACAATCTGAATTTACATCCAAGTCCAAAAGTTAGGATGTAGATGATCGCAGCACTCCTAAAGTTACAGATAACACCCTTCAACTATCGAACCTGCTGCAACAATTTGTAACAACTCAACAACTTTATTAACAGACTAACAAAACAAGCCCAATATCCAATAATAACAAGCCCAGAAACATGAACGGAACATAAGCCCAAATAAAGCCTTATAACATTTTAACAGATCTTCATAAAGACATGCATACGAGAAGGTCTAACATTGGTGATATTAACATTTTTGTAATAATCTTTTGGAAGTGCATAAATATTTTGGCATGTAGAACTTTATTGTGTACATCAAGTGATTGTAGATATCGACAATATTGTTTGAAGCAGTTGCTTGATATGACCTATGAATTTAGCATTTATGTTTTGGTACCATGAGGCCTAACAATTACCTTAACATAGTAAATTGTTTTTTTCCCAATGACGTAATAAATAATGAAGCTCTTAAGTAAAATATTTATGTAATAAGCACATTTTTTAGGCCAGGTTTATCACCTTAAATATTTATAAAACATTCATAAAAATTATTGTTGGCATAACAATTGTTTAGTGCTTATTAGAACCTTAATGATCCATTATTTTGATAACGATTGAATTTAATAACTTGTGTTATTAAGTTGTTGATTAATGATGGTCATATACCACATACCTGTCCCTGTAAATTTCGTGAATCATCAATCAAAAGGATTAAAGGGAACATACAACAATGGTGATAATCAAGCATACAAAGGACAATGATGGCAATTAAGTATACAAAGGTCAACAACAAAAAACCGACAACAACATGTGAGGATCAAAGCTTAAACCGATAATAAAAAACATGAACATGTTAGGAAATTAGAGATCCTAAAATCGTTTTTAAATAATATGACTTGATTTATAAACATGAGGATTTTTAATAAAGCGATGGTTTTTCAAAGGAATTTTATGAAACCCTAACTAAGTTATTATAAAAGCCAAATCCCATAAAATTTTTACAAAGTATTTGATTTTAATCGCATTCAATTTGAATTTTGAATTTGAAGTAGGTGGATCCTACTAAATTAGGAGGTCTTCAAATATTTTTTGTTATTCGAGATACAAATACGCCATAAAAAGATAAAGCCAAGATCAAATAGGAAAAAATCAAACTAACTTGGCAAAATACAAAATGTAATCTTACCATATTGATATAAAAATTTACTTTTCATTTTATAAGTCAAATTCACCTTTCTTGAGCTTTAAAATCTTGTGTAAGTGTTTAAATGTTGGATTTGACACTAAATAACGTTCACAACACAAAACAACAAAAAATGAGGATCCAACTATTAAGATAATATTGAAAACCAACTGTTATAGAATGAAGCCGAATGAGCTGATATCACTCTTCAAATCATATGATACGGCTAACAAGCAAAAGGCTCAATACAACACGTCTGCTACAATTTGCTCACCCATTCCTACTGTTCCTGCTGCTCCATTACCTGTTGCGGTTTGCTCACCCACTTCTGCTGATTCATTGTCGAATTCAGAATCAAGTTGTCGTGCAGGTTTTCAGATTCATGACTTCACTCCTACTCCTACTGAGGTATGCGTAGATAACATTTGCTGTACTACTGCCTTTAGAGATAAAGTAAGCAGGTATGAAGAACAAGCCAACTCATTGACTATGCAACTACAAATATCCAAATCTGACTTATATCAAATTAAAAAGAAAATCAACGGATATAAGGATATAAGGATATGGTGGAGACACAAAAGTGTGATATCCGACAGTTGTATAAAGATTTGAGTAACGAGAGATGTAGGCATCTCCACTTTAAAGAGCTTTCTAAAAAACTAACTGCTGACTTGATAATCTAAATTCAACTTTTGAAAATAATGAATTCAATTTAAAAAAAAAAATTGATGTGTTAAGTGAAAAAGTTGAGAAGATGATAAATAGCAGTTACAGTTCAGTAAGAAAGAAGTTAGGAATAAGGGATTGGGATTGGGATTTGTATGCATACCTCCACCATACAATCACAATTACACCTCTATTCCTATAACTGAGGAGGAGATAGCCAATTTGCCTGACATGGAGTATGGAAAACCCAGTGATGTCAAGGCTGAGCCGGTAAAACCTACAAAAGTTAAAATCTCAAAACCTAAAAGGAATGAAACAAAGACAACTAAACCAGCATCTACACCTGTCTTTATTAAATCAGAGGATGTCTCTAAGCAAAAAGAGACATTGAGTTTTGAGAAAAATGAAGAATCGGCTAATAAACCAAATGAGCCAGTTGCTCCATCTGACTCCAAATGTGAATCACCTGAAGCAACTGATTCTGAGAAATTGGAATCAGTTGAATCTCGTGAATCTAGCTGTGAGTCTTCTGGAGCAGCTAACTCAGCAACAGAGGATTCAGCAGAGCCACTATAAAAGGAATGTAATTCAAGTGGTTCAGCTGAATTAAGCTATGAAACAGTGACTGAAGGGAAGCAATAAAGCTATTAATGTTATTAACGTTTATGCTCCTCAAAAAGTTGCTCAAAAGAAATCTTTGTGGGATGTCATTGGGGAGGGGGGGGGGGGGTTGTTGGGTAATTTCTCGGATTGGTGGGTAATCTTGGGTGACTTCAACGCGGTTCGGAATTTGGAAGAAAGGAGGAATTCTAAGTTTAAGAAAACATGTTCTTCCAATTTTAATAATTTTATTTTTGATAATGGGTTGAGAGAATTCGATACGAAAGGAAGGAAATTCACGTATCATAATGATAATTGCAATAAACAAACCAAGTTAGATAGGGTTTTGGTATGTCAGGAATTTTTTTGTGAATGGTCGGTGACATGTTTGAGAGCGCTGCCTAGGTTCCATTCTGTCGCAACCCCCGACCCCTGCCCCGAGAGGCGGGCGGCCGCGGCACGCAGAGCGGGTGGTATCGGTGTTTATTAATTTGACAGCGGAATACATCAGGACCGTAGTTAGGAAATTTTTTTTATCAGAGTTAAACACCAAACTTTTATAATAATAACTGGGATAAAACCCAAGTTTCTATTACAATATGTTTATAGGGATAAACCCTAGTTTATTGAAAACAAAACTCATTTTTATTTAGGTAACTTTTATAGCCACTTTTCCAAGCCTTCAGTGCTCTCCATCTGGCTTCTATTAGCTTCACATTAAGTTACCTAAAACGCGTTTTAAAAAGATTTTATCAGCAAGAAATACTTGCGAGTGCATCCCAGTTTAATCAAAACAGTTTTATCACTTTACAGTATTGAGGGCATCCGCAATTACATTTGTTTATATCTATCCAATTACCCCATTGGTACTGTCAATCCTGACTTGTGGTCATACTACTATTCCAATAGTAACGAGTTTCAAGTAATGGTAGAATTACAAATACTCAATTACTGTTAAGCATAATTGAAAACATTTGAGGTTTTGGTAAGAAGGCGACAAAAGGAAGATGTACTCACATTGTTTACTTAGGTAAAACTAAAGCTTCCTGGTGTATCTCCTGGTTTTTATCTATCAAAATTAAACAACGCACACGTGTTAGTAAACTAACTGTAGGATCGTTTTGCGACCTATATGAGTCGATCAGAGTCAACACAAAGCCGTTTGAAAGGCGGAAACAGTCAAACAGCCTAGAATCAGTGATAGAAAGGTGTAGAAATAGATTATGATACTTAAAACAAGCTTCTCATTGATATTTGACTTGATTACACGGTGAAAATTGGACAGCACTTCGTTACACCTTGACTAATTTCGTACCAAATGAGAAGCTAAGACTACTTATTTATAGGCAGGTAATTTCGCATGGAATTACACATGACATTTCAAGCGAAATTACCTTATGTAATTTCGTGCGGAATTACATTAAGTAATTTCGTGCGAAATTACCTTAAAACATTATAAAATTACATTTTGACCCCTATACAAGCTACCGACATGACCTAGACTTTAGACGTAGGCTATAGACATTATGCACCAACAAACTCCCCCTTGGATATTGCAGGAGTCTTTAGTCAGGTCTTCAGCGCTTTCTTCACAACGATTTGAACTTTTCTTCCCTCGGCTTAGGCTTTTTCATCAGCAGCTTCCTAAGCTTTTCGTTCTCATCAACTCTTTTCTTTTCTTTTCTTCAGCAGCCATTCTTTGAACAACTGTATGCCTTAGCATGTTGTCTCTATCTTCACGAGCCTTTCTTTCTCTTTCAGCCTTCAACGCTTCCTCTTTCTCAATTACTCTCCATTTAGACGACCATTTATTTTCAGCATTAATTCCTTTTTGGAAGCAGATAGAAACAACCTTCTGAAATTGCATCGCTTGGTCTTTATCTTCAATTTTGAATCCAATCGTGTTAACAAACAAGCATTCAATGTCTTTCGCCTAGCAATTTACCAACCATAAAGGATCATACACATGAATGTATCTGACTTCATTCTCAACCCTGTAGATGATCACAGCTTCAGTAGTCAAGCAGCTGTACACCCAATACATAAATCCTGTATGAAAATCCTGCTCCATTTTCGGCACAGGAATGTTCTTTAACACTTTTGGCTTCTTTATCTGCAGGATTGTTTCTTCATTTCAAGTCTCCGAATTCACTCTTCTCACCTTCTTAGGGTAATGAGGTTTCCAGTATTTGAATCCTCTGAAAGCTTCAAATTTCATCAGACCCCAGATGGGTATATCATGCTTTTTTTACAGGATAATCCAGAGTTCTAACTTTTGACAACTCTTCAACATCCCACCAAGGTAGGGACATGATATCCTGAATATATTCAAAGTATTGCACTCCAAATTCTCTCCTGATAGCATACACATTAACTTGTGGTAGAAAGCCCCAGCTGATAATATCCCCAAGTGAAACATCCCTGTCTCTCTTATAATATTTCAATGGCCGCTTGAATTTTCTTTCATTACTCTTTCTAAACCACTTCTTGCGTTCTTCGCGCTATGCATCTTTTGTCGTACCATCAAAATTCTTATCTTTCAAACATTCTTGTACTTTTCGTCTCAATTCATCAATATTTTCTTGACTGAAAAACTCTACCAGAGTTGGAAAGTTTGATGTATCAACAGTCGCATTATCTTCGTCGCTACAATCTTCAACACGATCATAATTATCAGCTTCCTCAACATACTTGTACTGATACTCTGGCTGTTGATTCATATCAAATGCATTCAACTCTTCTTCAAAGTCAAACTTGAAGTTAGGATCATCAATACGTGTCATTTTAATAATATCAGCCATGGTGTAAGTATGTCTAATTTCTCCTTCCTCAACTTCAGGTTCAAGACGCAATATCAACTTTTCTCTTTTATCAACATTTTGATCATCAACGTTTTCCCCCTCTCCTGTAGCATCCTCAGGCTCTTCATTCACATCCTCACGAAGATAATCATTGACATTTTCTTCATTTGAGGCTTCTGTAACTTTAATTCCTGTACCACCCTGATCATCATCATCATTATTATCATCACTGTGACTACTAGCAGAAAACACATCATCTGCATCATCTTTTTCACTTTCATCATCTTCCTCATCTTCATCATCTTCCTCAACATCTTCCACATCTTCAATAATATCATCAATTAACACATCCTCTTCAAATATAGCAGAAACTGCAGAGATAGGACGAGGATTCTGGATAGATGATTCAGAAACAGTAGATAGAACAATTGCCCTCTCAGAAACACCTTCTATACCTTTACCCTTATCTTTCATGTCAGCTTCTAAATCAGCTTGACGTTTTGCTCTAACCTCCTCAATCTTTATTTCATCGAATTTCTGTTCAACAGGCTTGCCAAGCAAATTTTCTATCACTTTCTTTAACATGTAATCTTCATGTTCTCTCATTGCTTTAGCAGCTTCCAATTCTTTATTCTTTAATTCGAAGTACTTGTTTTGCTCATCTCTGCGTGCTTTCTCTTCTTCCAATTCTGCAACTTTAACTTTCAGAATATCAATCTCAGCTTGATCAGATTCAACTTTCTTTAACAATGAAGAATTTTCAGCTTCGACTGTTTTTACACGCTTTTCTAGTTTCTTCTCACGATCCAACAACTTCTTGTTCTCAATCAACACTTCTTCCATTTTCTTTTCCAACCTTTTCACTTGTTCATCATTAGCAAAACCAAAATCTCCAATTTCTTCAAGAGTAATACCCTCCGGAACATTTGGAAAAGTTTTGTATCCAGAAGAACCAGGTGTAGTATGGACAGGTGGTTGAGTGGATGGTGGAGTTTGAAAGATTTGCTGAGATGTAACAACAGGTTGTTGTTTATGTGGAGGTGTAGCAATATGAATATGTGGTGGTGATAATTGATGTGGTGGAGATGGTTGATGTGGTGGAGATTGAATTGGTGATGTTTGATGTTGTGGTTCAGGTGGTGGTGTAGGTGGTTTACTAGGTTCTTTGATTGGTTTCTTCTTCAACAAAACTTTCAACCTTGGTGCTGCCTTCGGAGTTACAACTCTCTTTCTTGCAGATTGCTTCTTACTACCACCAGATGATGGAGGTGTTTGAGATTCTACAACATGATCTGGAGAAGGAATGTACAAATCATCCTCTTTTTCCTTTCTCCTATTTCTTTTTAATTGTTTCTCTTTTTCAATCTCAGCTTTAATTCTCTTCGCACGTTCTGTTTCATCAATTTCTTCATCAGACGAGCTTGAAGAGCTTTTATCTGCATCATCACCTTCTACATCACCATCTGTCTTTTCTGTTGTCAAATCTTTAGTAAGATCTTTTAATAACTTTGCAGAATCAGGAGACAAACGAACATCTCCTTCAACATTAACTTCTGCTTCAGCTTCAGCTTCATCTTCTTCTGGTTCATCAACAAGCATAGTTTCAACCGTTTTCTTTTGACGTTTTTTCTTTGGCTGAGATGATGAACCCTTCTCTACTTGAACTTTCGGAGTTGCTTTCCTGCTCCTCTTTTTCTTCTCTTCTTTCAAAAACCACTCGTTTCTTGATTCTTTAAAATCTTCAAGAATTTTCAACTCATCAGCATAACTTTTCTCTTTCATTTCTTTCTCATTTCTCCAGTTTTGATGATTGATTGGATCTGGATCTTGATAATTCTTATCTTTGATAAAACCAAAGAATTCAACTTTTGATGATGGCTCTAGATGGTTTGGGTGATATCTGGCCAATTACTTCAAAGACTCATTATCCATGTGAAACTGCGCCAACAAATCATTCTTTTCATCTCTTTCCAACTCAGGATACGCATGGTCTAACATCATCTGCACAAATCTGGGATAAACCCAAGTCTTGCTCTTTGAAGTGATATTTTCTACCATGTAATGAAATACAATCTTTGAAAAGTTATACTTCTTATTCAACACAAGAGCTGTCACCATGTTCATTTGATAGTCTCTCATCACATCGTAACCTCCCTTTCTGTGACTGAGAGCATGTAGCACCGAATGGATAAGAAACTTGTAAAGCTTTGGAAAACATGCTTTCAAATAGTTAGCCTTGTTTAATGGACCATTGTAACCCAACCGCAACATGCATCCTTTTACCATTCTTTCTGGGAATTTTGTAGGAGAGTTTTCATCATCAGGAAACTTTATCACCTCTCGTACAAGCTGCTCTGTGATAATTATTGGTTTATCTTGGCCGTTTACACTCACAATAGAATTTATTGTCTTGTTTTCCTCATCATATGTTGCATTCTCCCAAAAACGTTCAATGTGGGATTTGAATACCAAATGTTGATTTGTCAAGGCTTTCTGAATCGGCAACCTCTCCATGAACTCTAGAATCCCTGTGAATCCAGCCATTTTTGGTATCTCCTTATCGTAAACACAACATATGTTGTGTAGTGGATCAAATAACACATTCGAAGCCTGAAAGATAACAACATACAATCAAGTCAGACACTTTGAAAAATTTTTAAACCAACAACAAGATTCAAACGAAATCATCTCATACGAAATAAGCAGTTCAAACAAAATCATATATACAAACGAAATCACAGTTTGAAGCAGAATGACTTGTTCAAACGAAATTACATATACAAATGGATTACCATTTTCAAACGAAATCACAGTTCAAACTGAACAACATTTTGATGCGAAATTATCTCTTGAAACGAAATCATCGTTTGAAACGGAATGCTTATTTCGTATGAAATAGGTTATAATTTCGTTTGAAATTCCATCCTGATTTCGTTTGAAACAGACAATATCAACACAATGATTTTTCATGATCTTGATGATGAAATTAAACTTCTGGGTTTGTTCTAAGTTGAATTCCGAGCACAAGGGTATGTTTTATCCTCATTTTTACCCACAAAATCAACCTAGATCTAAGTCTGAAGAAACCTGTTCATCGTTAATCATATGGAAACAACAGATCTGGTTCAATTCAAAACCCTAAGACAGATCTACAACCTATTCCGAACAAACATATATGATTATCGTTCATTATATTTAACAAACAAACCCTAGATCTAAGATATTTGTCCTGTTCATCTCCGACCAAACTAAATCAGTTCAGATCTGGGTCAAATCAACAAGTTTTCTTACCTTTCCCATGATTATAGTTGAGTAAACCAACTAAAATCAGATTACGAGCAACAAATCGGGCAGAGTAACGGCTTAAAATCAAAGTGATGGAATTTCGTTTTAAATCGCCGGACAGGATCTTTGAAACGAAATAACAGAAGTGATCTGTTCAAGCGAAATCATATCCCTATTTATAGGCGTGGTAATTTCGTATGAAATAGGCTTTGTGGCCTTTTCAAACGAAATTACCTCTCAAATGAAATCCTTATTCAAACGGAAACACATTTTCAAACGGAATTACATTTCAAGCGAAATTGCTATTTCGCATGAAATAATTATTTCGTTTGAAATTGCATTTTTTTTAATTTTAAACTTTTTGAGATTTTACCGTCACACCCAGTTAACCAAGTCCAATTTAATGACCTTGATCAACTGTTTAGCCTGCCAAGTCCAAGTTAATGACCTTGGCTGACCAGATTATGAAGATGCTGATTTTCTGAAACAAATTTTAAGTTCAAGTTAATGAACTTTTGAACCTTCAAGCAATTACCAATCACTTTTTCAATCTTCTGCTTACCCAAACCTCATGATCCAGACTTGTTCAGCACATTAGACTTTGATCATCTGATCCCCAACGTCTGTTGTCGAAAATAAGATGAAATACAAATGTTTTTGGATTTTTGAATATGATAAGCAATAAATTGTACACACAATATTTTTGTGAGTATGTTAGGGGATTATATCAGCTGCCGACGAGATACGAGCACCGTTAAGCTTTGATTACATTTTAAGTATTAAACAGTTTGCATTGATTGCCAATATACTGATCCTCTTAAATTTTCACACAAAGTTTAATCTGTTCAGGATACGAGTTAATGTTTTAAGGCTTAACTTTTACGCGTGTACCACCTCAGAATATACTCCCGTATCCAGATCCCAATATTCAGCCTTACAGGTGAGTATACCTAGATGATATCTGTAAGGGGTTAAATGCGAGGGACGTGAGAGCTCAGGCTATTGCTTTCGCAAAATCAGAGAGATGACGGCTTCGACTTTTGGTGGGTTCCCTTTAGAGAATCTTTTCTTCAACAGCACATGATTAGAATTTTGCAATGTTTCATCATTTTTTATGCTGAGGGGGGGCTTTTATTTCAAGCAGAGTAAAGTATTCTCCGGGGACTAGGCCATTGCTTCCGCAAAATCAGAAGTCCTGGGATAATACCCCAGATATCACTAAGCATAAAGACCTAGTATCTCAGAAAGAGGGACCTTTCAAACAAGATTTCGGGGGTTACCCATATATCCGAGAGATGTTCCCCACTTAAAAGCAAGTAATGATTTAGGTTTATATCCCGAACAAACCTACTAAATGTGTAAAAACGTATCGGCATATCATCTGCAAGACTGCTTAACACATTTAAACTTTACATATCTTTAGCGTACTGCATCTGTCTAGCTGATGTACTATCATTTCCCTTTTTTACACAAACTCATTTTCAGTTTTTCTAATGTTTTTGGATTTTTGAAATTTTATCATGTTTTTGGATTTTCTGCAAACTTTCTCCCCCTAAAAACAAAGACATATTTTCGTGTTTTTGTTTTTATCAAAAGCAGAAAATAAACTGTACAAAAACTTTGACAACACAACGTGGATCACATCAGATCGCCGTCCTCCTCGTCTTCACATTCAATAACCCTCCCAGAAAACAAAATTTTCATCCCATTTAATTTCAAAAGATAATTAAATCTCTTTTTATCAAACGGTTTGGTGTAAAAATCAGCTTTCTGTTCATCGGTGTGTATATGTTCGATTCGAATCAATTTCTTCTTGTGACAATCACGGATGAAATGATGTCGAATTTCTATATGTTTTGTTTTATAATGGTGAACCGGGTTTTTCGTTATGTTAATCGCTGCTTCATTGTCCACAAATATTGGCGTGTCCAAGAACTGCAAACCAAAGTCTCGCATCTGCTGTTGGATCCAAAGGATCTGAGAGCAACAGCTCGAGGCCGAAACGTATTCAGCCTCGCAGGTAGAGAGCGCGACTGAGGTTTGTTTCTTACACTGCCAAGTGACTAGTCGAGTTCCGAAGAACTGACAGCCTGCAGTGGTGGACTTAGCATTTTGCTTGCAACTACCAAAATCCGAATCAGCAAAACCTGTGAGAGAAAAATCGCCAGACTTAGGATACCACAAGCCGGTGCTTGGGCAGCCTTTCAAATACCGTAAAATGCGTTTCACGATCGTCAAGTGTGACTGGCGTGGGCTGGACTGATATCGGGCGCATAAGCAGGTCGGATACATGATGTCCGGGTGAGAAGCAGTAAGATACATCAAAGATCCAATTATCGACCGGTAATAAGTCTCTTCCACTTTTTCTCCACTCTCATCTGGGCAAATCCCATGATTCTGAGCCAGGGGGTTGATGTTGGAGTAGATTCAGACATGTTGAACTTTTCCAATACATCATTTACGTATTTTGTTTGATGAATGAAGATTCCTTCGGGCATTTGCTCCACCTGTAGCCCTAGGAAGAACTTCATCTCCCCCATCGAACTCATCTCAAACTTCTTCTTCATAACATTCTCAAAATCTTTACACAAATCGTCATTTGTCGAACCAAAGATGATGTCATCAACGTAGATCTGCACGATTAATAGATGTCCTGCAACCTCTTTTGTAAACAGGGTACTATCAATCGTCCCTCTGGTGAACCCGTTGGCCAGCAGGTGTTGGGAAAGCGTCTCATACCAGGCTCTCGGGGCCTGGTGAAGTCCGTAAAGCGCTTTATCCAGAAGATAGACTTTGTTTTTGTGTAGTGGATCAGTAAACCCCGACGATTGTCCAACATACACTTCTTCTTTGATTTTGCCATACAGGAATGCAGATTTCACATCTAATTGGTAGACTTTGAATCCTTTCCAAGACGCGAACGCCAGGAAGATCCTAGTCGCCTCGAGTCTAGCAACAGCCGCATACACCTTTGTAAAGTCAATGCCTTCTTGCTGACTGAATCCCTGTACTACCAATCGTGCTTTGTTTCGAACAATGACTCCTCTATCATCCCTCTTACATTTGAAAACCCACTTTGTTTTGATCAACTTTTGATTTTCAGGAAGGTCTACCAATCTCCAGACTCCCAGCTTCTCAAACTGCTGCAGCTCCTCCTGCATAGCGTTCACCCAGCTTTCTTCAGTTAAAGCTTCTTTATACGTTTTTGGTTCAACCTGCGAGATGAAACACTTAAGTGAAAATTCTTCCTGCAAAGGAGCAACAAATGTATAAAAACATGTAAAGAGCTCTGTTGATCTGATCCCGTGTTTTTACTCCGCTCTAAAGATCACCAATAATTTGCTCTGAAGGATGATACAACAAAGTTCTTGGCATAGCAGTGTCAGGCACGCTCCCTTCCGATTGCAAGTTCGTAATGTCTTGATCACTGGTGTGATTCTCAGCTTCTGTCGTTGCAACATTTGGTTCCTCGTCAAAAGTCGGACCGTCTTCCAATTCTGAGTCGTCAGAATTATCAAACGTTGGAGCTGGTTCCTCTGGTGGTTCGTGAGCAGTTCCACTTGGACCGGCCACGTGATCGTTTGTACCACTTGTAGGATTGCTTGAACCCACGTCGGGCTGAGAAACTACCAACGGTCTTGGCACCTGATCTTGTGACATGGATTGTTGATGTTGGTATAGTAAAACGAGTTCCTCTACACTTGGCTCAGTCGGCAGTTGGAAAGATTCCCAGAGTTTGTCGCAATCAAACAGAAATCTTTGTCCGGGAAGTTGTGGTGGAGCAGTATGCTTCTGACAATCAACATGCTGAACTTGAATTATCTTCCCCAGGCACGGAACGAACACCCTCTTCAGCGGACTCGCATAACCTACAAAGAAACCCTCATTACCTTTAGCACCAAACTTACCATCTGGATCAATGAAAGTACAAGGTGATCCAAACGGTTCTCAAAACTTCAAATTTGGTTTATAACGATGAAGAAGTTCAAAATAGGTTTTCTTGTATTTCTTCACTGTGAGAACGCGATTCAATGTATAGCACGCTGCTGCAACTGCTTCACTCCAGAAAAATATCGGCAGCTTGGAATCGGTGAGCATTGTTCGAGCTGTTTTTATTAAGGTGTGATTCTTTCATTAAGCTACACCATTTTGCTGTGGAGTGTATGGTGCACTGAATTCATGAAGAATTCCTTTCTCATTGCAAAACTCGAGCATGCGATTGTTTTTTAACTCCGTTCCATTATCGCTTCGTATTCTTCTGATCGGCACTTTGTACAGCGTTTCTATTTTCTTGAATAGAACCATCAACGACTCAAAAGTTTGATCTTTACTTTCCATACACACTTTTTACATTGACTGGTCCGAAAAGGTCCATGTGTAGCCTTTTAAGCAGAACTCTGATTGAATTCAATAGCTTCTGCGGGTGTGTCTTCTTCATTTGTTATCCCTTCTTGCACTCTACACAATCATCATTTAAATGAAAGTTTTTCAGATTTACACCTTCTACGAGATCATTGTGCACAAGAAAATTCATTTTTCTGACATGAATGTGGCCCATCTTTCGATGCCACATTCTTGACTCTTTTTCAGTCGCTTTCGTTTTTGTCACAAAACATTGTTTCTGATGATCTGTTGTTGTGGCGACACTCATATCGAGAACATACAAATCATTTTCTCGTGGAGCTCTCATCAACACCATGTCCTCAGGAATTTTAAAACCAGGTTTTATGATTAAACATTCATTTTTAGTAAAGTGTACTGTAAATGACTTGTCACAGATCTGTGAGATGCTCAATAGATTGTTTTCAAGTTCGACTATGTAGTTCACTTTTTCAAACGACACAACTCCATTTGTTAGAGTTCCTTCACCAACTATCCTGCCACCCTGATTTCCTGCAAATCCAACATAACCTCCGTTGATAGATTTAACATCGTAGAGTAAAGCCAGCATTCCAGTCATATGCCTTGAAGCTCCGCTGTCCATTATCCATTTTGAAATTATCGACCTCGGCAGCCCCTGCATACATCATAGAAATTCATTCAAACAATGAAGCCCATGATTTCTTTACTTTTGGAACACTACCAAACACAAGATCACATGACACATCAACTTTCGGAATGTTGAAAATGACGTTTGGAACATCAAGTTTTGGCTTTGATTTTAACCCTTCTTCTTTAATTGGTGGAAATTCTTTAAGCAACTTGTCTAACTCAAATTCAAATTTCTCAACATCATTTGCACACACTTTTTGTTCAGATTTTAGCTCATTTTCCATCTTCTTTTCTCCAACTGATTGTTTTGGTTTAACCACCCATGATTGGTTTTCAAAAATTTTCATCTTCGAATAAACCTTTGAAGTCTTTCGGGTTTTCGAAGATTCACCAATCTCAAATGTTCATTTCGGCTTATCCTCGGACTTCAAAGATTCACCCCTTTTCAAAATTTGAATGGGAGAAATCATTGGTGTTTTGCCCTTATCATCAGTTGAAATTTTAGGTTTGGGCTTTTGCAAAACTGGTTTCTCAAGCTTTTTCACACACTGCTTGGCCATGTGACCAATTTCATTGCAGCGGTAACATATTCTTTTGTCATATTCGACAAAAGTTGATCTGTTGGTGTCCTGTTTCAACTTTTTAGTTGCATTGAAATCGTCAATGGCTTTTTGACTAAAGATATAATCCTTTTCAGCATAAACACTAGGACCAGCAACAAAAACATCACTCATCTTTTCTTTTGGCTTGACATTTTTCTTAGCCATTTTCTTTTCAAAACCAATACCTTTGTTTTTGAAATTATTTCCATTTCTCTTGTTATTACCACCATTGCCCACCCACTCTTTCTTTCCCGAATTGTTTGGTTGTGGTTTCACAAAAGACTTTTTCGGTTTTGAAAGAAACTGGTTGTTGTTAACCTCAGAAATATCAATTTCAACCAGTTTAAACACTTTCTCAACATTTTCCAATCTGGCATTTTGAATTGGATACTCAAAATCAGAATAGAGTTTGTCAGTTTCAGTCATTGTGCAAACCACAATGATCGAATCATCATTCACAACCTTTTCTGATTTTGGTATAAACTTGTCTAAGAAGTTGCCATCTTCTTCAGAATCAGAAATGGAGTTTTCAAAATGAGTTTTCACAGTATCAAACTCCGAGTTATCACTTTCTTCATCTAACACTTGATCAATAACGGTTTTGATCACCTGTGACTCATTATCAGTGTCGGATGGAGAAAATGTAACATCACTGCTCTCAGGCAACTCATTCTCAATGGTTCTTAACTTGAGATTCAATGCAGATTCCACCCCATCTGGATACTTTTGAGTGTAATGATTCCACATTGGGGGTGGAACACTTTTAAAGACAGGTTTCGCATCATGTTGTTGCGGAAGAATTTGATCAATCACATATGATGAAGCATCATAACTCATCAGTTTCTTATCAATTCTCTTAGTTTCAATTCTCATTAACTCAAGTTCTCTTTTCAAAGAAGCAATTGTGTCCAGATGGATGTTAATTTCCATCTGTTTATCCATGACAGTAGATTTTAGCAATTTCGTGGCTTTATCATTTTCAAAACTTTCCATTTTAATCATTTTGATTGATCGTGCCAAAGTGTCATATGATTCTTTTAACTCACTGAGATCAAATTTGACTTCATCAGTAAATTTCTTCAATTCTTGAAGTTGTTTGTCTTTTTCAAGACAATCCATGCAGGGTTTTGAACAATTTTTGCATAGAACTTCATGAATTGAATCAACCTTTTCAGAAACCTTTTCTCCATTGTCAATTTTAATATCTGTTTTACCAAAACCATCACACTCTGACTCTGACTTTTCTGCTGATTTGATCTCCTCATTTTTCGATTTCTCGTCAGACTCCTTTTTGACAGTTTCGACAGACACACTTTCAACCGACTCGGTTTCGACAAACTTTGATTCAACAGATTCTGTTTCTACCTCTTTTAGCTTGCCCATCAATGCTTTGTCAGTAATCTCTTTAAGAGTCTCTTCATTCATTTCTTTGGAGACATCTATTATCTCTTCAACTGGAACTTTCTCCTCATCGTATCGTGGGCAAAATCCAGTGGTTGGCTCATTGAAAAAACCTGCAAAAGAGTTAAACATATTAGGAGGCATTATTGATTTGAAAGAACTAGCAATAATCTCCTGTTCAGACTGGTAGTAATAGACTTCTGTAGCAACTTCTTCAAGATCAGCCAAACTCTCTTCAGATGTCACTTCACTGACTTCTTCTGTCTCCACAACGAATTCCGGTTCTTCCACAATCTCTGCCATCATTGCCCTACCCTCACTACCAGGGATGTACTTATCCCAACTAAAACCTTCAGCAACCTTTTCATCATCTTGATTGAGTAAGAGAGCCTTCTCCGGCTTGTTTTCGATCTGAGGTCTTTGGGTGAATGGTTGTTGATTTGTCTTATGATAGATCGCTTGTCTGTAATAATCATTTGAGAACGGGTTTTGATGGTTGTTGACTTCTTGGTTTGGACATTCACGTTTGAAGTGTCCGTTCTCTTTGCATTTGAAACATGTGACTTTCGATTTATCAAACCCGAGCTTGCTATCTGGTCCTAAAAGACTATTCCGACCAGTAATTTCCATAAAACGTTGAGCTCTTCTTACCAAGCTTGCCATTCCCCATTTGATGTCGATCAACTCCAGCTCCTCTGGATCGATCTGATCATAGTCTTCCTTTGTCATATCGGGGTTCCCAATTCTACCTGCAACCAAGCTTTCATACGATTCAAGCACCGAAGCAAGAAGTGCTATGTGCTGCTTCGCTGATGATTCAATAAAGTCTTGAGCATTCTTTATGTTCACCGCTATGTTGCACAGAATTCCTGGACCTTGACTCTGACTGTTTGATCCTGACGAACTTTGAGTATAGGATTGATCAGGTGAGTTTTGAACCTTTGGATTTGGCTCAAAACTTGCAAATGGTGAACTGTTGTTGCTTGATGTGCCAGATGCAATTCCGGATGTTGAATCTGCACTAAAAGTTGTATGCACTTTTGGACTTAGATTTGATGTTGCTGGAGTACTTCCTTTGTAATATAATGAGACATCTTGTTGAACACTTGAAGACTTCATCTTTTTAATCTTTGTCAACTCAAGCTCGTGTAACTCAATCTTTTCAATGAATGTGCTAAGGTTGAATCCCACATACTCCAAATTATTCTTCAACACCAACAGATAAGTTCCCCATTCATCATATGGCAATGCATCCGCCAATTTATCGACCCATTCCTCATCCGTCTTGGTTATGCCCAACCTCTTCATCTCAACAACCATATGGCAATATCGTTCAATCAACTGCTTTATTGTTTCACCCTTTATACCCGTAAAAATATCAAACTCTTTCTTCATCAAGGCAGTTTTGCTTTTGATCATAGACACACTCCCAAGAAACTTTACTTTCAACGAATTCCAAACGGACTGAGAATCTCCATGATGTTGTAGCAGTACTAAGATATCCTCTTTGATGGCTTGTTGTAGAATGCTCATCATTTTCTTTTCTGCCTTGAAATCATCTTGTTCAATTGGAGTCAAACTGCCAATCGTTTTCTCAATTCCCGAACCATTCTTTGGAGGAACATATTTAGACTCGATTTTCATCCAGCATTCAAAATGGTTGGCTTGCACCCAAGTCTTAAACCTTTCCGACCACCCAGCATACTCATCAATATTCATCAACTTCGGCGGTTTCTGCATAGTACCGAGTTCATTCTCCATGTTCACATTTTGCACGATACTGGCTGGTGTTTGTGCTGCCGTCATTCCCCCACCGGCAAAGAAGTTGTAAAACTCTTGATTATCCATTTTACTAAAACAATTTCGGAAAAAATTTTCAAGTTTTGAAAACCATTACTTTCAAGCGAAATTACTTTCTACACGAAATTGGAATTTCGAACGAAATCACAAACAATATGGACTTTCACACGAAATTAGATTTTCACACGAAATCAGACCTCTCACACGAAATCAGGTTTCAAGTGAAAATAGCTATTTCACACGAAATTACACTTTCAAACGAAATCAAATGTCATTTCAAGCGAAATACATAATTTCGTGCGAAATTAGCCAAACGAAATTACTTTTCAAACGAAATCAGTAATTTCGTGTGAAATTACCACAACTTTTCAAACAAAAATAGATGTTCGTTCAATCGAAATTAACTTTTTGGCCCATTTTTGTCACTTTTAAACTGAATTTTGATCTGATTCTTTCAAGGGTTTGTTAAAACTGTATTTTACACATAATATCAAAAAACCAGTCCCTTTTGTCCATGAATTTGTCCAGAAGTCCAAAAAATGAGAATTCTAAGCACTAATTCAAGCGTATTGACTCATCCTGAGCTCTGATACCACTTGTAGGATCGTTTTGCGACCTATATGAGTCGATCAGAGTCAACACAAAGCCGTTTGAAAGGCGGAAACAGTCAAACAGCCTAGAATCAGTGATAGAAAGGTGTAGAAATAGAGTATGATACTTAAAACAAGCTTCTCATTGATATTTGACTTGATTACACGGTGAAAATTGGACAGCACTTCGTTACACCTTGACTAATTTCGTACCAAATGAGAAGCTAAGACTACCTATTTATAGGCAGGTAATTTCGCATGGAATTACACATGACATTTCAAGCAAAATTACCTTATGTAATTTCGTGCGAAATTACCTTAAAACATTATAAAATTACATTTTGACCCCTATACAAGCTACCGACATGACCTAGACTTTAGACGTAGGCTATAGACATTATGCACCAACACTAACCCAAATCATATTAACCGTACAACTCGAGACAGAACTCCAATGACTGAGTCAGGCAGAACCTTGACATGCATTATGGAGTCCTAGATCAATCGAGTGTAACATGAGATAGAACTCCAACGACTGAGTCAGATAGAGCCTTGACATACGTTACGGAGCCCTAGGTCGATCGTGTAGGGTAACAATTAGGGTTATAATACTTTCAACGAGGCAGAGCTTCGCTTTTTAGGGTATTATACCCGAGTATTATAATTTCCTAGATAATTGAGAGAGAATTCAAATTTTGAAAGAGGAACAAATGAGGCATCGGCCTCTATTTATATGCCTGACGAAAGTCGGCTCGCGGCCCGCGAAGCCTTTTTCTAACTCTCTCGCGGCCCGCGAGGGAGTAGACTAGGTCCTAGGGTTGATTGGTCATCGAGTATAGCTTTGTCGGGTGTCCAACACTTAGCGAGATGCCTTGACCAGCAATCCAAGCCAGTCGCAGCCCGCGACAGACGTGGCTAAGGGGGTCGCGCCCCGCGAGCGACTCATAGATTTTTCTTTCCTTGATTTTTATAAATATTAAGGTATTTAGGGTCATTTAACGCGTATACGAGGTATGATAGGAACGTAAAGTTTGTACTTTTCTATGACTTGTATTTTTTTTTCTTATCTTTGTCATCATCATTATTATATATGTCATGAACACTTACCCTACCAAAGTACCTCAACATGTTATGTAATTAGTTACAGCTTAACTTGCATTTTCACCAATTTTAAATTAGTGGGCAGCTAAGTAGCTTCTACAATCAATTGTGCAAGTTTCTGCATAGACTTTTCCACACACTTGCATATATCATTGTGATATAGTGTGTGATCAATTTGACTTTGTGATGTATCACCTGCTTTGATAACTGCGAATGAACCCTATTGATAGTTGTTGTATGTTTTTTTTAACTTTTTTAAGTGCGTTTTCTAAATATCATTACATCTCGAGTGTTGGAGATATTTTTTTAGTCCACACCTAATTGCATTCATAGTTTTCAAGTAATGATTTTGGTTATATGTTTTAGTGACTTTTGTTGACCAAACTAACATTCTATGTTATATTAATTTTCAGGAGCTGGCTCAAAAGCACACTAGGAGTCTCCTACTGGTTGTGGTTTGTACAATTATGGGATGAGTTTTGTAAAAAGAAGCACCCAAATGAGTCATCGTCTTAGAGGGATAATGTAATCAGCATAAGTTTGTTTGTTAATAAACTATGTAACCAAGTTGGATTAAAGTTGTATAACTGCTTGGCTATTTTATTGTCAATTAGAAGCACATGCAAGAGATATATGTGCCACAACAAGCCTTGTGGGATTTCAGGTTTAATTGAGACCCAAGGAAACATTTGAAGAACATAGTCTCTGGTCTCCCTCGACTCCAATTAATGGGGCACGAGAAAGCACATGGCTTTGCCCAACAATGCCCTTGGAGTGGTGTTACACTTGCAATGGTTTAAACAGTTCCAAAGCCGTCACCACAGGTACGCTGATTCGTGGCATGCTTACAATTGTTTTATTAGTTTCAAATTTAGCTCTACGTGTTGGTTCTGCGACAACATTCCTATCCCCTCCATCTTCTCCGAGGGCAGGTAATACTTGTACTTTAATCATATAAATTGCATTTTTTTCCAAATTGGATTCATATTCGGGCATGCTTTTATTGTGATGGAGCAGTTCAAAAAGAAGCTCCGATCTCATTGATGCCAGGCTGCTAGCTATTGATTGAATTGTTCACAACTTGAATCTGGTGGCTGGTCATTGATTTTGCAATCAAATCTTGGAGCATTCCACAAAGGCAAAATAACCAGATATAAATTTGCAGCACTTTCAAGTATAAAAGCAATGAGTATATGGATTTGAAGACAACAACCTAGAAATAGTTCTTACTTTATGTGTAGAGGCATTCCCTTTGCAACTTTTGTAGATAGGTTTTGATTAGAAGTTTGTCTTTAATTAGTATTTAGGTTGAAAACTTATGTATGGATTTTGGTTTATTATTGTTAATATCATTTGGTTTTTAGGTTTTCTCGTGGTTACAGCTGTTTTAATTTTACAAAAATTTGAAAATAAAATGTCTAATTATATGAAAATGGCCACATAAAGCCACAATAAATATGTGTGACAAAAAGTTAGATAATAGTCACACTTAAATTATAAAGTTTCGTGTGGCTATACATAACAGTTAGCCACATTTTTGTCAGTTTTTTTTTGTGGCGGAACCATAACAAATGTCACGGAAAAACAAACTATGTGTGACCAAATGTTAGATAATAGGCACACTTAAAATTACAAAATTTCATGTGTCTATACATAACCATTAGCCACACTTTCGTGATATCGTGTTTTTTGTTTGTGTGACAAAATAATAGCAAAAGTGATGGAAAAAACAAATATGTGTGACCAAAGGTTAGACAATAGACACACTTAACATTACAACATGTGGCTATACATAACCATTTGCTACACTTTCGTGATATCGTTTTTTTGTTTGTGTGACGAAATTATAGCAAAAGTCACGGGATAAATAAATATATGTGACCACAGGTTAGACAATAGTCACACTTAACATTACAAAAATGTTGTGTCTAGTAAACGTTTTTAGCCACACTTACAATAAATTAATGTAACTATATAATAGAATCAGCCACAATTTATCACATTGTTTTTGTTTACGTGACGAAATTATAGTAAATGTCATGGAAAAAACAAATATATGTGACCAAAGGTTAGACAACAGCCACACCATAGCCACTTTGTTTCTTATTTGTGTGACCACATGATAGAAATCGCCATAAGAAAAAAATATGTGTAACCAAATGTTAGACAATAGCCACACTTAAAATTACAAGATTTCGTGAGGCTACAAATAACCATTAGCCACACCATAGTCACTTTGTTTTTTGTTTGTGTGTCTGTATAACAGAAACAACCACACTTACAGTAAGTTCATGTGACTATATAATAGAAACAGTCACACTTATAATAATTCATGTGACCGTTTATACCCTTTAGCCACACTTAATGGGCAAAATGCTTTATAACAACCCTTTTTGCCACACTTTTTTTTAATTGATGTGACTAAAACAAATTTTTTTGGTAATTTATGTGACTATATAGTAGTAACGATCACGCTTAAAGTAACTACATGTGGCCGTTGCTATCCTTTTGCCACACTTAATGGAGGACATGTAAGATTTTAACCAAAAAATGTTTGTACCCTTTGGCCACACTTTTATGTTCTGCGGCCACTAAAAATTGTGTGTGGCCGTATGATACCTACGATGACTCGAGCTTTGGTCACACTTGACCAGAAAAAAATATGTGAGGCGAAAGACATATGGTCACACTTTTTTTGTGTGGCTGTATCCCTATTTTGGCATAGTGTTCCCTATTGTCTTTTACTATCGCTCTTTGTTGTTGTAATTTCTTCATCCTTTTTCTTCTCTCATGTGCTCCCTTATTAAACCATCCTCTCTTTTTGGAAGGGAAGGGTTTCTCAGACTGTGCCTTAAAAATAAATATTCCTTCCTCAGTATCAGCTGAGTATCCAGGGGGATTTGGCTGAGATGAGGTTCCTTCATCTTTTGGGGAACTAGCTAAGTGACGATAAGCGTCGGAGGTACCTTGCTCACTCATACTGTAAACTAACAAATAGTCAAATAACACAAAACAATAATATATATATTTACACATAATCGCATAAATTATTTCCTAACACAGAATTTAAGTGTCAGCAGAACACTTCATTGGCTTAAACCAGTGGCTGTAGCTCTGATACCACCTTTTGTCGAAACCCCCGACCCCTGCCCCGGGAGGCGGGCGGCCGCGGCACGCAGAACGGGTGGTATCGGTGTTTATTAATTTGGCAGCGGAATACATCAGGAACGTAGTTAGGAAATATTTTAATCAGAGTAAAACACCAAACTTTTATAATAATAATTGGGATAAAACCCAAGTTTCTATTACAATATATTTATAGGGATAAACCCTAGTTTATTGAAAACAAAACTCATTTTTATTTAGGTAACTTTTATAGCCACTTTTCCAAGCCTTTAGTGCTCTCCAGCTGGCTTCTATTAGCTTCACATTAAGTTACCCGAAACACGTTTTAAAAAGATTTTATCAGCAAGAAATACTGGCGAGTGCATCCCAGTTTAATCAAAACAGTTTTCTCACTTTTCAGTATTGAGGGCATCCGCAATTACATTTGTTTATATCATCCAATTACCCCATTGGTACTGGCAATCCTTACTTGTGGTCATGCTACTATTCCAATAGTAACGAGTTTCAAGTAATGTATACAAAACCCCAACATACCGGCAGTAGTGGTAGAATTATAAATACTCAAGTACTGTTAAGCATAATGGAAAACATTTGAGGTTTTGGTAAGAAGGTGACAAAAACAAGATGTACTCACATTGTTTACTTAGGTAAAACTAAAGCTTCCTGGTGTATCTCCTGGTTTTTATCTATTAAAATTAAACAATGCACACGTGTTAGTAAAATGATCCAAATCATATTAACCGTACAACTCGAGACAGAACTCCAATGACTGAGTCAGGCAGAGCCTTGAAATGCATTGCGGAGTCCTATATCAATCGAGTGTAACACGAGACAGAACTCCAACGAATGAGTCAGGCAGAGCCTTAACATGCGTTACGGAGCCCTAGATCGATCGTGTAGGGTAATAAATAGGGTTATAATACTTACAATGAGGCAGAGCATCGCTTTTTAGGGTATTATACCCGAGTATTATAATTGCCTAGAGAATTGAGAGAGAATTTAGATTTTGAACGAGGAACAAATGAGGCATCGGCCTCTATTTATAGGCCTGACGAAGGTCGGCTCGCCGCCCACGAAGCCTTCTTCTAACTCTCTCGCGGCCCGCGAGGGAGTAGACTAGGTCCTAGGGTTGATTGGTCATCGAGTATAGCTTTTCCGGGTGTCCAAGACATGGCGAAATGCCTTGACTAGCAATCCAAGCCAGTCGCGGCCCGCGACAGATGTGGCTAAGGGGGTCGCGCCCCGCGAGCGATTCGCAGATTTTGTTTTTCTTGATTTTTATAAATATTAAGGTATTTAGGGCCGTTTAACGCGTATACGAGGTATGATAGGAACGTTTAGGGTCATGTTAAGGGTTCTAGAAGGGTTGTTATACATTCGGATCATTTCCCTCTCGTTCGGATTTGTTTGAACAAAAATTTTGGGCCCAGGCCATTTTGATTTTTTAACTCTATGTTTGATAGAAAAGATTTTGATGAGGTGGTAAAGAAAGCAATTGAAAATTTTGTCGGACTTGGAGATCATGATGTGCGGTTAAAGGAAAATTTTAAAAGGATTAGGGAGGATATTAAAATCTGGAAAAAAGAGGTTTTATCCAAGGAAGGAGAAAAAGAGAGGGTCTTAAAGGAAGAGCTGGATAAAATGGATGAGCGGTCGGAAATTAAGGAATTATCTAAAGAGGAGGAGTGGATCAAAGCGGAATGTTTCAAAGCTTTAAAGGAGCTGGAAGAATTCAAAATCAAAGATCTCAAACAAAGAGCCAGAATTAAATGGGATATGGATGGAGATGAAAATTATGCCTTTTTTCACGGATACATCAACAGTAGACGAGCATCTAACAATATCCCTGGACTTTTGATAGACGGTGTTTGGATGACTAAACCTTCAGTTGTCAAAAAAGAGATTATGGGTTTCTTTAGATCAGCTTTCAAGGAAAAACACAAGAATAGACCAAATCTTCTTCGCCATAGTATCAAAAGACTATTGGAGGAGGATGCGGCGTTCCTAATAGTCCCGTTTCTAATGAGGAGATAAAGAAAGCAGTTTTCGAGTGTGGGTCCGACAAAGCTCCTAGGCCAGACGGTTTTAACTTCAATTTCATAAAAAGGTATTGGAATTTATTTGAGTTTGATTTCTATAACTTGCTGGCTTACTTTTACAGGAAAGGTTCTATCGAGAAAGGTTGATGCTCATCATTCATAACTCTTATCCCAAAAAAAAAGGATCCGGTGGGGATGAGAGACTATCGTCCGATTAATCTTATTGGGGCGATTAGTAAAACTATTTCCATGGTTCTTGCTAACCGTCTAAAAAAGGTTATAGGTTCCATTATCTCGGAAAATCAAACGACGTTTCTTAAACGCAGGTACATACTTGACAGTCCATTAATGGTAAGTGAGCTTATCTCGTGGATTAAAAAAGTTAAAAAAGGCTTTCCTTTTAAAATTTGATTTTGAAAAGGCTTATGACAATGTGTGCTGGGATTTTTTGTTGGATATCATGGGTCAGATGAGTTTCCCAATTCTTTGGCGTAAATGGGTGGGAGGGGTTTTAGCCTCGGCTAGATCCACGGTTTTAGTGAATGGCTCCCCTACTTTTGAATTTAGTTGCTCCAAAGAGATAAGACAGGGAGATCCATTATCTCATTTTTTGTTTCTTTTGGTTATGGAAGCCCTTTCTAGCATTTTATGCAAACCTGGGCTTGAAGGGATTTTCAAAGGTATTCGAACTCCCAACAACGGTCCGGTCATCTCGCATATTTTTTATGCTGATGACGCTCTAATATTGGGGGATTGGGATAGGGGTAATGTGACGAATGTGGCTAGATGCCTCGGAATTTTTTACTTGTGTTCGGGCCTTAAGATTAATCTTCACAAATCGAACTTATATGGGTTGGGGGTGGAGAACTGTGATATCAAGGATATGGCTAATGTGATTAGGTGCAATACTGACAACATCCGGTTTTTTACTTGGGTATCATGGTGGGAGCCAATATGAATAGAATCAGCAATTGGGCCCCAATTGTTGAGATTTTCGATAAAAGGTTATCAGTTTGGAAAGTTAAAACTATGTCTATAGGGGGAGACTTACTTAGATTAACTCTGTTCTGGAGAGCCTCCCTATATATTACTTTTCTTTATATAAAGCCCCAGTTGGTATAATCAAGATTCTCAAAGCTAAGATGAGAAAGTTTATTTGGGCGGGCTCTAGTGATAATAACAAAATGAATTGGGTGGCTTGGGACTGGGTTACTTGGCCCAAGAAAAAGGGGGGGGGGGGGTTGGGTATTAACAGACTCAAAGAAGTCAATGAGGCACTTCTCTATAAGTGGGGCTGGAGATACAGGGTAGAAAATCAAAATTTGTGGAGGAGAGTGGTGGAAGCTTGTCATCATAAAAACAATCAAAGAAGCTTCCTTCCTTTAACCGGTAGTTATGCGGGTTGTTGGAATAGCATTGTGAAATTGATCGCCAAAATGAAATTAAACGGGAAAAGTATAAATCGGATAATTTTGGGTGAAGTGGGGAGTGGGGCTGATATTCGTTTTTTGGCTTGATACTTGGATGGGTGATCTCCCTTTCTTGGAAAGATGGCCACATCTGTTTGTTTTGGAATCATATAAATCTTGCAGGGTCACGGAGAGGATAGGATCGTGACAAGAAAGTGGAGGATATTCTTGGAATTGGGTTAGACAATGAGAGTCTGATGTAGAGCTTAAGGAATACAGGAAAGTTTAGAAGTTATCAACATGGTAAGACTGTCAAATGATAGGGACTCGTGGATATGGAACGTTGACAAAGAGGATGGCTTGTTGGTGAATTCCGTGAAAAAGACATTAACTTCTGATAGGGGAAGTAGCCAACTCCCTAATTTTGAATGGTGCAAATGGGTTCCAATCAAATGTAATATTATGGCTTCGAGAGGTAACTTGGATAGGCTTGTAACGAGAGTCAATTTGAGAAGAAGAAATGTGGATATTTCTTCGGTCCTTTCTGCGAAGAGTATGAGGAAACGTTGGATCATTTGTTTACAGCTTGTTCGGCGGCTATTCGGGTGTGGGCGGCTATCAGCGCTTGGTGCAACATTCCCCTGATGTTTGCCCTCGAATTCAAAGATTTAATGGAAACTCAAAATTTTTTTGAGGGTGGTAATAAGATGAAGAAGATTATTAGTGGGTTGGTTATCATCTCGTGTTGGTGTATTTGGAAAAGCAGGAATGATTTGGTGTTCAATCAGATCAGGAGAAGCCCGCAATAGATTTTGATAGAGATTAAGTCGAGAGGTTTTGGGTGGCTTAAGAATAGATCGTCATGTAAATATGTTAGTTGGAAAGAATGGTATAAATATCCTATGTATATGTTGTAATTTGGCCCTTTACCCGTTTGGGTTAGGGGTGTTGTTTTGTTGGCCTTTTGCCCGTTTGGCTCGGAGGTTGTTTTGTGAAGTTTAATTTAAAAAAAAAAACTAATGTCGTATGGAATAAACAATGGTATGTCATCCGCCATTTTAAAAAAGAGGGTGAAATTTTTGGATTGTGAAAGAGTTTGTTTGGTTGATAGTAGTTTTGGATGTGAGAGAAACGGTACGAATGGTGAGAAATGATGTAAATAAGAAAATTGTAATTTTTTATTTTTTTTATAAAACCCAACGGATATATAGACGTTTAAAATGAATAACGTTCGAAAAAACCATACGGTGAATACTCACCGAGTTGTATCACTCACCAAAGAAAAGGGAGGGCAGGCGGCGGTGTGCCCGCGCGGGGACTCCTCTCACCGCACGGCCTCTCCGCTTACACCCCTACCACCCTTATGCATATTACTTTATTGATGTCACGCGACACTGACACCTAAATTGTAGTTCCACCACCTTTTTTTGAACCCAAGACCTTCCTCTCCCAAGGTGTTTAAATGATTTGCCTTTACCAATGGACCACCACCCCATTAGTTGTAGTTCCACCACCTAACAGGGAAGAAATGAAGTTAGAAAAGTTAATGTATGTGGGAATGATTTGACTATAAAATAGTGCCAACGACATGAATTTGTATTTATAGTTAGTGATGTATTAATGTGTTTGTGATTGCAGTATATTTAGAAAAGAAATGCCATTTCAGAAGAATATCATTTTCAATCCTATGACACTTGTCATTTCTGCAATTCTAGTTATAGAATTTTGGGTGCTCTTTGAAGATCTAACAACTTTTCTAATGTTAAATACGTGTTTCATATATTTCTGGGACCATGGACCACCGTCCTAAAATTGGCTTCGGGTCCAACTTTTGTTCTTTGGTGGTGTAAACTCTCGATAAACGCTTAAATCGTGAATTCAAGTCACTTCGTGGATTCACTTTGAAAAATTGAAGGTCAGCTGATCATGTTAGAACCAAAATAAAATAGAGTCAACTTACTTGAAAAGTAATGAGACCTGATATGGGTTCGGTTTAGAACTATTTAGCTCACAAACATGACTATAAACAGGCCGGATACATATATAAGAATTCGTTTTGATTTACAAAATAATACAATCCTAAACCACAGCATTCCAAGTTAAAAATTTAAGTAATTTGGTTTGCTAATCTTAACCGGTAGTTGAACTGATAAGTAGCATCATGTGAAATTGCATATTTCCCCTTAAAAAAACTACTTAAATGCGTATTTACCCAACTTAAAATTAAAATTGCATATATCTCCTTTCTTAACTATTAAAATTGAATATATCCCCTTTCTTAACTAACAAAATGGCAAATGTACCCATTTTGATTTATTTCATCAAAAACAAGTTATATAATGACTTTTTTACCCTTATTTTTACTAAAACTTAAAAAAATACATATTTATTCATTTTTACTAGTTTTTGTAGATTTTTACTAGTTTAGCGGTTTATTTCAGTGTTTAAGTTTTAGTAAAAGTATTAAAAATGAATAAATATGTATTTTTTTAAAGAATTGTGAAAAATCCACAAAGACTAGTAAAAATGAATAGGTTTGTATTTTTTTAGGTTTTAGTAAAAATAAGGGTAACAAAGTCATTATATAAATTGTTTTTAATAAAATAAATGCAAATGGGTAAATTTGCAATTTTAATAGTTAAGAAAAGGGATCAATCAATCAATCAATCAATCAATCAATCAATCATACCCAGTAAAATCCCACAAATAGCAGAGCTATTGGTAGGGTCTGGGGAGGGTGGGATGTAGGCACACCTTACCCCTATCCCTAGGGATAGAGAGGCTGCTTCCAGTGAGACCCTCGGCTCCAAAATAACCAGAAAAGAAAGAGAGAAAAAAATATAGAACATGAGGTGTGTGTGTGTGTGTGTGTGTGTGTGGAGTTATCAATATAACATGGGTGGTAAAAGAGTGCATGGTAAACATGACAAATATAACAACACAGAAAGCGTATACAAATAGATACAAATCTACGACTATATACTACCCCTAAAAACACAAATGAACCCTCTCCTAGAAATCTTTAACCTTAATCCTCCGTCTCTACGAGCTCCTATCATGGACCATGTTCTCAGAGAGGTGCGATTTTTGCAAATCCTGCCTAATACGCTCATCCCAAGTGATTTTGGGTCTGCCTCTACCCCTCCTCCCCTCCACCACGAGAGTTTCAACTACTCTAACTGGCTCTATAGTCTGCCTCCTCTTCACATGCCCAAACCATCTCAATCTTCCCTCCTTTATCTTATCTGATAAACTAGCTACTTCTAACCTCTCCCTAAAAACATCATTTCTTATCCGGTCTAACCTTGTGTGCCCACACATCCATCTTAACATTCTCATCTCTGCCACCCCCATCTTGCGTGCTTGTACTTCCTTAATGGCCCAACAGTCGGTTCCGTATAACATAGCAGGTCTAATTGCAACTCTATAAAATTTCCCTTTCAATTTTGTTGGGAACCTTCTATCGCACAATACCCCAGTGGCAGCTCTCCACTTACACCATCCAACTTGGATGCGGTGGGCAACGTCACAATCTACCTCCCCATCCCTCTGAACAAACGATCCCAGATACTTGAACTTATTAACCTGCGGAACCACTTGACCGTCAATGGTGATCTGGATGTCCTCAACGTTGTCTACTCCACTAAAGTCACAGTATAGGTACTCAGTCTTAGAACGACTAATCCTTAAACCTCTTCCCTCTAAAGCTGCTCGCCACTGTTCTAACCTCACATTCAGGCTATGTTTACTATCAGCAGCTAACACAATATCATCTGCGAAAAGCAGGCACCACGGAAGAGCCTCCTGAATTGACTTAGTCAACTCATCTAAGATAACTGCAAAAAGAAAAGGGCTCAAAGCAGACCCTTGGTGTAGTCCCACCTCCACCGGGAAAGACTCAGTATCCCCTACAGGCGTTCGGGCAGTAGTCTCGGTCCTAACATACATATCCCTAATTAAGTCTATATACTTCCCAGAAAAACCCCTCTACTCTCCAGAGTATCCCAAATCAGTCTACGTGGCACACTGTCATAGGCCTTTTCAAGATCAATGAACACCATGTGAAGGTCCCGTTTCTTCTCCCTATACTTCTCCATCAATCTCCTTAGAATATGTATTGCTTCCGTAGTCGATCGGCCTGGCATGAAACCAAATTGGTTTACTGTGACTTGAGTTTCTCTTCTAATTCTCGTCTCAATTATTCTCTCCCATAGTTTCATAGTGTGTCCTAGCAGCTTAATCCCCCGGTAATTCCCACAACATTGGGCGTCCCCTTTGTTCTTATACACAGGTACTACTACACTATTCCTCCATTGATCTGGCATTTTCCCCGATTTGAAAATAAAATTGAAAAAAATAGTTAGCTAATGTACTCCTTCTTCTCCCAAGCATTTCCATACCTCAATCGGTATGTTATCTGGCCCAACTGCCTTAGCCCTTCCCATCTTCCTAAGAGCTGTTTTCACCTCCTCCCGTGTGATACGTCTACAGTATCCGTTATTCCGTAGTTGCCTTTGAGTAGGTGAATCATCATTTTCTTGCTGGTAGTCCCTCCCGCCATTGAAAAGATTGTAGAAATACGTTTGCCATCGCATCTTAATGTCGTGTTCTTTAACCAAAACGCATCCATCCTCTCCCTTTAAAAACTTCACTGCTCCTAGGTCCTGTCTTCTACGTTCTCTAGCTTTTGCAATCTTGAACATGTCATGCTCCCCCTCCTTTGTTTCTAGTCGATCATACATCTGCTTGTAAGCTGCGTTCTTCGCCTCTGACACTACCTTCTTCGCTTCTCTCTTGGCCTCTTTATACCTCACCCTTAAAACCACTTGTTCCTCCTCGACTGTACACCTTAAAAGATCCCTAAAGCACCCTTGTTTAATCCTTATTTTAGTATGCACTTCCTCATTCCACCACCATGACTCCTTTTGGCCACCCCTCTTTCCTGATGTGACCCCTAGCGTTTCCTTCGCCACATTAGTAATGATGTTTGCCATGTCCTCCCACATTTGGTTTGCATCCCCATCTACTCTAGGAGATGTCCTTGAGAGGACCTTATCTCTAAACACTTCAATTTTGTCGCCCTTTAACATGCCCCATGTAACCCTAGGTCGCATTACCCTCTCTCCCTTGGTCAGCTTTCCTCTCATGCTTATATCCGCCACCAATAAACGGTGTTGAGCCACTGCTGTCTCCCCTGGTATAACCTTGCAGTCCCTCCACCACCTTCGATCTCCTAGCCTCATCAAAATATAGTCAATCTGAGTGTTACGTCCACCACTGCTAAAAGTAATCAACTGTGATTCTTTCTTCTTAAAGAAAGAATTCAAAATACCTAGGTTGTGAGCCACCGCAAACTCTAACAAATCCCTACCAGGGTTGTTCCTATCACCAAAACCAAAACCCCCATGAACTTCACTAAAACCGTCACTATTTCCACCAATATGGCCATTGAAATCACCTCCTATGAAAATTCTTTCTTCCCTAGGTATGGCCCTCACAACTTCGTCTAGGCAGTCCCAAAAGTCCTCCTCTCATGATCCCCTAATCCCACTTGTGGAGCATATGCGCAAACAACTGTCACAACTTCCTCTCCTAGTACTAATCTCAACACCATGATCCTATCATTGTGTCGTATCACCTCCACCACATTCTTGTACAAGTTTATAGCCACTAGAAATCCTACCCCATTCTTTACTCCATCCGACCCTGAATATAACAACTTGTACCCATTGCGCTCATCCCCCTTATGTCCCTTCCACCTAGTCTCCTAAAGGCACGCTATCTCTACCCTACGCTTTTTAAGTGTATCTATGATCTCCAACAACTTACTACTAAGGGTCCCTACATTCCACGAAGCCACACGCAAACTATACTCCTTTTCTTTTCCCCTCTCTGCACCCCTCGTCCTCGAACATGATCTCAAGGGAAAATCATTATATCTACCGTCTATGATTGCTACAAATCAAACCGCTAAACCAAAAAAAGGGCACACGCATAAACAAATAGATCGATACCATAAGATCTCGCTAAAACACTATAGTGGGTAACATAAACACACAGTGAACACAACAAACAATGGGTAGACACTGTCGACGGTTGAGCACAAAACATACACTAATCAATAAAGGTGCGTCTAAAAACAATAATTAATGATCAAAAAGAGTGTTATAATCAGGTTTACTACTAAGAGTTTTAAATAATAACACAAAATATTAGATAACAGGCAAATAATTAATGTCCAGAAGCATACAATGCCAATACATCAACCCTGAAGTACACACTGAGCAGCGATAATATGTCAATATCCAGGAGCAATAATGAGCAGGAGCAATAATGAGCCTACAATATACAGTTTACAATAGGCACCGAGTAACATAAATGAATTGGAAGGTTTATATATTCTAACACATGAACAACAGAGGGGGCACAAGCAAATGAATTGGAAGGTTTATATATTCTAACAGACAAAAAACTGTGATATATCAAAGTAGATGCAAAGATAATATATGTAATTTATTTGTAGTCTACCTTCAATATATGTGTGTATATAAGAAAGAAAGAACCTGGATGTCGTCTCGCCTCTATTATTTATCGCCGGAAAAAGGATGGACTCGCTCGGTGAAGAATCGGAAGATCTCTTACCCTGGAGAAGAATCTGTGATGCTCTGTTTCGCCGGAGATGTATGTTCTGCAATCAGCCGGAGATGCAACCGAGAATTCGAGATCTAGAATTTTTGAACGGAGAAATCGAGATCTATAGAGATTTCTTTCCGCCGGTGGTTGTACCTGCAAGAAAAGAGAAATAGGTTGCCGGAGGTTGTACCTGCAAGACAAGTAGTCTCCGGTATTGGTCGCCGGTTACGGACGGAACTTTGCCGTTGTTCAACGGTCAGAAAAGTTAGAGAGAGAAAAGTTCAACGGTATCAAATTATAATCAATCCGTTAAGAAAAGGGATATATGCAATTTTAATAATTAAGGAAGGGGATATATGCAATTTTAATTTTAAGTTAGGTAAATACGCAATTAAATAGTTTGTTAAGGGGAAATATGTAATCGTCCCTAAGAACAATAACGTCTTATGTTGTTTTACTATGTATAAAAACTAGTGATATCTTCCCGTGTTCCGCGATGGGAGTTCGTGCAGGAGCGGAAGTGTTATGCTTATTGGTATTTTAATAAACATGTTACCAAACATAAGAAAAAAAATATTAATTTTCTTTTCCATCCAAAAAATGAATTGTTTTACGCTTTAGCTAATTGTATTTAGTGAAATGAAAAAAAAAGCATGAAAAGTATTTTATTTTCTAGCTCTTGTTTATAAAATCATGCACGATTGTTCCAGTTGTGGCCTTCTTTAAGCGAATTGACACCACCTCCTCTTCCATAAGTAGAACTAAAAAACATGTCAAATTATATTGTTTTTGAAACAAAGATAATCAGTTCACATAATGGCCCATCCCATATTCCCATGTTCTCATTCCTCAATTGCTTGCTAAATGCTAATTACAGTAGTATGTTTACAAAATCAGGGTGGTTTTGAATTCATGTAAGACGTTTAAAAGTTCACGTGCATCATTAGTTGTGGCCAACACAAAATTTGAGAACATAAAATAAAAAGAAACTTCATAAGGAACAATTAGAGCACTATATAAAAAGCACTAGAAGTAAGACGATATTTAAAAAGTGTTTTGATATAAAAAAAAGGGAAATGGACTGTATCACCCTCAACTAAGCAAAATTGGCTAATACCACGCCCAACTTTCAAGTTGGCTCCCACCACCCCCAACTGGACACTTGGGTTGCTATGTCACCCTGTCGTTACTTAGCCACTAACCTGGTTAGTTTTTTATCCTACGTGGCAGTTTTTTATCCTACGTGGCATGCTGACGTGGATCTGAAGCATATCATTTTAGCAAAACAATAACACAAGGACTAAACATATCACTTAAAACATACTACAAGGACCAAATAGCAACTATTTCCACACATCTATTATTTCACCAATGATTTTGAGTTTCAAAATCCCCAAATTCTCGCACAACAAAGTCTAATGTACTGTAAGCAACAATACCTTCAATCTATGATTAACAGCAGGATGAGTATTAATGCAACTCTCATCACTAGCTCCACTGTCATCCTTCTCACTCTCTCGTTTCACATCTTCGATCTTCAACACGAAATACCGTTCCGTAAACCCTAGCCCTACGAACGCGTGTTTTCCGGTTCCATCTTCGATCTTCAACACGAAATACCTGGACGAATCAAGCACCGGTTCGACCGCGGTCTCTCTCTGGCCAGGATTAACGAAACAAGCGGCGAACAGATCGCCGAAATTCGGATCTTCTAACCGGATCTCGCAACGGTTGTTGCAGGAAATGACGCGGAGCCTGCCGGACCAGATCTTGTCCGATTGGAGCCACTCGCCGCACTTGTAACCGCCGCTGGTATTAGCTTCAATTCAGTTCTTGACTTCTCATTTAGCATAATTGGATCTTGTTCTGAGATGGGTTTCTCAAGATTGTTTGTAAAGTTGTGTTCTTGATGAAGAATGAATGCAATCTGAAATGGGTTTTTCAAGATTGTTTGTAAAGTTGTGTTCTTGATAAAGATTGAATGCAATCTGAGATGGGTTGTTGGTATTGTGTGTAACCCACTAATGATTTGAGCATTTGTTGTTGTTTCTTGATCTGGGTGTTCACAATTCTCAACTTTTATGTTTAAAGTTTGGTTCTTGATGAAGATTTGAGGTTCTGATCTTGTTTCTTGATATGGGTGTTCTGTTTCTTGAAGAAATTGATCATCATACTCTGTTTTTGGATTGATTTAGCTTTTGTTTTGATCTGATCTGGATTTTGACCTTCAAAACGGTGACTGTGTTTGCGTTTGATTTCCGGCGGTTGTTGCCGCCAGAAAAGGTGTCGGTGATGACTCGAGTTCGACCGAGTGGATGATGTTTCCGGCAGAGGGTGGTGGGGAAAAGGCGGTGGTGGGTGGTTGGTGAAGATGATGATGGTGGCGGTAGTGTTGCAGGTAGGGAGAGAGAGAAGGGGGTGGGGTTGATGACTGATGTAGGGTTTTATAAACTAAATATTTTAATTTTATATTTTTAATCAAATACAAAACAAAATAAAAATCCAAGTCATCATCTGCATGCCACGTAGGCTTAAAAAACTAACTCAGTTAGTGTTTTTTTAACGAAGGGGTGACATAGCAACCCAAGTGTCCAGTTGGGGGTGGTGAGAGCCAACTTGAAAGTTGGGCGTGATATTGGCCAATTTTGCATAGTTTAGGGTGATACAGTCCATTTCCCCTAAAAAAAGTGTAATGGTGATTATGTACCATTGAATAAGGACATCAATTACTAGCATTAGGGGTATGGGTGGTCATCACTCACCACTCACTCGTCACTCACAACATCCAATCAATTTCCGCCATGTCATCGAGCTTTATTCCATCACTAGTGATAGATTTTAGTGGAAATGTTCATCACTCAACACGCCCAACAATTTTCCTCACAACCCAACAATTTCCCTCATTCTCTCTAACATTTCACGCGTGATAATCTTCACGTGTTATATAATTGACGCATGATAATCTTGACTGGCGATGGTGTTTTGTTTGCTATCACTCGTTGTACAAAATGATCACGGGCGAAATGTCCACCACCCTGGGTGCCCTTAGAGAGATGACAACGTGCACAGAAAACACATTAGGTTAAGTATATATATAATTTTTGACATCACTCGTGATGAAAGTAAGATTCTTAAAAATTGATACGAGTGTAAAAAAGCAAAATAATGACTATGAGGGTGGTTTGTTGATGATGATATCCATGTAACACCCCCAAAATCATGAAAGCTAGCCAAACCGAGCTAATTATGCTCGTTACTAGCCGAGTCGAGCCGAATCTCAGTTTCAAATCATGTCATATCGAGAGAGCATTTTGGACAACCCTAATACAATAACTTAAAACATATTGTTGACGTTTAAACTAAGTTCTACGATCTTTAAATGGCCATATCTTTTCATATGTTAATACTTTTTTTTAAAGTTTCACCACAGAAATGAACATTTCTTTAATTTGAGTATGATATTGTTATAGTTTCACAAACACCCACTAGTTTGTACAAAACATCAAATCTTTAGAAGTAAGAAGGAGGCCAGAGGAGAACTACAAGAGATGGAGCGTCAATGGAGGAGCAGAGAATCTAGGATTTGATCCTGGATCGTAGCAAAGAAGAAGAGGAGGTAATCGCACATGAAGAAACCCTAGATTGTGAAGGAATTCTGTGTTTGGAACGGGTAATAAGATTTTATACCAACTTTGAATTTTGACCCGTATATGTCAAACGGGTCCGCTTTACCCGAAGCATTGTAAAGGTTTTTCTATTGATTGGGACAACACCCATAATAGTGTCATGTGTCAAATATAGCCTAAAAATGTTATGTGTGAAATGGAGGCTAGAAAAATGTCATGTGACACCCTAGGTATGTTCTTTATTAGGATGTATGTATGTATATATATAACACTATTAGAATAATCCATTTAATGCCACATAACATTCTCTCTATCAGTTTAGTAATAATAATATTGTCATCAAAATGCCATATAGCAATTTCTTATGCTACCTCAACCATAATAAATAATTCTAAATAAACCTCATCTCCCTCAAAAGAAATTGATATGCCATGATGTTTGGGTTAATAAATTACACTATACGATACAGAGATAAAAATATAAGAATTACTTTATCTCTTGAATATACCGATTTTACAAATTAGAAATCAAGATTATCTTCACCTCTATGACATACGATAAAGGGTTATTATATTTTTTTAATATGTTTGTGTTTAGTATGAATATCCTTTAAAAATAAAAAATCTTTTAATCGCTAGTTTATTTTTATCTATAACAAAACTATTATTATTATTATTATTATTATTATTATTATTATTATTGTTATTAGGGAAATTGTCTGTAATAATCCCACCTAAACCTTATTGGCCATTAATAATCCCACCTCAGAATATTCCCTCCACCAGTCCCACCTTTCACCTATTTTTCCTAGAATGGTCCTTCATTAAAAAAACTTAACAGAGTTAAGCTTTTTTCCATATTACAAACAGATTTTTTAGGGCTTTTGATTAGAACGACGATACGAGTCCATTGAAGTAAAACTTGCCTCGAAACGGTGCTCCAAACGATGAAAACGGCGCTTCAATTCGGGTGTTTAAATTTCCAATTAACCAAAATCAAGTCACTTGGAGCACCATTTCGAAGTAAGTTTTATATCAATGGACTCGTATCATTGTTCTGATCAAAAGCCCTAAACAATCTATTTGTAATTTGAAAAAAAAAGCTTAACTCCGTTAAGTTTTTTTAACGGGGACCATTGTAGGAAAAATAGGTGAAAGATGGGACTGGTGGGGGGAATATTCTGAGATGGGATTATTAGTGGCCAATAAGGTCTAGGTGGGATTATTACAGGCCAATTCCCCTTATTTATATACTATTAATTGGTAACATTGTTAGGCATTAAAACTTGTATTTTTAGCTTATAAAGTTGGACATTACTTTATGATAAAACCATGTACTATAGTATTTATTTATATACATACTATTAATTGGTAACATTGTTAGGCATTTAAACTTGTATTTTTAGCTTATAAAGTTGGACATTGCTTTATGATAAAACCATGCACTATAGTATTTATTTATTATATACTATTAATTGGTAACATTGTTAGGTAGGGATGAGCACGGTACCCGTTCGGTACCGGTACTGAAAAACGAGAAAAGTGGGTACCGGTACCGAATACACCGGCCGTAACATGGAGCTCATGTATAATGTTTAGGGGTTGTTTGGTAACTTTTGAATAGTTAAGTGATGAATCAGTAAGAGGTCTGAACTATTAAATGCTTAAGTAGTATGAGGTCTGAACTATTAAGAGACAGTATAATGCTTAAGTGTTCAGAGACAAATGTCTGACCAATTCAGATTAGAGGTCTTAACCATTGAGACTCAGTATAATAATTAATCATTCAGATGCAAATGTCTGAACCATTCAGATGCAAATGTCTGAACCATTCAGATGTAAATGTCTTAAACATTCAGACATTTACTCACGAAACAAACAGTATGAATCATTAAGTGTTGAACTAGTAAGAGGTCTAAACCATTCAGACCCTCATTAAGAGGTAAACAAACAACCCCTTAATTATTAACTAACCCATGCCGCTGAATTTGTAAGCCCTGGCCGCAACGCGGCGGGGTCTTACATCTAGTTATTATTATTAGGGATATTGGATTTTAATAATCCTAAGTTTCACCTGTTGGCCGATAATAATCCCAACTTTAAAAATTCCCTCCAATAATCCCAACTTTAAAAATTCCCTCCAATAATCCCAACTTGTAAAAGTTTGGCCGTCATTGATCATTTTCTAACATAGGTGCACTTAAATCAATTAAGGAGTCTCTAGGTGTAATTGAATCCATTGAGGAGACCAAATTCTTATATGTTTGAAAAGGATCAATGGCGGCCAAACTTTTACAAGTTGGGATTATTGGAGGGAATTTTTAAAGTTGGAATTATTATCGGCCAACAGGTGAAACTTAGGATTATTAAAATGCAATAACCCTTATTATTATTATTATTATTATTATTATTATTACTCTATATAACAATTACCGTCAGGCCTTATGAACCTAAAATAATTAGCCAAAGTTTGGATCTTATTTATGGTATTGCTACTGTTCTTTTTCTGTTCCAATAGAGAGAGCGGATACTAGAGAATTGTTTAGAGAGAATCAAAGCGACAGAGAGTTGTTTAGAGAGAAAGAGAGAGAATCGAAGTGACAGAGAGACCGTGATGGAAGGAGATTTTAACGAATTGGCACTGTTCGTCAACCACAAACTGTCTACCTGTGTGGACAATCTTCGACGGTAATTTTAACGAATATTACTACCGTTGGCCAGCTTGGCCTTCGGCATTTGTTTTTTTTTTTTTTTGCTTGTTTCTTGGCAGAAAAAGGCTCTTTGTTCAGCCAATTTAATACAACCAAGTCAAGGCTAGATTAGAAAAGCTCATCTAATCTTTTTGTGCAGCTTATTTTTTATTGTGCTATAGGCGACAACAACGATGAAGATACAAAGGGCATACAAGTTCTATGATAAAGACCGTGTTCAGGTGCGCCTGTACGACCAATTGGCAACAAGACTTCCATATTCGTGATTGTGTTTAATTATATAAGTTTTCATGTATGATGAGGGAGTTCTTAACATTGTATTTTACCCACTAATTATGATTTAGGACTTACTGTTATTACTCATTAAGTTAGATTACACAAATATTATTATATATATCATTTTGAAAGTAGTATTTGATTTGCAGCTTTATAAATTGAGAAATGGTATCATAGTTATGATACATGCATGTTCTATGGAATGATCATTTCTTCACGCTTATTTATAGTTATTATTGATCTTATAATTAATCAACTAACGAAGGTACTAAAAGGGCCATGTTGTATTGCAGGTTACTCGGTTACGACTCAAGTTAGGTAAAATCAAAGGACAAAGGATCAAACCTAGGGGTAGCATTGGTATCGGTGATTATCGGTATAGTAATGATCAGTTTTCAAAATTCGTTTGCTCTTAGTGACTTTTCTAGGAACTTTTATTATGAATGACACTTACCCGCCGCAAAGCGCGGGATTCTTTACTAGTTATTATTATTAATAATATTATTATTATTATCATTATTATTATTATTATTATTACTAATGTCTCCAATTTAATTATTTATGCATCAGTATAATAAATTTATTTGTTAACATAACACATCATTAAGATTAACCACATATGTTTCTAAAACTAAATGATGTAAACTATTAATTATTGATAAAAATGGTAAAGTTACAAACAACAGATCAAATCTAATTTAACTTTTAATATAGGATAATTGTCACGTGTGACTCTCTCCTTCAATCTTACAATTTAGACTTACATTTTATTTTAAAATAATTTTTTTATTCCTTATCCTTACTAATATAATAAATTTAATTTAAATATGTTAATAACCAGATTAGGATGCATTATTTAATTAATATTTTTATATAAATACAATGTATTTTATTAAATATTATCGTAAAATAAAAAATGCAATAATTAGATCTTTTTTACTAAACCATCCTTATTTTAGTACTAATCGGAATAACACAATAATTAGATTATACTATTATTACACTCTTATAACTACGTGATCAGGATTATATAGAAGTATGATGTACATTTTTTTTATATTTTGCATGTGTAATATACGGGTTTATAACACTTATAAATTAAAATATTATTTAATCTAAGTTTTTTTATATTTAATCATTGTGATACCCGGGTTTATATGCTAGTAATATAATAATATTAATAAAAGGACCATTTTAATGCCACATGGCATTCTTTTCATTAATTTAGTAATAACAATGTCACATAGCATTTGCTCCTCCAATCTAACAATTTTTATTTATATTTTTTTAATTTAATATATAAATATCACTTTGCCTTATCTTAATCCCTAAAGTAATAAATGTTTTAAAAAATAGCATCAAATCTCTTCTTCTAATATTAATATTATAAATAAATCTCATCATAATATATATTATGAACATATATATTATTGATTAGTTTTATTTGGATACTCAAAATATTTTATATTTTCCCAATGAATGAATAAAAAAATATCCTAAATTAGTATTAGTGATAAAAACATTAATATAAATTATATTTTTGCAAATGTAATATATTAAAACATTATAAATATTAATTATATAGTTTTTCTTTCTTCACATATTTTTGCGAATATCATTCTCTCCTTTAATTTAATAAAAATATTAGTTAAATATAATTAATATAATAATTAGTTCTACAATAATTCTAATGGGTATCTAATATTATAATTAATAACCGTAGGGCATTTTTTTAAGATGTGCTATGAATTATATTAATTTACTAATATTATTATTAATATATATTTATTATTTTAATATCTAATATTATTATCATTAATATATTGTATTGTAAACAACTTCAATATTTAAATGATGTACATATAATTACTTAATTAGGTTCTCAACGGGTTGATCGGAGAACATCTCCACCTTTGCATTTATGACTCTAATTTCCATATGTATTATCAAAATACATATCAGGATTTCAAAGTTAAAAACATAGTTAATCTCAAGCTATCCATGTTCATCTAAATGTCAATCTATAAACATCACCACTAATAACAATTTTAACTTTACGAAAGAATAGCGGTTTACCTTTTTCAATTAGCATACCATACAATACCATACTACTGCTATTAGTCTTCAATATTTAAAAAAAATCTAAATATTTTTATAACAGAGCCATACTTGCTATGAGCAAAGTTGTACAGAAAGTAAGTAAATGATCACCTACTTTCATTACTTCCTGACATAGAAAAAGAATAACTAAGTTATGTAAATTAGTGTACGTATAAAATAATTCACTTGTGTAAATATGTGCAGATATTGTAAAGTTACATGATTTCTATCTTTAGATCTGTGTAATACACAGGCTTATAATCTAGTGTATATATATATATATATATATATAGGGTCAGGATTTAGAGAAAACGGTTGAAAGTGTGAGAACGGTGAGAACGCTTATCGATCGTCCGATCAAAACAATCTATGGACTAGATTGGCGCGGTGGCGTTTTCGTAAATAACATCAATTTTATTACGTGGACACGCTTCATTAAGGGTAAAAGGGTCTTTTGACTTCTCCACACAAAACGCCATCTCATGAAATAAAACGCCAAAAACAAAAATCTCAGACCATTCTAGTAAAACGCCATTAGATATAAAACGCCAAACTTAATTATAGTAAAATCCCGCCAAAAAAATCCTATATATACAACATCTCAGACCTTCAATTAAAAACACATACAAAAACCCAAATGCCATATTTGATATATCCCATTCGCCTTAGAAACGCCAAAAAACCCAAACATCAAATATCTTCTAACCCAAAACGTTTTTTTGAAATTCCGTTTGGTTGTCTGTAAGATTTCGCTCAATGAAATGGACCAAATCCTTAAGTGAGGATATTGTCCATTTCATTGAGTAAAATCTTATTGACTAATCCTCAACTTCCATCCAATTTATAACGCCAAAACATACAAAAACATTATTGAGGTTTGTTGTCAATAAAGTTTAGCTGTATGGGGAGGACAATATTGTCAGTTATCTTTCTTAACCGAGGATTAACAATGTTGTCCATCTCATGCAGCAAAACATTATTGATTTTAGCATGATCAAATTTTGAGGTTTAAGGTGCTCTTATTTCGTGGCGTTCTTTTTATCAGTAAAACGCCAAAAAAGTTAAAAAATCAAACATCGTTCATTGTAAAAATCAAGATTGTTTGCTGAAGGGTCTAAACTCAATAACATTTTGCTGCATGAGATGGACAAATCTTCAAGAAAAAGATGTTGATGTCAGACTGTGTGCTTCCAAACAGCCACACAGAAAACTACTTGAAAAACAAAAAAAAACAACATGAATCATACGAAAGTCGAACCAGCCAGTTAACATGATTCAAAAAAGAAGAAAGATACTGGTGACAGTGAAGATTTGGAAGATCAATTGTTTATGTATTATTATTTTTATTTTCCTTTTCAGTTGATTGTTATATAATAAAAACGCCATATATAATAAAAACGCCAAAACAGCCAAAATGCTTGTTTAAACGATATCATCCCGTTAAACGCTCCCAAAAACTCCAAAACTATAATAAAATTACTTTGAAAAAGTATTATAAAAACCCAAAAAAATAAAAAGCAAACTTGAAAATGTAACTAGAAACAGTAAATACAAATCAGTAATACTGAAGATAGGGAAAATTTATTATATTAGAATCTAAAATGCCAAACTTGAAAGATGGGACGTGTTACAGACTTCAGAGATAAAGCTTATCAAAACAAAAATTACAAACAGTAACTGAAAAGACGAATACTTTATTATAATAATGCAACGCCTAACTTAGGCGCCAAAAAGACATCCTATAAAATGATACGTCTCAGCAACTTCCATTTGATCAAACCAAAAAAAAAAAAAAAACAAACGCCAATACTACTAAATACCACTCACTGTAAAACGCCAAAAAAATAAGAAAATCAAAGATGGCTAATATGCTTTCTTAGATATTCATAATTGTTCTTCGAGAAGTTTCACTGAATGAATTGTTATCAGAGGGGAGTAACTCAGAAAGATTTTGCTGCATGAGATGGACAAAAATTCAAGAAAAAGATACTGATGCCAGTCATATGGCATTTTATATTTTTTTGTTCTTGAAGAAGGTTTGGATGAAGAGAAGAGATCAATGACACTGAAGAGTGGGTTGATTATAAAGATGAAGATCAACATAAAGAAAAAGGGAAAAACCCACTCACACGTCATAGATCTATGTTCCCAAACATCCACAAAAAAGCCAGTTCAACAGACGACAACCAAAATAATCAAACCGATGGGTTTGTTAAGTTTTACATCAAACGTCATATGTTTGGTGACAGTTCTTGTACTATTAAAGAAGAAAGAGACTGATGACAGTGAAGATTGTGAAAAGAGATCCGATTAGGATTTTTAATTTATTTTCTTCGCTTGTATTTTTTTTCCTGTGGTTTGAAATATAATCTAACAATAGTAAAACGCCAAGATACCACAAACGCCAAAATGTTTATAAAAAATAATAGAACAATGGGCCATCTTGTTTAAAACGCTTTGAAAAACGCCATTCAAATAGATTTCCTGACCCCCTGGGTTCCAAGGGCATATGATTTGAATAAACGCCATAAACGCCAAAATGTTAATACAATGAAACCATTAAAACGCCATTAATTATTGAATTTGGTTAACGCCAAAAATCTTAAAAACCAAAAATTAAAACAATATTGGGAAAAGCAGAAGATGAAAGGACAAAAAAGCCCCTTCGCCCTTTTCTAAGCGGCGTGACACGTGTTGGGCCAGGAATCGTTCTCACCGTTCTCACACTTTTGAGCGTTTTCTCCTGATCCCGTTTCTCTCTCTCTCTCTATATATATATATAGGGTTAGGATTTAGAGAAAACGGGGGAAAGTATGAGAACAGTGAGAACAATTATGGATCGTCAGATCAAAACAATCTATGGACTAGATTGGCGCGGTGGCGTTTTTATAAATAACAACAATTTTATTAAGTGGACGCGCTTCATTAAGGGTAAAAAGGTCTTTTACTGCTCAAATTCAAAACGCCAACTAAGATGATAACACGCCATTCAAAACAAATAAAACGCCATTAATACAAAATGCCAAAGATTAGTGATAAAACGCGTTGGAGATTACAGGAAGAGGAAACAACACAGTAACTTAAATTCAATTATTAACATTTATTAGAAAAAATTCCCTCCTAAATTACGCACCAAAAACATCATTATATAAACGACGTTAAACATCGCTTCCATAATCACTTCAATCCATCATCCTAAAAAACATCTTTTACCAAAAACGCCGAGTTTAACCAAAACGCAAAAAATGGCAACCATCGTTTCATGGAGATACACTCTGAGAATTAGAAGATTCGTCATACATTTTGACAACAGAAGGAGGGTGTATGTTAGGTCAATCAGAGCCATTTTGAAGATGGAAGAAGAGGTACAGAGGGGTATCCTATCGCTTGGCATCGCTTTGGATAACGAATGTCATGAAACACATAAGCTTATGAAAATATTAACAAGGAAATTTGGACCAAGCAAAGCAGATGGAAAAACAGACCCGGTCATAACATCATGGTGTTTTGATGAGGAAACAAACATGGTGACAATTATATGTGACAACAGAGAGCAGGAAGACTACCTGCTTGAAGACATCATGACAAAGCAGGGGATTGGGTTCATGGAAGAATTGCACAACGCCACTTGTCTAAACACAAACATGGACTTAAAAATGGCGTTGATGCAGTACATGTTCAAATGGAGGCTTCAGAATCTTCAACAACAAGAAGCTGATGAAAGTGAAAGTGATGACATGGATGAAAGTCTAGATGAAGACTCCGAGGAAGAAGATGAAAGAAGTGATGGATACGTCTCAGATAAAGTACCTTATGACGAGGAGTTTTAATTTTTTATTTTGGTTTTCTTCTGTGTAATCTTTTTTTTAAATAATAATAAAATGCTATATTTCTCCATTTAATTTCAAAACGCCAAAAAAATACAAAAAGTTATTGCTTACAAAACGCCAAAAATAATAAAAATATTTTTCCTGTTTAATATTTTCTCTGTTATTGTATTTTGTCATCTTGGTCTACATAACGCCATTAAAAAAATGCCAAACTTGGAAGATGGGACGTCTATCACCCTTAATTGATAAAGCTGAACAAAACAGTAAATACACACAGTAACTGAAAAGACAGTTACTTTATTACTATCATTTATTATAATAAAAATCCCGCCTAAACTACGCGCCAAAAACATCCTATAAGAGAGGGGTCTCCATACAATCAATTGATCACACCCAGAAAACAAACGCCATGTTTCATAGAGACCACCCACTTTAAACGCCAAAAAAATATTTAAAAAAACCACAGATGGCAAAGCTCGTTTCTTCTATATCCAGTATTGTTCTGCATGAAGTTTCACTTAATGGATTCTTCTCTGAGGTGGGTATCTCTATAAGCTTTTGCTGAATGAGATGGACAAATATTCAATAAAAAGAGACTGATGACAGTGATATGTCATCATGTGAGCTTTGTTCTTGATGAATATATGCATGGCATGAAGGGATCGATGCAAGCGTAAATGCTATTTTGGACTCCATTATTATAATAGCATCTAAGCAGGAGTTGATCTTCAATGACATGTCACCAAACAAGAATATATCACACAAAAATACAGGATGCCACTAATCAGCTTTGTCTAAAAAGACGGGCGTTATGTAGGAAAATTGGCATCTGGCTAAGGTATTCAAATGTTCAAAACGCCAAAACAAATTCAAAAAGAAGAGGCTGATGACGGTGAAGATTTGGATGAGAAATTAGATTATCTTCATTTATGTATTTATTTTTTTCATTTTCTATTGTTTTGTTATCTAATTATTTGTCGTTTGTTATCTAATTCTCTACTAATAAAATACATTATTATATAAAACGCCAAAAACTACAAACACCGAACGCCTAATATATGAAAACTATGAGAACGGATGCTGGCAAAGCACCTTGTTACTATATAAACGCCAAAACAATGTATTATTAAAAACACCAATAATTGACTAAACGCCAAAACCCTGAAAAGATGAGAAGTGTTATAGCCTTAACAGATGAGGTGATGGCGTTATACGCTAATCTAAAATTTGATGATGATGAATCTGAAGAAAGTGATGAACAAAGCGATTCGTACATCTCTGATGTAATTCCATACACAGAAGATTATTAGTTTGTTTTAATTTGATCTTATTGTAATCTTATGAAAATATTAATGAATCGTAATGAATTATTAACAACGCAACGAACGCCAATAAATTGACCTGGGAAAAGCCATAACGCCAAAAAAAATTATCTATGTGACAAAAAACAATTAATTCAACGTGACAGATCCAAGAAACAATAAAACGCTAAGTGGTTAGTGAATATAATTAACGCCAAAATAATCTTAGACGCCAAAAATGAAGCAGCATGTTACACGAAATTGGGAAATAAAGAAGATTGAAAAGACAAAAAAGCCCCTTACACCCTGATCATATCCCGCGTCACGTGTTGGGCTAGGATGCGTTCTCACACTTTAGGGCGTTTTCTCCTGATCTCGTTTCTCTCTCTCTCTCTCTCTCTCTCTCTATATATATATATATATATATATATTCTAATAAAGAATTTCAATTAATGCCATATGACATTCTCTATTACACCCTCAAATATTAATTTATGCTATATTTTAATAGTTTTTCTTTATAATTAATACACAGTTATCATTTATCCAAGGGCGTAGCTTTGTGGGGGCAGGAGGGGGCGGTTGACCTCCCGAACTTTTGGCCCAGTAGTGGAGAGCATGTTGATTTCGTATAGAAATTTTTTGGTATATATGTTTTTGAGCCCCAGGTTTTATAGAAATTTTTGGTATATACGTTTTCGCCCCCTCCCGGTCGGAAATCTCAAGCTTCGCCACTGTATTTATCCTTATCCTTATTCTAATAAATAATTCTAAATAAAATCAATAAATATTTTCTCTAATTTTGATATGATATTATATTATATATTTATATTTATATTTATATTAATAAACTTTCACCCTAATTATTTAATACCTTAAGATCTAAACGGTTTGTTGAAGATTTAAACGCTAAAAGACGTGTGTTAAAAGAACTAAAGGATTTAGATATTACTATACTAGGTTATAGACCCGCGTATTACACGGGTTGAATTATGGAAATATCTCACGTAAGTAAAAAAATGATAAATACGACATAAAAATTGTTTAAAACCACCCATAATCAAGAAAATGTCATTTTCTTTCTTTGAAATTTAAAGGAAAACATAATAATTTTGAAATAAATTTTAAATTTACAAAATTTAAAAGCAAGTATATCATAGATAATTATTGTTCATTACTAGTAAATACATAAGTTGAGATTGATTATTTACACAACTTGAATTATGACGTATTGTAACGAACCAAACCAATACCAATTGAAACTGAATTCCACCGTATCGTGTAAGGGATTTAAGTAGTTATTACTTTACACACATGGAAATATATAAGATTCAACCATAAAAGTAAATTCTCCTATATATTAAATATATAAGATTCAACCATAAAAGTAAATTCTCCTATATATTAAAAAACCAAAGTTTTGAATAGTGTTTTGAAAAGTAGAATAATATATATAGTTTTTTAAATAAATTTTATTATCTTCTTTACTTTTTAAGTTAGATAAGCTTGTGTCAACCGGTATTGGTATCGAAAATACCAGTATGGTTATTGGTACATGAAGGTAAAAACCGACACCAGCCTAGTATAGAAAACACCAAAAGTCGGTATCGAATTGATTTTGAAAATCTTTTAGTTCGGGAAATTCGGTACTACTACCCGGTACCATTTGCTCATCCCTGATCACGGGTGTCGTACGAACAACAATGGTATCGTGCAACTTTTTTTGTTGATTTTCTTCAATTGTTAATGATTTCTTTTTTTAGTTTCAGGGGTAGGGATGAGCTCGGTGCCAACCAATACCGAATTGGTACTGGTACCGAAAATACCAGTTACGTACCGGTATATGAAGGTAAAAAACGGTAGCGAACCGGTACCGGGAACGCCATAAGTCGTACCGAATTGGTACTTAAGATCTTTCAGTTCGGGAAATTCGGTACTGGTACCCAATATCATTTGCTCATCTCTGACCACATGTTTCATACGAACAACATTATTACCATACAACTTTTTTGGTTGATTTTATTTTGGTTATCTTTTAGTGTTTTTTTTCTATATTTTCTTTTTCTTCTTGTCAGCGGTTTCCGTACGCAACGCGTTCGTAGTGATTTCAAAACACATGTAAACACAGACTAAACAAAAAAAAGACGTTAGCCGCAACGCGGGGATAGTAAAAAGGGAAATTGGCCTGTAATAATCCCACCTAAACCTTATTGGCCATTAATAATCCCACCTCAAAATATTCCCTCCACCAGTCCCACCTTTCAACTATTTTTCCTACAATGGTCCTTCGTTAAAAAGACTTAACAGAGTTAAGCTTTTTTCCAGATTAGAAACAGATTTTTTAGGGCTTTTGATTAGAACGACGATACGAGTCCATTGATGTAAAACTTGCCTCGAAACGGTGCTCCAAACGATGAAAACGGCGCTTCAATTCGGGTGTTTAAATTTCCAATTAACCAAAATCAAGTCACTTGGAGCACCATTTCGAAGTAAGTTTTATATCAATGGACTCGTATCATTGTTCTGATCAAAAGCCCTAAACAATCTGTTTGTAATTTGAAAAAAAGCTTAACTCCGTTAAGGTTTTTTAACGGGGGACCATTATAGGAAAAATAGGTGAAAGGTGGGACTGGTGGGGGAATATTCTGAGATGGGATTATTAGTGGCCAATAAGGTCTAGGTGGGATTATTATAGGCCAATTCCCCTAGTAAAAAACTAGTTGCATTAATTTATGGAACTATGATAATAAATTGTTCAATACAACTTTTTTCTATAAATAATTAATAATTTGTTATGAATAACAAATTGAAGAAAAACTTAAAGATTAATATAAAATTTAATATTATTAATTAATAAATTAAACATCGGTATGTTATTTGTAAATGATACGAATAATCCTAAATTCTGTTATAATTAATTAAAAAGGAAAACTTAAAAGAATTATATTATGTTTTTAGTTGAGGGTTCAAATGAGAAGAAATTTTTGTAACAAGAAAAAAAAGAAGTTTCAACCAATAAGAATGCTTCATTCTATTTCATTTAATATTTGTATTTAATTTTAGTGTAAGGATATATTTATAAACTTACATAGATCATTAATTTCTAGTCTTTCTCTTTAATAGCTAACTACTTTATATTTGTAACTTATTTTCAAAATATATATATATATATATATATATATATTTTTTTTTTTCAAAAAAAAAAATTAAAGTGTATGACAAATTACTAGACGTGTAAGGTAAATTACGAGTTGTGTAGGATAAATTTAAATATGTGTAGGATAATTTTCGAAATGGGTAGCATAGGGTTTTATGTGTGTAGGAAAAAAATTAGTGTAGAGAATAATATTGTTTATGAGTAATTAATTACTTAAAGATAATAATAAATTAGATGAAAGAAAAACTACTTAATATTTTACAGTTGTATCCTTTGTTCTTTTTCTTCTCAATTAAATTTTCTTCTCAAATGAATCTCGCCCCACATATACACATATATAGGGGGATGTTTATTTGAGAAAAAAAATTAATTGAGAAGAAAAAGAACAAAGGATAATATTAAGTAGTTTTTCTTTCATCTAATTTATTACTATCTTTAAGTAATTAATTACTCATAAACACTATTATTCTCTACACTAATTTTTTTCCTACATACATAAAACGTTATCCTACGCATTTCAAAAATTATCCTACACATATTTAAATTTATCGCACACAACTCGTAATTTATCCTACGCACCTAGTAATTTGTCCTACACTCTAAATTAATTTTTTTATTTTTTAAAATATATATATATATACTTTGATAATAAGTTACAAATTTAATGTAGTTAACTATTAAAGAAGAAGACTAGAAATTAATGATTAATGTAAGTTTACAAATATACATTTACATTAAAATTAAATGCAAATATTAAATGAAGTAAAATGAAGCATTCTTATTGGTTGAAACTTTTTCTTTTTTCTTCTTACAAATTTTTTTTTCTCATTTCAACTCTCCACTATATATATATATATTACGTATTTATGTGTTGTTATGTTTAAATAAATTGGATATAGTATATAATATATACAATAATATTATTTTAAATTAAAGAAGAAAATACCACATAACTTAAATTGAAATCCTTTATTAAAATCTATAATAGATAATAGATTAAAATTACTATCTCGGCATAACAAATTGTGCATTATCATTGTTTAGTTTTGTTTTGAAATTCATATATGATAATAGGCAAACAGAATTCATTCATTCAATGATAATAGGCAAACAGAATGAACAGTAATTGTATATATTATTATACTATTAATAAAAAAACTAAATGAATTATTATACTATTAATAAAGAAACTAAATAAACAGTAATTATTTGTTCTAAAGGCTTTTTTTATATGTTTTGTTTAGTGGTTTTTTATATGTATTATTTGGTTTTTTATATATCTTATATAACTTGCACTTTTTTATCGATGTAAATCACGTGTCGGTATTCTTTGGTCATATCAAGATTTTTTCTTTATGGGTTGTTGTAACGAGTGTAGGTGGCGTAAAAAAACAAACCAATACCGATCAAATTCCCGCTGTGTTGGTATATTTTTGGTCATATCATGATTTTTTTTTTAGTTTTTTCTCTATTGGTTGCTATAACAAGTGTCAGTACCGAAGTTAAACGAACTAATACCCACCCACGACGCAACACGAGGATTTCCGACGCAACGCGCGGATTTAATAGCACTAGTTTCTTTAATAACGAAACAAAATTATTATTATTATTATTATTATTATTACCATTTTCAACATCTACATTTACCATGGCAGGGAATAGTATCTCCCTGCCATTGGTTTAAATGGGCGGCCGGCTCTCCCCATTAGACCAACCAGTTTATTGTTTTATAAACACTTTAAAATTACGTTTTTGTCCCTGAATAGTATTTCTTTGCCATTGGTTCAAATGGGCGGAGGGCAATACTCACTGGATCAACCAGTTTATTATTTTATACCCACTTTAAAATTACGTTTTTGCCCCCAGTTAAAAAATACGGTTATTCCCCAACTTCAAAATACATTTACCCTTTTGCCTCGAGCTAAAAAATACGATTTCGCCCTCAGTAAAAAAATTACGCTTTTACCCTTAGCCAAAATTACGTTTTCGCCCCAGTTCAAAATAAAATTTTGTCCCCCCTCCCCGGCTCAAAATTACGGTTTTGCCCCCACTTTAAAATTACGTCTTTGCCCACAGTTCAAAATAAAATTATGCTTTTGCCTCTAGCTAAAATTTATGATTTTCCCCTCGGTTCAAAATTACGATATCACCCTTGAAGAAACACTAGATAAAAGACCGGGATCGTAATATCTAGGGGGTTTGAATCCGCATAAAAATGTGGGTTTCCTCTCGTTTGATTCGATTACAATTGTTCTCCTTCTGCGGTGAACTCTGCAAAAAAGAAGCACCATTAGCCTCGCCAAGGGGAGAAAGGGGTTCTCTCCTTGACCCGACTCCAGTGTGAGAATAAGTATGGGTTATGAAGAAGAAGATGTATTGTAGAAGTGTGTGTAACTTGAATTTTATACCTGAACAATTCTCATATTTATAACCGGGAGTCTTTGGGCGGGAAAATCCGTTAGTGAAAAGTTGACGGAAGATGCTATCCCTGTAATCGGTTACATTTCCTTCCGTCAAGCTTCTTGATCCTACGTGAGTGCACACGGATCGTGGTTTAGATCGATGGCTGGGGATTTGCCATGTGTAAAGTGATCAAGTGGAGATTACTCTCCAATTGCATGCTATCGTTGTGATTTCAGGGATGCCTGAGGTGGCGACACGTGTCCAGACGGTTATAACCGTCTTAGTGGTGCAAGATTGAATTCCTTCTAGAAGATTACTGCTGTAATCTGGTGTGACTCCTTATCGTATGGAGTCAGCTGAATAAATAATATCTAAGTCTGGATATTAAGCGGAAGTGTTTATTCTAGGATTTCCATCCTTTGTTTATGGAAGAAAGTGCAAGGATTTATGATTTCCTTTGGGCGCGCGAGTGTTGACCGTTGACTGTTTCTTAAGCCTTTCTTTTGTAAGACCAGTGCGCGGCCGCGCAAGGTAAAAAGAGAACTTAAAGACGAGGTTGTGGTATGGTCCCCAAGCACTTATTATGAGGTTTTTGGGACCTTACCCCTTCAAGTCCCCCCAGTCTAGTGTTGCACTTAAATAAGTGGAGCACTGGACTTATAAGAGGGAAATGCTTTTTGGCGCGAAAAACAGAGAATCTTCTATGAGAAGATTGAGTTTTGCTTAAAACCCTTTTTTAGGGAAAATATGATTTTTCACCCTTTTGTAATCATGAGGTGACATCAGTTGGTGATAAAAAAATTGGTTTTACGATAATTTTCCCTTCTTGTCTTGGGATTCGTAGTGGCGCTTGTCAGGTTTCATTAATGAAGATATGACCTTGGTTCCTGTAGCGCCGTTCAGATGGGACGTTTTTCCTGACAATTAATCATGGTGATCAAGCTTTTCCTTGTCCCGGAGTCTTGTTCCCCTTTATATATATATTTTGGGGATGTTTTCTTTCTTAATTTGTGGAATATGAAGACAAAGGGTTCCGTTCGTACTCGTCGTCTTCTGGATGTTTTGAGACTCTTCGAGGCTGCTGAAGGCCTCTTACTTCTTGCCAATTCGCCGCCGCTAGTAGCTACCGGAACCGGGAAAACAGTATCTTCTGTTTGTCCCATGGTGACAGGTGCTGATTCTGAAGTTTGCCCACCGGAGATTGCTGAAGAAAAACCCGTTGTATTATCTGCTGATGCCTTAAAGGCTCGTTTTCCGATGCTTCAGCCTGGTGGATGTGAGCTGGTATATCGTCGTCGGAAGAATTGTCAAACTGGTTATGTGCCGGTTGCTGATGAGGATGTTACTGACTAGGGTAGGTTAGGGAAGTTGTGTATTCCCCTTTTTGTTGTTTTGATGTTTTTGTAAATATTCTAGTCTTGGTACTAAAAAATTTTGAAGATCATTGCCATGATCTTTGTTATGAAGTGTTTATGCTGCACTTGATGATATATATTCTTGTGGTGCATTGTTGTGCCTGTAAGCTTGTGTTTAGATTACAATATGTTGCATGTGTTTAATTGCTTTTAGTAGGTAGGGCGAATGAGAAATGGTATTGTGCTCATGTGTGAACGTTTGTTTAAAAGGCGTGCTAGTTTTCCTTATTTAGACTGTTCATGAGGTGTACAATGTTTACCATATTGTTTTCGCGTAAACCAAAAGAATTATATGCAATTTGTAATAAATAGTGATATGAGTAAAGGTGATGTTTGTATTGATAAGAGCGCAAGGCTCGTAATACAAGGGATAATAAAGAAATATATTGCATGTATGCTTTTATTTTTGCGGACTGGTTTAGCTTATATGTAACACCTACGCAGCTGCTGCGCGTTCCAGGTGCGGGGAACTAGCGTCCCATCAAGTCTTTTTAGGGTGTATGCCCCTTTGCCTAAGACCTCATTGATGATGTATGGTCCTTCCCATTTTGGCGCTAATTTGCCTGGTTTTTCCGCGTTGGAAGCCTCATTGTCGCGCAGGACAAAATCACCAGGAACAAATGTGCATACGCGGACGCGTGCGTTGTAGTATTTTTCGAGTTTGGATTTGTACCTTGCCGCTGTGATGGCGGCATTCTGGCGCCTTTCTTCGAGGAGGTCTAAATCCAGTCTTCGCTCTTGCTCATTGTTTTGTCTTTCCATAGCTAGCATGCGCGGTGATGGAAGACCGATTTCTGCTGGTATTACCGCTTCTGATCCATAGACCAGGCAGAACGGAGTTTCTCCCGTGCTAGTCTTTGGCATTGTACGATGGGCCCATAAGATGCTGGGAAGTTCGTCAACCCATCCTCTGCGCGTTGTGCCTAGTCGTGCCTTAATGCCGTCGACTATATGTTTGTTGATGCTCTCGAGTTGGCCGTTTGCCTGTGGGTGCGCCACAGAGGCAAAGTTGTGCTCAATCTTCATTTCTTTGAACCATTTCTGAAGATCTTCTGAGGCAAAGTTTGTGCCGTTGTCGGAGATGATGCGCAATGGTAATCCGAATCTGCAAATAATATGCTCCCATATAAATTTGCGAATTACCATTGCTGTTGTTGAGGCTAGTGCCTTGGCTTCGACCCATTTTGTGAAATAGTCGACTGCTACAATGATGAATTTTACCGCGCCTGGCGCGTCGGGGAAAGGACCAACGAGGTCAATGCCCCACTGCTGAAAGGGCCAGGCGGATGTGACCGGTACAAGCGGGTTCTTTGGTCGGAGTGTTTTTGGCGCGTGGCGTTGACAGGTTGCGCATCTCCGTAATAATTATACTGCGTCCACATGCATTCCTGGCCAGTAGTATCCCGCGTTAATTATTTTTGCCACGACCATGCGCGGCCCTGCGTGTATTCCACATAAACCTTCGTGGATTTCTCTGACCAGATATTGTGCATCTGTTTTGTCAACACAGCGTAGCAATGGTCCCATAAATAACTTCCGGTACAGGACGCCATCCGTCATTTCGTAGTTTATTGCCTTGTGTTGGATTTTTCGAGCTTCTATCTTTTCTTCCGGGAGCTTTCCGTGTTGCAAGTATAAGATGATCGGAGACATCCAGGATGGATTCCCGACTTCTATAACATTTACTTGTTTGAGGTGAACAGAAGGATTGGACAATACCTCGATGCGCACTTCTTTTGCTAAGTGCTTGAAGCTGATAGCAGCCAATTTGCTTAGCGCATCTGCGTGCTTGTTTTCGCTTCTGTTTATATGGTTAACCTTGAACGTCTGGAATTGGCTGATTAACATCCGCGCTTGTTCAAGGTATAATGCCATAGCTTCTCCTTTTGCATCATAGTGGCCATTAACTTGCTCAGCCACCAGCTTTGAATCGACGTTGGCTTCAAAGTTTCTTGCCCCCATTTTAAGCGCTAAGCGGAGACCCGCCAAGAATGCTTCATATTCAGCTTCGTTGTTCGTGCTTCGAAAATCTAAGTGTATGGCATATGTAAGTTCGTGATCATCGGGACTGACTAATCGAAGGCCTGCGCCGGCTCCGTCGTCATTGGAAGCTCCATCTGTGTGCAGAGTCCAGACTCTATCATCGAAAACAGGAATAGGGTTCTGGATTGCTTCGCATTCTTGAACTTTTTCGATGGGGACTTCGGTGGCAACGTCCGCTAGAACTTGCCCTTTGATTGCTGGTCTTGGTCTGTACAGGATATTTTATCCTCCCAGCTCAATGGCCCATTAAGCCAATCTTCCTGCCACGTCGGGTTTGGATAGGATTTGGGCTAAATGATAATTGGTGAGAACTGTGATGACATGGCCCGAAAAGTACCGACGTAGGCGTCGTGATGCATGTATCAGTGCTAGGACCAGCTTTTCTATCATTGAGTAGCGAGTTTCTGGACCAGTGAGCATCTTGCTTATATAGTAAATTGGAGTCTGAACGTTTTCTTCGTCTACCATCAATACTGCACCAACTGCTACTTCCGCAGCGGACAAATATAAGATCAGTGGTTCCTTTTCTCGTGGTGCTGTTAGCGTTGGCAACTGAATTAGGCATTCTTTCATTTGTTTGAAGGCTGCTTCTGCTTCGGGTGTCCACTGGAAGTGGGTTTTCTTGGCGCAGTTCCGCAGTGTACTGATGAATGGATAAGATTTTGTCGCATGATTGGCTAAGAATCTGTTTAAAGCCGCTAATCGTCCGGCGAGTCTTTGCATTTCTTTTATTGTTGCGGGTGATGGCATTAGCTGGATGGCCTGCACCTTTTCTGGATTTACTTTAAACCCATCTCGTGTTACTATGAAACCCAGAAACTTCCCTTCTTCCATCCCGAAGGAACATTTTGTTGGGTTGAGCTTTAAGTTTACGCTGCGCAATGAGTCGAATGTGCGCTGAATGTTTGCCAACATTGTTTCTTCCTCATGACTCATGATGACAAGGTCATCCATGTATACCTCGACTGTTTTACCAATGTCTCCTCTGAAGACTGTGTCCATTAGTCGTTGGTATGTTGCGCCTGCGTTGCGCAGGCCGAAGGGCATTTTGGTGTAGCAGAAAATGCCCTTATCTGTACGGAATGCAGTTTTGTCTTCGTCTTCTTCTTTCATCTGGACCTGATGATATCCTTTGTAGCAGTCAAGAAAACACTTCCATCTGAATGATGCTAGAGAGTCGACTTTTTTGTCTATCTCCGGAAGCGCGTAGCAATCTTTTGGGCACGCTTTATTCAGGTCTTTGAAGTCGACGCACATTCTCTATCCGCCACTGTGTTTCTATACCATTACTGGATTGACAACCCATGTATGGTATTTAACTTCGCGCAAGATTCCCGTTAAATAGCTCTGTTACTTGCTCGTCCATGGCTTTTGCTTTCTCTTCACTAAAACTTCGCCTCCCCTGAGCAACAGGTTCTGCTGAGGGTCGGATGTTCAGACAATGTTGCGCTACGTCGCGTGGAACCCCAGTCATGTCTCCTGGGCACCAAGCGAATATGTCTTTATTGTTGGACAACAATTCTTTTAATTGTATTCGTGTTGCCGGTGAAATGGTGTGTCCTAGCAGGATGGTTTGCTCTGGATATTCGTTGTTCAGAACCCATTTCTCCGGTTCGTTTGATGTTGAAGGTTTGGCCACTTTTGCTGGTGGTTTATCGTCCACGTACATGACCTCTTTACTTGAGTATAAAATTGCTACTCCGGTTTCTGTTGGAAATCCACATGCAGCATGTGGAATAGAGGTGATCATGCTGAATTCTCTCTGTGATCTTCTCCCGAGCAATACATCATGGCGTGATGTTGCTGGCATAACCATGAAATTTACTGTGACTGTACGCGAATGCTCGCCATCAGACAAGGTCACGGGAAATGCTATTTGCCCTAACGGGAATACAGCTTCATTACAAAATCCGGTGAGAGGAAAATCAACCGGTTCTAGACGTGCTTTGTCTTCTGGATCAAGCTGTTTGAAGCATTGCTCGTATATGATGTCCATCGAGCTTCCCGGATCTATAAACATATAGTCCGTCCGGTAATGGCCGAAGATGCCAGTAATAATTACTGGTCGCTCTTCTTGAGGGCCTCCAGGAACAACAGGAAACACAACTTGCTGTTCCCTCCAATGCTGATCATGACATCGTTTGTTTGGCCTTCGTGAAGGGCCTCCTTGTACTATGTTTATGTGTTTTGATTTAGCTTTCTGATGGCTGATATTTCTGGATTGTTGACGTATCTCAACATTACTGCTAGATTGGATGTCCCCCTGACAGGGTGTTGGTGGGTCCAATACTACAGTGTCGATTTCTCCACCAGATCTGATGTTTGGGAACTCAGATCTGGCAATTTTTATAAAAATTATGTTCAAAGAAATCTGGCATCTGTTAAACCAGTACTCTGGGGATTTCTCTATGAGTTGATCTGATGAGTTCTTTCCGTCTGAATGATTGTTGTTTTCGTTTGTTCCCATGATTCCGTCGATCTGGGTATTTTGGGTTGTAGAACCCTCGAACTCAGATCGAGGACCTGATGGGTGAGATGATGAATTCTCTACCATGTGAAAACAGAAAATGAGGAAACTAAATCGAAACGAGACAAAACTGAAAAAACAGAGGAATCGGTGGGCGCCAATGAAGAAACACTAGATAAAAGATCGGGATCGTAATATCTAGGGGGTTTGAATCCGCATAAAAAGGTGGGTTTCCTCTCGTTTGATTCGATTACAATTGTTCTCCTTCTGCGGTGAACTCTGCAAAAAAGAAGCACCGTTAGCCTCGCCAAGGGGAGAAAGGGGTTCTCTCCTTGACCCGACTCCGGTGTGAGAATAAGTATGGGTTATGAAGAAGAAGATGTATTGTAGAAGTGTGTGTAACTTGAATTTCATACCTGAACAGTTCTCATATTTATAACCGGGAGTCTTTGGGCGGGAAAATCCGTTAGTGAAAAGTTGACGGAAGATGCTATCCCTGTAAGCGGTTACATTTCCTTCCGTCAAGCTTCTTGATCTTATGTGAGTGCACACGGATCATGGTTTAGATCGATGGCTGGGGATTTGCCACGTGTAAAGTGATCAAGTAGAGATTACTCTCCAATTGCATGCTATCGTTGTGATTTCAGGGATGCCTGAGGTGGCGACACGTGTCCAGACGGTTATAACCATCTTAGTGGTGCACGATTGAATTCCTTCTAGAAGATTACTGCTGTAATCTGGTGTGACTCCTTATCGTATGGAGTCAGCTGAATAAATAATATCCAAGTCTGGATATTAAGCGGAAGTGTTTATTCTAGGATTTCCATCCTTTGTTTATGGAAGAAAGCGCAAGGATTTATGATTTCCTTTGGGCGCGCGAGTGTTGACCGTTGACTGTTTCTTAAGCCTTTCTTTTGTAAGACCAGTGCGCGGCCGCGCAAGGTAAAAAGAGAACTTAAAGACGAGGTTGTGGTATGGTCCCCAAGCACTTATTATGAGGTTTTTGGGACCTTACCCCTTCAACCCTCAATTCAAAATTACGTTTTTTGCCCCTAGTGCAAAATAAAAATATGGTTTTCCCCTAGCTAAAAATTAGGATTTTACCCTCGGGAAAAAAATTTGATTTTTCCGCCAAGTAAAAATAAAAATATGACTGTGTCCCAGCTAAAAATCGTGTCAAGGAGCTGCCTAACACTCTTTTTACTTTTTCTTTCTAGCAAAACTATAGTACTGTTTTTATTGGTTGAGAATTATTCGACCATCGCTCCGCAACGTGGACGAGGCATCACCTAGTTACATATAACAATTTCTCTCTCTCAATTTATTTTTACAATAGAGTAAATTACGTTTTTGGCCCCTGTGGTTATATCACTTTTACTATATTAGCCAAAAATAAGAATTTTTAACATATTTGCCCCCATGGTCTCTATATCTAATTATTTTGGCCCCTGAGACTAACCAAATCCCAAACTCTGGTTAATTATTAGGCACATGATGGGCACATGATGGGTAATATGGTAATTTTCCCTCCCCCACATATTAAAAACAAATTAAATGAAGATCTGTGTTTATCTTTTGTTTAGGCATTATTTAATTTACTAGCAACGTTGGTGATGACTGTGGGTCAAACTCCCCCCCATATAAATATATATATACAAAAGCCCTAAATTCCCATAAACCTTCTCCACTTTTTACCCAGATCTCATCATCTTCAACCATCATCATCATCATCATCCCCTCATCCTCCACTTTTTGCACTGCAAATCCAGATGAAGAACCATCATCATCATCTGTTTCTTCTGTTATATGAGCGAATCGACTGATTTGGTTTAGTTGCCTAATATGCTCGATTAGAAATCACAAGTCAGTCATCTATGATTTGGTTTAGTTGCCTAATATGCTCCGATTGCTTGTGCTTGTTGACTGCTTCTGATGCTCGTTCTTGTTGACCGTACTGCTCTGTTTCTTCTGTTATATGAGCGAATCGACTGATTTGGTTTAGTTGCCTAATATGCTCGATTAGAAATCACAAGTCAGTCATTTATGATTTGGTTTAGTTGCCTAATATGCTCCGATTGCTTGTGCTTGTTGACTGTTCTGCTTCTGATGCTCGTGCTTGTTGACTGTACTGCTCTGTTTCTTCTGTTTATCTTTTGAATTTTATGAAGGGTTTTGATCTGTGTTTGAAGTTTATGTGGGGATGATGATGATGGTTGAAGATGATGATGTTCGTTAAAGATCTGGGTTAGATTTAATTGAAGATATGGGGATGATGATGATGGTTGAAGATGATGAGATCTGGGTTAGATTTAAATGAAGATCTGGGGATGATGATGGTTGAAGATGATGATGTTCTTGAAAAATATGGGTTGAAGATGATGATGTTCTTAAAAAATCTAGGTTAGGTGATGATGGGAGGGAAAATTACCAATTTACCCATCATGTGCCTAATAATTAACCAGAGTTTGGGATTTGGTTAGTCTCAGGGGCCAAAATAGTTAGATATAGAGACCATTGAGGCAAATATGTTAAAAATTCTTATTTTGGGCTAACATAGTAAAAGTGATATAACCACAGGGGCCAAAAACGTAATTTACTCTTTACAATATATATAGTATGTTATAGTCTTGTGCATTACATGAGTTAATAATGATAACTCTTTGTTTGCATAGTACAATAAAACAAATAGGCGTACAAATTAACCATTCCACAAACTTACAATCTGTTGCTCATCATATTCAATACCCAACCGATCAATAGGAGATGTTGGCATATGACACTAATTGATATCTTTTATTAAAAGTAGGATTTTTGCCCTAAATATTAGTAAAACTTCTTTATAACATTAACGGTTAAGTATCAAACTTAATTTCAATAATTTAAGTAACTTATTATAATAATGTCGACTACAAAAAGTTATAGTTTTAAAAACTTTTAGCTCTATTTTTTAAACATATTTTTTATTTATAACTAGCATTAACCACCCCGCATTGCGGCGGGGTAAAACCGTGCCAAATAACATCAATGTCATAGCCCCGTCAATAACTACCAACACCGGAAAACTCGTAAAACAAAAAAAATAACGAAAAGCAGACGTGAAAACGTTGAACCACGCACGGCCGTTGCGGCGTGTTGATGTGAAACGTGAAACATAACAAAATACATCAGTTAAAGGTAAAAAAGCTAAATTAATAAAAAAAAAAAGAAATTCACAAAACATATGATACAACCATCAATGTATAAATAACTTGCTAATTAATTAAGTTATGGGTACAAATATAAAATGCACAATACACTAACAAAGCTTGAAGTAGAAACACTATTGCAACTAATTACTTAAGCTATACAATTATAAAATACACAATACACAAATAAAGCGTGATGTACAAACACTATTGCAACAAAATCTTGCAAATTCATATTATATAAATATGATTTTCCAATACCGAGATGATATACGCATCTCATCTTATTATCCTTATTTCCTAAAATAATATATATCATTATGAGGGTGGGGTTCCTCAAAAAAATATGTTTTTTTTTAAGTATAAGACCAAGCGTAGTGGGTCGTTTTTTTTTATTTAAAAATTGCTCAATCACGCCCAAAAACGCCCCTTTACAGCCCCCTGGGCGTGATTGGGCGTTATCTTGCAAAAAAAGCCCCTTGGCGTGGTTTGAAAAACGCCAAATGGGGGGATTGTTGGCCAATCACATTTGAGCTTCCATTTGCTTGGCCAATAAGATTTTTAAATGTTTTTTTTTTTATTTTATTTTACTACAAAACATAATGCCCAATAATGTCCCATCCCCACTACACCCATTTTAGAAAACGCCCAATAATGCCTCATTGCTAACTGGGCTGCCACATGGCGCAAAACGCCCAAGTGTGAATATTGCCTACTACACATGGTCTAAGAAGTGATCATGGTTATTAGATGAGGTAATTGATGAATCAGATTAAATGAGTGGTAAAATTATAATATTTGTTTTAACTATATTGATTGATTTCTTAGATTAAGGTATGAAAGTAAATGTAGTATGCCTTAAATTTAGGAACCCACATGTAACTTCCCCCGTCTTTTTAAAACCGCAATAATTTTTTGAGTAAATTGTCATTTTCGTCCCTGAGGTTTGGACACGTTTGCCATTTTCGTCCAAAATGACACTTTTCTACCATTTTGCCCCTCACGTTTGGCCATTTTTGCCATTTTCATCCAAATTCCTAACCTAGTTACATTATGTCGTCTGATAGAGTTGTTTTTGAATTTCTCAATTATAAGGGAGGGGGTAAGTTGTAAAACAAAACTAAAAAAAAAACAATTTACACATGAACATCATCATCTCTGAACATCCTCATCATCATCTTCAAACCCAAAACAAGAACAAATCAATCTTCACATGAACATCATCATCTATCACAAAATATTCAAAATAATAATTCAATATAAGAATCCTATGAACATCATCATCTGCAAATTCCGAGACACCAAATTCAAGATCTCTACCAAACTATTTAATTCCTTTCAAAACACTATGAGCAAACTACATCATCATCATCTTCATAATCTGCAAATCCATTTCAACCATCATAATCTTCATAATCTTCGACTATTGTTTGTAGATCTGATGCAATTTCAAGATCTTCAAGAAAGGGTTTAGAGAGAGATAGAGACGCCGTCGCCGTCGTCCTTCTCCGCCATCACCAAAAAACGTCACGGTTCCATCGCCGTCGTCAGCTGCATCTTCTCCGTTTCGTTCCACCATCACGACCATGTTCTTATGAAGCAGATCGGAACTTGAGATGAAGATGAACCGGAATCGAACCTGAATCTGGTAAAAATAGACATATTAGAAACTAAATCTGAGATGGAACTGGTTGTGGGTTCCGACGAAGATGGTTGTGGATTCCGATGAAGATGACTGATGACGATGGTTGTGGTTTCCGAGAGAGAGAAAGATGAAGCCGGTTGTGGAGGTGGTGTTGTGGTGGGGATTGGTGGCGGAGGTGGTGGGGAATGGTGGTGTCGGTGATGGTGGATGAGAGCTTCTTGCAGATGATGATGATGATGATGATGATGTTATGTTCTGATTTTGAGTTTTCAGTTACATTATAAATTAAAAAAAAATCTACCTTTTATTAAAAAACATTATAATTTAAAAAAAATCCTTATTAAACTGAACTTTCTAACCAAGTTAGGAATTTGGATGAAAATGGCAAAAATGGTCAAACGTGGGGGGCAAAATGGTAGAAAAGTGTCATTTTGGACGAAAATGGCAAACATGCCCAAACCTCAGGGACGAAAATGGCAATTTCCTCTAAATTTTTTTATATGTAATTTGTTTTTAAAAAAAGTTATACCATAATAACGGGCGTTTTTTAGCTTTAATATGAGTACCATATTGCCACATATCTAAAAATATTTATGTTTCAAGTAGTTGATATGTTTTACCAGTAATGGTGTGTAGTGGCGGAGCTTGACCAAAAGTTCTGAGGGGGCGGAAAGTGTAGGACCCAATTTATATATTGTATAAATATTTAGGCAAAATAATTGGGCGAAAATCCTATATAATTTTAAAATTTCCGGACAAAAAATATGAAATTTTACGCTTCTAACCAAAACAGTCGGTAGGGGGGGGGGGGTGCACCCCCCACTTTACAGTAAGCTCCGCCATTGATGGTGTGTTTTATATGACGACATGGTGTGTTTTATATGACTACGTGTTTTATAATTTGGATCGTGTGTGTTTAAGGATTGTGTATTTTATAGTGATTAATTGTGTGTTTTAGTAGAGTGTTTGGGTTAGCATATGTTTTTTTAACGTTTGAATGATCTATTTAAAAGAATTGTGTGTTTTATAGTTTTAATGATGTGTTTTACGAAATCTGATAAAACACCATTTGATCATTGCAAAATACATAAAACACACTATATCTAACACACAAAAAAATCCAAAGAATTATGATTAAGGTATGCGTTATGTAACTGCGATTTTGAATTGTTAAAAGATATATGGTTTCCTTAAAAATATCATTTTATTGTTTAAGAAATATCTTTTCTAAAAATAACTTAATTATTGAATTACCATTATGCCCTTTTATTAAAAATCTCTAGATATCACATGTTACAATAAGAACACTTCATACACTTTATAGAAAAAAATGAACTTTGTAGCCAACTCATTTGATTTGCCGATACCAAGATAATTAAAACTTCATTTACTACAACCTCGTAACTTATAATTTATTTTCAAAAATAGTTACAGTCTTATCGTAATTATTTTAATATTTTTGTGTTACTATTGTATAGTCGTATATAATAAGATGAAATACAATAACCCAAAATAGAAGTGAAAACTTAGGAAAATATCTTTGGATAGCTGAAAACGTAACTTTTTTGTTTCACATTTTATGTAACAAGTTATTTCACTGATAATTATTACATAAAAAATTATGTTTTACATTTTTTTCGATAACATATGGAGTTTTCATTTATTCATTGGTATAAAAATAAAGTAATATCTTTGATGTTTTTAGAATAGAGTAACCTTTTTGAAAAAGATGCGAATTTCAATAATCGTATTTGCCCAACAAAATCTATAAGAAAGTAGCCAATAATCATAATGTTCCTTAATGGGGTCAGGTGGCCTCTCTTGACTCCTGCATCTTGATAGGGTTTTGTGGTGGGTATCTAATGCGTGCTTAAAAAAACAATAACTTTTTTTTATTTAAAAGGTTACCCTGATGATTTTATAAATAAACAAATAAAAGAAGATGTAATGTGGATATGGTCCACGTTAGATCATAGTTGGGACACTCCCCCAAACTATGCAACCAAAAACAATCAAACAACAAAACAAATCAAAATACAACCACTAGTCTAACAACTAGAACCAAACTCAATGTCTACGCTTCAGTATTACACGGATTGTTTGCACAGTCAAACATAACGTCTCCATGTATACTCCATTTTTCCAACACCCTCGCCACTTGACATATATCCTTGAATTTCATCCCCATAAGCTTATACCGAACAGTAGATAGGATTGCTTTTGCTAGTATATAAGGGGGCCTTGTAGTATTCCTAAACAACCTTTTATTTATCTCTCCATATGTGGTATGCTGCAGCTGCTGTAGTTACCCGGGACACAATATTACCAATCTTTTTCAGAGATCTCTTGTTTAATAGCCAGCTTATAATGTCATCCCAAATCGGTTTAACATTCCCCATATCTGTCACACCCCCAAAATCCACCATGCGGAGTATCACCGTTTGGAGGCGTGACATGAGCAGGATCGAGCCACCAATCATATTGAACAACGTAATTAAGTAAAACCAACCACAATACAATTGGTGACCATAAGACAGTAACCAACTTAAAGTTAACAGCGGAAGCATAAAACGTAAGTCCAAAACATAAGTTCGTAGTTCATAAGTTTAAAGACTTCAAAACATAAGTTCCATAAGTTTATAAAGTTTAATTATTAAGTACGGGACATAACAGTCCTTATCCCACAACGACCTCCTCCTCATGCAAGCTCCATAAGCATCTAGCGACCTGTAAGGCATGTAACAACGAGTCAACAACAAAGTTGAGTGAGTTCACGGTTGGTTGTTTAGTTTTAAGTTGTTTCTGAAAACGTGGTTTGCCTTTCATTGGCTTACTTGCCGTGGGAGTTACCCCTTAGTTGAAAGTATGATTAACCAGTTCTTTCTTCGTTACCCAAACCATATCCATAATCAGTGGGGGCTTCCCCATGTGAACTACTAGACCGTATGATATCGACTACTAACGAATTTTGTTGTGCCCTACGTCAATGTTCTATCATCGTTGACAGTTTGCCATAGTCCATTAGTAGACGCCCGTCCGAACGGCACGGTGTGAGGTTTGTTAAACCTAATAGCGCTATTAACTAATGACCCGCTCGTCATTGGCCTCGGCGATTAAGTCGATATAAAATGAGGGACTTAATGATAGAGTTTTTTCTAATAAGTTTTAAGGTTGTTGTCCTACCCAAGGAGGACGAACGTACGTATTCTACCCAAGGAGAATACGCATAATTAATATTGGCATCCTACCTATGGAGGATGGCGGTACATATCCTACCCAAGGAGGATATGTAGGTTCCATTTTTAGTTTATTAACCCATTCCCAAACCACCGGGAATCCCATGCCTTGTAGAAAGTGTGAACTCACATCGGTTTGCTCGGTTAGATTAGTTACTCAAATAATCAGGAAATCAAGCACGTCATATTAAGGTACATATAACAATCAGTTTCTCATGCATAACCTGTATCCTACGTACGGTTTATCTACTTAATACTTCTATCACATACCACATAGTTCAAATGTCAAGTTATATTGTTAAGTTACATTATTTTACCCTAAAATAATATAACTATCTCACAAAATAAACAAGTATCCACACAAGTGTTCTAATATAAGATATATATTCTAAATATATATTTACCCATTTTTATTTACAAAAACCAACCACCGACACTTTGTATTTTGTTACCAAAAATTATGGCGAAGTTTATACTCGAAGCACAAGTTATAAAATATACTTGTAACGCTTGTTTAGAAAAAAATATTTTCTAAGTGTTGGGATTTTTAGAAAATTTCGTCAGAGTTTCCTTTGTAAATGGAGGTGTCCATGCTTATTAGCATATTATTTTCTTTTCGGAAAAATATTCAATCAATCAACAACAAGTTACTAAACAACATTACACTAGTCAAGTGCAAAAACAATGCACTTTACCTACAACATGAACTTGGTTTTTCATAAAAAACACGTGGTAACTTAGTGGGGGTGTTTAGTGGGTTTAGTTACCCTCCAAAGTGTGTTTACTTTTGTTAAAATCTCATTCTTGGGATTTTTAGATGTTTACAACTTGTAAACTCATTTTGCAAAAATGTGTATTTATTGGATCTTCTTGTTCTAAAAATATTTATACGCTTATTCTGTTACTAAAATAGTGTGGGTTTAACAAAAGTCATAACCTTTCAAAAAAATCATCTTCTACTCTTGGTTTATTTAGGAAAAACCATTTGTAAACCTCGGATCCATACGATCACCAACTTACTTTGTTTACTAATTTTTCAAGAAAACATATTGTTACCAAGTTTATGCTTAAACATGGAGGTGATTCTTTTATGGAAATCACTAATCACCTCCTAACTTGTTAACTTAAGCTTTTAATCTTACTTTAACAAGTTTCAACCATGATGTTTAACATCATATCTCTAGTAATCAACAAACAAGCAACAAGAAATCATCAACAATACAAGACAACATCATTCATATCATTACTTCTTCATTTTATCAATATTTCATCATTAAGTTAGATTTATGTTCAAGACCCAACTTTATGATTTTTAGTGTTCTTAAGGTTTCATCATGATTTAACTATTAACCACCCTAAACATGAAGTAAATGAAGATTCAAGAGACTTACTACTAGCTTTGAAGCTAGGGAAGAAACAAGATGGAAAATGAGTGGTTAATAGCACTAGCAAGAGGTCCTTCAACTTCCGAGAACACCAAGCTTCGTTGAACGCCTTGTAGCACCTAGAAGTACACTTGGATTGCTTGAAGTTTGAAAGAAAATGGTGATGGTGATCTAGGGGGTGTTCGGCCGAAACTTAATGTGGGAGGGAGGAGAAGATGAAGTTGTGAAAGTGTTGTGATTAAGATCCCTCATGTTCTCTTATAATCCAAAGTTGAGTATTACCCAATAGGTTTAGTGTCTCAAGAGTACAAGACATGATCCTTATCAAATCTTCTAAAGAGATTACATGGGAACTTGGAAGATTTACTCAAATCTTGGGGTGGTGGGTCCCTTGGGGACAGTTACACACAAGGGGGGGGGGGGTTAGATGTAAATTAGATGGTAAGTAGGTGATTACTTAGGGGTTAAGATGTAAAGTCTAATGTGTAGTGTGTTACATATATAATGTAATGTGTTATAGTGCTCGGGGACCATAACTAGCTCAAAAAAATAAAAACAATGTTTCTTGCAATATTTTAATGTTCCGGGTAATATCCGGTTGTTCGGTTGGATACCGTTCCGTTAAAGTGCTAAGTTATTCCATATAGTGTCCTATATATATCTTTTTGTAATACTTTTAATTCCTAACACTTGGGAAAGCATACAAGATTATTTAGTCAAGTTTTCTACACAAGATTAGTATGTTAACAAGCACATGTAAGTATAACACAGTGGTCAGAAAGCAGTTAGGTAATTCAGCACAGACATTAAGCACTTTAATTAACATTAATTAATCGTATGGATACATGAAATCTTGAGGGTTGTCACATTCTCCCCCTGTTAAGAGAATTTCGTCCCGAAATTTAGCACCTGGTTACTGAGGAAGCTAGTTAAGTTGCGTTGCATTGGTTTCCTGGTTTTCCTGGGGTGTCACATCATCCCCCTGTTGGCTTGGAATTTCGTCCTGAAATTCTACAGTAGCTTCAGTCTCAGTAGTGGTTGCACTTTTCTTAAACAACTGGGGATACTTGAGTTTCATTTGGTCTTCTCGTTCCCAGGTATACTCTGGGCCACGACGGGAATCCCAACGAACTCGAACAAGAGGTATTCTGGTATGCTTGAGAATCTTAACATCCCGATCAGTAATCTCTACTGGTTCCTCGACGAATCGCAGCTGGTCGTCGATGGTGAGTTCCTTTAAGGGAACTATGAGGGTCTCATCTGACAGACACTTCTTCAGATTCGACACATGGAAAACATTGTGAACTCCGCTGAGTTCTGCCGGTAGATTCAACTTGTAAGCAACTTTGCCAATTTTCTCAATAATTTCGAATGGTCCGACATAACGCGGATTGAGTTTGCCTCGTTTGCCAAAACGAACTACACCTTTCCAAGGTGAGACTTTGAGTAGCACCCGATCCCCAACCTGGAACTCGAGTGGTTTCCTTCGCTTATCAGCATAGCTTTTCTGATGGTCACGAGCTGCCGCCATTCGTTATCGTATCTGAGCAATCCTTTCGGTTGTATCTACTACAAGTTCTGGACCTGTGATTTCACTGTCGCCAACTTCTGCCCAACAAAGAGGTGATCGGCATTTACGTCCGTACAATGCCTCAAATGGAGCGGCCTGGATACCGGTGTGGTAGCTGTTATTGTACGAAAACTCCACCAAAGGGAGGTGCTTTTCCAACCATTGCCAAAATCAATCACACATGCCCTGAGCATGTCTTCAAGGGTTTGGATGGTACGTTCAGACTGCCCGTCCATCTGTGGATGATATGCCGTGCTCATGTCTAATCGAGAGCCAAAGGACCTGTGCATAGCTTGCCACAACTCAGATATAAAACGTGAGTCACAATCAGAAATGATGGAGGTTGGCACTCCGTGCCTTGATGCTACTTCCTTTAGGTAGATGTCTGCTAGGGTAGAAAACTTATCCGTTTCCTTGATAGCCAGAAAATGTGCAGACTTGGTCAGTCGATCCACGATCACCCAAATGGTATCATTTCCGCGTTGAGATCTAGGCAGGCCAGTAACGAAATCCATGGAAATTTGCTCTCATTTCCATTTAGGTATCTCTGGTTGTTGAAGTAGGCCTGATGGTTTCTGATATTCAGTCTTGACTCTAGCACAAGTCAAGCATTTACTGACGTAGGTTGCTATGTGGGCTTTCATGCTAGGCCACCAGTATGTAGCCTTTAGGTCGTGGTACATGTAACAACCCTCGGTAAAACCAACACCCTCATAATATTTCCGACATACTATTATATCTTAAAATGTCCTAATATGTCTTATAATACACCTCGTATGTGAAAACCAAGCCCCAAGTATGTTATATCATTTAAAATAAATGAAAAACCTGAAATATTGAGTTGAGGCGGGCCGCGTAGACCCACCCCAACCTTTCACGCGGGCGGTATCAGGGTTTAAACCTGATATCGTTGATTCCTTTAGTTCAAGCGGGCCGCGTAAACTTAAGCTTACATTGACGCGGGCCGCGAGAGATCATTAAACGCGGAGACATCCTGAGCTGACACGTGTCGACATCGTGGCGGGTCTACTTGGTGAGCCGGACAAGCTATAGAGTTGACCAGGGTTGACGCGGGCCGCGTAACCCTGGTCTGTGCTTTACGCGGGCCGCGTGGAGACCAGTTTCAGCAACTATAAATAGAATGCATCAGTTTTCGTTTTCCGTCGCTCATTCTCAATTCTCAAATTCTGTAGAAAAGTAATTATAGACGGGTATTATACCCCTAATTAGCGAGGTTCTGCTCCGTTGTAAGTATTATAACCCCAGTTTCGTAATAGTTACGCTGCCCGATTGATTTAGGGTTCCGTAACAACTGTCGTGGTTCTGCCCGACGTAGTTGTTGGAATGCCGTCTCGGGGAGGGTATCATTAATATTTTCAAAGGGTTATGATACTAACCAATGTACATTTGTATAAATTATAGATTATATCCAGGAAACCCTTACAAGAAGCCTAAGATAGCAAAGTGAGTTTATCCTCTTTTTGTTAACATTTTTGTAATGTTTTACAAAAGCTTAATTGTTTTACAATATGATTAAGCGGTGATTGAGTCTTTGTAGTTCTTCAATTATTGCCGGTATTATGGGGTTTTGTATACAAAATTTATTACTTGCGAGTAATAAGTCGGAATGACAGTACGTTACCATTGGACAACGAGTTAGCCAATGCGTAATATGACCCACAAGTCAAGGATTGACAGTACTGAATGAGTAATTGTGTAGAAATAAACAATGTGATAGCTCTCAATACTGTGTTAATTGATAAAATGTTTCTTGATTAAACTGGGATTCACTCACCAGTATTTTCCGCTGATAAAATATTTTTAAAACATGTTTCAGGTAACACAATGTGAAAGCCAACTGGGAAAAAGCCAGCTCGAGAGCACTGACGGCTTGGAAAATAAGTGGCTATAAAAGTTATCTAAGAAACGATGTTTTAAATTAAATAAAATAGGGATTGTCCCTATAAATGTATTGTAATAAGAAACTTGGGTTTTGCTCATGTTACTATTAATATCAAATATGGTGGTTTGACTCTGATAAACATTTCCTAACTACGGTCCTGATGTAAATTCCGCTGCAAGATTAAATAACTGATACCACCACCACTGAGTTCGCGTCCGCCCATTCCCGGGACAGATAAGGGATCGGGGGTTGCGACAGAAGGTGGTATCAGAGCCTAGCCACTGGTCTGAGCCAAAGAAGTGTTCTGCTGACACTTAAAATGTAAATTTTGTGTTAGGAAATAATGAAAATAAGTGCATAACTGTATTTATTTGTTATGTGTTATTTGACTATTTGATAGTTTACAGAATGAGTGATCAAGGACCATCAGACATAAATTGTCAGTTATCTGAATCACCTAGGAGTGAAGGTACCTCTTCACAGCCTGCCCTCTTTGGGTATACTGCTGATCATGAAGAAGGAGTGTTTGCTTTTAGAGCTCAGTCAGAAGAGCCATTCCCTCATAAGAAATGAGGATGGTTCAGTAAGGAAGCCTTTGCTCGTAAGAAGAGAATGCGAAAATTGCAACAGCAAAGAGTTCTAGCAGCTGCTAAGCGTAGAACAGACGCCAATACACAGGATATGCTTAATAGAAGCCTAGCTAACTTCCATATCCTAGCTACAACTGCTGCTGACCCAAGTCTGGAACAATTAGTAGCCCCACAACCACAAAACCCAGATCAACCTATGGAGATAGAAACCCAGGAAAACCAAGTGGAGATGCATGACTTTAATCCAGAAGAAATCCCTAGGGTACCTGCACCAAACCCCCTAGACCCAAATTACGACCCCTGGTGGGACGACAATAGGGAATTTGTGCAACGTTACCCTATCCAGGAATATCCACCCATACAGAACATAGAAGCCTACCCAGGTATGGAACCTTTAGATCCCTATTACCATGATAACTATATTAGGGAGATTTTAGAGGATCCTTACCAATTTCAGGAACTTTCACCCCCATATCAGGAAACCGCACCCCAGATTCCAAACCCAGTCCGAGAACCTGCACCCCCAATGAGTGCAGAAAACGTCCAAGAACTTTGGACTTTTGGGGAGGAAATTTTAGAAAGCAGTGAGAGAATGCGTCAGGTAGGAGAGCGTCTCGTATGGAAATACGATGAGCGCGATATGGATTTCTGGATAAATCCATATCCTTGATTGTGAGAATGGAGGAAATGGTAGTAATAATAATAAAATAAAATAAAATATGTGTGTACGGATGCATATTACTATTAGTGTAATTTTCTTTCTGTTGGTATTGTAATCTTTATTTCAGTACTAGTGTGTAATAGAAGCATAGTATATGAAAATAGAGTACAAGTCGCAATGATCGACGTTTTTGGCTAGATTACGTGTCATGTGAATTACAATATTATCTATTATCTTGTGATATTAATATGAGATAAATGTTTAAAATTCAGATGGCCGGTGAAGGAAATCAAGGAAATCTGAATAATGATAACCAGAGTAACATTAACATGGTTAATAAGAATCCGAGCATCAATAACAATAACAATAACAATCAAGTGGATAATAGTGCTATCCAACACATAGTAGCACAAGGAATTATAGATGCAATGCCATTTATTCTTCAAACTGTTAAAGATGCTGATAATAAAAGTAAGCATAGCAGTAAGAGACCAAGCGAACTAGAAAACAGCGTGAACAATGGACCTGTACTTCAATTGCCTATTCCCAAAAGAAGAAGAACCGTGCCTTACGGTTGTTCTTATAAGGAATTCTGGTCTTGTAAACCAATGGAATTCTCGGGCAACGAAGGGGCCATTGCAACCCTACGCTGGATAGAAAAGACTGAGGCAGTCTTAAGGATAAGCAAGTGTGCTGAAGAAGATAAGATACTGTTTGCTTCTAATTTATTTAAGAATTCAGCACTAGAATGGTGGAACACTATCCTCCAATCAAGAGGAAGTGATAGAACTTATAATATGGAATGGGAAGAATTTAAGGACAAGGTAGAAAGGAAATTCTACCCACCGAATGAAAAGGAACAAATAGCAAACAAATTCCTAAACCTTAGGATGACTGGTGTGGATAGTAAGGGATACACTAAAATCTTCTTTGAATATGCTTGAATAGTGCCAACTCTTGCTTCACCATAACCAGTGTTAATCTCCCGTTATATTTGGGGATTAATTGGAGAGATAAGACATGTAGTCAAGGCAGCTAGACCTCAAACAATAGAAGAAGCTGTAGAACTAGCAAATTCCTTGACATATGAATTAGTCCATACCCGAGAAGAGGATCAAAGGAGGAACCTAACCCAGAAGTTGACACAAGAATTTCGTTATGGAAATTCTAACCGTGGAAGAAATGTAGGTTCTACTTCTACAACTTACTGTAGGAATTGCAAAAGAAAGCATTCAGGAAGATGCTCTATATACTGTAACTTTTGCAAAATATCGGGACACAAGGAAGAAGACTGCAGGAAGAAAAACAGCAGGATATGCTACAATTGCGGAGAACAAGGTCATATCAAGCCGAATTGCCCAAAATTAGCTCCAGCTACGAACAACAAGAATACCAAAAATGCTAGGGCATTTGTTCTAACTGCAGATGAAGCCAAGATGATTCCAGATGTCATAGTTGTTACGTTTTTAGTTAATGATATTTTTGCTAAAGTATTATTTGACTCTGGTGCAAACCAAAGTTTTATTAATACATCATTTTGCAAATTTCTAAATCAGTCATTAACTAAACTACCACAAGAATGCTTAGTAGAGACTGCTAATGGAGAAACTGTTAGGATTTTTGAAATCTTGCAGGGAGCAAGAATAGAAATTTTAAATCAGAAATTTATAGCAAATCTATATCCCATGAATCTGGCAGGATTTGATGTTGTTTTAGGAATGGATTGGTTGATAACCAATAAAGCCAGTATTTTATGTGATCAAAAGTCAATACAAGTAAATTCACCAAAAGGTAAAGCGATCACAATTAAAGGAGATAAACCCTCTAAGTCTACTAAATTCATCTCTGTGATGAAAACTGCAAGTTGTATAAGAAAAAGGTTCTATAGTGTATTTGATTTCTATAATCACTAACACTAAAGGAAAAGAACTAAAAGATATTCCAGTAGTATCTCAGTTTTCAGATGTCTTTCCAGAAGAATTACCAGGACTACCTCCAGACAGAGAAGTTGAATTTAGAATTCACCTGCTACCAGGAACATCACCAATTGCCAAAGCACCTTACCGTTTGGCACCCGCCGAAATGCAGGAACTGAAGAAACAATTAGATGAATTGTTAGAAAAATGATTTATATAGCCCAGTTCGTCGCCATGGGGAGCGCCGATACTGTTTGTTAAAAAAAAGGACGGGTCGATGCGTATGTTCATTGATTACCGTGAATTAAACAAGGTTACGATTAAGAATCGGTATCCATTACCAAGAATCGATGATCTGTTTGATTAGTTACAAGGAGCTCGATTTTTCTCTAAAATCGATTTAAGGTCAGGATATCATCAATTAAAGGTACAGGAAGAGGACATTCCTAAGACCGCATTTAGAACGAGGTATGGTCATTATGAATTTACTGTCATGCCACTTGGTTTAACCAATGCCCCAGCTTCATTTATGGACATGATGAACCGAATATGTAAGCCATATTTGGATAAATTCATAATTGTATTCATAGATGATATTCTAATTTACTCTAAGAGTAAAGAAGATCATGCAAAGCATTTGCACGCACTTTTAAGTTTATTAAGAAAGGAAAAGCTTTATGCTAAATTTTCTAAGTGCGAATTTTGGTTAGAACAGGTACAATTCCTTGGACACCTAGTTAATCATGAAGGAATTCATGTGGATCCCACAAAGATCGAAGCAATTACTAAATGGAAAACCCTTGAGTCACCAACTGAGGTTAGAAGTTTCTTAGGATTGGCCGGTTATTATAGAAGATTTATTCAAGATTTTTCTAGAATAGCCATTCCCTTAACTAAGTTAACCTGTAAATCTGTTAAGTTTGAATGGGGATTAAAACAAGAAGAAGCATTTAGAATCCTTAAGCAAAGATTAACCCATACACCCATATTAGCGTTACCAGAAGGAAATAAAAATTTTGTTGTTTATTGTGATGCTTCTAAATTAGGTTATGGATGTGTATTGATGCAACGACAAAAGGTTATAGCTTACGCATCAAGACAACTTAAGAATCATGAAGAGAATTATTCAACTCATGATTTAGAATTAGGAGCTATAATTTTTGCTCTTAAGATTTGGAGACATTACCTTTATGGTAGTAAGTTTACTGTATTCACCGATCATAAGAGTCTAAGGTATGTTTTCAAGCAAAAAGAGTTGAATATGAGGCAAAGACGCTGGATGGAATTTCTTAGTGACTATGATTGTGATATCCAGTATCATGAAGGAAAAGCAAATGCAGTGGCAGATGCTTTAAGTCGAAAGTATCATGAAAAGCCAAAAAGGGTATGTTCTCTTAAATTAAATCTGCAAGTAGATTTAAATGATCAGATAAGAGAAGCACAAGAATCAGTAATCAAGGATGATACTGAAAAATTAAAAGGTATGCTAAAAGAATTAGAACAAGGAACAGATGGAATTTGGAGATTCCATGAAAATAGAATGTGGATACCTAAATTAGGAAACCTACGTCATCGTATATTAGAAGAAGCCCATAAGTCTAAGTATACGATGCATCCAGGAAGTGATAAAATGTACCAGGATTTAAGGAAAAATTTCTGGTGGATAGGAATGAAGAAAGACATAGCAGCCTATGTTTCTAAATGTTTAACTTGTTCACAAGTCAAAGCTGAACATCAGAAACCCTCAGGTTTGTTACAGCAATTAGAAATGCCGGTGTGGAAATGGGAATTGATAACAATGGATTTTGTTACTAAATTACCCAAAACCAAGAAAGGAAATGATACAATCTGGGTGATTGTAGATAGACTAACCAAGTCAGCTCATTTCCTACCCATGAAAGAAACTTTCAGTATGGAGCAATTAGCTAAATTATATGTAAATGAAATTGTTTCTATACATGGCATTTCTTTATCAATTGTTTCTGATAGGGATAGTCGATTTACCTCTCATTTTTGGTCAAGTTTCCAAAAGGCAATGGGAACCAAGTTAAAACTAAGCACATCTTATCATCCTCAAACAAATGGACAAAGTGAAAGGACAATTCAGACAATGGAGGACATGCTTAGAGCTTGTGTAATTGACTTTGGAGGTAATTGGGACGATCACTTACCTTTAATAGAATTTTCATATAATAATAGTTATCACACAAGTATCAATGCTGCACCATTTGAAGCACTTTATGGACGAAAGTGCCGAACCCCAGTCTGTTGGGCAGAAATTGGGGAAAAGCAACTATCTGGACCTGAGATAGTACAAGAAACAACTGACAAGATAATTCAAGTTAAGGAACGACTGAAAGCAGCACGTGATCGACAAAAGAGTTATGCCAATAACCGACGCAAGACATTGGAGTTTCAAGTAGGAGATAAAGTATTATTGAAAGTCTCTCCTTGGAAAGGAGTAGTAAGATTCATCAAAAGAGGAAAGCTAAGTCCCATGTATATTGGACCTTTTGAGATTATTAGAAGAATAGGACCTGTAGCCTATCAGCTACAACTGCCAGAGGAAATGGCAGGAATACATGACGTGTTTCATGTATCTAATCTCAAGAAGTGTTTAGCTGATGAATCACTGATAGTGCCTCTTAAGGATATAGAGGTAAATGAACAACTCAAATTTGTAGAAAGGCCTCTACAAATTGAAGACAGGAAATTCAAGAATCTCAAACGCAAGAGACTAGTTCTAGTCAAAGTGAAGTGGGACTCCAAAAGAGGACCAGAGTACACATGGGAGCTTGAATCAGAAATGCAAAAGAAATACCCGCATTTGTTTCAATAGATCTCGAGGACGAGCTCTAAAACAAGGTGGGGAGAATGTAACAACCCTCGGTAAAACCAACACCCTCATAATATTTCCGACACACTATTATATCTTAAAATGTCCTAATATGTCTTATAATACACCTCGTATGTGAAAACCAAGCCCCAAGTATGTTATATCATTTAAAATAAATGAAAAACATGAAATATTGAGTTGAGGCGGGCCGCGTAGACCCACCCCAACCTTTCACGCGGGCGGTATCAGGGTTTAAACCTGATATCGTTGATTCCTTTAGTTCAAGCGGGCCGCGTAAGCTTAAGCTTACATTGACGCGGGCCGCGAGAGATCATCAAACGCGGAGACATCCTGAGCTGACACGTGTCGACATCGTGGCGGGTCTACTTGGTGAGCCGGACAAGATATAGAGTTGACCAGGGTTGACGCGGGCCGCGTAACCCTGGCTTGTGCTTTACGCGGGCCGCGTGGAGACCAGTTTCAGCAACTATAAATAGAATGCATCAGTTTTCGTTTTCCGTCGCTCATTCTCAATTCTCAAATTCTGTAGAAAAGTAATAATAGACGGGTATTATACCCCTAATTAGCGAGGTTCTGCTCCGTTGTAAGTATTATAACCCCAGTTTCGTAATAGTTACGCTGCCCGATTGATTTAGGGTTCCGTAACAACTGTCGTGGTTCTGCCCGACGTAGTTGTTGGAATGCCGTCTCGGGGAGGGTATCATTAATATTTTCAAAGGGTTATGATACTAACCAATGTACATTTGTATAAATTATAGATTATATCCAGGAAACCCTTACAAGAAGCCTAAGATAGCAAAGTGAGTTTATCCTCTTTTTGTTAACATTTTTGTAATGTTTTACAAAACCTTAATTGTTTTACAATATGATTAAGCGGTGATTGAGTCTTTGTAGTTCTTCAATTACTGCCGGTATTATGGGGTTTTGTATACAAAATTTATTACTTGCGAGTAATAAGTCGGAATGACAGTACGTTACCATTGGACAACGAGTTAGCCAATGCGTAATATGACCCACAAGTCAAGGATTGACAGTACTGAATGAGTAATTGTGTAGAAATAAACAATGTGATAGCTCTCAATACTGTGTTAATTGATAAAATGTTTCTTGATTAAACTGGTATTCACTCACCAGTATTTTCCGCTGATAAAATATTTTTAAAACATGTTTCAGGTAACACAATGTGAAAGCCAACTGGGAAAAAGCCAGCTCGAGAGCACTGACGGCTTGGAAAATAAGTGGCTATAAAAGTTATCTAAGAAACGATGTTTTAAATTAAATAAAATAGGGATTGTCCCTATAAATGTATTGTAATAAGAAACTTGGGTTTTGCTCATGTTACTATTAATATCAAATATGGTGGTTTGACTCTGATAAACATTTCCTAACTACGGTCCTGATGTAAATTCCGCTGCAAGATTAAATAACTGATACCACCACCACTGAGTTCGCGTCCGCCTGTTCCCAGGACAGATAAGGGATCGGGGGTTGCGATAGTACATCTTATCCGAACCAGGATGTTCTGAATAACGAGACTTATGTGCTTCATCCATCACAAGCTCGCGTAAGTTTCCATAATGTGGAACCCAGATGCGCCCTGTTACGTAGTAAGCGCCGTCTTCCTTTTGTTCTAACCGTTTTCTTGATCCTCGCAGGGACTCAGCCCTGATGTTTTCTGCTTTCAATGCTTCCACCTGAGCATCGCGAATTTAAGCGGGAAGGTTAGAGTGAATGGTAAGTTGTAACGCACATACACGCTTAGGTATAGTGTCCTTTCGACTGAGGGCGTCGGCCACAACATTGGCTTTGCCCGGATGATACTTGATCGCACATTCGTAATCATTCAAGAGCTCGACCCATCGGCGTTGTCGCATGTTTAACTCCTTTTGCTTGAAGATGTGCTCTAGACTCCTGTCATCGGTGTAAATGGTGCACTTGGTACCGTACAGGTAATGTCTCCATATCTTAAGTGCGAAAACAGCTGCTCCCAGCTCCAAGTCGTGCGTAGTGTAGTTCCTTTCATGAACCTTAAGTTGGCGCGATGCGTAGGCAATGACCTTGTCACGTTGCATCAACACGCAAACAAGTCCTTGGATGGAAGCGTCACCATAAACCACAAAGTCATCTGTGCCTTCAGGCAATGAGAGGATAGGCGCGCTACAAAGCCTATCCTTTAAGTGCTGAAATGCGGATTCCTGTGCATCACCCCAACGATAGGTGACACCTTTCTGAGTCAGTGAGGTGAGAGGTTGCGCAATCTTGGAGAAATCCTTGATGAACCTTCTGTAATATCCTGCCAATCCCAAGAATTGGTGGATTTCTGTTGGTGTACGAGGTGCAGGCCAGTTCTTGATCGAATCAACCTTGGATGGATCAACATGAATCCCATCCTTGTTTACCACATGGCCTAGAAAGTGGAATTCGCGAAGCCAGAAGTCACATTTCGAGAATTTGGCATACTACTGCTCTGTTTGAAGAAGTTCCAAAATAAGCCTCAGGTGTTGCTCGTGTTCTTCATGACTCTTCGAATAGATCAGGATATCGTCGATGAAAACTATGACAAACTTATCCAGGTAAGGTTTGCACACTCGGTTCATGAGATCCATGAAGACTGCAGGTGCATTCGTTAATCCAAAAGGCATAACCAGAAACTCGTAATGCCCATACCGAGTCCTGAATGCTGTTTTAGAGATATCCTCGTCTCGGACTCTCAGTTGATGGTAGCCTGACCTTAGGTCAATCTTGGAATAGAAACTCGACCCTTGCAACTGGTCGAATAAGTCATCAATGCGTGGAAGAGGATAACGGTTCTTCACGGTCACCTTGTTGAGTTCGCGATAGTCAATACACATTCTGAAGGTACCGTCTTTCTTCTTCACAAACAAGACTGGAGCTCCCCAGGGAGAAGAGCTAGGACGTATAAAACCCTTTTCTAAGAGTTCTTGTAATTGCGTGGACAGTTCTTCAAGTTCTGACGGAGCTAGACGATAAGGGGCTCGAGCTATGGGCGCTGCTCCAGGAGCTAGCTCGATTTGAAATTCAACTTGACGATGAGGCGGAATACCAGGTAATTCCTCAGGAAATACCTCAGGAAAATCACGTACAATAGGTATGTCTTCAATTCTCTTTTCTTCCATCGATGCGTCCGTAACGAGTGCTAGAATGGCAGTGTGGCCCTTTCGCAAACACTTCTGGGCCTTAAGGAAAGAGATGATGCCCACAACAGCACCACTCTTGTAGCCATAAATCACGAGAGGTTCTTTACCAGAACGAGGAATACGGACAATTTTCTCCTTGCAAATAATTTCCGCTTGCTGATGAGATAACCAATCCATCCCAATAACAACGTCGAAACTACCCAGAACGATAGGAATAAGATCGATAGAGAAGGTCTGACCAGCTAAGACGAGGTTACAACCTTTAACTATGTGTGTGGCTTCAAGACTTTTACCGTTTGCTAGTTCTACCGTATGTTTAGTGGTCAAAAGTATTGGGGTGCGCTTAAGCATTTGGCTAACTTTTAGGGACACATAACTAGTATCGGCAACCGAATCGAATAAAACAGTAACAAAGAAATCATCCAGAAGAAACTTACCCATCACAACGTTGGGATCGTTCCTCGCGTCGCTCTGACCCAGCACGAAAAAACGTCCCCTGACACCATTGCCATTATTGTTACCCCCGTTGTTGCCTCCATTGTTGCCTCCATTATTGTTCCCGTTTCCTTGGTTGTTGTTGTTCTGATTCTGGTTCAGCTGAGGACAGTTCCTCTTAAAGTGGCCTTCAGCGCCACACTGAAAGCATCCTTTATTGCCCTGTTGTTGCTGCTGCTGGTGGTTCTGTGGAGCTTGTTGTTGTTGTTGGCGATTCTGATTTGCTGGTCGTGCGCCCCTGCAATCCTTTGCTTCATGACCAAATTTGTTACACCTCAGACAACGACCCTTGTGGCACTGCCCGCTATGATGCTTGTTGCACCGGTTGCACTTGGGGTGGTTCCCTCGGTATCCACCCTGTCCTTGACTACCAGAAGATTGCTGACCAGGACTCTGGTAGTCATCAGTCTTTCGCTGCTGAGACTGGACTAAAGTAGAACCCTTGCCCGAATTTCCATCCCACTTGCGCTTGTTATCACTGGGAGCATCAGTAGTAGTAGCGCAAATACGCTTGGGCAGCCTGTTCTGCTCAACTGCCTGATCAGTGAGACGATGAGCCAACTTGATGATTTGCTGAATGGTGCCAAGATTAGCTGAGGTCACGTGGCTTTGAATTTCTGGCACCAAACCCTTAAGGTACAGCTCGATACGCTTGATAGGAGGATCCACCATAGTGGGACACATAATAGCTAATTCGTTCGACCTCTTTGTGTATGCCTCGATTTCAGACCCCGTCATCTTCAGATTGAAAAATTCTACCTCTAGCTTGTGGATGTCGTCACAACTACAGTACTCTTCTTTGATCAGTTCTTTGAAACCGTTCCATGGGGTGGCATTAGCAGCCGCCAGCCCTAGCAGTTGGACCTGTGCCTTCCACCAGGTTAACGCAGCACCTTCGAGTGTTCCAGAAGCATATTTCACCCTACGATCTTCAGGGCATTCACACATCTCGAAAACAGACTCAAGCTTCTCGAACCAGTGAAGGAGACCTACAGCTCCTTCTGTGCCGCTGAAAGTACTAGGTCGGCAATCCATGAATGTTTTGAACGTACATACGGGAGGCTGAGCATGTTGACCTGTTGCGCGAGAATAAAAGACAAGGTTAAGCACGAGGGTTGGTTTGCTAAGGTAGGATCTAAACGTCCTAAGATGGGTTGATATAACAGGTTATACCTCCTGCAGGGACAGCTGCGAGTGCCTCAGCCACTCGTTCGTTGATTAGAGCCGTCAGCTGGGCTTGAGTCAAGTTCAAACGTCCACTCATGATCTTCACAACGAAGCAACGTAAGTGAGAAAAGTGTCGCGAAAGTGCGTAAGCGTGGGATGACAGAAGTGAGTAAGCACACAAGGTTCAAATTGCAGCTATCACGTTAACTAATGCACAGTGTGAACTATCTAACCGACAATATAACATAAATCGTACCACCTATTGTGTCGAGTCTTGCACGTGGAGCGAAGCGTCGTTGTGGATCGTCGAGCACTGAACAGGTTATAGTCTGGTTTTGTCAAAAAGCTTTTCCCTTTTTTAAAACCAAGTTCACTATAACCAATGGCTCTGATACCAATCTGTCATACCCCCAAAATCCACCATGCGGAGTATCACCGCTTAGAGGTGTGACATGACCAGGATCGAGCCACCAATCATATTGAACAACGTAATTAAGTAAAACCAACCACAATACAATTGGTGACCATAAGACAGTAACCAACTTAAAGTTAACAACGGAAGCATAAAACGTAAGTCCAAAACATAAGTTCGTAGTTCATAAGTTCAAAGACTTCAAAACATAAGTTCCATAAGTTTATAAAGTTTAATTATTAAGTACGGGACATAACAGTCCTTATCCCACAACGACCTCCTCCTCGTGCAAGCTCCATAAGCATCTAGCGACCTGTAAGGCATGTAACAACGAGCCAACAACAAAGTTGAGTGAGTTCACGGTTGGTTGTTTAGTTTTAAGTTGTTTCTGAAAACGTGGTTTGTCTTTCATTGGCTTACTTGCCGTGGGGGTTACCCCTTAGTTGAAAGTATGATTAACCAGTTCTTTCTTCGTTACCCAAACCATATCCATAATCAGTGGGGGCTTCCCCATGTGAACAACTAGACCGTATGATATCGACTACTAATGAATTTTGTTGTGCCCTACGTCAATGTTCTATCATCGTTGACAGTTTGCCATAGTCCATTAGTACACGCCCGTCCGAACGGCACGGTGTGAGGTTTGTTAAACCTAATAGCGCTATTAACTAATGACCCGCTCGCCATTGGCCTCGGCGATTAAGTCGATATAAAATGAGGGACTTAATGATAGAGTTTTTTCTAATAAGTTTTAAGGTTGTTGTCCTACCCAAGGAGGAGGAACGTACGTATTCTACCAAAGGAGAATACGCATAATTAATATTGGCATCCTACCTATGGAGGATGGCGGTACATATCCTACCCAAGGAGGATATGTAGGTTCCATTTTTAGTTTATTAATCCATTCCCAAACCACCGGGAATCCCATGCCTTGTAGAAAGTGTGAACTCACCTCGGTTTGCTCGGTTAGATTAGGTACATATAACAATCAGTTTCTCATGCATAACCCGTATCCTACGTATGGTTTATCTACTCAATACTTCTATCACATACCACATAGTTCAAATGTCAAGTTATATTGTTAAGTTACATTATTTTACCCTAAAATAAAATAACTATCTCACAAAATAAACAAGTATCCACACAAGTGTTCTAATATAAGATATATATTCTAAATATATATTTACCCATTTTTATTTACAAAAACCAACCTCCGACACTTTGTATTTTGTTACCAAAAATTATGGCGAAGTTTATACTCGAAGCACAAGTTATAAAATATACTTGTAACGCTTGTTTAGAAAAAAATATTTTCTAAGTGTTGGGATTTTTAGAAAATTTCGCCAGAGTTTCCTTTGTAAATGGAGGTTTCCATGCTTATTAGCATATCATTTTCTTTTCGGAAAAATATTCAATCAATCAACAACAAGTTACTAAACAACATTACACTAGTCAAGTGCAAAAACAATGCACTTTACCTACAACATGAACTTGGTTTTTCATAAAAAACGCGTGGTAACTTAGTGGGGTGTTTAGTGGGTTTAGTTACCCTCCAAAGTGTGTTTACTTTTGTTAAAATCTCATTCTCGGGATTTTTAGATGTTTACAACTTGTAAACTCATTTTGCAAAAATGTGTATTTATTGGATCTTCTTGTTCTAAAAATATTTCTTTATTCTGTTACTAAAATAGTGTGGGTTTAACAAAAGTCATAACCTTTCAAAAAAATCATCTTCTACTCTTGGTTTATTTAGGAAAAACTATTTGTAAACCTCGGATCCATACGATCACCAACTTACTTTGTTTACTAATTTTTCAAGAAAACATATTGTTACCAAGTTTATGCTTAAACATGGAGGTGATTCTTTTATGAAAATCACTAATCACCTCCTAACTTGTTAACTTAAGCTTTTAATCTTACTTTAACAAGTTTCAACCATGATGTTTAACATCATATCTCTAGTAATCAACAAACAAGCAACAAGAAATCATCAACAATACAAGACAACATCATTCATATCATTACTTCTTCATTTTATCAATATTTCATCATTAAGTTAGATTTATGTTCAAGACCCAACTTTATGATTTTTAGTGTTCTTAAGGTTTCATCATGATTTAACTATTAACCACCCTAAACATGAAGTAAATGAAGATTCAAGAGACTTACTACTAGCTTTGAAGCTAGGGAAGAAACAAGATGGAAAATGAGTGGTTAATAGCACTAGCAAGAGGTCCTTCAACTTCCGAGAACACCAAGCTTCGTTGAACGCCTTGTAGCACCTAGAAGTACACTTGGATTGCTTGAAGTTTGAAAGAAAATGGTGATGGTGATCTAGGGGGTGTTCGGCCGAAACTTAATGTGGGAGGGAGGAGAAGATGAAGTTGTGAAAGTGTTGTGATTAAGATCCCTCATGTTCTCTTATAATCCAAAGTTGAGTATTACCCAATAGGTTTAGTGTCTCAAGAGTACAAGACATGATCCTTATCAAATCTTCTAAAGAGATTACATGGGAACTTGGAAGATTTATTCAAATCTTGGGGTGGTGGGTCCCTTGGGGACGGTTACACACAAGGGGGGGGGGGTAAGATGTAAATTAGATGGTAAGTAGGTGATTACTAAGGGGTTAAGATGTAAAGTCTAATGTGCCTAATGTGTAGTGTGTTACATATATAATGTAATGTGTTATAGTGCTCGGGGACCATAACTAGCTCAGAAAAATAGAAACAATGTTTCTTGCAATATTTTAATGTTCCGGGTAATATCCGGTTGTTCGGTTGGATACCGTTCCGTTAAAGTGCTAAGTTATTCCATATAGTGTCCTATATATATCTTTTTGTAATACTTTTAATTCCCAACACTTGGGAAAGCATACATGATTATTTAGTCAAGTTTTCTACACAAGACTAGTATGTTAACAAGCACATGTAAGTATAACACAGTCGTCAGAAAGCAGTTAGGTAATTCAGCACAGACATCAAGCACTTTAATTAACATTAATTAATCGTATGGATAGATGAAATCTTGAGGGTTGTCACAATATCCGCATGACTATGAACACCAGGGGCGTAGCATTTAAGGGGCCGGGAGGGGCGCCCGACCCCCCGAACTTTCCGCTCAGTAGTGTTGTACGTGTAGTTTTCGTATGGAAATTTTTGGGTATATACGTTTTCGACCCCCCCGACGAAAACTTCAAGCTTCGCCACTGATGAACACTATGCCAAACTTGCGTCGACTATTTACATGAAAAGAAAAGGCGATCATGGGGGTTAAAAAAGGAAAAAAAAAAACAAATTTTCACAAATGAAAAAAGGTGATCATGGTAATTAAAAAACAATTTTTCACAAATGCGAGAAAAGGCTCGGCACTATATTCCATCGGTCATAGATTAAAATTCTGGTGCATAGATTTAAATTTTATTAACTATTTATGTATATTATTTTGAAAAAGGTAAATTTTGAAAAAAAGTAAGGATCAACGTGAAAATTTGTTTTTTAATAGATTAAAAGGCTCGGTCATACATTAAATTTTTCACAAATGCAAAATAGTGCCGAGCCTAATTAAAATTTAAATTTATCATCAATCGTGTGCATAGATTAAAATTCTGGTGCATAGATTTAAATTTTATTAACTATTTATGTATATTATTCATTTTGAAAGTTTACTATTAATAGTTATATAGGTACGAGATCAGGAGAGAACGGTGAAAAGTGTGAGAACGGATCCTGGCCGGCCACGTGGTATAGCGCTCTAAATTATGTGCGGGGGTATGATTGTCATTGTCCATTTCCCGCTAAAAAAAATGAAATAGAAATGGCGTTTTCATCTTTATGCTAGTTTTACATGACGTTTTTTTTAAAAGTATTTTTTTTACGATGACGTTTATGTTTGAATGACGTTCTATGATATCCAACAGATATGGCGTTTTTATGTTTTTTACTTGTTTTAGTTTAGTTTTTTAACCCTTTTTTTTAATGTTGTTTATGTTTTAAATGGTTACTATTTGTTAATTATTCTAATCATGGCGTTTTTATTGATTTGCACAAATATTATAGAAAATCACACAACCAAACATGTAGATGCAATAATCTAAAGAGCAAAACACATTAGTCAACATTAAAATTTTACAATCCATGGCGTTTAAGCTAATATACATAATCTGTCATCCTTTGTGCTATTCTCTTGTCCGCTGTGTCAAACATTTCACGTATTTTTTCCCCCTAAAGCCAATAATTTTGTTACAGCTTTTGTCAATCGTGTTCTGTTTTCATTTTCGCTATGAAGCAGGATTTTTGCAATGTATTTTACCCTTAGTTCATTTAGTTGTCTTTGCTGTAGTTGATTTGGGGCATCTTCTTTTGCCAAACCACTTCTCCAACCAACTATATCCCCTATGTATGTTTCCATATGCCTCATTGCGAAAACCCCACAGTTGAGCACGTTAGACGTTGTCCTCCTATCCATCTGTTGTCTTACAATCTCTGCCTTGCTCATGATCTTATGCTTTGGGTGTTTTTTAATACGCAAGTAATTTGCAAAAGCACCGTGCTGCAGTTTTACATTTTTTTTTTGCATATATTAGTTTGGCGTGTTGTCAACATAGTTCCTATATACAAAGTTTTTAAGATACTTACCAACTTTCCCACCCATCCATCATGCTTGTCTTTAATGCTGGCGTCATCCCCTGCACCGCTGTTATCCAATACATCAACTCTTTCGTGTTTTATGTTGAAACAGACAACATAGAAATGTCTTTCCCATATTATTGGCATGAAGACCATGTCACACCCTAACCGATGGCGGAATCATCGGGGCGCGGCACTGAGCGAAACAGATTGTCCAGGAGAATCCATAACAACTATTAATTATAATATATTAAAGGTTCATGTCCCATACCACAAACATATAAAATAAAATAGTCATTACAGACATTGTTCTCAAAGACAAATATCCATTCCGACAACTCAGATTTTTATTTAGTTTGTTTCTAGACTCCATCCTAGCTTGATTCCAGCAAATAACAAGCAAGCATCCTAAACACCTGTCACATACGTTAAAATAGAGGTCAATACACATAGTGTAAAGGTGAGCATACAAGTTTAATAGTATAATAGTAACGAAAGCGAGTTTACGCATAACTAGCATTTTAACACGTAGTAATGCAAAGCTAGTAGGTTATCGACAATGAAATGTGCACAGACGTGACTACGAGTTGTAGAGTGCACAACACATGTCACCACCGTGACATGTGAAGAAATACCCTTAGCAACCCCCGTCCACGACAGGTGCTGAGTCCAAACTATAGTATTATCGTTGCTAAGGTGTCAGGTAACAATCACTGTGTAAACATAACATACAAGCATTCATCGAGTAACACGTATAACATGCGAGAGCGGTTAGCGTATAAAAAGTGTTTGTGTTGTGTGATCGATGTGATTTAGTATAAGTAACGTATGTAACACCCAAAAGTGCTTAAAGCAAAAAGGGATCGAGTATACTCACAGAGATGGTAGCTACTAAACACAATCTGTGGTTGGATTGAAGGGAGCGCTAGAGTAAGCCTGAACAGTACAATAGCATAAGCGATGAGCGGTGCATTAGACGGTGCAAGTGACTGAGTGACGAAAGAGTCATACGATCGGATGGCAATCCAGACGGATGGTCATCCGGTCGGATAGCCATTCGGTCGGTTTGCCATTCGTTTGGGATGGATGTGTTTGTGTATGATGGCTTTGAAGTTTTCGTTGTAGCATTTTAGAATCAGAGAAGTATCTCTACCTTTCAGGTCGTCCGGTCGAACGGTCGTTCGATCGGATGGCAATCTGTCCAGCGAGGCATTTCTCAGAGAATAATGAGGTGTTGGAGACCATATGTCATCCAATCGGATTGTCGTTCAATCGGATGGCAATCCGTTCGACAGTTTGATCGTTTGAAACTTGAAATATTTTGCTAAGTTTTGAAAAGTTTGTGGTTCGATCGAGACGGTATGACACGCGTTAAACAACGAGAACTCCGTCAAGACCGAGTCACCCGATCGAAGTGGGAATCGCTCCAGCCTGATTAGTTGACTGTTCGTGACGGTTGTTCATGTTCAACCCGGAATCGTGTCGCACCCCGATATTCCACGTATTACCGGTGGGCCCGGTGGGGAGTATCGTGACGTAGTTGATATTATCATAGTCAATTAATCATAGTTCAATGCACAGCGGAAGTCTAAAGTAATAATAATACAAACCGATTCGAAGGTATAATAGAGTATTACACAACGGTTGTATATGGATCCACATGCGGATCTTAAAGCAGAAAAATAAACACTGTTCAACAGACTTTAGACGTTTAGAACTTGCAGGATTCCTTATTAACGCCCTGAGCTCCCAGCCAATTACGTATAGTACCTGTCACTTAATCTTTTTGGAAAATACGTCAGTTTACACTGGTAAATACAATTAACTAACTCTTTTGAAAACATTTATGAAAATTGATTTGAATGCACAAGGCACAAATATCCTTTTATAACTTGGGACAATTATATAAAAATAATCTTGTATACAGATTTACATGTTCGTTATACATTCAGGGCCCGATATAGAAACCGAGTCAAGATTAACAGACACACCACAAGTAAAGGCCCACAAGAGAATGAGATACCGTTTTTCCTACGCAACTGTCAGATGTATGCCTACACCCCGTGCTTAAGACGTGGTCATTTCTTAATAAATGATGCCAAGGATATCCGGGACATGGTCATTAACCCCCAAAGGCTTTGTTTCAAACAAGAGAGATTAAAACGGGTTACCTCAATAATTTAACCACTAATCGATTAAACATTCAATACCTGACCAAGCGGTATTATTATAATACCGTATCCCAAGCCCGTATAGGGAAAATAAGTTAAAAGTATTTACCTGAGCTAAAATGTAATTTTATTCTCAGCCGTATATTCAAATCAGCATGCACAAGTACCTCTACTGGGGCTCTCAATCTGGAACGAAGGTTTTAATAACCTATTAGATTTCTAACGGGTCTTATTTAAGTCTTAACTTAGACCGCTTAGTTTTAAGGAAGGGTTTACGGATCACAACGCAAGATTAAGCGAAGATCGGATTAGAAGGTGCTTTAGACCCAACAGATATGAAGACTTGTATAATATGGGTAAACTAAATACATTCTGGATTTTGAAGTAAAAAATGATAAGGTTTGACCCGTTTCGGTTAATTTATGCAAACTAGTTACATAAACCGTATCGAATGCGAAAAGTGCATCACGGGTAACCAAAAGAGTCATGAACAAGTTCCACAAGTTAATATGCTTTTAATATGTTGTGATATCAGTAGGATATCTTCCATTATGCCCCAAACGAATCTAAAATCAATTTAAGCCCCGTAGGGGTATTTTGGTCATTTTAAAGATTATAAAAGAGGTTAAATAGCAATCTGAGGTTCTGGTCTAAAATGATCAGTAAAAACATTTATTTTAATAAGTTATATCAGTAAGATATCATATATATGTGAAATTTATCATTTATGACCAAACTATGCACCGTAGGGGCATTTTGGTCATTTCACATAGGCTTTAAGGGTCAAATTTGGAAATCTGAGTTCAAAACTTTTACTTACTGTTAAAGTATGAAAATTTATTTATAACATCAGTAGGTAACAAGCCTTAGGTGCAAAATATGATTTTAAACCATACTATGCGCCTAAATCGCATAAGAGTCGGTATTTGACGATATTCGGGTTAATTAAGGAAATCTGAGATTTTGATCAACCTTTACTGTTTAAAATAACTTATTTAATATATAAAATCAGTAGAAAAAGGTTTGGTATGTAAAGGATGTATAAAACTCATTTTATTAGTAAAAATGGCATAACCGTCAATTACCGAATCAATCCAAGAACCCTATGTTATGATCAGTTTAAAATTTAATAAAAATTTCCAAAAATCCCTAAATATTATATCTTAACAGTGGGTAGAAAGTTTGGTGTCAAAATTTTGGTTTAAATAGGTTTTATGCCAAAAATTCCGTTTAATTAATAAAAAGAGTTCAATTTACGATATTGGGCATAACTCCTAATTTAGACCTCAAACTGATGTCAAATTTTAGGACATATTTATAAATCAGTAATAAAGGTTTTTATCCTCTTACATTTTCAAAAATCTCGTTTTAATATCAAAAGGACATAATGGTCAACTTTTAAGCATTTAACGGAACATGCAAAGAACTAGGATTTCTATGGAACCATGTTGTATAACCTCAGAGGGTTATACTAACGTATAATATGGTCCTAAAGGATTCCTAAGGCATAATTAAACTAAGCTAAATCGGGTCAGAACTGAAAGTCAAAGCAAAAGTCAAATTTTGCGACTTTCGGTTCCGAACCGAGCCTAAACTCAGAATTGTCGGGTTGAACATGCCTAGACATGTTCAATTAATATTTACAAAGTTATTAAAGTGACAAAACTGATTTTATTTCCTTTACATCATTAGTTATGAATTTCATTTAAAAACGACTCGTTTGACTTTTATTTTATTTACTTTGACCCGACAATTAACTAAGCAAATGTGGTAATTAGGAGGTGCCCTTTTGAGGGTTTAATACCTACCTAATTACGATCACGTAGCCATGTTCATTGCGAACAACGGCTTGACCGTTTAAAAGTCAAAGCGTTTATCACAAACGCTTGACTTTTCGGCTTTAATCGTCAAATAAAACAAACTAGCCATAAGAGGGCACTTACAAAGGGTCTAATGGACTGAAAAGAACTCAAAAGGAGGTTCCCAATGATCAGGATCCTCAGATTTGAGTTAGAGAGCAAGAACTTCAAGAAATGGGTGAAATGAAATGAATTAACAATGCCCTATATATAGTTTTCGGGATCGCATAGGATCGTAACAAGTGTTGGAAAGTATAACCAGATCATAACATGTGTTATTACAGCTGTTTATAATCTATGTGCAGCCCAAGGTTTCAATTCGATGGTTTTATTGTGAGTGTTCAACAGAGAAACGAAACCAACAACAAAATAAACAGTCTGCTGTTGCTGCTTGTGGGACGCGGCCCACGTAGAAGGCCCAAGGGGGCTTACGCGGCCCGCCTAGATGTCTGGCCCAGCGAAAAAATTTTGCTGAAATGCTGTTTTCGGTCCCTGTCTTCATGTAACTGCATATAAACAGCCTTTTTAAAACCATATATCTTATAAAAAGACATATTTAGTCCCTCTGACTTCTGAATCAGATGGATACAGGTTTAAAACAACTTTTGAAAGTTGTCAAGATCAGAAACAAGTTTGCTAAATTACAGATTCAGCCCCTGTACATGTTAAATGTCATTTCTGACATATTTAAGGCCCGTTAAGCCATTTTCAAGGCTCTACAATGATGTCTGAACATAGGGAACATAAAACATGCTCAAACATATGTCGGATGTCGGTTCGTTTGGTCGTACGGTTGCGTTGTTTGGCTAATTATGACGAAACACGAACGGACGCGAAAAACGATACAAATTACGCGACGAATGGAATTTTATCATGCCAATAACTAAAATAAAATATTTTAATGATTACATAATTTTTTGGATGTCCGGATATATTCGGAACGTAAGATATGCGCGAAAATGTAAACTTATGCACTTTTTGACGCTTTTAGACCCTATTTGGCTTAAAAGTTTATTTTTGAACACCGGACCCCTCAAAGCCTATTTCTAAGCTATGTAAAGGATATTTATGGTATGTTTAACTTATGGTCAAGTTTGGAATGTTCGCTACCATTCGATTCGGTATACTTTTGCAGTTTGACGCAAATAGTCCTTTAATCGCACAAAGTAGCGCGAAATGTCGTTTAATGCTATCCAAGCCTTCTGTGGCCCATAATGGGTATTCCCAAGAATGTGTTTAAATATTACTATGCTGCCGTTCACTTAAATGGTCACCAAAAGGCGTAGATTCAAAAGTTGACGCTTTTGGTCCCTCTAATGCGTAAACTTGCGTATATCATCGTTTAATAGCATCGAAGCCTTATCTAATCCATATTAGGCATTCTCGAGAGTATTATTAAACATCACGATGCTTCGGGTTCGTTAAAAGGTCATTCAGAGGTATAATTAAACATATTGACGCTTTTAACCCCTTAAACTTGCAAAGTTGCGCGTAACGTCACTTATAGGCATAAAAGCCTTAGATGGCCAATATTTGGCATCCCCGAGAGTATAATCAACCATCATGAAGCTCTCGGTTTGTTAAAAGGTCACTCAGAGGTAAGAATTAGCATGTTGACGCTTTTAACCCTTCATCGCGCAAACTTTCAATTAATTACGCAAACGGATACTCTTGATCAACAAGTGGCTCATATGTGAATAGGAACACCGTGTAACGTCATTCGAAGGCTTATACTAAGCACGTTGACACTTTTAGTCCTTTCTCATTCAAAGTTTTTTGATTTTTTGAAAAATTAGTCCCTTAAATTCAACGTTTGACTTTATTAGGGTTTATGACACGTGTCAATACATCATTGGACGTGATTTTACGAGGTGTTACATCGTCACCCCCTTAAAAGAAATCTTGACCTTGAGATTTACTCAAAAGATGGAAGTACTTTCTGTCTTATAATGGACTTAATCTTCCACAGCATATCTGGGGCCCCTCCAGGCACCCCAGATGTCCTTTATAATAGGTACATGTATCATTTTGGAGCTTCTAATCTTGTCGATCCTCAATCGATGCTGATTTTACCACAAACTATAAGTATTAATCCGCCTATCATTATGTGACAATGCTCTTGTCCTATTGTCTAGCCATACCTTTAAATCACAAGTGTGGAACACATTACGAGCTCCACTAAGCTCTTTAAATAGGTTTTAGCTTATAAGCTATTGATCTTTGATATATTCGATTTCCTCGAATGATCCTATATATCCAGAGCTTAACTAGCCCATTGTATTAAAATTTTAGCACACCCTTCTAGGGTGATACTTTCTGTTGAATCTTATTCCTTAACAAGAACTTAAGAGGGTTGCGACTTTCATTAATCCTTGATTTTCAGCCGATTATTGGCAACTTTCAGAAGACTACGAATTCGTATAATCTTATTCGTTGTTTCCAAGGTAATTTTAGATCCTGATAATTGGACTTACCAAAGTCCCGTCCATCAAACGGACGTTTGACACTCCTTCTATACAAGGTCTCTAACGGAGCAGCCTTGATACTTATATATCGACTATTAGTTATAGAATACCTTATTTAAGGTGAGATGGTTATTCTAACCACTGTTCAAAACCAATCTTAAGGAATAGCTAATCCTTACAGTTAGTCGAACAAATCGACGATCCTGGGCAGCTGATGGCGATTCTTAATTGTTGCCTAAGTAGGGTTGCGGTAATCAATGCATAAGCATAATGAACCGTCTTTCTTAATTAATAATATCGGAGCTCTAAGAATTACGAAATTGGCTTGATGAACCTTTATCTTAAAACTCACTTAATTAGAGTTTCGATTCTTCCAATAATGATGGTACTAATCGTCATGGAGAATTCATAATAATGCAGCCCTATGCGGGATGTAAATCTTAACTCTATTTGCTTTTCAGGAGGTAAACAGGGTAGTCTTTGGAGAAGACAAGCAAGACGCAAGGAGATTACAGAGATTTTTCCAAACCTCAAGCCCCGATTCTACTACCATTGCTCGTGTCAGACAAATGACACATTTTCTTTACGAATCCATGGATACCTTAATTTGTGACACTTATTTGGACACTTCCCTTCTGGATGTCTTCTTTGAATACCATTAGCTTACTTAAGTACAATGTGACCATTGGAATATCTCAGTGGTTCCATGCATTAAACCTCCATACTTATCAGGCATGGAAGCAATCTATGGAACATATCAAGATACACCAATCTTCATATGGCGCTTTCATCATACAATCTGGTATTCGCAGTTGGTAGAAATCAATGGGATAACAATACTAACATATACTGATGTATTCCATCTGGAGAGAGAGTACTCTAGAACCTTACGAATGAAGATTTCTGACAGAAACAGAAGAATCGGTTCCTACGATTTTCATCTGTAAGTTTTACCTTACACTTAATCTCTAGGGTTTTTATGGAAGATTTTAAAAGTTTGCTATACTTACAATTTATGAAGGATTTATTAGTATCTGAATCAAAACAGAACTCTTAGCATTTATATTACTGATAATTGATAAAGAATGTACCTGGTGTCATTATTGATATGAACTACCTCTGGCATCCACCAGGAGAGTTTAAGCGCTTTCATTCTTAGGCTTTCTATCCTTAGCCGCACTTCCCTTGACAGATTCAGGGCATGTAGTTTTGATGCGGCCTTTCTCGTTACAGCCGAAGCAGACTGCATCCTTTATGTCCTTGCAATCCAACATTTTATGCTCTCTTGATTTGCAGATCCCACAAGCCCTAGGCTGCGATTGGGATTTTGATTCGAACCTGCATTTCCCCAGATGGCGCTTCTTGCAGGTCTTGCATACAGGTTTCTTGTTGGGCTTTTGTTTGTTCTCCTTAAGCTCAAGCTTACCCTTTTTCTTAGAAGTATGGGAGTTATCTTTCTCCTTTTTCCTTTTTAGTTCATTCTTCACATCCGAGGCATGAACAAGATCCTTCTCATGAGTAAGGGAGTGTGGTTTTAAATGGGGTTTGGAGCAAGTAACATTGGGTTCTTTAAACTTTTTCACGACCTTTCTTAATGCCTTTCCAACAGCTGCGTCAATCATAGCTTGGAGAACATCTTTGTTAATTTTGAGGTTCACAATTGTAGCATCATTAGCATGTGTCGCATCATCAATGATGCGATCGACAGTTTTCTTATCCGAGTTTGTCATACTCGAGACTTGGTCCCTAACACCAAATGAAACAATTACTTAGTTGCACTACAACAGCTATCCATCATCCTGATGATTTAACATATACTAACCATGGTATCATTAAACCATACAGGCTAATATAGTACGAACATTCGTAATGAACGTTATTTAAATATATATCAATTATATTTAGCCTAGGACATAAAAAGACCATCAATGGCTTTTAAGGTTTGGACCTAGTCCATCACCTTTTTGACAGAGGATCAAAATGTCACATCTGTCTTGATCATATTGATGATTTTGGATAGCTTGAAAGCTTGCCATAAGGATATTGGAAGAGAGTGATTCCTAATGGATATAAAGCATCCATCTAAGATTGTTGAAGCAGTCTCTAAAGTATCATCGGCCAATTCTACCTCGCGTTATATGTCTAAAGTCCTAACAGGCGGATACAACAGCTTACAACATTTATTGTCCACAATAGACTTTTATGCGCCATAATCAAACAATTTCCCGCATAAACATCGTTGATAAGGAAAGGTACCTGTTATGATGTTATCATTCTGTACTGTCTCCTGGGTGTTCATCTAGAAGACTCACGCGTTTGTTTTCTTGGCCTCTTCAGGCTTCTTTTGATTCTTAGGGCAATTAGTCTTGATATGCCCCTTCTCGTTGCAACCATAATAGGTTGCATCTTTCAACTTCTTGCAATCCAAGGTTTTATGTTCCTTAGACTTGCAGATCCCACAAGGTAGAGGCTGAGATTCAAATCTGCATTTCCCGAGGTGGTATTTCCTACAGGTTTTGCACCTGGTCTTTTCACCCGACTACTGGTTGTCCTTCTTAAACCCGGAACTCTTCTTATGATCAGAGTTCCCCTTTTTCTTCTTATCGGAGCAATGAGAATTCTCATCCTCCCTTTTACGTTTTCCATCATCAGAAGCTTTGGCAGCCTTGTTTCTGACCACATCAAGTGTGAGAGATAGTGATAGATCTGCCGCTGACCTGAACGTAGTAGGTCTCGATGCTTTCACACTTGCCTTGATTTCTGTGGCTAGACCCCCAATAAAACGAGCTATACGCTTTGGTTCCGGTGTGATCAACTAAGGAACCAATCGAGACATGGTATTGAAACTTGTAAGGTATGCCTGACAATATAAGTTCTTCATGACCAATGTCAAGAAATCAGTCTCAATTTTCTCAACTTCATGTTGAGGACAGTAATTTTCTTTGATAAGAGCAACAAACTGATCCCAAGTCAAGTTGTACAACAGAATCTTCCCTGTAGCTTGGATCAGTGACCTCCACCAAGCTAGAGCTTCTCCTTTAAAAGATTGTGAAACAAACTTCACAATGTCTTGCTCTGCACATCCACTAATATCAACAATGGTGTCCATCTCATCGAGCCACGTCCTGCAATCGATGGCTCCCTTTTCTCCTGTGAAGTCTCTGGGCTTGCAGGAGACAAAATATTTATATGAACAGGTTTTAACACGTGGCTCTTGATTAAGCACAACCTGTCTAGACGAAACACTCCTCTGATTCGATGAGTGATGAGAATCGTTCTTATGAGATACATGTGTTTGGGAAGGTGGTTTTGTATGAGGTACAGACTGGGTCTTGGTGCCTGTACCACTTGATTCATCATACTTTCTGTCAAGAGCTCGAGTAACGACATTATCTATTAATGCCTGCAGTTCTGCACCAGCTATATTAACTCTGGCAGTATCATTATTCTCCCTCGGGTGGCTGTTAACCTCATCTGATCCAGCCATGTAGATTGACTGCTACATAAATATTGACAATGATTTCTTCAGAAGTCTATTATGGAATTGTCATTTATGGCAATTCATTAACCATGGAAATTTTAAACCATATTGGTTAATTTAATTTATTTAACTTTTTGTTATATTTTATCCCAGTTATAAACTGTTAAGGATATTGAAATGGCACAAAAGGCCTTGTCACGAGGACAATTTTGAATTTATAAGCCATGATCTTATAGGATCGAGGCATTAAGGTTTGAACACAGTTCATTACCTATCTTTGACAGAGAGTCAAAGACTACAACTGTCTTTTGTCTTTTAGGACAATAGATATAGCCCGTAGGCATTTCATCACTAAGGGATGTTTATGATATGATCATCTTATCTGATGATTTGAGCCATGATTTCTAAATCACTAGGCTAGATAAGAAATTGGAAGAATCCATTATAAGGATGACTTGTGTGATTTTATCGAATCACATTTGTCAGGAGTGCTAACATGTTTTCAGATGTTAATAAGGATTTAAATCTTAAAAAGGTTTTACCATCTAGGCCATGTCTAAAATGACATATAGGCTAGGTTATACCTTCAAGATTTTCTTTCAATATTCAACGGCAGATCAATTACAAAAAGGAATGATATTTTGATTTATTTTTATATGTTATATTCATACATATAAGGACAAATGAAACTTTAAAATTAAAACATTCCATTAAATGGAAAAAGTACATAGGTGCCCTAAACGGGATTTTTAAGAAATTTGTCCACATAGGACCTAAAAGATGAATATGTCCTTATAAGGACTAATAAAGAAACGAAATGCAACAAAAATAGTTTCTTCTTCACTTTATTTATGGAAATTGTTAGTGCATTTATGTCTATCGCCTTCATCAATCCGAGCCGTAGCGAGAGACAGAAGAAAACAAGTCGTTATATTGTAATATCTAGACAAAAGGCAAGGTGACATTTCTGTAATTAATGAGAAGTCTCATTAATTCCCCTTGGCCTATAAATAGATCCTTTAGTGTTAGAATTAGGACTTTTGGCTCATTTTGCATTTTAGAAAGCTCTAGATCTAGAGAGAGATTCTAGAGAGAGAAAGTGATTCAAGGTGCTTGTACTTGTCATATTTCTATTAGAGTCATGTTTATATTACTTTTTGTGTGTTAGGTCACGTTCGTGTACGGTTTCCGCACGTCATACGTTCGTTTCGCAATCGTTTCGGAGTCAAAACCGGTCCTACAGAAATTTTCTCCTTGGTTCTCTGTGCGAGGTACGAATACTGAAGGTTTTTGGTGTGTAGTCGAAATCTTCTATTTTAGGAATCTTTGCAAAAGTGGCATCCAAGGATTCTATGGTTAATGAATAATACGAATCATGCATAAGGTCAGGACAGGTATAATCCAAGTTTGGGATTCCAAGACTTGGAGGTAAGAAATATGAGTCCTTTGGGTCCATATGTATTATCTTTGGAGCGGGAGCTTCAGGGACAACTGGTATGAACTCCTCCGATGTTGGCTTCTCATTTGAAGTTTCAAAAGTCTTGGGTATAGAATTTGAAATATGGTTAATGGGTTCAAAAGGTCCTTTCTCCATACTGGTCATATGCTAATTCGAGCTGTAGTACGAAGCTTTACATTCTTAAACTTCGGATTTGGAGAGCCTCCACCAATGGCAGCTTTGCTCGGCGACATGATCCTGAAGTACACAAATATCGAAAACAATGTATACATATAATAGGGATGAGATGATTCCTAGTTCATGTCTAGACTCGGAAGTCAAGAAACGTGCTACTGTGTCATTGAGATTAAACACAAAAGGATAGTGTTTAATTCACTCAATGTTGGCTCTGATACCAACCTGTCATACCCCGATATTCCACGTATTACCGGTGGGCCCGGTGGGGAGTATCGTGACGTAGTTGATATCATCATAGTCAATTAATCACAATTCAATGTACAGCGGAAGTCTAAAGTAATAATAATACAAACCGATTCGAAGGTATAATAGAGTATTACACAACGGTTGTATATGGATCCACATGCGGATCTTAAAACAGAAAAATAAACACTGCTCAACAAACTTTAGACGTTTAGAACTTGCAAGATTCCTTATTAAGGCCCTGAGCTCCCAGCTAATTACGTACAGTACCTGTCACTTAATCTTTTTGGAAAATACATCAGTTTACACTGGTAAATACAATTAACTGACTCTTTTGAAAACATTTATGAAAATTGATTTGAATGCACAAGGCACAAATATCCTTTTATAACTTGGGACAATTATATAAAAATAATCTTGTATACAGATTTACATGTTCGTTATACATTCAGGGCCTGATATAGAAACCGAGTCAAGATTAACAGACACACCACAAGTATAGGCCCACAAGAGAGTGAGATACCGTTTTTCCTATGCAACTGTCAGGTGTATGCATACACCCCGTACTTAAGACGTGGTCATTACTTAATAAATGATGTCAAGGCTATCCGGGACATGGTCATTAACCCCCAAAGGCTTTGTTTCAAACAAGACAGATTAAAACAGATTACCTCAATAATTTAACCACTAATCGATTAAACATTCAATACCCGACCAAGCGGTATTATTATAATACCGTATCCCAAGCCCGTATAGGGAAAATAAGTTAAAAGTATTTACCTGAGCTAAAATGTAATTTTATTCTCAGCCGTATATTCAAATCAGCAAGCACAAGTACCTCTACTGGGGCTCTCAATCTGGAACGAAGGTTTTGTTGGTGCATATGTCTGTCGACTTCGTCTTGTATCGAGTCTTGTAATAGGTCAGATAGATCAGGGCACGAAGTACGAGAAAATTGAGAAAACATATTAGATGGGCCATTTCGCACGAAATGGAAAGTGTCCATTTCGTACGAAATGAAGATGATCCATTTCGCACGAAATGGATTAATCCATTTCGTATGAAATGCCATTTCGTATGAACTGTTTCGTGCGGAATGGGCAGCCTATAAATATGTGCCTTGTGTCTTTCATTTGTATCTTTTCTGATTCCGGCGCCGAGGTGCTGCCGAAGTGTCGCTAGCCTGTAAACAGTTGTTATATCAATAAACAAGACAGATTAATGAGATTCTAGTGCAACACAAGCTGAACGAAGACTATATCACTGAATTCCGCCTCTGACCTAGTCTGAGATCTCTTCTGAATGGCTCGTTTTGGTCGTGCAAACGATCCTACAAGTGGTATCAGAGCTCAGGAGGAAGAGTTCTTACCGATTTTGCTAGTTTTCACCAGATTTTCTGATTTCTACTCATTCTTCTACACGTTTTTCAAAATTAATTGAGTTTTTACGGTTAAATTGGACTGATTTTTACACATAACAAGCGAAACAGTGTTTTAATCAATCCTTGAAAGAATCAGACCTAAAATAGACCTAGAACTTGATCAATTTTGTCAAAAACTGATCGAACAAGTGACATCATCAGCATTTCGTACGAAATAGCTCATTTCGTGTGAAACAACATCTCATTTCGCACGAATTGGATTTAGTTGACCTCATTTCGCACGAAATACCTTCATTTCGCACGAATCGGAAGGATTTTACCCCATTTTGCACGAAATTAGCTCATTTCGCCTCAAAAGTGTCATTTCTTTTGAAAATTATATCCGTTTCGCACGAATTGGCTGACAAGTGTCAATTTTGTTTGAAATTGACCATTTCGTTTGAAGCTGTCCATTTCGCACCAAAGGTTATTTCGTTTGAAGCTGTCGTTCCGCATCAAAAGTTCATTTCGTTTGAACTTTCATTTCGCTTGAAAGTTGTGAATCTGAACATTATAGTCCTATAAAGATCGAAGAAGAACCAGTTTCAGAAGAACTAGTTTTAAAAGAACCAGTTTCAAAAGAAAAGGCTTTAGAAGTTGGTTCAGAAAAAGCTGAAAAGGATTCAGAAGTTGTTTTAGAAAAAGTTCCAGTTTTTTATCACTCATCAGATGAAGAGAGTGATGATGACAGTGAAGAAATTAAACAACTTGAGTTTTATAAAGGATTATTTTCACCTGATTTGTATAATATGTTTTTTGCAGCAAAAATGGAAAGGCTAAAAAATAAACAAGTTGCGAAAAAGAAGAATCATAAGGCAGCAAATGTTGAAGAAATTGTCAAATCCGAGAAGAAACAGGTTGACAGTGATTATCAAGAAAAATCTAAACAAGATGAGACAACGGAGTTGTCACTGAACGGTGAAGTCAAACCTGAGGAAAAAGTTCGAGTGGTAAAGGAACAGGTTAAAGAAATTCCAGCTTTCAAGATTGAGAAGGAAGCTGATGTTGAAAAGATGCCTGAGAAATGCTCTATAAATCTAGAGCAGACAATGTCAAACTCCTGAAAGATGTGGAGAGTTTGAGATTGGAAAACAAAAATTTTAAAGAAAATGAAAAAGAACTTCAAAATAAAATAAAAATTTTAGAAAAAGAAGATGTTTTTTTGATAAAATTGGAAAATAAAGTTTTAAAAGAAAAAGAAACATAATTTCAAAGTCAAATAAAAGTTTTAGAAAATGAAAAATATGTTTTAGATAAAAATAAAATTGAAATTGAAAAGGCAATAAATTCTCATCTTGAGAAAATCACTCAACTTGAAAATGAAGTTGAGTGTGCTAGAAATAAAATCAATGATTTAGAAAAGAAGTTGAAAGGTTTTGTGATTTCGTCGTCAATTTTAGAATATATCTGTCCAAAACCGATCAATGAGATTCCAATAAGTGACAATGTCACAAAAAATGACAAAGTCATAATTGAAGATTGTGGTGATAAATCTGATGATGAAAATGAGAAAAATGAGAAAAAGAAAATATTTTTGAAATTAAAAGAAAAATTTCGAGAAACTGTTTTGCAACCTACAGAAAAAGGTGAATGCTCAACGCAAAAACCTTTGAAGAAGAATGCAGAACAAAAACAAAATGTGAAAAATTCAAAAAATTTTCAAAAATAAAATAAAAGGTCATCAGTTCAATCATCCAATCGTGATAAAAAATCACAAAAATTTGAAAAACAAAACTCACAAAAAGTTGTTAATAAGTGGTGCAGGTTTGACCACAGTGCTCAAAAGACAAATCCAGATTACAAGAGGAGACATGACTACCACAAGGCCAAACAATGTCATGATCTGAGCATTTGGTTTGAAAGTGGTGAATGGTACGATAACAGGGTGTGTTACAAATGTGGTTTTAGAGGACACATTGCTGTTAACTGCCAGAGTCAGAGTTTTGAGACGAGAAGATGCTTTGAATGTCAAATCAAAGGACATATTGCCAGAAATTTCCCAATGAGATCAAAGGGAAGATCGAGGGCTGAATCTCAGAGAACGGTGAAGAAAACAGTCAAAGTCGATGAAAATCCCAAAGAACAGAAAGAGAAAGAATAGAAAATGAAATTGTCACAAGGGCAAAAAGAGAGACTGAGAAAGAAAAGGAAGAAAGAAAGGGAGTATCTTGAAAATATTTTGTCCTCGGGTACAACTGGGGATTCAGATAAAAGTTCTGATGAATCATTTCACACGACAAAACATGATAAGTCTAGTAAAACGAACTCATCAGATACAAATCTGAGGACAAAAGGGAAGATAAAGAAAGAAAAAGTGGTTAATCAAACAGTTCAAAAACCAAAGAAAGTTAAATTTTCAGATAAAATTTTTATAAAGGTTTTTGAATATAAAAGAAATTGTGAAAAAAATTTCATGACAAATGTTGATGAATTTGGAAAGCCTAAATCCTGTGTGGATTGGGTTCCACTTTCTGGCGATGAATTTGTTTCTTTGAAAACAAAGGAGCCACGTTTTGGCGATGAATCTGACTCGTCAAAGTCGGAGGAGCCACGCTTGGGCAATGAATCTGATTCGTCAAAGTCAGAGGAGCCATCTGTTGAGGTGAAAGGTGATAATTCCGTTAAGACAATGAATGATGCAAATTTTCCATCATTGTCAAATTATTTGCATCATTGTCAAACGGAAATTTAAAACAGAAAAATAAAGAAAAGATACTGAGTGATGATCACTCGAAATCACCCAGGGTTCGTCAGGCTTGGGTGGATCTTTTTAAATGAAAAATCTGACTTGCCGGAACTCCCAGGTTGGTAATTGGGGAGTAGGAATCAGCATCTTTCTTGAGAAATTCACTTCGGTGATATTTCAAAGTTTAAAAGATTAATCAGGGACATTAAGTTGTACTTGATTTATCTTTCCTACAAGTGTTTGTGTTGATAAAAATCGAAAATTGTTAAATTTTTACAAGTGGTTGAAGAAGAACAATGTGATGATAACCCCTAACCTACAAGTAGTTTGTAAATTCAACAAAACTAATTTTCCGGAAAAACCATTTTGATTAAAACAAACTTAAGTGTTTTGAAATCATAATGGGAAAATAGTTTGTTGTCAGGGGAAGTTCTGATTATTTATGCCAAGTGGATGGCGAATTGATGCAATTCACTATAGTTGTCACTTTACTTTGTACAGTGTGTTTTCAAATTTTCCCAGAAAATCAAAAGTGAAACATATTTAGATTTTAGGGGGAGTAGAAATTTTAAAAATTAGAAAATTTGAAAATGCCAAAAACATTGGAAAAAGCAAAAATGAGTTTTGTTGTGAATAAGAGGAAATGATAGTAAATCAGTGGACTATCACAGCACGCTAAAGAAATGAAATGTCAAATGTGATAAACGGTCTCACTAAAGATGTGACGATAGGCTCAGCTAGACTAGTAGATCTGCGATAACGATACAAACTTAAATGAAAAAGCCTAGTTCTAGTGGAAAACATGGTTGAAAGCATAGTACTTAGTTTTATCCTTCGTGACTGTGTACCTACTCAGTAATCGCTGAATGCTAAAAGCATAAAAAACCAGTCAGTTTGTGAAATTTCACAACTTGCTGTAAAAGTCACTGTGATTGTGCATTTCATTTTGCAAAGATTTAAACTTGTTTGATTTCTTTATTTTGTTTAAGCATTGGACATCCTCTGCGTATACGAAAGTATCGAACTGGATGTTATTGCCTAAACGTTCTGCTTTATTTTTCTTGGTGTTTCGTTTAAATCTTGGATCACCTTTGCGTATATGTGAATATCGAACTGGTGGTTAAGATCTAAACATATTCAACTTGTTTTTATTTCTTATTTTGTTTAAACATTGGACTTTCTCTGCGTATCGAAAGATTGACCTGCTTGTTAATGTTTAAACATTCTGCGTTGTTTTCGCACATATCACAATTGATGAAAGTTTAAAGGCATTACTTGAGTTAGTGTATTGCATGATGAGGGGATATGCTGAGATCGTGGGGTCCATAAGAATTTAGTGCAATATTAATATACCTTAACGTATCGGTAAGCATTTCGAAAGTTTTTAGATTGAGTTTAAGAGGACATTTATATCGTCAATCTATGTGAATCGTTTAGAACTTAAAATGTTTAAAGCTTAACGGTGCTAGTGATTTGTCTCATAAACTTATATGATCCTCTTACACAAACTCGCAAAAATATTGTTTGTAAATATTTCTTTTCTGCATTTTAATATTTTTCCTACAAGAGGTTTTAGCATAGAATTTTGAAAATACAAAAAGATTTTCAACAACTGATGTTGGAGAGCTGATTTTCAAAATTCCGAGTGCTAAACAGGATGAACAAGATGGTTGGGAGAGTATGGTTGAAATGAGAATAAATTTTGAAATGTTTAGATGGTTCATTAATTTGAATCAAAATTTTGAATGTTTCAAATTTGAAAAGTTTATCAAATGTCAAATTTGTTTATCTTACAAGTGGTAGAGGATTTTGCAGGTTAATGCCAGGTTTCTGATCCTGTTGCTACGGAGAGCCAGGAGATGTTTCAGATCCTGTGAAAACCTGAGCAGAGTTTGAGCCAGGATACGATCTTAAGGCGATAGCGAATTCCAGACCGCGATCCCAGCTGTTTGAAAGGGGGAGTCTGATGATGTTAAAGCCAGATTCAAATCCTGGAACAATACTCAAGACAAGAAGTTGCTGATGATGAAAGAGAGGAGAGAAGATTGTGTATGCTTACAATGTCAGATTCTTTGGAAGGAGCTTGAAGCTGATCAAGACTGAAGACTTGACAAACTGAAGACTCGACACCGCAGACTCGTCGACATCCAAGGGGGAGTTTGTTGGTGCATATGTCTGTTGACTTCGTCTTGTATCGAGTCATGTAATAGGTCAGATAGATCAGGGCATGAAGTACAAGAAAATTGAGAAAACATATTAGATGGGCTATTTCGCACGAAATGGAAAGTGTCCATTTCGTACGAAATGAAGATGATCCATTTCGCACGAAATGGATTAATCCATATCGTACGAAATGCCATTTTGTATGAATTGTTTCGTGCCGAATGGGCAGCCTATAAATATGTGCCTTGTGTCTTTCATTTGTATCTTTTCTGATTCCGGCGCCGAGGTGCTGCTGAAGTGTCTCTAGCCTGTAAACAGTTGTTATATCAATAAACAAGACAGATTAATGAGATTCTAGTGCAACACAAGCTGAACGAAGACTATATCACTGAATTCCGCCTCTGATCTAGTCTGAGATCTCTTCTAAACGACTCGTTTTGGTCGTGCAAACGATCTAGACAGAAAATTTTGATTTTCTGGGAAAATTTGAAAACAAACTGTACAAAATAAAGTGACAACTGATTCGAATTGCTTCAATTCGCCATCCACTAGGCATAAACAATCAGAACTCCCCCTGTCAATGAACTATTTTCCCATTATGATTTCAAAACACTTAAGTTTATTTTAATCAAATGGTTTTTCCAAAAAATAAGTTTTGTTGATTTCATTTGTAAAATCGGAGTTATGATCATCACTTTGTTTTCTTATCCACTTGTATGAATAGTTGAATCAAGTTCAACTTAATGACCTTGATTAACCACTTGTCGGTGAAAATCCACTTTTTCAACCAAATGTAGGTTCAACCATACTATTTGTAAAATGAAATATGACAATTTTCAAGAATAACTACCACTTGTAGGTTGAAATACCACTTGTAGAAAGATGCCGATTCCTACTCCACACTTACCAACCTGGAAGTTCCGGCAAGTCACATTTGATAAATTTTCACATTTTTAAAATTTTTCACAAAAACAATTTTTAAGAATGATGCCGATTCATGCTCCACGATTACCAACTTGGGAGCTCCGGCAAGTCAGGATTTTAAGTAGAGAACGCTGTCACCCAAGCCTGGCCAGCCTTGGGTGATTTTGATTCATCTCTATCCGACCATCTTTTTTATTTGTAAAAATCTTTTACGCCTTTAACCTTCCCGTCAACCATCTTTCCAAAGATATGTTATACTTTTCATTAAAAGCTTTTTCAGCATCAAATTCTTCTTTACCAGAGAAGAATTGATCTGAAATTTCAACCTTACCAACTTTCAACTTCAAGTTTTCTTTTGACAATGGTGGAAAGTTTTCTTCGTTCATTTCTGGAATGGAAATCTTCTCACTATTCACAACAAATGACTCCTCTGACTTTGATGAGTCAGTTTCATTGTCAGAACTACTTTCTGAACTTTTAACAACCTATTTTTGTTTGTTCAAATCGACTTTTCTTTTGTAAAAATGTTTCGAACTTTCACCAATTTCGAAAGTCGAATCTTAGAACCTTTTAAGACTTTCTGCTGGTTGTTTCTTTTCATCAACACATTTCTTTTTCTACTTTGAGTTAGAAATAACTCCCTGTTTTATATAAGTGGACTTAGAACAATTCCAAGCAATGTGTCCAACTTCTTGGCATTTGAAACAGGTTCTTCTATCAACTCGTTGTTCAGATTTGTTCACCATATTCTTTTTCTTCTCAGCAAGAAACTCTTTGTTTGACTGTCTCCAGAATTGTTTCTTCTCTTCTTCTACTGAACTTGTACCTGAAACAAATTTAGTTTTTGGTTTATAATTTTTCTCATTTTTATAATTTTCTGAGGGAATGAAACCTAATCCCTTCTTTTTGAAATTACCGTTATGGTTTCGTTTCTTTCGATAACCTGAACCAGAACTTTAACCTTTTTTCTTGTTCAATATCTGTTGAACTCTTGAAGTGTATTTTTTAGGTTTTTCAGTAAGATTTACATCTTTTATTTTAGAAATATTAATTTCTGTTAGTTTGAAAACCTTGTTGATCTGTTCAGTTTTAACACTTCTTATTGGAAATTCTTCATCAGAAAATAATTTGTCAGAATCATTCAAAGTATATGCTACTTTAAATGTTTCGTCATTCAAGTTATTCTTTGATAACTGAAAATCTTTATTGTAAACCCGTTTGACCGGTGAACTCGGACTCTTATCTGGTGAACTTGAACTTTCAGATTTAGACTCCGACTTTGACTCCTCATCCATATCCAACACCTGATCGACCACTTTCTTTAATAACCCAGACTCATGATCAGTGTCAGACGCTGTGAATGTGATGTCAATGTTCTCTGGTAACTCATCAATGGTTTCAGACTTTAACTTTATGTTGACTGCCTTTTTTAATCGCTCCTCATTTGGCTTTCTGGGAGAATAACTTTCCCAGATCGGAGGAGGACACTTGTTATATTTGACACTCTGTTTCTTACCAGTATCCGTATCTTCCGAATTTTTATCTTGAAAAGCTTCAAGACCTGCAACAGTAGGATAAACTCTGTCAATCAAATAATCACAAGCTTTATAACTCATCAGCAATCGTTTGATTCTCTCATTTTCAATCTTTTCGAGTTCCAAATCCTGCTTCAGCTTTGCACAATCTTCAATATACGCATTGATGACCTTCTGCTTTGTCATTAATGTTGAACTCATCATTGCCATAGCAGCATCTACTTCTAAGTTTGTCTTGTTCAGACTATCAACTGATCTGTTTAGCACATCATATGATTCTTTTATCTATTTCACATCAAATAACAATTTTTCTTTCAATTCTTCTAGTTCCCGATACTTCTTGTCTTTCTCCTCACAATCTTTGCAAGTTTCCAAACATTTTAGACAAGGATTCGTGACTTCAACAATCTTCTCAACTTCGATAATCTTTTCAACTTCAACGATTTTTTCAACTTCGACTATTTTGTCGACTTCAACAATTTTTCCAACTATTTTCTCCACCACCTTCTCAAATATTGGTTCTTCATCAAATTCTACTTTTTCATCACACTCTCTATCTTCGATCTTTTCTGTCGCATTTTCTTCAACTTTTGCTTTTTCAGCTTCCAATTTTGCCTTTTCTTCAGCAATTCATCTTGCTTCCAAATCTCTTTTCATTCTAGCAGCCTTCTTCTCATTCAGCATCTCGATCTTATCTGCAAAAAAACAAATTAAAACTGAATGAGTCTAAATTTTTTCTAGCATTATTAATGTACTCTTCCTCATCATCAGTATCTTCATCACTTTCTAATGATCTGAAAATCTTTGTTCTTTTTGGCTTGGATTTGACTGCTTCTTCTTCCAAGATTTGAGCAACAAATGCTGATTTTTTCTAAGAATTCTTTATCTGGAATATATTTATCCTAGCTAAATCCCTCTGGCAATCTTTCATCATCCTGATTTACCAGATAAGCTTTCTTCTTTCCATCTTCTATAGCACGGGATGATGACGGTTGTTGAGCAAGCTGATGATAAATTGATTTTCGATGATAATCATTGGTTCCAAATGGATCTTGTCTTCCGGTTGCTTCTTTGTTTTTACATTCTCGTTTAAAATGCCCCTTTTCTCGGCAACGAAATCAAGTAACCTTTGATTTGTCAAACCCTAATGAAGATGTAGCAACATCACGAAGATCATCTCTACCGGTGATTTGTGTAAATTTTTCTGCTCTTCTTACAGCACTGGCTAAACACCACTTGATGTCCATCAACTCAAGTTCTTCAGCATCGATCTGGTCATAATCCTCTTTGGTGAGAATCGGATTCCCAATTCTTCCAGCAACTAAGCTTTCATACGATTCTAACATAGTAACAAGTGATGCTATGTGTTGCTTAGCAATTTCTAGAGAAAGATTTTGACCATTTTGAATATTCAATGTAACATTACATTGCAGATTTGTTGAATTCTGTCGTTGAGGACTTGGTGTTGTGAAATTCGGATCAAAACTTGAATACGACGACGAATATCCACCACTCTGAGTTACAGTACTACCATTTGTTCCAGAAGAACTATCAGCACTGAAAGCAGTCTTAATCTTTGGACTTGGAGTAGTCTCAAATTTGTTTCCTCTGTAGTATAGACTAACATCTTGTTGAGCATTTGGATTATTCATGATAGCAGTTTTCTGAATATCCAATTCATGTTCTTCAATTTTCTGAATGAACTTTGCCAAATTCATACTTTTATATTTTCTCATATGTTTTAAGATCAACAAATATGTTCCCCATTTATTCTATGGTAACGCATCGGCTAGCTTATCAACACATTCATCGTCGTCTTTCTTTATTTTCAATCTTCCCATTTCCAGAACAAGATGACAATATCTATCAATAGTCATTTTTGTTGTTTCACCTTCAAAAGCTACAAACATATCAAATGATTTCTTTAGTAAAGCTTGTTTGTTCTTTATCATATCAGCGCTTCCCTTAAACTTGTTAATCAACGCCAACCAAATTGATCTAGCAGTTTCTTCATGTTGAAGTAACATAAAAATATCTTCTTTTACGGATTGTTGGAGAAGACTAATCATCATTTTTTCACTGGTGTATTTCAATTTCTCAGCCGCTGAATAGTCACTTAAAGCTTTTTCAATCCCACGTTCATTTTTCGGTTTAACGTAATCTACATCCAGTGAACACCATGCATCAAACTTATATGCTTGCACCCAGTTTTCAAAACGATTTTGGCATCCTTTAAAATCCTCGATGTACATAAGTTTAGGAGGCTTTTGAGACGTTCCCGTTTCATTTTCAATTTCAAGAGTCTCGGCAACTGAAACTGGAGCAGCTGGAGCAGTAGCAAACGCATTATAAAACTCTTCTTCCATGATTCGGTAAATTGTTTCACAAATTCACAAAGTTCACGCGAAATGCAGTTTCAAACGAAATGGATCTCAAACAAACCCACTTTGGTGCGAAATGCCTTTGGTGCGAAATGGACAGTTTCAAGCGAAATGGTTCTTAACAGACCGTTTCGTGCGAAATGAAGTTCCTTTCAAGCGAAATGGCACACTCAAGCGAAATGGTGATTTCGTACGAAATGACACACTTTCAAACGGAATGAGAATCCATTTCGTACGAAATGATGATGATTTCAAGAGAAATTCCACTTTGGTGCGAAATGGAACCTCAATTCGTGCGAAATGCTGCTGACGTCATCCTATTAGCCAGAATTTTGACAAATTAATTAGTTTTTAGCTTGATTTTAGGTCCAATTCTCTCAAGGATTCGTTAAAAAAATGTTTCGCTTATAATGTGAGAAAATCAATCAATTTTAACCGTGAAAACTTGTTAATTTGAAAAAAAAGGTGTAGAAGTCAGAATTTTGATGTAAACAAGCTGAATTCGGTAAGAACTCTTCCTCCTGAGCTCTGATACCACTTGTAAGATCGAGATTCGATCTAAACGAGTCTATCAGAAGAGTTCTAATCCATATCAAAGGCGGAATTCAATGATATAGAGTTGATTGCAGCTTGATTTACTCTTTAACTGTCTTGTTTATTGATTTAACACTGTTACAGATCAAATGACACGTTGGCAGCACTTCGGTGCCGGAATCAGGAACTGTTACAAATGAAATCAAAACTCAGGTATTTATAGGAGATGCATTTTGCACGGAATGACTATGAACCATTTCGTGCGAAATGGTCAATTGTCATTTCGTACAAAATGGCTCTTTGCCATTTCGTGCGAAATGGTTACTCATTTCTAAAACCCTAATTTCTCGTAGTTTGAGCTTTGTTCCATCTAATCTATTCACAAGACTCGATACAAGACGAAGTCGACAGACATATGCACCAACAGGTTTTAATAACCTATTAGATTTCTAACGGGTCTTATTTAAGTCTTAACTTAGACCGGTTAGTTTTAAGGAAGGGTTTACGGCTCACAACGCAAGATTAAGCGAAGACCGGATTAGAATGTGCTTTAGACCCGAAAAGTATGGAGACTTGTATAATATGGGTAAACTAAACACATTCTGGATTTTGAAGTAAAAATGATAAGGTTTGACCCGTTTCGGTTAATTTATGCAAACTAGTTACATAAACCGTATCGAATGCGAAAAGTGCATCACGGGTAACCAAAAGAGTCATGAACAAGTTCCACAAGTTAATATGCTTTTAATATATTGTGATATCAGTAGGATATCTTCCATTATGCCCCAAACGAATCTAAAATCAATTTAAGCCCCGTAGGGGTATTTTGGTCATTTTAAAGATTATAAAAGAGGTTAAATAGCAATCTGAGGTTCTGGTCTAAAATGATCAGTAAAAATATTTATTTTAATAAGTTATATCAGTAAGATATCATATATATGTGAAATTTATCATTTATGACCAAACTATGCACCGTAGGGGCATTTTGGTCATTTCACATAGGCTTTAAGGGTCAAATTTGGAAATCTGAGTTCAAAACTTTTACTTACTATTAAAGTATGAAAATTTATTCATAACGTCAGTAGGTAACAAGCCTTAGGTGCCAAATATGATTTTAAACCATACTATGCTCCTAAATCGCATAAGAGTCGGTATTTGACGATATTCGGGTTAATTAAGGAAATCTGAGATTTTGATCAGCCTTTACTGTTTAAAATAACTTATTTAATATATAAAATCAGTATAAAAAGGTTTGGTATGTAAAGGATGTATAAAACTCATTTTATTAGTAAAAAATGGCATAACCGTCAATTACCGAATCAATGCAAGAACCCTATGTTATGATCAGTTTAAAATTTAATAAAAATCTCCAAAAATCTCTAAATATTATATCTTAACAGTGGGTAGAAAGTTTGGTGTCAAAATTTGGGTTTAAATAGGTTTTATGCCAAAAATTCCGTTTAATTAATAAACAGGGTTCAATTTACGATATTGAGCATAACTCCTAATTTAGACCTCAAACTGATGTCAAATTTTTAGGACATGTTTATAAATCAGTAATAAAGGTTTTTGTCCTCTCACATTTTCAAAAATCTCGTTTTAATATCAAAAGGGCATAATGGTCAACTTTTAAGCATTTAACGGAACATGCAAAGAACTAGGATTTCTATGGAACCATGTTGTATAACCTTAGAGGGTTATGCTAACCTATAATATGGTCCTAAAGGAATCCTAAGGCATAACTAAACTAAGCTAAATCGGGTCAGAACTGAAAGTCAAAGCAAAAGTCAAATTTTGCGACTTTCGGTTCCGAACCGAGCCTAAACTCAGAATTGTCGGGTTGAACATGCCTAGACATGTTCAATTAATATTTACCAAGTTATTAAAGTGACAAAACTGATTTTATTGCCTTTACATCATTAGTTATGAATTTCATTTAAAAACGACTCGTTTGACTTTTATTTTATTTACTTTGACCCGACAATTAACTAAACAAACGTGGTAACTAGGAGGTGCCCTTTTGAGGGTTTAATACCTACCTAATTAAGATCACGTAGCCATGTTCGTTGCGAACAAGAGCTTGACCATTTAAAAGTCAAAGCGTTTATCGCAAACGCTTGACTTTTCGGCTTTAATAGTCAAATAAAACAAACTAGCCATAAGAGGGCACTTACAAAGGGTCCAATGGACTGAAAAGAACTCAAAAGGAGGTTCCCAATGATCAGGATCCTTAGATTTGAGTTAGAGAGCAAGAACTTCAAGAAATGGGTGTAATGAAATGAATGAACAAGGCCCTATATATAGTTTTCGGGATCGCATAAGATCGTGACAAGTGTTGGAAAGTATAATTAGATCATAACATGTGTTATTACAGCTGTTTATAATCTATGTGCAGCCCAAGGTTTCAATTTGATGGTTTTATTGTGAGTGTTCAACAGAGAAACAAAACCAGCAACAAAATAAACAGTCTGCTGTTGCTGCTTGTGGGACGCGGCCCAAGGGGGCTTACGCGGCCCGCCTAGATGTCTGGCCCAGCGAAAAAAATTTGCTGAAATGCTGTTTTCGGTCCCTGTCTTCATGTAACTGCATATAAACAGCCTTTTTAAACCCATATATCTTATAAAAAGACATATTTAGTCCCTCTGACTTCTAAATCAGATGGATACAGGTTTAAAACAACTTTTGAAAGTTGTCAAGATCAGAAACAAGTTTGCTGAATTACAGATTCAGCCCCTGTACATGTTAAATGCCATTTCTGACATATTTAAGGCCCGTTAAGCCATTTTCAAGGCTCTACAATGATGCCTGAACATAGGGAACATAAAACATGCTCAATCATGTAACGCTCCGCGTTTTCATAACTTTCCATATTTAGAAATCATCGTGAATATTCCCATTTTTGGAAACTTGTTTCCTTTCGTATTTCATTTCAAACCATTGTAAATTCTAAGACTTAGATCATAATAAAATGCGTTTATTTCTTACGATTTTTTTTACTTTATTTATTCATATATGCTTAAATGTTTGAATTCATTGTACATCGAATCCTTATTCATAATTCATGTGAGAACGTGCAAAAGTTGCAAATACGATACGTCATTTAACGCATACGATACTTATTTACGATACATATACTTACTCATTCGATATATTATACACATTTATCTTAGTCACTTATTTTATCTAGTTAAATACGTTCATTATTCATATTTAGACCTTGTGTTATGTTAAATAAGCCATGCCACATCTTAAACACGTAACATAGGTCACAAATATGCATCTTAATGTTACAAAAAAAAAAAAAAGTTTAGAAGTGGTGTACATGTCCGATCGGAACAGCCTTGTTGGCTGGTTTCTTTGATTTCTTTTCAATGTTCAAATAACCCAATCATGACATGTTTCCATAAGTTAGTAATGTTTGCACTAATTTAATATGAACCATTATCAAACCTATATGTTAAGTTGAAAAAAAAAATTATAAATGGTTCCGATCGCAAGAGCCTTTGTGGCTGATTTATTGTTTGTTTGAATGTATAATCTCCCACTTACTGTTTCATTGAATTAAATAGAAAATATGTGATTAATTAATTACATAACATAACCTCTTATATATCAAAGTCTAACCTGAGTGGTTAAAAAAAAGGGAAGTATGGCTGTTAACAGCCATCTACGGCCAGCAACAACAATTGAGAACTTCTTTTTTTATTTTAAACCCCAACAACTTGTATTAAATGTCAACCCAACTTAACCCTAATCCTTCCCCCTATAAATATAACTTAATCTCAGCCTCCCTACCACTTTTGCAACACTAAAACACTCTCAAAACTCTCTCAAAATCACTCCAAATTCGCTGCAACATCAGAGGTTCGGACAGATTCATCGAGCTTTACGAAAATGGGTATAACTTCTTCATTTCTTATCCGTTTTGGTCCATTCTTCTTCCAGAATGCTTGGCTTGACCTTAGCTTCGATTCTAGGGGTGTTTCACAGCAAACAAGTCCCTGGAACTCCGGAAAAAGGCTTCAAAGTCTACTGTTTAAATTTGTTTTCATTAATCTTTGCTTAAACATGAGTTTAACTCACTCAAACCTATGTCCTAATGCTTACAACCATTCTTGTAGTTGGTTAGGCTTAAAAACAAGGTTGAGACATACAAAATCAGAGGTTAAACCTCAAATAAATTCTGTTTTGATTAGGGTTTTAACCCACAAGTCATGTTCAAGTTGCAAACTTGATGTAGGAGAGATTATGGAACAACTTGGGTTTTTCCAACATAAAATCCCCACATGATTTGATGATTTCTCGTAGCTTAGATTGTTTACATTCTTGTACTAATCCTAGTTCATGACCCTCCTTGTTTGTTGTTACAACAAGTGTAGTGGTGAACATATACGAGGTGCCTAAATGGAAGCTTGTTCTTCCTACCTCCTACATGACTTCTATGACACATTTTGAGGTACCTAAATGAAGATGTAATCTTCTACCTCATGCTTGAAATACTTGAACATTTGGACTTAATATTATATACTATACTACCTAAATAATATTTATGTACATTCGAACCCTTGATGTTGAATTCATGTTCAATTGTCAAAGTAGTAGAACATCATCTAAAGACCTAAACCTTGTTATGATTCTTATGGGTGTTGAACTCATGAAATCATTATAACCCTCGTGGTTACCAAGTGTCATACAAGTGTTATGTGCTGAAGATGATTATGTTGATATAATACTTTCATGTTGTTTTATTCCGAATCTCGACTCCAAGCATACTTGAACTTTAACCCTTATACATTCGGACTCTAAATCTCTACTCGTCAACAATTGGATAATCGGAAAGCGTATGCAAACTTTGTGAGTATACTCGCAATCCCCTTTTTATGTTTACCACTTTTTGGGGTGTAACATGTTACCTTATTTAAAACACACTTAAACTTATTCTTTATGCAATGCACAAAAACAATCCTTATACATGAATACTATGTTACGATACTTGATGCTTACGTGGACCATACTTATGTGATATGTTTTAGTCATTAGCTTTCACGAGCCTCCATTTGACATGTATAGCGCTATAGGAGTAACGCACCGCCCCCTTTAAACTTGGGTCATGTTGAATTATAAACTTATGGTCTTTTCATAGCAACGAAATGATGACATGTGCTATGGAAAGGGCCGCTTGCGTAAACAGAGGGTTGGCTAGAAATATTGCATGCAATGTTAGATCTTGTATAAACAAAGTTGCCATGTGGATTCGTTTTAAACTTTTATACTTATACTTATGCTTAAACTTGTATACTCGCCTTTGCTTTTGCATTGAAATTTATTTTAAACATGTTACAGGTTGAGGATGATGATGCTATGAAATGAAGTAGCGTTGATGCCTAGATACACATATAGACGTTTAGGTTTAATCGTTGTATCAATTTTGATTATGTTGTATTGTATTTCCCTTGAACTTGATGTTATTTGATTTCCTTGTAATGTAGACAAATGAATTATGAAATGAAATCGGTTTATTAAATATTGTCACAAATAGCGTTATGATGTCTCTAGAAATCTTCACACTTCGTCTCATCCCGATGTTTCCGCCATTGGTTGGGGTGTGACAAATCATATGTCGGATGTCGGTTCGTTTGGTCGTACGGTTGCGTTGTTTGGCTAATTACGACGAAACACGAACATATGCGAAAACGATCAAAATTACGCGACGAATGGAATTTTATCATGCCAATCACTAAAATAAAATATTTTAATGATTACATAAATTTTTGGATGTCCGGATATATTCGGAATGTAAGTTATGCGCGAAAATGCAAACTTATGCACTTTTTGACGCTTTTAGTCCCTGTTTGACTTAAAAGTTTATTTTTGCACACCGGACCCCTCAAAGCCTATTTCTAAGCTATGTAAAGGATATTTATGGCATGTTTAACTTATGGTCAAGTTCAGAATGTTCGCTACCATTCGATTCGGTATACTTTTGCAGTTTGACGCAAATAGTCCTTTAATCGTACAAAGTAGCGCGAAATGTCATTTAATGCTATCCAAGCCTTCTGTGGCCCATAATGGGTATTCCCAAGCATGTGTTTAAATATTACTAGGCTCCCATTCACTTAAATGGTCACCAAAAGGTGTAGATTCAAAAGTTGAAGCTTTTGGTCCCTCTAATGCTCAAACTTGCGTATATCATCGTTTAATAGCATCGAAGCCTTATCTAATCCATATTAGGCATTCTCGAGAGTATTATTAAACATCACGATGCTTCAGGTTTGTTAAAAGGTCATTCAGAGGTATAATTAAACATATTAACGCTTTTAACCCCTTAAACTTGCAAAGTTGCGCGTAACGTCACTTATAGGCATAAAAGCCTTAGATGACCAATATTTGGCATCCCCGAGAGTATAATCAACCATCATGAAGCTCTCGGTTTGTTAAAAGGTCACTTAGAGGTAAGAATTAACATGTTGACGCTTTTAACCCTTCATCGCGCAAACTTTCAATTAATTACGCAAACGGCTACTCTTGATCAACAAGTGGCTCACATGTGAATAGGAACGCCGTGTAACGTCATTCGAAGGCTTTTACTAAGCACGTTGACACTTTTAGTCCTTTCTCATTCAAATTTTTCGATTTTTCAAAAAATTAGTCCCTTAAATTAAACGTTTGACTTTATTAGGGTTTATGACACGTGTCAATACATCATTGGACGTGATTTTATGAGGTGTTACAAATCGGTTGTCTCTTTGGTAGGAATCAAATCTCAGACCGACACTTCACTAGAAACGAGTAGAAGGCCTGAATGAGTTCCGATTCTATCGGTTTGAGTGCATTGAGTGTAAAAGAGTTGAAAGAATGTTATGAAAACGTCTTTCAATCTTTCAAATCCTGAAAATGTTTAGATTTATGCGAAATCAGTGTTGAATCATGTTGAAATCCTTTAGATCTGAGTTGTTCTTGGTGGAATGAGGCCAAAACTTGAAGTTCATAAGAACCCCATGATGACATCATCTTAGAACACCTCAAATCACCCGATTTCATGGTGAAAAGTTAAGATTTAAAGGTGAAAATGATGAAGAAGTGTGTGTAGATGATAGATGTACAAGATTTGAGTTGAAAACTTACAAGGATCGCGAGAAATCGAAGAAAAAAGGCCTTAGAAGTTGAAGAGACGCACCAGAGCTGTCACATCACTGTTTGTGGTGTGATAGGTTCTATTTATAGGATTCCAAAAGAGGAAAGTCGGTGCAGCAAAATGGGACGTAGTGAGGTTCAGTCGGATGGCCATCCGATCGGATGGCGGTGTGAGTTGGTTTCCGACGTTTCGTTTCATGCGTTGAGCGTTGCGATGCGATACGAGTGAGCGATGCGATAGTATTACATATTAATTACACAATTAACCTAGCTAACAGTCATAAACCTAAACATACCCATTTTGCATTTTGTGTTGCGATGAGATTGCGTTGTGATAGAGTTGCGATTGCGTTTGCGATTAACAACCCAAAACAATATAAACATGCACAAATAACACATAATAGCACACACACGTAAAACAATATCCAGAACTCATAATTTGTATTGCGATGCGATGGCGATGCGATAGCGATAAGTCGATTAGCGATTTAAACTGCGATTGATTAACATGTACTCCACATAATACAACTAAAGTAACTTAAATTAGAGTATCGATTATGAGTCAATGAGTACAATCAATAATTAAGCAAGGAGTGGCAGATCGCATTTAGCAATCTTTTCTTCCTTTGACTTTGACTTTGACTTGTACTTTGACTTTCAAAACACGGGTTGTTACAGCCTCCCCTACTTTAGGAAATTTCATCCCGAAATTTAAGTAGTGGGCGTAACGAAGAGCTGTGGATACTTAGCCTTCATGTCACTTTCGAGTTCCCAAGTGAACTCGGCGCCGCGTTTGCCTTCCCAGCGAACCTTCACAATGGGAATGCGTGAGCGTCGAAGTGTCTTGGTTTCTCGGTCCATGATCTCGACAGGATTTTCCACGAAGTGTAATGTTTCATCCACTTGTAGGTCCTCAAGAGGAACTTGTAAATTCTGCTCGGCTAGGCACTTTCTGAGGTTCGAGCGTGGAAAGTCGGGTGGACGTTGCTAAGTTCCTGCGGTGGTTCGAGTCTGTAGGCCACTTTGCGAATTCTTTCCAGAATTTTGAAGGGTCCAACATATCGAGCCGCGAGCTTTCCTTTCTTGCCGAATCTGATCACCCCCTTTCAAGGTGACACCTTTAGGAGTACGTGGTCGCCAACGTCAAATTCAAGGGGCTTGCGGCGTCTATCGACGTAACTTTTCTGACGACTCCGAGCTTTCAGCAGATTGTCTCGGATTTGGAAGATCTTGTCAGTCGTTTCTTGCAACAGCTCAGGACCTGTAATTTGCGCATCCCCAATCTCGTGCCATACAATAGGCGATCGACATTTTCTTCCATATAATGCCTCAAATGGTGCCATTTGGATGCTAGAGTGATAACTGTTATTGTACGAGAATTCGACTAAAGGTAAGTGCGCATTCCAATTACCACCGAAATCTATGACACACGAGTGAAGCATGTCTTCGAGGGTACGAATCGTTTGCTCAGTCTGACCGTCGATTTAGGGATGGAAAGTGGTACTTAGATTAAGCATAGTACTGAGAGCAGATTGAAATGTTTCCCAAAGGTGTGAGGTAAACCGACCGTCACGGTCAGAGATGATGTCACGAGGCATCCCGTGTCAATATATAATTTCATCGGTGTAGATCCGTGCTAATCGTTCTACCTTAAAGTCTTCTCGTATCAGCAGAAAATGAGCAGATTTAGTAAGACGATCAACGATAACCCAGATGCTATCGTGACCTGATGGCGTGCGTGGAAGTTTTGTTATGAAGTCCATAGCTATACTTTCCCATTTCCACATAGGGATCTCAGGTTGCACAAGTAGGCCAGAGGGGCGTTGATGCTCGACCTTGACTTTTGAACAAGTCAGGCACTTCAAAACGTAAACAGCGATATCCCTTTTCATGCCCAGCCACCAGTACTTGTAGCGAAGGTCCTGGTACATCTTATCTGCACCAGAATGACTAGAATATCTGGACTTATGGGCTTCGTCTAGCAGAATCTGTCGTAAGTTGGTGCTTTTGGGAATCCAAATTCGGTCTAGATAATGAAAGATACCATTCGATTTATTCACCAATTGTTCGACGTTAGTGATGATCCTTTCTTTCTTCAAAGTGCGTTGGGTAAAACAAGCAAGTTGAGCATCACGGATGAGAGCTTCGAGGTTGTGCTGGGCTTGAGTTTTACGAATGCTATGAAGGTAGCTTCGTCGACTGAGAGCATCGGCAACGACGTTTGCTTTGCCTGGATGGTAACGAATCTCACAGTCGTAACCGTTGAGAAGTTCAACCCATCGACGCTGGCGCATATTCAGTTACTTTTGGCTCAAGATGTGTTGTTGGCTTTTATGATCTGTGAAGATCGTACACTTTGTACCGTAAAGGTAGTGTCGCCAAATCTTTAAAGCAAAAACAACTGCACCAAGCTCGAGATCATGGGTTGTATAGTTCTTCTCGTGGATCTTGAGCTGACGAGAGGCGTACGTGATAACCTTGTCCCGTTGCATAAGAACACAACCGAGACCGAGGTTTGAGGCATCACAATAGACTACAAAGTCATCGTTCCCGTCGGGTAACGCGAGAACCGGAGCATTGCAGAGCATAAGTTTGAGAGTTTGAAAGGCTTCCTCTTGTTCAGTTCCCCAAACAAAAGGTTTGTCTTTGTGCGTGAGAGAGGTAAGCGGTACAGCGATTTTAGAGAATCCTTCGATAAATCAGCGATAGCAGCCTGCTAGTCCGAGAAAAGAACGGACTTCAGACGGGTTTCTTGGTGTAACCCAACTGTTAACTGCTTCTATCTTTGCAGGATCGCATGAATACCTTGACTATTGACAATGTGACCGAGGAATTGAACCTCCTCGAGCCAAAATTCTCACTTGGAGAATTTGGCATAGAGGCAATTTCCTTGGAGCAGTTCAAGGACCAAACTGAGATGTTGCACGTGTTCGGCCTTTGACTTGGAATAGATCAGGATATCATCGATAAACACGATGACGAAGCGGTCTAGATAGGGTTTACACACGCGATTCATTAGATCCATGAAGACTACGGGAGCGTTAGTTAGACCAAAGGGCATAACAACAAATTCATTATGGCCATAACGAGTTCGGAACGCGGTTTTGGGTATATCTTCCTCTTGAATTCGTAACTGGTGATAACCTGAACGTAGCTCGATCTTGGAAAAACACATAGCACCTTGTAATTGATCAAACAAATCATCGATTCGAGGTAAGGGATAGCGATTCTTGATGGTAAGCTTATTCAATTCCCTATTGTCGATGCACATCCGGAACGATCCATCCTTCTTTTTGACAAAAAGGACCGGCGTGCCCCAAGGAGAGGTGCTAGGGCGAATAAAGCCTTTGTCAAGTAATTCCTGGAGTTGACTCGAGAGTTCGCGCATTTCTGAGGGAGCGAGTCGATAAGGAGCTCTAGCAACAGGATTTGCTCCAGGAATGAGGTCGATTCGGAAATCGATATCACGAGATGGCGGTAAGCCAGGTTAATCTTCAGGAAATACAGCAGGAAAATCACAAACCACAGGTACTTCTCCCATTGTCTTTCCTTTCTATTCCTTCTCCGCTACTACGATGTGTGCCAAGAAAGCTCTATATTCCTTGTGGAGATACTTGCTTGCTTGAATACACGACATGAGTTGTAATTTCTTCGACGCAACTTCGCCATAAACACACAATTGGTCACCGTTTGCGAGAGAAAAGCGAATCATCTTATCGAAGCAATCAACTTCAGCACGATTTTCGCGAAGAAAATCCATGCCTACTATGATGTCAAAACTACCGAGCTGCATCGGAATGAGGTCGATTGGGAAAATGTAATTGTTGAGTTCAAGCGTACAATCATGGTGAACAGAGCGAACAGTAATGGTCCTTCCAGTGGCAACTTCAACATCGAACGTCGTAGGGAGGAGGGTGTGCTTACGATTTAGGAGCTTTTCAAATTCAAATGATACAAAATAGTTATCCACTCCAGAATCAAATAAACACGAAGCATATTTACCATTGACAAGGAACATACCATTAACCACGTTGTTATCTGCTTAAGCTTGGCAGGCGTTGATGTTGAAAGCACGTCCGCAGGCTGCTGGCTGATGCTGCTGCTGTTGATGTTGTTGCGGCTGTTGCTGTGGCTCTTGATTCACCACTCTGTTGTGGCACATGTTTGCAAAGTGGTTAGGATCACCACACATAAAGCAGGCTCGTGCATGAGCAGCGGGTGCAGGAGCTGCTTGTTGGCCCTGTGGAGCAGGAAGAGGAGCTGGTAGTGCAGGTGCTTGACCTTGAGCTTGAGCTTGGCGGGGACCAGTACGGCAGTTGGTAGTAAAATGGCCGTACAGGTTGCAGTGGATGCAAAACCGGCATGCGATTCCAGCAGGGTGATGATACGTACAAGTAGGGCAGAGAGGGTGTGGACAAGTATATGCACGCTTGGCCGGCGGTGCATTGGTCGCAGGTGCCGCTACTTGGCGGTTCTGGTTCTGCTATTGAGCAGGGACTGTAGTGCGTGGAGCGGTAGTGATAGCACAGTTCTTCTTGTTGTTATTCTTACGTTTGCGACGTGAAGACTTTGAAGACTACGGAGTGGCGTTTTCAGCGGTGGGAGCAGCGGTAACATGATGAAGACTTTTGGTGGTTTTATCGAAGTAACCAGCCCTGACTCGCTTATTGTTAATCTCAGCATCGAGCAGGAAAGTTTCCTCCATAGTTGTAGTTATGGCAGCTTGCACAAAGTCAGCCACACAATACGATAGAGCGCGGATGTATTTCTTGATGGTGACATCCGGAGTAGGGACTTGACCCGGGCAAATGATACTCAGCTGCTTGAAGCGGGTAGTTAAACCAGCGTTGTCACCACCCTCTTGTTTGATGTGCCAGAACTCGTCCTCCACCTTCTAAAGCTCGTGGGGAGGGCAGAACACCTTCATCATCATGTCCTTCAACTCATCCCACGTAAGCCCATAGGCTGCATCATTCCCACGTTTGTTCCTTTCGGCAGTCCACCAGTCCAGAGCCCTGGACTGGAAAACGCCGGTGGTGTTAATAGTGCGAAGATTATCAGGACAGCCGCTTTGGCGTAGGGTGACTTCGATTGAATCAAACGATTGAAACATGGCCGTAGGCCCGTCTTCTCCGGTGAATTCCTTTGGACCACAGGCTTTAAACTGCTTGAAGCTGAAAGTAGTCTTAGGCGAGTAAGTCCTTGAGTCCTAAGAGGACTTGCTAGCGTTTTCATTCAGATCGCTCACAATTTGCAGAATAACTTTAGCCATTTGCTTTGCGGTGAGAGTAGCGATACGTTTATCCTCATGGTTTCGATGGGCGGAGCGAGCAGTGTGAGATCCGAATGACGATATTGTCGGCAACAGACATCGCCACAGGACTCAAACACAATTTCAATTAAGACTAGTAGAGTCTAGCGATTTCTCCAAAAGGTACTTTATGTAAAGCTCAGGAACACATTAATCACTTAGGCACGTAATCACATAGGCACATAAACACATAAGCACGTATGCACATAGCACATAGTCCACCTAAGCACAGAAACACATAGTCCACTATATTTTACACGTATTCACCTACATATACTACACATATTCTCCTATTATTCACAGCCGCGTAAGGCGATCGAGAGTTGCGAGTGTGAGAAGCGAGTAGAGATTGCGAGTATAGAGCAGCGATTTGTTAACGTGGTGTGAGTTGTGTGTGTTTTGGAGGAGCGAGAAACATGGAATCAAAACCATCAGTGTTACAGTACTGTTTATCTCAAAACACTAACAAATAACATTTAAAGCCATATAAAATCCACATAAAAGCGATAGTTCACAGAGTCGGCGGTTGCGATCTCAGAGTTGAAACACAAAAAAGCGAATAGGCGTAAAATTAGCGAGAATTGGAATGTCTTGGGTGTGCTAGACTTTGACTACCCAAAGTGATTCGACTATTCACAAGGACCTAAGGTACACACTTTGGCCTTCTGGACTGTGCTCTTGCCTCGATCTGGGCGAATGGCACGCGTCCTTCCAGTTACGGTGCATTTCAAGTCATTGGAGTCCGTCGAGACTCTGGTGGGAGTTTTGTAAATAAAATAAGGGGTAGAATGAGTCATCAAGATTCGGGTTGCACCCCTAACTTAACGAATGCATTTCTATTTTACGAGATGGAGAGAGAGAATTGCGTCGAAGTATGGATTTCCCTCCTGATTCAACGCAAATTCTAGTGTTTATAGTAAAAGTCGAGTCGAGCGAGCAATCTAATCGAGAGTTTGCGGTTTTCACACCTAGTCTCGACAAAATCACTTGCTTACGCAAGGAATTTTTTTGAAAACTGTGCGAGTTGCCAGCCTTAGGAAAGGCTGACCGTGCGCGAAGAGGTAGTATGCGATGTTCGCGTAAGAGTGTAGTGTTCAGCGAATTCGAGCGAGGATAGCAAGTAAGCTCGTGCGAAACCCTTACCGGGTTTGCACAAGTCGGTCTTTTGGTACTTAGACTATACACTAGGTCGTGTCTAAGACATCGACCCGGACTAGGTCGAGTCTTGCCTAATTCCCAATAGTTATGGCTCTGATACCAATCTGTCACACCCCAACCGATGGCAGAATCATCGGGGCGCGGCACTGAGCGAAACAGATTTTCCAAGAGAATCTATAACAACTATTAATTATAATATATTAAAGGTTCATGTCCCATACCACAAACATATAAACTAAAACAGTCATTACAGACATTGTTCTCAAAGACAAATATCCATTCCGACAACTCAGATTTTTATTTAGTTTGTTTATAGACTCCATCCTAGCTTGATTCCAGCAAATAACAAGCAAGCATCCTAAACACCTGTTACATACGTTAAAATAGAGGTCAATACACATAATGTAAAGGTGAGCATACAAGTTTAATAGTATAATAGTAGCGAAAGCGAGTTTACGCATAACCAACATGTAACACGTAGTAATGCAAAGCTAGTAGGTTATCAAAAATGAAATGTGCACAGACGTGACTGCGAGTTGTAGAGTGCGCAACACATGTCACCACCGTGACACGTTAAGAAATACCCTTAGCAACCCCCGTCCACGACAGGTGCTGAGTCCAAACTATAGTACTATCGTTTCTAAGGTGTTAGGCAACAATCACTGTGTAAACATAACATACAAGCATTCATCGAGTAACACGTATAACATGCGAGAGCGGTTAGCGTATAAAAAGTGTTTGTGTTGTGTGATTGATGTGATTTAGTATAAGTAACGTATGTAACACCCAAAAGTGCTTAAAGCAAAAAGGGATCGAGTATACTCACAGAGTTGGTAGCTACTAAACACAATCTGTGGTTGGATTGGAGGGAGCGCTAGAGTAAGCCTGAACAGTATGATAGAATAAGCGATGAGCGGTGCGTTAGACGGTGCAAGTCATTGAGTGATGAAAGAGTCATCCGATCGGATGACAATCTGGACGGATGGTTATCCGATCGGATGGCCATTCGGTCGGTTTGCCATTCGTTTGGGATGGATGTGTTTGTGTATGATGATTTTGAAGTTTTCGTTGTAGCATTTTAAAATCAGAGAAGTATCTCTACCTTTCAGGATGTCCGGTCGAACGGTCGTTCGATCGGATGGTGATCCGTCCAGCGAGGCATTTCTCAGAGAATAATGAGGTGTTGGAGACCATATGTCATCCGATCGGATTGTCGTTCGATCGGATGGTAATCTGATCAGACGGCAATCCGTTCGACAGTTTGATCGTTTGAAACTTGAAATATTTTGCTAAGTTTTGAAAAGTTTGTGGTTCGATCGAGACGGTATGACACGCGTTAAATAACGAGAACTCCGGTAAGACCAAGTCACCCGATTGAAGTGGGAATCGCCCCAGCCTGATTAGTTGGCTGTTCGTGACAGTTGTTCATGTTTAACCCGGAATTGGTTGTCTCTTTGGTAGGAATCAGATCTCAGACCGACACTTCAGTAGAAACGAGTAGAAGGCCTGAATGAGTTCCGATTCTATCGGTTTGAGTGCATTGAGTGTAAAAGAGTTGAAAGAATGTTATGAAAACGTCTTTCAATCTTTCAAATCTTGAAAAGGTTTAGATTTATGCGAAATCAGTGTTGAATCATGTTGAAATCCTTTAGATCTGAGTTGTTCTTGGTGGAATGAGGCCAAAACTTGAAGTTCATAAGAACCCCATGATGACATCATCTTAGAACACCTCAAATCACCAGATTTCATGGTGAAAAGTTAAGATTTAAAGGTGAAAATGATTAAGAAGTGTGTGTAGATGATAGATGTACAAGATTTAAGTTGAAAACTTACAAGGATCGCGAGAAATCGAAGAAGAAAAGCCTGAGAAGTTGAAGAGATGCACCAGAGCTGTCACATCACTGTTTGTTGTGTTACAGGTGCTATTTATAGGATTCCAAAAGAGGAAAGTCGGTGCAGTGAAGTGGGACGAAGTGTGGTTCGATCGGATGGCCATCCGATCGGATGGCGGTGTGAGTTGGTTTCCGACGTTTCGTTTCATGCGTTGAGCGTTGCGATGCGAGTGAGCGATGCGATAGTATTGCATATTAATTACACAATTAACCTAACTAACAGTCATAAACCTAAACATACCCATTCTGCGTTTTGTGTTGCGATGAGATTGCGTTGTGATAGAGTTGCGATTGCTTTTGCGATTAACATCCCAAAACAATATAAACATGCACAAATAACACATAATAGCACACACATGTAAAACAATATCTAGAACTCATACTTTGTATTGCGATGCGATGGCGATGCGATAGCGATAAGGCGATTAGCGATTTAAACTGCGATTAATTAACATGTACTCCACATAATACAACTAAAGTAACTAAATTAGAGTATCGATTACGAGTCAAGGAGTACAATCAATAATTAAGCAAGGAGTGGCAGATCGCATTTAGCAATCTTTTCTTCCTTTGACTTGTACTGTGACTTTCAAAACGCGGGTTGTTACAGACCAGTTCATAATCTTTGATGGATTTATTTTTCTTGTCTCCTTTAAAACGGGCATTTTTCAGAACAGTTTCCATGTTTCTGTTGAATTCTCTGTTTCGTATATTTTCTTTTGTCGTTTTGTCATATGCCAGAGTATTCTGTAATATTGAGTACCACATTTTAAACAACAAAACAATGTCCTATTATAATTTTATCAATTAAATATAGCAGAAGAGTTACCAGCAGTAATTCTGTGCAGAATAACCTTGAGGGTGATTCTGGAGCCTTGTATCTTTCTTCATAGTTCAGGATATGTGCCCAACATAGAATAATTGAGACGTGTGCTTGAAATCCTGGTTTCATGCTCTCACAAATCACCCTCATGAGAAACTTTTCTCCCATCTTGAACACCTCAGTCCTAAAAAAACATTATTTGGCGTTTTAGTTATACAAACTCATTCTATTATAATACATGGCGTTTTGATCGTTTTTACATGCATATTCAAGTAAACGTTATAAATGGAAAGTTTGGCGTTTTATTTTAAGAGAAGTGTACATACTCGTATTCGCCGCATCCAGTGAAGATGTATGTTTCATGGTTCGTCCTTGGTTCATGTATAACCACTTGCCTCCTTACATAAGTCGACAAACATGCCCTGCTCAATTTCTTATCTCTCTTATCCTCTTCAGCCATAGTCTTTTTGTTTATATTTTCATCTTCGTCATCATCTTTATCAGCTTTTTAATCACCAGAAAGCTCTTCAGGGTTTAAAATTGTATTTTCTTGCAACAACTTTGTGATGTCTGGAGTTTTGTCCTCATCACCCTTCTCCTGTACATCTGACCTGTTTGGCATTTTTGGTGGTGATGTGTTTATGGCGTTTTCATTTTTGTCGCAACCCCCGTCCCCTAACTCCCCGGGGAATGGGCGACCACTGCCAGTTTTGGTGGTATCGGTGTTTATCATTTTGGCAGCGGACCTTTCATCAGGATCGTAGTTAGGAAATATTTTATCAGAGTAAATACCACGATTTTATAATATTAAACACATGGGTAAATCCCAAGTTTCAAGTACACACATTTTCATAGGGATAAACCCTATTTTATTTAAATAAAACATCTCTTTGTTTTAGGTAACTTTATAGCCACTTTTCCAAGCCTTCAGTGTTGTCCAGCTGGCTTCTATTTGGCTTTCACATTTTGTTACCTGAAACGCGTTTAAAAACATTTTGTTAGTGGGAAATACTGGTGAGTGAATCCCAATTTAATCAAGACTTATAAAAACCATTGCAGAGTATTGAGGGAGGTCGTGCAATTACATTTGTTTCCATCTACTTTAATTACCACCCACGGTACTGTCAACCCGACTTGTAGTCATGTTACTACTCACAATGTAGTAACAAATTTTGTATACAAAACCCCAACATACCGACGATAATTGTAGAATACAAATACTCAATCACTATTTAATATATCAATAATTAAGTGAGGTTTTGAAAAAACAGTTTAGAAAAAGAAGATTACTCACATTGCTGTCTTAGGGTTTTCTTTAAGGATTTCCCGGTGATTATCTATAATTTACACAAATGCACACGTGTTAGTATAATAACCCAACATTTATATTAATGATACCCTCCCCGAGACGGCATTCCAACGACTACGTCGGGCAGAACCACGACAGCCGTTACCGAACCCTGGATCAATCGGGCAGCGTATCTAATACGTAACCGGGGTTATGATACTTCCAACGGGGCAGAACTTCATTATTTAGAGGGGTATAATGCCCGAGAATTTTGCCTACACTATAGAATTTCGAGAGAGAAAATTGTTGTGAGCGAATTCGTATTTATAGGGCCTGATTTGAAGTTCCTCGCGGCCCGCGAAGACTCAAAGGTCTTCTTACGCGGCCCGCGACATAGGGGTAATAGGGCCTAGCTTGTCCGGGTCATCGCACTAGGTCCAACACGTTGCTGCCACGTGGCAGCTCAGGGTGTCGCCCTGGTGACTGGCTGTCGCGCCCCGCGTAGGAGGTAGCCAAGGGCTACGCGGCCCGCGAGCGCCCTATTTTCTGGTTTTTATTTCATTTTTGCAAAATTAAAGGTATTTTGGGCTCGGTTTTCTCATACGGGGTATGTTTTAAGACATATAGGGACATTTTAATTATATTAGGGGTGTCAGAAAATATTTTAGAGGGTTGTTATATCCTCCCCACCTTGTTTTATAACTCGTCCTCGAGGTCTACTGGAATAAGTGTGGGTACTTCCTTTGCATCTCTGATTCAAGCTCCCATGTTGTAAGGACTTGCATAAATGTCCCAAAACGACCCGTAAGTAGAAACCTAGACCCCTAAAACCTTAATCCTTGTTAAAAATCAAGAAATTCAAAATTTAGGGGTCACTCGCGGGCCGTGTAAGACTTAAGGGAAGCTTACGCGGGCCGCGACAGCTTGAAGATCTCCGGATAAGCGTTCAGGCCACGTGTCAGACACGTGGCGGACCTACGCGTGACACGCTAGCCCTAGCCGTAGCTAGGGTGGCCCTCGCGGGCCGCGTAAGATCCTCTTAAGGATTACGTGGGCTGCAAGAGACTCAAAATCAACTATAAATGGAGCAGTGCATGGCCTTTTTATCTGTGTTCGTAAAACTTTCTCAAAGATGAAATATACTACTCAAAATCATAGTTTCACATAGGGAAACGCTGCTACGAGTACAGGGTATTAACTCGATCACTGCTATGATACAATGTCCGATCGATTGAAACCGATCCGATGGATGTTTAAGTGCTGCCCGAATTCGGGCTATACTTTGTCATTCATCGTGAGGGTTTTGATTTTGTGAGTTTATCGTAAATGTTGTATTAAGTTACTGACCTAGTTTCGTGTGCATTGTTATTTAACTAGGTTACAAGGCTAAATCAGTAGGCTAAACTCTGCCCAACTAAACTTGCAATGTGAGTCATTCTTTTTTATCAACAGTGTTTTACAATACCCAAATGTTTTCCAGTTATATGTTACAGGGATTAAGTCTTGGTTATCTTAAATTACTGGCAAGTGGGGTATTGTGCACATTACTATTGTTTCTCACTTTTTAACAGTGATAATCATCACTATTGGGTGAAAGGACCCAATGGTTGTATGACCATCGTCACCAGGGTGTGACACGGGGCCAGATAATTATAAGATAGTGGCCATTGTAATCGCTCTTATGCTGTAATCTATAACAAATGTGTCGTTTTATACAAATTGAGTGACTTGCCAGTATTTCCCCGCTAATAAAATCTTTTTAAACATGTTTCAGGTGATTTACTGTGAACAAGGAAAAAGTGCCGCGTAGCACTACAACTTGAAGAATGTGGCTCAGTAAATAAAATAAATAAACATGTTTTTATAAACAGGGAATTTTCTCGTGAAATTTCCTTTACTGTAAATTATGGGGTTTATCCCAAAATGTGAAATAAAATAATTGGGCATTTTTAGTTTAAAAGATCCTGTTAAAATTTCCACTGCCAAAATGAACAATACCACGGGTTTCTGTCTAGCGGCTCCTGAAACAGGTAAAACCGGGCCGGGGGCCGTGACAGAAAAAGGTGGTATCAGAGCCACTGATTTAAGCTATTTAAGTATTTAGAAATACTTAATTTTTCAGATTGCCATTTTGTGATTCTGTGAGAATTTAAATTAATAAATAAAATTTTAACTTAAATTTGTGTGTGTTTCTTCATATGTGCTAATAGCATGAATGAACTGTCGGAGGCACTTCGAAACTTTACTATCCATACCACCGATATGGATACCACAGGAAGCCCATCTGGCTACCAGGCGGATACGGAGGAACCACTAACATTCCAAGCCCAGGCCCAGGAGAAACCAAAGCCGAAGAAGAGGAGGAGAATCTTGGACTGGAAACGCGGACGTAGGAAGAAGCCAGCTGCCCAGAAGGTTAAAAAGACTGAGGATCCTAAAGATAAAGGGAAAGGAAAGGAGATCGGGGAAAGTTCTGGGCAAGCCCAGGAAATGCCACCATGGGAAGAGCTTGACCTCAAACTGGCAAATTATGACCTCATCGGACCTGCCGATGAAAACCTCTTCAATTACCCCGCTGAATCACAACTTCCAGTTAATTTGGAACCTGCTATCCCAGATCCTATTGTTAACCACCAACTTCTACCCGGAGAATTGGAGGAATGGTGGACGAGTGACTGGCAGTCTCAGAATTTCATGAATAACCCCAACGTCTATTTTCCCTAGTTTGACCCTGAGCCTGCACCAAACCCACCCATGAGCACAGAAAACTTGGCTGAACTCCGTCACTATGGTGAGGAACTGGTGGATGCAGGAAATAGAATTCGGGATGTGGGGGAGAAAATCTCATGGAAATACGACGAGAGGGAGCGTTGTTTCTAAAAGGCCGGTTAACTTTGGTTGTGTGTTTAATAATAATAATAAAAATATAATCATGTAAAATAACTCAAATAAAACTTTTGTAATATAACTGGTGTGTATCGATGCATACTAATATATATATAAAAATATGAAAGTCGCAAAGTCGACAATTTTGGCTATACGTGTTGATATGATTATGTGTGATTACTTTATCGTGTTGGTTGTTATTTATTTTGTGCCAATAATTTATATATATTGTTAATTATCAGATGGAACACGCCGTCAATGAGCCAGTTAACAAAGTTAACCAATCTGAGCAAAACAATGAGGATCACTTTCTTAATAGGCAAGACATAGAAAATATCGTTGCCCAGGGAATAGCCAATGCTATCCCGGCAATCGTCGTTGCTGTTAAAAGCCCTGTTGAACCTTCGCAAGCCAACCCTAGTAAACGCACGCACGACGATAATTTCAGTAACAGTGTTAACAGAGGCGGCAACAATGACAACAACGTGTTTCAAGCCCCAATACTTAAGAAAATGAAAGTTGCAACACCCGGTTGCACTTATAAAGAATTTCTTGCCTGTAAACCTGTTTAATTTGTAGGCAATGAAGGGGCGACTGCGGCACAGCGTTGGTTAGAAAAAACTGAAGCAGTAATTAAAATAAGTAAATGCGTCGAGGAAGATAAAGTCATGTATGCTTCTCACCTTTTTAAGGAAGAGGCATTAGAATGGTGGAATACGGTGTTACAAGCCAAGGGAAGTGACATGGCTTATGCCATGAATTGGGAAGAATTTAAGCAATTGATCGAAAGGAAATTCTTCACCGAATATGAAAAGGAACAAATGGCGAATAAGTTCCTGAGCCACCGGATGGTGGATGTTGACTGTAGAGGGTATACTTCGAAATTCTTCGAATATGCCAGAATTGTACCAACTCTGGCTTCGCCAGAACCGGTACTTATTTCTCGCTATATTTGGGGTTTAATTAGCGAGATTCGTGATATCGTTAAAGCTGCGAGACGTTGCATAATTGATGATGCGGTGGAATTAGCCAACACCTTGACCGACGGGCTGTTACGTACACGAGAAGAAAACAGGAAGAAAGAATTGGCCCAGAAAATTACCAAGGATTCCGTGGGGGTAATACTAATAGCAACTTCAAGAAAAAGGGAACCGGGCAATCCTCCACTGCTCCATTTTGCAGTACCTGTAAAATAAAGCACTTTGGAAAATCTAAGGGGTACTGTAACTTCTGCAAAATTCTGGGACACCAAGAAGAAGAATGCAGGAGGAAGAAATCAAAAATTTGCTTCAACTGTGGAGAAGCTGGACATTTTAGACCAGATTGCCCTAAACTGGTCAAACCAGCTGACAACAAGGCCAAACCTGCTGAAGGAACTAATAAGAAGAACGCAAGAGCCTTTCAGCTAACAACCCAGGAAGCAGATCTGATTCCGGACATGATAGCTGGTACGTTCCTAGTTCATGACGTTTACGCAAAAGTATTATTTGACTCTGGTGCAAACCAAAGTTTCATAAATACTTCATTCTGCCAAGCTTTTAACCTCCCTTTAACCAAACTTAGGCAGATTTATACGGTAGAAACGGCAGATGGAAATTCTGTTGAAACAGATAAGGTTTTACACGAAGGAAAGATAGAACTCTCAGGCCATAAGTTTTCTTCCAATCTTTTACCTATGAATTTAGCTGGATTTGATGTCGTGCTAGGAATGGATTGGTTAGTAGCCAACCATGCTCGAATCCTCTGTGATAAGAATTCCATAGAAATTCATCCACCCGCAGGGGAAGTAATTATGATTACAGGAGATAAGCCGCGTAAACCAATGAAGTTCATTTCAGTCATGAAAGTTGCTAGTTATGAACGAAAGCAAGGAATAGTGTATATGATTTCGGTAATCATTAACACTAAAAGCAAGGAACTTAAGGAAATTCCTGTAGTATCAGAATACCCGGATGTATTCCCAGAAGAGCTACTAGGATTACCACCTGATAGGGAAGTAGAATTTAGAATTCATCTAATTCCTGGAACTACACCAATAGCTAAGGCACCTTATCGATTAGCACCCACCGAAATGTTAGAATTGAAAAAGAAACTAGATGAATTATTAAGCAAAGGATTCATACAACCTAGTTCATCCCCGTGGGGAGCTCCTATGTTGTTTGTGAAAAAGAAAGATGGTTCGATGCGAATGTGTATCGATTATAGGGAACTGAATAAGATTACAATTAAGAATCGATACCCATTACCTAGGATTGATGATCTTTTCGATCAACTTCAGGGAGCTAGATACTTCTCTAAGATAGATTTGCGCTCCGGATACCATCAGTTGAAGGTACAAGAAGAAGACATACCTAAAACCGCTTTCAGAACTAGGTATGGTCACTACGAGTTTACAGTCATGCCCTTTGGGTTAACGAATGCCCCTGCAGCATTCATGGACATGATGAATAGGATCTGTAAACCATATTTGGATAAATTTGTAATTGTCTTCATCGACGATATACTTATTTATTCCAAAAGTCAGGACGAACATTGTGAACATCTACATGCACTCTTAACTTTGTTAAGAAAAGAAAAGCTTTACGCCAAATTCTCAAAGTGTGAATTTTGGATGCAGGAAGTGCAATTTTTAGGACACATGGTGAATCATGAAGGTATTCACGTAGATCCTACCAAGATAGAAGCAATCACCAAGTGGAAGGTCCCGCAATCAGCCACTGAAGTTAGAAGTTTTCTAGGATTAGCTGGTTACTATAGGCGATTCATTAAGGATTTTTCTAAGATAGCTGTGCCATTAACTAAGCTAACCTGTAAAACAGTTAAGTTTGAATGGGGACCCAACAAAGAAGAGGCCTTTAGGATTTTAAAGCAAAAATTAACAAATGCCCCGATCCTTGCCTTTCCGGAAGGAACAGAAGATTTTGAAGTTTACTGTGACGCTTCTAAACTAGGATTAGGATGCGTACTGATGCAACGCAAAAAGGTAATTGCGTATGCCTCAAGACAATTGAAAAAGCACGAGGAGAATTATACAACTCATGATTTAGAATTAGGATCGATAATTTTTGCCCTTAAGATTTGGAGGCATTATCTGTACAGAAGTAAGTTTACAGTCTATACAGATCATAAGAGTTTAAGGTATATATTCGGGCATAAAGAATTAAACATGAGGCAAAGAAGATGGATGGAAATTCTAAGTGACTACGACTGTGATATCCAATATCACGAAGGAAAGGCAAATGTAGTAGCAGATGCCCTAAGTCGTAAGTATCATGAAAAACAAAGATGAATTCGTGCTCTTAGATTAAGTTTACAATTAGATTTAACTGAACAACTGAAGAATGTTTAGGAAACAGCAATCAAGGATGATGCTGAAGGAATGAAAGGACGGATAAAGGAACTAGAGCAAGGGGCTGATGGAATTTGGAGATTCCATAAGAAAAGGATTTGGGTACCTAAGTAGGGAGACTTAAGAAATAAGATTTTAGAGGAGGCCCATAAATCTAGGTATACCATGCATCCTGGTAATAATAAGATGTACCAAGATTTAAGGAACAACTTCTGGTGGATCGGAATGAAAAAGGACATAGCTAGGTATGTTTCTAAGTGCCTAACTTGTTCACAAGTTAAGGCAGAACATCAAAAACCTTCCAGTCTACTCCAACAATTAGAATTGCCCGTATGGAAATGGGAACTAATAACAATGGACTTTGTTACTAAGTTACCCAAGACCAGAAAAGGTAACGACGCAATCTGGGTGATTGTAGATCGATTAACCAAATCATCCCATTTTCTACCCATGAAGGAAACCTTTAGCATGGAAAGATTAGCAAAGTTGTACGTTGACGAGGTAGTATCACTACATGGAGTTCCACTCTCTGTTATATCAGATAGAGATAGTCGTTTCACTTCACATTTCTGGACAAGTTTCCAAGAAGCCTTGGGACGCGATTAAATTTAAGTACTGCCTATCATCCTCAGACTGATGGGCAAAGTGAAAGGACAATTAAAACTCTAGAAGACATGCTCAGGGCATGTGTAATAGATTTCAGAGGAAACTGGGATGACCACCTACCCTTAATCGAATTCTCCTATAACAATAGTTATCATGCAAACATCGAGGTTGCCCCATTTGAAGCACTGTATGGACGGAAGTGCCGAACTCCAGTTTGCTGGGCAGAAATAGGAGAAAGTCAATTATCAGGTCCCGAAATTGTACAGGAAACCACCGACAAGATAACTTAAATCAAGGAAAGACTAAAAACGGCTCGAGATCGCCAGAAAAGTTATGCAGACAATCGACGTAAACCGTTAGAATTTCAAGTTGGAGACAAGGTACTCTTAAAAGTTTCTCCTTGGAAAGGAATAGTTCGATTCGGTAAGAAAGGAAAACTAAGTCCAAGATACATAGGACCATTCCCAGTGATCCAACGAATAGGACCAGTTGCCTATCGCCTACAACTACCAGAAGAACTAGCTGGAGTACATGACGTGTTTCATGTATCTAACCTCAAGAAATGTCTATCTGACGAATCCCTGGTAGTACCTCTTCAGGATATAAAGGTAAATGAAAAGTTAAAATTTATGGAGAAACCACTTCAAATAGAAGACAGGAAGGTCAAGTTTCTCAAACACAAAAGACTAGTACTAGTCAAAGTCAAGTGGGATTCGAAAAGAGGACCTGAGTACACGTGGGAACTGGAATCGGAAATGAAGCGAAAATATCCTTACCTGTTTCAGTAAATCTCGAGGACGAGATTTTAAATAAGGTGGGGAGAATGTAAGGACCTGCAAAAATGTCCCAAAACGACCCGTAAGTAGAAATCTTGACCCCTAAAACCCTAATCCTTGTTGAAAATCAAGAAATTCAAAATTTAGGGGTCACTCGCGGCCCGCGTAAGACTTAAGGGAAGCTTACGCGGGCTGCGACAGCTTGAAGATCTCCGGATAAGCGTTCAGGCCGCGTGTCAGACACGTGGCGGACCTACGCGTGACACGCTAGCCCTAGCCGTAGATAGGGTAGCCCTCGCGGGCCGTGTAAGATCCTCTTAAGGATTACGCGGGCCGCTAGAGACTAAAAAATCAGCTATAAATGGAGCAGTGCATGGCCTTTTCATCTGTGTTCGTAAAACTTTCTCAAAGACGAAATATACTGCTCAAAATCATAGTTTCACATAGGGAAACGCTGCTACGAGTACAGGGTATTAACTCGATCATCTGTGTTTAAGTGCTGCCCGAATTCGAGCTATACTTTGTCATTCATCGTGAGGGTTTTGATTTCGTGAGTTTATCGTAAATGTTGTATTAAGTTACTGACCTAGTTTCGTGTGCATTGTTATTTAACTAGGTTACAGGGCTAAATCATTAGGCTAAACTATGTCCAACTAAATTTGCAATGTGAGTCATTCTCTTTTTATCAACAGTGTTTTACAATACCCAAATGTTTTCCAGTTATATGTTACAAGGATTAAGTCATGGTTATCTTAAATTACTGTCAAGTGGGGTATTGTGCACATTACTATTGTTTCTCACTTTTTAACAGTGATAATCATCACTATTGGGTGAAAGGACCCAATGGTGGTATGGCCATCGTCACCAGGGTGTGACACGGGGCCAGATAATTATAAGATAGTGGCCATTGTAATCGCTCTTATTCTGTAATCTATAACAAATGTGTCGTTTTATACAAATTGAGTGACTCGCCAGTATTTCCCCGCTGATAAAATCTTTTTAAACATGTTTCAGGTGATTTATTGTGAACACGGAAAAAGTGCCGCATAGCACTACAGCTTGAAGAATGTGGCTCAATAAATAAAATAAATAAACATGTTTTTGTAAACAAGGAATTTTCTCGTGAAATTTCCTTTACTGTAAATTATGGGGTTTGTCCCAAAATGTGAAATAAAATAATTGGGCATTTTCAGTTTAAAAGATCCTGTTAAAATTTCCGCTGCCAAAATGAACAATACCACGGGTTTCTGTCCCGCGGCTCCTGAAACGGGTAAAACCGGGTCGGGGGCCGTGACACATGTGTACTCTGGTCCTCTTTTGTAGTCCTATTTTACTTTAACCAGAACTAGTCTCTTGTGTTTGAGATTCTTGACTTTCCTGTCTTCAATTTGTAGAGTTCTTTCTACAAATTTTAACTGCTCATTTACCTCTATATCCTTAAGAGGCACTATCAGTGATTCATCAGCTAAGCACTTTTTGAGATTACATACATGAAATACATCATGTATTCCTGCCATTTCCTCTGGCAGTTGTAGCTGATAGGCTACAGGTCCTATTCTTTTAATAATTTCAAAAGGTCAAACATACCTGGGGCTTAGCTTTCCCCTCTTGATGAATCTGACTACTCCTTTCCAAGGAGAGACTTTCAATAATACCTTGTCTCCTACCTGAAATTCCAGTGGTTTTCTTCTGTTATCAGCATAGCTCTTTTGTCTGTCACGCGCTGCTTTCAGTTGTTCTCTGACTTGGATGATCTTGTCGGTCGTTTCTTGCACTATCTCAGGTCTGGATAGTTGCTTTTCTCCAATTTCTGCCCAACAGACTGGAGTTCGGCACTTTCGTCCATAAAGTGCTTCGAATGGTGCAACATTTATACTAGGGGTGCTAAACGGGTCGTGTTCGCGGGTTGGCGGGTTCAACCCGATTCGAACCCGAAAAATTTATACGAACCTAAACCTGACCCGAACCCAAAAATTGTATCATACCAATGAACCCGAACCCGACCCGAATATTCATGGGTTGACCCGAACCCGACCCGTTTAGCTAAACGGGTTCGCGGGTTCAACCTGAAACTGACCCGAACCCGTTTAGACTAAACCTAAACCCACGAATTTCGTGTTAGGTTCGTGTCATGTTTTCGGGTCGTGTCAGAAATTCACACCCCTAATTTATACTGGTATGATAACTGTTATTGTAAGAAAATTCTATTAATGGTAAGTGATCGTCCCAATTACCTCAGAAATCAATCACGCAAGCTCTAAGTATATCTTCCATCGTCTGAATTGTCCTTTCGCTTTGTCCGTCTGTTTGAGGATGATAATTGTTCTTAGATTGAGCTTGGTTCCCATGGATTTTTGGAAACTTGTCCAAAAATGAGAGGTGAAACGGCTATCTCTATCAGAAACAATTGATAAAGGAATTCTATGTAATGAAACTACTTCATTTACAAACAAATTTAGCTAATTGTTCCATACTGAAAGTTTCTTTCATTGGTAGGAAATGAGCTGACTTAGTTAGCCTGTCTACAATCACCCAGATTGTATCATTACCTTTTCTTGTTTTGGGTAAATTGGTAACAAAATCCATTGTTGTAACACTCTCATTCTTATGATATAAAGTTTAACCAAATAAACACAACTAAGCTTAATAAACGTTAAACCAAAACATTTAAATTATCCTTAGCTTAGTATTTACGAGTTTAACAATTTTTCAAAAACAACATTAGGATACATAAGTATTCCATCATTTACATAAGTCTTACTAATAACTAATAATATCAAAAGTTGCGGAACTAGATCTTGAATGTGTTCGGTTCGAAGACATCGACTTGATCATCATCCACGTACTTGGAATACCTAAAAGCTGGAATTTTTGAGAAACATCAGTATTAGAGTCCTTAGAAAATTAGCATAATCGAAACTACGCTCAAAAACGGATTTGATTAACTAAGATATGCAAAATTCAACAAAAGTGACTGGGCTCTACCGTAACTTACGGTAGCCACAATAAGTTACGGTAGCCACTGGGCAACACTGGTCTGCCGTAAGGCAGTAGAAAACTGCCGTAACAATTTATTCGCTACCGTAAGTTACGGTATCTACCGTAACTTACGGTAGTTGCTGCATATTCTTCATGTTTGCTGTTTTGACCCGTTTGTTCCAGTTTCGCACTTTTAAAACATCAAAACATAATACGGGATATTACTTCGTAACAAAGTGACCCATCTTTGGGTTCTTTATGTTCAACGCTCACGCTCCCATTACCGGTTTGCGTGTTTAATACGTTACTACCCATCACCCGGGCTTATAGATTACGGATAAGGTACTCCCGTTACCCGGTTTGTACCTACCCTTAATGACTCGCTTAATTTTCCATTATGAAATTCATCATTCAATCAAACCAAACCACTTAAATCTTCACATTCTAAATTACCAACAAATATCAATGACAAACTAATTTACAATAGTAATGAAGCGTTAGCCACATACCTTATTGCTTTTCCTTCAACCTTGCGTTTGCCCCGGCTTGACTCCCCGAAGCTTCACCCGAGTTGCCTATAACATGCAACCCTATCGTTAATATTCCCATTTCCTCAAATTCTCAATATGCACATTTGTACATATCTTACTCACAAATTTACATCAACATCATTTGGGGAATTATAAAACTTTAATATTTCATTCAAGCGTTTCGTCAAACACTTTATGTGCGTATTTTATCATTAGCCATGTCCCTCAAGTTATTGAAGATTTTAGCTAACAAAACTCCTACTTTACAAGTAGACATATATATTATACCCTCTTCTATCAAATTTCTGATTGTTATGAATTCAAACATCATCATAAACTTCCAGATTTCATGAGTTCCGATCTTACACATCAAAACCCATTTGTTCATACTCATGCATTCAACTAAATACCTAATCATGGCATTTGTTCTACTTATGTTTATTAAACTTGTTTAGAATCGTTTAGAATTCACTATCTTTGTCATAATTTCAACATAATTTTACTCTATTTGAGCATCATAGATTTCATCAAGAACTCAATACATGATCATACATCAAATTCTCAACATACCTTATGAAGAGGACATGTTATAGACTCCAATTCACAAAACATGCATTGAATCCGTCTTGATTTGTGGCTGATTTTGATGAATTTAGAGGACAAGAACATGAACTAGGGCTTGGTCCCTGTTTTCCCCTCCTAGTCGCGCACACCCACACACGCATATGTGTGTGTGTGGTTTTAATTAAATTGATTTTATTAAAATAAGGTTTTCATTCTTACAAAATCAGTCCCTCTAGTTTTCTTTATTAGACTAGTGTCAATTTAAACTAACTTCTTTCCTTTTTTTTATTTGGTATTTCTTTAACTATTAATTATTTTGGGGTGTTACAATTGTTATCAATTCCCACTTCCACACTGGCATTTCTAATTGCTGCAATAAACCTGAGGGTTTCTGATGTTCAGCTTTAACTTGTGAACAGGTTAAACACTTAGAAACGTATTCTGCTATATCCTTTTTCATTCCTATCCACCAGAAATTCTTTCTTAAATCCTGATACATCTTATCACTTCCAGGATGCATCGTATACTTAGACTTGTGGGCTTCTTCTAATATACGGTGGCGTAGGTTTCCTAATTTAGGTATCCACATTCTCTTCTTATGGAATCTCCAAATTCCATCTGTTCCTCGTTTTAATTCCTTAATCATTCCTTTTAATTTTTCAGTATCATCCTTGATTACTGATTTTTGTGCTTTCCTAATCTGTTCATTTAAATCTACTTGTAGATTTAATTTAAGAGAACGTACTCTTTTTGGCTTTCCTGATACTTTCGACTTAAAGTATCAGCTACTATATTTGCTTTTCCTGCATGATACTGGATATTACAATCATAATCACTAAGAATTTCCATCCAGCGTCTTTGTCTCATATTCAACTCCTTTTGCCCGAAAACATACCTTAAACTCTTATGATCTGTGAAAATGGTAAACTTACTACCGTAAAGGTAATGTCTCCAAATTTTCAGGGCAAAAATTATGGCTCTTAATTCCAAATCATGGGTCGAATAATTCTCTTCGTGATTCTTAAGTTATCTAGATGCGTAAGCTATAACCTTTTGGCGTTGCATTAACACACATCCATACCCTAACTTAGAAGCGTCACAATAGACTACAAAGTCTTCAGTTCCTTCTGGTAACGCTAGTATGGGTGCATTGGTTAATCTTTGCTTAAGAATTCTAAAGGCTTCTTCTTGTTTTGATCCCCATTCAAACTTAACAGATTTACAGGTTAGCTTAGTTAAGGGAATGACTATTCTAGAAAAATCTCGAATAAATCTTCTATAATAACCGGCCAATCCTAAGAAACTTCTAACCTCCGTTGGTGACTCAGGGGTTTTCCATTTGGTAATTGCCTCGATTTTGGTGGGATCCACATGAATTCCTTCATGATCGACTAAATGCCCAAGAAACTGTACCTGTTCTAACTAAAATTCACACTTCGAAAACTTAGCATAAAGATTTTCTTTTCTCAATAAACTTAGGAGTGCGTGCAAATGCTTTGCATGTTCCTCTTTATTCTTGGAGTAAATGAGAATATCATCTATAAAGACAATTATGAATTTATCCAAATATGGCTTACATATTCGGTTCATCATGTTCATAAATGCAGCTGGGGCATTGGTTAAACAAAATGGCATGACAGTAAATTCATAATGGCCATACCTTGTTCTAAATGCGGTCTTAGGAATGTCTTCTTCCTGTACCTTTAATTGATGATATCCCGACCGTGAATCGATCTTGGAGAAAAATCGAGCTCCTTGCAATTGATCAAATAAATCATCGATTCTCGGTAATGGGTATCGATTTTTAATCATGACTTTGTTCAATTCGCGGTAGTCAATGCACATACGCATCGATCTGTCTTTCTTTTTAACGAAAGATCGGCGCTCCCCACGGCGATGAATTTGGCTGTATGAATCATTTCTCCAACAATTCGTCTAACTGTTTCTTTAGTTCCTACATTTCTGCGGGTGCCAAACGATAAGGTGCTTTGGCAATTGGTGCTGTTCCTGGTAGTAGGTGGATTCTGAATTCGACTTCTCTGTCTAGCAGTAGTCCTGGTAATTCTTCTGGAAATATATCTGGAAACTAAGACACTACTGGGATATCTTTTAATTCCTTTCCTTTAGTGTTAGTGATTATGGAAATCAAATACACTGATGATCATTTACTTATATAACTTGCTGTTTTCATCACAGAGATGAATTTTGTGGATCTAGGGGGCTTATCTCCTTTAATTGTGATTTGTTCACCCCTTGGTGAATTTACTTGTATTGACTTTTGATCACATAGAATACTGGCTTTATTAGCTACTAACCAATCCATTCCTAACACAACATCAAATCCTACCAGATTCATCGGATAAAGGTTTGCAATAAACTTTTGATTTAAAAATTATATTCTTGCTCCCTGCAAGATTTCAGAAATTTTAATGGTTCCTCCATTTGCTGTCTCTACTAGACATTCTTATGGGAGTTTAGTTAATGGTTGATTGAGTAGTTTGCAAAATGAAGTATTAATAAAACTTTGGTTTGCACCAGAGTCAAATAATACTTTAGCAAAAACATCATTAACTAAAAACGTACCGGCTATCACATCCGGAATCATCTTGGCTTCTTCTGCAGTCAGAACAAATGCTCTAGCATTTTTAGTAGTCTTGTTGTTAGCAACTGGAGCTAGCTTCGGACAGTTTGGCTTGAGGTGACCTTTTTCTCCACAGTTGAAGCACATTCCATTATTAGGTTTCTTCCTACAATCTTCTTCCTTATATCCTGGTATCTTGCAGAAATTGCAGTAAGTGGAACATTTTCCTGAATGTTTCTTCTTGCAGGCCTTGCAGTACGGTGCAGAGGTAGAACCTACATTTTTCCCACGGTTAGAATTTCCCTAACGAAATTCTTGGGTAAGCCTGTGAGCTAATTTTCTCCTCTGGTCCTCTTCTCGTGTACGTACTAATTCATCAGTCAAGGTGTTTGCTAGTTCTACAGCTTCTTCTATAGTTTGAGGTCTAGCCGCCTTGACTACATGCCTAATCTCATTGATTAATCCCCGGATATAACGAGAGATTAATACTGGTTCAGGTGATGCAAGGGTCGGCACTATTCTAGCATATTCAAAGAATAATGTAGTGTACACTATCCACTCCAGTCATTCTAAGGTTTAAGAACTTATTTGCTATCTGTTCTTTTTCATTGGGAGGGCAGAATTTCCTTTCTACCATATTCTTAAATTCCTCCCATACCATATTGTAAATTCTGTCACTTCCCCTAGATTGGAGGATAGTGTTCCACCATTCTAAGGCTGAGTTTTTAAACAGATTGGAAGCAAACATTATCTTATCCTCTTCCGCGCACTTGCTTATTTTTAAGACTGCCTCAGTCTTTTCTATCCAGCGTAGAGCTGCAATGGCCCCTTCATTGCCCGAGAATTCCATTGGTTTACAAGACCAGAATTCTTTATAAGAACAACCATAAGGCATGGTTCTTCTTCTTTTGGGAATGGGCGCTTGAAGTATAGGTCCATTGTTTATGTTGTTTGCTGGTTCAGTGGGTCGTTTACTATCACGGTTACTTTTATAATCATCTTCCCTAACTGTTTGAATAATATATGGCACCACATCTATTATTCCTTGTGCCACTATGTGTTGGATGGCACTGTTATCCACTTGGTTTCCATTGTTATTTTTGTTCTGATTATCGTTATTCTGGTTTTTCGGGTTATTATTCGGGTTTTCTTGATTCACTTCTTCGTCCATCTGAATTTTAAACATTTGTCACGTATTAATATCACAAGATAATATTTAATATAAACAATCACATAACACGCATGTTGATCAAAATCGTCGAACATTGCGACTTACTCTTTCTTATATATTATGCACCTAGTACAAACTGAAACTGGAATTTAAAATTACAATACTATTAGGCATCAGTAGATATTGTCTAGTTTTTTTTTTCAAACATACACACATACTATACATATATATATATATATATTTATATTTTATTATTATTATTATTATTATTATTACTACTACTACTATCACCATTACTGATATGAGTTCATCCAGAACCCCATATTACGCTCGTCGTACTTCCAGACGAGTCGTTCTCCGATCTGCCTCATCCTCTCACTACCTTCTAAAATCTCCTCACCAAAGGTTCGAAGTTCTTGCACATTCTCTGCACTCATTGGGGGTGCAGGTTCTGGTACTGGGTTTGGGAACTGGGGCATGGGTTCTTGGTAAGGATAAGGATTCTCTAGAATTTCCTTGATGTATGGGTCATTATCGTAGTAGGGATCTAGAGGGTCCAAATCTAAGGTAGGCTGCTAGGTTTGGCATAGGTGTGTCTTCTAGTATTGGGTAACGTTGCTGGTAGTCCCTATGATCGTCTAACCACGGGTCGTAGTCTGGGTCTAAGGGATTGGGTGCTGGTATTCTAGGTATCTCAGCTGGGTTGAATTCAGGCATAGGGATTTGGTTTTCTGGGTTGTTTTCAATTTCCATTGGCTGTGCGGGAAATAGTGGTAAGGGCTGAGGTGCTATGAGTTGCTCAAGGTTAGGGTCGGCAGCTGTGGTTGCTAAGATATGGAAATTTGCTGAACTCCTATTGAGCATATCCTGAGTGTGAGCATCTGTTTCTCTTTTAATGGCTGCTAAAGCTCGCTGGTGTTGCAGCTTTTTCATCCTCTTCCTACGTTCATGCGCTCCTCTACTGAACCATCCTCTCTTTTTAGGAGGGAATGGCTCTTCAGACTGAGCCTTAAACACGAATATCCCATCTTCATTGTCAACTGAATACCCTAAGAGGGCAGGCTGTAAAGAGGTGCCTTCGCTTCTAGGTGAGCTGGACAACTGACTGTAGGCGTCGGAAGGTCCTTGGTCGCTCATACTTTAAACTAACAAATAGTCAAATAACACACAACAATAAAATACAGATATGCACGTATTTCCGTAATTTATTTCCTAACATTTGGAATAATATCTTGGTGTCAGCAGAAAACTTCTGTGGCTGAATCAGTGGCTTAGCTCTGATACCACCTTCTGTCGCAACCCCCGTCCCCTAACTCCCTGGGGAACGGGCAGTCGCGGCCAGTTTTGGTGGTATCAGTGTTTATCATTTTAGCAGCGGAACTTTCATCAGGATCGTAGTTAGGAAATATTTTATCAGGGTAAATACCACGCTTTTATAATATTAAACACATGGATAAATCCCAAGTTTCAAGTACACACATTTTCATAGGGATAAACCCTATTTTATTTAAATAAAACATCTCTTTGTTTTAGGTAACTTTATAGCCACTTTTCCAAGCCTTCAGTGCTGTCCAGCTGGCTTCTATTTGGCTTTCACATTTTGTTACCTGAAAAGCGTTTAAACACATTTTGTCAGTGGGAAATACTGGTGAGTTAATCCCAATTTAATCAAGACTTAAAAAAACCATTGTAGAGTATTGAGGGCGGTCGCGCAATTACATTTGTTTCCATCTACTTTAATTACCACCCACGGTACTGTCAACCCGACTTGTGGTCATGTTACTACTCACAATGTAGTAACAAATTTTGTATTCAAAACCCCAACATACCGACGATAATTGTAGAATATAAATACTCAATCACTGTTTAATATATCATTAATTACGTGAGGTTTTGTAAAAACAGTTTAGAAAAAGGAGATTACTCACATTGTTGTCTTAGGGTTTTCCTTAAGGATTTCCTGGTGATTATCTATAATTTACACAAATACACTCGTGTTAGTATAATAACCCAACATTTATATTAATGATACCCTCCCCGAGATGGCATTCCAACGACTACGTCGGGCAGAACCACGACAGCCGTTACGGAACCCTGGATCAATTGGGCAGCGTATGTAATACGTAACCGGGGTTATGTGATTACAACGGGGCAGAACTTCGTTATTTAGAGGGGTTTAATGCCCGAGAATTTTGCCTACACTATAGAATTTCAAGAGAGAAAATTGTTGTGAGCGAATTCGACTGAACAGTCGATGCCTCCTATTTATAGGGCCTGATTTGTAGTTCCTCGCGGCCCGCGAAGACTCAAAGGTCTTCTTACGCGGCCCGTGACATAGGGGTAGTAGGGCCTAGCTTGTCCGGGTCATCGCACTAGGTCCAACACGTTGCTGCCACGTGGCAGCTCAGGGTGTCGCCCTGGTGACTGGCTGTCGCGCCCCGCGTAGGAGGTAGCCAAGGGCTACGCGGCCCGCGAGCGCCCTATTTTCTGGTTTTTATTTTATTTTTGCAAAATTAAAGGTATTTTGGGCTCGGTTTTCTCATACGGGGTATGTTTTAAGACATATAGGGACATTTTAATTATATTAGGGGTGTCAGAAAATATTTTGGAGGGTTGTTATAATTTTGGGGTTTATTGGGTGTCTCTTCCTCTTCAAAAGTTTGCAAGAGGTTTTTCCCAGCTGTAGATGGTGGCTGCTCATATGGCGTTTATCAAACACTTTTGTTTACCATCTCTCCTTCAGTTTTTTCTAGTTCAGTGATGAACGCCTGACTGTATTGTGTTTCTGTTAGACCTGTAAACGAACCGAACGTTCATGAACTGTTCGTGAACTTGTTTGGCGGGAAGTTCGTTTATGTTTGTTTATTTAATAAACGAACGAACACGAACAAAAAAATTTGTTCGTTCAATTAAATGAACGGACATGAACACATCTTGTGTTCGTTCATTTATGTTCGTGAACGTTCATTTATGTTCGTGAACGTTCATTTATGTTCGTGAACGTTCATTTATGATCGTGAGCGTTCGTTTATGTTCGTTTAAATTTATATAAAAAACTACTTAATTTAGTGTCTATGAACCCTAATTTAAATGTGTTTTCAGATGAATTATAATATATTAAAATTGTTCGTTTGTGTTCACTAATGTGAAATTGTGTTTGTTTATATTTGTTCAATTACGTTCATTTGTGTTCGTTTATGTTTGTTTAATCATGTTAATTTATGTTTATTCAAATATGTTCAGTTAGGTTTTTTTGTTTATGTTCGTTTAGGCTTTAAATGAACGAACACGAACATGCGCGATTTTCTTAATGAACGAACACGAACAAAAAATTGTGTTCGATTATATGTTCGTGTTCGGCTAAAGATAAATGAACGAACACGAACATGCCTATGGTCGTGTTCGTTCGGTTCATTTACAGGCCTAGTTTCTGTTTGGGGGATGTTTGGTGTCTTATCAAATACAGGCATTTTTGGGGTCTCTTCAGCAGGTTGCAGACGTTTTTTATTGCTTTAATTGCTTCATCCACCATCTTTGAATTATCTAAACCTTCTTTTATATCAATCATTTGTTTTAGATCTTGTCCAGGCAGCTCCAAAACCTCAGCAATATTCTTTTGAATTATTTTTTCCCCATTGTATCTCGAAATGTGATATTCAAGTGTCTTGAAATCACAACTCCATCTCTCATCATCATCATCATATATTGGGGCTATTGTAGTAGTCGAGGGTTCGGCGTTTTGTTCTCCGGCCATATCCCTTTCTTTATCTACTCTCGTATCCCCTTATCCTTCTCCTTCCCCTTCTCCTTCTCCTTCTCCTTCTCCATCCCCTTCCGACTCCCCTTCCTCTTCTCCTTTTCCTTTTCCTTCTCCTTCTCCTTCCCCTTTTCCTTTTTCCTTCTCCTTCTCCTTTTCCTTCATTTTCAACTTCAATGGCGTTTTCATGAACTCTTTCCACTTCAATGGCGTTTTCATCAACTGTTTCCACTTCAATGGCGTTTTCAATTCCAGCCATCTCCTTCTCCCCCTTCTTCTTCATTTTCACCTCCTCCTTCTCATTCTTCTTCATTTTCAAATTCTTTGGCGTTTTCATCAACTGTTTGCACTTCAATGGCGTTTTCTATCCCAGCCATCTCCTTTCCCCCTTCTTCTTCATTTTCACCTCCTAGTACCACCTCATTTTCAACCTCAGTTTCATATTTACCTTATTCTCTTTCAGCTGGCACTTCTTTGGCATTTTCATCAACAAATTTTGAGATGTTCTCCAACAATGTCAGACATTGTGAGTATTTAATGTGTACCAGGAGGCTGTTTAGGTATTCAGTCTTTGACTGTTTTAACAATGTGCTCATTTTATTGTAACGGTCTTCTAATTCTTTGTATGCCCCATCCAATTATCAGCCATTTCCTGTAAATTTAAAAAAAAAAGATTTTGTTGATCATGGTGTTTTGTGGTTTTTTTTTAATTTATTATTTGAACAACATACCTCTTCAGTTTCATTGTTTTGTTCTTCTTCATCAGCAAAATTTTTTTCATACTGTGTTACTCCTTTGACAAGAGCATGGTTCCCTGATACAGAAACTTCAAATATCATTTCTCGGCTTTCTCTATCCTCATTCACCATCCTTTGAAGCGAAGTCTCTTCATCCTCATTATCTTCATTCTCATTCTCATCATTGATGTGCATGGCGTTTTGCACAACAGAGTGGAGCCCAACATAAGCATAATGATCATCTTGATCAAAACCATCATCATCATCATCATCAAACTCATCATCATCGTTATCAGCATGCTCATCAGCGTTGTGAACATCATCTTCATCTTCATTCTCAACATCATCACCATCAGCTTCATCATCAACAACAACCTGCATTTTTCTTGTTTTTTGGGTTTGCCTTCCTTAGCCTTTTTGACTGTTTTCCTTTTTTACTTCATTGCCAACAAGTCGTTTTGCCATTGAACTCTCAAACAAGTCAAGAATATCTGTTGTAACCCACTCAATTGGGTATCCTTCTTTTCGGTCCCATTTTTTTCTATTGCAAGCATCGTTCACCAAGGCAAGCTGTAACAAAATTGATTTTTCAAATGGCAGATATGTTTTGGCATTTTAATGACACACAAATGATATATGTTATATAGGGAAATTTTATTCTTACCATAAGTATGATCAGTGGCCCTGTGTAATGCTTTGTTGGAGACCATGCGGTTTTGGCGTGTTACAAGCATTGGATGATATAACCACACCAGTTCATTTGGTTTATTTGAACGTCTGGTGTAACGTTGTGCAAGAACTGTTTGTTGACGGCTGCATTGTTACTTGCATGCCCCATTATAGTGAAGAATGCTACAAGGAAATTTAGGCAGAAGTCTCTCCCAAAGCCATGCGTCACAGGCAAAACGTTATCAAAGTATAGCTTCACACTTGGTCTTTTAACCCAGTCAAACCCTTGGAACTGTGCTTTCCACTCAGCCACCACCTGGTCTTTAGTTTTTGGTCTTTTTTTCATGTTCACGGGCACCCTTCCATTCGGTATACCCGTTAAAGAGTTTATCAATTCTTCATTCATATGTACGGTATGGTTGCCAACAGGGTGTTTGTCTTTTCATTGTAATTTTCAACCAACCAGAACCCAAGCATTGTCGGTACGGTGTCTATTTTCAACTTTAGTGTAGCACCAAACCCCATTTGGTGTACTACCTGTCTTTGATTTTGGTTTAGATTCATAAACCAACCAGTCAAGTTTGTAGGTTTTACTCTTGACAAAACCCTAGCCCCACTGAACTCATGATATGGTTCTTTCTCAACCTCAACATTCTGACTTAATGCCTTCCTCTTATTGGCGTTTTGGGCCTTGCCAGTGTGGACATCTATTCTCAATCTTAACCTTTCTTCGCCTATAAAAATGATTTCATGGCGTTTTATTTTATGGCGTTTAATAACACAAATGATACATGTATGGCATTTTATAAATCAATCACAGATGATAGATGTTGAATAAGACAATAACAATTGATACATGGCGTTTATAACACAAATCATAGATGTTTTGGCGTTTAGTAACAAAGCTATCAAAGATACATGTTTCTGGCGTTTACTAACACACGAATGATATATGTTTTTTCAATAAGACAATGACATATATGTAAAATTTCGTTCTCATACATTGTAAAACAAACGATACAAATTTTGGCGTTTTGGCAACAAAGTATCAAAGTGTATTTTTACATCACGAAAAGTAACATTTTATACCATGTCCTCTTGTTGTCTTCTTTCGTTGCTCGTTGGGTTTTTGGCGTTTTGGAGCAGATGACCCTTCCCCTTCCACACTTGTAGAAACTGCAAATTTATTATTAAAATTAGAACGCCAAAAGCAGCATAAAATTGCACAATGTAAATCGAAGTTAACTCACTATGTCTTTTGCCTCTGGATCTGGTTTGATTTCTCGACGCCATAGTTTTTGTTGTTTCGCGTTTTCTAGGGTTTTCGCGTTTTACGTTGGTTTTTTGGGAGGTTTCTCTGGGAAGTATATATGTTTCGGTCACGCTTTGATGTGTTTTATAGATGAACATTTACTTTTTTGCCCTTATGTAAGCACGCCCACTTTAAAAAGTTTATGTTATTTACGAAAACGTCACCGCACCATCTAGTCCATAGATTGTTTTGATCTAACGATCCATAATCGTTATCACACTTTCACCTGTTCTCTCTAAATTTGACCCTAGTTATATAATAGTAATCCCTCTTGTGAAAAGTGAATTAACAATTAAATGCTTTCATAATCACATGCTTGCGAGGAAAGGACTGGGAGTAAAGTGAGTGATATTGTTTTGATATTTACCTACATATATAAAGACCATGCCAGGGAATAGTGTTTCCCTGCCATTGGTCGAAATGGCGGCCGCCCCTCCTTTATTAGACCAACCATTTTATTATTTTATATCCACATTAAAATTCTGGTTTTGCCCCCAGTTTAAAATTACGCTTTTCTCCCAACTAAAAATTATGATAACCCTTTTGGCAGCAGCTCAAAATTACGATTTTGCCATCGGTCCAAAAATTATGATTTTGCCCTCAGCTTTTTATTTTATACCGCTTTAAAATTACGGTTTTTCCCCCAGTTTAAAATTACGTCTTCGCCCCTCAGTTCAAAATAAAATTATGCTTTTGCCCCCAGCTCAAAATTACGATTTTTCACTCGGTTCAAAATTACGATTTCACCCTCAGTTTAAAATTATTTTTTTGCCCCCAGCTAAAAATAAAATTATGGTTTTCCCCTACCTCAAAATTACGATTTTACCCTCAGTTCTAAATTATGATTTTCCCCCAGTTCAAAATAAAAATATGACTTACACCCAGCTAAACCGAAAATACGATTTCGCCATTGGTAAAAAAATTACGGTTTTACCCTCAGCCAAAATTACGTTTTCGCCCCACAAACAAATAAAATTTTGTTTTTCCCCCGGCTCAAAATTACGATTTTACACCAGTTTATTATTTTATACACCCACTTTAAAATTACGGTTTTTCCCTCAGTTTAAAATTACGCATTTGCCCCTAGTTCAAAATAAAATTATGCTTTTGCCCCTAGCTAAAATTTACACTTTTCCTCTCGGTTCAAAATTACGATATCACCCTCAATTTAAAATTACGTGTTTTTGCCCCCAGTGCAAAAATAAAATATGGTTTTCCTCTAGCTAAAAATTAGGATTTTACCCTCGGGAAAAAAAATTGATTTTTCCACCAAGTAAAAATAAAAATAAGACTTTGCTTCCAGCTAAAAATCGTGTCAAGCAGCTGCCTAACACTCTTTTTACTTTTTCTTTCTAGCAAAACTATGGTACTGTTTTTTTAATTGGTTAATAATTATTCGGCAATCGCCCCGCAACGCGGGCGGGGCAAAACCTAGTTTTAAACAAACTTGAATTAGATCGTCGTGTGTCGCAAACTGGTATAATCTTTAAAACTAAATTATTAGATCAAGTTATTGTAAACTTATATTTTATATATATAGCAAATTTCATGTAGTTTAGAATATAAATAGAATTCAGAAAATATTAGGGTAGAACATTTGAGAAGAACTGGTTGAAAAAAGGGGTTTTTTTATAAATTAAGATTTCTCATATAGTTTAGAATACAAATGAACTTGAGAAAATATGATTTGATAATGGGTATGTTTGGCATGGAGCTTTTAGGAGCTTCTAGCTTTAAGCTTTTAAGAAAAAGCTCCTACTCAATAAAAAGTCTTGTTTGGTTGAAGGAGCTTTAAGCTTTTAGGTTAGGAGCTTGAAGCTTTTGGTTGAATGCTACTACTAGTAGCGTTTAGAAAGAGCTACAAGCTTTTAGGGAATAAATGACTATTTTAACCTCTAAAAATAGGAAACTTTTTAATGCATCAACTTTCTAAATTTTTAGTTATATCCATTTTGGTCATTTTATACATTTTATTAAAAGCTCCAGCTACTCTACCAAACACCAAATATATCTAAAAAGCTACAGCTACTAACTATCAGCTACAGCTACCAGCTTCCAGCCACCAGCTACCAACTTACAGCTTCCAGCTAGCAGCCACCAGCTATTTTTACCAAACATACCCAATATCTAAGTTGTAGGTTCGTAAATACTGAGGTAGAATTTTAGAACCGGTAAAAAGAAGGTTTTTTAGAAAATTAAGACTTTTATAGGGGTAGAATTTGAGAAGTTTTAAAATGATTTCCTTAGGGAGGTGGTATGAGAATAACAAGAGGGGTTACATTTAGCCCACCCCTAAATAAAAGACACAATAATAATAAATAAAAATTATAAAATCTACAACCTATAAATCCGAAAGTAAAAATCTAAAATCTAAAATCGTAGAGTTCGATGAGATGGTTCCAATGCTACTTGAATGAGGTCAATCGGAGTCCGTTTGATATCCTTTGTACGACTTCTTATTTTTAGAAGCCTTTTAATTTGATCCTAAACCTATAAAATATATATGTTTATTTAAAGCACATATTTTTTTTTCTTAAATGTTAGTCTTTTAATTGTAGGTTTATGTAATAAATCAACCAAGTATTTTTTTTTGAACGGTGACTTTCTTTTTGAATGACCCTATTGCTCATATTGTGTGGTTAAATAAAATTTGGATTAAAGCATAAGATTTAATATGTATATTCTCATATTGTAGGAATTAAAAATTAATATCTAAACTAAAATTATTGTAAAAAAATAAATATGGAAGAGTGATTCTTATAGTAATCTAATTAATATCTAAACTAAAATTATTGTAAAAAAATAAATGTGGAAGAGTGATTCTGATACTAATCTACACGTGACAAATTCTTTAGAATAATTTATTATAATAAAAATAATGGTAAAGATTTTATGATTTTAATGACTACTATATGTTTTATTAATAAATAGTTCGCTAAAACTTATCAAACTTCATGATTTTCTCTCAATTTACAAACTTGAGCTAACATTATTTTCTCGGTTTAAACGTGGTTCCCGGTCGGTGGTCTTACGTTTCCTAAAAGAATATTAGAGACCAAATATTCTACTTTTTGAATATTCAATGTTCGATCACTTCCTGCGTGAAATAAGTTTGCATCATTTAATGAAGCAGTTCCATGTACTGCAGAGATGTGATATATGAAAGGTGCACCCACTTCGTACCTCGTGTGTTACGGTGTAGGGCCGTCTTCCGGAATAATTAAAAAGAATTTGGGTTTCGTACGAGACAAAAAAAATTGGGCCCACTTATATAAACTTATCAATTATATATATCTAGAAATCAAAATATGATTGTTATAAAATAAACAAAACAAAAGTAGTGTAGTTTGATAAAATATGTTTATACACCCATGTATATGTAGATATGTGCTTCAAATTAGTGATATTTTTAGGCATAACATGTCGCGTAATCTCACTTTATAGAACGTTGATATTGTTTTTAGAAAATAAATCGTTATAAAATCATTAACTAAAAATAAAAGTTAATCATGGGGTTTGAACTCATGTCTTTGAAGATTATAACCCAAAACATTAACCAATAAATCATCTAATTATCTTGTTAACAAAATCAAACAATTAATTAATTAATTAAGTGGATTGATAGTTGAAAACAATTTAGGAAATAAAAAATGCAAGGGACTAATTAAAAATTGTTTAGGAGATAAAAATGCAAGGGAGGGATTTAGAACCCGGGCTGCCGAGTCCTAAAACTGGGTCTGTTACGATGTTCCACGCCCAGCTTGATAACACGACGAGGCTAATTAGCAATTAGCATCCCCAACAACACATATTGAATTTATTAAAACTGTGTTGTGTAGAGGTTTCGAAAGGGCTTTATTAGAAAAAGAAGTGATGCTATGTGACATTATGTATGCACACTTTTTTTTAATACTTTTCAGTACATGACACACCTGCTGACCTAGCCATTTAATTTGGCTACGTACTACATACGTTCTTTCTTCATGTTGACATCAAATAGGAACACTAAGAAGTATGAAGAAATACATAAATCTGCTGAAAATATCGTCTATGTGTTTAGACCATGTGTAGTGCTTTGGGTGAATAATGCCCTTATCTTAGGGCGTTTTTCGTCATGTGGCAGTACAGTCAGCAAGAGCCATTATTGGGCGTTTTTCTAAAATGGGTGTAGTGGGGATGTGAGCATTATGTTAAAGGGTGTAAAGAATTAAATAAAAATAAAAAAACCAACAAAAAAACCTATTGGATTAAAAAAGGGAATATTAAATGCTATTGGTCAAACACAAATGTTGAGAGCGTGATTTAAAACATGCCAGGTGAATTTCTTTGACAAAAAAACGCCGAATAACGTCCAGGGGGCGGGTGCCGGGCGTGATTGGGGGGAGAAAACACCCAAATATAGTCCACTACGGATGGTCTTAGAGGGATAGAGGTGCTTTTATCCAAAGTGTGTTACTTTACGATCAAAGTCTTCCACTGCTAGCGGATTTAGGTCAACTGGAAACTATATGATGTAAAAGGTTGGTGTTGGTGCATTATCCACCAAATTAATAACCAAAGTCGGTGATGAATCTTATGAAAGTGAAACATAATGTTTGGTTTCCTTATTGCTTGTAAAATATATCATAAAATAGAAACGTAATTATGATTTATTTAACTAATTAGTAACGTTGTATGCAGAAAACAAAATGAAGTTGATTACAGGGGTGTTTGAGATTACTTATTTTAGTCAACTTATAACTTACTGACTTTTTTTAAAAGTTAAATGGTGTTTGGTATTGAGAGTATATGTGAGAGAAAAAGTTATAAGTAGTTTTAAAAAATTACTTCATTGTGACTTATTAATTTTTTGCAAAAATTTTTTCTTTAAAACTTTTGCCCCCTATTTAACGGTTCAAGCTTCGACACTCTAGATAACTCAAAAAATAAATAAATAAAGTGCAAATGACTCTGTTCAATAAAATAGAAAAAAATCAACAAACACTGAAATATATCATTGCTTGTAGCAACGATCACTAAACTAAGTTAATTTTTTTTCATAATATATTAGGGTGAACGGGGCGCCCTCGGGGAGGGGGCGGTGAGTGTGAACCCCGCTCGGGAACACCGCCGCCATCCCCTCAGTGACCCGAATCGGGGTGTGGGGAGCGGGTTGTGTTCACCGATTGAGATTTGTAATTTTTGACCGTTTTTTTATATTAAAACGGCTATATAGCCGTTATATATTAGAAAAAAAAATTCTCCTAAACCCTATAAATACTAACCCACTTCAATCTTTTTATTTTTCAAACCCAAAACAACTCCCACTACATTACTCTCCTAAACCCTTCAACTCATCTAAATTTTTACCCAATCTTTAAAAAAAAATGGATTCCGAGTTCCTGTTTTTTTCTCTCCTGCACGACTTTCCCGACGATGAAGATTCATCGTCAAGCGATAGTAGTTTAATTTTCTTCCAAAATCTCATCCAACAAGCGGAGCTACTAGACACGGCATCGTACAGTAAAAAAAAGTTGTCCGTCGAGATCGTGTGGGAGGCCACGAAACACTCATGGCCGATTATTTTGTCGATAATCCAAAATTTAATGCCGATATTTTTCGTCAGAGGTTCCGTATGTCCAAGTTTCGTATGTCAAGAGGCAACACGAGGCCGCAAGAAAAGATGTGGAACGGGTGTTTGGTGTGTTAAAGGCGAAGTGGGGAATACTAAATCGTCTAATGCGTTCCAAAACGGTGAAAAAGATAAGGTCCATCGTGTATACGTGCATTATTTTACATAACATGATTATAAAAGACGACGGAAGGGCGATAGCACCGGTACACATTCGAGATCCTCCAGTCGAACCCGTCTTCGATGATACTGCTTTTAGCGAGCTCATTGACGAAGAAACGCATTGGAGACTAAAACACGATCTCGTTGAGCATCTCGGACGTTTAGATCTACCTCACCTTGAAGCGAATTCCGACGACGAGTAGTTTGTTTTTTTATTTTTCTAGTTTGAATGTAATTTTTATTTTTAATTTAATGAAATGTCTTATAAGCTTTTCTTAAATTTTATTTTATTTTTATTAGTATTTGTTTAATTTATAATACATGTATAATTACAACAAATACAAAAAAAAAAAAAACAAGTCCCCCAAGAGAGGAGTGCCGCCATCAAATTGAGGGTGTGGGGGGAGTTAAGTGGGGAGTTGACGTGACGCGTGTTGATTGGCTGTGGGTAAGAGAGGTCACTCCCCACTTACAGGAGTGCCCCTTACACCCTTACTTTTTTCAGAACATTTTTTTTTACTCTAAATATCCCCCCATAATCAGACTAATCAACCTGTGCTAGTGATTAAAATATGCGCTACATTTGCGAGAGCAATCACTAGGGCCACTAGATTTCTATAAATATATTACTTTCTCCTCATTCTCTTTTATTAAATTACATGACTTTTTTTTCTCTACCTCAAGAAAATAGAAAATAGTTTCCATCTCATTCTATGAGTTAGGCTATAGGGTGTGGTCATAATCCTCATGACCACCATGACCCTCCATATTAATGTCATGTAACTCATCTTTAATCCACCATCCAAAACCACTACCCTAAGGGTGTGGTCAAGAAAAAGGAAATGATTTGTTGAAAAATGGAAAGGAAGACCATGGTTCTCATGGTTTAATCCATGCAAACCATGGTGTATCAATCAAGGGGGTGGTGTAGCCTTCCATTCATGTTCCTAGGTGGCAAATCATATCCCAACTATGACCCCCACACCCTATAACCTTAGAATACAAGGTTCTAGTTGATATGGTTGCAGAATTAACGTGACAAAAGCTATTCTTTGAGAACTGATAGGCACAAACTAAGTTTATTCTCTCTTGAGTGATAATTTGGATGCCACTTACCATGCTGCTAATCCAGTCTTTCACATTCGAACGAAACACGTTGAAACTTGTTTTAATTTTGTTCGTGAAAAAGTAGGTCAAGGGAAACTCCGTATATAGTTTATATCAACATATGAGCAAATTGCAGACATGTTCACAAAGTCGTTGTCGACTTAAAAATTTACATTCTTACGCTTCAAGCTACAAGTCGCTACCCGCCTTTAGCTTGCAAGGAAATTTTAGATAACCTTGCAATTAGATGATAGATGAGGTTGAATTTTGTAAATATGACGTAGTATATATACTTCTTGTAAACCCTATTTTTGGAATACAATCATTTTCACAATTTTCAAACATTCTTTGTTTTCGGTTTATTTATCAACGATATTTTCAACATCTATATTTTCAAAATATTTACCATGGCAGGGAATAGTGGCAGGGAATAGTGTCTCCCTGCCATTGGTTTAAACGGGCGGCCGGCCCTTCCCATTATACCAACCAGTTTATTATTTTATAAACACTTTAAAATTACGTTTTTGCCCCTGAATAGTGTTTCTCCGCTATTGGTTTAAATGGGCAGAGGACAATACCCATTGGACCAACCAGTTTATTATTTTAGACCCACTTTAAAATTATGTTTTTGCCCACAGTTAAAAAATACGGTTGTGCCCCAACTTCAAAAGACATTTACCCTTTTGCCCCGAGCTAAAAAATACATTTCGTCATCGGTAAAAAAATTACGTTTTTACCCTCAGCCAAAATTACGTTTTCGCCCTTTAAAATTACGTTTTTGCCCCCAGTTAAAAAATACGGTTATGCCCCAACTTCAAAATACATTTACCCTTTTGCCCCGAACTAAAAATATGATTTCGCCGTCGGTAAAAAAAATTTACGCTTTTACCCTCACCCAAAATTACGTTTTCGCCCCAGTTAAAAATAAAATTTTGTTTCCCCCCCGGCTCAAAATTACGATTTTACACCAGTTTATTATTTTATACCCACTTTAAAATTACGGTTTTGTCCCCAGTTTAAAATTACGTCTTTGCCCCTAGTTAAAAATAAAATTACGCTTTTGCCCCTAGCTAAAATTTACAATTTTCCCCTTGGTTCAAAATTACGATATCACCCTCAATTCAAAATTACGTTTTTGCCCCCAGTGCAAAATAAAAATATGGTTTTCCCCTTGCTAAAAATTAGGATTTTACCCTCGGGAAAAAATTGATTTTTCCCCAAGTAAAAACAAAAATATGACTTTGCCCCCAGCTAAAAATTGTGTCAAGGAGCTAAAAATTGTGTCAAGGAGCTGCCTAACACTCTTTTTACTTTTTCTTTCTAGCAAAACTATAGTACTGCTTTTTTCATTGGTTGAGAATTATTCGGTTATCGTCCCGCAATGCGGGCGGGGCATCACCTAGTTAAAAGCAAACTAGATTGTTGTCGTAGGTCGTGCATTGCGGTGGCGTTGCCTTATTAGTTTGTATCTAGCGGCACGTTATGTGACGTGTTAACCATATAAAATTAGTGTCGATGTATCCGATCTAAAGTATTGCGGTTACAAAAGAAACAAAATCGAACACGAGTTGTTTTGTTTAGTGAGCGTTCCAACTAACCACTACACCACCCTTACCTTTGCATCAAGATTTAGTGGTGTTAAAACGTACAATAACTCGAATTTTATACCGTCGAATGAAAACGTATTATATTTGATCGACTTGTTTCCGAACACAATTAACGTCAAAATGTAGACCAACCGAAAACATATGCAAAAATAAGCACGAAACCGTATTATATTTGCCCAGAAAAAAATATGTCGAAACGTGAATTTATTTTTTTACGCTGAAATGTAAATTTTTACCGGCACATACATTACAATGTCAAAATATAGACCAACTGAAAACGTACATAAAAATAAGCATAAAAACGTATTATATTTTACACGACTCGTTTCCAAAAAAATTTACGTCAAAACGTGACTTTATATCGACACGTACAAAAAATAACCACGTGAGAATATTTTTTTTTTCTTTTAAGCTAAAGGATGAAAATATGGTGGGTAAATTTAAAAAGTCAGAACTAAAAGGGGGTGAAAAACTGAAAATGACATTTTATAAAGTTTTTAGAAAGTGTAGGAGATGTAATTTTCAATTTCAAAAGCCTGGGATGTGTTTTTGTCAAGTTTAAAAGTTGAGTGGTTGTTTTATTCTTTTTGTCGGTGACATATGCCCCCTTTAAGCTAAAGAATGAAAATACGGTGAGTAAATTTGAAAAGTCAGAACTAAAAAGAGGTGAAAAACTAAAAATAATATTTTATATTGTTTTTAGAAAGTGTATGAGATGTAGATGTCCATTTCAAAAGTCTAGGAGATATTTCTGTCAAGTTTAAAAGTTGAGAGGCTGTTTTATTTTTTATTTTTTGTCGGTGACAATACCACCAAACTTTGTTTTTAAGGTATATACCCCTATATATATATATAAATAAGGGTTATCGGATTTTATCACTCTCAACTATAGGCCTTTGGTCGTTGCCACCCGCAACTAACACTTTGACACCCGGCACTCCCAACTTGACTTTTTGTTTGCGCTGGCACCACTCAGTTAAATCTGATCTAACTTGGTTAGTCGTTTGTCCAACGTGGCACCATTTTGATGATCTGTACATGCTGATGTGGGTGATGAGGTGTTATGTCTCATTTATCCTCTCTCGTTTATAACACAGACATCCCAAAAAAAACCCTAATCTCCATTTCTTCTATTCATCCCACAAAATCACAGTAATCACTTCGATTCATCCCACAGAAACAATAATCGTCTCATGTCCAAATGAATCATAAGTTCTAATCGAGATGAGTTCATCTTCCAATTCTTCGTGGAGTGTGAACCGAACCCCTAAATTGTTCAAGGATGATTTGGATGGAAACTTGTATTGTTATCATGAAATTGTTGCTGTTCTTCGCATCGCTGGTCCTAAAAGTGTTCGACATGGTGATCAATTTTATGGTTGCCCTCAATGGCCTGTAAATTGTTTAATTATGGCTTGAACATAAATCTTGTTGAAACTAAAGTGGGAATATTGTTTTGTAGTTATTCGATTGCAAGTTCTTTATGTGGAAACAAGATTTCGACAAATTTTTCGAAGCTCATTCAAACTGTAGTTCAAGTCCAGTAAGTTATGAAGAATTGAAGAATGAGAACTTGCAATTGTAGAACAAGTTGCTACTCGAAGAGAACACGATGCTGAAAAGACAAATTCTTGGCAAAAAGTCCATGTGGAAGCAACCATTTGTGTTTACTATGTGTTTTGTTATTGCCATATGGATGTACATTTTGAACAAGTGATTTAGGTTGTACAATATTGAACTTAAAATGAAAACAAGTTGACAGTTGTTTAGTATGTTTATTTGCCAATTGACAGTTGTTTAGTATGTTTATTTGCAATTGACAGTTGATTTTGCATTGTACAGTCTTGACTTTTGCATCATTTGGTCTGTTTTGGCCCATTTGGATGATTTGGTAATGACCAAACCAAAGTGCAGCCAACAGTGGTCTATTTTGACCTATTTTGGATGATTTGGTAATGACCAAACATAAGTCAGCAGCCAACAGTGGTCTGTTTTGACCCATTTGGATGATTTGGTAATGACCAAACATAAGTCAGCAGCCAACAATGGTCTGTTTTGACCCATTTGGATGATTTGGTAATGACTAAACATAAGTCAATGACCAATAGTGGTCTGTTTTGACCCATTTGGATGATTTGGTAATGACCAAACATAAGTCAATGACCAACAGTGGTCTGTTTTGACCCATTTGGATGATTTGGTAATGACCAAACATAAGTCAATGACCAATAGTGGTCTGTTTTGACCCATTTGGATGGTTTGGTAATGACCAAACATAAGTCAATGACCAATAGTGGTCTGTTTTGACCCATTTGGATGATTTGGTAATGACCAAACATAAGTCAATGACCAATAGTGGTCAGTTTTGACCCATTTGGATGGTTTGGGCATGACATCACCTTGTGATCATTTGCATACTTGTGCAGCACCTTGTGATCATTTGTCATGACAGCACCTTGTGATCATTTAACCCATTTGGATGGTTTGCTAATGACCAAATATAAGTCAATGACCAAAATGAGCCATCTGCACACTGGTATATATATACCACAGCTCCAAAATGATCAAATTACCACAGCTGTTTTGACACATTTGTTAATGACAACAACATACCCCTGCACCAGCAACTAACTGACATATATATACCACAGCTGTCAAATTACCAATTTATCCCTGCAAGATTTAAAGCTTATATAACCCACTGTTATATACACACCACAATTGTAAAATGACCAATTTACCCCTACAAGATTTAAAACTTATATAACCTACTGTTATATACACACCACACCTGTAAATTGACCAAATTACCCCTTCAAGCTTTAAAACTTATATAACCCACTGCAATATACACACCACACCTGTAAAATAACCAAATTACCCCTGCATACTTTAAAACTTATATAACCCACTGCAATATACACACCACACCAGTAAAATGACCAAATTACCCCTGCATCATTAACATTAACTAAACAAAACATTACATAAAACATTAAGTCATTACATTACATAGATTCATTACTTAACATTAAGCCTACATGATTCTTGTCCAAAACAGGCAATACAAAACATTAAATTGTCCAAACATAAGTCAAACATTCACCAACTAAGTACATCCTTCTCTGTTGTCCTTCCCTCTTGGTCTTCCTCTTGTAGCTAACAGTTTGCTCCCTCTTTGAGTGGTGGGTTGGCTGTTGAGTTGACTTGTCTGTTGAGTTGACTGCTTTGTTGACTGTTGGGTTGACCTTTGAGTGGACTTTCTCTTCTTTATGTTCCCCTTCTGCCTCTTTGATCCAGGTTCAATTGTGACCAATAAAACCACAGTAGTTAGCATAATTTGAGATCTACAACAAATGAAATAAAACACTAAATGTCCACATGTATTCATGTTCCCCTTTTCAGCACATTTTCTCTTGTTATGACCTCTTGCTCCACAAATACCACATGTCATTATAACCCCATGCTTAGTTAGTTTTCCTGGCTTTTTTGGACCCTCATGAGGGTCTCTGTTTCCGTTCTTCTTAGGCCTACCAGGAGCAACATTTATTGGAGGTGGATCCATTGGATAATCAACCTTTGGCCAATACTTTTCACTAGGCAATGGAGGGATTGTGAAGTCATAAATCTTCATGTATGTATCTTTGTGGTAACACTGGTCCACATAATCTTCTGAATTCTTATGTAAAAACCCAGCCACATCACACACATGCTTACATGGATATCCCCTAAGTTCCCACTTTCTACATGTGCAGGTTCTCTTATCCAAGTCAACAGATACATCATCAAAGTCTCTTACTTGGAAAACCTGATAAGATGAGGGGTACACTTCACACCTATAAGCTGCACCCTTTGAAAACTCTAGTTTTTCCTGTATATTAGGGCAGATGACAACATCTTTGGCAGCCATTTTTTTTTTGTCACTAACCTACTCATAATCTGAATTCTAATATCCCCTAACATGTGAATAATATGCTTTGACCTTGCATTGATGATGTAACCATTGAATGTTTCTGCCATGTTGTTTACTATTACATCACATTTAGTGTGAGTTTTCAAGTAGCATCTGTCGAAACAAGTTTTATCTTGTTTCAATAATGCCTCTACTGCATCAGGGTTGATTGATCTCATCTCATCAAGGGCTTGAATGTATTCAGGTTCATAATAAGCCCTTGTAGCTTTCCAATACAGTTCCTTCAACTCTTCATCCTTGAATGTCTTGTGCCAGTTAGCATAGATGTGCCTTGCATAGTTTCTATGCTTTGCTCTTGGCCATATTAGTGCAACAGCATTCAATAGACCCTGCATGATCATAAGTATTAATACTATGCAGAATATAACACAGGTATTTCTAGTAAGCATCATGAAAAAGTGGTACCTTCTGCTGATCTGATATGAATGTCCATGCTTCCCCACCATCATTTATTCCCAAACACTTCCTGAGCTCTTCCATGAACTATTCCCAACTATCATTGTTTTCCCCTTCAACCACTGCCCATGCCAAAGGATACATTTGATCATTAACATCCCTTCCAACAGCAGTTAATAACATTCCCCCCCAGGAATGTCTTCTGAAAACAGCCATCTAAACACAACACCTTCCTGCATCTAGCTAAAAAACCTTTTTTGACACCATCAAAACATACAAATAATCTAAAGAATGTTTCACATGTGGCTGTTGGATCTAGATTGCTAAAACCTGGTGGTGTAGTTACAAGAACAAATGTTGATGTTAGATTGTTTTCTTCAAAACATCCATGTATGCACCAATTTTACTACATTGATCCCTCATTGATCCATGTAACTTCTTATGAGCACAATCTTTAGCCTCGTAAGCCAACCACTTAGTAATTATGACCTTATACTTCTGTTTTACAGTCAATACAATCTCCTTAGCAGACCAATTGGGCTTGGATCTAAACAATGGTAGGAACTCATTAGCTATAAACCCTGCTGTTAGTTGTCTGTTCTTTATCATGTTCCTTTGGCAGGAATGTTTATTCTTAACTCTTTTTACCATATAACACTCTTTTCCTTTTATGCAGTGAGCACAATATGAAAAAAGGACACCCTTCTATACACTTGACAACTATACGGCCACAGTTGGCCGTCTCACTCTTAGCAAGGTACAAATTCCTACCATTAGTCACTGAATACCTTCTCACTGCCTCTTTAAAGGCATCCCTTGATGCAAACCTTGTTCCTACCTTCCAAATGAATTTCTTCCAGTTAGTGTGTTCAGTTACAGATGGAGCAACTTCCTTATACTTCTTACCCCTGATATCATCGTCCTCAGTATCACCGGGTGTGAGAATGCCACCATCAGATTCCTCGTAGCTATTGTACCCCTCTATATGTGAACCCACTGCATCATTAGTTTCATGCAAGTTTCCCTCTGTTTCTTTCTCCTTTAAGTGTTCGTCAAACAACTTTTTTTTTGGCTTCACAATCAATATGAGTAGCCTTTCTAACTGCATCTTGTGACTGTCTACATTTTAAGTCCTCTCTATCTGACTCAGAACCATTTACCTCCTCCAGAACCTCCTCATCATCATCACTGTTTGCAACTAGGTCATCAGTATCAGTATCATCATCTGACTCTCCTGATCCAGCTAATTCATTATAGTCACTGTTATCACCATATTCTTTGTCTATGTCCACTGAAACCCTATCAGTTGACCTAGCAGACTTTTTGGATTGGGCTTTTTGCTCATTGGGCCAGGGAGCTGGGTTAGTGGGCCTGAAACAGGAGTGGGCTTCATCTGCCAGTATTGGACCTGGTTGGATCAGGACTTCCATAAATGGTTCAGTCCACTTCAAAACCTTACCAGCCAAGTGCAAAACATCTTTATCACTCTCAAAGTGATGAAGTCCCCCATCATCAGCATCCAACCCATACATATGCATTTTTCTAGAACTGTAAAACCGGAATCCATTGCATAATCTACAAGTTCAAAGTAAGAAATGTGGTCTACATCTACTCTAACAAGCTTTGATTCACCTCCTACATACTGTGCTTGACCAAAAAGCATAACATCTATTGTTGCCAACATCTTAAAAAAATGCCTAATTTCAAGAACTCAGATAAGTCTTACCTTAGATTCGAGAGATTAGGGCTTCATTCTTCATTGTTGATGATCGCGATGACTAGAGAGTGGGTTTGATGACTGTGAAATGATCTGAGTAGGATATATAAATGAGACGTAACACCTCATCATCCACATCAGCATGTACAGATCATCAAAATGGTGCCACGTCAGACAAATGACTAACCAAGTTAGAGCAGATTTAACTGAGTGGTGCCAGTGCAAACAAAAAGTCAAGTTGGGGGTGCCGGGTGTCAAAGTGTTAGTTGCGGTTGGCAACGGCCAAAAGCCGATAGTTGGGGGTGATAAAATCTAATAACCTATAATATAATTGAAATACTAATACATGATAGTGTCTCAACTTTGTTTTCAAGCTATATATAATATAATATAATTATTATATTATAATATAATTGAAATACTAATACCTGATATTTTTTGTCTCAATTTAAAGATCTTGGTGTTTAGAATAAATTTAAAGTTTTTATGATAAATATTTAAAATGTTATATAAGTTAATTAAATGATAAAATATAAAACTTAAAGTTCAGCAAATAATAAATGAATTGAAATGTGAAATTAAGATTAAAAAAAAAAAATAAATAGTTTTTGTTTGTATACAGAGAAAGTTAAAGCTTGTGGAATGATTGGTACAACTTTGTAATTATGTAAGTGTAGTTGTTTTTGATCGCCCTGTTTTGTGGGTTGGTGAGTGTTAATGAAGTTCATGTTAAAAAAAAAAAAAAAAAAAAAAAAAAAAAACTTTATTTTATAATGTATACACATTTAGAAGAATAACTGGAGGGTGTGTAGGTAACTCGTGGGTTCTACTAATATTTACCAAAATTTGAATAATTGTTTTTGCAATATTGTATTACTAGGTTATATACCCGTGAGCTTCACGGGTTATGGGTTGCGTTAAAAAAAATCTATATCTATAAAAGTGCTTGCGTTAAAAAAAATCTATATCTATAAAAGTGCATAAAGTGCCATGGGTGCAACCCGGGCTCAAGAATCATAAGTGCACAAATAAAATACAAATAAAGCGCCATATTACACCTTGCATTGCCGGTGCGTCAGCTGTTGGTATTTTGCCGATAATTGCACGCCGCACAAACATGTTGCCCTTCGAAGTAGCCCAGTTATTCAATTTGAAGCCTGGGGACTGCTTCGGCAGTTCCTTTGCAGTGATCATATCTGTTTTAACTTGTTTGACCATAACCAAATTAAACCTTATATTTATACCATGAAAAAAAGAAACAATTTTCGTCCAATGCCAGCATACTTGATGCTACTGAGTAATGAATCCAAACTGCGTTGGTTGAAATAGTGTAAATTTTATTTAACACATTAACTAATTATATATATTGGGACAAAAGCGTATCAGATCAAACCAACCCAACCTTTTATGTGCCGACACGGGTAGTGTTTAGAAAAGCATGTATACCATATTTTATTAAACGACGAACGACTATACATTTTTTAATGTTTAATTAAAAATAGATTATAAAGAAATACTTTTCGAATTTTTATAATCAATCATTATTATATGGAACTTTTTTACATTCATGAACATATAGTGAACAAATTAATAGTGCCATTTTGGCTTTACTTCCAAATTAACCTTTCATTCTAAATAGCAAACCTGGTGCAGTGTGAGGATCATCTTTGTGTGACCAGATGGCAACAACGGAGTCATGACAGCCTTGAGTAACAACGCTACCTAACGGCCACGTGTCAATCAGATCTCGTCGGAGAACTACGTACTGCACCAGCACGTCGGAGGTGGATTCAGAGTTCATGGCGGCGGCCTCCAAAACCAAGATATGGAACTGATTCCAGAAACCTTTACCGAACTTTCACTACCGTAGAGTAACAATAACAGTAAGTATTTTCCCGTCTTGGGTATAGCTTGTCGGTTTTGTGGTTGAATGAAAGTTGATCTTCAAAAAAAGTAAGTATTTTTTTAAACTTAATCGAACAATATAAATACCAAGTGTTTTTGTACAGTCATTCCATACTCAAATTGTAAGTTAAAAATGATACTCATTTCAAATAATGGAATTTGGAGTAAAGCACTTTAAAATTCTAACAGTTCTCACAATTATAAAAGGCCTACAAGCATGACCAGAATCAGAAGTAACATGTGAAAATGTAATTATATGGTTAGAATCATGAGATTAACAACAACTTTCGAAGCCAATCACCTACATTTTTAGAGTTAAAATAAAAATATTATATATTTTTATAATAAAATTCCCTTTAAAATATTATATTTACGACTTGTTAGTTAAAATAAAAATATATTATATATTTACGACTTGGACGACGCTAGTTACGGACGACTCAGACGATAAAATAAAAATATTATATATTTACGACTCGTTACGGACTCAACGCTAATTACAGATGTACGCTCGTCACGGTCAACTTGGACGATAAAATAAAAATATTACATATTTACGACTCGTTACGGACTCTCGATGCAAGTTACGGACGTACGCTCGTTACGAACGACTCGGACGATAAAATAAAAATATTTTTTTATAAAGAAAGGATAACATAAAAAGGATTCTTAGAAGCTAAGTCTTCTTGTTTGATCCCACTCCAACGAAATAAACATGTATCTATATATGTTAAATATATATATATATATATATATACATGGGAATCATAAACATACCTGTGGAAAACAAATTGGAATACCTCCCCGCGTTGCCTTCGTAGATTTAAGAATTCCCTAAAATTGTATCAATATATAAGCATTATTGACTAATTATTTTACATCATATAATCAATCCGACGAACTATATGGTAAACAAAAAGATGTTAAATTTAACTGAAATCTTGCAACTTTATCATCAAAAACACAAATTAATGAAAAAATGTCATACCTTGTTACTCATAAACAGAAGTTCTTTGCCTCTTTCATTTCGCCATGAAGTAACTTGACCTCCAAGCAAGCTAACCTGCAAAAAAAAAATGTGCAAATATACATAGATTAATTAATGTAAGATTTTCTTGAAAACAAACAGAAATTATTAAATTTACAAAACTAACCCTAGCCGAAGCTCCTAGTGGATTCCGAAAAACGATTTGCTCAATTCCATTCCAGTCCTTTGTTGTTTCAAGGGCCATCCTGGTATCCCAAACAGCTGCAGAGTGTCCCATTTTTCTCACACAAATCCTAGAATGCCCGCTAAACGTGTTTCTAACAAACCCTGATCACACTTTTCTAGTGTGCCAACGGCGGAAATCATATAAACAACATTTTTGTGATCTTGTTGATTCAAAATCTTCAAAATCCTGCACTACTTGTTCTGAATTTGCTTAATTAGACCCTCAATGTAATCCATCACTTTGGTTTTAAAGAACGAATGCTTCTATTCATAGTTCATAGTTTCATACCACCTAGCAAAGGATAAGATTGACAAAAGTCAATATTTTGATGCAAAACTAATATTCAAACTCAAAAGATTCAAACAAAGGAATTTGTTTAGACTATAATAAGAAAAAAACACATATAGCAAAATTGCTCCATCACTCTTATAACACAATCCACTTTACTATTTCAAGACTAAATTTCTAGAATTTTATATTTGAAAAATTATAAGCCACAAAATAATAGTTCCATGATCTTCTACCTAAATTTCAACAGAAAAACAAAAAAAAAACATATTTTCAACCAGAATTGTCAAACACTTCATACTTTAAGAGATGCAGGTTCGACTCCCACTTGGTGCAGAGTGAGGCACTGGTGGGCAGTGATAGGAGACCCCGGGAAACCTGGGTTGGATCCTTGAGCCAAACGGGTTTTACCGGTAATTTCACCGTCGTGCCTACGGGCGGGTGGGTTACCGGGTTTTCCCCGGAATTGGTGGTGGACTCGGGTTACTCTCGGAGTACTCCGTTTGTCCAGTGGGTGCCCCGAGAGTGCTCGGGATTGAGTTTGTTGGCCGTTCAATAAAAAAAAAAAAAAAACTTCATACTTTAAACAATACACATAGTCAACGTTACAATTTCTGATGATAATTCTTTACAAATTTACCATTTATCATATACATATTAACAACAATAAAAAAAAATAAACCCTTATCCCTAAATTAAATCAACATCTCACAATTAAATTCCCAAAAAAATAAATTAAAGATAAAAACTTTAATCATCCAGTAAGTTAAAGATAATTCATAACATATTTACCATTTATTATATATACATATTAACAGCAATAAAAAAACCCTTATCCCTAAATTAAATCAACATCTCACAATTAAATTTAAAAAAAAAAACTTTAATTATCCAGTTATTAAAGTTAGTCCAAACAACACCCTTTTCCCCAATTCAAGAACACAAATACATGCAATGGAGGTGGGAAGGTTTATCACCTTGTAGGTTCCTGCCCTGGAGTGCTCAGGTTCGAATCCCACTTCAACCGAGCTTTGGTCATGTATAGCCCTGACCGAGATGCTGTTCAAAAAAAAAATTCCAGATCAAAATCTTTAAAAACACATTCATCCCATATTTACCAAACAAAAACACAACCCAATTCCTAATATTTCAGATCCAAATGTCACACAAACTTTCTGCTAAAGCAAGAAACTAAATCTATACAAAACAATAAACAAAAAAAACATCATATCTACACAACATACACTTAAACAAAAAAGAAACATAAACAAGTTTCACTCACATTGATAACTTGAGATATGTAAAGTTGTAAACCACTTCAAATCAAGAACTCATGACATAAATTCAAGAACTTTAAATAAACATGAAACTCGACAAGAAGAGAATAAAGAAACATGGGGAAAGAGGCAAGATTGTGAAAACATGTGCAAACAACAGTCAAATAACACAAATTAACTATCAATCAATAACAGATACAAATGCAAAGAACAATAAACAAATTATAAAACAACTTACAACACGATTTCTTAGCTTCGAAAGAAACCAAGCTCGTAGCTGGAGTAGTCGTGAGGCACTGGAACAGAACCCAAACATCCTTGACGTATGCGATCTAACCAAAAACATAATCATGAAACTGAAAGCTTACCTAATTACTCGCCGGAACCCTAGCCTTGACCGGAATCTGATATGACGCTGCAGTATGAGTTTAACCCCACCAAATCAGGCACCGGTAATCCCGATCGGTACCGGAATTTCGTTTCTACCGAAAACACCTGTCGTTGATGCAGATCTGACCGTAGATGAGACATACAAACCTGTTCTTGAAGGAACATCCAACCGGATATCACTAATGGAAACCCTATCCATCTCTGATTTGATTTCCCTCTGAAATGAAGATGAAAAGTCATGCGTTCATGGTAAATAAGAGAGAGAGAGAGTGTTTTTGCTTTTGAATTTTGAATTCTTGGAATGAGGTATTGTAGACTACTTTTTGATTTGGGATTTCTAAAATGCCTTTTTGGTGTTGCAGACATGGATTTTCAAATTCCAATGACGTGTATACAACTCAACATTACAGATATTATAGATAAAATTAAAAAGGCTAACAAAATTACAAATAGGACATGAAATGCTAGAATTTTGACACATCAGCTTTGAATGCTAGAATTTTGACACCTCAGCCAAAATGATTTGCTTTATTATAGTAGAGATTGTTTGTTCATGATACAACAATATTATGCAGCGTTGAAAAGAAGTGACATTCACTATCATTGCCAAAACTTTTTCTTTAGCATAATTGAGGAGTTTGGACGTTTTGTCATCATACATGTTCTCCCGAGGAAATGATTTCAGACACATTTTTTTGGACCTTCGACACCATTTTGTATTGTTTTACCGAGTGGTTTACTAAAAAAATATCTAACGTCGAAGAGTTTGTCGCTAGAAGTAACCGGGTTGTTTATGAGATACAATTCAAAGATCATGCGCAACAAGTAAAATAAACATCTTCAGAAAGGAAACTTATATATGCGATTAGTGATTGCTAAAGTTTGACAATTGACACAAATCCAATTGCCACAGTAAGCAATTAGGGATTGCAACAAATTTTTTTTTTTGAACAACAAAACAAACTTTTATTAAATATGCTAGCAAGTAGCTAGCCACAAACAACCCGGGGAACATTCCGAAAAATACAATCCGAAAAACAGAAAACAAACATACATCCGAAAAAAAAAACCCGAACACTATCCCATCTTTAATGAATCAAATCTACCCCAAGAGTCCCACGACATATCCGACATTTTCGCCCGTTTAGTAATCCACATAAAACTCATGACCTTTACCTCTTCCATGATCCGTCTAACCGACACTTCCTTTTGGATAAAAATGTAGTCATTCCGGGCTCTCCAAATACTCCAAAAAGCCGTCAAAATGACCCCATAGAACGCTTTTCTCACCCGAGCACCACTCTTAGCAGTCAAAGGCAGAGAGAGCAGATCACGGGCATGGAATATAAAGCTATGCGGCACATTACACCAAGAGAAAATCAACTGCCATACCTCCATAAAAGCCGGGCACCCCGCAAATAAATGATCCACGGACTCTATAGTTGTGCCACAAACACTACATACCTGAGAGCCAACATGTATGTTCCTTCGAGCTAAAGCATCTACCGTATGGAGACGATCAAGGAAAGCACGCCACGCAACCACGACCACCTTCTTAGGAACCCAATTGCACCATACAAAAGATGTTATCGGAAGAGTATTTGTCGCATCAAAAATACATTTCTTTACAGACTTTACCGAGTAGTCATGTAAATTCCCCACGGCCCAATTCCATAAATCACTGCCCAAAGAAATAGAAATCCCACTTAACAGTGCCATCAAAGAGTCAAGTTCCCTCTGCTCATCACTTGAGAAATCCAAGCGTCTCCACTCGGCATTGAACCCCGAATGCGGCACGTCATTATACACACGATCCGAAACAAGGCATGATTTATTCTTTTCCAATGCAAACAACAGTGGGAATTTTTTGTGGAGCACATCATCCGAGCACCACCAATCAAGCCAGAAAAAAATTGTCGACCCGCTACGAACAGTGGCTTTAAAAACTTTTTCCGGCTCAAAAGGAAGCAAGTTTGGGATACTTTCTATTTGTTTCCACACACCTGCCATAGAGATCTTTACTGGAATACTAGACCAGCCCCGACCCGTACTATGAATAGACCACACCACCTTACGCCATAACGATTCATTAGTCGTTTTAAATCGCCACCACCACTTAGACAACAAACTCAAGTTCGCATCACGAAGAGATCCCAACCCAATGCCCCCGTATTCAACAGGAACAATAACCTTTTCCCAAGCCAACCAACTCATTTTGTCCACTTCGTCGGTACCGCCCCAGAAAAAGTTCCATCGCAATTTCTCAAGCTCATTTATAACTTGCACAGGAGCTCGAAATAGTGAAAAGTAATATAAGGGCAATGAACTTAGTACCGATTTCAGGAGAGTTATCCGACCACCGTAGGACAGGCACTTTAATTTCCACGCGGACAGCTTCTTACGCACCTTAGCCACGACCGGATCCCAACTTCTAACAAAATTCATGTTAGATGCTATGGGAACACCAAGATGACTAAATGGAAAGGCACCCGATGGCACTCGCAAAACAGAAGCCATCTCCAAAGTTTCAATATGATCAACACAAACTCCATAAAAACGACTCTTAGATGGACTAATCCGTAGACCAGACACCAAGTAAAACCCGCGTAACAGTCTGCGCAGATTCAAAGCATTCCGTTTGGACCACTCTCCGCAAAAAACCACATCATCCGCATACATGAAATGGGTAAGAATAGGCCCCGAACCACCTACCCGAATTCCATTGAAAGTGCCCAACAAGGAAGCCCTTTTAATAATCCGAGAAAGCCCCTCCATGGCTAAAATAAACAAAAACGGGGACAAAGGATCCCCTTGTCGTAGGCCACGTTGGCACGAAAACTCATAAGTCGGAGATCCATTGACAAGAACCGAAGCACGAGAGCTCCGAACAAGAGACATCACCCACCCACGCCACTTAGCTGAGAAATTCATTTGGGCCAACATGTCATCCAAAAAATCCCATCTCAAGGTATCGTAAGCTTTCTCTATATCAACTTTCAGAAAAAAAAAAACTCTTTAACTTCGCTCTTTTCAACCACGCAATGGTCTCATTAAGGATCAAAGGCCCGTCAAGAATATTTCTATCACTTAGAAAAGCGGTTTGCTCCTCCGAAATGAGCCGTGGCATAAACTGCTTAAGGCGCAAAACGAGGACTTTAGAAAGCACTTTGTTCAGCACCCCGACCAAACTAATAGGCCTATAGTCCGAAAGAGTGGCTTGGTCACGACCCTTTGGTATAAGTGCAATGAACGCCGAAAAACAACCCGGACGAATGTACCCATTAGTATGAAATTCCACGAACATATTTAAAAAATCTTGCTTCAAAATAGACCAAAACTTTCGGATAAAAGTAAAATTAAACCCGTCAGGTCCCGGTGCTTTACTCCCATCACAGTCGAATACAGCATATGTAATTTCATCAATCGAAAATGGACTATCTAAAACAGTAACATCATCCGCGGATAGTCTAGTGATATCCGGACATCTAAACTCCGGCTTTGGACGACCAACATCACTAAATTTCTTCTCAAAAAAAAGACGCCACCAGGTCTTTAACTTTATCCGGATCCGCAACCCATTGACCTTCATTATGAATCCCATGAATTCTATTGTTCGCCGTGTTGAGCTTAATAATTCCATGTAGTACTTTGAATTCTCGTCCCCTTCAAGAGCCCATTTAACACGTGATTTTTGTTGTCTAACGATCTCAAGTGCTCTTCCTCAAACATAATCTTCTTTTCGTTAACACGTTCCTCCATTTCAGAATCAGTTAATGGCCGAGATTCAGCAATAGCCTCCAAGTCTTCAACACGTTTTTTAGCACACAAGAACTGAATATCCCTTTGCCTACGTTCATTATTGACCCATAATTTGATTCTCCCCTTCAACCATTTCAGCTTTGCCGCTAACGCAACGTCAGCAGGCCCTGAAAATTCAAAAAAAGAAACAACGAAATTCACAAAATCGACGAAACCCGGTAACTCCAGCCAAGAGTTATAGAACCGGAACGGGATATGCCCGAAATCCGCGTCCTTCAATGAGAAAAGCACCGGACAATGGTCAGAAAGATGGCGACCAAGGGTCGTGACAGCCGCCCCGGGCCAACGGTTCATGAAATCAGTGCAAACCAATACTCTATCCAACTTGCTTAGCTTATCCCCTTGACCGGACATATAGGTAAATTTGTAGCCTCCCATATTATATTCAAACAACTCCGCGTCCCGAATAAAATCATTAAAATATATCGCATTTTGCAAAGAAAACTCCGAGTTCAGCCTTTCATCAGCATGTCTAACCTCATTAAAATCCCCGAAAAGCACCCAAAGCCCATTCAAAGAACGTCTATAAAATAGTAGCTCATTCCAAAAACTCCGTCTAGTTGCCGGGTCATTCGGAGCATGAATATTTGCAATATTAACAATAACATTATCATGAACCAAAACCCCCGATATCACCATTACATAGCGAGATTTTAAAACCCCGGTTTGGCGGAAACAAGCAGGATCCCACCAACAAATTAAACCCCCCGCATTCCCATCAGAATCAACACAATCAAAATTATAAAGAGTGTTACCCCAAAACCTTGAAAGTAACCAAAGAGGAGGATTAGCAATCTTCGATTCTTGCAAAGCTAAAAAATTAACCCCATGCTTCAATCTCAAGCCCTTAACCCAAGCCGCCTTACCTTTATGCCTTATCCCACGGATGTTCAATGACATGAAGTTCATTAACAACCCGAAATCCCATTTTCCGAGATGATCTCCTCCACAATCGGACTGCAAAAAATTTTCAAATCCATACCAACCACATCTCCTACCTGAACAGTGGCGTTTACCTCTTTATCAATATCAACCGCCTCTTCTAATAAGTCATTGACATTCAAAGCCGAAGCCTCACTAACACCATCGGGTGTAGCATCAGAATCCGTAACCAATTGAACCGGATCAACACCACCGTCTACCTGGCCAGCCGAAGGCAAAGGACCTTCCACCGCCGCTTCTGCCAATCGGTCATTTAGATCCGGGCACCTCGCCGGAGTAGCCACCGTATCAGATGACAAGGATTCCCTTATTCTATCTTCTGGAGAACTATTAAACACCAACCTTGGTCTTTTCCTACTCTTATTCACGTTAGAATTTCCAATGTTGAAGCCCAAATCAGTATTCCCCACAAATTCAGTGGGCTTAAACCTCTCCCCATGGCCCAAAGAGAAAAGACCACCAACACTAGACTCCACAGGACCTGGCCCAGTACCAGCATGGCCCACCAAATTTGAATGATGGTGATTTACTTACCTGGCCCCTCCAGAACATGTAATTACTATTTTTTTTTTTTTTGAAACTGCTATTTTTTTTCCTTAAATACTTACACCTCTTAAGGATTGAACCTTAGTATCCCCACAAGAGATAATTACTCTTGACCACTAGGCTATAGCCTAAGTGGCAACATGTAATTACTATTAACTGTATATTTTTTATACATGTTAATCGTGATACAATAAATACATAAAAAAATGGGCCCCTATGCACTTGGCCGGCCATCGTCAGGTAACAATAAAAGCAAGTTAATTTCACGTCTAAAAAGAATAATACATTTCAGCACACTATCCATATATGTTTATGAGGCACACTATCCATATATGTCTATGATATGATATAAAAGTGATGATAAGAGTCAATAACAAACATTGGCAATTTTTTTTGAAAGGTAAACTTCATTAAAATACAAGCTGCCTCAAAACAAGGCAACTGAAAGCAACATTACAAATTTACAAATTTACACCAATCATCCCAAGACGTAGATATTCCTTTATTGCTAGTCGAATACCACAAAAAACCAATCTTTTTAACTTCACCAAAGATATAATCTAATTTTACCTCTGTGTTCTTGAATCTAGTTTCGTTTCTCAACCTCCAAATCCCCCAACAACCAATCCTAATAAGACCTTTTAGCACTTCTATCTTCTTTCCTTCCAATCCGCTATGATTATGGATTTCAATGAGATCCCTAAAGGAAAAAAACCACCATATTTTGACACTTACACCAATTACTGATATACGTCCAAAGCATCGACGCAACATAGCAAGACGTGAAAAGATGATCCACACTTTCAGCTCCTTCTATATCGAGCTTCCAACATCAATATTACGTCTATTAAGCGCATCCACCGTAGCAATCTTGCCCATCTCCGCCCTCTAAATGAAGATGTTACACTTCTTTGGAATCCATTTGCACCGCTCGGGACCATATGTATCCATACGAATCCTGCATCTATCGAGGAGCCGTCTAACCGAATTCACACTGAACTCATTCTCTCTACTATCATTGGACCCGTTCCACTTCCATTCGTCCTTGTTCTGGTTTAAATTGATATGCGTCAGCATCGTACATAACTCCACCATCTCGTTAACTTCCACTTCCGTTGAGATCGGTCTCTTCCATCTCCAATTAAGCCGGTTTCCATCGATTCCGTTTCCCACACAAGTGCTGACTTTACAATCTTTGATTTCCTCAAGCTTAAAAAGATTAGGAAAGATCTATTTGAGAGGCTTGTTTCCTATCCAGTGATCCAACCAGAAGTTGGTGCAGTCACCATTGCCAACCATGACTTTGAACAAATTCTTTAACTGGATTCCTTCGATGACCATTTTATTAAAGAACTTGCACAATATTAGACCACACCCCACCAAGAGAATTTTTAACCGGAATGAAGTCACAACAATTTCTATTATTGTGTAAGGCCTCAATAGCTCTACTCCATAACTTGTTTTTATTTGTTAGGTACCTCCATCCCCATTTGGTTAAAAGAGACGTATTCACATTTTTAAGCCTACTCAGCCCAAGACCACCATTCTTAACAGGAAACGAGACCCGTTCCCAAGCTACCCAGTGTAATTTCTTCAGCGATCCATCTCCTCCCCAAAGAAAATTCCTCATCTTAGCTTCTAAGTCATTAATAACTTTAACCGAAGCTTTACACAAAGAGAAGTAGTAATTGGGAAGGCTTCCCAACACAACTTTCATGAGAGTAATTCTTCCAGCTATTGAAAAAAGCCCCGCCTTCCATTTAGCCATCCGCGCATCGAAAGTATCGTACTCCGGTTTCCAATTATTAATTTGGTTCATATTAGCTGCCACCATAAGACCAAGATATTTGAATGGAAAGGCCCCTGCCTGACATCCCACAATCTCCGCCATATTAGATAAAACAGCCGCTTGCACACCAATAGCATAAATATAAGACTTATTAATAATTATCTTAAGGCCGGAGCAAATATGAAAAACCCTAAGGGTTCGAACAACATTCTTGATATTTGTCGTTGGCATTTGTTTATTTAAGGTTGCAATTTGACCATCCATTAATATTTTAATAATATTCCATTTATCAAATTTGTTTTATTCTAAAAACTAGAAAAACAAACACAACTAAACACACATTTGTGCTTTATCTTTTTCTCTCGACATTCCAAGATGAATTTAATAGAAAACTAGATTTTGCCCCGCCCGCGTTGCGGGGCACTAAGCCGAATATTTCTAACTCATAACATGTACGTCTATGTTTCGGTTACCTGTACATACTACTCATTGTCACACCCTGACATTTGCGGAAGCGTGATTTGGTGTGACTTGCTTAATACCATTGCATTCAACCATAACAAAACATCTATATGATAAAACCATGATGTCATCCATAGACTAAGTTTCAAAATATTACAATCGTCATTGATTAACCACAAACCAGGACTTCAATTTCCAGTACATAACAATCCAAGTTTTAAGTTCCAATCTGGACTTAACAAAAGACACTAACAAACTAGGTTTCGAGCCATGTATCTTACCCAAGATAAAATACGTAACCCAAACCCTTCGACTTAGGATGACACCTTTTATTATTAGAGACATGACTTGTAAACTTCAACGCCCGCCAGATCCATACTTAATTTCCTGAAATACATGTAGTTTGAAAACATCAACAAAAGTTGAGCGAGTTAATGTGTTTAGTATGTGTGCACGAATAAACCTTGGAACATTTGTAAGTATGTATGTATATACTTGAAAACCAGTATGAAAGCAACAAGGAAACATATCAATTAATGTGTAGCTAATACATTAATATTTGTGACGTGATGCAGGAAGACTCAAACCTATCAGATTTTGTCTCCGGCAATAAGACATAGTCACCTCATGGCCCACTCGGCGGGCGCATGGGTGGGGCTCGTTACACCCAAATAGATCTATCACTCATGTCCCTCGGTCCTACAAAGAGGATTGATGGTCTTAAGCGTCATACCCACCACTCACATGATCTAGCAGTACCCTTCCTTAGCTAACCATACCACATATAATCATTTGTAAACAGTTTGTAACATATACTTCACCCCCGAAGTTATAAAACTGAAAACAGTTAAAAGAAAAGGGGGAACATGAACTCATAGTTTTGTGTTCTTCGTATCCAATGTAACTCAAAGCTTCCTCTAGAACGCACGACTACCTACATGCGTACTACGGTTCATTAGACGACTGGGTCGTGCCTTGACTTAGTATTCATCAGTGTCTTTGAGTTACGTTTCAGTGTGTCTTTAATTGTACTGTATATTTTTGCCATGTATTGGTGTCGTATTCCGGAGTGTATTTATACGTACGAAAATACATATTTTCTTGTAATTGTCAAGTATTCTTATACTTATTTTGTGTTAATTTTTCCGAAATAATATCTTAAATAAAATACATCAATATATATTTCCAAAATATATATTTTGAGAAATATTACTTAGAAAAATTATTTATAATTTTTCCCTTGGCAAAAATATTTGTAAATTTCATACAAGTCTCAAAAATAATATATTTCCAAGTCTAACTTAAAAAATATATATAAATCCATTTTTCTTCCAGAAATAATAAACTTCATGTTTGTTTGAGAATATATATATATATATTCCTTCCAAGAATAGTATATCTTCTATTAATTCCAAGAAAATATATATATTTTTATTTTGCCAAAAATAATACATTTTCTTCTTGTAAAAAATATGATATAAATTTGTAATAATTATGAAAATCATATTTTTGTTCTCTTGGTGTCCAAAATATTATTTACCAAAAATATACTTGTGAATAAGTTTTCCGGAATATTTTGTAAGTTATATTCCTTTGTTCGGTTTTACCAATATTTTGTGTATTCTTTGTATATTTGTTCCTTAGAACTTTGGTAATATTTTGGATTGTGATTTCTTGGTATTTTGATGTGTTATATTATTTCATGTCCTAAAATAATATAACTAATACACAAAATATACAAATAATCACACACATGGTGTCATATAAATATATATTTCCAAAATACATATTTAGTCACTTTTATTTATAAAAACCATCCTCCAGTATTTGTAATTTTTGTAACAAAAATTATGGCAAAGTTTATGTAAAAATTCATGGTTTGAAATACACTTGTAAATATTTGTTTAGAAGTATTTTTTTAAGTGTTTAATTTTTAGAAAAATTTCGCCATAGTTTCACCTAAAAATGGTGGTTTCCATACCTTGAAGGTATATCATTTTCTTTTGTAAATCAACACAATCAATCAACGATCAACAACAAACAATCTATACTTACCAATTTTGCCAAAAACAAGCATAAACTACCACTTCATGAACTTGAAAATTTATAAAAATTTGTAATAACTTACTAGTGTATTTAGTACGTTTTGTTACCCTTTAAAGTGTGGTTGATTCTTTAAAAACATCATTTTTAAAGAATTTAGATATTTACAACTTATGATCATATTTTCTAAAAATGTTTCTTCTTGGATTTCTCTTGTTACATAAGTGTTTCTACACTTGTTTAATCCTTAAAAATGAGGTTTATTTATGTAAGAACCAAGATTTAGTAAAACTTGTATTTTTAACTTGGTTTCTTGAAGAATCATTCTTGAAATCTTAGATTTACAAGACTTTAAACTTATTTTGTTCATCACTTAACAAGAAAACAATTTATTCATTCAAGTTCATGACTTTCAAGAGGACGATCTATGAATCTTTAATACTTTCATCCTCTCATCTTGCTAGATTATGTTTTTAATCATGATCTAGCAAGATCATATGATGATCTACATCATTTACACCAGTAAACAACAATCAACAAGTAAATCAACACATAAACAACATAGTTTCTTCATGATTTAAGCTTATGTTCAAGTTTCATTCTCTTGATTCTTAGTGTTCTTCAAGTTAATCATCATGTATCATTCTTTAACCATTTAGACAAGATGTAAAATAGGGTGTATGATGTTCTTACCACTAGCTCAAGGCTAGGGATGATCAAGAGAAGAAATAGAGTGGATAAAAGCAAATAGAGAAGGTCCTTGAACTTCTACAAGCTCCTAGCTCCTTTGTGCACCTTCTAACACCTTGGTATAAGCTTGGAATTGAATGGAGATGAGTGAATGATGGTGGTTGTGGTGTTGTTGTTTACGGCCGAAGCCAAGAGGAGAGTGAGAGAAAGAAAGAAAGTGTGTTGAAGTGTGAATGATGAAATGAAAGCTTAAGTTCTCATGTGTTTACTTATAATCCATTTTCAATCTTTAACTTATGGTTCATGTGTCTAAAATGAAGAAACATAATCTAATATTTAATCAAAATAAAATCAAGATGGTGGGGGCCATGTTGGCCGTCCCATAGGTGGGGGGGGGGGGGGTAGTAGACTAGGTTTTAACCATATGATTAGTTTGTAGTTGAAATGTAAGTATATAGCTAGGTGTTTAGTTATTAGGTATTTATATAGTGTGTTATGATGTTCGGAAACCATAACTAGCTTGGTAATGTTAAAACAGTGCTTCTAGTGAAAATTTGGTGTTTCGGGTAGTGTCCGGTTGTTCGGTTGGTTACCTGTTCGATAAGGTGCTAAACTACGCAGTTTAGTGTGCTTTATGTTACCTTTTGTGAAAGTTTTGATTCCCGAAACTTAGGAAAGCATTCAGGACCATTTAACCATATTTCTACATGATATTAAAGTGTTTAAATGCTGATTTTGTTGATTTTCTGCAGAATTCTGCAGTTTATGTGAGTTTTAGGCACTTTCTGGCACTTAAACTATCACTAGGAAGGCAGTTTTATGATCCTTACTTTCCTACACACTATACTAGTGTAACACTTGGTTTCTGGCTCATTCTGTGCCTCAATACAATGTCTATCTATTCACTGAACTCCGTCAGCATTTTTCTGATTTGTCTGATAACTGTGTTGCCGGTGTTTTGTGCATTATTCGAATCCACAAAGTTTGCATGCAGTCATGATATGTTATTTGCAATATGTGATGCACATGTATGTATAAGGCAATAATCAGAAAGCAATTCAAGTAATTAATTGTAATTCAGCACAGTCATTAAGCACTAATCATTGTTTAATAATTGTACGGATGCATGCAAATTTGACAGTTGTCACATTCTCCCCCTGTTAAGAAAATTTCATCCTCGAAATTTAATCTACATTAACTCCTTAGGGCTACCTTATGCGTGTATGGGTATGAATATTATCAAAGTGTTTAACCACGAAGCCGATTCAAAACTTATTCGAATCAGGCGAACCCAAGGACATATTACAACAACAAGAACCCAATGGTTAACAGGTATGTGTTTCAGAATTTGATGTCAAACTACACGAGATGTATACATGTATAATCTAGTGTAACTTATTTCACAGGGGTTCAATAAAAGAGGAGTTTCGACCAATAGAATTCCAAATGATCGTTCACATATGCAAATGAGTTCCAGAAATAATAACATCCGCTAGATGAACTCAGAATCAGCAAGCTCAAAGGTAGTTGTAACGTGACAGTGATCTGTCAACTTTTGAACAAAGAAATGAATAAAATTAGTGTGTTGACATTATTGAATTGCGAGAATACACCGAAATGAAATACAGACGAATCTGGTGTATCCTTGTCTTAATTCCTAGTTGCATTAAGAATGTTTAAATGACGGGTCAAACAAAAGTATGTGTGGTTTCATATGGAACGGTTGACCATGATTAGCACAAGCTACAAGTTTACACCGACACAACAAGGTGTCGTAATGACATAATTCAATAATAGTGGTGACCGAACAAGTTCACCGTGTTTGAAATCAAATGAAAGTGTACTGAAACAAATTTGAAAGTTTGATTTAGACAACGTCATAGGGTTTTCAATCGAATATGGAACATCAAAGAACTACTGTTTCCGATCGAAGATGAAAAAGCAATAAATACTGCAAGGCATTCGACCGATAATGAAAGAACTGTTAGGAGGTACACTGGGATATAAAATGGATTTATGTACTATTGTCTTAACACATGATTGTGTTAAAACTGCTTTAACCACTATAAAACAGAACGGATTTAGAGCTAGTCAATAAATAAACAATTAAATCCGTGTATGAAATGCGTAACCGAGATTAGCGCAAGCTTCAAATTAGTGAGACACCACCACAAGGTGTCAAAATCAACAGACGACTTAATGGAGCTGTAGACCAAACGAGTCTACTACGAAACCAGAACAAAAGAGACACTTGCAAGGATGAATTTGGATATGATGATCTCAATACATCATATGGTGTCTTGAATTGAATATGCGAAGTGGACAAGTTCAAGCAATTGAACTTGGTTTTAGTGCAAACTGACAATAAATGTATGGATCGACAAGGGAATTTCGGCATGGTTACAAAGATAAACCATGTATGTAACTTGAAAGAAAAGAAGTCTCAAGAAAGTGTGTTGGCTTGATAGCAAAGGAGCCAACAATTACAATAATGTAGGTCATTCGAATCACAAATCAGTAATTAGATTTAGCAAAATAATATTTGAAATTTGACGAAGCGATTGTTCGAAATGATACCACATGCATTACAAATGGTGCATGCGTAACATATGAATTTCCAAGAAATGAAACAATGAGTATTCGCTATAATGAAGAAATGATCAAGCATCGAGACAAAGGGGTGTTTGCTCTAACGAAGGAAATTGTCGTGAGGCAACTACCATTAAGAGAAGTAGAGATGTAAAAATCTACTTGCTAGAAGCAAAAGTGGGAATTTTAATAAAAGAAATTCGAGTACTTTTACCCGTTCGGTTAACTAAAATAGCTTGCATGACAAAAGAATGGTGTTTGCCCGAGTAAATAGATGTGGTTCTTACATGGTGACCTTTAATGGATCTCGACATAAGTTCCCGAAGGTCTTAAGTGCATGATTCCTAAACCCTCAAAGTTCTGTATTATATGCGTAACTATTTTGTGTATTGTTATGGGTCATTTTCTGAATATACATATCCTGACTAATATCCCGCTTTTAGTTGTTTATTTGTGACCAGGATGCTGGAAGAGGATATTGCTAACATCTTGGGCGATATCCTGAGGTTTATTGAATTAACCACGTGAAGGTTAAAGGCTGAGACTTGCTAACGGTCAAGTGGACCTCTTCTCCTCAAGACTCGGACGTGTTTGTTGAAGGAGAGACGTTGAACCCGAAAGACCAGGTCTACAACGTTCGATTAAGGAATATTCGGTGGATCCCGGAAGTTTAGGATAGTTTGTTATATTATCTTTACTATAAATAGATGGGGGTGGATCAGTTTAAGGCACACAATTTTCACTAACACTCTCGAACACTTTCACTCTCTAGCTCATTGCAAACACCACACTTGTATTCAAATTTCGTTGTAACACATAGTCAATCCGCACCACATCCTGCAATGTATCCTGACGTTTGAAGTAATAAGAAGAACAAGGCAGCTGCGATTGTCAGCTCCCGAGGTTTTATGCCGGCGATCTAGATTGATCAAGGGCTTTCCTCGTCATCTCGTGTCGTTTACTTTACTTTTGCTCATAGTTTGATCGTAGATACAGCTCAATATCCTGAGCCGTATCCTGAATACTGATTTTCTAAATAACTTAACAAGTATATTTTTCACACATATTTCTAGCACACTACCTCACTTAACTAATTTGATCACTAAATTGCTTAGGTAATTTTTGACCAAAACAAATTGGCGCCCACCGTGGGGCAAGTGGTGCTCTCTTTACTAAAAATTTTTGTGAAATCGCTAATCGGCTTTCTATTTTCAAAACTTTTTGCCACATTGTCCACAATGGCCTCAAGATCAAACATGAGCTCCTCCACTGTGTCTGCTATGACTTCTGCTACTACCGGTTCGGTGCTCCCACCACCTCCTCCAAGGATGCCAGCCTCTTCACGACCTCAGGATATTATCCCTACCCGCAGTGTTCAGGAATCTGCTCCCGTTTTAGCTTCTAACGATGAAATTTTAACCTTATTTGGAAGTGTGCAGGAACAAATGAGGCAGCAACAGGAAACAAACCAAATGCTGTTGAGGGAAATACAACTCTTGAAGTCTGGTTCGAGCAGATCTGCCGAAGATATTGTCACTCCATTACAACCCAGAACTTTGAACTTCAGTTCAGCTGTGTATACTGAGGATAATAGGGGGAATATTGTGCCCAGCCTTCCTCAGAATCATACTCCTGAAATACCCTCCTCGGTCAGGATGTCAACCATGAGGAGCTCAGGATATGCTTCAGGATATGGGCAAAATCCTCCAACGGGTAACGTGTCAAATAATAATAATACTCATGCTACTAACAATAGTGGATCTTTGCAGGATACAGGTGTAACATCAGCACTTACTAGAGAACTTCAGAAGTTGAAGGACATGATATCTAGTGTACCTGGGGTGGTCCAGCCGATCCCGGAAGTGTCCCAGGACAGCCACAAGATATCTTGTTTTGCATATCCTATCTGTGATGCTGAGATCCCAAAGAGATTCCAAACCCCCAACATGAAGCTTTATGATGGGACTACGGATCCCGAAGAGCATATTGCTCAGTATAGGGAAAGAATGGAGATTAACCCTATCCCTCCGGAGCTCAAGGAAGCATGCTTGTGCAAGGGATTTGGTTCTACTCTAACAGGATCAGCCTTAAAATGGCTGTTAAACGTTCATCCTCACTCAATTACTTCGTTTGCTCATTTGGTTAATTTATTTAACAGTCAATTTTCTTGTAGTCGGAGTTTTGAGAAACTAACCAGTGATCTTTACAGGATAACTCAAGGGCCTCAGGAATCCTTGAGGGATTATGTGAACAAATTCAGTCGAGAATCCTTGGATATCCCACATCTTGATGTTGCAACAGCTGTGCAAGCTTTTAAGATGGGATTACAAAAGGATTCTCAGTTTTATCAGGATCTTGTAATGAATCCCTGCAGGAACCTCGACGAAGCTCGTAACAGGGCTTTGAGATATATCCGTCTGGAAGATGACAGGAAGATGCAAGAAAGGATGAACTCATCTAACACCTATGAGCCAACTAACAGGAAGTCAGAATCCTCATTCAAGTCATATCGGCCTAAGCCATATGGTAGAAATGAAAACAAAATAGTGAATGCCGTCGAAGATGAGGATCCTGAAGAGTTCTAGGAGACAAGGCTAGGTGGCCTCGAAAGAATCAACAAAAGGCTGACTGGAAAGATAAGTCAAAATGGTGTGCTTTCCACGAAGATTTCGGACATGTAACTGAGGATTACATTGCTCTAAGGAAAGAAATAAGCTATCTTCTAAGCAAGGGATATCTGAAAGATCTCTTAGGAAGAAAGAAGAATAAGGGTCAGGATACTGAGAAGGATCCTGAGCGAGCTGCATCACCTCCCGCGGATGCCAAGATAATCAACTTCATTTTGGGAGGATCCGACATTTGTGGGACTTCGTATTCGGCAGCAAAGAGACATGCAAAGGAAGCTAAGGCCGAAAGGGGAGACAAACCTGTCAGGATGACTACCCTCACAACTGACAAAGTGATCACTTTTGATGCTGATGACAGGGATACTGTCCAGGATCCTCACCATGATGCTCTGGTAATAACGTGATATGTGGCTAACCATTTTGTACGCAGGATATTGGTTGATAATGGCAGCTCCGTCAACATAATCCAACTAGAAACTCTGAAGAGAATGAATGTATCTCCAATGGATATCACTTCAAAGTCTACCGTGCTTGTTGGGTTCAGTGGAGAGGCTAGAAACACAGTGGGAGAGATAAAGTTGCCAGTATACGTTGAAGGAGTCAACTCGATACAACGTTTCTGTGTGATGGATTCTCTATCCTGCTATAACATCATACTGGGAAGACTGTGGATTCACGATATGAAGGCTGTGCCATCAACATATCACCAATGCATCAAGATACCTACCCCTTGGGGAGTTGTCAAAGTTGATAGTGATCAGCAGGAGGCGAAAGAATGCTACTCATCCTCGATGAAATCCTCAACCAAACCTAGTGCTCACAGGGACCAATATCCCTCAGGATATTGAAGAACAATTAATTAACTTTTTGAAATGCAGGATGTCGACGTTTGCATGGAAGCATGAGGATATGACAGGCATATCCAAAGATATTATCACTCACAAGCTTGGAATTGATAAATCATTCAAGCCTGTGCAGCAAAAAAGAAGGAAGTTTGCTCCTGAGCGGAACACGATTATCCAGGAGGAAGTTGAGAGATTATTAAAGTCCAGGATGATCAGAGAGGTTAAGTTCCCAAAGTGGCTAGCAAACGTGGTTGTAGTACAGAAGAAAAATGGGAAATGGAGAGTTTGTGTGGACTACACAGACTTGAACAAAGCTTGTCCTAAAGACCCATTTCCTCTTCCCCACATTGATGCAATGGTAGATGCCACTGCCGGGCATGAAATGCTGACCTTCATGGACGCATCCTCAGGATTTCAACAGATCCAAATGGAGCCTTCTGACCAGGAGGATACTGCCTTCATGACACCAACAGGTATTTATTGTTACACAGCTATGCCTTTTGGTTTGAAAAATGCAGGTGCAACATACCAAAGATTGGTAAAAATGATGTTCAAAGACAAACTGGGGGACACCATGGAGGTATATATCGATGATATGGTGGTGAAATCTAAAAAGGCTGAGGATCACCTCCAGGATATCAAGGGAGCATTTGATATCCTGGATCGATACAACATGAAGCTGAATCCTGCTAAATGCCATTTCGGAGTGGGGGCAGGAAAGTTTCTTGGATATATGGTAACAAAAAGGGGGATAGAAGCAAGCCCAGAGCAGATCAAAGCTATCCTGGATATAAAATCACCCTCGAATATGAAGGACGTACAAAGATTGACAGGCCGAGTAGCAGCTTTAAACAGGTTTATCTCGAGATCCTCAGAGAAGTGCAAAGATTTTTATGATATCCTGAAGAAGAACAAAAGATTCGAATGGGGGGGGGGGGGGAGAAGCATGAAGCAGCCTTGCAGGATTTGAAACGATATCTCTCAACCGCACCTCTATTGATGAAGCCTGAAAATGGTGAACCACTATCCCTATACATTGCTGTATCAGGGAATGCTGTAAGTGCCGTTCTTATAAAAGACCATGAAGGTCAGCAATATCCTGTTTATTATGTTAGTAAAAGTTTGTTAGATGCTGAAACTAGGTATTCTCATTTAGAAAAATTAATACTAGCATTAGTCATGGCATCAACGAAACTTAGACATTACTTTGAGACACATAGGATTCATGTTAAAACAAATTATCCTGTTAAAAATGTACTTAGGAAACCAGAGATGTTAGGCAGGATGGCCAAGTGGTCAGCAAAGTTAAGTGCTTATGATTTAGTATATGAACCTAGAAATGCCATAAAATCTCAGGCTTTAGCTGACTTTGTGGCTGATTTCAGTAGTGATATTCAGGATGAGGTAGACCTAGAAGTTCAACAGTTAGGAGAATCCTCAGGATCCTGGACATTATACACTGATGGTGCATCTAATGTAAGAGGAGTAGGATTAGGAATACTACTAAAATCGCCACAGGGGGACATATTACCCCAGGCTATTAGGTGTGAATTTCCTGCTACTAATAATGAAGCAGAGTATGAGGCCTTAATTGCAGGATTAGAGTTGGCTAAGAGTATGAGTATCAAAAATTTGCAAGTATATGTTGACTCTTTGTTAATTACTAACCATTTTAATGGATCCTATGCAGTTAAGGGTGAGAAATTAATCGAATATCTCGATATTCTCAAAAAATTAGCAGGATATTTCGATGTTTTTATACTTGAACAGGTACCAAGGGAGGATAATGCTGAAGCGGATGCCTTAGCAAATTTGGGATCATCGATCAGGATACCTGAAGGGACCCAAATACCAATATTACATGTCTTATATCCTGCAACGAATCCTCAGGATAAAGAAGTAGCGGGTATTCAGGATCCTGGAGCAGAGCATCCTGAAGAGGATCCTAAATCCTGGACGGCTCCATTCATGAGATATCTCAAAGAAGGACACATCCCTGGAAATGAAAATCCTAAGGCATTTAGGATGAAGGTATCACGATTCACTATTATAAATAATATTTTATACAAGAAATCTCTTGCAGGACCGTATTTGAGGTGCTTGGAGGATCCTGAAGCCAAAGAAGTACTTCAGGATATACATGAAGGGTGTTTTGGTCAAAAATTACCTAAGCAATTTAGTGATCAAATTAGTTAAGTGAGGTAGTGTGCTAGAAATATGTGTGAAAAATATACTTGTTAAGTTATTTAGAAAATCAGTATTCAGGATACGGCTCAGGATATTGAGCTGTATCTACGATCAAACTATGAGCAAAAGTAAAGTAAACGACACGAGATGTACGGGGAAAGCCCTTGATCAATCTAGATCGCTGGCATAAAACCTCGGGAGCTGACAATCGCAGCTGCCTTGTTCTTCTTATTACTTCAAACGTCAGGATACAGTGCAGGATGTGGTGCGGATCGACTATGTGTTACAATGAAATTTGAATACAAGTGTGGTGTTTGCAATGAGCTAGAGAGTGAAAGTGTTCGAGAGTGTTAGTGAAAATTGTGTGCCTTAAACTGATCTGCCCCCATCTATTTATAGTAAAGATAATATAACAAACTATCCTAAACTTCCGGGATCCACCGAATATTCCTTAATCGAACGTTGTAGACCTGGTCTTTCGGGTTCAACGTCTCTCCTTCAACAAACACGTCCGAGTCTTGAGGAGAAGAGGTCCACTTGACCGTTAGCAAGTCTCAGCCTTTAACATGCACGTGGTTAATTCAATAAACCTCAAGATATCGCCCAAGATGTTAGCAATATCCTCTTCCAGCATCCTGGTCACAAATAAACAACTAAAAGCGGGATATTAGTCAGGATATGTATATTCAGAAAATGACCCATAACAATTCTCCCCAAATATATCGGTTGGTATACCAATCCAACGGATATATTTCAAAAATCTTATCCCATAACTCAAGGCATTTAAAACGAATCGACGGTCAAGATCACATCGTAACTTCCAACGCGCTTTTTGCTCAATGGAGATCCACAATGCCCCTATATCTTCTCTTTTCTTGTTTGAAAAGCAGATATCTTCAATAGAACCTTCAGGTAATTCTCCATTTCTGATTTATTTTCTATCAATTTGCATCGCCTTACTCGCAATGGATGCCGAGACCTTCACCCAGCAGAATCTCCTTAAAAATCCCGAAAAGGAGATCTGTGCTTTTGATAACGCAGATATTGCAGCTTTAAGAGCCTTCGGCGCTTTCCCTGATAACACGGTCTTCAGACCATTCGATCGGTCAATCCGATCGGATGTTTCTTCCACTGAATGGGTTTGTTTTCCAGCATATCCTTTTTCGCTAGGTCTTCGATACCCTTTTCCTGAATTCATGATGCAATTCTTTCGAACCACCGGCATCTCTTTTGCTCAAACCATGCCCATGGTTTGGAGAGTACTAATTGTACTTAATCAAATAAAAAACCTCCATTGTTCCGACCTCCGCATCGAGGATTTGCCTATCGCTTATCGCCTCCGATCCCATGGCTCTAGCCGGTTCTTGCTCTTTTCGACCTCCAGCAAACCCCTAATTCTCAAAGCCACCAAAAACGAAGACAGATGGCAACGCAAATTCTTCTTTGTCAAACGAGACTCCATTGCTGAGGGTGCCAACCTTCCGGTGGAGTGGTTAACCACCGGTAGGGTCATAAATACTCTCATAGACCATTTAATTCTCATCTTCTATTAATATCCTTCTTTTCGATCTTTATGCAGTGAACTTCAAGGAAGTCGCTCCCCCTACCGCCGAGTCAGAAGAGAGAATCAATACTGTTTACCAGTTACCTGCAATAGACAGGACCTTCACCACACACGTCCCGAGTTCCAGTCAATACTCGTCATCCGAAATGTCTGGTAAGGATTACTTTCAAAATAATTAGTCAAGACAGTAAAATAGTAAAATGAGGAGTAAAACTTTTCCCTTTATGCAGCACCGGCCAAGATCCCTGAAGTCTTTGACCTCGACGAATTGGACAGTTATTCTGATCAGATCCAGGTCAAGAAAGAGCCTAACCCCAAGACCACAGCCACATCCAAACCCAGCAGTTCCAAAGACATCATTATTCCCAAACCTTCACCGGCTACCAAGCCCCGGAGTTCAAGTTCCCGCAAAAGGAAAGAACCTGATTCCCCTGTCATTTCTGACACATTTCCTTATGAGAACCACGGGTTCATTGAAGCTAGCGGGTTTATGACTTCTTTTCTTAACCAGGTTAGTATTCTCATATCATATCCTGCGATTTACATTATTATCAAAGATTTATCAATATTAATACCTGTCGTCTTACCTTTGTAGGGTCTTGAGCGTTTGGTTAACTTATATCAAGAATCCTGCAAGCTCAACAAGACGCTTGAAACCAAGCTAAAGGAAGCTGAAATCACAATCTCCGATCAAGGCATGATTGCAGCCGCCAAATCTCGTCATTACGAGCAGAAATTTAAAGCCATGACTCAAGAACACCAAACCGCTCTCAACAAAGCTACTCTTCAAGCCCAGACCGATCTTGAAGCTGCCCACATGCAGTACGAACGGGATATGGTCAGCTACCGGGAAAGCCTCAAAAGTTCCGTCGTCGTTTCTCTCCTCCAAGCTAGGTTGAAGATGGCCCATGAAGCCAAAACATTAGGTTTTGAATGCCCTTCTTGGGATGTTGGTGCTTGGGAGACCAAGCTAAAGAACCTCGGGGGCACCTCTTCCAAATCAGCTGTCGAAGAATCTTCCAAAGCAGTTGAAAAAGCAACCGATGCTGAGAAGGATGTTGAGGTAGATCCCAAGGCGGATGTTGCTGAAACCACTATGGACGAAGAAGGCACTACCCCCTAGAGCTTATTTCCTTTAAATTATTCGAACAATTTTATGTTTTTATGAACAATTTTTATTTCTGTATCGAAACAATTTGATAGCCGAAGGTGGATGGGTCCTGGGTTTCAGGATGAAACCTTCGGTTATCAACCAGTATTGATTGCTTCAAGAATAATTTCGTCTTTTTATTTTTCTTGCCATTATCTTCCGTTTTTCCTAAGTATAATTCTTAGCCTTGCAAAAAATTTTATATTGTTATCTTATGAAAATATCCTGATCAATATGCTCAGCGATATATTGTAAAAACTTTTTATTAGATAGAACTTCCAAGCATTCCTTCAACTTTGTAGAAAGTTTTTGAAAAACAATCTATTTTTCCAAAACCAGTTTATGATAATACTTAAATGATCAAAGTTCCAAACTAATACTAGTTTCAAACACCTTAATCAAATATCCTGAAAAAGACTTTGAGAATATATCAGGATACTTGACCTTTTATAAAACATAGTGTTACTAAAAACTTAGATGATGTTTACAAAGGAAAGATCATACCCGGAGTAGTATATAACCCTATTATCAAACCTCAATCTCCTTGCCACTTTTCCAATGAAGATGTCCCCTGTGTGAGATATTTAGCATACTAGTTCCGAGCTTTAGCCTTTGAGCTTTACATCACTGCCTTGGTAGGAATGTCCCCTGTGTACAATGTCTTCAAATACTTAGAAATCTTCTGAATGTCAATTTCCATCGTACAGGCAATTTTTTAGGTCCCAAGGGTAAAACCCAAGGATGTACTGGAGATAAATCCCTTGTATCCTGGGGAAATCCCAAATTTTCATGCGCTACAGGCGGGAGTGTATAAACTCCAAGACTTAGAAAGGTGAAAACCTTTAAACCTTAGAGAGTATGAAAATACCCTTTCGTGAGAGAGGGTGATCAATCCTCATATACCTTTAGGATTCAGGATATAGCCAACAGTAATGAAATTGTCAGCCACTTTTACATGGACTGGTCCCGCCACCTTGAACTATCCCTGAATAACTTGCGCTCCAGGCGGGGTGTTTAAACCCAATTCGGAAGAAAGGTGAATACCTTTAAACCTATGAAGGGATCAGTATCCCTTAAACGTGAGAGAGGGGGCCAATCCTCTAATCTTTCGAGTTATCTTGAGTACATATCCTGGAGCTATATCCTGAAACATATCCTACAAAACAATTGTAAACTAAGGTGGGTGTTAGCTTGGCTAACACCCCTCTGATGCTTAAGTCAGTATTGGGTTACAAAGAACAAATTAAACCAAACATATTTAAAAAAGGTAGAATTCATACCATCCTGAGTTAGAAATTAAATTCTAAACTCACTTGAAATAGAGCTTAAGGTGTATAGCATTCCAAGACCTCGGTAGCATATCCCCTTCTATATTCTTGAGTCTGTATGCTCCTTTCCCTGCTTCTGATTCAACTTCGTATGGTCCTTCCCATTTTGGAGCTAACTTGCCATCGGCAGGATTAGTAGTATTCTGAAAAGCCTTTCTTAACACCCAATCTCCAACCTTAAATCTTCTGGTCCTAATATTCTTGTTATATGCCCTGGATATTCTCTGTTGATATGCTGCCATCCTTAGCCTTGCCGCATCTCTCTTCTCATCTATAGTGTCTAAATCCTTACTCAAGGCTTCAGGATTCTGCTCAGGATCATTTAGGGTAGATCTTGCAGTAGGTATTGTCATTTCCGTTGGAATCATTGCTTCTGCTCCAAATACCAAGGAAAACGGGGTTTGGCCTGTTGCATTCTTTACCGTTGTCCTATCAGCCCACAAAACAAAGGGTAATTCTTCTGCCCATCTCCCTTTTTTGGCTCCAAGCCTTTTCTTTAAGTTATTGACAATTATCTTGTTTGAGGATTCTGCTTGTCCATTTGCTTGAGGATGTACCGGAGTAGATGTGATCATTTTGATCCCACAACTCTTGCAAAAGTCAGTAGTTCTCTTGCTTATAAACTGAGAACCATTGTCACAGATTATCTCAGCTGGTACTCCGAATCTGGTCAGGATATTCCTCTTTATGAAGGATACTACTTCTTGGTCTCTAACTTGAACAAATGCTTCAGCTTCAACCCACATAGAGAAATAATCCGTCATTGCTAGCATAAAGACTTTTCCTCCCGGAGCTTTTGGTAGCTTTCCCACTATATCCATACCCCACTTCATAAACGGCCAAGGGGAAACAATAGGATATAATGGTTCAGCAGGTTGATGCAGTATGTTACTATGTCTTTGACATGCGTCACATCTTCGAGCATATTCTGCGGCATCTTTTCTCATTGTTGGCCAATAATATCCTGTCCTTAATACTTTTGAGAATAACGACCTGCCCCCAGTATGGTTACCACAATCCCCTTCATGTATATCCTGAAGTACTTCTTTGGCTTCAGGATCCTCCAAGCACCTCAAATACGGTCCTGCAAGAGATTTCTTGTATAAAATATTATTTATAATAGTGAATCGTGATACCTTCATCCTAAATGCCTTAGTATTTTCATTTCCAGGGATGTGTCCTTCTTTGAGATATCTCATGATTGGAGCCGTCCAAGATTTAGGATCCTCTTCAGGATGCTCTGCTCCAGGATCCTGAATACCCGCTACTTATTTATCCTGAGGATTCGTTGCAGGATATAAGACATGTAATATTGGTATTTGGGTCCCTTCAGGTATCCTGATCGATGATCCCAAATTTGCTAAGGCATCCGCTTCAGCATTATCCTCCCTTGGTACCTGTCCAAGTATAAAAACATCGAAATATCCTGCTATTTTTTTGAGAATATCGAGATATTCGATTAATTTCTCACCCTTAACTGCATAGGATCCATTAAAATGGTTAGTAATTAACAAAGAGTCAACATATACTTGCAAATTTTTGATACTCATACTCTTAGCCAACTCTAATCCTGCAATTAAGGCCTCATACTCTGCTTCATTATTAGTAGCAGGAAATTCACACCTAATAGCCTGGGGTAATATGTCCCCCTGTGGCGATTTTAGTAGTATTCCTAATCCTACTCCTCTTACATTAGATGCACCATCAGTGTATAATGTCCAGGATCCTGAGGATTCTCCTAACTGTTGAACTTCTAGGTCTACCTCATCCTGAATATCACTACTGAAATCAGCCACAAAGTCAGCTAAAGCCTGAGATTTTATGGCATTTCTAGGTTCATATACTAAATCATAAGCACTTAACTTTACTGACCACTTGGCCATCCTGCCTAACATCTCTGGTTTCCTAAGTACATTTTTAACAGGATAATTTGTTTTAACATGAATCCTATGTGTCTCAAAGTAATGTCTAAGTTTCGTTGATGCCATGACTAATGCTAGTATTAATTTTTCTAAATGAGAATACCTAGTTTCAGCATCTAACAAACTTTTACTAACATAATAAACAGGATATTGCTGACCTTCATGGTCTTTTATAAGAACGGCACTTACAGCATTCCCTGATACAGCAATGTATAGGGATAGTGGTTCACCATTTTCAGGCTTCATCAATAGAGGTGCGGTTGAGAGATATCGTTTCAAATCCTGCAAGGCTGCTTCATGCTTCTCCCCCCCATTCGAATCTTTTGTTCTTCTTCAGGATATCATAAAAATCTTTGCACTTCTCTGAGGATCTCGAGATAAACCTGTTTAAAGCTGCTACTCGGCCTGTCAATCTTTGTACGTCCTTCATATTCGAGGGTGATTTTATATCCAGGATAGCTTTGATCTGCTCTGGGCTTGCTTCTATCCCCCTTTTTGTTACCATATATCCAAGAAACTTTCCTGCCCCCACTCCGAAATGGCATTTAGCAGGATTCAGCTTCATGTTGTATCGATCCAGGATATCAAATGCTCCCTTGATATCCTGGAGGTGATCCTCAGCCTTTTTAGATTTCACCACCATATCATCGATATATACCTCCATGGTGTCCCCCAGTTTGTCTTTGAACATCATGTTTACCAATCTTTGGTATGTTGCACCTGCATTTTTCAAACCAAAAGGCATAGCTGTGTAATAATAAATACCTGTTGGTGTCATGAAGGCAGTATCCTCCTGGTCAGAAGGCTCCATTTGGATCTGTTGAAATCCTGAGGATGCGTCCATGAAGGTCAGCATTTCATGCCCGGCAGTGGCATCTACCATTGCATCAATGTGGGGAAGAGGAAATGGGTCTTTAGGACAAGCTTTGTTCAAGTCTGTGTAGTCCACACAAACTCTCCATTTCCCATTTTTCTTCTGTACTACAACCACGTTTGTTAGCCACCTTGGGTACTTAACCTCTCTGATCATCCTGGACTTTAATAATCTCTCAACTTCCTCCTGGATAATCGTGTTCCGCTCAGGAGCAAACTTTCTTCTTTTTTGCTGCACAGGCTTGAATGATTTATCAATTCCAAGCTTGTGAGTCATAATATCTTTGGATATGACTGTCATATCCTCATGCTTCCATTCAAACGTCGACATCCTGCATTTCAAAAAGTTAATTAATTGTTCTTCAATATCCTGGGGGATATTGGTCCCTACGAGCACCGAAATATCGGGATTATCTTGGTCCAGGATAATTTTCTTCACATCCTGCTCCGGATCCTCCACGATATCCTGGGCCCGCGTCTTTAATTGCTATGCTGCACTAGGTTTGGTTGAGGATTTCATCGAGGATGAGTAGCATTCTTTCGCCTCCTGCTGATCACTATCAACTTTGACAACTCCCCAAGGGGTAGGTATCTTGATGCATTGGTGATATGTTGATGGCACAGCCTTCATATCGTGAATCCACGGTCTTCCCAGTATGATGTTATAGCAGGATAGAGAATCCATCACACAGAAACGTTGTATCGAGTTGACTCCTTCAACGTATACTGGCAACTTTATCTCTCCCACTGTGTTTCTAGCCTCTCCACTAAACCCAACAAGCACGGTAGACTTTGAAGTGATATCCATTGGAGATACATTCATTCTCTTCAGAGTTTCTAGTTGGATTATGTTGACGGAGCTGCCATTATCAACCAATATCCTGCGTACAAAATGGTTAGCCATATATAACGTTATTACCAGAGCATCATGGTGAGGATCCTGGACAGTATCCCTGTCATCAGCATCAAAAGTGATCACTTTGTCAGTTGTGAGGGTAGTCATCCTGACAGGTTTGTCTCCCCTTTCGGCCTTAGCTTCCTTTGCATGTCTCTTTGCTGCCGAATACGAAGTCCCACAAATGTCGGATCCTCCCGAAATGAAGTTGATTATCTTGGAATCCGCGGGAGGTGATGCTGCTCGCTCAGGATCCTTCTCAGTATCCTAACCCTTATTCTTCTTTCTTCCTAAGAGATCTTTCAGATATCCCTTGCTTAGAAGATAGCTTATTTCTTTCCTTAGAGCAATGCAATCCTCAGTTACATGTCCGAAATCTTCGTGGAAAGCACACCATTTTGACTTATCTTTCCAGTCAGCCTTTTGTTGATTCTTTCGAGGCCACCTAGCCTTGTCTCCTAGACCCTGCATGGCATACATCAATTCAGGAATGTTAACAGAAAAGCAATATTCAGACAACTCAGGATACTCTTCAGGATCCTCATCTTCGACGGCATTCACTCTTTTGTTTTCATTTCTACCATATGGCTTAGGCCGATATGACTTGAATGAGGATTCTGACTTCCTGTTAGTTGACTCATAGGTGTTAGATGAGTTCATCCTTTCTTGCATCTTCTTGTCATCTTCCAGACGGATATATCTCAAAGCCCTGTTACGAGCTTCGTCGAGGTTCCTGCAGGGATTCATTACAAGATCCTGATAAAACTGAGAATCCTTTTGTAATCCCATCTTAAAAGCTTGCACAGCTGTTGCAACATCAAGATGTGGGATATCCAAGGATTCTCGACTGAATTTGTTCACATAATCCCTCAAGGATTCCTGAGGCCCTTGAGTTATCCTGTAAAGATCACTGGTTAGTTTCTCAAAACTCCGACTACAAGAAAATTGACTGTTAAATAAATTAACCAAATGAGCAAACGAAGTAATTGAGTGAGGAGGAACGTTTAACAGCCATTTTAAGGCTGATCCTGTTAGAGTAGAACCAAATCCCTTGCACAAGCATGCTTCCTTGAGCTCCGGAGGGATAGGGTTAATCTCCATTCTTTCCCTATACTGAGCAATATGCTCTTCGGGATCCGTAGTCCCATCATAAAGCTTCATGTTGGGGGTTTGGAATCTCTTTGGGATCTCAGCATCACAGATAGGATATGCAAAACGAGATATATTGTGGCTGTCCTGGGACACTTCCGGGATCGGCTGGACCACCCCAGGTACACTAGATATCATGTCCTTCAACTTCTGAAGTTCTCTAGTAAGTGCTGATGTTACACCTGTATCCTGCAAAGATCCACTATTGTTAGTAGCATGAGTATTATTATTATTTGACACGTTACCCGTTGGAGGATTTTGCCCATATCCTGAAGCATATCCTGAGCTCCTCATGGTTGACATCCTGACCGAGGAGGGTATTTCAGGAGTATGATTCTGAGGAAGGCTGGGCACAATATTCCCCCTATTATCCTCAGTATACACAGCTGAACTGAAGTTCAAAGTTCTGGGTTGTAATGGAGTGACAATATCTTCGGCAGATCTGCTCGAACCAGACTTCAAGAGTTGTATTTCCCTCAACAGCATTTGGTTTGTTTCCTGTTGCTGCCTCATTTGTTCCTGCACACTTCCAAATAAGGTTAAAATTTCATCGTTAGAAGCTAAAACGGGAGCAGATTCCTGAACACTGCGGGTAGGGATAATATCCTGAGGTCGTGAAGAGGCTGGCATCCTTGGAGGAGGTGGTGGGAGCACCGAACCGGTAGTAGCAGAAGTCATAGCAGACACAGTGGAGGAGCTCATGTTTGATCTTGAGGCCATTGTGGACAATGTGGCAAAAAGTTTTGAAAATAGAAAGCCGATTAGCGATTTCACAAAAATTTTTAGTAAAGAGAGCACCACTTGCCCCACGGTGGGCGCCAATTTGTTTTGGTCAAAAATTACCTAAGCAATTTAGTGATCAAATTAGTTAAGTGAGGTAGTGTTCTAGAAATATGTGTGAAAAATATACTTGTTAAGTTATTTAGAAAATCAGTATTCAGGATACGGCTCAGGATATTGAGCTGTATCTACGATCAAACTATGAGCAAAAGTAAAGTAAACGACACGAGATGTACGAGGAAAGCCCTTGATCAATCTAGATCGCCGGCATAAAACCTCGGGAGCTGACAATCGCAGCTGCCTTGTTCTTCTTATTACTTCAAACGTCAGGATACAGTGCAGGATGTGGTGCGGATCGACTATGTGTTACAACGAAATTTGAATACACGTGTGGTGTTTGCAATGAGCTAGAGGGTGAAAGTGTTCGAGAGTATTAGTGAAAATTGTGTGCCTTAAACTGATCCGCCCCCATCTATTTATAGTAAAGATAATATAACAAACTATCCTAAACTTCCGGGATCCACCGAATATTCCTTAATCGAACGTTGTAGACCTGGTCTTTCGGGTTCAACGTCTCTCCTTCAACAAACACGTCCGAGTCTTGAGGAGAAGAGGTCCACTTGACCGTTAGCAAGTCTCAGCCCTTAACCTGCACGTGGTTAATTCAATAAACCTCAGGATATCGCCCAAGATGTTAGCAATATCCTCTTCCAGCATCCTGGTCACAAATAAACAACTAAAAGCGGGATATTAGTCAGGATATGTATATTCAGAAAATGACCCATAACAAAGGGGATTGTGGTAACCATACTGGGGGCAGGTCGTTATTCTCGAAAGTATTAAGGACAGGATATTATTGGCCAATAATGAGAAAAGACGCCGCAGAATATGCTCGAAGATGTGACGCATGTCAAAGACATAGTAACATACTGCATCAACCTACTGAACCATTATATCCTATTGTTTCCCCTTGGCCGTTTATGAAGTGGGGTATGGATATAGTGGGAAAGCTACCAAAAGCTCCGGGAGGAAAAGTCTTTATGCTAGCAATGACGGATTATTTCTCTAAGTGGGTTGAAGCTGAAGCATTTGTTCAAGTTAGAGACCAAGAAGTAGTATCCTTCATAAAGAGGAATATCTTGACCAGATTCGGAGTACCAGCTGAGATAATCTGTGACAATGGTTCTCAGTTTATAAGAAAGAGAACTACTGACTTTTGCAAGAGTTGGGGGATCAAAATGATCACATCTACTCCGGTACATCCTCAAGCAAGTGGACAAGCAGAATCCTCAAACAAGATAATTGTCAATAACTTAAAGAAAAGGCTTGGAGCCAAAAAAGGGAGATGGGCAGAAGAATTACCCTTTGTTTTGTGGGCTGATAGGACAACGGTAAAGAATGCAACAGGCCAAACCCCGTTTTCCTTGGTATTTGGAGCAGAAGCAATGATTCCAACGGAAATGACAATACCTACTGCAAGATCTACCCTAAATGATCCTGAGCAGAATCCTGAAGCCTTGAGTCAGGATTTAGACACTATAGATGAGAAGAGAGATGCGGTAAGGCTAAGGATGGCAGCATATCAACAGAGAATATCCAGGGCATATAACAAGAATATTAGGACCAGAAGATTTAAGGTTGGAGATTGGGTGTTAAGAAAGGCTTTTCAGAATACTACTAATCCTGCCGATGGCAAGTTAGCTCCAAAATGGGAAGGACCATACGAAGTTGAATCAGAAGCAGGGAAAGGAGCATACAGACTCAAGAATATAGAAGGGGATATGCTACCGAGGTCTTGGAATGCTATACACCTTAAGCTCTATTTCAAGTGAGTTTAGAATTTAATTTCTAACTCGGGATGGTATGAATTCTACCTTTTTTTAATATGTTTGGTTTAATTTGTTCTTTGTAACCCAATACTGACTTAAGCATCGGAGGGGTGTTAGCCAAGCTAACACCCACCTTAGTTTACAATTGTTTTGTAGGATATGTTTCAGGATATAGCTCCAGGATATGTACTCAAGATAACTCGAAAGATTAGAGGATTGGCCCCCTCTCTCACGTTTAAGGGATACTGATCCCTTCACAGGTTTAAAGGTATTCACCTTTCTTCCGAATTGGGTTTAAACACCCCGCCCGGAGTGCAAGTTATTCAGGGATAGTTCAAGGTGGCGGGACCAGTCCATGTAAAAGTGGCTGACAATTTCGTTACTGTTGGCTATATCCTGAATCCTAAAGGTATATGAGGATTGATCACCCTCTCTCACGAAAGGGTATTTTCATACTCTCTAAGGTTTAAAGGTTTTCACCTTTCTAAGTCTTGGAGTTTATACACTCCCGCCTGTAGCGCATGAAAATTTGGGATTTCCCCAGGATACTAGGGATTTATCTCCAGTACATCCTTGGGTTTTACCCTTGGGACCTAAAAAATTGCCTGTACGATGGAAATTGACATTCAGAAGATTTCTAAGTATTTGAAGACATTGTACACATGGGACATTCCTACCAAGGCAGTGATGTAAAGCTCAAAGGCTAAAGCTCGGAACTAGTATGCTAAATATCTCACACAGGGGACATCTTCATTGGAAAAGTGGCAAGGATATTGAGGTTTGATAATAGGGTTATATACTACTCCGGGTATGATCTTTCCTTTGTAAACATCATCTAAGTTTTTAGTAACACTATGTTTTATAAAAGGTCAAGTATCCTGATATATTCTCAAAGTCCTTTTCAGGATATTTGATTAAGGTGTTTGAAACTAGTATTAGTTTGGAACTTTGATCATTTAAGTATTATCATAAACTGGTTTTGGAAAAATAGATTGTTTTTCAAAAACTTTCTACAAAGTTGAAGGAATGCTTGGAAGTTCTATCTAATAAAAAGTTTTTACAATATATCGCTGAGCATATTGATCAGGATATTTTCATAAGATAACAATATAAAATTTTTTGCAAGGCTAAGAATTATACTTAGGAAAAATGGAAGATAATGGCAAGAAAAATAAAAAGACGAAATTATTCTTGAAGCAATCAATACTGGTTGATAACCGAAGGTTTCATCCTGAAACCCAGGACCCATCCACCTTCGGCTATCAAATTGTTTCGATACAGAAATAAAAATTGTTCATAAAAACATAAAATTGTTCGAATAATTTAAAGGAAATAAGCTCTAGGGGTAGTGCCTTCTTCGTCCATAGTGGTTTCAGCAACATCCGCCTTAGGATCTGCCTCAACATCCTTCTCAGCATCGGTTGCTTTTTCAACTGCTTTGGAAGATTCTTCGACAGCTGATTTGGAAGAGGTGCCCCCGAGGTTCTTTAGCTTGGTCTCCCAAGCACCAACATCCCAAGAAGGGCATTCAAAACCTAATGTTTTGGCTTCATGGGCCATCTTCAACCTAGCTTGGAGGAGAGAAACGACGACGGAACTTTTGAGGCTTTCCCGGTAGCTGACCATATCCCGTTCGTACTGCATGTGGGCAGCTTCAAGATCGGTCTGGGCTTGAAGAGTAGCTTTGTTGAGAGCGGTTTGGTGTTCTTGAGTCATGGCTTTAAATTTCTGCTCGTAATGACGAGATTTGGCGGCTGCAATCATGCCTTGATCGGAGATTGTGATTTCAGCTTCCTTTAGCTTGGTTTCAAGCGTCTTGTTGAGCTTGCAGGATTCTTGATATAAGTTAACCAAATGCTCAAGACCCTACAAAGGTAAGACGACAGGTATTAATATTGATAAATCTTTGATAATAATGTAAATCGCAGGATATGATATGAGAATACTAACCTGGTTAAGAAAAGAAGTCATAAACCCGCTAGCTTCAATGAACCCGTGGTTCTCATAAGGAAGTGTGTCAGAAATGACAGGGGAATCAGGTTCTTTCCTTTTGCGGGAACTTGAATTCCGGGGCTTGGTATCCGGTGAAGGTTTGGGAATAATGATGGCTTTGGAACTGCTGGGTTTGGATGTGGCTGTGGTCTTGGGGTTAGGCTCTTTCTTGACCTGGATCTGATCAGAATAACTGTCCAATTCGTCGAGGTCAAAGACTTCAGGGATCTTGGTCGGTGCTGCATAAAGGGAAAAGTTTTACTCCTCATTTTACTATTTTACTGTCTTGACTAATTATTTTGAAAGTAATCCTTACCAGACATTTCGGATGACGAGTATTGACTGGAACTCGGGACGTGTGTGGTGAAGGTCCTGTCTATTGCAGGTAACTGGTAAACAGTATTGATTCTCTCTTCTGACTCGGCGGTAGGGGGAGCGACTTCCTTGAAGTTCACTGCATAAAGATCGAAAAGAAGGATATTAATAGAAGATGAGAATTAAATGGTCTATGAGAGTATTTATGACCCTACCGGTGGTTAACCACTCCACCGGAAGGTTGGCACCCTCAGCAATGGAGTCTCGTTTGACAAAGAAGAATTTGCGTTGCCATCCGTCTTCGTTTTTGGTGGCTTTGAGAATTAGGGGTTTGCTGGAGGTCGAAAAGAGCAAGAACCGGCTAGAGCCATGGGATCGGAGGCGATAAGCGATAGGCAAATCCTCGATGCGGAGGTCGGAACAATGGAGGTTTTTTATTTGATTAAGTACAATTAGTACTCTCCAAACCATGGGCATGGTTTGAGCAAAAGAGATGCCGGTGGTTCGAAAGAATTGCATCATGAATTCAGGAAAAGGGTATCGAAGACCTAGCGAAAAAGGATATGCTGGAAAACAAACCCATTCAGTGGAAGAAACATCCGATCGGATTGACCGATCGAATGGTCTGAAGACCGTGTTATCAGGGAAAGCGCCGGAGGCTCTTAAAGCTGCAATATCTGCGTTGTCAAAAGCACAGATCTCCTTTTCGGGATTTTTAAGGAGATTCTGCTGGGTGAAGGTCTCGGCATCCATTGCGAGTAAGGCGGTGCAAATTGATAGAAAATAAATCAGAAATGGAGAATTACCTGAAGGTTCTATTGAAGATATCTGCTTTTCAAACAAGAAAAGAGAAGATATAGGGGCATTGTGGATCTCCATTGAGCAAAAAGCGCGTTGGAAGTTACGATGTGATCTTGACCGTCGTTTCATTTTAAATGCCTTGAGTTATGGGATAAGATTTTTGAAATATATCCGTTGGATTGGTATACCAACCGATATATTTGGGGACAATTGTTATGGGTCATTTTCTGAATATACATATCCTGACTAATATCCCGCTTTTAGTTGTTTATTTGTGACCAGGATGCTGGAAGAGGATATTGCTAACATCTTGGGCGATATCCTGAGGTTTATTGAATTAACCACGTGCAGGTTAAAGGCTGAGACTTGCTAACGGTCAAGTGGACCTCTTCTCCTCAAGACTCGGACGTGTTTGTTGAAGGAGAGACGTTGAACCCGAAAGACCAGGTCTACAACGTTCGATTAAGGAATATTCGGTGGATCCCGGAAGTTTAGGATAGTTTCTTATATTATCTTTACTATAAATAGATGGGGGCGGATCAGTTTAAGGCACACAATTTTCACTAACACTCTCGAACACTTTCACTCTCTAGCTCATTGCAAACACCACACTTGTATTCAAATTTCGTTGTAACACATAGTCAATCCGCACCACATCCTGCACTGTATCCTGACGTTTGAAGTAATAAGAAGAACAAGGCAGCTGCGATTGTCAGCTCCCGAGGTTTTATGCCGGCGATCTAGATTGATCAAGGGCTTTCCTCGTACATCTCGTGTCGTTTACTTTACTTTTGCTCATAGTTTGATCGTAGATACAGCTCAATATCCTGAGCCGTATCCTGAATACTGATTTTCTAAATAACTTAACAAGTATATTTTTCACACATATTTCTAGCACACTACCTCACTTAACTAATTTGATCACTAAATTGCTTAGGTAATTTTTGACCAAAACATGTATCATTGTAACACCTCGTAAAATCACGTCCAATGATGTCTTGACACGTGTAATAAACCCTAATGAAGTCAAACATTGAATTAAAGGGACTAATTTTTTAAAAAATCGAAAACCTTGATTATGAAAGAACTGGAAGTGTTAGCATACCTAAAATAAGTTTCTAAATAACCTCTTGCGATATTTATATTCATAAATGAGACACTTGATGATCGAGTGTAGCCGTTTGCGTAATTAATTGAAAGTTTGCGCAATGAAGGGTTAAAAGCGTCAACATGTTAATTCTTACTTCTGAGTGACCTTTTAACAAACCGGGAGCTTCATGATATTTGATTATACTCTCGAGGATGCCAGTTATTGGCCGTGTAAGGTTTTTATGCCTATAAGTAAAGTTACGCGCAACTTTGCAAGTTAGAGGGACAAAAAGTATCAAAAAGTGCACAAGTTTGCATTTTCGCGCATATCTTACGTTCTGAATATATCCGAACATCCAAAAATTTATGTAATCATTAAAATATTTTATTTTAATGATTGGCTTGATAAAATTCCATTCGTCGCGTAATTTGGTTCGTTTTTCGCGTCCGTTCGTGTTTCGTCGTAATTAGCCGAACAACGCAACCGTACGGCGAAACGAACAGACATCCGACATGTTTTAAGCATGTTTTATATTCCTTATGTTTAGGCGTCATAGTAGAGCCTTGAAATGAGGTTAACGTGCTTTAAATGTGTCAGAAATGGCAAATAACAAGTGCAGGGGTTGTTCTGTAATATTTCAAAGTTGCTGAAATCAGTTTTATTCAAATCTGTTGCTGGTTTCTTGTTTCCACTCACACATAATTCACTCTAGGGGCTGCCCACTGACTTAAAAAGTGATATAACACCTGTCATAATCTGGTTATAACCTCCCGACACTTGTCACGATCCTACGACGACCCAAAAACTATATATAGGAAGTGGGTTTCATTGTTCAAGCACTCCATTTCCCAAAATCTGTTGTGCCTCTGATTCTAAGAGGGTCTTGAGCTTCTTGAGAACCCCCTTCAGTCCATTGGACCCTTTGTAAGCTTCCTTAACCTCTCTAATTCGTGTTTTATTAGTTTAATGGCCTAAAGTCAAAACCATCGTAATTAAGGTTTGACTTAGTGATTAATCACTAATGGTCCAGTCAATTCTCGAATTGAAAGTACCTATGAGTTGATAATTATGTGAGTAATAAACCCTTAAAAGGGCACCCTCTGATTTCCACTCTAAGTAGGTCAATTGTCGGGTCAATCTTAATTTTAAAAAGTCAACAGAAAGCTAATTTTCAAATAAACGCATAATTAACAATGTAGAAGCCATGAAACCTGTTTTATCACTTGTATAACTTGGTAATTAATGTAAGAACATGTCTAAGCATGTTCAACCCGACAATTTTCAGTTTAAGCTCGGTTCGTAACCGAAAGTCGCAAAAGTAGACTTTTGCTTTGACTTTCAGTTCTGACCCAATGTAGCATATTTTAGAAATACCTTAGAGCTCTATTAGGACCAGGTTATAGGTTAGTGTAACCCTCTGAGGTTATACAACTTGGTTCCTAATTTATCCGATTCATTTGCATGTTTCCGTTATATGCCTAAATGTTGACCATTATGCCCTTTTGACCTTAAAACGATATTTTTGAAATTGTGAGAGGACAAAAACCTTTGTTACTGAATTATAAACTTGTCCTAAAAATTTGACATCAGTTTGAGGCCTAGATTAAGAGTTATGCTCAATAGCCTAAATTGAAAGCTTTTTATTAATTAAACGGCATATTTGGCATAAAGCCTATTTAAACCCAAATTTCGATACCAAACTTTTTACCCACTGATGTAATATAATATTTTGGGATTTTTGAAGATTTTTATTTATTTTTAAGCTGAGCATAACATAGGGTTCTTGCTTTAATTCGGTAATTGTCGGTTATACCGTTTTTGCTAATAAAATGAGTTTCACATAATATTTTGATACCAAACTTTTTGCTACTGATTTTATATGATAAATAAAATATTTTGAACTTTATAAACTGATCAAAAAATTAGATTTCTTATTATAACCCGAAAATCGCTTAAAACCGATTTTTACGCATTTTAAACGCATAGTATGTATTAAAACTATTTTTATCATATAAGACTTAATACCTACTGATGTTTTAAGTAAATTTTTATACTTTAACAGTAAGAAAAAGTTTTGAACCCAGATTTCCAAATTTGAACTTTAAAGCTTATGTGAAATTACCAAATTGCCCCTACGGTGCATAGTTTGGTTATAAATGATAAATTTCACATATATGCAATACCCTACTGATGTAACTTATTAAATTAAATATTTTTACTGATCTTTTCAGACCTGAACCTCAGATTAATATTTAAACTCTTTTATAACCTTTAAAATGACCAAAATACCCCTACGGGGCATAGTTTGAGTTTAAATTCGTTTTGGGCATAATGGAAGGTATCCTACTGATATCACAACATATTTAAGGCATATTAACTTAGGAAACATGTTCATGACTCATTTGGTTACCCGTTACGCACTTTTTGCGTTCGGATCGGTTTATGTAACTAGTTTGCATAAATTAGCCGAAACGGGTCAAACCTTATCATTTTTATCTCAAAATCCAGAATGTGTTTAGTCTACCCATATTAAACAAGTATACAAGCTTGTCGGGTCTAAACCACATTCTAATCCGGTCTTCGCTTAATCTTGCGTCTGAACCGTATATCCTCCTTTAAAACTAACCGGTCTAAGCATAGGCTTAATTAAGACCCGTTAGGAATCTAATAGGGTATTAAAACCTTTGTTCCAGATTTAGGAGCCCAGTAAAGGCTACCTGTACTTGCTTGGTTGTATACGGCTGGGATAAATTGTATAAATTTGCTCAGGTAAATACTTTTAACTTATTTTCCCTTATACGGGCTTGGGGTCCCATTTAAATTGTTTTGTTTGCTTAAATCCTTTGGGGGGTTGATGACCATGTCCCGGATATCCTTGGCATCATTATAATAAAATGACCACGTCTTAAGCACGGGGTGTAGGCATACACCTGACAGTTGCATATGTAAAAACTGGTAATCCGCTTAAAGGAATCAACCTTGTGGGCATTATACCTGTGGTGTGTCTATTAATCTTTAACCCGGTATACAGCCCGGGCTACTGAACGCATAACAAACATGTAATTCTTTTACAAGTTTATATATAAATAATTATCCCAAGTTATAAAATATTTTGTGCCTTGTGCATTCAAATCAATTTTCCTAAAACATTTTCAAAATGAGTCAGTTAATTGTATTTCCCTGTGTAAACTGACGTATTTTTCAAAAAGGTTAAGTGCATGTACTAGACGGAATATGCTGGCTACTCCTAGCATCAATAAAGAGTCTTGCAAGCTTAGATGTTAAATCTGTTGAACAATTATCTTTTATTTGATCCACCTGTGGATCCTTTACATTCCTTTTGTAATACTTTGATATTACTTTATATCGTTTGTAATATTTTATCTTTTGCTTCCGCTGTGCATTAAATTGTGTTGTTTGACTATGACGATATCAACTACGTCACGATACTCCCCACCGGGCCAACCGGTAATACGTGGAAATATCGGGGTGTGACAGGTTGGTATCAGAGCCAACATTGAGTGAATTAAACACTAGCCTTTTGTGTTTAATCTCAATGACACAGTAGCACATTCCTTGACCTTCTGAGTCTAGACTTAACATAGGAATACTCTCATCTTTATTCAGAAAATTATTGGTTTCAATTCTATATATTTTAATATGTCGCCAAGCATAGAAGCCGTAATGGAAATTCTCCCCATCTGAAGCCTAGGAATGCCGAGCTTTGTACTGCGACTAGGATAAACGTGCAACCAAGGAGAAAACATTCAGAAATAAAATGAAGAAGAAACTCCTTTTGCTGAAGTTCGTTTCCTTAGTAAGTCCTTATAAGGGCATACTTATCTTTCAGTCCCTTCGTGGACAACATTATTTCTTTCAAGCCCCGTTTAGGGCAATTCTGTACCTCTTTTGAAATCATTGAAATGTTTTACCTAAATTTCATTTTTATCATTATATATGAATATAATATATGAAATAAATTGAAATATCATTCCTTTTTTAAATTGATCTGCCAGTATATACATATTAAAAAGAATCTTAAAGGATATAACCTAGCTTGAATGTCATTAAAGACCTGGCTATGATGGTAAAACCTGTTTAAAAGAGATTCAGATCCTTGTTAACATCTGAAAACATGTTAACACTCCTGACAACGATGACGCGATAAAATCACACTTGTTATCTTTATATTGGGGATTTCCAAACCCCTTATTTAGCCTAAATGATCAATATGAATCATGGTTAGTAAACGTCGAACATGATGCATACATCAAAACATTCATTTGGAATGTATGCCTATGGGCAAAGATGTGTACATGGAAAAGATAGTTTTATTTCATAACTTCTTGTCAAGACAATGAACTATGAAATTTTCCGATCCCAGTGACAAGGCCTTTGTACCATCAAAAAGTCCTTTGGAACAAGCCCTTGTGCTATATAAAATGTCGATACGACATTGACAGTCGTGACTTATGTCCCCTGTCTAATAAATATGAAGGATTATATTCTGTTTAAACGCCAAGGATGGTTTATTTAAAAACCTAGGCAAAACATAATCAAATAAATTTAATACTATCTATTGGCCTATATGGTTTATTTGCACCATGGCTATTTAATCATCAAATTCGACAATTCACTATATAATTAAACAAATTATTACTACTTGGTTTGTAGCCTTCAAAGCTTCACTATGGCTGACTCATCTGAAGCTCACAATCATCCAATTGATCAGGATAATAATGCAAGACTGAACTTAACGGGCACCGAGTTACAGGCTATGTTAGATACAGCCGTAAACAAAGCCGTGGACCGAGTATTAAAGAATCATAAGCAAAAGTGCGATAATACCCCAAATAAGGGTTATAAAAAGGGTAAGGCCGGTTCAAACCAGTCCAAGCCAAATGAGGCAAAACCCAAATGTAAAACCTGCGGGAAGCAGCACTTCGGAAAATGTTTCCGTGAACGTACCAGGGGATGTGGCATCTGTAAGGAGATGGATCACAAGACTCATGAATGCAAGGACTTGAAGGACGCCACATGCTATGGTTGTGGCGAGAAGGGGCACATAAAGACCCGCTGCCCAAAGAAGGCGACTAAAGGGAAATGCACTTTAGAGTCACAAGCTAAGCCTTGTGGAATCTGTAATAAAGAAGGGCACAAAACTTTGGAGTGCCAAGACATAAAGGACGCAACCTGCTATGGTTGTAATGAAATAGGGCACATCAAAACTAATTGCCCAAATAAAACCAAGAAGCCTGGAGAGGCTAAGAAGACCAAAGCTGGGGGCTCTCAAATGAATGCTCAAGAGGCCGTTCAGGATGACAATGTCACAACAGGTATTTTCCTTACCATTGACGTTTATACTAGAGTATTATTTGATTCAGGTGCAGATAAGTCTTTCATAGACAATAGATTTTGTAAATTATATCTGCCTGTTAAAACTCTAAGCGTTAAGTATGAAGTAGAATTGGTCGATGGTACCTCAGAGACTGCTTCAGCAATATTAGATGGATGTTTTATATCCATTAGGAATCATTCTTCTCCATTGTCCTTGTTTCCATTAAAATTAGAGGGACTCGATATAGTGATAGGAATGGATTGATCGTCTTATAACCAAGCCCATATTGTGTGTGATAAGAAGCAAGTAGTTATCAAGACTCCTTATGGTGAGCCTTTTGACAATTCAAGGAGACACATGGTACGGATTGCCTAAGCACTTGTTGAATTTGGTATTTAATACCAAAGCTTCGAGTATGGAAAACTCAAAAGAGACAAACAACAGTCGCGATGCTAGAGATGTGACAAATGTTAATGGTGCATCAAATGTGAACCTCAATGTTAATGGAGTTAATCCCCAAACTGTAATTGACGTAGCTGTTAAAAAGACTATGAGAAAAGTCATGAAAAGGTTCAAGAAGCCGAATGCTACTTGCTCTAAAACACATGACGCTGCTCATGAGAAGAGCTTTATTCATACTTCAAATGCGAAGAATAAACCAAACAAAATCATATATGGCAAGGAGCCCCATTCCTTTTTAGGATGTACTTAAGGGTATTTCGTCTCTTGGTAGTCAAGAGACTTCAATAGTAAAAAGGGGCCATCGATTGCAGGAAATTGTTGGATGAAGTAGAAACCATTAGGTGTATCAACGGTTATGCTGGAAAGGACACGGTGAGGTATGCATCACAGTCATTCGATGGCAATACCCTTAATTAGTGAGGACATTAATGAAGTCCACAAGAAAGATCCTCTTATACAATATGGGATGGTCCAAGTTTTAAGGACCTTATTAGAAAAACCTATTATTCGCTTCACGAAATGGAAAAAAAGATGGAATAAGAATTTTCTGACTCTCACCATAAAATTTCTAGACTGTCAGCAGTCTGTTACAAACTTTAACGCATTAATTGAAATAGTGCCCTATTCAGTTTACCCAAAAATCTAAGCTTAATGAAAATAATTATTGGTGGTTAGCATCGACAATAAGAGGGCACATTAAGGTTTCAAAGCCTGCTTATTATAAATTCATTATGGATCTACCTCAGCTACTCACGTGATATAGATTAAGAAACAACCAGTCAAAGCTGAGTCCGCCCTAAAATTTGTCAAAGATTTTACAGCTAAGTTTAAAAGGGTTAAGAATGGAGGCGTTTAACCCTCCTGATGAATGATTAGAGGCAGTTCACATTAATAATGACACTAGATAAATCCTTTATTGTGATTTTTTGCTAAGAGTTACGTTTGGTTTCAGGTGCTGCTAAGTCTCTCATAAGACCATAAGCTTAGCAAACTTTTAGAAATTTTCGCGTAAGAACCCCAGATATTAAGTGTAAGGTAAAACTTGCAGGCGAAATCATAAGAACCATTTCTTCTGTTCCTATCAGAAACCTTCAGTCGTAGAATTTTGGAAGTATCCTCTCTCTAGAGGAAGTGCGTCAGCATATATAGTTGATATCTCTTTAATATCTATCGATTGCGAATACCAGATGGTATGATAAAAACGCCATATGAGGATTGGTGTATCTTAATATGTTCCATAGATTGCTTCCATGCCTGATCAGTATGGAGGTTTAATGCATGGGACCACAAAGATATTCCGATGGTCATATGGTACTAAAGTCAGCTAATGGTGTAGGACCGGTTTTGACTCCGAAACGATTGCGAAACGAACGTGAAACGTGCGGAAACCGTACACAAACGCGACCTAACACACACGATGTAAAATAAACGTGATTCTATTAGAAATCTAACAAGAACAAGCACCTTGAATCACTTTCTCTCTCTAGAATCTCTCTCTAGATCTAGAGCTCTCAAATCACCAAATGAGCAAAAGTCCCTAAACTATGACATAAGGATCTATTTATAGGCCTTGGCTTTTAATGAGATTTCTCATTAATTACAATATTGCCATCTTGCCTTTTGTCTAGATATCACTAATATAACGACTCGTTTTCTTCTGTTTCTCGCTACGGCTTGGATTGACGAAGGTGATAGACATAAGTGCACTAACAGACTCCCCCTTGGATATTACCGCAGTCAATCTCGTAGCATCTTGTTTTTCTCTCTCTCTTTGAATCTTCTTGAAGCTTTGACACGTTTTCATCAACTTAGACTCCTTCTTTCTCGAACAGAATCCCAGTGGATCTGTCTTCAGCTTCAGCTCCCCCTTTCTGTAGACTCTTTTCTTCATCAGGCTCCCCCTTTCGTCAAGCTTCCGTGCTTTTGGGATCGACACCTTGCTTTCCGTATACAAGCTCTTCTGGAATAGTTACATGGCTTTTTGAATCCACGCTTCCTCTTGCGTTGAGCTCGTCTTCAGACTCCCCCTTAGACTCGGCTGTCGGGATCGTAGTCTGGAACAACATCTGCAATTCTCTGACATTTATAAGTAAAACATTTTAACAATGAAAATAACTTCGAATTTCCAGAAATTGTAATCTGGCTCTATTAAACTTTCTAAATTTCACTCTCCCTGTCAACAAACTTCATAGATTTGGCAGTATTTAAGAATCCAACATCGAAAACTGACTCTTTTACAGATTTTAACAATATAAGAATCCAAATCCTTCACGGTTAATCATCCAAGTCCAAATTAATGACTTTGGAGATATCACAAACTGTTTTTGATTTTTGACTAAAAACTTCAAGTTTCAAATTAATGAACTTGTTTTATTTTCAGAAACACAATCAACATACTTAGATTTTGAAACTCAGCATTTCTGACATCGGTTGTCGAAAATAAAGCAGAAATCAAAATCTTTTTGTATTTTCTGAAAATATAAAGCAGTAAAGTAATATGTACAAACATATTTACAGACAATATTTTTGTTTGAGTATGCGTCAGAGGATCATATCAGTTTTTGACAAGTCACAAGTACCGTTGAGCTTAGTTACACATTAAGAATTAAACAATTCACTTAGATTGTCGATATACTTGTCCACTTAAATTTTCACACAAATTTCAACTGATTCAGGATACGAGTTAGATGTTTTAAGAACTTAAACTCATTCATGTGTCCCACCTCTTGAATATACTCCCGTATCCAGATCCCAATATTCAGTCTTACAGGCAATTATAACACAAATGATATCTGTAAGGGGTTAATAAATTATGAAGAATCATGAGAGCTCAGGTCAGAACCATCGTTCAGCAGAGAGATCATGACTCAACTTGTGGGTGTGTCCCCTTTAGAGGATCTTTTTTACAACAGCATTGCTAAGCAATTTTATTGTCTTATCATTTATGCTGAGGGTGATGCTATGTTTCAAGCATATGCGGAAAGTATTATTCGGGGACTAGGTCAGAACTACCGTTCAGCAGAAGTACCGGAATAATACCCCAGATATCATTGAGTATAAAGACCTAGTATATCAGAAAAAGGAACCTTTCAAACGAGATTTCTGGGGTTACCTATATATCCAAGTAGTGTTCCCCACGAAATAAGCAAGTTTGAATTTAGGTTTATATCCCGAAAAAGTTTACTAAATGTATAAAAACCTATCAACATATCATCAGTAAGACTGTTTAACGCTATAATCATTACATTTCTTTAGCATACTGTAACTGTCTACTGATGTACTATCATTTCCTCTTTATACGCAAAACTCAAATTTTAAATTTTATCATGTTTTTGGCTTTTTCAAATTTTCAAATGTTTTTGTATTTTCTAACAACATTACTCCCCCTAAAATGCAAAACCATTAAAAGAAAATTTGACAACCAACACCGATAGCTTTATCTCGCCATCCATTTTCTGCTAAAAGTGCTCTGATTTGCAGAAAATATAATATACCCCCATGATTTACAACCCATTGATCTTAACAGTTTGAAAACCGTTTTTCAATCTGATGAAAGTAATCATGTTTGTTCAGCCGTGAGAGTTTTGGCGTATTCAATCAACACATATTTTTGTAATTTTCTGTTTTTGACAAGAATTAAAAACAAACATATTTTTGGTTTTTCAAGTTTTTCAATTTTTAGGGTTTTTTAAAATATTGTTTATTTATGTACAGAAAACATATAAATTCCCTGTTCAACCAAACTAGGGTCCAGCAGCAGCCTCCTCTCGTCGCTGTGCCAGGCTGCTCCAACTTCCATTCTCACAATCTTTGGTTTTGTTGAGCACCTGCACATTTAGACTACTTGATTACTTGAACAATTTAGCCCAGGTCTGTTGAACCTTAGGCATTTCAACACAATAATTTTCATTCAATGCTGGAAACTCTTTGTCATCTTTCACAAAAATCTTTTCAACTTTTACTTCAACTTTTTCATCTTTTTCAAGAATCACCTGTTTCTTTACACTCCATTTTTTTTATCTTTAGGAGTACCACGTTTGTAAAAATGTGACTCCTTTTGAAAATTTTGTTTTTGATCAACAACTTTGGACTTCCAAAATTCTTGTGGTTTTGTCATATCAACAGATGTTTTCCAGCTTTGTGTTGTTCTAAATCTGGGTGTGTGAGAATTCCAGGTCTGTCTAGAATCGAACCTATACGGGTTTGACTTCCAATTTTGATTCGAAATAAACTTGTTTGTGTTATACTTCCAAGTTTGTTTTGAGTCAAATCTGGTTGACCTTTGTCTCACATTCTCAGACTTCTGTTTCTCAGCATCAATTTTCTTTTTGTCAACATCCACAGGTTTTAGATTAGGACACTTGCGTGCAAGATGTCCTTTTTTATCACATTTGAAACATGTTCTCATGGACACATCTTTGACCGGTGGTTGTTGCTTTTGCTTTTTTAGCAAAGAACTCATCATTAGACTGTCTCATTTTGAGTTCTTTTTCTTTTTCTAAACTGCCTCCTTGAACAAAACTCAATTTTGTTTGAAAATTCGGAGTTTCATTTCTTTTCCAACTTTGTTTCTTCTTATAACCCAAACCTGCCTTCATGTTTTTCTTCTTGTAACCAGGTTTGTTATATGAACTTCTATGACTCTTACCAGCAAACTTTGAAATCTCAGACTTCTCAATCTCAACCATTTTGAAAACTTTATCAACCTTTTCTGAAATCACATTCTGAATCGGGAAAACAACATCTAAGAACAATTTGTCCGATCCAATCATGGTATAAACCAATCCCTTTGAATCATCATTCAAATTTTTCTCAGATTTTATGTTTTTCAGATATCCATCATGAAGATTTCCTTCATCTTCATCCTGTGATTCAGATTTACCTGTATCAATTGACTCTTCTTTCAACACACTTTCAACGACTTTACCTACCACCTCTGAATCATGAGAATCATCAGATTTGGAATAGGTTACGTCAATGTTATCTGGCAATTGATCTACCATGTTGAAAGCTTTTTCGACTTTTTCATCATCATAAAATGCAAACTTTTCCGGTGGTGGAACTTGATGAAACTCTGAGCCAATGCCTTTCCTGTTTTGCTCAGACTCACCATCTCCCGGTTTTATATTGAAAATACGTTCAAGCACATATGATGACACGTGATAACTTTTTAACTTGTTGTTATCCTGTTCTAAATCAGCAATCTGACGCTTTAGCTTAGCAACATCCTCAATATAGGAATTTACAACATGTTGCTTTATTTCATATTGTCGCTTAAGCTCATTAGATGTTTCAGAACAGTAATTCAATCTTGATTGAACAAATTTCATTTCACTTTTCACTTTTTCATATGACTCTTTTGTAATGTGATAAGCCAATTTTATTGAATCATATTCTTTTTTCATTTCTTGACAAACATTTTCCTTTTGTGAACATTCTTCCGTTATTTTTAAAACTTTTTCTTTCAAACTTTCATTTTCTTTTTCTAAATTTTTACATTTTTCTGAAAGCTTTTCATCATTTTCTTTTAAAACCTTTTCCTTTTCAAGCATTTCTTTATATTTAATTTTGAAAACTTCTTCTATTTTGGTGAATTCAAGATCTCTTGTTCTGAATTTTTCGTCTTTTTCAGTACAAGCACTACACGTTTCCATGCATTTCATGCACTGTTCAACAGTTTCATTTAAGACTTCAGAATCAGAATTTACCTCAGTTATTAGCACCTCGGTGTTTGCTGCATCTTCTGATTGATCAGCATCTTCCTTTTTCTCATCACCAGCACCAGCATCACTCTTCACTTCTTCCGAACTTTCTAGCTTCTCCTCAGCTTCTTCAAATTGCTGTTCTTCTGTAACAGCTTCTTTCAGAACAACTTTTTCTTCTTCCTTTACTTCCTCAGCACTCTTCACATTTTCAACTATTACCTCCTCAGCGATCTTCTTCAAATCACTCACCATCACATCAACATTTTTCTTCATCCTCTCTTCATCTCTCTTCCTCAGACTTGAAACCATAACATCTCTAAGATGTTTGTCAAACCTTTTCGCATACGTTTTATCTTTTCCAACATTTGTGTAGTATTCGACGGACAGAGGAATTTCCAAAAGAACATCTTCAAAGATTATGTCTTTCTTGGGAACAACTGGTTCACCATTTCTGTTGACATAGCATTCTCGCTTCTTGTCCCATCTCTTGTTGACTACAGCACTCTCATACTCTTCTTGCATTTCATCCATTCTGTTCCACGCAATGTTTCTTTCTCGGTATGTTTTCTCTTCCAGAATCTCCTCTCTGGTTTTCTCTTTGATTTCAGCAACAAAATTTTCTTCAGCCATGATGTGATCTTTGAATAACCTTGAATCAAACAAACAAACACTTATCAGTTCAAATGTTTATCAAACAACTTGAATCGGATAGGTATCCTGTGACAACTCGAGTTTCCAAGATTTTCCATCTTCGCATTAGTGCACGTAATTGATTGGATTGTTTATTTGCGCGACTTGTTTGTTTCACAACTGGGCACGTTTGTAATACATTAAATCGTATTGTGATTTATATGTTATATGTGGTGTGTATTATAGGTGTGTGTGTTAATGTTATGTTTTATATAAATAGGAAGTTTTTGATAATTAAATTGAAACCCTAAGCTTTTGCCGAACACCCTACCTCACAAAAACACCCCACCCGAAAACACCCTCCCCACGAAAACATTTAAGTGTAGTGTTTTCGTTGGAGGTGGGCCGGCGAAATCATGGAATGGGCTTTGGCCCAGTAACGTTTGAATATTAGAATTGTTTTAGTCAGTGCATGAAACCGATATATTGCAAACCCTAAACAATCATCACCTCATCATTATATTGTGACGGCAGCCCTCCTCTTGTTCGAAATCAGATATCTTTTGATTGATCATTCTGAGTCCGGTTAGTGTCCAACCTTTACATGATTGCTTGTTAACTGTATAGTTGGAATCAATGTGAGTTGATAATATCGTGCAAGATTAATAAGATAGACTTGAAATTAAGTTGTATGATAGTGATTGATATTGGTTTGTGTATGGTTATACTATTGAATATCAATGATATTCGGTTGTGAGGGCCCATAGTGTGAAGTTTCATGGGTTCACCAAGATTTGATAATCTGATTATGGACATGGAAGCCATGTTCATTCAATCAGAAGCATGTGGACAATTATTGAAGTGTCAGTAGGATTAGGTGATTCGATTTGTGTATGCATGACATGATCAGCCATTTATATATTCTTTTATATATGTGAGTTGATGTTAACCTAGGGTTTGGGAATTTATATTATTGAAAGATTTATATGGATTGATTTTGATGAGATCAGGAACCGAAATCATATTATCATGATGTTAGTATTCGATTTTATTATATATATAATAACCAACTGGATACTAGGTATGAATGTTGACTGTTGGCTATTGAATGATGATATGGTGAAATCGTTGTAACTGTTAGGGTTTCGTGATGGGTGATATTGTTGAATCTGCGAACTATATGCTAGATGGTCTAAAATACATGATCATTGCTTGTTGATGATATCTATGTTAATGATGTCCGCATGATTGCTTCTTGATGATGACGGCAATTAGGGTTTCTGTGGTATTGCGTAACTGATGTAACTGATTGACGTAACTGACATCACCCCGTAACAGGCTTGACGAAATAGATCTCTTGGCGAAACAGAAAGTGTTTCGCCAAGGGCAGTCGACGAGACAGAACTTTTTTTCGCCAAAGGAGACCACGACGAAACAGAATGTGTTTCGCCAATATGTGTTTCGCCAAATGGATAATCAGCCCAAATAACTTAGTCTGATTCTGTCAAAATTAACTGGGTTAGTTAACTGCTGTTAGATGGTGAACATGATTTGTATGATTACGAAAACGTACAATGTGATACTCGATGCTTATCGATGTGATGCCCACTATGATTATACTTATACGTGAACAACATGAAACATAAACTGATTATTGTATACGTGCATACTCTAGGACGTGATTGATTAACTGTGAGCACATAACCTAGCATACCGAGCAAACCAAGGTGAGTTCACACTTTTACTAAGGCATGGGATTCCCAGGGTATGGGAATGGGGATTGAAGGAATGAGATTTGAATAGATACTCGTACTTACACTGTTACTAGACTATCTACCATCGTCCTCGGATGCGCAGGATACATACGTAAAACCTACGTATACTTGTACTCATCACTGTCCTCAGGTTGCGAAGGACACTCACGTAAAACCTACGTGAACTTATATTCACTACTGCCTCGGTTGTGTCAGGCACTTACGTAAAACCTACGTAAACAAGAACATGCTACTGTCTTCCGGAGTCAGGAAGGACACTTACGTAAAACCTACGTAAACCCCCGCGTACCCCTGTCCTCGGTTGTGAAGGACACTTACGTAAAACCTACGTAAACTTTGTACGTACTACTGTTCTCGGTGAGAAGAACACTTATGGTTACAAATAGTCTAGTGTATATGCAAACATGGGAAGCCCCTACTAATAGAAAATACTATCGGCCTAGTAGCGCCACATGTTACGAAGCAACCTTACTATTACGAACTTACTTACTGTGAACTCGCTCAACTAGTTGTTGACTCTCTGTTACATGCCTTGCAGGTCGTTAGGTATACAAGGAGCTTGTACTGGGAGGCGCGTACGTTGTGGACAAGGATCGTGAATGCTTGATTAGACATTATGTCATTACATACTTTATTTATGTTGGGCTTTTACTCATATGCTTCCGCTAAACGTTGAATTTATACTTATGTTTTGAACACCTTTCATATGGATTGGTTTGGTTACATTTACTGTTACTATTACATTGTTCTATATGATTGGTGGCTTGATCCTGGTCAGTCACGCTCCCAAGCGGTGATACTCCGCGTGTGGATTTTGGGGGTGTGACATATCCGATCGAGCGAGTCAACAAAAATCAACAAAATGAATTTGTGAAAATGGATTGGGTGGGGATCCGTTCGGGCGACAATGTGTCTTGGATCGGGTGGGAATCCGCTCGGGCGGGTATCCGATGCTATGACCTGATTCACAACAACAAATGAAATGATTAGGGCGGATTTCCACTCGATTTGTTGCACTTTGAACTTGAACAAACAAAATCCTTTGAATAGGATTGTGACCTGATCGAGTAATTTTAAAAAAATCTTGGGCCTGATAACGAACACTTTTAAGGATCTGACAGTTCACATGATTATTTATTAAACTCACCAATTCCAATTAATATTTCACATGTAATAAGAAGTGGCCGACAAACTATAGAACTGACAACACTTTTGATAACACTTTGTGATAGGGCCAATAACCTTTGATTTTAATATTGATTGGGCCGTGAATCTTTAATAGTCACAATTAATAATGGCCGGCTATATATGATAACATCTAAATTCTCATTGGGCCGAGAATTGTAGTTGACTGTTATTATTTTTTTTTTATGTTCACGTGCACATCAATTTCACAATTAAAACATCACATGGCAATGTATGAACAAGAGCCGACAACAGTTCAAAGCATTTTAATATCTGATTGGGCCTCAACAATAATGGCTGACACTTTCAAACCTCAATGAATTCTATTAGACCAAGAATTAAAGTGGACTGATCAAACTTCACTTCTCATGTCGAAACAGTTTTCAATGTTCACTAATTATTAGATCACATGCAACTTTAACCGACAACTTTAATTGTTCAACAAAATTCCAAACGACCTGATGATCCGGTCACTTAAACGAACTGACAATAATCCAGACGACCTGACAATTTATAATCACTTCATACGACCTGAACCTACTACATACGAACTGAGGAATGATTACAAACGAACTGGACTCAAATTATGCGAACTGAACTGTTAAACGAACTGATTTCTTAAACGAACTGATCTGTTAAACGAACTGATCTTCTCAGACGGACTGAACTTCTAAACGGACTGAACCTTTTAGACGAACTGAACTATTAAAACCGACTAAACCTGTCACTACGTATGATCTTTCAGACGATCTAGGTCACTTCGTATGACCTTTCAAACGAACAGAATGATACACTTCATACGAACTGATGATAATCTCAAACGATTGTACATGTTTTTGCCAAAATTGAAAGCCTAGGATTGTTCTCTATCAAATTCCGATCACAATGAGATGATTTACGTTCAAACTTGTCCACTAAATTGTCATAGATCTGAGATCAAAGTTCCACTTCATGCGATTTGGATCAGAAACGAACTGGTCGGTTTTTGAACAAATTTATTACGTTTTAATCTGTTTTAGGATCTGATTCTTTCACGGATTATTTAAAACATAAAATCGCACAATATACTTCAAAATCAAACCATTTTGTCCAGAAAATCTTGTTCAATTTAAAAAATAACGTGAAGAATGAGAAAAAATGAAGAAGTAGATCAAATCTAGACGAATTCGGATCTGAAACTGACGAAATCTCTAGCGGAATTGTGTGTTTGATCTCTGCAATCGAGCTCCTGCTCTGATACCACTTGTAGGACCGGTTTTGACTCTGAAACGATTGCGAAACGAACGTGAAACGTGCGGAAACCGTACACGAACGCGACCTAACACACACGATGTAAAATAAACGTGATTCTATTAGAAATCTAACAAGAACAAGCACCTTGAATCACTTTCTCTCTCTAGAATCTCTCTCTAGATCTAGAGCTCTCAAATCACCAAATGAGCAAAAGTCACTAAACTATGACATAAGGATCTATTTATAGGCCTTGGCTTTTAATGAGATTTCTCATTAATTACAATATTGCCATCTTGCCTTTTGTCTAGATATCACTAATATAACGACTCGTTTTCTTCTTGTGACAACCGTCAGTTTTCCGTACATTCCGTACACGAAATGAACAGTAATTTGTGCTTAAATGACTGTGCATGATCTGGTTTACCAGACAAATAAATTTCTGAATTCCATATAAGTGAATTCATGCATGATATATTCTACAAGAATTACGTTATGATAACGTTGCGTCAAAAATATTAGTAAACTCACCGGTAAGACACATCGTGTCAACAGAACTGCAGAAAGCAGTCAGACATTAGAATTGGAGCCTAGGTGTAGGTCCAACGTCAAGAATGCATTAAAACCCAAGAGTACATACAAGGGTTTTAATATAGGCATTCCGGAAGCTAAAATACGCACTAAAAAGCACCCGAAACGCACTTTAAGCGCAGAATTTATTTAAATTCAGCTATAATCAGCATTATGACAATGAAATATTGTGCAGAAATGATGATTTATCATCCAGAATCCTTTGCCAAGGACTGATGACATAAAACAGACAAATCGTAAGATCCTAGTTACCACTCAAGGATCGATTTGAGGACAAGATATCCCCCACGGTGAATACAAGAAGGAAATATCCTTAAAACGACCTTTAGGACTTGCTTCGAGCATTACGAGATCCTTGTCGTATCATTTGGCTTAACACATGCATCGACAATATTCATGGACCTCATGAATCGAACGTGTGAGCCATACCTGGATAAGTCATATACTTGTTGACTACATTCTTATATGGCCAACGACCAAGGAAGGTCGTGAGCAACAGCTGCAATTTACCTTGCAACTCTTAGAGAAAGCACAGTTATGTGCAATGATGACGAAAAGCGGATTTCGAGTTCGCGAAGGGAGAACTGAAGATACATGGTGGATAAGAACGAAATTCATGCCAACCCTGCAACCAAGGGCTAAGGAGCTAGAGTTGCAATTATGTGACGTCTCTCGACAAAGTCTTGATTGTACGTCGATGCAACGAGACCACAACATTGCGTACGCGGCACATTGATTAAGGAATCATGAGAAAAGACCTTGAGATAGATACAGTAATTGCGCGCCGCAAACTGGACGTCATTACCTGAAAGAAAACGCTGCACGATCTTTACTGATCACAAGGGTTGCAGCACACCGATGATCGTAAGAACTCGAATATCAACTGAGCTGCTGAACGATGCAGACTGAATGAACACGATACGTGCTTGTGTGATAAACTTCGATAAAAAGTCAGAACACTCACTTGCCCTTAGTAGAGTTTTCCTACAACAGTACCGCTTCGTGTGAAGCTTTAGAAGGAACATAACAAGACGATCCCCGTCGCGTTGAACGGAGACCGAAGATAAACAATCTACTGACCCGCGTTGGTTCAGGAAAACCAGAGGCAAACCGTTTAGATATGTGAACATATCAAGGTAGCACGTAGAATACAGAAAGATTGTGCCGATGAGCGGCAGAAATCGTAAGGATTTGAGACAAGAAGTATGACAAAAATGAGAGCCTCGCCTAGAGAAGGCGTTGTGTGAGTTGGAAAACGAAAAGGTTGAATCCCCGGTGTAGGGATCAGAACCATTATTCACAAGATGAAACTCCCAGAAAAAGATCCGTAGTGATCGCGACACATTCATGTGTCTAATCGTTAGAGGAGTCTGACTCAAGGAACAGTCGTTGTTCCCACAAATAAGATTCACGTCAATGACAAACGGCAAGAATTACTATAGAAACCTGTTGAGGTTTTGGACCAAGAGTCCGCAATACTATAGAAACCTGTTGAGGTTTTGGACCAAGAGTCCGCAATACTATAGAAACCTGTTAAGGTTTTGGACCAAGAGTCCGCAATACTATAGAAACATGTTAAGGTTAAGGACCAAGAGTCCACAAGACACAAAAAGTCGTGATTGACTTACTTGAGTACGATAGAATTCATGACATGGCCCAGAGATTTCATGGGAACATAGAGACAAATCATGAATCTAAGTGACCATATTGGTTTCACAACTCCCCTGCGACCGATGGCATCGCTTGAATTTCGGGACGAAATTCTTTTAACGGGGGGAGACCGTGACAACCGTCACTTTTCCGTACATTCCGTACACGAAATGAACAGTAATTTGTGCTTAAATGACTGTGCATGATCTGGTTTACCAGACAAATAAATTTCTGAATTCCATACAAGTGAATTCATGCATGATATATTCTACAAGAATTACGTTATGATAGCGTTGCGTCAAAAATATTAGTAAACTCACCGGTAAGACACATCGTGTCAACAGAACTGCAGAAAGCAGTCAGACATTAGAATTGGAGCCTAGGTGTAGGTCCAACGTCAAGAATGCATTAAAACCAAAGAGTACATACAAGGGTTTTAATATAGGCATTCCGGAAGCTAAAATACGCACTAAAAAGCACCCGAAACGCACTTTAAGCGCTGAATTTATTTAAATTCAGCTATAATCAGCATTATGACAATGAAATATTGTGCAGAAATGATGATTTATCATCCAGAATACTTCCCTAAGTGTCGGGAATTGAAAGTGTCACAAAAGATACTTGAAAGACACTAAACGGTGCAATTAAGCACTTAAACGAACCGGTATTTAACCGAACAACCGGACTTTACCCGGAACACAAAACTATTGCTAGAAGCAATGTTTTTATTTTTCTAAGCTAGTTAGGGTACCCGAACACCCTAACACACTAGATAATTGGTAACACACTATATATTACTTAACATACACAAACCACTAATTATTTCATCTATTTACCTAACTAGATTAGTTACTTACCAATCACAACCCAACTAGAAACACCCCCCCCCCCCAACCGGTTATGGGACATGGGAGATCCCCCAAGATTTTTTTTAAATTGTTTAATGGGATTGTGTTGTACTTGGGAGACATCTAACCTAATGGGTAATGGCATGTTGGAAGTAACCTCTATTTAACCACAAGTCCTAACATCTTCATCAACCTACACACTTTCAAGCTCAAACTCTCTCCTTCTCCCCTTGCATTCGGCAGCCACACATCACCACCAAACCGCCACTTTCAAGTCCCTTTCTAGCCATATTACATACACACAAAGGTGCAAGGAGTCATACAACTAAGCTCGGTGCACTCGGAAGCTCAAGGACCACTCTCGTTTGCTATTAACCATCACTTTTCTACACTCGAACTCCCCTAGCCTTGTGCTAGTGGTAAGCACTTAGATCCTTGCATTTACATGTTGTTTGTAGTGGTTAATAGTTAAATCATGATGAAAACTTGTGAACACTAAAAGATCATGTGCAAAGGTCTTGTAACATAAACTTGAAGATGGAGAAACAAGATGAGTGATGATAAAACATGATAAATCTGGGAATATAAACAATGATCTGCTGTAAATAATATATGTTAGGATATAAGTCATTATTAGGATGAATGGTAATCGTAAATGTACTTTTTAATGGCGTTTATACTACAAAAAGCTTTTCCAGCCGACTTAAACTAGCTGTAACAGGACCTAACTGAAATGAAAAATGTATTTTCTGAAGTATAGGTTCATGTATTATGAAATACGGTTCTTATGGCACCGAAATCATAATTTTTGGACCCCGTTTACTATTTTTAAAGCGTCATTTCGTAACAGCAGCTTGAGCTGCATTTTTCTGTTGAAAATATGTGTATTGTTTTCTGTCATAACTTGTATACTGTGTGGAGTCTGATCACGAAATTTATACCAAAGTTGACCACTGATGTATTTGTTACACTCCCACTGGAATTTCGTAAATCGGACTCACGGTGAATTTTTAATGAATTATTTCGTAAACTGCAATCAGAAAGCGACAAATCTGATTGCAGTCCGGAAAATAAATTCTTATAAAATATCGGTAATGAACTGGACCCCGATATTTTTACACAATAATTTTTGGATCGTTTAAGACGTTCTGTAAAAATTTGGGAATTTTTGGGATAAGATAACTATTTTATTAAAATGCCCGAAAACAACCCAATTTTGTATATTTAAACTGAAAGGATATAAGTATGTATATTTGTGAGGAAAAATATATATTTATTGAACGCCATATTTTGTGCTAAGTGTATGTAGTATGTATTATACTTGATAGTGTATTAGGACTCAAGAATACACTAAATACTCATGAGAAGTGAAAACACAAAAATACACATACACCATACTTAGGCAAAATACATAATTCGGGTGCAAAGTGCATAATACAAGAAACTTATAATTATTTTCGAGAAAATAATATAAGTAAGACACTTAGTTAAAAATATAAGTTATTTTTAACACAAGAATACGTACACAAGAGATAGTGACTGTACTTGTGCGATACAAGTCTAGTGACTAACGTTAAGAAAACACGTATAGGTCACGACGCTAGATAAGCAAATCCGGTGAAGTTTACGACGCAGGAACGCAAAGTTGTGAGTTCATGCTCCCCCTTTTCTCTAACTGTTTTTGGTTTTATAACTCTCGGGGGTGAAATACATGTTACAAATATTATAATTTTTACAAAGGGTAAAAATACAAGAAGCACTCTTGGTGAGAACGAGAACCGAGTGCAATATGATTTGAGAATACGAGAAGCACTCGTGGTGAGTGCAATATGATGAGCTTTAAGAAAAGCCTAGAAAATACTAGATCATGTGAGCTTAAACTAGATATTGAGATGCCATTAATACTTAATTAGGGACGAGGGTTAGATCTAACGGGTACGGCCGAGCCCCACTCATGGTCCTTATGTGACCTCTTGAGTGCTTCGGTGTCCCAGTCGAGGGAAATCGACACAGTCGAGGGAAATCGACACAGTCGAGGTTAATCGACACAGTCGAGGGTAATCGACACAGTCGAGGGAAATTGACGCAGTCGAGGTTAATCGACACAGTCGAGGGTAATCGACACAGTTAAAGGAGAAAATACTAATGCTCCCTATGTCCTCACATGCCTTGAGGGAGAAAATACTAATGCTCCCTATGTCCTCACATGCCTTGAAGGAGAATATACTAATGCTCCCTATGTCCTCACGTGCCTTAATGTCCTTGTATAAACAATCATTTAAAACGTGGGATACACAAGAAAACTTGAATGATACTTGAGTACGGGGGATACTCAAGAAAACGGGAATTATACTTGAGTACGTGGGGTACTCAAGAAAAAAAAAACTTGAATTATACATGACACACACTATGTTTTCATACAAAGTATACAAACGTGAAATACAAAAACGCATGAACTCGCTCAACTTTATGTTGATGTTTTCCAAAATTACATGTATTTCAGGTGACAGGATGGATCTTGGGCGCAAGTGTCGTAACTAGAAGTAGACTACAAGTTTAGATGTCATCCACTTTTGTTGAATTGTAACCTTGTCAAAGGTCGTGTTTTGAAAACTTAAATAACAAGTGTTTGTAATACTCAAATTTTCATGAATGGATGAACATCGTTTTGATCATGTAGTTGTTTATTATGATTGAATGCAATGATAACAAGCTAGTCACACATCATACGCTTCCGCAAAAGACAGGGTGTGACAGTTTGGTATCAGAGCTTCAATTGTAGTGAACTAGGATTCTTTCTCGAGTCTAGACTACAATCACTAGAGTTCTCTCACGAAAACATTTTACAAAAAGGTTTTCATTGCATTCACGAAAGCGCCAAGATCCACAAGTCAGACACTTTTCAAAAAGTGACAAGGCAAGGACATTAGTGAGGAATACCTTAAAAATAAGGTGCCAACCAAAGCATAGTCTACACGAGTTAGACTTGACAAAAACAAAATGACCCCCCAAAAACGAGAGTTATACGTGATATAATGCATTAAAATGCTTGATTATGCTAAGTAGCATATATGTTATTGATATACATACATACAAATAAGTGTACGGAATGATTATTGACGTGAATAAGATACTTTCGACTCTGACTCCTATTACTATACGTAACTCGCACGATGAAGCTACCGACCTCGCATCCTTTGCAAAGCTCATGGCTGGGAGTGATTACCAAACAAGATGCTGAGCTTGCTTCCGTAGGAGATGGCTGCTCTTCCCTCTCGATCGTGAAGATGCCTAACTACGGTGATGATGACGAGGCAGAGGCGGCAACCTTGAACGAATTCTCAATCAACAGGACGAGATCCCTGCGGCTTATGTGAAGCAAGATTGACGACATACTTGACCAGAAAAGGAAGATGAAGTATTCATCTCGAAGGTGCCCCTCCAACTACTAGGAATTCCCTCTATTCCTATTCCATCTAATCATCGTGCCTATACACGCGTAACGATAACGAATGTTAGCGCATGGACCATTGCAAAGGCCCTTTCCATGACAAGAGGTATAAGGACAGTGGTGTCCCCTCCTTGATTGATCATCTGCTTGGACGAGAGAAAATTGGGGTAACTGTGCAAGACAATTTATTATTACGGGGGCCCACGTAATAACGACTTGTAGTGCACAGAAATCCTGGTGGACTCTACGGATCGAGCTAATGAAAACCATACAAAATTAATCTATAGGTGTCCTCACCTTCATCTGGTAGAACAACACATAGATCAGTGCTTTAGCACGTTAGAAAGTAGGAAGCCTGTCTTAGCCTAATTCGTGACCGACACTTCTACCTGCATACGAGACGTTTGAGAAAACGATATTTAAGCAAGAGAGGTGGAATGACATTCAGGAAGAATCAGTGACGATACACTCTCTACCACCTCGACACGGACAACCCCATCTAAGGGAAAGTATACGCACCAGTAAAGCCAAAGACCTAAGAAAAACCAATGTAGCAGGAAATAACTAAAACTTGACTGACCGAGACGATGTAGCCTCGAGCTCATTTTATTACAAACAATAAGCCAAGTTAGCAAGCCTATGTGAGGGCTCAGTAACTGTTTCCTCGCTCATACATTGATTATATATACATGTGAAATTGGGTGATTACATGATGGCTTATGGTTGCTATGTATCTCATAGACAATTGGAATGTTGTCTAACCTACTTCATACCATTTTGGCAGAAGAGAATGCCGCCCAGGCGAGACACAAACACCAGTATGTTGCCAAGGACAGAAGCCGAGCTGCAAGAATGCATCTCCCAGGCGATTGCTCGACATGAAGCCCTCCGCTCTAAGCACAGCGATGGCACTACTGGAAATAACCCTCCAACTAGCTGCACCTTTAAGCAGTTCCTGGACTGCAAACCATTAAACTTTGACGGAATAGGAGGCGCCGTTGCATTTGTTCGTTGGACAGAAAAGACTGACTCAGTTCTAAGAATGAGTAACTGTTCACCCCAACAGAGTGTTACCTATATCTCAGGATTATTCCTAGATGGCGCACTCTCCTGGTGGAACCTTCAGGTTCAAACCCTTGGTGTAGATGCTGCTTATGCACTGAGCTGGGACGAGCTCAAGGAAATGATGGAAAAGAAATACTGTTCTAGGGCTGAAATCCAGAAACTTGAGGTGGAGTTCTGGAACTTGAAAATGGACGGACCGAAGATTCCTGAATACGTCCAACGATTTCACGACTTGTCTAGGGTTGTCCCCTACTTAGTCAAACCGGAATTCAAAAGGGTTGAACGATTCATTTGGGGACTTGCACCTCAGATCAGGAGCATGGTTACTACCTCAAAGCCCTCAACCATTGCAGAGGCTATCGATATGAGTGTCACTCTTACTGAAGAAGCTCTACTTGCGGGAAAATTTTCAGAATCTGAGGATAACAAGAAAGAGACTCATGTGGAGTCGTCAAGCAACAAGAAGAGGAAGTCCTCAAACCTAAAGATGAGCACCCAAGTCAACTATGGAAGCTCTAAAGCGAACAAAAGAAAGAAAGTGAACCCACCGCGTGACAGGAGAACTTCTGGAACCGCTAATAAGGTTGGTGATAAGATTTACTCGGGAGCTAAGCCGAGGTGCGAGGAATGCACTTTTCACCATAAAGGTCGATGTCTGAGGCCTAAGTGTGGAAAGTGTGGAAAAGAAGGGCACAGCAAGGATGCCTGTTGGGCAAAGGACCCAGATGGGAGAAATAAGAGAATACCAGGTTGCTACAAATGTGGTGAAGCAGGGCACTTTAGGAAAGATTGCCCTAGGAAGAAACAAGCAAGGAAGGGTTTTCACGATCAAAACTCGTGAAGCACGCCAGGATCCAGATGCGGTTATGGGTACGTTCCCTATTAACCAACCTAATGCTTCTACTTTTAATTAATACTTGCATCAACTTTAACCTTGCATGCTTAGAACTTAAGAAACCGTTTGGCCTAGTAAAATAGATGTCCCGTATTCCTTAGAAATGGGCGTATAGAAGGCTAGTTTAATCAGACTAAGCGATTAAGGATTGTATGTAGGGACTCAGAAGGCCGGAACCTTCTGTTACCATTGACTCGCGAAGTCATATTATGATAGTCAGCATGGATCAGAAATCCAAGTATAGAGCTGAAGTCGTTCGATATGAGAAAATCAGACGCATCCCTCTTGCAGATGATGAAACCTAACCTTCCTGCAATAGGTGCAAGGATGCTAGACCCCACAAGGCGGCAGATCTACGACATCCCTCATTGGTCGAAGAGGCATAGAAATGCCTCCGAGTAGACTGCAGAGCCTGAGAACATCCCCGTGATAGAAGAAGTCCCAGTAGCCTTTTCGGAAGACTTGCCAGGAACGCCTCTCCGTAGCGACGAGAGGAGTTCAGAATAAATCGCGTGCCAGGAGCAGCACCAGTGACGAATGACGCCTTACCGACTGGCTTCGTCCGCGAAGCATAAACCTCTGATATAACCGCAAGGGCGGCTAGACAGAGGAAATTAAGGACATAACATCCTTAGATAAGGACTTGAGGAGAAAGTTGACAGTTCCATTTTTGCATAAATTCCAGAGAATTGAAAATCAGAATCCTTTGCCAAGGACTGATGACATAAAACAGACAAATCGTAAGATCCTAGTTACCACTCAAGGATCGATTTGAGGACAAGATATCCCCCACGGTGAATACAAGAAGGAAATATCCTTAAAACGACCTTTAGGACTTGCTTCGAGCATTACGAGATCCTTGTCGTATCATTTGGCTTAACACATGCATCGACAATATTCATGGACCTCATGAATCGAACGTGTGAGCCATACCTGGATAAGTCATATACTTGTTGACTACATTCTTATATGGCCAACGACCAAGGAAGGTCGTGAGCAACAGCTGCAATTTACCTTGCAACTCTTAGAGAAAGCACAGTTATGTGCAATGATGACGAAAAGCGGATTTCGAGTTCGCGAAGGGAGAACTGAAGATACATGGTGGATAAGAACGAAATTCATGCCAACCCTGCAACCAAGGGCTAAGGAGCTAGAGTTGCAATTATGTGACGTCTCTCGACAAAGTCTCGATTGTACGTCGATGCAACGAGACCACAACATTGCGTACGCGGCACATTGATTAAGGAATCATGAGAAAAGACCTTGAGATAGATACAGTAATTGCGCGCCGCAAACTGGACGTCATTACCTGAAAGAAAACGCTGCACGATCTTTACTGATCACAAGGGTTGCAGCACACCGATGATCGTAAGAACTCGAATATCAACTGAGCTGCTGAACGATGCAGACTGAATGAACACGATACGTGCTTGTGTGATAAACTTCGATAAAAAGTCAGAACACTCACTTGCCCTTAGTAGAGTTTTCCTACAACAGTACCGCTTCGTGTGAAGCTTTAGAAGGAACATAACAAGACGATCCCCGTCGCGTTGAACGGAGACCGAAGATAAACAATCTACTGACCCGCGTTGGTTCAGGAAAACCAGAGGCAAACCGTTTAGATATGTGAACATATCAAGGTAGCACGCAGAATACAGAAAGATTGTGCCGATGAGCGGCAGAAATCGTAAGGATTTGAGACAAGAAGTATGACAAAAATGAGAGCCTCGCCTAGAGAAGGCGTTGTGTGAGTTGGAAAACGAAAAGGTTGAATCCCCGGTGTAGGGATCAGAACCATTATTCACAAGATGAAACTCCCAGAAAAAGATCCGTAGTGATCGCGACACATTCATGTGTCTAATCGTTAGAGGAGTCTGACTCAAGGAACAGTCGTTGTTCCCACAAATAAGATTCACGTCAATGACAAACGGCAAGAATTACTATAGAAACCTGTTGAGGTTTTGGACCAAGAGTCCGCAATACTATAGAAACCTGTTGAGGTTTTGGACCAAGAGTCCGCAATACTATAGAAACCTGTTAAGGTTTTGGACCAAGAGTCCGCAATACTATAGAAACCTGTTGAGGTTAAGGACCAAGAGTCCACAAGACACAAAAAGTCGTGATTGACTTACTTGAGTACGATAGAATTCATGACATGGCCCAGAGATTTCATGGGAACATAGAGACAAATCATGAATCTAAGTGACCATATTGGTTTCACAACTCCCCTGCGACCGATGGCATCGCTTGAATTTCGGGACGAAATTCTTTTAACGGGGGGAGACCGTGACAACCGTCACTTTTCCGTACATTCCGTACACGAAATGAACAGTAATTTGTGCTTAAATGACTGTGCATGATCTGGTTTACCAGACAAATAAATTTCTGAATTCCATACAAGTGAATTCATGCATGATATATTCTACAAGAATTACGTTATGATAGCGTTGCGTCAAAAATATTAGTAAACTCACCGGTAAGACACATCGTGTCAACAGAACTGCAGAAAGCAGTCAGACATTAGAATTGGAGCCTAGGTGTAGGTCCAACGTCAAGAATGCATTAAAACCCAAGAGTACATACAAGGGTTTTAATATAGGCATTCCGGAAGCTAAAATACGCACTAAAAAGCACCCGAAACGCACTTTAAGCGCTGAATTTATTTAAATTCAGCTATAATCAGCATTATGACAATGAAATATTGTGCAGAAATGATGATTTATCATCCAGAATACTTCCCTAAGTGTCGGGAATTGAAAGTGTCACAAAAGATACTTGAAAGACACTAAACGGTGCAATTAAGCACTTAAACGAACCGGTATTTAACCGAACAACCGGACTTTACCCGGAACACAAAACTATTGCTAGAAGCAATGTTTTTATTTTTCTAAGCTAGTTAGGGTACCCGAACACCCTAACACACTAGATAATTGGTAACACACTATATATTACTTAACATACACAAACCACTAATTATTTCATCTATTTACCTAACTAGATTAGTTACTTACCAATCACAACCCAACTAGAAACACCCCCCCCCCCAACCGGTTATGGGACATGGGAGATCCCCCAAGATTTTTTTTAAATTGTTTAATGGGATTGTGTTGTACTTGGGAGACATCTAACCTAATGGGTAATGGCATGTTGGAAGTAACCTCTATTTAACCACAAGTCCTAACATCTTCATCAACCTACACACTTTCAAGCTCAAACTCTCTCCTTCTCCCCTTGCATTCGGCAGCCACACATCACCACCAAACCGCCACTTTCAAGTCCCTTTCTAGCCATATTACATACACACAAAGGTGCAAGGAGTCATACAACTAAGCTCGGTGCACTCGGAAGCTCAAGGACCACTCTCGTTTGCTATTAACCATCACTTTTCTACACTCGAACTCCCCTAGCCTTGTGCTAGTGGTAAGCACTTAGATCCTTGCATTTACATGTTGTTTGTAGTGGTTAATAGTTAAATCATGATGAAAACTTGTGAACACTAAAAGATCATGTGCAAAGGTCTTGTAACATAAACTTGAAGATGGAGAAACAAGATGAGTGATGATAAAACATGATAAATCTGGGAATATAAACAATGATCTGCTGTAAATAATATATGTTAGGATATAAGTCATTATTAGGATGAATGGTAATCGTAAATGTACTTTTTAATGGCGTTTATACTACAAAAAGCTTTTCCAGCCGACTTAAACTAGCTGTAACAGGACCTAACTGAAATGAAAAATGTATTTTCTGAAGTATAGGTTCATGTATTATGAAATACGGTTCTTATGGCACCGAAATCATAATTTTTGGACCCCGTTTACTATTTTTAAAGCGTCATTTCGTAACAGCAGCTTGAGCTGCATTTTTCTGTTGAAAATATGTGTATTGTTTTCTGTCATAACTTGTATACTGTGTGGAGTCTGATCACGAAATTTATACCAAAGTTGACCACTGATGTATTTGTTACACTCCCACTGGAATTTCGTAAATCGGACTCACGGTGAATTTTTAATGAATTATTTCGTAAACTGCAATCAGAAAGCGACAAATCTGATTGCAGTCCGGAAAATAAATTCTTATAAAATATCGGTAATGAACTGGACCCCGATATTTTTACACAATAATTTTTGGATCGTTTAAGACGTTCTGTAAAAATTTGGGAATTTTTGGGATAAGATAACTATTTTATTAAAATGCCCGAAAACAACCCAATTTTGTATATTTAAACTGAAAGGATATAAGTATGTATATTTGTGAGGAAAAATATATATTTATTGAACGCCATATTTTGTGCTAAGTGTATGTAGTATGTATTATACTTGATAGTGTATTAGGACTCAAGAATACACTAAATACTCATGAGAAGTGAAAACACAAAAATACACATACACCATACTTAGGCAAAATACATAATTCGGGTGCAAAGTGCATAATACAAGAAACTTATAATTATTTTCGAGAAAATAATATAAGTAAGACACTTAGTTAAAAATATAAGTTATTTTTAACACAAGAATACGTACACAAGAGATAGTGACTGTACTTGTGCGATACAAGTCTAGTGACTAACGTTAAGAAAACACGTATAGGTCACGACGCTAGATAAGCAAATCCGGTGAAGTTTACGACGCAGGAACGCAAAGTTGTGAGTTCATGCTCCCCCTTTTCTCTAACTGTTTTTGGTTTTATAACTCTCGGGGGTGAAATACATGTTACAAATATTATAATTTTTACAAAGGGTAAAAATACAAGAAGCACTCTTGGTGAGAACGAGAACCGAGTGCAATATGATTTGAGAATACGAGAAGCACTCGTGGTGAGTGCAATATGATGAGCTTTAAGAAAAGCCTAGAAAATACTAGATCATGTGAGCTTAAACTAGATATTGAGATGCCATTAATACTTAATTAGGGACGAGGGTTAGATCTAACGGGTACGGCCGAGCCCCACTCATGGTCCTTATGTGACCTCTTGAGTGCTTCGGTGTCCCAGTCGAGGGAAATCGACACAGTCGAGGGAAATCGACACAGTCGAGGTTAATCGACACAGTCGAGGGTAATCGACACAGTCGAGGGAAATTGACGCAGTCGAGGTTAATCGACACAGTCGAGGGTAATCGACACAGTTAAAGGAGAAAATACTAATGCTCCCTATGTCCTCACATGCCTTGAGGGAGAAAATACTAATGCTCCCTATGTCCTCACATGCCTTGAAGGAGAATATACTAATGCTCCCTATGTCCTCACGTGCCTTAATGTCCTTGTATAAACAATCATTTAAAACGTGGGATACACAAGAAAACTTGAATGATACTTGAGTACGGGGGATACTCAAGAAAACGGGAATTATACTTGAGTACGTGGGGTACTCAAGAAAAAAAAAACTTGAATTATACATGACACACACTATGTTTTCATACAAAGTATATAAACGTGAAATACAAAAACGCATGAACTCGCTCAACTTTATGTTGATGTTTTCCAAAATTACATGTATTTCAGGTGACAGGATGGATCTTGGGCGCAAGTGTCGTAACTAGAAGTAGACTACAAGTTTAGATGTCATCCACTTTTGTTGAATTGTAACCTTGTCAAAGGTCGTGTTTTGAAAACTTAAATAACAAGTGTTTGTAATACTCAAATTTTCATGAATGGATGAACATCGTTTTGATCATGTAGTTGTTTATTATGATTGAATGCAATGATAACAAGCTAGTCACACATCATACGCTTCCGCAAAAGACAGGGTGTGACAGTTTGGTATCAGAGCTTCAATTGTAGTGAACTAGGATTCTTTCTCGAGTCTAGACTACAATCACTAGAGTTCTCTCACGAAAACATTTTACAAAAAGGTTTTCATTGCATTCACGAAAGCGCCAAGATCCACAAGTCAGACACTTTTCAAAAAGTGACAAGGCAAGGACATTAGTGAGGAATACCTTAAAAATAAGGTGCCAACCAAAGCATAGTCTACACGAGTTAGACTTGACAAAAACAAAATGACCCCCCAAAAACGAGAGTTATACGTGATATAATGCATTAAAATGCTTGATTATGCTAAGTAGCATATATGTTATTGATATACATACATACAAATAAGTGTACGGAATGATTATTGACGTGAATAAGATACTTTCGACTCTGACTCCTATTACTATACGTAACTCGCACGATGAAGCTACCGACCTCGCATCCTTTGCAAAGCTCATGGCTGGGAGTGATTACCAAACAAGATGCTGAGCTTGCTTCCGTAGGAGATGGCTGCTCTTCCCTCTCGATCGTGAAGATGCCTAACTACGGTGATGATGACGAGGCAGAGGCGGCAACCTTGAACGAATTCTCAATCAACAGGACGAGATCCCTGCGGCTTATGTGAAGCAAGATTGACGACATACTTGACCAGAAAAGGAAGATGAAGTATTCATCTCGAAGGTGCCCCTCCAACTACTAGGAATTCCCTCTATTCCTATTCCATCTAATCATCGTGCCTATACACGCGTAACGATAACGAATGTTAGCGCATGGACCATTGCAAAGGCCCTTTCCATGACAAGAGGTATAAGGACAGTGGTGTCCCCTCCTTGATTGATCATCTGCTTGGACGAGAGAAAATTGGGGTAACTGTGCAAGACAATTTATTATTACGGGGGCCCACGTAATAACGACTTGTAGTGCACAGAAATCCTGGTGGACTCTACGGATCGAGCTAATGAAAACCATACAAAATTAATCTATAGGTGTCCTCACCTTCATCTGGTAGAACAACACATAGATCAGTGCTTTAGCACGTTAGAAAGTAGGAAGCCTGTCTTAGCCTAATTCGTGACCGACACTTCTACCTGCATACGAGACGTTTGAGAAAACGATATTTAAGCAAGAGAGGTGGAATGACATTCAGGAAGAATCAGTGACGATACACTCTCTACCACCTCGACACGGACAACCCCATCTAAGGGAAAGTATACGCACCAGTAAAGCCAAAGACCTAAGAAAAACCAATGTAGCAGGAAATAACTAAAACTTGACTGACCGAGACGATGTAGCCTCGAGCTCATTTTATTACAAACAATAAGCCAAGTTAGCAAGCCTATGTGAGGGCTCAGTAACTGTTTCCTCGCTCATACATTGATTATATATACATGTGAAATTGGGTGATTACATGATGGCTTATGGTTGCTATGTATCTCATAGACAATTGGAATGTTGTCTAACCTACTTCATACCATTTTGGCAGAAGAGAATGCCGCCCAGGCGAGACACAAACACCAGTATGTTGCCAAGGACAGAAGCCGAGCTGCAAGAATGCATCTCCCAGGCGATTGCTCGACATGAAGCCCTCCGCTCTAAGCACAGCGATGGCACTACTGGAAATAACCCTCCAACTAGCTGCACCTTTAAGCAGTTCCTGGACTGCAAACCATTAAACTTTGACGGAATAGGAGGCGCCGTTGCATTTGTTCGTTGGACAGAAAAGACTGACTCAGTTCTAAGAATGAGTAACTGTTCACCCCAACAGAGTGTTACCTATATCTCAGGATTATTCCTAGATGGCGCACTCTCCTGGTGGAACCTTCAGGTTCAAACCCTTGGTGTAGATGCTGCTTATGCACTGAGCTGGGACGAGCTCAAGGAAATGATGGAAAAGAAATACTGTTCTAGGGCTGAAATCCAGAAACTTGAGGTGGAGTTCTGGAACTTGAAAATGGACGGACCGAAGATTCCTGAATACGTCCAACGATTTCACGACTTGTCTAGGGTTGTCCCCTACTTAGTCAAACCGGAATTCAAAAGGGTTGAACGATTCATTTGGGGACTTGCACCTCAGATCAGGAGCATGGTTACTACCTCAAAGCCCTCAACCATTGCAGAGGCTATCGATATGAGTGTCACTCTTACTGAAGAAGCTCTACTTGCGGGAAAATTTTCAGAATCTGAGGATAACAAGAAAGAGACTCATGTGGAGTCGTCAAGCAACAAGAAGAGGAAGTCCTCAAACCTAAAGATGAGCACCCAAGTCAACTATGGAAGCTCTAAAGCGAACAAAAGAAAGAAAGTGAACCCACCGCGTGACAGGAGAACTTCTGGAACCGCTAATAAGGTTGGTGATAAGATTTACTCGGGAGCTAAGCCGAGGTGCGAGGAATGCACTTTTCACCATAAAGGTCGATGTCTGAGGCCTAAGTGTGGAAAGTGTGGAAAAGAAGGGCACAGCAAGGATGCCTGTTGGGCAAAGGACCCAGATGGGAGAAATAAGAGAATACCAGGTTGCTACAAATGTGGTGAAGCAGGGCACTTTAGGAAAGATTGCCCTAGGAAGAAACAAGCAAGGAAGGGTTTTCACGATCAAAACTCGTGAAGCACGCCAGGATCCAGATGCGGTTATGGGTACGTTCCCTATTAACCAACCTAATGCTTCTACTTTTAATTAATACTTGCATCAACTTTAACCTTGCATGCTTAGAACTTAAGAAACCGTTTGGCCTAGTAAAATAGATGTCCCGTATTCCTTAGAAATGGGCGTATAGAAGGCTAGTTTAATCAGACTAAGCGATTAAGGATTGTATGTAGGGACTCAGAAGGCCGGAACCTTCTGTTACCATTGACTCGCGAAGTCATATTATGATAGTCAGCATGGATCAGAAATCCAAGTATAGAGCTGAAGTCGTTCGATATGAGAAAATCAGACGCATCCCTCTTGCAGATGATGAAACCTAACCTTCCTGCAATAGGTGCAAGGATGCTAGACCCCACAAGGCGGCAGATCTACGACATCCCTCATTGGTCGAAGAGGCATAGAAACGCCTCCGAGTAGACTGCAGAGCCTGAGAACATCCCCGTGATAGAAGAAGTCCCAGTAGCCTTTTCGGAAGACTTGCCAGGAACGCCTCTCCGTAGCGACGAGAGGAGTTCAGAATAAATCGCGTGCCAGGAGCAGCACCAGTGACGAATGACGCCTTACCGACTGGCTTCGTCCGCGAAGCATAAACCTCTGATATAACCGCAAGGGCGGCTAGACAGAGGAAATTAAGGACATAACATCCTTAGATAAGGACTTGAGGAGAAAGTTGACAGTTCCATTTTTGCATAAATTCCAGAGAATTGAAAATCAGAATCCTTTGCCAAGGACTGATGACATAAAACAGACAAATCGTAAGATCCTAGTTACCACTCAAGGATCGATTTGAGGACAAGATATCCCCCACGGTGAATACAAGAAGGAAATATCCTTAAAACGACCTTTAGGACTTGCTTCGAGCATTACGAGATCCTTGTCGTATCATTTGGCTTAACACATGCATCGACAATATTCATGGACCTCATGAATCGAACGTGTGAGCCATACCTGGATAAGTCATATACTTGTTGACTACATTCTTATATGGCCAACGACCAAGGAAGGTCGTGAGCAACAGCTGCAATTTACCTTGCAACTCTTAGAGAAAGCACAGTTATGTGCAATGATGACGAAAAGCGGATTTCGAGTTCGCGAAGGGAGAACTGAAGATACATGGTGGATAAGAACGAAATTCATGCCAACCCTGCAACCAAGGGCTAAGGAGCTAGAGTTGCAATTATGTGACGTCTCTCGACAAAGTCTCGATTGTACGTCGATGCAACGAGACCACAACATTGCGTACGCGGCACATTGATTAAGGAATCATGAGAAAAGACCTTGAGATAGATACAGTAATTGCGCGCCGCAAACTGGACGTCATTACCTGAAAGAAAACGCTGCACGATCTTTACTGATCACAAGGGTTGCAGCACACCGATGATCGTAAGAACTCGAATATCAACTGAGCTGCTGAACGATGCAGACTGAATGAACACGATACGTGCTTGTGTGATAAACTTCGATAAAAAGTCAGAACACTCACTTGCCCTTAGTAGAGTTTTCCTACAACAGTACCGCTTCGTGTGAAGCTTTAGAAGGAACATAACAAGACGATCCCCGTCGCGTTGAACGGAGACCGAAGATAAACAATCTACTGACCCGCGTTGGTTCAGGAAAACCAGAGGCAAACCGTTTAGATATGTGAACATATCAAGGTAGCACGCAGAATACAGAAAGATTGTGCCGATGAGCGGCAGAAATCGTAAGGATTTGAGACAAGAAGTATGACAAAAATGAGAGCCTCGCCTAGAGAAGGCGTTGTGTGAGTTGGAAAACGAAAAGGTTGAATCCCCGGTGTAGGGATCAGAACCATTATTCACAAGATGAAACTCCCAGAAAAAGATCCGTAGTGATCGCGACACATTCATGTGTCTAATCGTTAGAGGAGTCTGACTCAAGGAACAGTCGTTGTTCCCACAAATAAGATTCACGTCAATGACAAACGGCAAGAATTACTATAGAAACCTGTTGAGGTTTTGGACCAAGAGTCCGCAATACTATAGAAACCTGTTGAGGTTTTGGACCAAGAGTCCGCAATACTATAGAAACCTGTTAAGGTTTTGGACCAAGAGTCCGCAATACTATAGAAACCTGTTGATGTTAAGGACCAAGAGTCCACAAGACACAAAAAGTCGTGATTGACTTACTTGAGTACGATAGAATTCATGACATGGCCCAGAGATTTCATGGGAACATAGAGACAAATCATGAATCTAAGTGACCATATTGGTTTCACAACTCCCCTGCGACCGATGGCATCGCTTGAATTTCGGGACGAAATTCTTTTAACGGGGGGAGACCGTGACAACCGTCACTTTTCCGTACATTCCGTACACGAAATGAACAGTAATTTGTGCTTAAATGACTGTGCATGATCTGGTTTACCAGACAAATAAATTTCTGAATTCCATACAAGTGAATTCATGCATGATATATTCTACAAGAATTACGTTATGATAGCGTTGCGTCAAAAATATTAGTAAACTCACCGGTAAGACACATCGTGTCAACAGAACTGCAGAAAGCAGTCAGACATTAGAATTGGAGCCTAGGTGTAGGTCCAACGTCAAGAATGCATTAAAACCCAAGAGTACATACAAGGGTTTTAATATAGGCATTCCGGAAGCTAAAATACGCACTAAAAAGCACCCGAAACGCACTTTAAGCGCTGAATTTATTTAAATTCAGCTATAATCAGCATTATGACAATGAAATATTGTGCAGAAATGATGATTTATCATCCAGAATACTTCCCTAAGTGTCGGGAATTGAAAGTGTCACAAAAGATACTTGAAAGACACTAAACGGTGCAATTAAGCACTTAAACGAACCGGTATTTAACCGAACAACCGGACTTTACCCGGAACACAAAACTATTGCTAGAAGCAATGTTTTTATTTTTCTAAGCTAGTTAGGGTACCCGAACACCCTAACACACTAGATAATTGGTAACACACTATATATTACTTAACATACACAAACCACTAATTATTTCATCTATTTACCTAACTAGATTAGTTACTTACCAATCACAACCCAACTAGAAACACCCCCCCCCCCAACCGGTTATGGGACATGGGAGATCCCCCAAGATTTTTTTTAAATTGTTTAATGGGATTGTGTTGTACTTGGGAGACATCTAACCTAATGGGTAATGGCATGTTGGAAGTAACCTCTATTTAACCACAAGTCCTAACATCTTCATCAACCTACACACTTTCAAGCTCAAACTCTCTCCTTCTCCCCTTGCATTCGGCAGCCACACATCACCACCAAACCGCCACTTTCAAGTCCCTTTCTAGCCATATTACATACACACAAAGGTGCAAGGAGTCATACAACTAAGCTCGGTGCACTCGGAAGCTCAAGGACCACTCTCGTTTGCTATTAACCATCACTTTTCTACACTCGAACTCCCCTAGCCTTGTGCTAGTGGTAAGCACTTAGATCCTTGCATTTACATGTTGTTTGTAGTGGTTAATAGTTAAATCATGATGAAAACTTGTGAACACTAAAAGATCATGTGCAAAGGTCTTGTAACATAAACTTGAAGATGGAGAAACAAGATGAGTGATGGTAAACATGATAAATCTGGGAATATAAACAATGATCTGCTGTAAATAATATATGTTAGGATATAAGTCATTATTAGGATGAATGGTAATCGTAAATGTACTTTTTAATGGCGTTTATACTACAAAAAGCTTTTCCAGCCGACTTAAACTAGCTGTAACAGGACCTAACTGAAATGAAAAATGTATTTTCTGAAGTATAGGTTCATGTATTATGAAATACGGTTCTTATGGCACCGAAATCATAATTTTTGGACCCCGTTTACTATTTTTAAAGCGTCATTTCCTAACAGCAGCTTGAGCTGCATTTTTCTGCTGAAAATATGTGTATTGTTTTCTGTCATAACTTGTATACTGTGTGGAGTCTGATCACGAAATTTATACCAAAGTTGACCACTGATGTATTTGTTACACTCCCACTGGAATTTCGTAAATCGGACTCACGGTGAATTTTTAATGAATTATTTCGTAAACTGCAATCAGAAAGCGACAAATCTGATTGCAGTCCGGAAAATAAATTCTTATAAAATATCGGTAATGAACTGGACCCCGATATTTTTACACAATAATTTTTGGATCGTTTAAGACGTTCTGTAAAAATTTGGGAATTTTTTGGATAAGATAACTATTTTATTAAAATGCCCGAAAACAACCCAATTTTGTATATTTAAACTGAAAGGATATAAGTATGTATATTTGTGAGGAAAAATATATATTTATTGAACGCCATATTTTGTGCTAAGTGTATGTAGTATGTATTATACTTGATAGTGTATTAGGACTCAAGAATACACTAAATACTCATGAGAAGTGAAAACACAAAAATACACATACACCATACTTAGGCAAAATACATAATTCGGGTGCAAAGTGCATAATACAAGAAACTTATAATTATTTTCGAGAAAATAATATAAGTAAGACACTTAGTTAAAAATATAAGTAATTTTTAACACAAGAATACGTACACAAGAGATAGTGACTGTACTTGTGCGATACAAGTCTAGTGACTAACGTTAAGAAAACACGTATAGGTCACGACGCTAGATAAGCAAATCCGGTGAAGTTTACGACGCAGGAACGCAAAGTTATGAGTTCATGCTCCCCCTTTTCTCTAACTGTTTTTGGTTTTATAACTCTCGGGGGTGAAATACATGTTACAAATATTATAATTTTTACAAAGGGTAAAAATACAAGAAGCACTCTTGGTGAGAACGAGAACCGAGTGCAATATGATTTGAGAATACGAGAAGCACTCGTGGTGAGTGCAATATGATGAGCTTTAAGAAAAGCCTAGAAAATACTAGATCATGTGAGCTTAAACTAGATATTGAGATGCCATTAATACTTAATTAGGGACGAGGGTTAGATCTAACGGGTACGGCCAAGCCCCACTCATGGTCCTTATGTGACCTCTTGAGTGCTTCGGTGTCCCAGTCGAGGGAAATCGACACAGTCGAGGGAAATCGACACAGTCGAGGTTAATCGACACAGTCGAGGGTAATCAACACAGTCAAGGGAAATTGACGCAGTCGAGGTTAATCGACACAGTCGAGGGTAATCGACACAGTTAAAGGAGAAAATACTAATGCTCCCTATGTCCTCACATGCCTTGAGGGAGAAAATACTAATGCTCCCTATGTCCTCACATGCCTTGAAGTAGAATATACTAATGCTCCCTATGTCCTCACGTGCCTTAATGTCCTTGTATAAACAATCATTTAAAACGTGGGATACACAAGAAAACTTGAATGATACTTGAGTACGGGGGATACTCAAGAAAACGGGAATTATACTTGAGTACGTGGGGTACTCAAGAAAAAAAAACTTGAATTATACATGACACACACTATGTTTTCATACAAAGTATACAAACGTGAAATACAAAAACGCATGAACTCGCTCAACTTTATGTTGATGTTTTCCAAAATTACATGTATTTCAGGTGACAGGATGGATCTTGGGCGCAAGTGTCGTAACTAGAAGTAGACTACAAGTTTAGATGTCATCCACTTTTGTTGAATTGTAACCTTGTCAAAGGTCGTGTTTTGAAAACTTAAATAACAAGTGTTTGTAATACTCAAATTTTCATGAATGGATGAACATCGTTTTGATCATGTAGTTGTTTATTATGATTGAATGCAATGATAACAAGCTAGTCACACATCATACGCTTCCGCAAAAGACAGGGTGTGACACTTCTGTTTCTCGCTACGGCTTGGATTGACGAAGGTGATAAACATAAGTGCACTAACAAATGGTATTCCAAGAAGATATCCAGAATGGAAGTTTCCAAGTAAATGTCTCCGATTAAGGAATTCGTGGACTTGTAACATAAATGTGTCACTTATTTAACACAAGCAATGATGGATGAACTGGAGCCTGAGATTTGGAAAATCTCTGTAACCTCCTTGTATCTTGATTTTCTTCTCCTAGGACTACCCTGTTTACCTCCTGAAAGGTAAGTAGAGTTAAGATTTATATCCCATTTAGGGTTGTATTATTATGAAATCTCCAAGACGGCTAGTACCATCATTGGAAGAATCGAAGCCCTGATTAAGTGAGTTTTAAAATAGAGGATTCATATAGCCTAACTCAATATTATGAGAATTCGGTATAGTTAATTAAGAATGACGGTTCATTTTGCTTATGCATTGATTACCGCAACCCTAATTAGGCAACAATTAAGAATTGTCATCAGCTGCCCAGGATCGTCGATTTGTTCGACTAGCGGCGAGGATTAGCTATTGCTTAAGATTAGTTTTAAGCAGTGGTTGGAATAACCATCTCACCTTAAAATAAGTTTTTCTATAATAGTTGTTATATAAGTATCAAGGCTGCTTCTTTGGAGACCTTGCATAGATGGAATGTTAAACATCTATTGTTAGACAGAAGATTAGTAAGTCCAATTATCAGGATCTGAAAGTTGCCTTGGAAACAACGAATAAGATCATACAAATCCATAATCATCTGTAAGTTTCCAGTATTCGGCAGAAAATCAAGGATTAATGAAAGTAGCAACCCTCCTAAGTTCTTGTTAAGGAATAAGGTTCAACAAAAGATATCACCCTCGAAGGGTGTGCCAATTTGTTAATTATCAGGCTAGTTAAGCTCTGAATATATAGAATCATTCGAGGGAATCGAATGTATCAAGATCAAATAGCTTATAAACTAAAACCTATTTAAGGAGCTTGGCAGAGCTCGCAATGCATTACACACTAATAATTTAAGGATGTGTTTCACCAATAAGTCGAGAAGCATTATCACATAATGATATGCAAATTTACAATATGATGAGAAACCTGCATCGATTGAGGATCGACAGGTTAAGAAGCTCCAAAAAGGATACATGTACCTATTATAGAGGTCAACTTGGGAGCTTGGAGAGGCTCCAGATATGCTATAGAAGTTAAGTCCATTATGCGACAAAAAGTGCTTCCAGCATTATAGCAAATCTCGAGGTCGAGAATTCTTTTAAGGGGGTGAGGATGTAACACCTCGTAAAATCACGTCCAATGATGTATTGACACGTGTAATAAACCCTAATGAAGTCAAACATTGAATTTAAGGGACTAATTTTTCGAAAAATCGAAAACCTTGATTATGAAAGGACTGGAAGTGTTAGCATACCTAAAATAAGTTTCTAAACAACCTCTTATGATATTTATATTCACAAATGAGACAATTGATGATCGAGTGTAGCCGTTTGCGTAATTAATTGAAAGTTTGCGCAATGAAGGGTTAAAAGCGTCAACATGTTAATTCTTACCCCTGAGTGACCTTTTAACAAACCGGGAGCTTCATCATATTTTATTATACTCTCAGGGATGCCAGTTATTGGCTGTCTAAGGTTTTTATGCCTAAAAGTAAAGTTACGTGCAACTTTGCAAGTTAGAGGGACTAAAAGTGTCAAAAAGTGCACAAGTTTGCATTTTCGCGCATATCTTACGTTCTGAATATATCCGAACATCCAAAAATTTATGTAATCATTAAAATATTTTATTTTAATGATTGGCTTGATAAAATTCGATTCGTCGCGTAATTTGGTTCGTTTTTCGCGTCCGTTCATGTTTCGTCGTAATTAGCCGAACAACGCAACCGTATGGCCAAACGAACCGACATCTGACATGTTTTAAGCATGTTTTATATTCCTTATGTTTAGGCGTCATAGTAGAGCCTTGAAATGAGGTTAACGGGCTTTAAATGTGTCAGAAATGGCAAATAACAAGTGCATGGGCTGTTCTGTAATATTTCAAAGTTGCTGAAATAACACCTGTCATAATCTGGTTATAACCTCCCGACACTTGTCACGATCCTACGACGACCCAAAAACTATATATAGGAAGTGGGTTTCATTGTTCAAGCACTCCATTTCCCAAAATCTGTTGTGCCTCTGATTCTAAGAGGGTCTTGAGCTTCTTGAGAACCCCCTTCAGTCCATTGGACCCTTTGTAAGCTTCCTTAACCTCTCTAATTCGTGTCTTATTAGTTTAATGGCCTAAAGTCAAAACCATCGTAATTAAGGTTTGACTTAGTGATTAATCACTAATGGTCCAGTCAATTCTCGAATTGAAAGTACCTATGAGTTGATAATTATGTGAGTAATAAACCCTTAAAAGGGCACCCTCTGATTTCCACTCTAAGTAGGTCAATTGTCGGGTCAAACTTAATTATAAAAAGTCAACAGAAAGCTAATTTTCAAATAAACTCAAAATTAACAACGTAGAAGCCATGAAACCTGTTTTATCACTTGTATAACTTGGTAATTAATGTAAGAACATGTCTAAGCATGTTCAACCCGACAATTTTCAGTTTAAGCTCGGTTCGTAACCGAAAGTCGCAAAAGTAGACTTTTGCTTTGACTTTCAGTTCTGACCCAATGTAGCATATTTTAGAAATACCTTAGAGCTCTATTAGGACCAGGTTATAGGTTAGTGTAACCCTCTGAGGTTATACAACTTGGTTCCTAATTTATCCGATTCATTTGCATGTTTCCGTTATATGCCTAAATGTTGACCATTATGCCCTTTTGACCTTAAAACGATATTTTAGAAAATGTGAGAGGACAAAAACCTTTGTTACTGAATTATAAACTTGTCCTAGAAATTTGACATCAGTTTGAGGTCTAGATTAAGAGTTATGCTCAATAGCGTAAATTGAAAGCTTTTTATTAATTAAACGGCATATTTGGCATAAAGCCTATTTAAACCCAAACTTCGATACCAAAATTTATACCCACTGATGTAATATAATATTTTGGGATTTTTGAAGATTTTTATTTATTTTTAAGCTGAGCATAACATAGGGTTCTTGCTTTAATTCGGTAATTGTCGGTTATACCCTTTTTGCTAATAAAATGAGTTTTACATAATATTTTGATACCAAACTTTTTGCTACTGATTTTATATGATAAATAAAATATTTTGAACTTTATAAACTGATCAAAAACTCAGATTTCTTATTATAACCCGAAAATCACTTAAAACCGATTTTTACGCTTTTTAAACGCATAGTATGTATTAAAAATATTTTTATCATATAAGACTTAATACCTACTGATGTTTTAAGTAAATTTTTATACTTTAACAGTAAGAAAAAGTTTTGAACCCAGATTTCCAAATTTGAACTTTAAAGCTTATGTGAAATTACCAAATTGCCCCTACGGTGCATAGTTTGGTTATAAATGATAAATTTCACATATATGCAATACCCTACTGATGTAACTTATTAAATTAAATATTTTTACTGATATTTTCAGACCTGAACCTCAGATTAATATTTAAACTCTTTTATAACCTTTAAAATGACCAAAATACCCCTACGGGGCATAGTTTGAGTTTAAATTCGTTTTGGGCATAATGGAAGGTATCATACTGATATCACAACATATTTAAGGCATATTAACTTAGGAAACATGTTCATGACTCATTTGGTTACCCGTTACGCACTTTTCGCGTTCGGATCGGTTTATGTAACTAGTTTGCATAAATTAGCCGAAACGGGTCAAACCTTATCATTTTTATCTCAAAATCCAGAATATGTTTAGTCTACCCATATTAAACAAGTATACAAGCTTTTCGGGTCTAAACCACATTCTAATCCGGTCTTCGCTTAATCTTGCTTCTGAACCGTATATCCTCCTTTAAAACTAACCGGTCTAAGCACAGGCTTAATTAAGACCCGTTAGGAATCTAATAGGGTATTAAAACCTTCGTTCCAGATTTAGGAGCCTAGTAAAGGCTACCTGTACTTGCTTGGTTGTATACGGCTGGGATAAATTGTATAAATTTGCTCAGGTAAATACTTTTAACTTATTTTCCCTTATACGGGCTTGGGGTACGGTATATAAAATACCGCTTGTTCGGGCATTGAATTTTTAATCGTATGATGGTTACTTTATTGAAATGACCCGTTTAAATTGTTTTGTTTACTTAAAGCCTTTGGGGGGTTAATGACCATGTCTCGGATATCCTTGGCATCATTATAATAAAATGGCCACGTCTTAAGCACGGGGTGTAGGCATACACCTGATAGATGCATATGTAAAAACTGGTAATCCACTTAAAGGAATCAACCTTGTGGGCATTATACCTGTGGTGTGTCTATTAATCTTTAACCCGGTATACAGCCCGGGCTACTGAACGCATAACAAACATGTAATTCTTTTACAAGTTTATATATAAATAATTATCCCAAGTTATAAAATATTTTGTGCCTTGTGCATTGAAATCAATTTTCCTAAAACATTTTCAAAATGACTCAGTTAATTGTATTTACTAGTGTAAACTGACGTATTTTCCAAAAAGGTTAAGTGCAGGTACTAGACGGAATAGGCTGGCTACTCCTAGCATCAATAAAGAGTCTTGCAAGCTTAGATGTTAAAATCTATTGAACAATTATCTTTTATTTTATCCGCCTGTGGATCCTTTACATTCCATTTGTAATACTTTGATATTACTTTATATCGGTTTGTAATATTTTATCTTTTGCTTCCGCTGTGCATTAAATTGTGTTGTTTGACTATGACGATATCAACTACGTCACGATACTCCCCACCGGGCTCATCGGTAATACGTGGAAATATCGGGGTGTGACAATCGTGTATAAAACACAGTATTAGTGTATGTTTAAAACAACTTGTTGACTCACTGTACCTTGGTATACTTTGTTCCTAAATTCACAGCTAATGATACTCGATCAACAATCAATTTTAGAATAGTAGTTGGATCCTTGCAGTTAGTTAAATAAATCGTTAATCCTCGGCATGGGATTCTGGTTCTTGATGGTTGACTTATTCAGCTCTTGGTAGTTAATGCACATACGAAAACGACCGTCCTTCTTCTTGACGAACAGAACTGGAGCTCCCCAAGGCGAGAAGCTTGGCCTTATGAATCCCTTATCTAGCAACTCTTGCAGTTGCGTTGACAACTCCTGCATCTTTGAAGGCGCAAGTCAATAAGGTGTCTTAGCTGTCACACCCTGGCTTTGCGGAAGCGTGGTTAATTTGGTGTGACTTCTTAATACCATAACTTAATCATAACAAAGCTATATGATAATAAAACCATGCAAGATCATCCATAGATTTAAGTTTTAAGACCGAAGTAACATAACATTGTCTTAGGGACTACAACACCAAAACATAAAACATTGTTTCGAAAGACATAAACATCGACATGAATAAAACGCAGTTTAAGATTTGTGACTCGTCCAGGAAAAAGTCACATTTCCTAAACCGGGATGACCTCGGAACCCATATGCAGCGGGAAGACACAACATACCGCGCCAGATCTTTAATTCCCTGAAATACATGTAAGTTGAAAAATCAACAATAATGTTGAGCGAGTTCATGTGTAAGTGAGTAAATAAACCTTTGTATGTATAAAAACCTTGGTATGTAGCAAATAAGGAAAAAGAGATCACCAATGGTTTGCAAGGCCATTGATATGTGTGAAGTGCAAGTAGGAAGACTCAAACCTAGCAGATTTATGCGTTGGGTACAAAGTCACCCCGAGGTCCGTTCTGTTTGGGCCTGGGGTTGGGCTCGCTACACCCAGATAGATCTACCGCTCCTGCCCCTCGGTCCTACCTTGAGGATTAATGGCCTCAAGTTTCTGCCTACCCACTCACATGATCTGAATAATAACCCTCCTTACGCTAACCATACCATGTAAGAATTATTCGTAATCATAGTAACATGTATTTCACCCCCGCAGTTTAGAAAACTGAAAACAGTTAGAGAAAAGGGGGACATGAACTCACAGTGGTGCGTCTCTACCAAGTATATCTCCTGATCAAGCAGCTGTGCGACGACCTACACGTACTAAATCTATTAGACGGACGGCCGTGCCTTAGCTTAAGGTTTAAGTTTTTGGGAAATAGTTAGACAACTATTTCGTGTTTACATTTTTGTAAATACTTGGTAATTATTCTCCTTCCCAAGGATGGGGGATTTAATACATGCGTGTTCATAAAATTCGAAATACACTATTAAGTCTCACTTAATATATTTTATTCCTTACTTCAAAATATAAATGTTCTTCCCAAAATAATACCTTGACAAAAATACGCGCTCATAAATATTTTCTTAAAATGCGTAAGTTACGTTTTAAAGATCAGGCGGTAATAATTATACCGTTGTAACTTATTATTAGTTATGAAGGCGCTTGTATTATTTTTGGAATCGTTATCATTCGGTAATATTATTTTTACCCTAAAAATAATATTCGTATATTTCACAAAATAATCATAAACATTCACAAGTGTTGTTACTAAATATATACTAAATATATATTTTAGCAAGTTTTTATTTTGTGAAAATCCCACTTCCGATAATTAGAAATTTTGTAATAAAGTCATGGCGAAATCTATAATTCGAAAACACGTTAAAATGTATTTCTAACACTTGTAGTGAAAATATTTCCAAGTGTTAGGTTTTTAGAAAAATTTCGCCAGAGTTTCCTCTGTAACTGGAGGTGGCCACGCTTTCAAGCGTATCATTTTCTTTTACAAATCAAACCAACAATTTTCTCATTCAATCAAAACAATGTTCAAAGCATCAACTAGTCAATATATATGTAAATCGCAAGAATTACATGAACTTGTAGTTTTTCCAAAAATATGTAGTAAAGCTCCTAACTTTTAATGTATCTTTATATAAATCCATCCGGTTTCGTAAAAGCCTCGCTTTTAAAGAAATTCCATCTTTACAACTTCTTGTAAAATTTGACAAAACTAGTTCTTTGTCGAAACTTAGTGTTACACAAGTATTTATACACTTGTGTGTTTACTAAAATCATTCTTGTTTATGAAAGATCCGTCTTTAAAAGTATGTTTTCTCTTGACACGTGGTCCTTTGAAAATACCGTTTGTAGATCCGTAGATCTACTAGTTTTAAACACTATTTCGTAAGTAAAGTCGATTTTACACAAGTTCGTGTTTAGTGTGTGGTAGAGTTTCATCATTTAACCCTTGTTACACTTAAACAAGCTCTATGTCATGATCCATGATCATGACCAATCTGGGTTAAACGATGATCCGAGCTACCACAACATAGATCGGGCCCAAATAAATTACACAAAACAAATCCTACATGATTTAAACAACAATCAAGCTTTTATCCATCATTTAACACTTTTGTAAACTTTTAACATGTCATCTTGTAAGTTCATGAATCTTAACCGACAAAGTTCATTTTAACCACTTTAGAATGGATCAAGAAGGCGTTTAGAGTCACTTACTACTAGCTCGAGGCTAGGGAAGAAACTAGTCGAAGATTGGGTGGATAAAAGCAATGTAGCGAGGTCCTTCACAATCCGAGTGCACCAAGCTTCCTTATATGCAATCCTTAGCACTTGTAGTTGTATGGAATGAGTTGAATGAAATCGAAAGGATGATGGATGGGTGTGGGTGCTCTCGGCCGAAAGTTCAAAGAGAGGGAGAGAGTGGAGTGTTGTTGATAAGTGTGGTGAAAGTTATGGTGTGCAAATGATTGTTCTTATAGACAAAACCTTCAAGATTAACCATTGGTCCTAATGCTTACTAGATATTAAACATATGAGATTTAAATAATCAACAAGGTACAATGTCTCACCATATGGTGACCGAGTTCGGTTTGGGGGGGGGGGGGGGTATTATGGTTAGATTTCAACTAAAAGGTAAGTATTAGTTAGATATTTAGGAGATTAAACCATTTACTAGTATGTTATGCATTGTAGCGGGTGTTAGGGTATACGGGGGCCCTAACTGGCTCAGAAAAGAAAAACAGTGTTGATGGCAATATTTTTATGTTCCGGGTAAAGTCCGGTTGTTCGGTTGGATAGTAATCCGTTAAAGTGCTTAACAAAGCTTTAAAGTGTCGTTATTACTATTTTTAGTGACACAACTTATTCCCGACACTTTGGAAAGTGTCTAGTAATGTTTTTCTCATGTTTTGGCACTTTATTAGTTAGCTAGATGCTGAATTTTTTATTTAAAGTGCTGAGTTTTGTACTTAGAATACGTTTTAGGCACATCCGGTCACTGTAACTTATATCTAGTGAAGCAGTTCTACAACCCTTATATCCCTACACTCACCACTAGTGTAGCAAACTATCTCAGGCTCTTACAGGCCTTAGAGGCAGTACCTGCCTGGTGCTAGTTATGACAGCACGTTTAATAGGTTATCCGTTCATTGTGCTACTGTGCTTTTGGTGCATCACGGTTGTCACAAAGGTGCTGTAAGCAAAACATGGAGTGACAGCAAGTAAAGTATGATGCAAGTAAGTACATGTATCAGTATTCAAGTGGCAGTTTATCCACAAGTGCAAGTAAGCACAGTAATTAAGCAGTAATTAATTATTAATTAAGTCGTACGGATACCTGGTTTAGTGAGGGTTGTCACATTAGCTACAGGCACGGCGCCTGGAACCAAGTCAATGTGGAACTCTACTTGTCATTGAGGAAGTAATCCTGACAAGTCTTCGGGGAAGACTTCAGGATATTCCCTTACCACAGGGATATCTTCGAGCTTAGGTTCTTTGGCTTCTTTGTCCACGACATGAGCCAAGAAGGCAATACACTTTTTACGCAAAAACTTCCGTGCCTTCAAGCATCTAATAATCCATGGAGGCGTATCCTGCTTCTCTCCCTGAATCACGATCGTCTCTTCACTCGCCATCGGGTTGCGAAAAATCTTCTCATGGCAAATAATCTCCGCACGATTACTCGGCAACCAATCCATCCCAACTACGGCGTCGAAGCTTCCCAACTCAGCTGGCAGAAGATCTACCAAGAACTCACGCTCTCTAAGTTCTATCACACAGCCTTTAATTACTTCGTTGGCTTCCACTAGCATCCCATTAGCTAGTTCTGTCGAATACGGGATATCTAACTTACTTGCTACTAAACCAAGTATACTCTTAAACTCTAGAGATGCGAAGCTAAAATTGGCAACAGTATCAAGCAGCACAGATGCATAACGTTGACTAATATGGGACGTACTGATGACCACGTTTGGATCCTAGTGTGCTTCCCTGGCTCTGCTGTTGAGCTTTCATCCACGTGCCTGATTTTTTTTAGGGAAATATTTTCTGAAATGCCTTTTTGTCTCCACAGTTAAAACAACCTTGACCATGTCTTTGATCGTCACCCTTTCTGCCTTGATAGTCGTTGTTGTCGTTGTTTCCTCCGTGATTCCCGCTACCATCTTGACCTCCATTTCCACCTTCAGTACCTTGCCTACACGTCTCCTTGACATGCCCCACCTTGCTACAGTTTTCACATTTTCCATAGCTACATCGCCCGACATGATAACGTCGACAATTGTCGCACTTAGGTTGGATACCCATGTAATCTTTTCCCTTTTTGGCTTTGTTCTTGTTATTTGCCCGAGTACCCTTCTTGAAATTTGCAAACTTCCTCTTGTTATCTCCAGATGGCTCCACATGAGTCTCCTTTTTCTCCTCCGAGGTGGAAAATTTTCCCACTCTAACCGCTTCTTCGGCGAGTGCCACACTTAAGTCGATAGCATCGGTAATTGTTGGAGGCTTCGATGTTGTCACCATGCTCAGAATCTAAGGTGCCAATCCCCAGATGAAACGTTCGATCCTCTTAAACTCTGGTTCTACCATGTAGGGGACAACACGAGACAAATCATGGAATCTCTGCACATACTCAGCTATCTTTGAACCTTCAATTTTCAAATTCCAAAATTCGGTTTCCAACTTCTAGATTTCTGCCCTCGAACAATACTTCGTATACATCAGCTCTTTCAATTCGTCCCATGTCAAGGCATACGCAGCAGCCTCGCCCAACGTCTGAACCTGAAGGTTCCACCATGACAGAACCCCATCTAGAAATAGTCCAGATATGTACGTGACCTGATGCTCTGGGGCGCATTTACTCAATCGCAAAACAGAATCCGTCTTCTCAACCCAACGCACAAAAGCTACGGCACCCCCGGTGCCGTTGAAATTCAGAGGCTTGCAGCCCAAGAACTGCTTGTAGGTGCAACCTGCTACATAAGTAACATCATTCACAAAAGGCATTAGCAAAGCACACTTGGAAATGTCCAAACGTTTTGTAATGTGTCTTAGGTGACGAGACATTACCGTTGGATGGGTTATTTCCTGAGGTACCCCCGTTGTGTTCGGAGCGAAGGGCCTCGTGCTGTGCGATGGCCTGTGAGATGCGCTCTTGTAATTCCGCCTCTGACGTCGGCAGAAGGTTGTTGGTATCGATGTTCCTTCGAGTTGTCATCTTCTAAGAAAAAGATCGGGTAGGTCAGGTCTTATTAAGGACACAAGCACATAAGCATCTACTTAACGAATAAGGCCTAGGATGTGTGTATACATATGTATATAAGCAATCGTCATAGCAAGCAATCATATAACATCACAATTATAGCACAAACATGTAAATAGGAACATGTTTAACGAGAGCATAACAAGCAAGCACATCGTTGATTTACATGTTTAATGAGAACATGACGATTGGGCTTTCATTAATCATCGACCACAAAGTATTGTTACATGTTTTACAAAGTGTACCATATCAAGAGGAACACAGGGTCAGACTACCCTTGTCCAATAAGTCTGTCAATATACCAAAAATCATGTGTTCCAAGGTGGTCTTCAAAAGTCTTCACAATCTTGACTCGATAGTGGTGCTCTCACCAAAAGTAATGCAATCCGCATAAAGCCAAAAACCAACCATGCTGATGGTGGGGGAGAAGGTGGAGGGAAGGAGAGCAAGCTGCGCACATGCGCAAGCTCCTCCTCAGGCTCATAGACATGTCGAAGCGAGTAACTGATTAGCTGCTCGATGGTAAGGAATCGAGCATTAAACTCTGGAAAAGGTGTAAGAGCAACAGGTGAGAGTGCAAAAGGGGACAGTAATTATTGTGGAGGATCAAAAATATACTGGCATAGACAGGGTGGAGGACGTGGTGTCAGCTCAAGCTCCAAAACTCTACGACTCAAAACCTCAAACTGTAGTTGAAGTGACAGGAGCAACTCATCCTGTGTGTAGCCTCCATGATGTGAAGAAGGATAGGGGTCTGAAATCGGCATAGTGTATGGTAGGAACCATCGGAATGGCTTGTCCAGCGGTGAAGAAGTGAAAGGAGCAAACGGTGCAGTCTGGGGGATCTGTGGAAAAGCTGCCAAAATAAAAGGATCATCACGTGGGTGCTGACCATAAGTACCTTCCCCTGGACGGTGTGCAGGGATATCCTGAAGGAAAAACAATCGGCAAATTGGTGTGATGGACAACAGATTCTATAGGAGGGAGAGGAGCAACATCATCGGGTGCAGGTGGGGAAATAAATGACTCGGGAAAAGGAAGATCAACAGGTGCAGGTACTCGGTCGGGAATAGGGAGTGCAATATCTGGTAATTCAAACGTTATCATGGCCAGGATCGAAAATCGGCTCAAGATCAATAGGCGCAACAATCAGGCTGACCCAAAAGGAACATGAGCTAGCTCAGGAGCAGGCTCTGGGTCGTGTGGAGGTGTCCAGTTCTCGAGCAGGTGATAGTGCGGCAGTCATAGCGATGTCATTGTCTGAGTCAGTAGCAAAAAGCTGCAATCCGGTTGTCTGTATAGCTGAAGGTGTCACAGACTCAAAGGAGTCTGATACCGAGTGCAAACTGGAGTCAGAAGATACCTTAATGACAGGAATCTCAGGAGGTGGGACAGCAACAACATCCTCATCACCCTGGGCGTCGACGGGAGGACCATCAGCAAACAAATCAACGTCATCATTAAACAAATCGTCGAAAGGCAAATCCTCGGGGGGAAATGACCATAAGAGGAACAGGATCAGGGATCAGAGCCACGATGTGCTCACCATGGGGATGACCAATGATGAGGTGATCATGGACTTGAACAGGGATGACAAAAGGATCCTCGTCGGAAGCCATCAACAAGGGTAAATCATCACCAAAGTCTGGTAGCGCGAATGGTTGGAAGTCGTCCTCGTCCTCGGATAGCATGTCAGGATCACTCTCAGAGTCTGACGTATATATCTCTGGCGCGGGCATGGCCTCGTCATCTGATGCGACTGCCCTCGGGTTGCGGGCATCCGACAACCCACTCTCTGAGGATAACATGTGTGCCTGTATCATCGTAATCCTAACATATGTACATATAGTATCCACTAACTCTCAGTATATGCAAACAAGGCAATTTATCATGTAACCATGTATCCTTGTTATTTCTCATAAAACCTCTCTATCCTTCCTAGTCTCCCAGACTAGACCACCTAGTCTCCCAGACTAAACCACAAATGTAAACCTTGCAATCGTGTTTCTTGTCTTTCCTTTTTGTAAAAATGTTTGTTTCCCTGGATCTGGGCGTTTCGTGTATGCAATGAAAACATGTCGTAAAAATATTTTCGTGAGAGCCTTAATGATTGTAGTCTAGACTCGAGAAGAAATCCTAGTTCGCTACAATCGAAGCTCTGATACCAAACTTTCACACCCTGACTTTTGCGGAAGTGTGATTTGGTGTGACTTGCTTAATACCATTGCATTCAACCATAACAAAACATCTATATGATAAAACCATGATGTCCTCCATAGATTAAGTTTCGAAATATTACAATCGTCATTGATTAACCACAAACCAGGACTTCAATTTCTAGTACATAACAATCCAAGTTTTAAGTTCCAATCCGGACTTAACAAAAGACACTAACAAACTAGGTTTTGAGCCATGTATCTTACCCAAGATAAAATACGTAACCCAAACCCTTCGACTTAGGATGACACCTTTTATTATTAGAGACATGACTTGTAAACTTCAACGCCCGCCAGATCCATACTTAATTTCCTGAAATACATGTAGTTTGAAAACATCAACAAAAGTTGAGCGAGTTAATGTGTTTAGTATGTGTGCACGAATAAACCTTGGAACATTTGTAAGTATGTATGTATATACTTGAAAAACAGTATGAAAGCAACAAGGAAACATATCAATTAATGTGCAGCTAATACATTAATATTTGTGACGTGATGCAGGAAGACTCAAACCTAGCAGATTTTGTCTCTGGCAATAAGACATAGTCACCTCATGGCCCACTCGGCAGGCGCATGGGTGGGGCTCGCTACACGCAAATAGATCTATCACTCATGTCCCTCGGTCCTACAAAGAGGATTGATGGTCTTAAGCGTCATACCCACCACTCTCATGATCTAGTAGAACCCTTCCTTAGCTAACCATACCGCATATAATCGTTTGTAAATAGTTTGTAACATGTACTTCACCCCCGTAGTTATAAAACTGAAAACAGTTAAAAGAAAAGGGGGAACATGAACTCACAGTTTTGCGTTCTTCGTATCCAATGTAACTCAAAGCTTCCTCTAGAACGCACGACTACCTACATGCGTACTACGGTTCATTAGACGAGTGGGTCGTGCCTTGACTTAATATTCATCAGTGTCTTTGAGTTACGTTTCAGTGTGTCTTTAATATTATTCTAAGTTATATAATTATTTGTTAAAATAATAAATATTTTAACTTAAATTATATTTATTGAATTTTGGAATAATAGTTAAAATAATATGTTTTAACTTGTTACTTTTCAAGTATTTATTCACGTGTATCCTTCCCAAAGATGGGTGTATTTGTATTCGTATTCTTGTACTCGTATATTTTTGCCATGTATTGGTGTCGTATTCCGGAGTGTATTTATACGTACGAAAATACGTATTTTCTTGTAATTGTCAAGTATTCTTATACTTATTTTGTGTTAATTTTTCCGGAATAATATCTTAAATAAAATACATCAATATATATTTTGAGAAATATTACTTAGAAAAATTATTTATAATTTTTCCCTTGGCAAAAATATTTGTAAATTTCATACAAGTCTCAAAAATAATATATTTCCAAGTCTAACTTAGAAAATATATATAAATCCATTTTTCTTCCAAAAATAATATATTTCATGTTTGTTTGAGAAAATATATATATTCCTTCCAAGAATAGTATATCTTCTATTAATTCCAAGAATATATATATATTTTTATTTGCCAAAAATAGTACATTTTCTTCTTGTAAAAAATATGATATAAATTTGTAATAATTGTGAAAATCATATTTTTGTTCTCTTGGTGTCCAAAATATTATTTACCAAAAATATACATGTGAATAAGTTTTCCGGAATATTTTGTAAATTATATTCCTTTGTTCGGTTTCACCAATATTTTGTGTATTCTTTGTATATTTGTTCCTTAGAACTTTGGTAATATTTTGGATTGTAGTTTCTTGGTATTTTGATGTGTTTTATTATTTCATGTCCTAAAATAATATAACTAATACACAAAATATACAAATAATCACACACATGGTGTCATCTAAATATATATTTCCTAAATACATATTTAGTCACTTTTATTTATAAAAACCATCCTCCAGAATTTGTAATTTTTGTAACAAAAATTATGGCAAAGTTTATGTAAAAATTCATGTTTTGAAATACACTTGTAAATATTTGTTTAGAAGTATTTTTCTAAGTGTTTAATTTTTAGAAAAATTTCGCCATAGTTTCCCCTAAAATGGATGTTTCCATACCTTGAAGGTATGTCATTTTCTTTTGTAAATCAACATAATCAATCAACAATCAACAACAAACAATCTATACTTACCAATTTTGCCAAAAACAAGCATAAACTACCACTTCATGAACTTGAAAATTTAAAAAAAATTGTAGTAACTTACTAGTGTATTTAGTACGTTTTGTTACCCTTTAAAGTGTGGTTGATTCTTTAAAAAATCATTTTTAAAGAATTTAGATCTTTACAACTTATGATCATATTTTCCAAAAATGTTTCTTCTTGGATTTCTCTTGTTACATAAGTGTTTCTACACTTGTTTAATCCTTAAAAATGAGGTTTATTTATGTAAGAACCAAGATTTAGTAAAACTTGTATTTTTAACTTGGTTTCTTGAAGAATCATTCTTGAAATCTTAGATTTACAAGACTTTAAACTTACTTTGTTCATCACTTAACAAGAAAACAATTTATTCATTCAAGTTCATGACTTTCAAGAGGATGATCTATGAATCTTTAACACTTTCATCCTCTCATCTTGCTAGATTATGTTTTTAATCATGATCTAGCAAGATCATATGATGATCTACATCATTTACACAAGTAAACAACAATCAACAAGTAAATCAACACATAAACAACATAGTTTCTTCATGATTTAAGCTTATGTTCAAAGTTTCATTCTCTTGATTCTTAGTGTTCTTCAAGTTAATCATCATGTATCATTCTTTAACCACTTAGACAAGATGTAAAATAGAGTGTATGATGTTCTTACCACTAGCTCAAGGCTAGGGATGATCAAGAGAAGAAATAGAGTGGATAAAAGCAAATAGAGAAGATCCTTGAACTTCTACAAGCTCCTAGATCCTTTGTGCACCTTCTAACACCTTGGTATAAGCTTGGAATTGAATGGAGATGAGTGAATGATGGTGGTTGTGGTGTTGTTGTTTACGGCTGAAGCCAAGAGGAGAGGGAGAGAAAGAAAGTGTGTTGAAGTGTGAATGATGAAATGAAAGCTTAAGTCCTCATGTGTTTACTTATAATCCATTTTCAGTCTTTAACTTATGGTTCATGTGTCTAAAATGAAGAAACAAAATCTAATATTTAATCAAAATAAAATCAAGATAGTGGGGGCCATGTTGGCCGTCCCATAAGTGGGGGGGGGGGGAATAGACTAGGTTTTAACCATATGATTAGTTTGTAGTTGAAATGTAAGTATATAGCTAGGTGTTTAGTTATTAGGTATTTATATAGTGTGTTATGATGTTCGGAAACCATAACTAGCTTGGTAATGTTAAAACAGTGCTTCTAGTGAAAATTTGGTGTTTCGGGTAGTGTCCGGTTGTTCGATTGGTTACCGGTTCATTAAGGTGCTAAACTACGCAGTTTAGTGTGCTTTATGTTACCTTTTGTGACAGTTTTGATTCCCGACACTTAGGAAAGCATTCAGGACCATTTAACCATATTTTTGCATGATATTAAAGTGTTTAAATGCTGATTTTGCTGATTTTCTGCAGAATTCTGCAGTTTATGTGAGTTTTAGGCACTTTCCGGTACTTAAACTATCACTAGGAAGGCAGTTTTATGATCCTTACTTTCCTAAACACTATACTAGTGTAACTCTTGGTTTCTGGCTCATTCTGTGCCTCAATACAATGTCTATCTATTAACTAAACTCCGTCAGCATTTTTTTGATTTGTCTGATAATTGTGCTGCCGGTGTTTCGTGCATCATTCGAATCCACAAAGTTTGCATGCAGTCATGATATGTTATTTGCAATATGTGATGCACATGTATGTATAAAACAATAATCAGAAAGCAATTCAAGTAATTAATTGTAATTCAGCACAATCATTAAGCACTAATCATTGTTTAATAATTGTAAGGATGCATGCAAATTTGACAGTTGTCACACTACTAACATGATCTCAAAAAAATTATATTGAGTCAACCAATTAAATGAAAACACTATCATACTTTTGCTTAAGAAAAACAAAAACGATAGAAAAACAATAATTTTAAACAGGGGCAAAATTGTATTTTTTAGGACAAATGAGCGTGTGTCATGCAGCCGCCTGGCACGAATAAAAGTTACACCGAGTCAAACAATTAAAACAAAGCACTACTATAGTTTTGTAAAAAAAAACCTAAAACAATGGCATTATTGTAATTTTACACTGTGGCAAAATCGTAATTTGACTGGGAAAGTAAAGGAAAACGATGGCAAAAATGTAAATTTAAATTGATGGCAAAATCGTAATTTGGCTGTGTGGGGAAAAATCAAAACTAATGGCAAAACTGTAATTTAAACGGGTCAAAATCATAATTTGACTAGGAAAGTAAAGGAAAACGATGGCAAAAATGTAAATTTAAATTGAGGGCAAAATCGTAATTTGGCTGGGTGGGGGAAAAACAAAACTAATGGCAAAACTGTAATTTAAACGGGTCAAAATCGTAATTTTGAACCGAGGGCAAGATGGTAACTTTTAGTTGGGGGTAAAAACATAATTTTATTTTGAACTAGGGTAAAAACGTAACTTTGAACTCATGGCAAAATCGTAATTTTAAAGCGGGGATAAAATCGTAAATTGGTTGGGCCAAAGGGGGAGTGGCAGACAACTTCCTGGCACTATTCCCCCATCTTGTCTCTGTAGTTATACACTGGGGGCAAAATCGTAATTTTACTGGGAAAGCAAACAAAAACGATGATAAAATGTAAATTTAAATTCAGGGCAAAATCGTAATTTAGCTGGGAGGAACAAAACAAAACTAATGGCGAAACTGTAAATTTAAACAGGGCAAAATCGTAAATTTGAACCGAGGGCAAAATTGTAACTTTTAACTGGGGGCAAACATATAATTTTATTTTGAATCGGAGGTAAAAACGTAATTTTAAACTGATGGCAAAATCATAATTTTAAAGCTGGGATAAAATCGAAAAATTAATTTGGCCCAAAGCAGGTGAACTACTGTTCACCAAATTTCATAAATGTTATAGACTTTATTAATGTGTTAGGCATGACACCGTGGGCACCAAGCTAAGAGAGGATGTGAACTACTTTAGACTCATTGTGGTAACATGAGGTGATATAGATATAAATCCTAAACCTTACTGTGAGTTTGTGTTAAAGAGAGGATGATAGATATTGGAAAAATTACCAAAATGTCATTTGACCAACCAACATTATCAAAATATCACCGTCATGTGTCCTTGGACGGACTCTTACAACATGGCTCTTTCTCTAAGACCGTGGTTAAGAAGTTCCATCACCTTACTCAGCATTAGATGCGACGTAACGACTCTCGTGTCCATTATTTTCAACCAATCAAATTTTTTACACTTTTTTGTATTTTGTTTAATAGGAGGCTTTAAATCATATCATGCAAGTTAACGATAAAGCTCTTGCTTACATGGTGCATACGTAGCTCTGACGTGATACTATAAAGCCATAGGAGCTTTAAATCACTATAAAGCCCCTAAAGCTGTAGGGTGTGGTTTAAACCCTTTGAATTCATATATGTATAATATAATAACATCAATAATAATAATAAGTTGACAATATTTATGTTACTGTTCGAGAATAATTATTACTTTCTTGGTAGTATAAAAAGTTAATATTTCTGTTGTTATTGTTCATTTTTTTTGGAAGGTGACTTTCTATATACTGATCATAGGTCACCGAGAGCTTGTCAAAGGCAATCTCCCGTTAGCCCCGCCCCTGGGAACGCGATGTTCGATCGGGCCACGGCCCCCGCGCAAGCTGACCTCTGCCCGGAAACCATACTGCCCCCACACGAGAGACTCGCTGGGGTAACAACTGGGTAAAACCGGGTTGCCCTCTAGCCCGAACCATGCCTCGGTAGGAAACGAGCCATCATTAGGACGTCCCCCCCTAATGCCACAGGTGGGAGTCGAACCGGTGACCTCCAAGGAGGAGCCGGCCCAACTTAACCAAAGGGGATACCCACATTGTTCATCAACCCTTTGAATTAATATGTATAAATTTGTTTTCGAAATAAATTATCTTTTTGTATTGTAAACTATACTGTGTACCGGTACCCTAACAAACTGGATGGATACTGACCAGATAACATCGACACCGACACCGGTATTTGTATTATGGATAAATGTATCGATATTTGTTACACATGTCTTATATCCTTTGGGCATATCATAAACTTTTATGTTTTCCTTACCTTTTATTTTAATTATAATTCTATGATTCTTTGTTTGCCTTTTTATCTGTTTGGGTTTATTGTTGTTCTTATTTAAGTTTTTTGAAATTTCAATTTGTTGATTGTATTTTATTTCCATTTTTTTTCTTGTGTTTAACCATATCCATGTGACGAAAAAAAAAAGAGGTAGCTCACCTCAACATGCGGGCTTTGCTTACTAGTTAGATTATAAACATACGAACTTGCTATTTATAAATTATAAATAAACACGCATACACTTGTGATTCATGAATTATATATATTTGTGAGGTTGATCAGATGTGAACTCATAAATATTGGAAGAACTCATGTAAAACAATTGAAATTATTAATTTCAGCGATAAACTATCTAATACAGAAGATAGAGGATAGAGTAAAAAGTAATCAAATTAATTTGAGAGATACACAATTTAATATCTTATATAAACATATCTTTTAAATATATTTTATTTTACCTTTTTAGCTCTTTTTATTAAAATAAAGAGTTAATTTCACCGTTAGTCTATGTTGTTTATGGAAAGTAACAATCTTTGCCACTATTAGTTTAAAGTAACAATCTAAGGTTTTAACTTTTGATTTTGTAACATCTTAGGGCCTTAAGGCTAACGGGTGTTAAATACTAACTAAAAACTTAGGGTATTTTTGTCAATTAAAAACTTAGTACCCAACCTTGTTACTTTGGAGAAACCACAGGGACTAACCCCGTAACTAACTCTGATAGTATTTAAAACACAAATTTTATTTTTTTTCTCATTAAGTTTTTTTATTATTTAAATAAAAATATAAAAAAATGAGGACAAACCAAAGCACGCTAATTTATAAAATCCAAAATGGTCAATATGAGCTATAAAAAAACCTTCTCGAAACCATGGAATAAGTCACTTTTAATTCTAAACCTTTTTACACATAATTCAATTTTAGTAGAAAAATTAAAGTTTATATCCATCAAAAACTAAATTAAACTTTATTAAAAAAAAACTATATTAAACTTTATTAAAAAACTGCATATGGTTGATCAATATAATGTTTAGTTTGAATGTGGTCATCAAACAATAAAGCAAATATGAAGTTTATATCCATCATATACACATCCATTCATAACAATTTAGTTTGAACTAAATTTTTATGAAGTTTAGCATATATTTATTCTCATCCATTCATCACTTTATATCTATCAAGAACTAAATTCTCATGTGCATAGTGGTCACCAAAAAATGGTTGGATGGTTCAAAGAATTTCCTTTCAAACCCAAATGGTTTCACATTTTTACGATGAGTTTTGGTCAGTCAAAACGTTAAAACGAAATTAAAGGTCATAGCTGAGTTTTTGTGTAGAAAATGGAGTTCATGACAAGGGTCATAACTTGGTTAATATTTAGAGTTAAGACTTGAAATTTTTACAGTAGATAACCATAGGAGTCCAAGAGACACTCCCAATGAATACATTATCCCTAGTTTGGGACCAAATTTTTACACTTGAAATTTTCACTACTTTTCTAAAAGCATGCATCCCTAATTTGGGACTACATTATCCCTAGTTTGGGACCACATATATTCCTGGAAGGAATACCACTACTTGAATACATTAGTTTAATTTCATGTCTATAGTGTACTAAACGACCTCTATCTTGAAAGTCTCTACCTTTATACCTATAAGTTGTCGGGTGGCAAATGAGGTATTAGTCGATAACGCTATTAGGTTTGACAAACCTCACACCGTGTTAGGAGCCAGGCGTGAACTTTTGACTCTAAGTTTGCATCAATGACGATAGACATTGACGTGGGGCACAAAAACTTACACTATCAGTATTCAGTGTCACCAGTTTAGTTGCTTAAAAGTAGGTTAACTACCCATGATTTATAACTTCCGTATTTAAATTTACTTTTCATTGAACTAAAACTATGAACTCACCAACTTTTTGTTGATACACTTAAGCTTGCTTTGCAGGACGCTAGGTACGTCATACATGAAGACATAATTTTGGAGTGCCATTGATTTGTTAAACTATTTTCTTTTATTATGCAAAATAACTGTGGGTTTTTGCCATGTCTGAATTTTTATAATTTTAGCTTCCGCTGATGAACTTAAACTTTCGATTTGGAACATTTAAAATATTATTACTATTTATGTTGAATGTGGTAGTTAAGTATTTATCAATTATTTATGAATTGTTCAACATGATTAGTGGTTGGATCCTAGTTTGTCACACGTCTCGTGATAAAACCCTGCATGCGGAATTTGAGGGTGTGATAGACTGGTGTTAGATCTATTAGTTATAGAGAACTTGATTTAAAACTTATGAAAAGCAGACTATAACCTTGTTTTTTTTTGTGAGAAAACTACAGTGACACTACACTCCAAATTGTATGGTGCCTCATTCTCATTGCATGCACTACACACATGTTCACTAAATATTCACACATGTATTGCAATACAAATACAAATACATCTAAATCACAACACACTAACCTTAAGGAACCGAATGTCACTAAATCACCACCACAGTCACTTATCCCACCACCTGAGTCGACTCGGCTTAAACCATCCCAAACCGTATAATCGACGCGTCCAAATACGTACAAAAACCTCTAATTTATCATTACTAAAAAAACGTTCCCGAAAGTCATCTCCGACAATTTTATCGCATCCCAAAATAGTCCCCAACAATGAATGTAAGGTTTTGTGGGGTCATATCTGTGCATACGTGCTGTCTTTGGGGCATCTGTTCTACTCTTAACTCCTGTAACAAAATGCGAGTATTGTTTCTGTAACACCTCGCAAAATCATGTCCAATATTATAAAGACACGTGTGATAAAACTTTAAACGTGTAAAAAGGTAACTATGAGGGACTAAAGTTGTCAAACAATGTAAAGATGTATGTGGAAGGACTAAAAGTGTCATCATGCCAAACTTGTGCCTCTGAATGACCTCACACAACGTTCGTATTCTTTCATGAATAAACTGCCGAACGCAGAAAGCCGTTTGTACTTAAAAATCAAAAGTTTACAAAGCATAGGGGTTAAACGTGTCAACATGTTAATTCTTACCTCTGAGTGACCTTTTAACGATCCCGAGGCTTTGTAATACTTCATTATACTCTCATGTAAATCGGATAATGATTTCGTGGAGTTTCAATGCACATAAGTACATTTCGGGTGATCTCATAACTAACCGGGAGCTTAATGGTGCTTGTTTTAGGACCCAAAACTCTTAAAAGTTAACTATGGGGGTCACAAGTGCAATAAATAAAAATTAATTAAACTTAAAATGGACCAGGGACTGAAAATGCAAAGGTTGCAAAGGTTGCAAAGTTTTTACCGGAATCAGGGGTTGTCACAGGCCGCGAAGGCCACCCCCTGATGTTTTCGCGGGCCGCGAGAGGACTGCCAGCGACCTTTTTCTGGACAGCTGCATGTTGCAGCCTGTTCCACCGCCATTGCATGCTTGTTTTTTATACCAGGGACTGTGCAACTGGTTTTTACTGCCCTAGGGACACTTGTAAACATCTGATGACCTCCTAGGAACAACTGCAATTATCTTAAGACACCCAAACTTCCTATATAAAGGGCCTTGATGTTTATTGCTCATGCACACTTGAAGTTTTCACTTCACAACTCATTCCCTAAAGCATCCTGGTGTTCAAGGAAGCTTTCTCTAGTCTAATATTCATGCTAAGGACAATTGTAAGTGTTCTTAGCTTCCTTTGTTAAGGTTTTATTAGCTTAATGACCAAAGTCAAAGATATCGTAATGATGCTTTGACTTGGTGATTAATCACTAATGGTCTAGCCATTATTCGAATTGAAAGTGGCTTTAGGTTGGTAATTATGTAGTTGTTAAACCCTTAAAAGGGCACCTCCTAATTATCACATTTACTTGGTCAATTGTCGGGTCAAACTACTTAACAAAAAGTCAAACGAGTCAGTTTTTACAAAATAAATTATAACTGATAATGTAGAAGCTATAAAATATATTTTATCACATAAATAACTTGGTAAATAATATAAGAACATGTTTAGGCATGTTCAACCCGACAATTCTGAGTTTAGGTTCGGTTCGCAACCGAAAGTCGCAAAAGTAGACTTTTGCTTTGACTTTCAGTTCTGACCCGATTCAGCTTAGTTTAGTTATGCCTTAGGGTTCCTTTAGGACCATATTATATGTTAGTATAACCCTCTGAGGTTATACAACATGGTTCCATAAAAATCCTAGTGCATTGCATGTTTCCGTTAAATGCTTAAAAGTTGACCATTATGCCCTTTTGATATAAAACGAAATTTTTGGAAATGTGAGTCGACAAAAACCTTCATTTACTGATTTATAAGTATGTCCTAAAAATTTGACATCCGTTTCTGGTCTCAAATAAGAGTTATGCAAGATATCGTAAAACAAAAGCTTTTTATTAATTAAATTGCCTTTTTAGCATAAATCATATTTTAAACCCAAATTTTGGCATCCAACTTGCTACCTACTGTTAAGATTTAATATTTAGGAATTTTTGAAAATTTTTGTCAAATTTTATATTGACCATAAGATAGAGTTTTAGCATAAATTTGGTAAATGACGGTAATGCCCTTTTTGTTAATAAAATGAGTTTAACATATGATTTGAATACTAAACCTTTTCCTACTGATATCATATGTTAAATAAAATATTTTAAGCTTTAGAAACTGATCATAACTTCAGAATTTTATAAACATCTTGAATACCGTCAATTACCGACTTTTACGCTAACTAGGCGCTTAGTATGGTTTAAAACCATATTTAACGCCTAAGACTTATTACCTACTGATTTTAAAAAACAATTTTTTATACCTTAACAGTAAGTATAAGTCTTGAACTCATATTTTCAAATTTGACCTTAAAAGCATATGTGAAATGACCAAAATGCCCCTACGGTGCATAGTTTGGCAATAAAAGATAAACCTCACATATGTATAATATCTTACTGATGTAACTTGATAAAATTAATATTGTTACTGTATAATTTAGACCAGAACCTCAGTTTGCTATTTAACCTCTTGTATAATATATGCTTAAATTGGTTTTAAATTCGTTTTGGGCATAATGGAAGATATCCTACTGATATCACAACTTATTTAAAGCATATTAACTAATGGAACTTGTACATGACTCATTGGGTTACTCGTTATGCATATATGCGTTCGGTATGGATTATGTAACTAGTTTGCATAAAGTAGTCGAAACGGGTCAAACCTTATCATTTTTACTTCAAAATCCAGAATGTATGTTTACCCAATTTATACAAGTATTCCTACTTGTTGGGTCTAAAACACATTCTATTCCGGTCTTCGCTTAATCTTGCGTTTTGAACTGTAAACTTTCCTTTAAAACTAACCGGTCAAAGTTATAACTTAAATAAGACCCGTTATGAATCTAATAGGTTATTAAAACCTTTGTTCCAGATTAAGAGCCCAATAAAAGCTCCCTGTACTTGCTGATTAGAAAATACGACTGCGAATAAATTTCATTTAGCTCAGGAAAATACTTTTAACTTATTTTCCCTTATACGGGCTTGGGATACGGTATTATAATAATACCGCTTGGTCGGGTATGAAATCATTTAATCGGATTGTGATTAATAAATTGCATAACCCGTTTTAATCTGTTTTGTTTGATACAAAGCCTTTGGGGGTTAATATGGCCGTGTCCTAGATATCCTCGGCTCATTCATTTGAAATGGCCACGACTTAAGCATGGGGTGTAGGCATACACCTGATAGTTGCGTATGTAAAACGGTATCTCACTCGTGAGGAAACTTCTTGTGGGCTTATACTAGTGGTGCGTCTATTAATCTTGACTCGGCTCTTCTAACTGGGCCCCGAACGTACGACAAACATATAAATCTGTATACAAGATTATTTTAAATAATTGTCCCAAGTTATAAAAGATTTTATGCCTTGTGCATCCAAACCAATTTTTATAAACACTTTTCAAAAGAGTCAGTTAATCGTATTTACCAGTGTAAGCTGACGTATTTTTCAAAAAGATTAAGTGCAGGTACTACACGAAATGGGCTGGAAAACCCCTGAGTATTTGTTAAAGAGTCTTGCAAGCTCTTAGTACATAAAGTCTGTTGAACAATATTTACTTTCTGTTTTAGATCCGCCTATGGATCCACATACAACCGCTTGTATAATATTTCATTATACTTTATGTTTCGGTTTGTATTAATATTTTATTTTCAAGACTTCCGCTGTGCATTAAACTGTGATTATTTGACTATGATGATATCAACTACGTCACGATACTCCCCACCGGGCCCACCGGTAATACGTGGAAATATCGGGGTGTGACAGGTTGGTATCAGAGCCAACATTGAGTGAATTAAACACTAGCCTTTTGTGTTTAATCTCAATGACACAGTTGCACATTCCTTGACTTCCGAGTCTAGGCAAAGGACTTAGGATTAATCCTAATCTTAATTGGTTTTTGTCTTTTGTTGTTTCTTTTGTTTTGACAGGATCAAAAGCAAAATGCCGCCAAGAGTGAGGGGCCGAGGAGGAAGAGGAAAAGCTCCAATTTTGGCTAGGAACGACCATGAAGCCGGACCATCACACCGGCGTACACCATCCGTTTCGTTCGGATCAAGTCCTCACGAAGATTGGAGGACATATCTTGAGCCTGCGAGGTGTTCTGTCTCGCTCAGTTCCTCGCCATTCTATCACCATTCCTTTGGGCCGCAACAGGAGGACGAGCCCAACGACTCTCACAACTCCTATATCCCTCTGCAATGATCGGGTTCACACCATGCCTTCGAGGACCTGACACCTTACTTTCAAAGCCGGTTCAATCCGATGAACCAGATAGAAGAACCAGAGGGTCAAAACCCTTTGGGACCAGATGATCATTATCCTGAGATGCAGGATATGGATATGGACGAGGATCTAGATCCTGAGATGCCACCATCTGGGACGCCGATGCATCCCATTGAGATTTCTAGCGAATCATCCTTTCATGGTTCGCCTTACAGGGGCCCTGACATCTTTTCTGAAAGATGGGCTACATACAAGTGGGAGTATACTCCCCCTCACTGCTACTCACCACCACACCAGCAGGTCCCTTCTGAGGACCCACATTTGCAAGCGGTCACGCCGCCGCCACCGCCAGCACCAGAGCAGCAACTGCCTCCAGAACCACCGAGGCGAAGAAGAGGTGCACGGATGTCCTTGCGAGGGGGTTTCCACTTCAGCACCCCCCAACACTCCAGCAACAGCAACTACCCGCCGCTGTATGAAGTCCCACAATTGGGTGGGCCTTCAAATCCAGTTTCTGAAGTCGACTCTACACCAGTCGCACCTGCACCACACATGGGTTATGAAAACCCAATTCCATCGTACCCAGGTGCAGCAGGGTACAACCCGTTTGAGCAGCAAGCTTATTCGGGTTATAACTACCACAATGCCCCTGCCTTTGACCCGTACATTGAAGCGGAAAACTACAATGCTCTCTACCCTGGACCCTATCTAGCTACGTACCCAACTGGGTACCCTACATATGGGTATCAATACCCTCCACCTCCACAACCTCAGCAACAGCAGCCGCCGCAACCACCTCGAATTCAACCACCGCAGCAGCAAGAAATCCTCCAGAGGTTGCACGAGGTGGAACAAAGGGTGGAAGAAGAGCGTAGGAGTCACCGCGGTTTTCTGAAGGGGTTGGCAAACCTCATAAAGGGGAAGAAGAAGAAGGATTATTAAAAAAAATCCTTAAATAATTATTGTATTGTTATTTTAATTTTCAATTAAAGTCCCTACGTGGACATTTTCATTTATGTATTTGGTCCCTGTGTGGACTTGTTTTTCTTATTTTAGTCCATGTGTGGACAAGTTATTTATTTAAAAGACCCGTTTAGGGCAGCTATGTACTTCTTACAATTTATGGAATGCCTTACTTTAAATTCTTATTTGTCATTGTATATATGCATGTACTATATGAAACAAATCAACATATCATTCCAATTTATAATTGATCCGCTATTAAAAGAAAAATCGTAAAGGTATAAACTAGCCTAGGTGGCATTTTAGACATGGCCATAATGGTAAAACCTCTTTAAGATTCAAATCTTTGTTAACATCTGAAAACATGTTAGCACTCCTGATAAACGTGATTCGATAAAATCACATTAGTCATTCTTATATTGGATTTTTCCAATTCCTTATTCTTACCTAATGATTCAAACATCCATTAGTGATGAAGTGCCTACGGGCCACACTTATAGTCCTATAAGACAAATGGCAGTTGTAGTCTATGACTCCCTGTCAAGAAAGGTGATGAACTACGTTCAAACCTAAATGCCTTGATCCTATAAAATCATGGCTTTAAAACTGTCCTCGTGACTAGGCCTTTTGTGCCACTTAAATATCCTTGAAAATTTATAACTGGGATTGATTATAATTTAAATAAATATGATTATCAAATTAACCAAATATGGTTTATAATTACCATGGTTAATGAATCGTCAAAAATGATGATTCTATAATAAACCTCTAAATAAATTATTGTCAACTGTTTTATAGAAATCAAGCTTCAGCATGTCCGAATCAGAAGAGGTTAACAGTCATCCAAGGGAGAGAAATGATAACAGCCGAATGAATGTAACGGGTGCAGATCTACAAGCAATGATAGACAATGCGGTCACCAGAGCTATTGACCGACAATTCAAGGAACCAAGTAATACTCGCTCAAAGACTCTATCTGTGGCTCATAGTAAGCCCCCTTCTAAAACACATGAGTCAAATAAAGACGATCCGCGTAACTCGTCAAATCAGAAGAGTCTCCCATGCAAGCAAATTGTGCTTAATCAGGAACCACGTGTTGAGACTTGTTCTTACAAATACTTCGTCTCTTGCAAGCCAAGGGACTTCACAAGAGAAAAAGGAGCCATTGACTGTATGACATGGCTAGATGAGATGGATACTGTGATTGATATCAGTGGTTGTGCAGAACAGGATATTGTGAAGTTTGTTTCACAATCATTTAAGGGTGAAGCATTGGCTTGGTGGAGATCGTTGGTTCAAGCCACAAGGAAGATTCCGTTGTATAACACTATAACTTGTCTTGGGATCAATTTGTTGCACTAATCAAGGAAAACTTTTGTCCTCAGCATGAGGTAGAAAAGATTGAAACAGGCTTCTTGACTCTGGTCATGAAGAATTTGAATTGCCAAGCTTATCTTACAAGCTTTAACACTATGTCCAGACTTGTTCCCTATTTTGTTACACCTGAACCTAAGCGTATAGCGCGCTTCATTGCAGGCCTGGCCCTGGAAATAAAAGGAAACGTTAAGGCTTTCAGGCCTACCACCTTCAGGTCAGCGGTGGATCTGTCTCTGTCTCTCACACTTGATGCGGTTAGACAGAGGTCGCTTAAGACTTCTGATGAAGGAAAACGGAAACGGGAGGATGAGAGTTCTCATCGCTCCAATAAGAAACGAAAGGGGAACTCTGAGCATAAGAAGGGTTCTGGGTTTAGAAGGGTTACCCAGCAGTCAGGAGAGAAGCCTAAGTGTAAAATCTGCAAGAAGCACCATTTTGGAAAGTGCAGATTAGAATCACAGTCGCAATAGCATTCATAGCCTAAAGTTTGTGGGATCTGCAAGTCTAAGGAGCATAAAACTCTAGATTGCAAGAAAATGAAAGATGCAACCTGTTATGGTTGCAACGAGAAAGGGCATATCAAGACCAATTGCACCAAATTTGCAAAGAAGCCTGAAGAGGCCAAGAAGACTAATGCTCGAGTCTTCCAGATGAATGCTCAGGAGGCAGTTCAGAATGATAATGTTAAAACAGGTACCTTCCTTATCAATGATGTTTATGCTAGAGTTTTGTTTGATTCTGGTGCTGACAAGTCTTTTGTAGACAATAAATTTTGTAAACTATTAAATCTGCCTGTTAAAACTCTAAGCATAAAATATGAAATAGAACTGGCCGATGGTACCATAGAGACTGCTTCAACTATATTAGATGGATGTTTCATATCCATTAGGAATCATTCCTTTCCACTATCCTTGCTTCTATTGAAATTGGCAGGATTCAATATAGTAATAGGTATGGATTGGTTATCTCATAACCAAGCGCAAATTGTATGTGATAAGAAGCAAGTGGTTATCAAGACCCCTTATGGTGAGCCACTTACTATTCAAGGAGATACACAGTATGGATTGCCTAAGCAAGTATCTATGCTTAAGGCATCAAAGTGTTTGAAGAAAGGTTGTGTCATTTACATGGCACAAGTGATTATAGATGAACCAAAGCCCAAGATTGAAGATATTCCTGTTATTTCTAAATATTCAGATGTTTTCCCTGAAGAACTACCTGGGTTACCTCCCGACAGGCAAGTGGAATTCAGAATTGATATCATTCCAGGAGCAGCTCCAGTAGCACGAGCTCCTTATCGTCAGGAACCGGCCTAGATGAAAGAATTAAGAACACAATTAGATGATTTGTTGGAGAAGGGTTTTATTCAACCTAGCTCGTCTCCTTGGGGAGCACCTGTACTATTTGTGAAGAAGAAAGATGGCTCGATGCATCTATGCATCGATTATCGCGAGCTGAACAAAGTTACAATAAAAAAATAGGTATCCATTGCCCAGGATCGACGATCTGTTCGATCAGCTTCAAGGAGAAAGTTATTTTTCAAAGATCGACCTAAGGTCGGGATGTTGCAGCCTGTTCCACCGCCATTGCATGCTTGTTTTTCATACCAGGGACTGTGCAACTGGTTTTTACTGCCCTAGGGACACTTGTAAACACCTGATGAACTCCTAGGAACAGCTGCAATGATCTTAAGACACCCAAACTTCCTATATAAAGGGCCTTGATGTTCATTGCTCATGCACACTTGAAGTTTTCACTTCACAACTCATTCCCTGAAGCATCCTGGTGTTCAAGGAAGCTTTCTCTTGTCTAATATTCATGCTAAGGACCATTGTAAATGTTCTTAGCTTCCTTAGTTAAGGTTTTATTAGCTTAATGACCGAAAGTCAAAGATATCGTAATGATGCTTGAACTTTGTGATTAATCACTAACGGTCTGGCCATTATTCGAATTGAAAGTGGCTTTAGGTTGATAATTATGTAGGTGTTAAACCCTTAAAAGGGCACCTCCTAATTATCACATTTACTTGGTCAATTGTCGGGTCAAACTACTTAACAAAAAGTCAAACGAGTCAGTTTTTACAAAATAAATTATAACTGATAATGTAGAAGCTATAAATATATTTTATCACATAAATAACTTGGTAAATAATATAAGAACGTGTTTAGGCATGTTCAACCCGACAATTCTGAGTTTAGGCTCGGTTCGCAACCGAAAGTCGCAAAAGTAGACTTTTGCTTTGACTTTCAGTTCTGACCCGATTCAGCTTAGTTTAGTTATGCCTTAGGGTTCCTTTAGGACCATATTATATGTTAGTATAACCCTATGAGGTTATACAACATGGTTCCAAAGAAATCCTAGTGCATTGCATGTTTCCGTTAAATGCTTAAAAGTTGACCATTATGCCCTTTTGATATAAAAACGAAATTTTTGGAAATGTGAGTGGACAAAAATCTTCATTTACTGATTTATAAGTATATCCTAAAAATTTGACATCCGTTTCTGGTCTCAAATAAGAGTAATGCAAGATATCGTTAAATAAAAGCTTTTTATTAATTAAATTTCCTTTTTAGCATAAATCATATTTTAAACCCAAATTTTGGCATCCAACTTGCTACCCACTATTAAGATTTAATATTTAGGAATTTTTGAATCTAATAGGTCATTAAAACCTTCGTTCCAGATTAGGAGCCCAGTAAAAGCTCCCTGTACTTACTGATTAGAAAATACGACTGAGAATAAATTTCATTTAGCTTAGGTAAATACTTTTAACTTATTTTCCCTTATACGGGCTTGGGATACGGTATTTTAATAATACCGCTTGTTCGGGTATGAAATCATTTAATCGGATTGTGATTAATAAATTGCATAACCTGTTTCAATCTGTTTTGTTTGATACAAAGCCTGTGGGGGTTAATATGAACGTGTCCTGGATATCCTCGGCTCATTCATTTGAAATGGGCACGACTTAAGCATGAGGTGTAGGCATACACCTGACAGTTACGTATGTAAAACGGTATCTCACTCGTGAGGAAACTTCTTGTGGGCTTATACTAGTGGTGCGTCGATTAATCTTGACTCGGCTCTTCTAACCGTGCCCTGAACGTACGACAAACATATAAATTTGTATACAAGATTATTTTAAATAATTATCCCAAGTTGTAAAAGATTTTATGCCTTGTGCATCCAAACCAATTTTTATAAACACTTTTCAAAAGAGTCAGTTAATCGTATTTACCAGTGTAAACTAACGTATTTTTCAAAAAGATTAAGTGCAGGTACTACACGAAATGGGCTGGAAAGCTCCTGAGTATTAGTTAAAGAGTCTTGCAAGCTCTTAGACATAAAGTCTGTTGAACAATATTTACTTTCTGTTTTAGATCCGCCTGTGGATCCACTTACAACCGCTTGTATAATATTTCATTATACTTTATGTTTCGGTTGTATTAATATTTTATTTTCAATACTTACGCTGTGCATTAAACTGTGATTATTTGACTATGATGATATCAACTACGTCACGATACTCCCCACCGGGCCCACCGGTAATACGTGGAAATATCGGGGTGTGACACTTTCCTCCATAAATTGAACATACGAATTCCATTTCATGCGATCCACATATCGACGTGATCGTCTCAACATGCTCGACATCTGGAAATTATCGGCTTCATCTACCGACTCTACCACTACTTCCAGAATAAAGATCTGACTCTCCATGCGTTCAGTTCCGCACATTAATATTTGAGTAGATCAAAACCGGCCCAAACGAACTAGAATTTAGGCAAATATATGTCCACGCATTTGTGTCGACAAAACACATCATCTACACCAGTCGCCATCACCGAAAACCGTCGATACAGTCATCGTAAAATCAAACCATCGCCAGAAGTCACAGTTTTGCGCTTTTGTCTTCGCGCAGCTCGAAACCCTGTCAACGAACTCCGTTTCCGACAAACGATATATCCACCTGACCGTGACGCAACGAACTTTCACCCCATGGTATTACCACTGCCGGCCGCTGCTGGAGCTACCGCTGGTGACCAGAATAATTTCCAGGATTCTTGGGTTATATGTCGGGTTCTTTGTTTTTCGCATAATTCTTAGCCTGAGCCTCACCAACCTCTCGTTCCTTTGATCTACAACTGAAATAGCAAAATTATAACATCATATCATAATCCCCATCAATCACAAGGTGTAATGAATTGATATAATGGAATATTAGGTTGCGATAACTTACCTGAGATCGAAAAAACTATCAACGAGCCTCCAGCTTCGCATCTCCTCTTTCTCCCGCTCTCTTTCTCATCATGGGCTCCCGTGGATTACAAGAATGTGATCCAGGGTCTAGGTTTGTGTTTTTAATTCGCATACTTACACTAAATCCCCTCCACTTTCATACATATGTTATCTCGTTCCCAAAGTATTTAAATCTAAATCGACATGTCAATGACTTTACTCCGTCTCGTGGCTTGCATGGATCGTTCATCACTTTATAAATAATGTGTGCTAAATGTTAGAAGTTTACCCCCACCCCTTAAAGGAGGATTCTCCTCGAATCCTGTTTGTCAAGACCATACGTATCTGCATTCTCACCTTTACATGTCCGCCTTACGGCGTGACACCCAGTCACTATTATACAACATTGTCGTCGTCTTTATCCCCAATCAAAATACCATATATGGTAGTTAAAGTAGTTCTCTCAATCGTCCACTTTCAACTTTGAGGCTTGTAAACACCACAAACACATTCCTAGTACAACTTATGGTTTAACATCTTACTCACAAGGCACTCATACGTAGCTGGTGCACAATTCTACATGTCCGTCAATAACAAGTCACCATCCATAACCACTCTAACATCGACATTTCCAAGGTCTCATTGTGACATTACTTTCTCCCATCACCGCCTACCTCGTCCTTATTAGCATCGTCACTGCTGCCATTAGTTAACCGTTATTGTCACTTACTGTCATCCTTGTCGTAACTCTTCGACAACCCTGATAACTCCCACCCACTGGGATGTCATTATCAAGTGAAATTCCATGTTGTGGTCCCGGTTCTTTTTGTCAAGAAGAAAGACGGGACTTTTTGTATGTGTATTGACTACCAGGAATTGAACAAGGTAACTGTCAAGAACCGGTATCCGCTCCCGCACATTGATAATCTATTTGACCAGCTTCAAGGGTCCTGTTTTATTCAAAATTTGATCTAAGATCGAAATATCATCCGTTAAGAGTCCATGACGAAGATATTTCCAAGACTGCTTTTCGAACCCGGTTTGGCCACTACGTGATTTTGGTTATGCCATGTGGGTTGACCAATGCACCCATGATTTTCATTGACCTCATGAACCGAGTGTGCAAACCCTACCTTGACAAATTCGTTATCGCTTTTGTTGAAAACATTCTGATCTACTCTAAGAACAAGGAGGAACACGAGGAATATTTGCGGTTCATTTTAGAGCTTCTGAAAAGGGAGTAGCTTTATGCCAAATTCTCCAAAAGTGACTTCTTGATTCGTGAAGTCCATTTCCTAGGGCATGTAGTCAACGAATCCAGAATACATGTCGACCCAGCCAAGATCGACTCCATTAAGAGTTGGACATCACCGAAAACTCCCGGAGAGATACACCAATTCGTTGGTCTCGTGGGTTACTATCGTAGGTTCATTGAGGGATTTTCAAAAATCGCTCAACCTCTGCAACTTTGACTAAAAAAGGTACCGGTTAAAAGTGGGGTGATGCCCAAGAATCCACTTTTTAACTGTTGAAACAGAAACTTTGTAGCGCACCCATCTTATCCTTGCCGGAGGGTACATGTGATTTCGTTGTTTACCATGACACTTCTGTTCAGGGTGTCGGTTGCTTTCAAATGCAACATGAGAATGTCATTCATTGGTCTCGCGGGTTACTATCGTAGGTTTATTGATAGATTTTCAAAAATTGCTCAACCTCTCACAACTTTGACTAAAAAAGATACCACTTATAAGTGGGGTGATATCCAATAATCCGTTTTTCAACTGCTGAAATAGAAACTTTGCAGCGCACCCATCTTATCCTTGCCGGAGGGTACATATGATTTCGTTGTTTACTACGACACTTCTATTCAGGGTCTCGGTTGCGTTCAAATGTAACGTGAGAAAGGCATTGCTTATGCATTTCGCGAGCTTAAAGTTCATGAAAAAACTATATAACCCATGATTTGGAGTTCTATAGTTTTTGCGCATAAAATCCGGAGGCATTGCTTGTATAGAACCAAATGCATAATTTACACTGATCACAAGAGCCTCCATCACATATTCGATCAGATGGAGTCGAACATGCGACAAGGTCATTGGGTTCAACTCTTCAATGACTACGATTGTGCTATCAAATACCATCCATGCAAAGCTAACGTGGTAGCCGGTGCCCTTAGCCAGAAGGAAACCAAACCCAAACGTGTTCGAGCCCTACAACTTACCATTCATTTCAATCTTTCTGATTAAATCCATTCTACTCAGGTTGAAGCGTTGAAGGAGAAGAACCTCTAAGCTAAATCCATGCGGGACATGGAAAAATAACTCGAAGTTAAATCGAGTGGTATTCGCTATATCATGGAGCGAATATGGGTTCCATTACACCGGAACTTGAGAGAGCTTGTGATGGACGAAGCACACAAGTCTCGATATTCCATCAACCCTGGTGGCCAAACATGAAAGCTAACATAGCCACTTATGTGAGTAAGTGCTTGACCTGCGCTAGAGATAAAATTGAGTACCAAAAACCATCTAGTTTGCTCCAGCACCGAGAACTACCAATGTGGAAACGAGAGCAAATTTCCATGGATCTTATTACTGGTTTACCCAAGACTCAGAGCGGGAATGACAACATCTGGGTTGTGCATTGCCTAACCAAATCTGCTCACTTTCTCGCAATCAAAGAAACATACAAGTAGGACAAACTTGCCAATATTTACTTGAAGGAGTTAGTCTCTCGGCACGGATATAACATTCCCAAAATTTTTATTTATATAAAATATATAAAAACTTATGTTATTAAAAGGATGCATCATGGGTAAACTAACCGATGGAAATATGAGGTATTTTTGGGCAAGCATAGAAACCAATTAATAATTAAACTATAAAAATACATTATATTTGGACCTACTCCGTTATTAATGAAACTCGGTTCAAAATGTAGATAACATTACTCTCATTCTAATGACATATTCTTTGTTTTATAAAACGTCATATTTTAGAAGTTATAAGCATCAAATAAGTGAAGTAGTTAAATTAATTATAATATATATATATATATTAATAAAATAATAATAATAATAATAACTTACGTATGATATTAAAATATAATAAAACTTACAATTGAAGATTTTATGTTAAAAGTATGCATGTTCTACATATGCTACGTGTAAGTCAGGAGTAAATCATGATATGAATACGTGTACATTTCAAACTTAATTCTCAAGGAATCGAACCACTATGTATATGTCAAAGATGAATACTCATTTCACTTGTCCCTTCTTTCATTCCCCTCTGTCTATTCGTATATGTATATTTAATATTTCACTAATCATACTTCAAAGCCCTGCCCATTTTAAGTGTTGTAACCCCTGGTCACTAATACCCTGTCCAAGTAACGTAGGGTCCCGTATGTATGTCAAGGCTCTGCCTAAATTCGTTGGGGTTCTGTCTCGTGACGTAGGGATAAAGTAGAATTGGGTTACTATACTTAATGTGAGTGCACTATATATTTTATTAAATAATCCAGGAGTTGTACCCAAAATATAACAACCCTCCTGAATATTTTTCTGACACCCTAATATATTTAGAATACCCCTATATGTTTTTAAATACACCCCGTATGTAAAAACCGAGCCCGAAATACAATATAGCATTAAAAATAAATGAAAAACAAGAAAAGTTAAGTTGAGGCGGGCCGCGTAAGGTACCCCATAACCCTTACGCGGGCCGCGAGAGGCTAAAAAGGTGGCGCAGCCCGGTGCGGCCACGTGGCCCAACACCCGGCTAAGCTAGTTGTCGACTCAGCCCAGCTACGCGTTGACCCAACTTTGACGCGGGCCGCGTAAGCTTTGTGCTTATGTTACGCGGGCCGCGAGAGACCCAGGTTCAGTAACTATATAGGAAGGCCATCGGGTTCAACCAAATTTCGTTCACAATTTATTCTCAATCTCAAAATTCTGAATTAGAGTTATTATACTCGGGTATTATACCCCCTAATTAGCGAGGTTCTGCTCCGTTGTAAGTATTATAACCCCAGTTTCGTATTAGATACGCTGCCCGATTGATTTAGGGTTCCGTAACAACTGTCGTGGTTCTGCCCGACGTAGTTGTTGGAATACCGTCTCGGGGAGGGTATCATTAATATTTTCAAAGGGTTATGATACTAACCTATGTACATTTGTGTAAATTATAGATTATTCCCAGGAAACCCTTACGCGAAGTCTAAGATAGCAATGTGAGTGTATCCTCTTTTTGTTAACCTTTTTGGAATGTTTTACAAAACCTTAATTGTTTTACAATGTGATTAAGTGGTGATTGAGTCTTTGTAGTTCTTCAATTACTGCTGGTATGTTGGAGTTTTGTATACAAAATATACTACTGCGTGTAGTAAGTCGGGGATGACAGTACGTTACCATTGGACAAAGAGTTAGCCAATGTGTAATATGACCCACAAGTCAGGATTGACAGTACTGAATGAGTAATTGTGTAGAAATAAACAATGTGATCGCTCCCAATACTGTTTTAATTGATAAAATGTATCTTGTTTAAACTGGGATTCACTCACCAGTATTTCACACTGAAAAATGTTTTTAAACACGTGTTTCAGGTAACACAATGTGAAAGCCAAGTAGTAAAAAGCCAGCTCGAGAGCACGGATGGCTTGTAAAACTGTGGCTATAAAAGTTATCTAAAATACGATGTTTTAAACTCAATAAAAGAGGGTTTAACTCTATGTTGTAATAAGAAACTTGGGTTTTACCCATGTGATTATTAATATCAAATAAGGTGGTTTTACTCTGATAAAATATTTCCTAACTACGGTCCTGATGAAATTTCCGCTGCCAAATTAATAAATTGATACCACCACAAATGAATGTTCGCGGCCGCCCGTTCCCGGGACAGATAAGGGGGTGGGGGTTGTGACAGAAGGTGGTATCAGAGCCTAACCACTGGTTCAAGCCAAAGAAGTGTTCTGCTGAAACTTAAATTTTAATTCTTTGTTAGGAAATAACTTATGTGATTATGTGTTTTATATTAATTGACTATTTGTTAGTCTACAGTATGGGTAAGCAAAGAATTTTGGACATCTGTCGTCAACTAGATAGTTCACCAAAAGATAAGGGAACCTCATTTCAACCAAATCCCTCAGGATACTCAGCAGATACTAAGGAAGGAATATTTATTCGTAAGGCACAGTCTAAGAAACCATTTACCACTAAAAAGAGAAGTTGGATTATTAGCAAAAGTCGAGAGAAAATAAAGAAGTCACAACCAAAGGGAGCGATAATTAATCAGGAAATAAATACACAAACTCAGGAAACAGGCAATAACCTACCATGGGAAGATGAATTAGATGAACAATGGATAAATCTCCATATGTTAGCCACTACAGCAGTAAATGCTAACTTATATTAAATAGTTGAACCGCCAAACCAGTACCATTACCCATGCCACCTATGAGCTAGAAACTTTAAAAGGAACTTTGCCCATTAGATAACAACTTAGTAGAGACAGGAGATAGAATAAACCTTACATAAAAGCATGTTGAGCATAATACTTCTATAACTTAGATAGACTAAAATAAGTTACGGATATATAATCACTAGTATATTTTGAATTTCAGTTGTAGCTTGTAATAAATACATATATATATATATATATATATATATATATATATATATATATATATATATAAGTCGCAATGTTCGCCGTTTTTAATCAATCCATTTTTATGATTGTATTCAAATGTTTGTACTAGAAATTTGACTGTAATAATTAATACCACCTACTCAAATAATATCATAATATGTATACGTTAAAATAGTTAAAAGAATCATGAAATATTTTATTTAAAAATAGGAGTTGATCAATTAAAATAATTACACGATTTATTATTAATACATGTTTTAATATTGTCATATATATCATTAGATCTGACATATAAAATGTACAAATGTAATCATTTGTATACCTATAAAAATGTATTTAAATACATTCAATTGTTAATATACATCAAACTAAATTAGTTATTAACAAAACAGTCATGTTTATGATTCTCTTTTGAAACCAATCATTTACTTTGGTTTAAAATACATATTGAAATATATGGTATAAAGCTTTAAAACTTTGTGGTTTTAATAATATTGTTTCATAATAATTTATATTTAAATAAATAAAACCGAAGCTATTAAATTAACCCGAAAGGATTTTAAGAAGTAATAAAATTTTTAAAAGATTGCTTTAGTGGATCTAGCCAAAGCAAGTTTTGAAACCCAGGTGTACCAATTTACCACTCCATTTTATCCTTTCTGGTTTATAACTAGTTGACCATAAGACTTCATACTTTCATAATTTTATGAAATAACTGATGTTGGGATTACTTGTAAAAGTTTCTATTGAAATACTTAGTAATAAAATAGATGGTTAAATGAATATGATAGGTATTCATGATTTAATAAAATCATTTAAAGTTTTTAAGAGATTTGGGTTGGTTGGACTATCTAGAAAGGCCTAACTAAACGTTGAAAGCGTTTCTACAGATCTTTAATATTAAGGTATGTACAGAATAGGTCTTATGCATGGAGATAGCTAATATAAGATTATAAGACTAACCAGTCATATTAATTATAGGATTGTGTATCCTAAATTATAAAGAAAAATATTCAAGTCAGTTGACTAATGTATAATAGTTAAATAATACAATTCTATTATATTTGAAATGTATATATATACACTATAATACATTTTAATAATATATACGTGTATATAACATAAATATATATATATATATATGTATATATATTAGGATACCTGTAAAATTTATACATTTAAAACTATAAAGAGAGGGTATGATAAAAAGGGTCATTATATATATCATGATAATCATATATAAATAATCAGGTTTTCATTCTCTATCAATTAGAATATTATATTTAAAAAGAAGCAATAAATTTTTTTTTTGGTTTGAACAATCGATACATATAAAAGAGATTGGATAATTAAATTTTTAGAAATAAAAATATTATAACAGTGAAAACATCTTTTCCTACTTAAATCAATGATTTAGTATCTATTTATTTATTTTACTTGCACGTTAAAATGTTCCTAAACATTCATTTTTTTCTCACACTAGAATAAAAAAAAATGGATGCCCCACATAAGAATAGTTGACTCAAATGTGTGTTTAGTACTTTTGTCATTTATATATAACTTTATTTAAAATTCAGATTACAATCTTAATATTGTAATATCTTTAAATAAATTACTATTAATATTGTATGGGATATACATACATATTTCAATACATGTATATTACTCAAATATATTTAGAATCAATTTTTGAAACGTCAAACTTTGTATTACTTACTATGTTATGTGTTTTAAGTTTATACTATATATTAATATTTAATCTTATATATATATATATCCGCTATATTGTTATGAATTACAGAAAGTAATTTATGTATAGTATATATATCTCTTGGTAACCCATAAATACAATGTCATGGGTCACATATGCACATATTCTTCTAAATAATGCCTCTCAATCTTAAATGTATGTTATAATTGATTCTTATAAAGGAAAAGGTAGGAATGTGATAATTGGAATAGATATATAGATGGTTACTTGATGAGAAATTATTAAGGTAACATAAATAGTGAGTCTGGTATAGTTTAACCCATTAGTTAAAAATGAAACTGTTCTTATGAATCCAGAAAAGTTATATTTTGAGTAGTTTATTTCCCTAAACTTTTAAATTCCAAAATTTTATATTTGACAGAAATTTATTTCAATATACTACCTTTATAAAAGGATAAAATAAAGTCATGGAAATAAGCTTGATGATTGGTACCATCGAATGTATACTTATTATTTTATATATATGTGTATATATTCCGTAAGTTTAATATTAACTAAGGATTTGAAATTTTTTATACACATATATGCATATACCCAATAGAATTTCTTGATGGTATACCCAATATAATATCTTCTGTAAGATAAACATAAGAGAAAATGTCATTGGTAATTCATATGAAAATATGAAGTTATTATAAGAATAAACCATGAAACCTACTATGTTTTAAAATGCCATTTGTCTCAATGAAATATTCCTTGTAACGGGATCTAAGATTTTATATGCATAAATAGAGTTAGATGTAAGCATACTCTTCACATTTAACCAAACCATAGTGTCAATGGAGACAATGATATATTTGAAACTCCATTCTCCAACCAAAAGAAAACCATAACCATAATAATATCTACGCTTAAATGAAAGAGTTGGGATATTGATATTCACTGGTAACAACCAGGACAGTATTTAGACTTGAACCTAAGAAGAATGCCTTAGTATAAAGCTTTGAGATAAGCCAATTACTTGCATAGATAAAGTGTGATGGTTATTGGTATCCCGTGAGGATGATAACTAGAACAGTGCCTGTATGATAAATAAGCAATAACAATTGGCCACTGTTATTTCTTGTTTATTAGTACTACTCGGTTCTAGAATATGATCCGTCATGAGAATACTGATTTCCTTGTTTCTTGATGCAAACCATAATAAACGATGTACTTTCAAAATCCTGATTTGAGAGAAGTCTATGTATGGGAAATATTATGATAATTACCTCTCCGGCAAGACTGGGTATGGTGCAGTAGACTCTCCAGCTTGTCCAGGTGAGATGGGGTTACCTCTCCGGCGAGACCGGGTGAGATGGGGTATATGTGATGATAATGGAATTCCCTAAATAGTACCATGACCTGACGTCTGACTTGTGAATCTGTTAATTACATTTACATTATGGATAGTGTGCATATTACAATATATGAAATATTATATAGATATGTATGTCTATGAGGAAATCCAAAGACCATATTGATTGACAATTAGGAATAAATCACGAACAAGTGTGCCAATGATAATTTTAGATTTATTTATTAGGAATCTCTCGTATACGTCTCTAAATTCCGATATCAAACACTATTTCGTTTGATCATCCGTCTCGAAATTCGTGCGACAAGATGAACGGCAGGAACTCTATAAGTTGGAACGTCATCGAAATTATAAGAAATTCCCCTTGTGTTACTTTAGATTATTAACGCATTGGAAAACCTGTAACTAAAAGCTGTGTTAAAATACAAAACATATTTTAGTCAAGGATAAGAATCTCATAGAAAATAGTTCTGGTCAAAGTAAAGTGTAATTCAAAACAAGGACCAGAATATACCTAGAAACTAAACTAACTAAAAATATTCATCCATATTTCAGGGAATCTCGAGGACGAGATTTAAAACAAGGTGGAGAGGATGTAACATTCCCAAAATTTTTATTTATATAAAATATATAAAAACTTATGTTATTAAAAGGATGCATCATGGGTAAACTAACCGATGGAAATATGAGGTATTTTTGGGCAAGCATAGGAACCAATTAATAATTAAACTATAAAAATACATTATATTTGGACCTACTCTGTTTTTAATGAAACTCGGTTCAAAATGTAGATAACATTATTCTCATTCTAATGACATATTCATTGTTTTATAAAACGTCATATTTTAGAAGTTATAAGCGTCAAATAAGTGAAGTAGTTAAATTAATTATAATATATATTAATAAAATAATAATAATAATAATAACTTACGTATGATATTAAAATATAATAAAACTTACAATTGAAGATTTTATGTTAAAAGTATGCATGTTCTACATATGCTACGTGTAAGTCAGGAGTAAATCATGATATGAATACGTGTACATTTCAAACTTAATTCTCAAGGAATCGAACCACTATGTATATGTCAAAGATGAATACTCATTTCACTTGTCCCTTCTTTCATTCCCCTCTGTCTATTCGTATATGTATATTTAATATTTCACTAATCATACTTCAAAGCCCTGCCCATTTTAAGTGTTGTAACCCCTGGTCACTAATACCCTGTCCAAGTAACATAGGGTCCCGTATGTATGTCAAGGCTCTGCCTAAATTCGTTGGGGTTCTGTCTCGTGACGTAGGGATAAAGTAGAATTGGGTTACTATACTTAATGTGAGTGCACTATATATTTTATTAAATAATCCAGGAGTTGTACCCAAAATATAACAACCCTCCTGAATATTTTTCTGACACCCTAATATATTTAGAATACCCCTATATGTTTTTAAATACACCCCGTATGTAAAAACCGAGCCCGAAATACAATATAGCATTAAAAATAAATGAAAAACAAGAAAAGTTAAGTTGAGGCGGGCCGCGTAAGGTACCCCATAACCCTTACGCGGGCCGCGAGAGGCTAAAAAGGTGGCGCAGCCCGGTGCGGCCACGTGGCCCAACACCCGGCTAAGCTAGTTGTCGACTCAGCCCAGCTACGCGTTGACCCAACTTTGACGCGGGCCGCGTAAGCTTTGTGCTTATGTTACGCGGGCCGCGAGAGACCCAGGTTCAGTAACTATATAGGAAGGCCATCGGGTTCAACCAAATTTCGTTCACAATTTATTCTCAATCTCAAAATTCTGAATTAGAGTTATTATACTCGGGTATTATACCCCCTCATTAGTGAGGTTCTACTCCGTTGTAAGTATTATAACCCCAGTTTCGTATTAGATACGCTGCCCGATTGATTTTGGGTTCCGTAACAACTGTCGTGGTTCTGCCCGACGTAGTTGTTGGAATACCGTCTCGGGGAGGGTATCATTAATATTTTCAAAGGGTTATGATACTAACCGATGTACGTTTGTGTAAATTATAGATTATTCCCAGGAAACCCTTATGCGAAGTCTAAGATAGCAATGTGAGTTTATCCTCTTTTTGTTAACCTTTTTGGATTGTTTTACAAAACCTTAATTGTTTTACAATGTGATTAAGCGGTGATTGAGTCTTTGTAGTTCTTCAATTACTGCCGGCATGTTGGGGTTTTGTATACAAAATATACTACTGCGTGTAGTAAGTCAGGGATGACAGTACGTTACCATTGGACGACGAGTTAGCCAATGTGTAATATGACCCACAAGTCAGGATTGACAGTACTGAATGAGTAATTGTGTAGAAATAAACAATGTGATCGCTCTCAATACTGTTTTAATTGATAAAATGTTTCTTGTTTAAACTGGGATTCACTCACCAGTATTTCCCACTGACAAATGTTTTTAAACACGTGTTTCAGGTAACATAATGTGAAAGCCAAGTAGTAAAAAGCCACCTCGAGAGCACGGACGGCTTGTAAAACTGTGGCTATAAAAGTTATCTAAAATACGATGTTTTAAACTCAATAAAAGAGGGTTTAACCCTATGTTGTAATAAGAAACTTGGGTTTTACCCATGTGACTATTAATATCAAATAAGGTGGTTTTACTCTGATAAAATATTTCCTAACTGCAGTCCTGATGAAATTTCCGCTGCCAAATTAATAAACTGATATCACCACAAACGAATGTTCACGGCCGCCCGTTCCCGGGACAGATAAGGGGGCGGGGGTTGTGACAACGGAGTGCCAATCTTCATCATCTCCGATCATAACACACGTTTTGCATCTCACTTTTGGCAATCTATGCAGAAATCTTTAGGCTCACGCTAAGATATGAGCACTGTATACCATACAGACCCTTGAAGACATGTTTCAGTCACGTGTCATTGATTTTGGTAATAGTTGGGAAAGACACCTACCTCTGGTGGAATTCTCCTACAATAATAGTCACCACTCTAGTATTCAGGCAACACCATTCGAGGGGTTGTATGGACGAAAATGCCGATCTCCTCTTTGTTGGGCTGAAGTCGAAGACAACCAAATCACATGTCCTGAACTCGTACTCGAAACTCTCGAGAAAATCGTTTAGATCGGGAATCGTATGACGGTAGTGCGTGAACGCTAGAAAAGCTATGTTGATAAATGCAGAAAACCATTAGAATTCAATGTGGGTGACAAGGTTTTGTTGAAAGTCTCGCCTTGGGAAGGTGTGGCCCGTTTTGGGAAATGAGGCAAGTTAAATCTGTGTTACGTTGGACCGTTCAAAATTGTGGAAAGAATCGGTACGGTGGCCTACAAATTGGATCTACTACAGTAACTCATTGGAGTGCATAACATCTTTCATGTCTCAAATCTAAAGAGGTTCCTATCTGATGAGACACTTGTAGTCCCACTCAAAGAGCTGAAAATCAATGAAAAATTGCGTTTTTTCGAGGAACTAGTTGAAATTATGGACAGGGAAGCTAAAACCCTTAAACACAGCAAGATTCCTATTGTAAGAGTTCATCAGAATTCGAAAAGTGGACCGGATTTCACATTGGAGCTCGGGGATCAAATGATGCGAAAATATCCTCAACTGTTCAAAATTGTTACACTAAATGTCGAACCTACTAGTGAATTTCAGGACGAAAGTGCTATTCAACTTAGGGATGATGTGTTAACCGAAGAAATCCTCAAACACTCTGACCTTTTCTTCAGTGACTGTGTACCAAAATTCAGGATGAAGTTTCTTTCAACTTAGGATGACGTGACAACCCGCATTTTCAAGTTAACATCGTTAACTTTCTCAATTAAATCTTTGAGATTTAATGAACACTCGTACATGCAATTATATTATACGTACAATTTATAACATACAAAACTAATACAAACTAGTGGGACTAGTCACGGAACTAATACAAACTAGTGGGACTAGTTTCGTACATATACATAAAGTTAATTCATTAACTTACTATGCAAGTTTTAGAGAATCAAAACATGAGGGGCTTGATGTGTTACTTATCAAACAAACTAGAAATAATAACTTTCTTTACAAGTTTAAAGGTTTAGAAACTTGAGGGACTAGTTATGACACTAAGCAAACTTAAATTATGAATTATGTTTTAACATCCTAACCCTAACCGCCCCTACCCCATTATATTGTCCCCATCTCTCTCTCTCTCTCTCTCTCATTTTCCCCTCCCACGACACAGCAAACCACAGTGATCATCTCTCAGCTCTCTCTTCTCATTCAACCCCATCTCTCTTGCAATCTCTCGCTTTGGTAACCTTTAGTATCAAAAACCTTATCATGTTATGTGTATTATGTAAATATGTGAAGTACTGTTTTGTATGACTACATGAATATATGTTTATGATTGATTTTATGTGTATAGGAATGATTGTATATGAAGTTGTATATATGTGACACCCCAGGAAAACCATGCAACTTAACTAGCTTCCTCAGTGAGTACGTGCTAAATTTCGGGACGAAATTTATTTCAACTTGGGGATAATGTGACAACTCGTGTTTTAGAACCGTCTTTGTACTTCGATGTTACTTGTTTGAACAATATGTGATTACGTTATATGAGGTATTAATTGAATGTTATGTTATGTGTTTATGTGTAACGATTGAATGTATACAAAACGAACCGATTGCACAACAATACCCCAATCGCACAAGCCCATGCGGGCCACATTCTTGTACTCGAATCATAAGGGCAGCCCACAAAGGGTTCGGCCCACTCCCCTTAGATCGCATAACACATAGGGTGTTGGTATAAATCCCACACTTTGCCTAATCACACAAAGTTTAGCAAACCCTAGCTCTCTTTCTCTCCTCTTGAAGCCGACGGCAATACCCTCTCCCCATCGAAGATTTCCTTGTTCGGATTACCTTTTATTCAACTCTCTAATCGGTTAGTATTCTGATTATTGTTTGTATGTTGAACGATGTGGAGATCTATATGTCATACATGATGATTTAGGAATGGTATGTATTTGTTTGTAAAGTAATCAATGAGATTTGATGTCTTTGTGTTTTGGCTCACAAGTATGATATGCTAGATCGATATAGGATTTGATAAGCGTATGGTGCTAATGATGATTAGGGTCGAATGCATGTTAATCGGCTGTGGTGTAATTGGATTTGGATGATTATTATGTTTTGTCAAAAGTTGTTGCATGTTAAGTTAGGAATTTTAGTGTTAACCCTACTGTTGATTCGTTGATGATGATGATGAGTTGCTATGATATTAGGGTTCATATGATTTAATGTTGATTGTTCGATTTGATCGAGTGTTTGACTAGTTGGAAACTGTTAGAGTTAAGCTTGCAAGATAATAAGGAAACAAATTAACTGATCACATAATTTTAGGGAACAGGTAACTGATCACACAAGTCTCTTAATCGCACAAGAGGCTTCGGTCGCACAAGACCAAACACACAAGTGTCAAACGCACAAGTCGTCCGGATCGCACAAGAGATCCGGACCGCACAAGATCAAAGTATAGTATTGCTGGGCCTCAAAGCCCAGGTCCAGTCGCACAAGATCAACTGGATCGCACAAGATATATTGTCTGTTTAGTTAATTGGGCCGTGTATATGCTTATAGTTTTGTTTGGGTTTCTAGTTATCGGGCCGGGTACTATTGGGCTTATTCATAGACTGGGCCGGGTGAGTAATGGATCGCACAACATGATGTGGGTCGCACAAGGTTGTGCTGACCGCACAACATGTTGGGCCGGGGTGTTTAATTGGGGTATGTTGATAAACCGCACAAATGGATCGGCCCAAACTATTGAATCGCACAAGCTTGAAATATAATTCCTCGTCCTCATGGACAGATAATTTTCACTAGACCAAAACTCTATCACGAAGTCCCTCCTTTATATATCGACTTAATCGCCGGGCCAATGGCGAGCGGGTCATTAGTTAGATAGCGCTATTTAGGTTTGACAAGCCTCACACCGTACCGCAGAGGACGGGCATGAACTAATGGATCTGGGCACGTCAATGATGATAGACATCGACAGTTCAGGGCACATAAACATGACTACAGTCAGCAGTCGATATGGTAACGAGTCTAGTAGTATATACATGGGGTAGCCCCACGTCCAAAGAGCCAGATAATTAAACATGGGGTAGCCCCCACAGCTGAATAACCAGAGTAAACGGGATATAAACAGAACACGTTTTCAACTATGGGGTAACCCCCAAGGCAGGATGCCAGTTAAAGGAAACTGTTTTTGGAATAACTTAAACCAACACCCAACTGTGAACTCGCTCAACATTGTTGTTGACTCGTTACTACATGCTTTGCAGGTCAATAGGTTTAGCAGGAGCTGGCATGGGGAAGAGTCGTTGTGGAGCATGGACATTGAGTGTTCATGATAAACTTAAACATTATTAACTTATGCTTTGGTTTTTGACATTATGCTTCCGCTTGCAACTTAAACTATTTTGATTTGGACACCAATTATATTGTGTTGGATTTTATGTTTACTTATATGCTTGTTCAATATGATTGGTGGCTTGATCCTGGTCATGTCACGCCTCCAAGCGGTGATACTCCGCGTGTGGATTTTGGGGGTGTGACAGATTGGTATCAGAGCCATTGGTTATAGTGAACTTGGTTTTAATAAGGGAAAAGTTTTTGTTAAAATCAGACTATAACCTGTACAGTACTCTACGATCCACAACGACGCTTAGATCCACGTGCAAGACTCGACATCCTAGGTGATATGATTTATGTTGTATTGCCTACTTGCTAGATTACATAGAACTTTGCTTATGGTATGCTTAGATAAACGTAGCAACGATAGTTTGAGAACACATGTGTGCTTACTCTCTTCTGTCATCGCACTTTCACGAACCTCTCTCTCACTCATGTTTTCCTTTGATATGAAGATCATGAGTGGACGCGTTAACATGACACAAGCCCAGTTGACGGCTCTGATTAACCAACAAGTTGCTGCGGAACTTGCAGCCGCACAAGCAGGAGGTATATCCTGTAGTCTAAACTCATTCTAGGATCCCTAGATCCTACTCTCGTAAACCAACACTTGTGCTTAACCTTGTCCCTTCTTACACCCACGACAGGTCAACATGCTCAGCCACCTGGGTGCACTTTCAAAACTTTCATGGACTGTCGACCTAGTACCTTTAGTGGTACCGAAGGAGCTGTAGGTCTCCTCCACTGGTTTGAAAAGCTCGAATATGTTTTTGAGATGTGTGAAGGCCCTGAGGCTCGTAGGGTGAAGTATGCTACCGGTACTCTCGAGGGTTTAGCGCTCACGTGGTGGAACGCTCAGGTTCAGATGCTGGGGTTGGTTGCTGCTAACGCCACCCCATGGAACAATTTTAAGGAAATGATTAAGGAGGAGTACTGCAATCGTGATGACATCCATAAGTTGGAGGTAGAGTTCTTCAACCTCAAAATGACGGGGTCAGAAATAGAAGCGTATACGAAAAGATCGAATGAGCTAGCCATCTTATGTCCTACTATGGTGGATCCTCTCATTAAGCGTATTGAATTGTATCTCAAGGGTTTAGTGCCAGAGATTCAAAGTCATGTGACTTCAGCTAACCTCGCCACCATCCAGCAAGTTGTTCAATTGGCTCACCGTCTCACTGATCAGGCGGTGGAGCAGAACAGGTTACCAAAACGTATTAGTGCTACATCTACTTCAGATGTTCCCAGTGACAACAAGCGTAAATGGGATGGAGCTTCAAGCAAAGGTTCAACTTCTGTTCAGTCTCAGTCTCAGCAGAGAAGGACTGACGACTACAAGAGCCCTAGTCAGCAATCATCTGGTAGTCAAAGTCATGGTGGGTACAGGGAGTTCACCCCAAATGCAATCGTTGTAACCTACACCACAGCGGGCCATGCACCAGGAGTAACTGTCATCGGTGCAACAAGCCAGGCCACGCCGCAAAGGATTGCAGAAGTTTATACCCCGCAAACCAGAATCGTCAGCAACAACAAGCCTCACAGAATCAGCGCCAGCAGCAGCAGCAAGGTATCAACAAAGGGTGCTTTCAGTGTGGAGCTGAAGGCCACTTCAAGAGAGATTGTCCCCAACTGAACCGGAACCAGAACAACAACAACAACAACAACAAGAATAATAACAACCAGGGGAATGGAAACAACGGGGGTAACAACGGCAATGGTGCAAGGGGTCGTGTGTTCGTTATTGGCCAAGGTGAAGCGAGGAATGACCCCAATGTTGTGACGGGTAAGTTCCTACTAGACGACTTTTATGTTACGGTTTTATTTGATTCGGGTGCCGATACTAGCTACGTGTCCTTAAAAGTTAGTCAAATGCTTAAGCGTACCCCGACACTATTGAACACCAAGCACACTGTAGAGTTAGCAAATGGTAAGAGTTTAGAGGCCACACATGTAGTCAAGGGTTGTAATCTTGTTCTTGCTGATCACACCTTTTCTATCGACCTCATTCCTATAGTTTTGGGTAGTTTCGACGTTGTCATTGGGATGGATTGGTTATCCCAACATCGAGCAGAGATTCTTTGCAACGAGAAGATCGTCCGTATTCCCCGCACAGGTGATGAACCTCTCATGATTCGTGGCGACAAGAGTGGTGCTGTTGTGAGCATCATCTCTTTCCTTAAGGCCCAGAAGTGTTTACCAAAGGGCCACACTACTATTTTGGCTCTTGTTACTGACACCTCGAAGAAAGAGAAGAAGATAGAAGATTTTCCGATCGTACGTGACTTTCCTGAGGTATTTCCTGAGGAACTACCTGGTCTTCCGCCTCATAGACAAGTCGAGTTTCAAATCGAGCTAGCTCCTGGAGCAGCCCCTATAGCTCGTACACCTTATCGCTTAGCTCCATCAGAGTTGGAAGAACTCTCTACACAACTACAAGAACTCTTGACAAGGGATTTATTCGTCCTAGCTCTTCACCTTGGGGAGCTCCCGTGCTATTTGTGAAGAAGAAAGACGGTACTTTCAGAATGTGTATAGACTACCGCGAGCTTAACAAGGTGACGGTGAAGAATCGTTATCCTCTTCCACGTATTGATGACTTATTCGACCAGCTGCAAGGGTCGAGCTTTTACTCCAAGATTGATCTGAGATCGGGATATCACCAGCTGAGAGTCCGAGAGGAGGACGTCTCCAAAACAGCCTTTAGAACTCGTTATGGACACTATGAGTTTTTGGTCATGCCTTTCGGGCTGACAAACGCACCTGCGGTTTTCATGGACCTTATGAATCGAGTGTGCAAGCCTTACCTAGATAAGTTCGTTATTGTATTCATCGACGACATCCTGATCTATTCTAAGAGTCAGGAGGAACACGAGCAGCATCTATGACTTATTTTGGAACTCCTTCGAACAGAGCAGCTTTATGCAAAGTTCTCGAAATGCGACTTCTGGATTCGTGAAGCCCATTTCCTAGGCCACGTGGTAAACAAGGATGGGATTCATGTTGATCCATCCAAGGTAGACTCGATCAAGGATTGGCCTACACCTAGAACACCAACAGAAATTCGCCAATTTTTGGGTTTGGCGGGCTATTACAGAAGGTTTATCAATGATTTCTCTAAGATTTCGCAACCTCTCACCTCACTAACTCAGAAAGGCGTTACTTATCATTGGGGTGATGCACAGGAAACTGCGTTTCAACACTTAAAGGATAGACTTTGTAGCACCCCTATCCTCTCATTGCCTGAAGGCATAGACGATTTTGTAGTTTATTGCGACGCATCCATTCAGGGTCTTGGATGCGTATTGATGCAACGTGACAAGGTTATTGCTTATGCTTCACGTCAACTTAAGATACACGAAAGGAACTACACTACGCATGATTTAGAGCTGGGAGCTGTTGTTTTCGCACTTAAGATATGGAGACATTACCTGTACGGTACCAGGTGCACCATTTACACCGATCACAGGAGTCTCGAGCATATCTTCAAGCAAAAGGAGTTAAACATGCGGCAACGACGATGGGTCAAGTTACTGAATGATTACGAATGCGCGATCAAGTACCATCCAGGCAAAGCCAATGTTGTGGCTGACGCCCTCAGTCGAAAGGACACTACGCCTAAGCGCGTGCGAGCATTACAACTTACCATCCAGTCTAGTCTTCCTGCACAGATACGAGATGCTCAGGTAGAAGCATTGAAACCAGAAAACGTCAGGGCTGAAGCCCTACGCGGCTCAAGACAGCGGTTAGAACAAAAGGCAGACAGTGCCTACTACGTAACAGGACGCATTTGGGTCCCACTCTATGGCAACCTACGAGAGCTTGTGGTGGATGAGGCACACAAGTCTCGTTACTCAGTACATCCTGGTTCGGATAAGATGTACCAAGACTTGAAAACTACGTATTGGTGGCCTAGCATGAAAGCTCACATAGCAACCTACGTTAGTAAATGTTTGACTTGTGCAAGAGTCAAAGTCGAATATCAGAAACCCTCAGGCCTACTCCAACAACCTGAGATACCACAATGGAAATGGGAGCAGATTTCCATGGATTTCGTTACTGGCCTACCTAGATCTCAGCGCGGAAATGACACTATCTGGGTGATCGTGGATCGACTCACAAAGTCTGCACACTTCTTGGCTATTAAGGAAACGGATAAGTTCTCCACTCTAGCAGACGTGTACCTTAAGGAAGTTGTCTCGAGGCATGGGGTGCCCACCTCCATTATCTCTGATCGTGATGCACGTTTTACTTCAGAACTGTGGCAAGCAATGCACAAGTCCTTTGGCTCACGTTTAGATATGAGCACAACATATCACCTGCAAACGGATGGGCAGTCTGAACGCACCATCCAGACCCTTGAAGACATGCTTAGGGCATGTGTGATTGACTTTGGCAATGGTTGGGAAAAACATCTGCCACTAGTGGAATTCTCGTATAACAACAGTTACCACACCAGCATTCAGGCCGCTCCATTTGAGGCATTGTACGGGCGTAAATGCCGATCACCTCTTTGTTGGGCAGAGGTGGGGGATAGTCAGATCACTGGCCCAGAACTCGTGGTAGACACAACGGAAAGGATTGCTCAGATACGACAACGAATGGCGGTAGCTTGTGACCGTTAGAAAAGCTACGCCGATAAGGGCAGGAAACCACTCGAGTTCCAGGTTAGGGAACGAGTGCTACTCAAAGTCTCACCCTGGAAGGGTGTGGTTCGTTTTGGTAAACGAGGCAAACTTAACCCACGATACGTCGGACCTTTTGAAATCATAGAGAAAATAGGTAAAGTGGCCTACAAACTGAACCTACCAACAGAACTCAGTGCAGTTCACAACGTATTCCACATGTCGAATCTGAAGAAGTGTCTGTCAGATGAGACCCTCATAGTTCCTTTGAAGGAGCTCACTATCAACGAGCAGTTACGATTCGTCGAGGAACCTGTTGAAATCACGGACCGGGACGTTAAGGTCCTCAAGCACACTAGAATACCTCTCGTTCGAGTTCGTTGGAACTCCCGTCGTGGCCCAGAGTTCACCTGGGAACGCGAAGATCAGATGAAACAAAAGTATCCCCAACTATTCGCAAACAGTACAACCACTACTGAGGCTGAAGCTACTACGGAATTTCGGGACGAAATTCCAGATCAACGGGGGGGGGGGGGGGATGTGACACCCCAGGAAAACCATGCAACTTAACTAGCTTCCTCAGTGAGTACGTGCTAAATTTCGGGACGAAATTTCTTTCAACTTGGGGATAATGTGACAACTCGTATTTTAGAACCTTCTTTGTACTTCGATGTTACTTGTTTGAACAATATGTGATTACGTTATATGAGGTATTAATTGAATGTTATGTTATGTGTTTATGTGTAACGATTGAATGTATACAAAACGAACCACTTGCACAACAATAACCCGATCGCACAAGCCCATTCGGGCCACATTCTTGTACTCGAATCATAAGGGCAGCCCACAAAGGGTTCGGCCCACTCCCCTTAGATCGCATAACACATAGGGTGTTGGTATAAATCCCACACTTTGCCTAATCACACAAAGTTTAGCAAACCCTAGCTCTCTTTCTCTCCTCTTGAAGCCGACGGCAATACCCTCTCCCCATCGAAGATTTCCTTGTTCGGATTACCTTTTATTCAACTCTCTAATCGGTTAGTATTCTTATTATTGTTTGTATGTTGAACGATGTGGTGATCTATATGTCATACATGATGATTTAGGAATGGTATGTATTTGTTTGTAAAGTAATCAATGAGATTTGATGTCTTTGTGTATTGGCTCACAAGTATGATATGCTAGATCGATATAGGATTTGATAAGCGTATGGTGCTAATGATGATTAGGGTCGAATGCATGTTAATCGATTGTGGTGTAATTGGATTTGGATGATTAGTATGTTTTGTCAAAAGTTATTGCATGTTGAGTTAGGAATTTTAGTGTTAACCCTACTGTTGATTCGTTGATGATGATGATGATGAGTTGCTATGATATTAGGGTTCATATGATTTAATGTTGATTGTTCGATTTGATCGAGTGTTTGACTAGTTGGAAACTGTTAGAGTTAATCTTGCAAGATAATAAGGAAACAAATTAATTGATCACATAATTTTAGGGAACAGGTAACTGATCACACAAGTCTCTTAATCGCACAAGAGGCTTCGGTCGCACAAGACCAAACACACAAGTGTCAAACGCACAAGTCGTCCGGATCGCACAAGAGATCCGGACCGCACACGATCAAAGTATAGTATTGCTGGGCCTCAAAGCCCAGGTCTAGTCGCACAAGAATTGTCCAGTCGCACAAGATCAACTGGATCGCGCAAGATATATTGTCTGTTTAGTTAATTGGGCCGTGTATATGCTTATAATTTTGTTTGGGTTTCTAGTTATCGGGCCGGGTACTATTGGGCTTATTCATAGACTGGGCCGGGTGAGTAATGGATCGCACAACATGATGTGGGTCGCACAAGGCTGTGCTGACCGCACAACATGTTGGGCCGAGGTGTTTAATTGGGGTATGTTGATAAACCGCACAAATGGATCGGCCCAAACTATTGAATCGCACAAGCTTGAAATATGTTATGTACTTGACTGTTAATGTGTTGCCATGATCAGTATGTGTTCGTAACTTTCTATCTCTGTGTGAACATACGTGCACTATTTGAACCTAGACCTGACTTGTATGGTAACCATGTTAGGACGTGATTGACCTCTAGCAGCTCGATTGACCTTTCGTTTATCTGCCAAGCTAACCTAAGGTGAGTTCACACTCTCTACAAAGCATGGGATTCCCAGGGGTTGGGAATGGGTTAAGGAATATGGATTCCTCGTCCTTTCTTGGGTAGGACAGTACGGGTTCAGGAATATAATTCCTCGTCCTCATGGACAGATAATTTTCACTAGACCAAAACTCTATCACGAAGTCCCTCCTTTATATATCGACTTAATCGCCGGGCCAATGGCGAGCGGGTCATTAGTTAGATAGCGCTATTTAGGTTTGACAAGCCTCACACCGTACCGCAGAGGACGGGCGTGAACTAATGGATCTGGGCACGTCAATGATGATAGACATTGACAGTTCAGGGCACATAAACATGACTACAGTCAGCAGTCGATATGGTAACGAGTCTAGTAGTATATACATGGGGTAGCCCCCACGGCCAAAGAGCCAGATAATTAAACATGGGGTAGCCCCCACGGCTGAATAGCCAGAGTAAACGGGATATAAACAGAACACGTTTTCAACTATGGGGTAACCCCCACGGCAGGATGCCAGTTAAAGGAAACTGTTTTTGGAATAACTTAAACCAACACCCAACTGTGAACTCGCTCAACATTGTTGTTGACCCGTTACTACATGCTTTGCAGGTCAATAGGTTTAGCAGGAGCTGGCATGGGGAAGAGTCGTTGTGGAGCATGGACATTGAGTGTTCATGATAAACTTAAACATTATTAACTTATGCTTTGGTTTTTGACATTATGCTTCCGCTTGCAACTTAAACTATTTTGATTTTGACACCAATTATATTGTGTTGGATTTTATGTTTACTTATATGCTTGTTCAATATGATTGGTGGCTTGATCCTGGTCATGTCACGCCTCAAAGCGGTGATACTCCGCGTGTGGATTTTGGGGGTGTGACAATATAGATTTCAACAGGTGTAGTTGTGATGCATAGGAAAATCGAGTAGATATGTATGAATAAAGATTAGGGTTTGCACGAGGAGCATGATTTTTGATAGGTTATGTGTTATATTTGACCCACAAAGGAATGTGCAAGTTAGAACGACTAGAATCATGATCATGAACACGTTTTGTTAACTGTAGTAAGTGATCAGCTTCTGATCAGATTTTTGTATCTTTTTTTAAAGGAAATATCTCAGCCAAAACGTGATGAAACTGAGTAGTTATTGAGTCTAGAGTCAAGTTCAAAAAAATTCGTTTTAAACCCAACTGATTTCACATCTTTACGATGAGTTTTGGTCACTCAAAAGGTTAAAACGAAATCAAAGGTCAAAGGTGAGTTGTTGTGCAGAAAATGGGGTTCATGACGAGGGTCATGTATAACTTGGTTAATATTTAGAGTTAAGACTTGAAATTTTTACAGTAGATAACCATAGGAGTCCAAGAAACACTCCCACTGGAATTTCATCAATCGGGTCAACGAAGATTTTTTATAAATTAAAATTGTCATCAGAAAGTGACAGATTTGACATTTGTGTGAAAAAGGTATTTTCGCGAACTTTCTATAAGTATTCAAGACCCAAGAAAATCATACAAACCTTTTTAGTCTAATCGACACGTCTCATAAAATTTTCAGTATTTCTCTGTCCTGTTTGGTACGGTAAATAAAATTCACGAACCGGCTTAAAAACGGATGCTAAGCTGAAATTGTTGAAACTTTTTATTAGCTTTTGAAAGTGTGTTTAATTGGTTTTGCAAGTGTTCTTGGAATGTGTAACTTGAATAAATGTCATAGAACATGTATGTGTGACTACGTGGTATACATGTATGCATGAAACTTGTCATAAGGGTGTAAGGGGCACTCCTCTAAGGGGGGAGTGACCTCTCTTACACACACCCAATCAGCACGCGCCACGTCAACTCCCCCCACACCCTCAATTTGATTGTGGCACTCCTCTCTTGGGGGACTTGTTTTTTTTATAAAAAATATTTTTATAAAAGTAAAACATAATTTAAATAAAATAAAACTAATTAAAAATAAAAAAACACATTTCATTAAATTAAAAACAAATTTTAGGGTCATTTTAAAAGTAATAAAAAACTTGAGTATTTTTTTAAATTAAAAACAAAAGTTTAGAGTTATTTTTGAAAAAAAAAATTTCTCTTTCTCCAACCTTCTTCTTCTTCCTCCTTCTTCTTCTCCAACCTAATTCTTCACCTGCAAGATTCTCTCTTCTTCTTTATTTTTTCACCTGAATTCTTCATTTCTTCACCTGAAAAAACAAGGAAAAAAAAAGAAAGAAAAACTTGAAATCTCACGCGGTGAACACCCACCGAGCCACCCTCCCCGCTTACGCTCCCCGAGGGGTCGGCGGCGGTGTTCCCGCTCGGGGACTCGCCTCACCGAACCCCTCCCCGCAAAACGCTCCGTTCACCCTAAGATTTTTGATAGAGTAAACTGCCATTTTGGTCCCTATGGTTTAGGCACTTTTGTCATTTTAGTCCAAATCTCAAACATTTTAAATCTGGGTCCCTATGGTTTCACTTTTATTGCCATTTTAGTCCAAAATTAAAAGTAAACTGCCATTTTGGTCCTTGTGATTTCACTTTTATTGTCATTTTAGTCCAAATCTCAAACTTTTTGGAACAGTAAAAAAAATGAGAATTTTGAATTTTGGACTAAAATGGCAATAAAAATGAAACCACAGGGACCCAGATTTAAAAAGTTTGAGATTTGGACTAATATGGCAAAAATGCCCAAACCACAGGGACCAAAACGGCATTTTACTCTTTATGATATTTGTAACAAGGAACACAAATCAAATATAGTAATGCGATAATTGCAAAATAAAGTACATAAACATACCATGGTTTTGAAAAGAAGACAGTAAATAAATATGAAAAAAAGAAAGAGAAAACAAGCCTAATAATTTATCCAAAGCTATATAGACATAGAATTGCTATAGAAAATTTGACTTTGTAGACATAGAATTGCTTAATAATCGCTTTTTTCTATTAAAGAGTTATTGACATGCCAAATATTTTTTATAGACATAGAATTGCTATAGAAAATTTGATTTTGTTGCTTAAATATTTTTATAGAAATAGATGGAGTCATCTATCTAACGATAAACCATGTCCTATTTAAGGATATAAAACCAGTTTTTCTACTATCAGTTGGGTTAGATTATCAAAAAAATAAAATAATAAATAAATAAATAAATCCAATTTAATGTAAGAAAGCAAAATATTTTGACAATATAGAACCCATTTCATACTTTAAACCAGGTCTTGTAACATTTGTGTAAAGTTGTTACACATCCATTTAAAAAAAAAGGTTATCTTAAGGGACGTCTCTGATATGATGCGTAAGGGCTTAAGGAATATGCCCCAAGCAAGTGCAACAAATTTTAAGAAGAATAATATATTTTGGGAACGAAATTATTCAATTAATAACCAAGTGCGCCGACAAAAATGGTGACGATGAAGAGGTGGCGAGAAATGAATTAGATTCTTTAAAAAAAAATAGTTTGGCAACATATTATAACGAAAAGAACTCTTACGTTTAGAAGAATATCAAAACGTACATAACTTTTTAACATTACCTTGAAACTGCCTAAAGTGTGTCCACGAATAAGCAAATTTGATACAAGGTTAGATAACCTTTTTTTTGTTTGTTTTTCATACAACTTTTAACTACCTCCTTGATACAAGGTCAAATAACCTTCTTTTTTTCTTACAACTTTTATAAACATTCCAAATCGTTAGATATACATTTTTTGAAGAATTTTGAAGAAAAAGAAGAGTGGATGACTTAATTTATAAACATTCCAAATCGTTAGATATACATTTTTCTTCATTAATTTGCACACATTAAATATATTTACATATGAATGATATAATTGCACACGTTAAATATATATACATATGAATGATATAATTACACACGTTAAATATTTAGATAGGGGTAATATCAAATAAAAAATTTATTTTGCCTAAGTAGGATGAGAAGAATCTTAACCATTCATTTTTCTAATCAATGGTTAAGATGAAAGTGTGGGAGAAAGGATGAGTGCAAGGGTATATTGGGAAAATCTTATTTATAGACTTTCTCTCTCCACATGCATATTACACTCCTATTTTTTAAATGTTCATAACTTTTTTATACGACATTATTTTTTCATAAAAATTTCACCGTAAAATTAAGCGTCTTTTTATCTTTAATTTGAGTACCATATTGCTATATAAAATGTGAATACTAAAAAAGCCCACTAAAATGTGTTGTATTTCTATGTTGTATAACAATTTTTTGTGCTGCATTTTTGTACTATATTTTTGTGCTAAATTTTTTGTGCTAAATTTTTTTTGTCTTAATTTTTTTTTCTCAATTTTTTGTGCTGGATTTTTTTGTACTACATTTTTTTGCTGAATTTTTTCGTGCTATATTTTTTTGTACTAGATTTTTTTGTGTTATATTTTTTTGTACTACATTTTTTGTGCTATATTTTTTTGTATTATATTTTTTGTGCTAGATTTTTTTTTGTACTATATTCTTTTGTTGTATTTTTAAAAAACAAAAGAGGTGTTACATGTCATTTTCACTCCTATTTATAAGGACCAAAATGCCCTTCATTCCTACTTATTAGGAGTTACATATGTCACCATCACAATCTTTTTTATGCTACTTAGGCAAAATCCATTTTTAGTGGATCCTTCCCCTATTTACATATAATTGCACACGTTAAATATATATATATATGAATGATATAATTACACACGTTAAATATATTTACATATGAATGATATAAACAAAAAAAATATATAACTATTTTACGTATTTCTATTAACTCAAAACACCAAAAACAAAAAAGTAAATCAAAAGATAAAATCCAAAAAACTTTCCTGTACTTTCCTATCCTTTCATGGCCTATACCCTTTCCATTAAACTCATAACCGTCCTATATTGGTAAGGCCGAAATTATCACAGTTTGATTCAAGTTTTCAACATCTTGAAAAAAAAAATCAAATTGATAGTAGTCTTCTTCACATGGATATCCACAAGTGCATGTGTTAATAATTATCTTATTAACTTCGTGGTGTCCTATAATCGTAACCCACTTGTACATAGTTTTATAAACAAATAATATCATATGATTTACGTTAAGTGTTTGGATAAGTAACTAAAGGTAGGCAAACGATTTCCTATAAAGTCCGTCATCCACATACATATGCATGCCGATCATATCCAAGATTAGAGAACATTTTCTTTGTTTTCTTACGCTGGATTTCTATGACCTTTTGCATGGTTTTAGGTTGGCGCACACATTCTTTTTGTGATTCATTCGCATTTCGTCTGCCTTCGACAAACAAAAATACGTAATCTCACCCGAACACTTGTTATCAAAATAAAACAAAATCAAAAAGATGGGTGCAATTTTGGGCGTATTCTGTTTCTAGACTTACAGCGGGTGTTGAAAATTAATCAACACATTCAACACAAATAAGTGTATATGATATATAGTTAATAACTAATGCTTTAGAACTCTCCTTAATGAAATCTTTACAAGAAGTTTATGTAGTCATGCTTTAGAACTCTCCTTTATGAAATCTTTACAAGAAGTTTATGTAGTCTAAGTAATGGCGAATTATTTAGCGACACTTAACTACATTCTAGTATCATTCTTAGAGCATCCATGACGGTTATCAGTGGAGCTCGTCCATGAACTCGAGTGGCACTTGTTTTCGTTAAGAGGATGGCATCCGTTGACTAGGTCGGATGGGTTAGGTTTTTCTTATTCTTTTATATATAGGGTGATGATCATTTAGGAACCACCATTTATCGCGTGAACAATCATGTGAATACAAATTTATGTGGGGATGTGTTTACCCAGTTATCTCATAGGTAAACAAAAACATCTGAAAAATATAAAACATATTCAAATTATGTATTTATTTAAATAAATGTATAAATTTAAAACAAAACTTACGTTCATGTTGGGCACTGATAAGGTGTCAATGAAGGTTGGTAAGGTTATAGTTGTATAACTCCTCGTTCGGAGAATCACACATTGTTTTCCATTGACGAGCGGGTTGCTCGTGAACCAATGATTTTTGGGCGTAAGAAGGCTTACTAACGAAAAAAGTTATTGCCATAGTTTTCATGTTCGTACGAAGCACCATAAATATCTTGATAACCAGGACACCCGTAACCATAATCACCGCTCGACACAGCAACCTGAAAAAACCAACGGTTAAAAGATGACGGTAAATCTAGCGCCAAATTAAAACAAGTAAATAAATGTTAACCTCGTGCAGGTCTGGCAACAAGGTTCGCGAGGCACAACATGCTAAAATAAACAACGGGTAAAAGATAAAGGTAAATTTACCGCCGAATACAAAATAAGTAAATAAATACTTACCTCATTCGGGTCTGGCAACAGCGATTCCTTGTGATGAGAACGAAAGTCGAACACGACCTCTTCAGCGTGATCATCATTTAGTCTCCAATCTTTAGAATCAGGGACAACAGACCCCTCCTAAAACAACAGCGTGGTATATATTTCATAAACAAAACAAGTTAAAAAAAAATACTCCACCACACTGTTTTCTGAAATAAACGTGCTCGTGTTGTTGCCGAACGACTCGCCAAAATAGTAATTGATGTCGAACCAATTGTTTGAAATCGTTTGTTGAAAGAAAGAAAGGAAGAAGAGAATAAGACAGAATGAAATCTTCCTCCTCTTGTCGTCAATTATATAAAGGCAGAAGTTGCCTTCATTTTAACACAGCAATACAGGTCGTACAGACGTAATATCACCTCCTTCACTTTCTGTCACTGTTGAGTGACAGACAGACAACCTCGTACTTGATACAGTTCGGATAGATCTATACGGCCCGTATAGCGTTTGCATATGACGACATTGTCAGCCTTTGACTGACATTGGGAATTGATTTTTTCCTAATACGGGTCGTATAGACCTATAAGACCCGTATTGGTGGTGTCGATTTAAGAATCTCAAGTGTGCCAATAATACGACCCATTATTAATCTTTGTTTATGCACAATTAAGCTATTAAGTTGAGAGTCTTTTTAGGTTATGTGATTTGTTATTATGTGTAAACATAATTACGAAGGTGATTTGCCTAAGATTACAAGCATGGACATTTAATCACAATTTGTCATGTTTAGGCTATACAATGTCACCTCTACACATTTTTCCAGCATGGTTAGTCAATTTTATGGATTTTTTAGTTATGTTCAGAATCTTATAACTTGGAAAAATGATATAAATCTTTACATTGAATTTCAAACTTGTTGACAAATTGTATAAATCTCAGTATCTTTCAATAAAGTTATAGAATAATTAACTGATAAATCTCCACATTTTAAACAAGATCGCGGGCAAATGACCAGATCTAGACACTTTTTACTGTTTTACTAGAACTTAATTAGTTACTTATGCTTTTTAATCTATACGTTGTAGATACTTTTCTATTTGACTAACACACACACAAATTTGAACTTTTTCATAAGTATGTTTGTTCACACCCTGTGGTGAAGTTATTACTTTCGCAAACATATAAGATTTGTGTGTTTTTATGTATAGGTCACGTAAAAAGAGAAATTATTATTTATGCCTAAAATTTATGATTGTAGATTGCCATTCTCTACTAGTAAGAGTAAAACCTCAAATCGAATTGTGCCATTTCAACTAAATCTCATAATGTTCTATCCACGAAAAGTATTGATTTATAAGAAATGTCTAGCCTTACATACCGAACGCACATTCTTTGAATAAGAAGAGAAGTCACAATTAAACATGCTTGAGTGAGAGTAATTATAGTAAACATGACCTCTTTGAAAGTCTACACTTAGACAATCACACAACATTCATTGATAAAAGAGTCAAATGTTATATGATACCATCCTTAATAATATTTTGTTTACGATGATAACACTTTAGGTAAATTTCATACTATTATTTTGTTTACATGGAAGATACCTGATCATAGGGAATCCCTCTCTTCAAGTAGCAACAAGGTATAGACCAAATTTCATATTATTCTATACATTCTATATACGAAATAGAAGATACTACTGTCATATGAAAATAATTACTATTGTATACAAAGCTAGTACTGTCATATAAAAATTGTTTATTGTATATACAAATATATTTGTTGTATATAAATATCCTCTTTCATTGATATATGATTTGCATGTCAAAAAAGTTGACGTACATATATACCAAAGATATGCGTGAAAAATGATGAAGAATACATCTTAATAAAACGATATTATAGTATATGCATCAATATTAAACGTACAAAATCTCTTCCTGTATCCTAACAACTTGCGTACGTTCCAAAGTCTTACTTCAACTCCAAGTGCTCATTTTCTATTCTATGTGATTTCAAGGCTCATTCACCAAACAATTTGGATTTTATTCTATGTGATCACTACGTACTCATCACCTATTAAAAGTAGGATTAAGAAGAATGAGTTGCATGATTAGAGATACTAGCCATATCTGTTTATTTTATATTATTTTATTTATCTTAAAAGTAGGATTAAGAAGAATGAGTTGCCTAATTAAAGATACTGGCCATATCTGTTTATTTTGTATTAATATATTTATCTTGGGTGTTGGAAATTTGGTGAAAATGAGTTTTTTACTAAATATTTGAACATCAATAATATTTATATGTGTGTTGTATAAATAATTATTTATGGGTTTGTGTTCAAACTATGTCCAAATATAGCTAAGATGAATGAGATATCGAAGCTTGAAGTTGTACGTTTGGAACAAACAAAGATGAGGAAAATGGATTGAGATTTGTCACCTTGTCCCACACAGGTGGAATGACAAAACTTAAAGTGGCATATAAGGAGGAGCACTCATTAAAAGGCAAACACTAGTAGGGACCCAAAGAGTTCATCGCACCTGCACATATGCACGCGTGACATGGGCTATAGGCCTAATGTGGTGCACTTTGAACTTCGCACACCGCCTTTGTATTTTTGCCCATGAGCGCGTGGTCAGATACATGGCGGGTCCGCTTATGGCGCACCTTTGGGTGGCGTAGGCGGATGCCATGGCATGGCACATGTCGATGAGGCGCGAGCTCCTTAGGCGCATGACGCACGTCATTGGCTATGGCGAAGACTGCAATTGGCGCGCGAGTATGGATGGCGCATAACCAGGTGGCGTCCTGGTGTGCGTAGCGACTTCCAATTAGCGCGTGGCGCAAGAAGGTGTGTTTCCGCAGAAGCGTAGTGCAGGCTCAACTAAGGCGCGCATGCATGCGCGCTCGACCGGTCAAGCCAGTCTACTTATTAGAGAGTTAATGTTAGACGGTTTCCACTAGTGCCATAAGTTGAATGGCAGTTTCCTTTTACTACCACTTAATATCCATTAAGTTAGAATTTAACCGTTTTATTACAAGATTAATTATCTTGTTTATGGCATCATTAAGAGGGTTCAATGGGTCTATACATCTCAATATAAAATGAATATGGTTTATTCATTTGAAGAGAAGTAGAAAAATAGACACAACAAATTGGCTTTTTGTTCCACGGAAATTTAGAGAGGAGCACTCTCTAAATTATTCTTTTCTCAACTTCATATTTTCCTAATTGTATGAGCACCAAATTATACCCGGTGCTATCTCGGGCATGAGAGTCATCTCCGGCAGTACACATACTGTTCCGGTTGTTGTACCCTGGGAGACAAAACCGTTTGAGAGGAGGCGCGGAATCTGTTTTAAGGGAAGCGTGTTGAACACGTGCCTGAACCAAAACTGTCAACGATATTTTGTTTATCTTGCAGCAGAGTTTCGATCTGGAAGGTGCGGTTGAAGTTTCCAAAGACTCTTGCTCGAATCAAGATTGGTACAATTATATTGTATTTTATCTTCGTTTATTTAGTTTTTGTAACCGGTATTGTACTAGTCGAATTTCCCACAAATAACGAGAGTCTCGTTATTATTTATTTATTTTGTAATATATTTTAATAAAAAATGAACCTAGTTCCTACAATCTTAAAACAGACTTTCGTGAAGATTGTTGCTACAATCTTAAATCACTTCTCTACGAGGATTTAGGTTCACGAAAGTTAAAATATTTAATGTGATTTTTGTTAAAATCTTGAAAATATTTTTTGGGAAATATTTATTTAGTACAATGAGTCGGATTAATTTTATGATTGGAGTACAATCTTTAATCCGAATACTGGGTTGCAAAACGACTGTTTTGATTCAGGTCTTAAAAGTTCATGGGTTTTTTTGTTCGTGTTTAGATAAACCAAACCATATACAAAATAATATGTATTTTAATATGTTTTTGAAATACTAAAAGTTTCTAATGAGCGTATTAGAAATATATATTTTGTAACCCCATACAATTTAAATGTTTGTAACGTTTAATTTATTTATTAGAAGCTTGTTAGTAACCATAATTGAATATATTTATGTTGGCTTTAAAAGTCATGAAATATATTTGTTTTCTAATGAGCATATTAGAAAATAATTATTTTATAAAATAACTAGTTTTAATATCTTCTAACGAGCGTGTTAGAAAAGTTGTTGAAAGAATAACAAAAGTAAAACTTTTTATATCTCTAACGAGCGTGTTAGAATTTTATAGAATAATAAGTTTTAATATCATCTTTTATATCTAATGAGCGTGTTAGATACGATGCTTGTGTAAAACTAGCTTGTAAAAGATGACTAGATTTTCTAACGAGCATGTTAGAAAATATTATTATTTCAAATAATAACCGACGAGCGTGTTGGAGACAATTAGTTTGGATAATAAACCTTGTAATGGTTTCATCTAAACTATTAAATTTCTAACGAGCGAGTTAGAAACGGTTTTTTCCACATACGTTTAAACGATTTTTATTTGTTTATTTCTAATGAGCGTATTAGAAATAGTTTATATTTTTTTATAAACTTCGAAACAAATTTTATAATCGATTATTTTTAGCAAGCGTGTTAGAAACGATTTAAAGAGTCTGATAGTTGTTTATTTTCTAACGAGCATGTTTGAAACGATTTAACGAATTTGTCAATTGTTTATCTCTAACAAGCAGGTTAGAAAACGTTTATTTTATATAAACCAAAAACGGCTTATGGCAATAAATAATCGTTTACTTTTCTAATGGGTGTATTAGAATTAGTTTATCTATAACCAACTTTTTTAATGATTTGCAATCGTTAATTTCTAACGAGCGGGTTAGAACCGGGTTAACTATGATAAACTATTTAAGATGATTTGTAATCGTTTTATATATTTTCTAACGAGCGTGTTAGAAAATATTTGTGTTCATTTCTAACGAGCGTGTTAGAAAACGTTCACTTAAATAAACCAAAAGTGAATAATTGTATTCGTTTTATTTCTAACGAGCGTGTTAGAAAACGTTTATTTAAATAAACCAAAAGTGAATAATTTTATTCGTTTTATTTCTAACGAGCGCGTTAGAAGCGGTTTACTTTATAAAACCGAATATTTTGAATGTTTGTTAAACATTTAAATTCTAATTAGCATATTAGAATTGGTTGTCATACAAACCACTCATTTTAACGATTGGTAATCGTTATTATCTAACAGCGGTTAGAAATGGTTTGAATATGATAAACCAACTATTAAAACGATGTGTATTCGTTTTATTTTTTCAAATGAGCGAGTTTGAAACTGTTTTATTAAATAAACTATTATAAGGTTTATTGTATTGATTTGTAATCAAAACATGAAAAAAAAATATATAGTTTATTTTTAAAACACTTGCAAAAACGAGAAATGTTTTGAACGAATAAAACATGTCTTTGCGATTTACAAGTGACTCGTTACTTCCACGAGAAGTATAACGTCTTGAACCATATAATAGTCTTGGAAAGACTATTTTGTGAAAAACAACTCGATGTTGTTATAAATATAATAAGTTGCTCAACTACTTGCGAGTAGTTAATTGTAAACAACTTTATATTTTGGACAACTTGTGATTATTCAAGTTTAGAGTTTCAAGACGAAACAAGTTATACGTGTTCCATTGAGGGAGTACCTCAAAACATGACAGAACGATGTAGTTGTGTTTATTTCATTCTAAAGTGTGTTGAAAATAATAACACTTTGAGATTTGATGTTTAGATATCATTGGTGTATCCGTTATTTTGGACTACTAATAAGTTGTCAAAAGGATACACATTTTGATACAAAGTGTAAAAACTAATTCACACGGACACAACGAGCGGGTTGTGATCATGACTTATGTAATAAGTCACAAATCAAACATCAAACGTATAACGAGTTCGTGAGAAACGTGGTGCATGGTTTGAGATGAAATGCACGAAAACAAGATATGTCATCTAATGTTGAGAGCATCAACATGGAAATGCACATGTAAGTTTTCAAAGAATATAACATATGAAAGAAACATATGTTATTATTGTAAATGATTTTAATAAATTTAGCAAATTTATTAACGGAAATTTACAATAGTGATGGACTTGTAGATGCTTCTACCACCATCAATGTTGTTTAAACTATGTGGAGGCTTGGTCCGCAATTTGGCAGAGTATCCCAATACATGGTATTAATGAAACAACAACGTAAATGTATATATCACTATAGGCATTCGTGAATGCTTTGTCGTTGAGAGTCAATCTAATTGACCATATCTCAAGACCTGAGTGATTTTATACAAAGATCTTTCATCAAAGTGACTTGGATTAAGACTTATGTTTAAGTCCTTAGGAACTCAATGGTGAAGCCTTGGAGATATAAAGGCAAACGAGTTATGATCCTAATGGATGAAGTTAACTATGGTTTTGAGGCCTTCCTAAAAACCGATGGGTTTGGAATGGTGAAATAAAATTTCATTATTGTGTCTAAACTAAGAAACGAATGTTCGTAAAAGATAGTGCGTTATCTCTTAAGGCTGTGAAGAATCGGAATGATGCATCTTCTGTTCACATGCTAAAGTATTGTGGTCTAAAGCATGCTAGACTAAACTTGTTAATTTATATGCTCGACGGAGATTAAATTAACTTTAAACATTCAAAATATGTGATGACACAAGAACGAATTTTTGTTCTAAAACAAAACTATAAAGATAACTTCATTTTAGTCCTAAAGGATAGTTAATTAAAATGCAAGCAATGTGGGGGGATGAACCATTTAAGAAACAAACCCTTTAGGGTATGAAGAAATGGTAGTTGAGAAGTTTTCTCAAGCTCGATATGAAAGGGAGAACCTTTCATCACCCCATTTGGATGTTATCCAGTTACACTTAATTGTGGGGGTGACTTGCATTTGAATGTGGACATGGGAGTTGAGAAGTTTTCTCAAACTCGAAATGAAAGGGAGAACCTTTCATCATCACATTTGGATGCTATCCAATTACACTTAAATGTGGGGGTGACTTGCGTATATTGCAAACGCATGACCAAGTGGAGTACACAATGGTTATATGGAGTCAATCGAGTAGATTGGACTCGAATGCCAATTGGTTAGATTCAAAATCTAGTAAGATGTCAGTCATGACACACCAAAGGCATGGTGAAAACGTGTCTAGCCATGAATTGAATTTCATGTCATTCTAAAGACAAGGTACATAACTGGATCCAGGTTGAGATCACGGGTTATAAGTCTTATGAATCGACTAAAAGGCAAAAGTGACTAGCGAGTCAAGAACACGTTAGAACAACTGATCTAAACTGAAAATTATTGTTGCTGACTTAGCGAAGTCAACAAATAATTTTGGATCCAACAACCAGTGGGTTGATAAGAGATCAAGTTGTGGAATGAGACTAAAGCCCATGGAAAAGGGACATGAGGGAAACCTAACCTAGTTGACTGGAGATCCCAAGATCTAGGTTCAATAGGACAACTTAATCATGAACCAAAGGGTAGTCACTGTGGGGGCATAGCTAATATATATGTTTATGTATAAGCTAGTGTATGTGTTCATATATCCCCCTAAAACTATAAAAGGGTGTTTAAATACGTCCTAGTCCATTCCTATAATATTCAGTGACATTGTTGTGAGGCTAAGCATAATATATGGCTAATTGATTTGTGGAAATCATAGTAAGCCATAATGCTTTTAATGATTCAAAGGAATCACCTATGTGAGAGAGAAGTAGGGTCGCTTCGAATGGCATTGTGGGGTGCGCAATCCTAGAGCTCTCGCAGAACCAGGCAAGTGTTCCAGGACCTTAATAGGACACGATAGTGAGGGGATGGCCTGGCTAAGGAAAGTATTGTGTGAATGTATATTGTCGTTTACACAAATGGGGGGTTGTTCAAGGACATCACGTCTAAACCCTAGTAGGCTAAGTATGTTTCACAAAGGAAGGTTCAAAGGCAAAACCTACCTATCCTGCAATACTCGACTGACGAGGTTTCATCGGGGAATTTTGTGTGTTTATCGATCTCCATTCATGTGGGGGATTGTTGGAAATTTAGTGAAAATGAGTTTTTTACTAAATATTTGGACATCAATAATATTTATATGTGTGTTGTATAAATAATTATTTATGGGTTTGTGTTCAAACTATGTCCAAATAGAGCTAAGATGAATAAGATATCGAAGCTTGAAGTTGTATGTTTGGAACAAACAAAGATGAGGAAAATGGATTGAGATTTGTCACCTTGTCCCACACAGGTGGAACGACAAAACTTAAAGTGGCATATAAGGAGGAGCACTCATTAAAAGGCAAACACTAGTGGGGACCTAAAGGGTTCATCGCACCTGCACATATGCACGAGTGACATGGGCTATAGGCCTAATGTGGTGCACTTTGAACTTCGCACACCGCCTTTGTATTTTTGCCCATGAGCGCGTGGTCAGATACATGGTGGGTCCTCTTATGGTGCACCTTTGGGTGGCGTAGGCGGATGCCATGGCATGGCACATGTCGATGAGGCGCGAGCTCCTTAGGCGCATGACGCACGTCATTGGCTATGGCGAAGACTGCAATTGGCGCGCGAGTATGGATGGCGCATCACCAGGTGGCGTCCTGGTGTGCGTAGCGACTTCCAATTAGCGCGTGGCGCAAGAAGGTGTGTCTCCGCAGAAGCGTAGTGCAGGCTCAACTAAGGCGCGCCTGCATGCGCGCTCGACCGGTCAAACCAGTCTACTTACTAGAGAGCTGATGTTAGACGGTTTCCACTAGTGCCATAAGTTGAATGGCAGTTTCCTTTTACTACCACTTAATATCCATTAAGTTAGAGTTTAACAGTTTTATTACAGGATTAATTATCTTGTTAATGACAAGATTAATTATCTTGTTAATGACAAGATTAATGATCTTGTTAATTATAAGATTAATGATCTTGTTTATGGCATCATTAAGATGGTTGAATGGGTCTATACATCTCAATATAAAATGAATATGGTTTATTCATTTGAAGAGAAGTAGAAAAATAGACACAACAAATTGGCTTTTTGTTCCACGGAAATTTAGAGAGGAGCACTCTCTAAATTATTCTTTTCTCAACTTCATATTTTCCTAATTATATGAGCACCAAATTATACCCGGTGCTATCTCGAGCATGAGAGTCATCTCTGGCAGTACACATACTGTTCCGGTTGTTGTACCCTGGGAGACAGAACCGTCTGAGAGGATGCACGGAATCTGTTTTAACGGAAGCGTGCTGAACACGTGCCTGAACCAAAACTGTCAACGATATTTTGCTTATCTTGCAGCAGAGTTTCGATCTGGAAGGTGCGGTTGAAGTTTCCAAAGACTCTTGCTCGAATCAAGATTGGTACAATTATATTGTATTTTATCTTCGTTTATTTAGTTTTTGTAACCGGTATTGTACTAGTCGAATTTCCCACAAATAACGAGAGATTTATTTTGTAATATATTTTAATAAAAAGTGAACCTAGTTCCTACATTGGGTATGTTTGGCATGGAGCTTTTAAGAGCTTTTAGGAGCTTCTAGCTTTAAGCTTTTAAGAAAAAACTCTTACTCAATAAAAAGTATTGTTTGGTTGAAGGAGCTTTAAGCTTTTAGGTTAGAAGCTTGAAGCTTTTGGTTGAACACTACTACTAGTAGCGTTTAGAAGGAGCTACAAGCTTTTAGGGAAAAAATGACTATTTTAACCTCTAAAAATAAGGAACTTTTTAATGCATCAACTTTCTAAATTTTTAGTTATGTCCATTTTGTTCATTTTATACATTTTATTAAAAGCTCCAGGTACTCTACCAAACATCAAATATATCTAAAAAGCTACAGCTACCGGCTTCCAGCTTCCAGCCACCAGCTACCAGCTTCTAGCTACTAGCCACCAGCTACATTTGCCAAACATACCCCTTATAAGAATATGCGTTTTAGTTAAGCTTTAAATTGGTTACGGAAAAGTAGAAGTTCCCCTACCGATTATGGGTGTATGTTTGGCAAAAGTAGTTGGTGACTGGAAGCTGTTAGCTGGTGGCTAGTGGCTAGAAGCTGTTACTGGTGGCTGGAAGCTGGTAGCTAGTAGTTGTAGTTGGTAGCTAGTAGCTGTAGTTTTTTAGATATATTTGGTGTTTGGCTGAGTAGCTGGAACTTTTAATAAAATATATAAAATGACCAAAACGGACAACTAAAAATTTAAAAGGTTTGTACATTAAAAAGTTCATTATCTTTAAAGGTTAAAATAGTCATTTTTTTCATAAAAGCTTGTAGCTCCTTCTAAACGCTACTAGTAGGAGCGTTCAATCAAAAGCTTCAAGCTACTAACCTAAAAGCTTCAAGCTCCTTCAACAAAACAAGGTTTTTTATTGAGTATGATCTTTTTCTTAAAAGCTTAAAGTTAGATGCTCTTAAAAGCTCCTACAACCTCCATGCCAAACATACCCTATATCCGATCATTATAAATGCTTTTGTTATGAAAAAGTTTGTCATCTACCGATTATAAATCCAATCATTATAATGCCTTTGTTATGAAAAAGTTTGTCATATATACTTGATAAATACAATTTTTTTTAAATACATTTAGGTTGGTGATATTAAGGATGTGTTAGGAGTGAATAAATTCAGTTTTGAGCCATACCAAAACTGTGGCGACATCAATAACTTCTAAAAACATCAAAATAAATACTTAAAGTTGCCAAAATATGTGTGTCAAGTAACATATAGAAAATTTAAACTTTTTATTTATGTTTCAAAACCTAAGCAATGTGTCAAAAATTAAATGATTACAAATATAAAAAATCTTATAAATATTACCTTTAAACTTGTGAAAAAGAAAAATGAACAGATTTTTATTATTGAATGGTATCTTAATTAGGAGAATTTTATCAAATGATGTCTTAATTAGAAGTACGCCCCGCTTGCGGTGTGCACATTTAATGTATATGTGTGGGTCATCGGGGGGCAAAAGGGAAATTGCACTAATTTTAATGACATTTTACTAATTTCATGAAAATAATGTTAAAAGAGACGGACGGTTAATCATGCATCATGTGGTGTCGTTGATAGCCGAAAGACAAAAGGGTGCATGCACTAGTCGGCCTTTGTCCCGATTGTTGAGTGTTATGTGCCTTATATCCAAGGCTTGATGCAAAACTACTATCGAGCCGGGGGTTCACTGGAAGCAGCCTCTTTATTCCTACGGGGTAGAGGTAAAGTTATCTACATCTTACTCTCCTCAGACTCTACCTTAGCTTTGCTATTGGTGGGGTTTACTGAGTTTGATGATGATGACGACGTCTTAAATAGGAGAAGTTGGAACAAATTAAGAACTATTGCATAGAAAACATGTACCCTATGCACCAAAATGAATATTTTCCGTCTTAAAATCGAGAGTAAATTACAATTGTATCCTCCTCAAATCTTCTTTATAGTAGTAGAGATAAAAATAGCAGTGAATTCTTAAATTTTTTTGAACGGCAGTCAACAAACTAAGATATTACTATACTTGCACCTTGCAAGATTTGAACCCTCCATTTTTAAGATGGAGAAGAGACAACTTACCACAAGCAGTAGGCAAACTAACATACTCTTATGCTAGCACTTTGCAAGATTTGAATCATCCGCCTCTTAGATTGAGAATAGACAACTTATTACCACACCATATCCATTGGGGACAATAAATTACTAGTTAGTTATAAAAGTTTAAAGAGTAAAATACTAAACTCGTCCCTGAGGTTTGGACGCATAAGATTTTTTTGTAACTGGACTCCTGACTTTTCATTTGTCATTTCCATCCAAATCATTAACTCAGTTAAAATGTATCTTTAACTATCATGGACGATTTTAGCAATTCCCAAACCTCAGGAACGATTTTGGCAATTTTGTCATTTATTCTTACCCATTTTTTCTTATGTTATATGTACACACAAATTTATATATACATACACTTACTTTTTTTAAACTTTCTTTTACCTTTAAAAAAATAATAATAAATTAATGATGTTTGGTACGACGCGAGAGATGGGTGGTAGTGATGTTTGGTACGACGTGTAACACCCCAAAAATGGGTTTGGTAATTTAAACCCGGTTAATATAAAGGAACGGGTAAAAATACCATTAGGGGTAAAAGTAAAACCGTAAATGAATAATAACTAGGAATAATTAACCTAGTTGATTTTAATATCGTTGGTATCAAACGGAGAGTTGTAGCCCTATTTAATTAAAACGAAACAAGAGGGACCAAAGTGGGATAACTTGAAAGTGGTTTTAATAAATGAAAATAACACACACACACACACACACACTTCGTGTGTGTTCTGTGCGTGATCAGGGGAAGGCTCTAGAGAGCCAAACCCTAGTTCATCATATATCACCCAATTGAAGGAGGAATCGGGGCTCAAATTCAAGAAGGAACATGAATTAGTGATCACCCAAGCTAGGGGATCATAAGGTATGTCGAATTTTGATGTTTAATGAAGTTGAGAAATCTGGATAATCATCACTAGTGGTGAATTATGTATGAATCATGAAGGTTATGCCCAAATTAGTGATGTATGTAAATTGCTAGAATTTAGGTGTTTGGATGAATTACCACACTTAGTTAAGTGGGTTTATGTTTAATCCATGAAATGGTATGAACTTGATTAGGAATATGTGTAGTATGTGATGGGTATTTGTATATAGAGTGATTATGGTATGGAATTTGTATGATGTTTACTTGTGTTGATAAATGAAGGTGATAATTAGGAAGAAACACATGAAATACTTGTACATTATGCTTAGGAAGTAGTACGCACACCAAGTGTTTGATGAAATGTCTAAATGACAATAATATGTGAAATTGTATGCAATTAATGGGTAAACATGTATAGAATGTGGTATTAATGAAATTGATAGTAAACTAACATGAGGAATGTATTTTAGATATAGTTCATGTGAAGATTATGTTAGGTTGATGTTGAGTATGCTTTATGCTTGTTTGAATTGACTAATGAAAGTCATATGTGAGATATGAAATTGATATGATCGTTCATACGCACAATCATATATGCTAACAAGAATGTGAATGTAATGACATGTACGGATAGGAGTCATGTCAACGCGGACACAAGCATGGAAGGGCAACGGGCCAAGGATAAACACGGAAGCTATGCTTGAACTCGGACGCACGAGGTAAGTGAACTCCGAACTTACCCTTTTGTTTGTTAATGTATTTATGATATATGGTAATTATTGAAGGTAACGTAAGAAGATATGAATCGTTGTTATTACTAAGTTAAGTTTTAGTGGAAATGGGTCGGAAGTGGTTAATAAAGAGATTTGATTAAGTTTGGGTAAGAAAGGGAATGTACATAATGAATTATGCATAAAGATGAGTTATGTGTATTCGAGGTCATGTTCATATGAAAAGACGCTAATGATACTAATCGTTTTTCTATTGAGAACTAATGTGAAATGTAGGTATGTTAACAATGGAGGTGAAGGTTGACTTCGCAATTTGATGCGAGTGATACCATGGATGGATGAAGGGGGCTAGTAATAGAGGAAGCATGATATGTTGTCGCTTCATTATGCATATGTTAAGATTTTGTATTTTGTCATCAGTTACTAATGATGTGATTGAATGTGGTGACTGCAGGCTGTATAGGTTTATGGATGTTTCATCAAGAAGTGTACGTGGTTGAAGATCGAGTCAAGACATGGATTGTACATGGGTGTGTATGTGATCACGTAATTTGATATTAGTATGTTAGTTTTTGATTGATTATAGAAGGGATTAATATATTTAATGTGAATGAATGAAATTAATAAAAGAAATTTAAAATACGAAATTTCCGCTGCGATAAATTTGGTTAAAACGTGTTAGGGCGTTGCACGACGGGTCGACGAGGGTGATTAAAATGGTATCAGAGCCATAGGTCGGGCCGGTATGCCAGCGAGGACGTTGGGCTCCCTAATGGGATTGGAGATGTAAGTCCCACTCAGTTGAGGGGGGAGAACAAAGCCTTCCATATAAGGTGTAACACCTCGTAAAATCACAACCAATATAATAAAGACACGTGTCATGGACTTTAAACGTATAAGGAATTGTTTCCGAGGGATTAAAGTTGTCAAACAATGTAAATATGTTAGTAAGAGGATCCAAAGTGTCGACATGCCATTCTTGTGCCTCTGATTGACCTCATACGACGTTCATATTCTTTAATGAATAATTTGTCGAACATTGGAAGTCGTTTGTGCTTAAAATAAGGATCTTACAAAACATAGGGGTTAAAAGTGTCAACATGTTAAAATTACCTCTGAGTGACCTCTAACGAACCCAAAAACATTGTAAATAATTCAATATTTCACTAACAAGAATATTGATATTAATTTTTAGGAGTTTCAATGAAAACAAGACTTTTCGAGTGATCGTGCAACTAACCGGGAGCTTAAGGAGTTAGTTTATGACCCAAGGTCCTTGAAAGTTAACTATGGGGGTCCAAAATGCAATAAATGAAAGTTAAATAAAGTTTATATGGACCAGGGACAAAAACTACAATTGCTGAAACTTGTTATCCGGTCATAGGGGAGCGTCTCGGCCCGCGTAGACCCCTTAGGAGTCTTACGCGGCCCGCGTGGGACTGCCAGATGCAGAAAAAAAGGGACAGGTGCATGTCCAGCCAGTTCCACCACCTCTGCATGCCATTTTTCGATACCAAGGTTTGAGCCAATAGTATTACATGCATAGGGGACACATGGGATCATCAGAAATCAGTTGTAGGGGCAGGTGGATCAATCTTAAAGCTCTAGAAGTCCTATATAAAGGCCTTTGTTTGCATTGTTCTTGCATTCACTTGAAATTTATTTCACAACTCATTCTCTGGAGCTTTCTAGAGTTCAAGCAAGTTTTCTTAAGTTCCAAATTCGTGCTAAGGACCATTGTAAGTGTTCTTAGCTCCTTAAGTTCAAGTTTTATTAGTTTAATGACCAAAAGTCAAAGGCATCGTAATTAAGCTTTGACTTAGTGATTAATCACTAATGGTCCAGCCATTATTCGAATTGAAAGTGGCTATGAGTTGGTAATTATGTGGGTAATAAATCCTTACAAGGGCACCCACTGATTATCACTCTAACTTGGTCAATTGTCGGGTCAAACTTGTTATTAAAAAGTCAACAGAAGCTATTTTTGCTAATAAATTCATAACCGATAATGTAGAAGTTATGGAACATGTTTTAACACTAAAATAACTTGGTAAATAATGTAAGAACATGTCTAGGCATGTTCAACCCGACAATTCTGAGTTTAGGCTTGGTTCGGAACCGAAAGTCGCAAAAGTAGACTTTTGCTTTGACTTTCGGTTCTGACCCGATTTAGCTTAGTTTAGATATGCCTTAGGGTTCCATTAGGACCATATTACATGTTAGTATAACCCTCTGAGGTTATACAATATGGTTCCTTTGTAATCCGAATCATTTGCATGTTTCCGTTAAATGCTTAATTGTTGACCATTGTGCCCTTTTTATATTAAAACGAGATTTTTGAAAATGTGAGAGGATAAAAACCTTTGTTACTGATTTGTAAACATGTCCTAAAAATTTGACATCAGTTTATGGTCTAAATTAGGAGTTATGCTCAATATCGTAAATTGAAAGCTTTTTATTTATTTAAACGACATTTTAGCATAAAACCCATTTAAACCTAAATTTTGACACCAAAATTTCTACCCACTGATGTAATATAATATTTAGGGTTTTTTGAAGATTTTTTATTTTATTTTTAAACTGATCATAACATAGGGTTCTTGCATTGACTCGGTAATTGACGATAATACCCTTTTTGCTAAAAAATGAGTTTTACACATCCTTTACATATCAAACCTTTTTCTACTGATTTTATATATTAAATAAGCTATTTTAAACAGTAAAGGCTGTTCAAAATCTTAGATTTCCTTATTCAACCCGAATATCGTCAAATACCGACTTTTATGCGATTTAAGCGCATAGTATGGTTTAAAACCATATTAGGCACCTAAGACTTGTTACCTACTGATGTTATGAACAAATTTTTATACTTTCACAGTAAGTAAAAGTTTAAAATCAGATTTCCAAATTTGACCCTTAAAGCTTATGCGAAATGACCAAAATGCCCCTACGGTGCATAGTTTGGCCATAAATGATAAATTTCACATATATGCTATATCTTACTGATATAACCTACTAAAATAAATATTTTTACTGATCATTTTAGACCAGAACCTCAGATTAATATTTAATCTCTTTTATAATCTTTAAAATGACCAAAATACCCCTACGGGGCTTAAATCGATTTTAAATTCGTTTTGGCCATAATGGAAGGTATCCTACTGATATCATAACACATTTTAAGCATATTAACTTAGGGAACCTGTTCATGACTCATTTGGTTACCCGTTATGCATTTTTCGCGTTCGGTGCGGTTTATGTGACTAGTTTGTATAAATTGACCAAAACGGGTCAAACCTTATCATTTTTACCTCAAAATCCAGAATGTGTTTAGTTTACCCATATTATACAATTCTTCATACTTGTCGGGTCTAAATCACATTCTAATCCGGCCTTCGCTTAATCTTGCGTTTTGAACCGTAAACCTTTCTTTAAAACTAACCGGTCTAAGTTTAAACTTAAGCAAGACCCGTTAGGAATCTAATAGGTTATTAAAACCTTCGTTCCAGATTTAGGAGCCCAGTAAAAGATATTTTCACTTGCTGATTACTATACGGCTGAAATAAATTTGTATATTTTGCTCAGGTAAATACTTTTAACTTATTTTCCCTTATACGGGCTTGGGGTACGATATATAAAATACCGTTTGGCCGGGTATTGAATCTTTAATCGTATGAAGGTTAAATCATTGAGATAACCCATTTAATCTATTTTGTTTGTTTTAAGCCTTTGGGGGGTTAATGACCATGTCCTGTATATCCTCGGCTCATTCATTGAAATGGCCACGACTTAAGCACGGGGTGTAGGCATACACCTGCCGGTGCGTATGTAAAATGATATACCTGCTTGTTCGAGAATAACTCGCCGTAGGTTATATTATGTGGTGTTTCTATTAATCTTTAACCCGATATTTCTAACCCGGGCTACTGAACGTATAACAAACATATAATTCTTTTACAAGATTATTTTTAAATAATTATCCCAAGTTATAAAAGAATATTTGTGCCTTGTGCATTTAAATCAAATTTATAAACACTTCTCAAAAAGAGCCGGTTAATTGTATTTAACAGTGTAAACTGACGTATTTTTCCAAAAAGGTTAAGTGCAGGTACTAAGCGTAATGGGCTGGAACTCCTGAGTGAATAAATAAAAAGTCTTGCAAGCTTTTATCACTAAAAATCTGTTGAACAATTATCTTCTTTTATCTTAGATCCGCCTATGGATCCTTTTACATTTCGTTTGTAAAATTTATGTTACTTTCGAATCGGTTTGTATAATTATTACTTTTAGACTTCCGCTGTACATTAAACTGTGTAATTTGACTATGATGATATGAACGACGTCACGATACCTCCCACCGGGCCCACCGGTAATACGTGGAAATATCGGGGTGTGACATAAGGGGGTGGAAACCTTCTTTACCAGGACAACGTAGGATGGGTGTGAGGATGTGGCAAAGGGGATGAAACTAAGGAGATGGGGGGATGATCCCAATATATATAGTGGAGGGTTCAAATCAGAAGAATTTTTTTTGTAAGAAGAATAAAGAAGAGGTTTCAACCAATAAGAATGCTTTATTTTACTTCATTTAATATTTGCATTTAATTTTAATATAAGGGTATATTGGTAAACTTACATAAATCATTAATTTGTATTCTTCCCCTTTAATAACTAACTAAATTAAATTTGTAACTTCTTTTCAAAATATATACTTTTTTTTTCAAATTAAAAAACAACTTAATTTAAAGTGTAGAATAAATTACTAGTTGTGTAGGATAAATTAGGAGTTGTGTAGGATATATTTCGAGGTGTGTAGGATAAATTTTGGTTGTGTAGGATAAAATTCTATAATGTGTAGGGTATATGTAGGAAAATTTTGATATGTGTAGGTTTGTAGATTATATGTAGCATAATTAATGATTAGTTGACTAATTAATTAAAGAGAGAAAATATAATGATATGAGTTATAAATGAAATAGTATTTTATGTTGTAAAACAACGACCTACTAGCCTAATAGCAAACCATAAGAGAAAGATGTAGGGAGAAAGAGATATTTCTTTGATAGATATATATTTAACACATAATTACAATGAATATATATAAGAGATGAAATCTTGGAGAACAAGCCAATCTATTTATGGAGTTGATAACCACATAATATAATATATTTATAACACTCCCCCTTGGTTATCAACTTTATACGCTTTGAGATGCTGCCTCGTTAAAAACCTTGCTAGGAAAACCCAGTGGGACAAAACCTCAGCTAAAGGAAAAAGAGTGCAGTGCGTATTTTTTCTCCTGATACTTCTGGATTATGTATGTTGCCTCATTAAAAACCTTACTAAGAAAACCCAATGGGATAAAACTTATTGAAGGGAAAAAGAGTGCAACTTGTATAATACTCCCCCTCATTTGAACATGTATTCTTCAAGTGACTAGTGCCCATTTTTCTTGAAAGTTGCTCAAAATTTTTTGTAGTCAATGATTTGCTGCTTGTTCCCTTAATGTGCAATCTTTATGTTCGCAATGTTGTATATCTTCATATGAGCCTTCTAGTGCCTCTTCTTTTACATAAATATCATAAGATCCACGACTGTGATTTGTTATATTCCCTGCATTTACAAAACTAACCAAACTTGTTTTGACAGGTTAGTAAAATATAAATTCATATCTTGCATACATTAGATGTATTGAAATAGATGTTTTCCCATATCAAATCGATAAATTCAATAAAGATATATAAAATCATGAATAGATAGCAAGAAATACTAATGCACAATTGCACTTAAAGATGGTACCTCTAGACCAAAAATTTCAATTTCTTTCATAGGAAGCTATAACAGCCATTTTATATATCAAGTAATTGAACAACCTTTAACGTAGTTAAAGGATAAACTTTTTCCATGGTAAAACACGTCAACCTCTAATAGATATATTTTGATTGATTACACATATACTCAAACTACAGGTCAAGCAATAATTACAATGTGTCAAGGTCATTCAAAAATTCTCCCTCTAAAAGCTCGACAGTTTCTCTCGATGGTGCCTAGACATCATCACTGTAAACTGCGATTATAGTGAACTTTTAGGAGAGGACTTTTGATAAAGATGGATAATATTATCAAACTCGTATTGCTCTTTATCATAATATCTCATGAGTTGTATAACACTCAATCCAACTATTTTATCCATACTATCATTTTAAGTTTATAAAGATACATTCATGAGGTTTTGAAATCAATGCTTCAGTCATTTACAATCATTTACTTACTTCTTTCACTTTTGAAAAACAATGTATGTGCATACACTCTTTAGGATTATGTTACATAAACCTCCTTATTGATTTCTATATCATATGCAAGGATGTCTTGAACACTTGCTTCATTTGTATAATACATATTGTACCATGCTTATACACTGTACATTGAGATACCATAATCACGAAGCACAGGTATTCTATGTATGTTTATTGGTGCACAAGAATTACATCCATAAGATGTTTTCACTCAACCTTATAAGCGCTTAAATGCTTTAGGATACTCATCAGGAGTTCCAATTATATTCAACGTATTCAAATATGAATTTGTATACAACGATCATATCGTTCTCGAGAACTTATTTACATGATTTTAATAAATTAAATCCTTGAGACTTTCTTGTAAGATTTCAGTATCAAGTGATAAATATTATTCATAAGACGCATGTCAATTCTCTCTTTAAATATTGGAAAGCTATTGTATCCACCACTGGAGAATACGATTCCTCATAATCAATATTAGGTCTTTGCGAAATCCTTGTGCCACCAATTTTGCCTTATACCATTTACTTTTCATTCATTGATTCACATAAAAGACCTGTTTGTTTCTAATATGTTTTACAACATTTGTTGTATGGACTACTGGTCCAAAAACTTTCCATTTCAATATAGAATTCAACTTTGCCTCATTTGCGTCTTTTCGTTTTGGCCAATTATTTCTTTGTATTTGTTCATAGGCAGATCTTAAATCATGATCCTCATCATTTCATCATTACAAGCGCTATATTATATACAAAAGTATAACGACGTCAATTTTATTTCGATTCCATACATATCTTAGACATGATACAACTTTTCGAGATCTCTTTAGTTTCAGGTACCTGAGGTTCTTCTTGAACCATCATGTCTACCGTCTCTTCAGGAGACCTTTTAAATATAACCCCGACTTGACCATCTTAATTAGTTGCTCCAACTTTCGAGGAATTTTATTATTGGAATCGACTAGTCTACCACGCTTCAGACATGCAATAGACTCCTTACAAACATGTGGTTGTCCTTCTAGGACACTCATCTTAATTGGAGCATTAGCAGTTGGTATATGTGACATAATCACCTTTTTAAGGTCAGTGAATGCGTCTGGTAATAGATTCCCTAATCTTTGTATATGAGTTATTCTTTGAACTTCTGGTTCACACTTTTAGTTTTTTTGAGGATCAATGATAATTCATACCAACTCATTTATTTTCCAACTGCTTTATATCTCCCCCTGATGTTGGGAATGTTAGTCCATTCAGATGGATATAAATTAATTTATGATATATTCCCAACCATCTTTTAAGGTCCCATCTTTGTGCGTAGTGGTGGATCAATTTCAATATATACCGCACAACCAAAATCTTAGAAGAGATATCTTTGGTTTCTGACCAAAAACCAACTATAATGGGGAGAAACTATTACAACATGTTGGCTTGATGTGTATTAATGCAACAACTCTCATTAAAAAGTCCTAATTATTATTTTAATTGTCCAATAGGAAACCCTAATTGAGAAACCCAAGTGATTCTGCATCAACCCTAAAATTTTCAGAATAATCGGAATCAGGATTAGGGCCCCTAAAACTCAGGGGGGGTAAACCCTAATCGGTAATATCCACACAGTTTGTTGTCAAAAATTCAAATGAACGCGAGACCAACTCAGATAAGCTACTAGAACACGAAGCAACCCTATAGTAGACTAGGGTCTCTCGCGCTACGCGACGCGAACAAGAGGACCTCTCGCGTGGCGCGAGGGGGACAGTTTTTCAGATATAAATAGTAGGCTGTGGGACTTGAATTTCTGCGTTGATTTGACGTTCAAAGTCATTTTGTACATTGAGTTATAGTAAAAACAGTCCAAAACACACACACGATTCACGAAGTGCTGCCGCAATACAGGGTAATAACTCAATCGCTGCTACGATTTAATGTCTGATCGATTAAATTATCCAATGGATGTTTAAGTGTTGCCCACAATAGGGTTTATGCTTTGTCATTCGTTGTTAATTCAATGGATGTTTAAGTATCGCACTTTGTCATTCGTTGTGAAGGTTTTAATCTCGTGAGTTATCGTAAATGCTGTATTAAGTTACTAACCGAGTTGTGTGCATGTTATTAATTTAGGTTAAAAGGCTAATCAGTAGGCTAGGCTCTGCTCAAATTAAATCTGCAATGTGAGTCATTCTCTTTTTATCAAATTACTTTCAAATCAAGTTTATTTTCAAAGGTTATAATTACAGTGATTAAGTTTATGTAATCACCAAGTTACAGCCGGTATGTGGGGTTTTGTATACATTACTTGATAACCGTCACTATTGGACAACGAGTTAGCCAATGAGTGATATGACCATAGTCACAGACTCCATTGGACAATGAGGTTACCGATGGATGGTCGAGTGACAAATACTGTGGGTAGTTGGTTGATATCTGGAAACATTGTAATCTCTCTTAATACTATAAATTATAACAAATGGGTCATTTTAGTAAATAGAATGATTCACCAGTATTTCCCGCTGACAAAACCTTTTTCAAACATGTTTCAGGTAATCTGTTGTGATCCAAGAAAAGTGTCGTGAAGCACTACAAGCTTAAAGAAGTGGCTCAATATAAAATAAAGAAACATGTTTTGTAAAATAAAGATTTCTCCGTGAAATCTTATGATTGTAAATTACCGGGTTTTATCCCGAGTTGTGAAATAAAATAATCGGGAAAATTGCAGTTTTAAAAAGATCTTGAAGAAACCTTCCGCTGTTAAATTAATACCACGGGATTTTCTGTCTCGCGGCTCCTGAAACGGGTTAAACCGGGTCGGGGGCCGTGACAGAAAAAAGGTGGTATCAGAGCCACTGAATTAAGCCAATTAAGTATTTAGAAAATACTTAATTTCACTAATTGCTATTTTCGTGATTATGTGTTTTATTATTTGATTATTTGTGTACAATATGGGTAAGCAAAAGCTTTCAAATATCTATCTTAAATTGGATATGTCATCCAACGAGAAGGGAAGTTCATCCCAAACCAAATCCTCAAATCACTCTGTAATTCCTGAAGAAAGAATATTTGTGCGAAAGACACAATATGAGGAACCACTTTCTCCTAATGAGAGAAGTCTGATTATTAGGAAAAGTCAAGAGAAAATAAAGAAAATCCGAGAAAAGAAAGTTAACCAGGAAACCCAGGAATTAACCAGTAAAATACCTTGGGAGGACAAGTTGGATGAAAAATGGGCAGATCTTTATATGTTAGCTACAGTAGCAGTAAATGCCAATCTTTAAATAACTTGTCTCAGTTTAGTAACCATATCATCTATAAGCTAGAAACCGTATCCAGTAAATAAATAAGGTTACAAGAAAACCCTCATATGTTTAAATTATCAGTTGTCTTTTGTATTAAATAAAGCCACTCGGTATGAAATAATATTTAAAGGTTATTTATAAAATTTGTTATACAATTTTAACTTAGTAAATTTTGTTTATTTTGCATATGTGCTAAACAGCATGAACGACTTGTCTGAAGCCCTTCAAAACCTAAATCTCTATCCAGTAAAAATAGAGGTTTCCAGAGATTTTAATAGGTATATACCAGACATAGAAGAACCTGTGGAATTCAATGCTCCACCTCCAGAGAAACCTAAACCCAAGAAAAGGAAGAGATTTGTGGGATGGAGACGTGTGCGTAGGAGGAAGCCTACAACTAGGAAGATCCCTAAAATAGAAAATCCCTTAGACAAAGGAAAAGGGGTTGAAGTCAGTGAAAGTTCTAGGCCATTGGAAATGGAATTGGGAGAAGATTCTAGGCCACTAGGAATGGAGTATGGAGAAGGTTCTAGGCAAACTCAGAGGGAAGTGGGGGAAAGTTCTAGACAAGTTGAGGAGTTACCTTTTCAGGAGGAATTAGATCGTGCGTTGGCAAGCTATGATGTCGTCAGGACAATTAATAATAATCTATACCTTTCTCTTAAAACATAATTTCCAATGAACTTGGAACCCGCAATCCCAGAACCTATAATCCACACCCAGCCTCTAGGAATGGATGAATGATGGACAAATGATTGGCAGTTCCAAAACCTGCTCAACAGTCCTTATTCCTTTCTTCCTCAGTTCGATCCAGAACCTCTACCAAATCCATCGATGACTAATGAGAATATGGCTGAACTCCGCCATTTTGGCGAAGAACTAATGGATGCTGGGAATAGGATCCGAGAAATAGGAGGACAAATTTCATGGAAATATGATGAAAGGGAACATCGTTATTAAAGATGCAAGTTGACGAGGGAGAAGTAGGTGGTGAATCTGTGTTTGTATAATAACAATAATATTAATAAAAATCAGTATGTGTAAAATAAACAATAAAACGGTTGTAAGATAAAAATGTATGTGGAAGCATAATATAATCTATAAAATAAAAGAAAAAAATTTACAATTTTGGTTGTATATTTGTTTACGTAATTATGTGCGATTAATTGTTATATTGGATTGTTTCTTATTTTATACTAATTATTTATAAATTAATTATCAGATGGAAAACGCTAATAATGAACCAGTAAATGAGGTTAATCAATCTGAACAACAACCGGGGGATCAATATATGACTAGGCAGGAAATAGAAAATATCGTTGCTTAAGGGATAGCCAATGCTATTCCAGCAATAGTCGTTGCTGTCCAGAAACCTGCTGAACCTCAACAAATAATTCCGAGTAAACGTATTTCTGAAGATAACTTCAGTAATAGCGTAAACGGAGGCAGTAATCATATTAATCACGATAATGAACCACGACAAGCTCCGCTCCCTAAGAAAATGAAAGCTGCAACGCCTGGTTGCACTTACAAAGAATTTCTTGCTTGTAAACCCGCTGAATTTGCAGGCAATGAAGGAGCGATTGCGGCACTGTGTTGGTTAGAGAAAACTGAGGCAGTAATTACAATAAGTAAATGTGACAAAGACGATAAGGTCATGTACGCGTCAAACCTTTTTAAGGAAGGAGCGCTAGAATGGTGGAACACGGTGTTACAAGCAAAAGGAAGGATGATGACGTATGCTATGAACTGGGAAGAATTTAAGAATCTTGTAGAAATAAAATTATGTCCTGAATATGAAAAAGATCAAATGGCAAATAAATTCTTAAATCATCGAATGATGGGTGTAGATTGTCGCGGTTATACTTCGACATTCTTTGAATATGCTAGAGTGGTACCAACACTGGCTTCGCCAGAATCGGTACTCATTTCTCGCTATATTTGGGGATTGATTAGTGAAATCCGCAATATCGTTAAAGCTGCAAGACCTCGCACTATTGACGATGCGGTAGAATTAGCTAACACCCTAACTGATGAACTGGTGCGCACAAGAGATGATAACAGGAAAAAGGAACTGGCTCAGAAAATTACCCAAGGATTTCGTACGGGTAATAATAACTGTTAGGGGTCATTTTCTTTGCATACATATCCTGACCAATATCCTGCCTTTGTTTGTTTATTTGTGACCAGGATGCTGGAAGAGGATATTGCTAACATCTTGGGCGATATCCTGAGGTTTATTGAATTAACCATGTGCAGGTTAAAGGCTGAGACTTGCTAACGGTCAAGTGGACTTCTTCTCCTCAAGACTCGAGCGAGTTTGTTGAAGGAGAGACGTTGAGCCCGAAAGACCAGGTCTACAACGTTCGATGAAGGAATATTCGGTGGATCCCGGAAGTTTAGGATAGTTTGTTATTTTATCTTTACTATAAATAGATGGGGGCGGATCAGTTTAAGGCACACAATTTTCACTAACACTCTCGAACACTTTCACTCTCTAGCTCATTGCAAACACCACACTTGTATTCAAATTTCATTGTAAAACATAGTCGATCCGCACCACATACTGCACTGTATCCTGACGTTTGAAGTAATAAGAAGAACAAGGCAGCTGCGATTGTCAGCTCCCGAGGTTTTATGCCGGCGATCTAGATTGATCAAGGGCTTTCCTCGTACATCTCGTGTCGTTTACTTTACTTTTGCTCATTGTTTGATCATAGATACAGCTCAATATCCTGAGCCGTATCCTGAATACTGATTTTCTAAACAACTTAATAAGAATATTTTTCACACATATTTTTAGCACACTACCTCACTTAACTAATTTGATCACTAAATTGCTTAGGTAATTTTTGACCAAAACAATTTGGCGCCCACCGTGGGGCACGTGGTGCTCTCTTTACTAAATTTTTTTGTGAAATCGCTAATCGACTTTCTATTTTCAAAACTTTTTGACACATTGTCCATAATGGCCTCAAGATCAAACTTGAGTTCCTCTACTGTGTCTGCTATGACTTCTGCTACTACTGGTTCGGTGCTTCCACCACCTCCTCCAAGGATGCCAGCCTCTTCACGACCTCAGGATATCATCCCTACTCGCAGTGTTCAGGAATCTGCTCCTGTTCTAGCTTCTAATGATGAAATTCTCACTTTATTTGGAAGTGTGCAGGAACAAATGAGGCAGCAACAGGAAACAAACCAAATGCTTTTAAGGGAAATACAACTCCTGAAGTCTGGCCCGAGCAGATCTGCTGAGGATAATGTCACTCCATTACATCCCAGAACGTTGAACTTTAGTTCAGCTGTGTATACTGAGGATAACAGGGGGAATATTGTGCCCAGCCTTCCTCAGAATCATACTCCTGAAATACCCTCCTTGGTCAGGATGTCAACCATGAGGAGCTCAGGATATGCTTCAGGATATGGGCAAAATCCTTCAACAGGTAACGTGTCAAATAATAATAATACTCATGCTACTAACAATAGTGGATCTTTGCAGGATACAGGTGTAACATCAGCACTTACTAGGGAACTTCAGAAGTTGAAGGACATGATATCTAGTGTACCTGGGGTGGTCCAGCCGATCCCGGAAGTGTCCCAAGACAGCCACAAGATATCTCGTTTTGCATATCCTATCTGTGATGCTGAGATCCCAAAGAGATTCCAAACCCCCAACATGAAGCTTTATGATGGGACTACGGATCCTGAAGAGCATATTGCTCAGTACAGGGAAAGAATAGAGATTAACCCTATCCCTCCGGAGCTCAAGGAAGCATGCTTGTGCAAGGGATTTGGTTCTACTCTAACAGGATCTGCCTTAAAATGGCTGTTAAACGTTCCTCCTCACTCAATTACTTCGTTTGCTCATTTGGTTAATTTATTTAACAGTCAATTTTCTTGCAGTCGGAGTTTTGAGAAACTAACCAGTGATCTTTACAGGATAACTCAAGGGCCTCAGGAATCCTTGAGGGATTATGTGAACAAATTTAGTCGAGAATCCTTGGATATCCCACATCTTGATGTTGCAACAGCTGTGCAAGCTTTTAAGATGGGATTACAAAAGGATTCTCAGTTTTATCAGGATCTTGTAATGAATCCCTGCAGGAATCTAGACGAAGCTCGTAACAGGGCTTTGAGATATATCCCTCTGGAAGATGACAGGAAAATGCAAGTAAGGATGAACTCATCTAACACTTATGAGTCAACTAACAGGAAGTCAGAATCCTCATTCAAGTCATATCGGCCTAAGCCATATGGTAGAAATGAGAACAAGAGGGTGAATGCTGTCGAAGATGAGGATCCTGAAGAGTATCCTGAGTTGTCTGAATATTGCTTTTCTGTTAACATTCATGAATTGATGTATGCCATGCAGGGTCTAGGAGACAAGGCTAGGTGGCCTCGAAAGAATCAACAAAAGGCTGACTGGAAAGATAAGTCAAAATGGTGTGCTTTCCACGAAGATTTCGGACATGTAACTGAGGATTGCATTGCTCTAAGGAAAGAAATAAGCTATCTTCTAAGTAAGGGATATCTGAAAGATCTCTTAGGAAGAAAGAAGAATAAGGGTCAGGATACTGAGAAGGATCCTGAATGAGCAGCATCACCTCCTGCGGATGCCAAGATAATCAACTTCATTTCGGGAGGATCCGACATTTGTGGAACTTCGTATTCGGCAGCAAAGAGACATGCAAAAGAAGCTAAGGCCGAAAGGGGAGACAAACCTGTCAGGTTGACTACCCTCACAACTGACAAAGTGATCACTTTTGATGCTGATGATAGGGATACTGTCCAGGATCCTCACCATGATGCTCTGGTAATAACGTTATATGTGGCTAACCATTTTGTACGCAGGATATTGGTTGATAATGGCAGCTCCGTCAACATAATCCAACTAGAAACTCTGAAGAGAATGAATGTATCTCCAATGGATATCACTTCAAAGTCTACCGTGCTTGTTGGGTTCAGTGGAGAGGCTAGAAACACAGTGGGAGAGATAAAGTTGCCAGTATACGTTGAAGGAGTCAACTCAATACAACGTTTCTGTGTGATGGATTCTCTATCCTGCTATAACATCATACTGGGAAGACCGTGGATTCACGATATGAAGGCTGTGCCATCAACATATCACCAATGCATTAAGATACCTACCCCTTGGGGAGTTGTCAAAGTTGATAGTGATCGGCAGGAGGCGAAAGAATGCTACTCATCCTCGATGAAATCCTCAACCAAACCTAGTGCAGCATAGCAATTAAAGACGCGGGCCCAGGATATCGTGGAGGATCCGGAGCAGGATGTGAAGAAAATTATCCTGGACCAGGATAATCCTGATATTTCGGTGCTCGTAGGGACCAATATCCCTCAGGATATTGAAGAACAATTGATTAACTTTTTGAAATGCAGGATGTCAACGTTTGCATGGAAGCATGAGGATATGACAGGCATATCCAAAGATATTATCACTCACAAGCTTGGAATTGATAAATCATTCAAGCCTGTTCAGCAAAAAAGAAGGAAGTTTGCTCCTGAGCGGAACACGATTATCCAGGAGGAAGTTGAGAGATTATTAAAGTCCAGGATGATCAAAGAGGTTAAGTTCCCAAGATGGCTAGCAAACGTGGTTGTAGTACAGAAGAAAAATGGGAAATGGAGAGTTTGTGTGGACTACACAGACTTGAACAAAGCTTGTCCTAAAGACCCATTTCCTCTTCCCCACATTGATGCAATGGTAGATGCCACTGCCGGGCATGAAATGCTGACCTTCATGGACGCATCCTCAGGATTTCAACAGATCCAAATGGAGCCTTCTGACCAGGAGGATACTGCCTTCATGACACCAACAGGTATTTATTGTTACACAGCTATGCCTTTTGGTTTGAAAAATGCAGGTGCAACATACCAAAGATTGGTAAACATGATGTTCAAAGACAAACTGGGGGACACCATGGAGGTATATATCGATGATATGGTGGTGAAATCTAAAAAGGCTGAGGATCACCTCCAGGATATCAAGGGAGCATTTGATATCCTGGATCGATACAACATGAAGCTGAATCCTGCTAAATGCCATTTCGGAGTAGGGGCAGGAAAGTTTCTTGGATATATGGTGACAAAAAGGGGGATAGAAGCAAGCCCAGAGTAGATCAAAGCTATCCTGGATATAAAATCACCCTCAAATATGAAGGACGTACAAAGATTGACAGGCCGAGTAGCAGCTTTAAACAGGTTTATCTCGAGATCCTCAGAGAAGTGCAAAGATTTTTATGATATCCTGAAGAAGAACAAAAGATTTGAATGGGGGGAGAAGCATGAAGCAGCCTTGCAGGATTTGAAACGATATATCTCAACCGCACCTTTATTGATGAAGCCTGAAAATGGTGAACCACTATCCCTATACCTTGCTGTATCAGGGAATGCTGTAAGTGTCGTTCTTATAAAAGACCATGAAGGTCAGCAATATCCTGTTTATTATGTTAGTAAAAGTTTGTTAGATGCTGAAACTAGGTATTCTCATTTAGAAAAATTGATATTAGCTCTAGTTATGGCATCGACAAAACTTAGGCATTATTTCGAGACACATAGGATACATGTTAAAACAAATTATCCTGTCAAAAATGTGCTCAGGAAACCAGAGATGTCAGGCAGGATGACCAAGTGGTCAGTAAAGCTAAGTGCTTATGATTTAGTATATGAACCTAGAAATGCCATAAAGTCTCAAGCTTTAGCTGACTTTGTGGCTGATTTCAGTAGTGATATTCATGATGAGGTAGACCTAGAAGTTCAACAATTAGGAGAATCCTCAGGATCCTGGACATTATATACTGATGGAGCATCTAATGTAAGAGGAGTAGGATTAGGAATACTACTAAAATTGCCATAGGGGGACATATTACCCCAGGCTATTAGGTGTGAATTTCCTGCTACTAATAATGAAGCAGAGTATGAGGCTTTAATTGCAGGATTAGAGTTGGCTAAGAGCATGAGTATCAAAAATTTGCAAGTATATGTTGACTCTTTGTTAATTACTAACCATTTTAATGGATCCTATGCAGCTAAGGGTGAGAAATTAATCGAATATCTCGATATTCTCAAAAAATTAGCAGGATATTTCGATGTTTTTATACTTGAACAGGTACCGAGGGAGGATAATGCTGAAGCGGATGCCTTAGCAAATTTGGGATCATCGATCAGGATACCTGAAGGGACCCAAATACCAATATTACATGTCTTATATCCTGCAACGAACCCTCAGGATAAAGAAGTAGCGGGTATTCAGGATCCTGGAGCAGAACATCCTGAAAAGGATCCTAAATCCTGGACGGCTCCAATCATGAGATATCTCAAAGAAGGACACATCCCTGGAAATGAGAATCCTAAGGCATTTAGGATGAAGGTATCACGATTCACTATTATAAATAATATTTTATACAAGAAATCTCTTGCAGGACCATATTTGAGGTGCTTGGAGGATCCTGAAGCCAAAGAAGTACTTCAGGATATACATGAAGGGGATTGTGGTAACCATGCTGGGGGCAGGTCGTTATTTTCAAAAGTGTTAAGGACAGGATATTATTGGCCAACAATGAGAAAGGATGCAGTAGAATATGCTCGAAGATGTGATGCATGTCAAAGACATAGTAACATACTGCATCAACCTGCTGAACCATTATATCCTATTGTTTCCCCTTGGCCGTTTATGAAGTGGGGTATGGATATAGTGGGAAAGCTACCAAAAGCTCCGGAAGGAAAAGTCTTTATGCTAGCAATGACGGATTATTTCTCTAAGTGGGTTGAAGCAGAAGCATTTGTTCAAGTGAGAGATCAAGAAGTAGTATCCTTCATAAAGAGGAATATCCTAACCAAATTCGGAGTACCAGCCGAGATAATCTGTGACAATGGTTCTCAATTTATAAGCAAGAGAACTACTGACTTTTGCAAAAGTTGGGGAATCAAAATGATTACATCTACTCCGGTACATCCTCAAGCAAATGGACAAGCAGAATCCTCAAACAAGATAATTGTCAATAACTTAAAGAAGAGACTTGGAGCCAAAAAAGGAAGATGGGCAGAAGAATTACCCTTTGTTTTATGGGCTGATAGGACAACGGTAAAGAATGCAACAGGCCAAACCCCATTTTCCTTGGTATTTGGAGCAGAAGCAATGATTCCAACGAAAATGACAATACCTACTGCAAGATTTACCCTAAGTGATCCTGAGCAGAATCCTGAAGCCTTGAGTCAGGATTTAGACACTATAGATGAGAAGAGAGATGCGGCAAGGCTAAGGATGGCAGCATATCAACAGAGAATATCCAGGGCATATAACAAGAATATTAGGACCAGAAGATTTAAGGTTGGAGATTGGGTGCTAAGAAAGGCTTTTCAGAATACTACTAATCCTGCCGATGGCAAGTTAGCTCCAAAATGGGAAGGACCATATGAAGTTGAATCAGAAGCAGGGAAAGGAGCATACAGACTCAAGAATATGGAGGGGGATATGCTACCGAGGTCTTGGAATGCTATACACCTTAAGCTCTATTTCAAGTGAGTTTAGAATTCAATTTCTATCTCAGGATGGTATGAATTCTATCTTTTTTAAATATGTTTTGGTTTAATTTATTCTTTGAAACCCAATACTAACTTAAGCATCGGAGGGGTGTTAGCCAAGCTAACACCCACCTTAGTTTACAATTGTTTTGCAGAATATGTTTCAGGATATATACTCAGGATAACTCGAAAGATTAGAGGATTGGCCCCCTCTCTCACGTACAAGGGATCCTGATCCCTTCACAGGTTTAAAGGTATTCACCTTTCTTCCGAATTGGGTTTAAACACCCCGCCTGGAGCGCAAGTTATTCAGGGATAGTTCAAGGTGGCGGGACCAGTCCATGTAAAAGTGGCTGACAATTTCGTTACTATTGGCTATATCCTGAATCCTAAAGGTATATGAGGATTGATCACCCTCTCTCACGAAAGGGTATTTTCATACTCTCTAAGGTTTAAAGGTTTTCACCTTTCTAAGTCTTGGGGTTTATACACTCCCGCCTGTAGCGCATGAAAATTTGGGATTTTCCCCAGGATACAAGGGATTTATCTCCAGTACATCCTTGGGTTTTACCCTTGGGACCTAAAAAATTGCCTATACAATGGAAACTGACATTCAGAAGATTTCTAAGTGTTTGAAGACATTGTACACAGGGGACATTCCTACCAAGGCAGTGATGTAAAGCTCAAAGGCTAAAGTTCGGAACTAGTATGCTAAATATCTCACACAGGGGACATCTTCATTGGAAAAGTTGCAAGGAGATTGAGGTTTAATAATAAGGTTATATACTACTCCGGGTATGATCTTTCCTTTGTAAATATCGTCTAAGTTTTTAGTAACATTATGTTAAGTATCCTGATATATATTCTCAAAGTCCTTTTAAGGATATTTGACTAGGGTGTTTGAAACTAGTATTAGTTTGGAACTTTGATCATTTAAAACTTGGTTTTGAAAAGATAGATTGTTTTTCACTCTCTAAAGAACTTTCTACAAAGTTGAAGGAATAGTTGGAAGTTCTATCTAATGACGACGGAGCTTTTGAGGCTTTCCCGGTAGCTGACCATATCCCGTTCGTACTGCATGTGGGCAGCTTCAAGATCGGTCTGAGCTTGAAGAGTAGCTTTGTTGAGAGCGGTTTGGTGTTCTTGAGTCATGGCTTTAAATTTCTGCTCATAATGACGAGATTTGGCGGCTGCGATCATGCCTTGATCGGAGATTGTGATTTCAGCCTCCTTTAGCTTGGTTTCAAGCGTCTTGTTGAGCTTGCAGGATTCTTGATATAAGTTAACCAAACGCTCAAGACCCTACAAAGGTAAGACGACAGGTATTAATATTGATAAATCTTTGATAATAATGTAAAATTGCAGGATATGATATGAGAATACTAACCTGGTTAAGAAAAGAAGTCATAAACCCGCTAGCTTCATTGAACCCGTGCTTCTCATAAGGAAATGTGTCAGAAATGACAGGGGAATCAGGTTCTTTCCTTTTGCGGGAACTTGAACTTCGGGGCTTGGTAGCCGGTGAAGGTTTGGGAATAATGATGGCTTTGGAGCTGCTGGGTTTGGATGTAGCTGTGGTCTTGGGGCTAGGTTCTTTCTTGACCTGGATCTGATCAGAATAACTATCCAATTCATCGAGGTCAAAGACTTCAGGGATCTTGGCCGGTGCTGCATAAAGGGAAAAGTTTTATTCTTCGTTTTATTATTATACTATCTTGACTAATTATTTTGAAAGTAATCCTTACCAGACATTTCGGTTGACGAGTATTGGCTGGAACTCGGGACGTGTGTGGTGAAAGTCCTGTCTATTGCAGGTAACCGGTAAACAGTATTGATTCTTTCTTCTGACTCGGCGGTAGGGGGAGCGACTTCCTTGAAGTTCACTGCATAAAGATCGAAAAGAAGGATATTAATAAAATATAAAAATTAAATGGTCTATGAGAATATTTATGACCCTACCGGTGGTTAACCACTCCACCGGAAGGTTGGCACCCTCAGCAATGGAGTCTCGTTTGACAAAGAAAAATTTGCGTTGCCATCCGTCTTCGTTTTTGGTGGCTTTAAGAATAAGGGGTTTGCTGGAGGTCGAGAAGAGTAAGAACCGGCTAGAGCCATGGGATCGGAGGCGATAAGCAATAGGTAAATCCTCGATGCGGAGGTCAGAACAATGGAGGTTTTGATTTGGTTAAGTACAATTAGTACTCTCCAAACCATGGGCATGGTTTGAGCGAAAGAGATGCCGGTAATTCGAAAAAATTGCATCATGAATTCAGGAAAAGGGTATCGAAGACCTAATGAAAAAGGATATGCTGGAAAACAAACCCATTCGATGGAAGAAACATCCGATCGGATTGACCGATCGAATGGTCTAAAGACCGTGTTGTCAGGGAAAGCGCCGGAGGCTCTTAAAGCTGCAATGTCTGCGTTGTCAAAAGCGCAGATCTCCTTTTCGGGATTTTTAAGGAGATTCTGCTGGATGAAGGTCTCGGCATCCATTGCAAGTAAGGTGAAGTAAATTGATAGAAGGAAAATCAGAAATGGAGAATTACCTGAAGGTTCTGTTGAAGATATCTGCTTTTCAAACAAGAAAAGATAAGATATAGGGGCATTGTGGATCTCCATTGAGTAAAAAACGCGTTGGAAGTTACGATGTGATCTTGACCGTCGCTTCGTTTTAAATGCCTTGAGTTATGGGATAAGATTTTTGAAATATATCCGTTGGATTGGTATACCAACTGATATATTTGGGGACAATTGTTAGGGGTCATTTTCTTTGCATACATATCCTGACCAATATCCTACCTTTGTTTGTTTATTTGTGACCAGGATGCTGGAAGAGGATATTGCTAACATCTTGGGCGATATCCTGAGGTTTATTGAATTAACCACGTGCAGGTTAAAGGCTGAGACTTGCTAACGGTCAAGTGGACTTCTTCTCCTCAAGACTCGGGCGAGTTTGTTGAAGGAGAGACGTTGAGCCCGAAAGACCAGGTCTACAACGTTCGATGAAGGAATATTCCGTGGATCCCGGAAGTTTAGGATAGTTTGTTATTTTATCTTTACTATAAATAGATGGGGGTGGATCAGTTTAAGGCACACAATTTTCACTTACACTCTCGAACACTTTCACTCTCTAGCTCATTGCAAACACCACACTTGTATTCAAATTTCATTGTAACACATAGTCAATCCGCACCACATCCTGCACTGTATCCTGACGTTTGAAGTAATAAGAAGAACAAGGCAGCTGCGATTGTCAGCTCCCGAGGTTTTATGCCGGCGTTCTAGATTGATCAAGGGCTTTCCTCGTACATCTCGTGTCGCTTACTTTACTTTTGCTCATTGTTTGATCATAGATACAGCTCAATATCCTGAGCCGTATCCTGAATACTGATTTTCTAAACAACTTAATAAGAATATTTTTCACACATATTTTTAGCACACTACCTCACTTAACTAATTTGATCACTAAATTGCTTAGGTAATTTTTGACCAAAACAATAACAGCTTCAAGAGAAGAGGAACAGGGCAATCTTCAAATCCGCCGTTCTGCAGAAATTGCAGAAAGAAACATTTTGGAAGATGTAATGTAACCTGCAATTTTTGTAAAAGGGTAGGACATCGTGAAGAAAACTGCAGAAAGAAAACCATAGTCTGCTTTAACTGTGGAGAAGCGGGGCATTTCAATACAGAATGTCCTAAATTGGTCAAACCAACAGACAACAAAGCCAAGACAGCTGACGGAGCTACCAAGAAGAATGTTCTAGCCTTTCAGTTAACAACTCAGGAGGCCGAGCAAATCCCAGATGTGATAGCTGGTACGTTCTTAGTTCACAACGTTTATGCAAAAGTATTATTTGACTCTGGTGCAAACCAAAGTTTTATCAATACTTCATTCTGCCAAGCTCTTGATTTACCCTTAACCAATCTTAGGCAGATTTTTACAGTTGAAACGGCCGACAGAAATTCTGTTAGCATAGATAAAGTTTTGCAAAAGGAAAATATAGAACTATCAGGTCATAAATTCTTTGCAAACCTGTTACCTATGAAATTAGCCGAATTTGATGTTGTATTAGGAATGGATTGGTTAGTAGCCAACCATGCTCGAATTCTTTGTGATAAGAATTCCATAGAAATTCAGGCACCCACCGGAGAAGTAATTATGATTACAGGAGATAAACCACGTAAGCCCATGAAGTTCATATCAGTAATGAAAGTTGCTAATTATGAACGAAAACAAGGAATAGTGTATATGATTTCGGTAATCATTAGCACTAAGGGTAAAGAACTTAAGGAAATACCAGTAGTCTCAGAATACCCAGATGTATTCCCAAAAGAATTACCAGGGTTACCACCAGATAGGGAAGTAGAATTTAGAATTCATCTAATTCCAGGAACTATACCGATAGCCAAGGCACCTTATCGGTTAGCACCCACAGAAATGTTAGAACTGAAACAACAATTAGATGAATTACTAAGTAAAGGTTTCATACAACCTAGTTCATCCCCGTGGGGAGCACCAGTGTTGTTTGTAAAGAAAAAGGATGGTTCAATGAGAATGTGTATTGATTATAGAGAATTGAATAAAGTTACAATTAAGAATCGATACCCATTACCTAGGATTGACGATCTATTCGATCAACTTCAAGGAGCTAGATATTTTTCTAAGATCGACTTACGTTCCGGATATCATCAATTGAAGGTACAAGAAGAAGACATACCTAAGATTGCTTTCAGAACTAGGTATGGTCATTACGAGTTTACAGTCATGCCCTTCGGATTAACGAATGCACCAGCAGCATTCATGGACATGATGAATAGGATCTGTAAACCATATTTGGATAAATTTGTAATTGTTTTCATCGACGATATACTTATTTATTCCAAAAGTCAGGATGAACATTGTCAGCACTTGCATTCACTCTTAACTTTGTTAAGAAAAGAAAAGTTGTACGCCAAATTCTCAAAGTGTGAATTTTGGTTACAAGAAGTGCAATTCTTAGGTCACGTGGTGAATCATGAAGGTATTCATGTGGATCCTGCTAAGATAGAGGCAATTACCAAATGGAAGGTTCCACAATCCGTAATGGAAATTAGAAGTTTTATAGGTTTAGCCGGATACTATAGACTATTTATTAAGGATTTTTCCAAGATAGCTATACCATTAACTAAGCTAACCTGTAAAGCAGTTAAGTTTGAATGGGGAACTAAACAAGAAGAAGCTTTTAGGATCTTGAAACAGAAATTAACCAATGCTCCAATCTTAGCTCTACCAGAAGGAACTGAAGATTTTGAAGTATATTGTGATGCTTTAAAACTAGGATTTGGATGTGTGCTAATGCAACGCAAGAAGGTAATTGCGTATGCTTCAAGGCAATTGAAAAAGCACGAGGAGAACTATACGACTCATGATTTAGAATTAGGAGCCGTAATTTTTGCCCTTAAGATCTGGAGACATTATCTGTACGGAAGTAAATTTACTATCTATACAGATCATAAGAGTTTAAGATATATATTTGGGCAAAAAGAATTAAACATGAGACAAAGGAGATGGATGGAAATCCTAAGTGATTATGACTGTGATATTCAATATCATGCAGGAAAGGCAAATGTAGTTGCAGATGCCTTAAGTCGTAAGTACCATGAGAAACAACGACGAATTCGTGCTCTTAGGATTAATCTACAGTTAGATTTAAGGGAACAATTGAAGAATATTCAAGAAACAGCAATCAAGGATGATGCTGAAGGAATGACGGGACGAATAAAAGAATTAGAGCAAGGAGCTGATGGAATTTGGAGATTCCACAAAAGCAGAATATGGGTACCTAAGCAGGGAGAATTAAGAAATAAGATTTTTGAGGAAGCTCATAAATCTAGGTATACCATACACCCTGGAAACAATAAAATGTACCAAGACTTAAGAAAGAATTTTTGGTGGATAGGCATGAAGAAGGATATAGCTAGATATGTTTCTAAGTGTCTTACTTGTTCACAAGTTAAGGCAGAACATCAGAAACCTTCAGGTCTACTACAACAATTAGAAATGCCTGTGTGGAAATGGGAACTCATAACAATGGATTTTGTTACTAAGTTGCCCAAAACCAGAAAAGGTAATGACGCGATTTGGGTAATTGTGGATTTATTAACCAAATCTGCTCACTTTCTACCAATGAAAGAAACATTTAGCATGGAAAGATTGGCAAAGTTGTTTGTAGATGAAGTTGTATCCTTACATGGAGTTCCACTCTCCATTGTATCAGATAGAGATAGTCGTTTCACTTCTCATTTTTGGACAAGTTTCCAAGAAGCAATGGGAACTCGACTAAATCTGAGTACTGCATATCATCCACAAACAGACGGGCAAAGTGAAAGGACGATACAAACTCTAGAAGACATGCTCAGAGCATGTGTGATAGATTTTGGTGGGAATTGGGATGATCACTTACCATTAATTGAATTCTCCTATAACAATAGTTATCATTCAAGTATTGAAACTGCCCCATTCGAAGCACTATATGGAAGAAAGTGCAGAACTCCAGTTTGTTGGGCAGAAATAGGAGAAAGTCAATTATCAGGTCCTGAAATAGTGCAAGAGACAACTGACAAGATTACTTAAATCAAAGAAATATTGAAGACAGCTCGAGATCGCCAGAAAAGTTATGCCGACAATCGATGCAAGCCATTAGAATTTCAAGTAGGAGACAAAGTACTATTGAAAGTTTCTTCTTGGAAAGGAGTAGTTCGATTCGGTAAGAAAGGAAAACTAAGTCCACGATACATAGGACCATTTCCAATAAACCAACGTATAGGCCAGTTGCCTATCGTTTAAAACTACCAGAGGAGTTAGCTGGAGTACATGATGTATTTCATGTATCCAACCTTAAGAAATGCCTATTAGACGAATCACTGGTAGTACCTCTACAAGACATAGAGGTAAATGAAAAGTTGAAATTCGTAGAGAAACCGCTTCAAATAAAAGATCGAAAGATCAAGTTTCTCAAACATAAACGACTAGTATTGGTCAAAGTCAAGTGGGATTCAAGGAGAGGACCTGAATACACTTGGGAGCTGGAATCAGAGATGAAGCGAAAGTATCCTCAATTATTCCAGTAAATCTCGGGGACGAGATTTTATTAAGGTGGGGAGAATGTAACAACTCTCATTAAAAAGTCCTAATTATTATTTTAATTGTCCAATAGGAAACCCTAATTGAGAAACCCAAGTGATTCTGCATCAACCCTAAAATTTTCAGAATAATCGGAATCAGGATTAGGGCCCCTAAAACTCAGGGGGGGTAAACCCTAATCGGTAATATCCACACAGTTTGTTGTCAAAAATTCAAATGAACGCGAGACCAACTCAGATAAGCTACTAGAACACGAAGCAACCCTATAGTAGACTAGGGTCTCTCGCGCCATGCGACGCGAACAAGAGGACCTCTCGCGTGGCGCGAGGGGGACAGTTTTTTAGATATAAATAGTAGGCTGTGGGACTTGAATTTCTGCGTTGATTTGACGTTCAAAGTCATTTCGTACATTGAGTTATAGTAAAAACAGTCCAAAACACACACACGATTCACGAAGTGCTGCCGCAATACAGGGTAATAACTCGATCGCTGCTACGATTCAATGTCCGATCGATTAAACTATCCAATGGATGTTTAAGTGCTGCCCACAATAGGGTTTATGCTTTGTCATTCGTTGTTAATTCAATGGATGTTTAAGTATCGCACTTTGTCATTCGTTGTGAAGGTTTTAATCTCGTGAGTTATCGTAAATGCTGTATTAAGTTACTAACCGAGTTGTGTGCATGTTATTAATTTAGGTTAAAAGGCTAATCAGTAGGCTAGGCTCTGCTCAAATTAAATCTGCAATGTGAGTCATTCTCTTTTTATCAAATTACTTTCAAATCATGTTTATTTTCAAAGGTTATAATTACAGTGATTAAGTTTATGTAATCACCAAGTTACAACCGGTATGTGGGGTTTTGTATACATTACTTGATAACCGTCACTATTGGACAACGAGTTAGCCAATGAGTGATATGACCATAGTCACAGACTCCATTGGACAATGAGGTTACCGATGGATGGTCGAGTGACAAATATTGTGGGTAGTTGGTTGATATCTGGAAACATTGTAATCTCTCTTAATACTGTAAATTATAACAAATGGGTCATTTTAGTAAATAGAATGATTCACCAGTATTTCCCGCTGACAAAACCTTTTTCAAACATGTTTCAGGTAATCTGTTGTGATCCAAGAAAAGTGCTGTGAAGCACTACAAGCTTAAAGAAGTGGCTCAATATAAAATAAAGAAACATGTTTTGTAAAATAAAGATTTCTCCATGAAATCTTATGATTGTAAATTACCGGGTTTTATCCCGAGCTGTGAAATAAAATAATCAGGAAAATTGCAGTTTTAAAAAGATCCTGAAGAAACCTTCCGCTGTTAAATTAATACCACGGGATTTTCTGTCTCGCGGCTCCTGAAACGGGTTAAACTGGGTCGGGGGCCGTGACAATTAATGTTATTGCATGTAAAATTACATGTACGCATATATAAACATGAACTTGCTCACATGATTAGTGGCTTTGCTATCAATTGCGAACGTTTAGTGATCGTCTTAATAAAGCAATTCTTTTATAAACATAAGCGATATGAAGTTCAATATTTATTCCAATAATCATTAATAACTTGGGAATTGAATTCACCATTATTACCAAAATAAATATATCATTCTGGATTAATATGCTTGCTATCACATTAACTAACCCACAATCACACAAACTTCAGGTTGTAGATTTGATAACCATTTAGACGATGCATTGATTTTAAAACACTAAATGGTATCATGTTGGGATATGCATATCCTTTAATCACTTCCAGAATATTTAGGGGTACACACCCTCCTTTATTTGGCAAATATAAAATTTCCCTTGAGAGCAAAACATTACATGCTAATTATCAGCTTGAAGAATCTTCTAGTTCTTCATTATGTTTCACATCATCATTGACTCAGTGTGGTCTAATCGATCATGCCAACTAATTAAATAATTATGATCCATAAACTTCTGCTTTATGATCGTATGTGTATTACTTGCTCATATGTACTATAAAACGTATGATACGAGAGAATATATTATAATTTCAAAGTTCAAACCATCATGTTATGCAATCACTCCTTAGTTTGCCACTTTTGTGGTCCATCTCATTATTAAAATAATCATCATTACAAATTTCTCAATTGCGTCCATGATCACAATGGTCAATATATATTTCTTTCATGGATCGGAGTAAAACCAAACAAGTTTAATGATTTTTCATTATTTTCTGAGCCATACATATAAATATAAAATCATATCAAGCATTTCATGGTTTTAATGATATTGCTATTTTATGAGCATATCTCAGGCATGGCAAATGGAAAACTTTTATCAAGTTTTCTTTATAAATAAACTTCTTTTCACATAACATCACTAAGAAGTATTTCAATGTCCAGGTCATGTAAGATTTATTGGTCTAACATCTTACAACCTTTATAACTTGAATGAGCATTAACGAGTATGACACTTCGTGTGTCATGTCGAAGCGTATCTATGCTTTTACATGAGATTGATAGTAAACCAAAACTTTGGTTTAATTGTTCCATTAAATACTATCTATATAATAAACATAACATATAGAATAGAAGATGTACAGAAAGTAAAATAATTTACGACATTATAAGACGTCACTGTATTAAACAAGTTATATTAAGACTTTATGAGATAAGATATTATATTCATTAATAATATCCAAATATATATAGTTTACGTATAGTCAATCGTAAGTATATCTTACGTAATCTGTCACTTAATTTGTAACTTAAACAAATATCTCTTTCAAATCCTCAACATATGTTCATTTATTATTTTTAAATAACTCTTTCTTTATAATAAAATTTGTTGTTTCATAAAGGACAAAACCGATATGTAAGAAAAGGCAATAGAGAATCATACATCTTGAATCTTAAACATATATGCATGGATATAGAAAGACATAGTTGAATTTTAACTAAAACTTTTACACAAATCATGTTGAGACAAATTAAATCTCATATCAATCATAGAAAACATACATATGCATTTCTAAGCAGATCCACAGTTTATAAACATAAATATGCAATACATATTGACATATTAATTCATGACTAAATAACAATAAGAAATATGTCGATAAAAAAAATGCTACTGAAATCCAATTTGAACAATATATGATTTGATTTCATATTTCAAACATAAATAACATATCCAGAATCAAGAGAATGCACGTAACACATTAAAACCAAACTATGTATATATTTTGCCATACTAGTATTTTTTTTATTTATCTATCATTTAAATTATAATATAATTCAACATATTTAACACTAAAAAGAAATCATAATATATCATATTACATTAATATTGAACATTAGTAAATTGAGTATCACTATCTATAAGCAAGTGTCATCGAAATAGAAATAAGAGTAGTAACATCGAAATAGACATATTCTGGTTGGATGGAACATATCGAAATAGAAAAAGTGTCTGTTTCAATATAATATACAATAGCTCTATTTCGATGTGAATTGTTTTATCTTATTATCTTTCGATATGATGATGGCTGCCATTTTCAATGATGATGATTTACAAAAGCCCAGCACATGTTTCGATAGTGAAGCTTTTTAATTTTTTTAATTCACTTATACATTATCATAATTTCTAAGCAAAACAGTAAATTATGAGAATGGTATTTAGAAAAAAACATAAATAATAATAGTTACCTTGCATTGTGTATGTACCAGAATAGCCACAGAGACCAAGATCCAATAGATCTGGGGAAAGAACATCCAAAGTTTTGTGGGGCTGATGTTTTAGCAATTGTATACAACCTCTCACGTTGAAAATCACAAGAAACCAATGAATATGATTAGGGTTTTGGTGAGAGCACTTTCGTGCTGATAACGTGTTGTAAAACAACGACCTACTAGCCTAATAGCAAACCATAAGAGAAAGATGTAGGGAGAAAGAGATATTTCATTGATAGATATATATTTAACACGTAATTACAATGAATATATATAAGAGATGAAATCTTGGAGAACAAGCCAATCTATTTATGGAGTTGATAACCACATAATATAATATATTTATAACATTTTACTAATATGTCATTTCTTCTTTTTTTTTCTCACATTAAATTTCTTCTCAAATGAACCTTCCCCTATATATATATATTTAAGTTGTATGTATAGGTGTGTGAGAAAGGAGGAGGACCGTCCTAAACGTCTGGATGGAGACGAGGAGGACGACACAGCTAGGGGGCAAAATGGGAAGAGGTTCGGCGCCGATGAGAGACGGTCCAAGGCTGAAGCCCACACCGTGCAGCCTCATCCCAATTTCAACATGTATGCTTAATTTGGAATAACTTTTAATTAAATGATCACATAACATTTTTTCACTCATACCATTTGCCAAAGGTTGAATGACTATTTACTCACATTAGAAAATTTAATATGGCATATAAAAGTTCCAGGAATAGTTACTCGTGACGCGGTTAAACGTTGAATATGACGTGAACGGAATCTACGACACAGTTTTCAGTGCGGAATCCATATATTTGTGTTGTGTATGCTCAGACAAAGTAAATAAACGTTTCTGATTAAAATTTGGCAGCGCTTCGGTTATACAAGCGCTCTCTCTTTCAAAAGCTCCAAATCCAAAGTTATGACGATCATGCGCATGACCAGGGGCGATGTTTTGAAGGGGCCGGGAGGGGCGCCCGACCCCCCGAACTTTTCATCCAGTAGTGTTATATATATAGTTTTCGTATAGAAATTTTTTGGTATATATGTTTTCGACCCCCCGGTTCTATAGAAGTGTTTTGGTATATACGTTAAGCTTCGCCACTGCGCATGACCCACATATATATAGGCGCATGACCTCTCGCTCACAACTCCTACGCACGTACTACTCATACGTACACAGAACTCCTTCGTGCAGCGTGAGTATGAGTAGTTTACATTTCATTCAAACAAAAGACGCATGCATTAGAAATTAGTCTACTAACAGCATAAATTAAAACTAAATGATTTTATGACAATATATACCTTCACATGACTAGTTCAACTCTAATAATCCAAAAACGCCTATTGACTTTCATTTGGTCATTTTTCAAATACTTAAAAGAGTACACTCAAACTCAAATTGCTCAATTTCAACTAGCCCCGACTTTTTGTTTGATAAACCTTCTATATATATATATATATATATTTTAACATTAGATCAACTGGATTTCCATCTTACTTCAAAGGGCCAGCATATGCTGTTTAAACCCCTCACCCCAATTTTGAATCCCTCCCAGAGGTGTTTCCCATATTTACTTAATTTTGCACTTAGTAGGGATTGAACCTGAGACCTCATCAGGAGGAAACCACTTAGTGGAAAACCCCCTGACCAACTGGGCTATACCATATTGGCTGATAAACCTTCTATATGAGTTTGATAATCTTATATATTAATATATATGTTACACGTATTCATGTAAGAATATTGGGTTATTTAAACCATTATTATTCAATGCATCAAATTTCTAATTTATGTCAGTTTAGGTTAAGAAACACCATTTTGTTCAAATTCGTAGTTCTTGCAATAAAAAACTAGTATTTCTTTCAAGTCATAGTTATTGGTGATTGTAATCCATTTTAATCTTGGCCAATTGGATTTTAACACCTCAAACTTTGAAGAATTGGCCGATAACACCCGCAACTAACACTTTGATCTGTGACACCCCAAACTTTTAATTTTGTTTGTCATTTCACCACTCAGTTAAAAAATGACTAACTGAGTTAGTCTTCCATCCTAGCTGGCATCCTACGTGGACTATTTTTGACGATGTGGCACATTCATGGGTATAAAACCCTAATTTCTAAACACAGCGCCAGTAACAATTGTAAGTACGATGATGACGATGAACGATGAGCGGAAAGAACGACGGTGAATGGAGGTTACTGATGAGGTTATCGGAGGTGATGGTGATGATGCAGAACGTCGGAGGTGACTGGTGCTGTGGTGGTGAGAGGTAGATTGCGTCGGTGAATAGCCGGTGGAGACAGTTGCAGGTGACCGGAGTTGAGAAAGATGGACGGAGAACGGCGGTGGTGTTCAGACGTGATGTATGATGAAGAGCGACGGTGTCGTGGGTCGCCGGAGAATGGGGTGGACGAAGTTGAGGCGGTGTCCGGAGTGTTACGACGGAGAGTGTGACGACAGGTGGTGGCTATGGATAAGATGGTGATACGGTGATAATGGTAAACGATGATGATGAAGCTGTTAGTGGTTTGTCGGAGATGATGATTGATTGAGAAGATGAACGGAGTATGTCGGAGGAGTGATCGGAGAACGGCGGAGATGGAGAAGTGTGAAACGGTGGTGTTTGTGATGATCGTCGGAGAGGGTGACCGGAGACAAAAAACGACGGTGATAGCAGGCGGAGGTGATAGAGGATGACGGAAATTATCAGAGTGGCAGGAGTGTTGTCGGAGTGTTGTCGTCGATGACGATGGGTATGGTGGCCGGAGGAGATGGTGATTAACAGAGGTGTTTGCCACGTCATGGGTGCCATGTAGGATTAATGATGCCAGCTAGGATGGAAGACTAACTCAGTTAGTCATTTTTTAACTGAGTGGTGAAATGACAAACAATATTAAAAGTTTGGGGTGTCACAGATCAAAGTGTTAGTTGCGGGTGTTATCGGCCAATTCTTCAAAGTTTGAGGTGTTAAAATCCAATTGGCCTTTAATCAATAATCAATGTTTATAGCTAAAGTTCTTGTAAAACTATGCTATTGGCCAAAACATGTCAAAGTAACACATTCATTGTTTTGGTTACGCAAGATAATCAAAATTAAATCTAGCCATAACATTTTTCGTCATCTCAATGACACATCACCACACCACTTCCATTCACTTTTTTCAATACATCTTATTATAGTTTCACTCCACACTATCGTTTTTGTAATCACTACTCATTTATTCAAATCTTATTTTTTATATAACTTAAATAAATAACAAAACTACAATAATCTTTAAAACTAAAAAGCGAAACTAAAATTAGAAACTAAAAATAAAAATACATTAAAAAATCAAACAACTAATCCGTTTCCGCTGGAAATCGTTGATGAATGTTGTCTTTTATCTTTTTAATTATTTATTTGTCCAACTCTGACATATCGTCGTTTTTCATCTCAAGTACCACAAAATCAATGGCATTGGACTTTTGTTGCTTGAGCGATAACAATTTTTTGATATTCTCGTCGAGTTTATCCACTTGGGCTTGGATATCTTATTGAATGGAAGATGAACCCACACCTTTGTTTTTTTTCTTTTCCACGATCAATCCTAATCAAGCGACATACATCACCCGGGATATCAAAATAATTGTCTGAATCGTTTAAATTATACTGGGACTATGCATTCGAATCTACATCGGTGGACGATAAGCGGGAAATGGTGCTTTTACTTAAAAATTTGCGACGGTTTCTCTATTGCAAACACATGTTGTTTGGTATGTAGATTTTATGGGCCTTGATAAGCAAATCTACATCATTAGCACTGCTCGCTTTGCCACCGCATTGGTTAGAGAGGTTGTTGTAGATGTCGTTAAATGTGGTTACCTTTTTTCGCATTTCTCTATATTTACTGGAAATGGAATCCGTTTTGCGGTAAGGTTCACGTCCCATCAGACCGTGAAAGCTTTTACGAACACAACTCCAAAAATCGGTTCCTTTTTGATGATTCGTTGTAAAATGTTAATATAGATACTTAAAAATTAAAACATAATATAAATATGAAATGATATATAATACAGGTAGTCGGGTCCACCGAGATGTCCACCCAAACACGAGCCAAATTTATCTCCTCTGTAGCCATCACCGCTCACATGTTTTATCAACGGGCTAGATGTCATCTCCCTTTTTATGCCTTCTTTTCTGTTGTTGTCGGGAGGGGCCCGTTTGTATTGGTTGTACAATTTCGGGTTGGGTTTCGGGTATGGTGAATTGTGACTTTTGTGTGTAGTGATAACAAAAATTGGCCGCTAGTGCATGTGCTTGGGAGTGGACTGGCACATTGACCACCGGCCGGTAAAAACCGGTGAAGACGTTGGAAGGGTAGAGGAAAGTGTTGGGTTTAGAGTTTGTTGTGTTCAGGGTATTCGGTGTGTTTGAGGTATTTGATGAGTTTCAGTTTTGGTTATACGGGTCGTTCGGGTCGATATTGCTACATGGAAACATTTTATCTTTATAGAAAATTTGTAAAAATATGAAAGAGATGAGAAGAGTTTTGAGGGTTTGAAAGTAAGACTGTGCGATAAAAAAAATGTAAAGTGTGTTTTTTTGAAAACTGTGTTTTTTTAGGTGGGTGGACCCCACATCACCACACCCTTCACGCCTTTATCAACCCATGCTTCATCCGATTTTACCGTCTTTAACGCCCTAAAGACAGTATTTCACGTCGTTAACGCCACTCACGGAGCCACGCTTCGCCTTACACATAGTGGTAAGTTAATAAATGAATGCATCAAAATATATTTACACAAATAATGATCATCATAATCATTTTTATCCGAACCCATTAATAGTTTTGTCACCAAATGCATCTTTGTTATAACTGTTCCTTTTTGACATTTAACGCGTCTTGTGACCTGCACGTGCACATGTTCATGGTCGGAGCTGAAGTTTATAAGAGCTTTTAACATTCTAATCTTTGTTTAATATTTATTCTACGGTCAGGTCAACAATCTTCAACTAAAATTTTCAAATTCTATATATGAAAATACAAGAAAAAGGAATAAGATTCACACCCCACACACACACACTCAATCCTTCCTTGCACCGTCCTCCCTCCTCTCTCTCCTCTCTCTACTTATCTTTCTCTCTCTACATCTGATCTTGCCACTATATAAGGATACTTTAACATTAGAACTGGTTGTCAACTCCATCAAATCTGCCTCGCTTCGAGCTTCCAAACACAATCCAAACTAACATATACATATATATAGGTACAAATAAAAACTCATGAAGGGTGTAATTGGCATCGTTAAACCATGCAACCTAGCCAGACCTACAGCCCATGTGGCAGAAGTGTTACACTGTACTAACACTCGCAACAACCATAGAACCAGACAGTTAAAAGTCAAGTGTTCTAGGAATAGCGAACCGGGTAAGGCCCGGGTCGCAAACCACGTGGCTAAGTTGGGTCAGAAGTGGAGGGAGTACCAAGGGATCAGGAACTGGGAAGGGTTGCTTGACCCTTTAGATGATGGTCTTCGGCACGAGATACTCCGGTACGGGGATTTCGTGGAAGCGGCTTATCGTTGTTTCGAGTTTGACACGGCATCCCCGGACTATGCAACATGTAAGTTCACAAAAGACACAATGTTGGATAGGTGTGGATTAGGGGGGAGTGGATATAAGGTGAGTAAGAATTTACATGCCACGTGTGAGGTTCAAATGCCAGGTTGGATTGATAGGACCTCGAGCTGGTCTTCGAAGAATTCCAGCTGGATTGGTTACGTGGCGGTTTGCGACGATGATGAGGAGATTGCACGATTGGGCCGCAGGGATGTGGTCATTGCCTATAGGGGAACCGCTACATGTCTTGAGTGGATTGAGAACCTACGTGCCACGTTGACGTCATTGTCTAATGACGTGACACCAGAAAGGAAAAGAGCAATGGTACAAAAAGGGTTTCTTAGTATGTACACAACAGCAACTCCCACATGTCCAAGTTTACGAGACATGGTGAGGGAGGAGATGTCGAGAATTATCGAGACCTACGGCAACGAGCCACTAAGCGTGACAGTCACTGGTCACAGCCTTGGTGCTGCCCTAGCCAAGCTAACGGCCTATGACATAACCTCGACATTCAAGAACTCTCCAATGGTGACCGTTGTTTCCTTTGGTGGACCACGTGTGGGTAACCGGCATTTCCGATCACAACTCGAAAATAGCGGGACCCGAATCCTCCGAATCGTGAACGCGACGGATGTGATCACGAAAGTCCCCGGATTCTTGGTTGATGATAGCAACGACATGACAAAAAGAAGAGATCATGTATCAGGGTTGCGCAAATGGCTACAAAAACAAGTTGACGAAACCGATTGGTTCAGATATGCTGACGTAGGCAAAGAACTTCGGCTTAGTAGCTATGCATCCCCATACCTCACCAAAAGCGACTTTGCCACATGTCATGACCTAAAAACCTATCTACACTTGGTTGATGGTTTCGTAAGCTCCTCGTGTCCTTTCCGATCCACAGCAAAAAGGCTGTTAGCGCGGAGCTAAACACGATAAGCAATAAATTTTTTATAGATGAGAAAACTTGTAAAAATTTTGATGTCACAAAAAAAGTGTACATGTTCCTAGAAAATAGGCAAAACCCTAAATGGGAAATAATGATTGATACTTAGTCAAGTATATGGAAAAAATAGTTTTGAAAATTTAATCAGTGTTTAATGATGAATTTATTTTCGTGCAGAGAAATGATAACATCGATCATTCACTTTTACAAATGCATGCACATGATCCATATATGTGAGCTAAGTTCCTTGTATCAAAAGTAAACGGACGCTTGCCTTGGTTAATTACTCTCATTAGTTATCCACCCACAAACTTGTAGTGCTCTTCTAACAACCTTTACCAATCATTTACTTTGATGATTACAATTACTTCATCAAGTGGTCATATTTTAAATCATAAATTTGAATAGGTTTAGGAACAAAAGAATACTAAAAACAATACATTATATTTTTTTGTTTTAAAAGTATGAGGTCATAAAAGATAAGGATGAGAGATTATTAGGTTCTGAGTTCAATTCCCACAAAGGGATTTTCCCAGATTTATTGGGTTTCCTCATGAATTTATGTATAGGCATTATAGTTTAGTGAAGATTGATATGATCGTGTGGTTCCGTTGATGACACGATGATACGTCAATGATCCAAAATTTGTCGTTCAAAAAAAATGAGGTCATAAAAATTTATGAGATATGAGTTCGTTTAAGTAAACTTATAGGAGAGTGAGTTTTCTCTCTTTTTATTCTCTTTTAAACATATACTACGTACTTATTATTACCCATCTAATTAATTCTAAAATTATAATATTCAAAGTTCTAACTAAGTTAGCTCCGAACTTTTATTTAGCTGAGAAAACCAAAAAATATTGCAATCGTGTGATATAATGAAACCAGTTGAAGAGTGTGTGTGTATATAAATATATATTAAGCTAAAGAATTCGATGACAATTAAATTTTTATTTCATAACTGATATTTTTTATATAAGAAGCTTATTATTTTATGTAAAATAATTTTTTAGACTTTCACATTCTCAGGGTTTAATTTATTGGTGCAGTTAGCTGTATCGCTATCAGTATTTTAGAATAAAAGGAAAAAAAAAAACTAATAAAAAAAATTAAAAATTCGTTAAGAGTGTATTCATTATGCATTTGTATAGTTTTCAATAACTAATTAACAGCAGCATCTACAATTTCGTTCAATGACCAAACTTTGATCGACAGTTTTATTCATGGACTTTGTTCAAGAGAACTTTAAGCAAAAGAAATTTAATAATGGGACTTAGTTCTATCATTGCGTTTGTTAGCTGAATGTTTTGAAACATATATTTTGTTTGAACTAAAGTCTTTATAGTATAGTCGTAGTCACCACTTTGTATACAATGAACCCAGCGTTCGATATCATTAACACCTTATTTTTGTTGCCCGTTTGGGTCAGGGTTGTGTGTTTGTTTGGCCTTTTGCCAGTTTGGCTCGGAGGTTTGTTTTTAATGAAGTTTATTTTTCAAAAAAAAAAAAAATTAATAATGTAAGCCATAATCCAAAATAAGGATGACAGGTTATCAAAACACATAATCCAAAGGAAATACAAAAAATTCAACTGATGATTAAAAAAAATTAAAAGATAGCTGAATTTGGAGCTTAACACGAGATAACAGACCGAAAGAGTGGAAGACTAGATTTGTAGGGAAAACTTGCACCTCAATAAACAAACATATAAATGTGGACGGGCGTCGTCGAGAAGAAAGAAAGGGGGCCACCTGTTTGCTCCGTCGCGAACGTCTAAATGTGGACGATGGGGACGGGACGGAGGGGGGCGGCGTGGAGGGACGATGGGGACATGGCGTCGCTAGCAGGGGCGAAGCTTAATGGGGGCGGGGGGGACGTCCGCCCCCCGGGATTTTTCGCTCAGTAGTGTTATATATGTAGTTTTCGTATAGAAATTTGTGGGTATATACGTTTTCACCCCACCGGTTCTATAGAAATTTTTGGGTATATATGTTTTCACCCCCCGGCCGAAAAATCCAAGCTTCGCCACTAGTCGCTAGGGCTGAGGACGACCCATACCGTCCAGCCTTACCCAAATTGGGTAGTTTGAGAAAAACGTTGTATTGCAGAAATCCTAGAGAGAGTATAACGTGAAACACACTTAACATGTACTAATAAACTACTAGTATGTGTCTTTTCAGAGTCTAGACTAGAGTTATGGTCATACAATGTTGTCCGGTCCACACGTATTGTTTTCGGATAGTCTTTACACCCCCACACCAAACTCTTTATTAAACTTAACTTTTAAATCACTATCTATATACATAGTCAAACCGTATGAAGACAATATTATGTTATTTGGTTGACTTCTCTCTCTCTCTCCCTCTCCCTTTCTCTCTCTCTCTATTTCTCTCTATATAAAGTAAACCATTCATGATGTTACATTAAGAAGTTTTTTTTGAAAGGTATACTTCATTAACAAACGGTCGGTCTGACAAAAAGCGCAACCATCTTTATTTAAATTTGGATTCTAAATCTACTAATAAGACAAGTGAAATGAATAGTGTTTTTTGTTGCGTGTTTTGATGTGAATGACCAATTTAGGCGGTTCTTCACACGTCACCATCTTCTTTCCCAATCCACCTCCCTATTTAAATCACCTTTTCTCCCTCTATCGCCTGGCATTTCTCCGTCCACCGCCTTCTTCCGTTTATATAATACCAGTCCTCTAAACAGAAATTTAGAATATAAATTAAAGGGTTATTTATTAATGTATACCATTCATGATGTTACAGAAGAACTTACTACTTTATACCAGCAAACATCTTTATTTAAAATTTGGAATTTATGTAGTATGACCAGTCCTTTAGAACGGAAATCTGAAACCTGTTATATTAGTGATAAATACATAGTGACAGCTAATTAATTCTGTTTCTTTTCAAACTAAGTTATAAATTATAATAATAAATTCTATACGTGTGGGAAGTAGCAAGAATGACATGATTAATTATGTCATAGGGATGAATATTTGGGATTTGGTATTGGTATTGAACCGGTACCTAATTTTTTTGTTACTGATTTGGTATCTACCTTTTGACGTTTTCGATTTGGTATTTTACCGGTATTTTATTGAATTTTACACATAAATACTGATACCGTACCGTACCAAGCATTTTTGGTACCAATATCGGTATCCATATTTGATGACTTTCGGTACCGATATTTTTGGTATCGGTACCGAGCTCATTCCTAATGCGTTGGTACATAATTTCTTCAGACCATTTGGTACTATTAATTTGCGAGATTGTCATATTATTAGATTTTATGGTATTATATGAACAACTAGCAAAAAGCCCACGCGCGTTGCGGCGCGGGCACATCGCAAATATCGAATGTATTAGTCCAAATATTATGTGATGCGTTAACCATACGAAGACGTGTGTCTTCGACGTATTCGAATGAACTCAGTATAACCTATATAAGCATTGCGATTTGATCAAAACATAAAGTAAATCGAATTAATACCGGATAATCATAACGTATTATATACGTATTTTATGGGATATATTAGAGGTTTAAAAAAAGGAAAAAAAATACAATTTGACTATACTCGTTTCTGAACAAAATTTACGAAAACATACATAAAAATATGCATGAAAACGTATTATATTTGACATGACTCGTTTCCAAAAAAAGTTTACGTCGAAACGTAGACCAACTCGAATTGATACAGACACATACATAAAAATATGCACGTAAAAATGGTTTTAAATAAAAACGTATTATATTTGACCTGACTTGTCTAAAAAAAATTACATCAAAACATAGACGCACTCAAATTTATATTGATATGTACATAAAAATATGCACGTACAAATTTTTTTTTTTAAGTAAAAGAATGATAGAGATAAACAAAAGAATTTAACAAACAAAAGTTACTTATGGAAAATTAAATTAGTAAAAATATAGGGGTTAAAAAACCAAGTGCCAAAGTAGAGGGGTAGTAGAAGCATAGAAGAGACTAAAATGGACAACTCCAAAAGTAAAAGGGCCAACCAAAGCCGGTGTAAACTCACCGACTTTGGTTTTTAAGATATACAAGTTCAAATACTTACAAGGATAAAGTTAGATAAAATTTTGATGTAAAAAATATTGATAAGAATATAACATAAAAGAAAAAAGTTCAAAAGAATATCTAGAAAATATAAATAATTAATTAATTTTAGTAAATTAATATGGAACAACCGATATGTGAGTCATGATCTATACATAAAGAATGTGCTTTGCGTTATTGTTTTTAAGATTTAAACGAAAAAGTAAAGTTTTGAGGAAGTTAAGGGGGTTAGTTGTAACATTAGTATATAAGAGGAAATAATAGGAAAAGTAAAAAGGAAAAACAATGATATCAATAACACTTAAAAGGGAGTGGGTGAGGAGTCGAACCCCTGACCTTTTTTTTACAGTTGTGACAATGAACAACCAGACCAGTTTGGTATTTTAATTTGCATTGTGCCAAACAAGTTTATATATACAATAAGGCGGTGGCATGAGAGCCACCGACTTTCTCTTTTAAGTTGTTATAGAATATATGTTTATCGATCTTCTTACATTGTTTTAGCGTTCGGATGTACTTGCATGCTTTTGGATTTTTTTTTCTTTCAAAAATCGATTTTTGACGTTTGTATATTTTTATAATTATAATTATAATTTATATATATAGTGCTTTTATAAAGATGAAAATTGTAAGATCATAGGTTCTTTGTCTCTATTACCATAATTTAAGCAACATTCATATTTTTTTCGGCAAATTGGAAAATAATAATCTCATCTTTCTGAAATTGGCCGATAATAATCCCAAGTCAGTTATTAGCCAATAATAATCCGACCTCGTCCAATTTTTTTTGTAAAATAGTCCATCGTTAAAATAGCTTAACGGAGTTAAGTTTTTTCCGAATTACAAACCGATATTTTAGGGCTTTTGGTCAGAACGAGGATACGAGTTGATTGATGTAAAACTTACCTCAAAATACTGCCCTCAACCCACGAAAACGGTGCTTCAATTCGGGTGTTTAATTTCCAATTAACAAAATTCAAGCCATTTCGAACACAATTTCGATGTAAGTTTTACATCAATCGACTCGTATACTCGTTCTGATCAAAAGCCCTAAAACATCGGTTTGTAATTCGGAAAAAAAACTAAACTCCGTTAACCTTATTTTAACGGCGGTCTATTTTACAAAAAAAAAATGGACGAGGTCGGATTATTATTGGTTAATAACTGACTTGGGATTATTATCAGCCAATTTTAGAAATATGGGATTATTATTTTCCAATTTACCTTTTCTTCTTTAAATTTTGTTTTTTCTTAAAAACCATTCACATCAAATGCTCTATCTATGTTTCATATATTATACACAAACACTTATATTATTATTAATTTTTTTTTTGATTTTATACACTCACAAAATTATCTTTAGAGATAAATAGTGAATTTCAATAGTTAGAGAACTAGTATAGGTTCTCGAAATCTTATCTCCATTTTAAAGATGTTGATGCAGATAACAAAAGATGAAAAACTATATTTTATTCTCTATAATTTAGTTATATGGATGAAATAGAGAACCTGATATGCATTCACATTACCTTCAGCATTTTTAACCTATAATTTAAACGAAAAATTATACCTTTTAAGATTTATCTTTTATTTTAAAAAACCTCCTACACTCTATCTAATGTAGCCATAGGATGCGTAATATTCTTGTGTTAAAAGTCCCGTTGTAAGGGGCAGTTGTCTCAAATCTAGAAAGAATTGATAGTTATTGATGTTTTTTTAGGTTTGCATGGAAATACTGAAAAGAGGGTAATTTGGGAGTGAAAAGGTGAAAATGAAGTAGTGAGTAAAAGGCCGAGGACGGATGTGAAGACTAGAGATGGTACGACCCGTACCCGACCCAATGGATACGAATCGTAACCGACGTCGATTGATAGAATACATAATCCAAATTGGGATTTGGGCCAGAGTGGGTTCAATAAGAGTTACGAGCATAAGCCGACCCAAGGCGTACGGTTTGTATGAAAGTCAAAGTTATGGTCTGTCCGTGATATAAAAGGAATGCGATGGAACTCTAAACAACAACTAGAGTTCAAAGAAACACGAAAAAGGGATGTAGAAAGAGGGGAAGACGATTTGGAAGAGAAAATAGGACTAGACTTGAAGATCAACGCACAGGGAAGCAATAACTGATTCCACGGGTTAATCTTTCTAGTTTTCTAGTCTTTAAACTCCTATCATGATGATGAATTTAACTTATGTTTTGAATTTATTTGTCATGTCTGGCTAAACTCTTGTATAACCGTCTAGATGAGACGATACGTTGATTTGTTTATGATTGGCGATGGATTTCGTATTTTAGTAGTGTAGTACGATCAGTTCATATGATGCATATGTGTGTATGTTGGTATTGGTTATGGTATTAGTTGTGTGATAATAATGATCTTTCTATGAAGTTATGCATGTTAGATTTAGTATTTGTTATCTCTAGGGTATTTTGACGTCCATTAGCCTAGGGCTTGATACTTTAATCAGTAATGGATAACTAATTGTCCTAACTAGTTAAACATATATTTTGCTTACGAGAAGGATCTGATTATAGGGATCTAGAAACTAATTAGGGTTTTCTAAATGTCTTACCTAGGTAGTTCGTGAACCGCTATGTTCGTTGTTCACCTTGGCATTAGGCTAGAAATCTTAAGTTATAAGAATCCATATTGTCATTAGGTTAATTAAAGTAGGTCTAAAGGTGTGTCTATAGTCTTAACCCTAGTTTGATAAAATTAACCTTACGTGGTATTAGTTTATTTTAGTACTTCATACTCCATATATCTAGTAATTCAAGTTTAGTAGTTCTTAAGTTTAATCACGGTTATTCATTAGATTCCATATTGTGTAATAGGTTCATTACTAGTAGATTTTTTATCCATGGATAGATACTTGGGTACTTACCTTAGTTATACTATATTCTGATAGGTGTGTTTGCCTAGAAAGTGTATAGATAGTATTTGTGTTTTTACCTTAAAACTAGTCTGTGTTTGTGTGCAATTCATTTGTTACTTTCTAAGCACGTCAAGTTTTTGATGTTGTTGCCGGGGACACGGTACTACTAGGAAAGACTTTGTTTTATCAGTGCAATCATTTATTTGCTTTATTTGTTGCAACACCTCGCAAAATAATATCCAATACAGTGACGGCACGTGTCATAAACCCTGTTCATGTTGAAAGATGACTTTGAGGGACTAAAATTGTCAAACAATATAAAGATGTATGTGGAAGGACTAAAAGCATCAACATGCCAAACTTGTGCCTCTGATTGACCTCACACGATGTTTGTATTCTTTGATGAATAAATTGTCAGACTCAAGAAGCTGTTTATAGTTAAAAATCAAAAGTTTATAAAGTGCAGGGGTTAAACGTGTCAACATTTTAATTCTTACCTCTGAGTGACCTTTCAACGAACCCGAGACTTTGTAATACTTCATTATACTCTCATGTATACCGGATAATGATTTTGTGGAGTTTCGATGCAAATAAGTGATTGAAGTTGTAATTTCCAAGAAATAGGGATTAAAGGTGTCAACAAGAGAATCTAGTACATTTCGGGTGATCTCATAACTAACCGGGAGCTTAACGGTGTTTATTTTATGACCCAAGGCTCTTAAAAGTTAACTATGGGGGTTAATAGTGCAATAAACGAAAGTTATTTAAACTTAATATGGACCAGGGACTGAAAATGCAAAGTTTACAAACTTTTTACCGGAATCAAAGATCCTCGCGGGGCGCGTAAGCTCCCTCTGATGTCTACGCGGGCCGCGACAGAGTCACCGACGACCAAAAATTGGCAGATGCATGTTGCAGGCTGCCCACCGCAATTGCATGGCCTCTAAGCAATACCTGGGGCTTGTAAACAGTTTTTACTGCCATGGGGACACCTGTGATCATCTGGTTACCTCCCTCAACAGCTAGAATGATCCTAGAACCCTTAAATTCCTATATAAAGGGCATTGTTTTGCTCTCTTGAACTTGCACACTTAAAAATTTCACTCTCAAATCTTCTCTGGAGCACCCTGATCATTAAGGAAGCTTTCTCAAGTTTAATCTTCGTGCTAAGGACCTTTGTAAGTGTTCTTAGCTTCTATAGTTAAGTTTTTACTAGTTTAATGACCGAAAGTCAAAGATATCGTAATTACGCTTTGACTTTTTGATTAATCATTAACGATCCAACCATGATTCGAATTGAAAGTGGCTATGTGTTGGTAATTAAGTAGGTGATAATCCCTCAAAAGGGCACATCTTAATTATCACGTTTACTTAGTTAATTGTCGGGTCAAAGTAATTAAAAGAAAAGTCAAACGGGTTAGTTTTTAAATAAAATTCATAACTGATAATGTAGAAGCTATAAAATTAGTTTTATCACTTTAATAACTTGGTAAATATTATAAGAACATGTTTAGACATGTTCAACCCGACAATTCTGAGTTTAGGCTCGGTTCGCAACCGAAAGTCGCAAAAGTTGACTTTTGCTTTGACTTTTAGTTTTGACCCGATTTAGCTTAGTTTCTTTGTGCCTTAGGGTTCCTTTGTGACCATATTATATGTTAGTATAACCCTCTGAGGTCATACTACATGGTCCCTTAGAAATCATAGTTCATTTGCATGATTCCGTTATTTACTTAAAAATTGACTATTATGCCCTTATGTTATAAAAACGAGATTTTTGGATATGTGAGAGGACAAAAAGCTTTATTACTGATATATAAGTATGCCAAATAAATTTGACATCAGTTTCTGGTCTCAAACTAAAGTTATGCAAGATATCGTAAAATGAAACTTTTTATTAATTAAATTACATTTTTATCATAAATCATGTTTAAACCCAAATTTTGGCACCAAACCCATTACCTACTGTTTTGATATTATTTTTAGGGATTTTTTGAATTTTTGGTAAGACTATAAACTGACCATATCATTGAGTTCTCGTATGATTCGATAAATAACGATAATACACTTTTTATTTATAAAATGAGATTAACACATGATTGACATGCCAAACCTTTTCCTACTGATGTTATATGTTAAATAAATTATTTTAAACATTAAAGGCTGATCAAAATCTCAGATTTTCATAAACATCTTAAATATCGTCAATTATCGACTTTTACGCTAATTAGGCGCATAGTTTGGTTTAATACCATACTTAGCACCTAAGACTTGTTACCTACTGATTTTATAATTAAATTTTAATACTTTAACAGTAAGTATAAGTCTTGAACTCAGACTTCCAATTTTGTCCTTAAAAACACATGTGAAATGACCAAAATGCCCCTACGGTGCATAGTTTGGCCATAAATGGTAAACCTCACATATGTATGATATCTTACTGATTTAACATCATAAAATAAATGTTTTTACAGAAGATTTTAGACCAAAACCTCAGTTTACTATTAAACCTCGTTTATAAACTTTAAAATGACCAAAATACCCTTACGGTATCCTACTGATATCTCAACATATTTTAAGCATAATAACTTATGGAACTTATACTTGACTCATCCGGCTACCCGTTATGCATATACGCGTTCGGTACGGTTTATGTAACAAGTTTGCATAAATTAGCCGAAACGGGTCAAATCTTATCGTTTTTACTTCAAAATCCAGAATGTATTTAGTTTACCCATTTTATACAAGTCTCCATACTTGTCGGGTCTAAATTACATTCCAATCCGGTCACCGCTTAATCTTGCGATTTGTACCGTAAATCATTCTTTAAAACTAACCGGTCTAAGTTACGACTTAAATGAGACCCGTTAGGGATCTAATAGGTTAATAAAACCTTCGTTCCAGATTAAGAGCCCCGGTAGAAGTATTTGCACTTGTTTGAGTAGATTGTATGGCTGAGAATACTAAATTTTCATTTTAAGATCAGGTAAATACTTTTAACTTATTTTCCCTTATACGGGCTTGGGATACGGTAAATTATTACCGCTTGGTCGGGTGTAGAAACCTTTTAATCGGATATGGTTAAATTGCATAATCCCGTTTTAATCAGTATTGCTTGATAACAAATAACATTGGGGGTTAACGACCGTGTCCTGGATATCCTTGGCTCATTTAAAAAGCGTAAATGGCCACGACTTAAGCACGGGGTGTAGGCATACACCTGTCAGTTGCGTATGTAAAAGATATACTCATTTGCTGGGGTAACCCGCTGTGAGTTTATATTTGTGGTGTGTTGTTAAATCTTGTTCGGTTTATTTAATACTGGCCCTAAATGTTGGACAAACATGTAAATCTGATACAAGATTGTTATTAATATAATTGTCCCAAGTTATAAAAACATTTGTGCCTTGTGCATTTAAATCAATTTTCATACGTATTTTCAAAAGAGTCGGTTAATTGTATTTACCAGTGTAAACTGACGTATTTTTCAAAAAGACTAAGTGATAGGTACCGTACGTTATCGGCTGGGAGCTCTGGGCGTTAGTAAAGAATCTTGCAAGTTCTGAACGCTTAAAGTCTGTTGAACAATATTTTATATTTCTGTTTTAGATCCGCCTGTGGATCCTCTTACAATCGTTGTATAATATTTATTTATACTTTGAATTTCGGTTTGTAGTATTAATTTTCCTCCAAGACTTCCGATGTGCATTAAACTGTGTATGTTTGACTATGACGATATCAACTACGTCACGATACTCCCTGCTGGGCCCACCGGTAATATGTGAAAATATCGGGGTGTGACAGGTTGGTATCAGAGCCAACATTGAGTGAATTAAACACTAGCCTTTTGTGTTTAATCTCAATGACACAGTTGCACATTCCTTGACTTCCGAGTCTAGGCAAACGACCTAGGATTAATCCTAATCTTATTTGGTTTTTGTTTTGTTTGTTTTTGTTTTGACAGGACTACAATCAAACATGCCACCAAGAGTTAGAGGCAGAGGTGGACGAGGTTGTGACAACTGTCAAAAATTCAGGAATCCGTACAATTAATTAACCATGATTAGTCCTTAATTACTGTGCTGAATTTGCAATTAACTACTCTCTGATTATTGCCATATACAAACATGTGCATCACAAATTGCATGATGTCATATCATTACTGCATGATAGCTTATTGACTCAAATGATGCACTAGACACAGTTAGCATAGTTATCTGATAAATCAGGAAAATGCTGACAGAACTCAACACATAGACAGACAGTGCATTGAGACACAGAATGAGCCAGAAACTAAGTACTACACTAGTATAGTGTGTGGGAAAGTGAGGATCACAAAAATGCCTTTCTAAGTTATAGTTTAAGTGCCGGAAAGTGCCTAAAACTCACATAGAGTGCTGAATTCAGCATAAATCAGCATTTTAACAATCTAATTTTATGCAGAAACCTGGTTAAATGGTCCTGAATGCTTTCCTAAGTGTTGGGAATCAAAAGTGTCACAAAAAGGTACATAAAGCACACTAAACTGCAAAGTTTAGCACTTTAACGAACCAGTAACCAACCGAACAACCGGACACTACTCGAAACATCAAATTTACACTAGAGCACTGTTTTAACATTACTAAGCTAGTTATGGTCCCCGAACATCATAACACCCTATAAAATATCATGTAACTAAGTAACTACCTATATACTTGAATTTTTACCTTAAACTAACTAATTTAGTTAAACCTACTCTACATACCCCCCCCCCCACCTAGTAATCGGCCCATGCCTTGCCTATACCTTAAGATTTTATTTCAATTTAGTAATGGATATTGTTCCCCCTTTAATGACATAAAAACCAAGAGATAGAAGGTTGAGATAGTTATAAGAAAGACTTGTAAGACTTGTTGGTGCATATGTCTGTCGACTTCGTCTTATATCGAGTCTTGTAACTAGAATGATAGACCAAAACACGTAGTACGAAAGAAACGGGAATCGGAGCAAAACTAGCCAATTCACACGAAGTGACCAGTTCGTACGAACTGACCAGTTCGTGCGAACTGGCATATGCTGGTTCGTGCGGACTGGTTTCCCTATAAATAGATGTCTTGGGTCTTTCATTTGTAGAACTTTGGATTCCGGTAGCGAAGCTTAGCCGAAGTGTCTCCAGCCTGTAAAACGTTGTTATATCAATACAAACGACAGTTAAACTTCTTCTAAGTGTAAATCAAGCTGATTCAACATCGATACGTCTGTTTCCTCCTTTCGTATTGATCGAGAACTCTTCTGAACGTCTCGTTTGATCGATTCACCGATCCTATAAGTGGTATCATAGCACAGGAGGAAATGATAGTACATCAGTAGACAATCACAGTACGCTAAAGAATTGGAAAGTTAAAATGTGATAAACGATCTCACTGATGATATGCCAGTAGATTTTTACACGCTTAGTAGATTGTTGTCGAGATATAAACCTAAATATCAATACTTACTTATTTCATGCGAAACATCTCTCGGATATATAGGTAACCCCTGAAATCTTGTTTGAAGGGCTTTCTATTTCTGACATACTAGGTCTTTGTGCGTGATGATATCTGGGGTATTATACCAGGACTTCTGATTTTGCGGGAGCAATAGCCTAGTCCTCGTATAATACTTTACACTACTTTATTCATAAAGCCCACCCTCAGCATAAAAAATAATGAAACATTGAAAAATGCTAATCATGTGCTGTTGAAGAAAAGATTCTCTAAAGGGAACACACCTAAAGTCGAGCCATCATCTCTCTGATTTTGTGGAAGCAATAGCCTGAGCTCTCATGGTCTCGCATTTAACCTTTACAGATATCATTAGTGTACATTCACCTGTAAGACTGAATATAGTAGTCTGGATATGGGAGTATATTCTGAGGTGGTACACGCGAATAAGTTTAAGTTCTTTAAAACACTAATCTCGTATCTCGACTCAGTTGAACTTTGTATGAAAATTTAAGTGGATCAGTATACTGACAATCTAAGTGAATCGTTTAGAACATAAAGTGTTTAAAGCTCAACGGTGCTAGTGATTTGTCATAAACTGATATGATCCTCTTACACAAACTCACAAAAATATTATCTGTAAATATTTCTTTACTGCTTTTCATTAGTGTGTTTTAGCATAAAATTTTGAAAAATCAAAAAGATTTTATTTCATCTTATTTTTGACAACTGATGTTGGAAAGCTGATTTTCAAAATTCCAAGTGCTGAACATGATGAACAACAGGTTTGGGAGAGTTTGTTTGAAATGAAAATTGATTTTAAAATGATTAAATGGTTTCAAATTAATGAAATGTCAAAATTTGTGTGTTTCAAATACAAGTGGTTTATTTGAGAAATGTTAAACGATATCTACTAGTGACTTCTAAAATTGTTAAATCTTATAACTTGTGAGATTTATTGTTGGGTAGAGATTTGTGCAGATCCCCGTGTCTATGCCTGAGCAGAGTTTGAACTAGGATACGATCTTAGAACGAGAGCTATTCCAGACTGCGATCCCAGCTGCACTTAAGGGGGAGTTTGTTAGCAAAGGGGAGTCTAAAGACATTAGAGCCAGGTTCGAATTCTACTGTCCACGCCAGCTGCTAATGCTGAAGAGCGTAAGGAATCAAGAGATCTGATCAAGAGAGAGAATATAGTCAGGTTGAGATTCTGGAAGAGAAGATAGAGAGAGATTGAGGATGCTTACAGAGAAAGATACTTTGGAAGAGAGCGAGAAGACTGATCAAGACTGAAGACTTGACATACTGAAGACTCATACTGAAGACTCGTCAACATCCAAGGGGGAGTTTGTTGGTGCATATGTCTGTCGACTTCGTCTTGTATCGAGTCTTGTAACTAGAATGATAGACCAAAACACGTAGTACGAAAGAAACGGGAATCAGAGCAGAACCAGCCAATTCACACGAAGTGGCTAGTTCGTACGAACTGACCAGTTCGTGCGAACTGGCATATGCTGGTTCGTGCGGACTGGTTTCCCTATAAATAGATGTCTTGGGTCTTTAATTTGTAGAACTTTGGATTCCGGTAGCGAAGCTCTGCCGAAGTGTCTCTAGCCTGTAAAACGTTGTTATATCAATACAAACGACAGTTAAACTTCTTCTAAGTGTAAATCAAGCTGATTCAACATCGATACGTTTGTTTCCGCTTTTCGTATTGATCAAGAACTCTTCTGAACGTCTCGTTTGATCGATTCACCGATCCTACAAGTGGTATCAGAGCACAGGAGGAAGAGTTCTTACCATTTCAGCTTGTTTTCAGCGAAAAATCTGATTTCTACTCACTTTCTTCACATTTTCTCAAAATTAACTGAGTTTTTACGGATAAAATGGACTGATTTTGTAATACAATACGCGAAATACTGTTTTAATCAATCCTTGAGAAAATCAGAACCTAATTCGAACTAAAACGTGATCAATTTTGACAAAATTCAACCGAAAACTTGTCTGATTGTTCGAACTCAGATCGTGCGAAGTGACTCAGATCGCACCAAGGTGTCCAGGTCGTGTGAAAATTGATCCAAGTCGCGCGAAGTGGGTCAAGGTAGCTTGTAATTGAACCAGGTAGTGTGAAAGTATCCAGGTCGCACGGATTGAACTCAGTTCGCACGGGTTGAGATATAGTCAGGTCATTTGAATAGTTGATCAGGTCGCACGAGTTGAATTGTTCCAGTTCGCACGAAGTGAACTCCCAGTTCGCACGATTTGATCTGTCAGACTACCAGTTCGCACCAGTTAAATTCTTACGGAGTGTTTGAAAGTGGGCCAAGTCGTTTGAAAACCAGTTCGCACGAAGTGACTCTAGATTGTTTGAACTTTGTGTCATTGTGAATTCTCAATACCGAAACATGGATTATGAATTTTATAACGCATTTGCTACCCCGATCACTATTGCTCAGAATGTAAACTTAGAGAATGAAATGGGCACCATGCAAAAACCTCCTAAGCTCATGAATATCGAGGAGTATAACGGATGGGAGGAACGTTTCGAAAATTGGGTTCAAGCGAATCACTTAGATGCGTGGGAATGTGTTGAACAACGATATGTTAGACTGATTGATGACGACAGAGAGATTGTTGCTATTAAAGATCTAACCGATGATGAGAAAAATAAATACAAAAGTGAAAAGATGATGATCAGTATATTGCAACAAGCTATTAAGGAAGACATCTTGATTTTATTGCAACACAACGGAAACGCACACTCAATGTGGAAAGCACTCAAAACGAAGTTTGTTGGAAGTCAAGACATGATCAAGAACAAAAAATCGCGTTTGAAGAAAGAATTTGATCTATTTCGTGGATTAAAAACTGAAAAACACCAAGCAGATTATAGAAAGATATTGCAATTTGGTGGTTAACATGAAACGATTGGAAAACAAGAAAGATAGAGAAGAATGGGTTGAAAAGTTGGCCGATGCGTTGCCACAAGATGTTTGGGGCACGTATCTTATGATGTTGAAGAATAGTGATGAATTTGCAAATCTATCGTTGAGCAAATTTATTGAAAAACTCGAAGTTCAAGAGATGGAACAACGGAAGATAGCGAAAATGAAGGACTTTAATGGTGAATAAGACATTGGTCTGTATTACAAAGGAGGTATGAGTGATAAGACCAACATTGCACCAAAGATCGAAACTGCATTTAACGCAAAAAGTTCTTCTGGAGGGTTATCTCAAGGATCAAACAACAAAACTGGATTCTCTTCATATCCATCATTCGATCCAAATTTTTCAGCAACCAAGAATGGCCAAGTATTACAATGCAACATTGCATTAAATCTTGAGAATGGTCAGAATTTCTCGGAAGAGGTTGCCAAAGGTCATGTCTTTGTTGGTGACCGTGTTAGAATCCTATGAAAGTTTGGTTGCAGGAAGGATTGGTAATCCAATGCTCACTAAAGAGGATTATGATCAGATTGATGCTGAGGAGATGGAACTTATGGATATAAAGTGGTGTATGGCTAGTGTGTTGAGAAGAGCTGAGAAGTTTAAATAGATCACTGGAAGAGATGATTTCCGTGATGCTGGAACTTCACCTTTAGGTTTTGATAAATCTAAAGTTACTTGTTTTCGTTGCAGGGAAAAGGGGCATTTTAAGCGAGAATGTACCAACCGCGAAGCAAGTGGAGCTCAAAATCCATTCGGTAACAATGATTATCATCGAAAGGCGATTTATCATCAAGTTGCTCCGAATCAACAGCCACAAACTGCACATGCTAGGAAGGCTCTGATCAAAGAACCATCAAAGAGAGCTTGTTATGGTTGGATAGATCAAGATGATGAAAGGATTCCAGAAGGTTTTAATTGAGATAATTATGATCCTAACAGACCGTCAAATATGAAAGCATTTGTTACTTCAATTTTTGAAGATTCAACTGCTGAAGATGAAATGGCGTATACTTATTACGAATCTCAGAAATTCAGTCCTACAAAGAAAGAAGAAGAACCAGTTTCAACAAAAAGGGCTTCAAGAAAAGCACCAATCTTTGATCACTCATCAGATGAAGAGAGTGATGATGATAGTGAAGAAATTCGAAAACTTGAATATTATAAAAGAAAATTTTCACCTGATAGTGATGATGATAATTTGTATTTTGCAGGTAAAATGGAAGAGGGAAAAGAAAGACAAGCTGCGAAAAAGCAGAATCACAAGGCAGCAACTGTTAAAGAAAAAGATGACAGTGATGATGAAAATGTTCAAGTGATAAAGAAGCAGGTTAAAGAAATTCCAGCTGTCAAGGTTGAGAAGGAAGCTGATACTGAAAAGATGCCTGAGAAGTGTGAGAATTGTGATACTATGAAAAGGCACAACAACAAATTGATTCATAACATGAACAGACTGAAAGAATCATATGATGTTTTAAACAAAGAGATGAATCAATATAATAAGTCAAGCAATGAACAAGGAATAGCTATGAAAACACTCAAAGGAGCGTTCATGACGAAGCAGAAAATCATCAATAATTACATTGAGAAATGTGCTGAACTTGAACAAAAATTGGAAATTCAGAGAATAGAAACTGAGAGGGTAAACAGGTTATTGAAAAGTTACTCATGTGCTTCTTACGTGATTGACAGGATTTACCCTACAGTAGAAGGTATGAAAGCATTTGAAGAGGAGAAGACATCTGAAGTAAAGAATACTGGTAAGAAACATAGTACCGGTTATACAAGGTGTCCACCTCCGCTTGAAAATGGATATTCTCCAAGAAATACTAATTCAGAAAGAGTCAAAAAGGCAACCAATTTAAAGTGGGAATCTGAACCTTCAGATGGATTTCCAAACAATATTGATGTCACATTCACATCGTCTGACACTGATCATGAGTCCGAGTTAATAAAGAAACTGATCGATCAGGTGTTAGATAAAGATGAAACCGAGGAGTCAAAATCAAAGTCAGAGTCTGACAATTCAAGTCCAACAGTCAAAAAGGGCAAAAGGGTTTATAATAAAGATTTTCTGATGTCACAAAATAATTTGAATGATGAAACATTCAAAGTAGCATATACTTTTTGAATGATTCCGACAAATTATATTCTGATGAAGAATTTCCAATAAGAGGTGTTAAAACTGAAATGATTAACAAGGTTTTCAAATTAACAGAAATTAATATTTCTGAAATAAAAGATGTAAATCTTTCTGAAAAACCTAAAAAATACACCTCAAGAGTTCAACAAAGGTTAAACAAGAAAAAAGGTTACAGTTCTGGTTCGGGATATCGAAAGAAACCAAACCATAACAATAATTTCAAAAAGAAAGGATTAGGTTTTATTCCAAAAGAAAATGAAAAATATGTTAAAGACTTTAAATCGAAAGTTGTATTTGTTTCAGGAGCAAGTTCTGAAGAAGAAGAAAAGAGCTCATTCTGGAAGCAATCAAACAAAGAATTCCTTGCTAAGAAGCAAGAAAGAATGAAGAATGAAGATGCTCAGAAGAAGGAAATGAGAACCTGTTATCAATGTCAAAAAGTTGGGCACATTGCATTGAACTGTCCAAAGGCAGCCCAAACAAAACAGGGAGTTTCTGAAAAATTGAAAGAAAAGATGGTTGATATTGAACCACCAACCAAACAATTTAAAATATTCAAAAATTCAAAATTTGAGGTTGGTGAGTGTTCAAAACGTTTTTACAAAAGAAATGTGAATCTTAACAATCAAAAGTGGGTTGTTAAGAAATCAGAGACACTTTCTGGCGATGAATCTGACTCGTCAAAGTCAGAGGAGCCACAAGTTGAGCTAAAAAGTGAAAATTCAGTTCCGCAATTGGATGACGCAAACTTTCCACCATTGCGGAATGAAAATTTTAAACAAAAAGTTGGAAAAGTATAGATTTCGAATCAATTCTATTCTGAAAAGAAAGAATTTGATGTCGAAAAAGCCTTTAAACCTAGAGTTCTAAATATTTTTGGAAAAATGCTTGACGGGAAGGTCAAAGGGGTAAAGGAATTTTTTTGAAAAGAATAAGAAGAAGAAAGGAAAGAAACCGAGTGATGATGACTCGGAAACTCCCAAGGACCGTCAGGCTTGGGAGAATCTTTTTAACTGAAAATCCTGACTTGCCGGAGCTCCCAAGTTGGTAACTGTGGAGCATGAATCGACATCTTTCTTGAGAAATTCACAACGGTTAAATTTCGACTTACAAGTGGTATTGTTGATAAGAACTTACAAGTGTCATATTTCTTGAAAAATGTGCTTGTGAAAAACCTAAAAGTGTTAGATTTTTACAAGTGGTTAAAGAAAAAAAAAAGGGGGTTTCATTCACAAGTGGTTAATCAAGGTCATTAAGTTGAACTTGATTTAACTTTCATACAAAGTGTTTGAAGGAACAAAATGATGAGTTAATCCCCATGTTTGTGAAATGACAAACAAATTAATTTTCCGGAAAAACCATTTTGATTAAAACAAACTTAAGTGTTTTGAAATCATAATGGGAAAATAGTTTGTTGTCAGGGGGAGTTCTGATTGTTTAAGCCAAGTGGATGGAGAATTGAAGCAATTCACATCAGTTTGTCATTGTATCTGAACAGTTTACTGCTGTTATTTTCAAATTTTCCCGGAAAATCAAACTTTGAAACACAATTTTGATTTTAGGGGGAGTAAAAAATTTAGAAATTTTGAAAATTTGAAAAATCCATAAACATGATAAAATCTAAAAACCAAAAACATCGAAAAATCAAAAATGAGTTTTGTTGTGAAAAAGAGGAAATGATAGTACATCAGTAGACAATCACAGTACGCTAAAGAATTGGAAAGTTAAAATGTGATAAACGGTCTCACTGATGATATGCCAGTAGATTTTTACACGCTTAGTAGATTGTGTTCGAGATATAAACCTAAATATCATACTTACTTATTTCATCGGGAACATCTCTCGGATATATAGGTAACCCCTGAAATCTTGTTTGAAGGGCTTTCTATTTCTGACATACTAGGTCTTTGTGCGTGATGATATCTGGGGTATTATACCAGGATTTCTGATTTTGCGGGAGCAATAGCCTAGTCCTCGTATAATACTTTGCACTGCTTTATTCATAAAGCTCACCCTCAGCATAAAAAATGATGAAACATTGAAAAATGCTAATCATGTGTTGTTGAAGAAAAGATTCTCTAAAGGGGACACACCTAAAGACAAGCCATCATCTCTCTGATTTTGCGAAAGCTATAGCCTGAGCTCTCATGGCCTTGCATTTACCCTTTACAGATATCATTAGTGTACATTCACCTGTAAGACTGAATATAGGAGTCTGGATACAGGAGTATATTCTGAGGTGGTACACGCGAATAAGTTTAAGTTCCTTAAAACATTAATCTCGTATCTCGAAACAACTGAACTTTGTGTGAAAATTTAAGTGGATCAGTATACTGACAATCTAAGTGAATCGTTTAGAACTTAAAGTGTTTAAAGCTCAACGGTGCTAGTGATTTGTCATAAACTGATATGATCCTCTTACACAAACTCACAAAAATATTGTCTGTAAATATTTCGTTACTGCTTTTCATTAGTGTGTTTTAGCATAAATTTTGAAAAATCAAAAAGATTTTATTTCATCTTAGTTTTGACAACTGATGTTGGAAAGCTGATTTTCAAAATTCCGAGTGCTAAACATGATGAACAGGGTTGGGAGAGTTTGTTTGAAATGAGAATTGATTTTGAAATGATTAAATGGTTTCAAATTAATGAAATGTCAAAATTTTGTATGTTTTAAATACAAGTGGTTTAATTTGAGAAATGTTAAACGATATCTACAAGTGATTTCTAAAATTGTTAAATTTTATAAAGTGAGAAATTTACTTTTGGGTAGCGTTTTGTGCAGATCCCCGTGTCTAAGCCTGAGCAGAGTTTGAACCAGGACACGATCTTAGAACGAGAGCTATTCCAGACTGCGATCCCAGCTGCACTTAAGGGGGAGTTTGTTAGCAAAGGGGAGTCTGAAGACATTAGAGCCAGGTTCGAATCCTACTGACCACGCTAGCTGCTAATGTTGAAGAGCGTAAGGAATCAAGAGATCTGATCAAGAGAGAGAATAGAGTCAGGTTGAGATTCTGGAAGAGAAGATATAGAGAGATTGAGGATGCTTACAGAGAAAGATATTTTGGAGAGAGCAAGAAGACTGATCAAGTCTGAAGACTCGACATACTGAAGACTCGTACCGAAGACTCGTCAACATCCAAGGGGGAGTTTGTTGGTGCATATGTCTGTCGACTTCGTCTTGTATCGAGTCTTGTAACTAGAATGATAGACCAAATCAGAGCAGAACCAGCCAATTCACACGAAGTGGCCAGTTCGTGTGAACTGGCATATGCTGGTTCGTGCGGGCTGGTTTCCCTATAAATAGATGTCTTGGGTCTTTCATTTGTAGAACTTTGGATTCCGGTAGCGAAGCTCTGCCGAAGTGTCTCCAGCCTGTAAAACATTTCTATATCAATACAAACGACAGTTAGACTTCTTCTAAGTGTAAATCAAGCTGATTCAACATCGATATGTCTGTTTCCGCCTTTCGTATTGATCGAGAACTCTTCTGAACGTCTCGTTTGATCGATTCACCGATCCTACAAGACTTAAGCTCGTTCATCACACACTAGAAAAACACACAACTCTCTCTCCCTCTTGTCTTGCTCTCGGCCGACCCCAAGCACCACCATCACCACCATTATTCATCCATTCTCAACCATTCCAAGCTTATACAAAGGTGCAAGAGATCATACAAAGAAGCTAGGAGCTTTTAGAAGTTCAAGAACCTCTCTTATTTGTTTTTATCCGTCTCATTTCTTCACTTGATCATCCCTAGCCTTGTGCTAGTGGTAAGAGTCTTGATCTTACTAGTTTACTTCTATTTTAAGTGGTTAAAAGGAGAAACATAACCATAATCTTGAAGAACACTAAAGATCACAATATGTAAACATGAACATAAGCATGTTTAATGATGAAACTAAGTTGTTTATGTGATGATTTGCTTGTTGAATGTTGTTTGTTCATGTATATGATGTAGATCATCATATGATCTTGTTAGATCATGATTAAAAACATAATCTAGCAAGATGAGAAAGTAGAAATATTGTAGGATGATGGATCATCCACACAAAGATCATGAACTTGAAAGAACATAATGATTTCTTGAAAAATAGTGATCAAGGTAAATTGTTAGTCATATAGATCTAAAGATTTATGGATGATTTCTAAAGAAACCAAGTTAAAAATATAAGTTTTACTAAATCTTGGTTTTACATAAACAAACTTTATTTTTGGTGGTTAAACAAGTGTAGAAACACTTGTGTAACAAGAAGATATCATAGAGAAACATTTTTAGAAATGATGATCACAAGTTGTAAACATCTATATTCTTTAAAAATGAAGTTTTTAAAGAACTAATCACACTTTAGAAGGTAACAAGGCTTACTAAGAACACTAGTAAGTTCCTACAAATTTTTACAAATATTCAACTTCATGAAGTAGTTGATTATTACTTGATTTTGGCAAAATTCGTAAGTAAAGGTTGTTTATTGTTAATTCTGGATTGATTGTGAAGATTTTTACAAAAGAAAATGATATGCTTGAAAGCATGGAAACCTCCATTTTTAGGGGAAACCATGGCAAAATTTTCTAAAAATCCAAACACTTAGAAAAATAATTATTAACCTACACTTACAAGTGTAGTTCAAACCATAAATTGCTACAAGAACTTTGCCATAGATTTTGTTACAAAATATAAATATTGGAGGTTGGTTTTTATAAATAAAAGTGACTAAATATGTATTTAGGAAATATCTATTTAGAAGACACCATGTGTGTGATTATTTGTATATTTTGTGTATTAGTTATATTATTTTTGGATTTGAAATAATATAACTCATCAAAATACCAAGGATTACAATCCAAAATGTTTACCAAAATTCCAAGAAGATGAATATACAAGTTACACACAAAATGTTGGTGAAACCGAACAAAGGAATGTAACTTATAAAATATTCTGAAAAATTGATTCACCAAGTATATTTTGGTAAATAATATTTTGGACACCAAGGACCAAAAATATGATTTTTACTATTATTACAAATTTATATCATATTTGACAAGAAGAAAATATATTATTTTTGAAGTAAAAATATATTTTCTCGGAAATATTAGAAGATATATTATTTTTGGGAAAGATATATATTTTCCTGAAGTAAACTTAAAATACATTATTTTTGGAGAAAAATAAGGTTATATATATATTTTCTAAGTTAGACTTGAAAATATATTACTTTTGGAACTTATGTGAAGATACAAAAATTTTTGCCAAAAGAAAAATTATAAATAATTTTTCTAAATAATGTTTACTACAATATATATTTTGGAGATATATATTGGTGGACTTTTATTAAAGATAATATTCCGGAAAGATTAATACGAAAGTAAGTATAAGAATACTTAATGAATACAATAAAAATATGTATCCTCATACGTATAAATGCACACCAGAATACGACCCTAATACATGACAAAAACATACAAGTATAAGAATACGAATACAAATACCCCCATCCTTGGGAAGGATATATAAGTATAAATACTTTAGAAGTATTAAGATAAAATAATTGTTTAACAATTATTCCAAAATTTAATAAATATAATTTAAGTTAAAATATTAATTATTTTAACAAATAATTATATAACTTGGAATAATATCGAAGGCACAACGAAACGTAACTCGACGACATTAATATTAAGTTAAGGCACGACCCGCTCGTCTAATAGATCATAGTACGTTGTAGGTAGTCGTGTATATCCGAAGAAGCTTTGAGTTACGGTGCGAAGACGCAAGACTGTGAGTTTCATGACCCCCTTTTCTTTTAACTGTTTTCAGTTTTATAACTTCGGGGGTGAAATACATGTTACAAGTATTTACAAACTTTTTGATTCGGTATGGTTAGCTAAGGAAGGGTACTACTTGATCATGTGAGTGGTGGGTATAACACTTAAGGCCATTAATCCTCGTTGTAGGACCGAGGGATATGAGTGATAGATCTATTTGGGTGTAGCGAGCCCACACCCATGTGGACCAGGGTGGCCCATGAGGTGACTATGTCTTATTCCCGGAGACAAATCTGCTAGGTTTGAGTTTTCCTGCATCACTTCACATATATCGATGGCCTTGCAAACCATTGGTGATCTGTTTTCCTTGATGCTTTCATACCAGGAGTTTATAAACATACATACATACTTTCAATGATATCAAAGGTTTATTCATACACACAAACAAACACATGAACTCGCTCAACTTTTGTTGATGTTTTCAAAACTACATGTATTTCAGGGAATTAGTTGTGGATCTGGCGGGCGTTCGGAAGTTCCAAGTGTGGTTTAAGAATAAAAGATGTCATCCATGGTCTTCGGGTTTGGTCAGCGTATCTTATTCCTGGATGAGACGCGTCTTCCAAATCCTAGTTTTGATTAATGTCATCTGTCGAGTCTTTGTGAACTCTTAAACAAGTTGCATGGTTTGTACTCGAATTTGAATTTCTATGTTTTAAGACAATGTTGTTATGTTTTTTAATGGATGACCATCTATGGTTTATATCATATAGTTGTTGTTATGATTTGAATTTCTATGTTTTAAGACAAGTTGTTGTTACGATGAGATCGTCCCTGAGCCAGAGATCTTTACTTCTGATACCGAGAGTGACCCATAGATGATGTCCGACGATGACGACGACTTTCAGCCCTTTGCGCTGCCCGATTTCGGAGATGATTTACCGATTGCTGATGGTATTCCAGATGAGGATCCTTTTGTTACTCCCATTCCAGTTCACGATCATCTTATCATCGGTCACCCCGATGGTGAGCATGTCGTGGCACCAATCCTCGCTCCAGTTTCTCTCATGGTCATTCCTCCTGAGGATTGGCCTTTTGACGATGATTTTGACCTGTTTGTTGATGGTCCTCCCGATGATACTCATGGCGACGGAGAGCTCGATGAGGACGTAGTTGCAATTCCACTTCTGGGGATTCCTGTTATTGAGATTTCATCTGATTCCAGTTTACACTCTGTCCCAGATTCCTTTGAGTCCGTGTCTTCTTCCGCCTTAGAGGCAGTTGGTTTGCAACGTTATGCCACATATTCTGACGATGATACAGCTATGTCAGCTGCACCGATTCCTCCACATGACATTGAGCCTGGACTTGAGCTTGATTTTATCCCCGTTGATCAGCCAGTTGATTCACCCACTGATCCTGAGCCGATACCTGCTCCTGAGCCTTTGCCTAATCTTGATCCTATTCCATTTGGCATACCTGACAATGCACCTCTCATACCAGATCCAATTCATGCACGCGCTGACCCTCCTGTTATTGAGCCAGTCACTCCCCCATTGAGTCAGATGTGCACCGTGTCGACCTGCCTATTGTCTTCTTGCAGGATATACCCCCACCCCGTCCAGGGGAAGGCACTTCTAGCCAGCAGCCTAGCCATGACCCATACGTATCAGCAGCTTTCCCTCACATGCCACAGTCTGCACCTTCTGCTCATTTTACTTCTTCACCACTAGACGAGCCACTTAGATGGTTCCCACCTTACACCATGCCGATTTCTGATCCCTACCATCCCTCACATTTCACTGGTTATACGCGGGATGAGTTACTTCTGTCATTGCAGCTCCAGTATGAGATCATGAGTCGAAGGATTTTTTAGAGCTTGAGATGACACCGCGACCTTTGCCATGTCTGTGTCAGCCTGCATATGTTCCTCGTTCATCACCATCCCCGTTTTCACATCCTCCTGCACCACTTACTCCATTTCTCGAGTTTGACACTTGCTTTCTTACCGTTGAGCAGCGATCAGTTACCTGTTGCGTCATGTTTATGATCTTGAGGAGGAGCTTGCGCATGTGCGCAGCTTGCTTTTTGTTCCTCCACCTCCTCCTCCACCACCATCAGCATAGACGGTTTTTGGTTTTATGTAGGTAGCTTGCTTTTGATGAGAGCACCGCTATTGAGCCTAGCTAGTGAAGCCTTTTGGAGACCACTTTTGATTGTATGACTTATGGAAGATTGATAGACAGTTTGGACAAGGGTAGTGTGACCATGTGTTCCTTTTGATACGATACATTTGTAAAACATGTAACTGTATTTGTGGTCGATGATTAATGGAAAGCTCAATCGTAATGTTCTCATTAAATACATTGTTAATTTACTTGTTTATGCTATGACTGCATGCTTACTTGATATGACAAACGCTATTATATACATACTACTTATTATATACATAAGACCTGACCTATACAATCTTCTTTTAGAAGATGCCTCCTCGAAGGAACACTCAGTTGCCCACAACAGAGGCAGAACTGCATGAACGGATTTCACAAGCAATCGCATAACATGAGGCCTTACGCTCTGAACACAGCAGAGGTACCTCAGGAAATAACCCACCTCACGGTAATGTTTAAGTCACTTAAGACACATTACGATACGTTTGGACATTCCATGTGCGTTTGCTAGTGCTATCCGTGAATGATGTTGCTTGTACAGGCTGTACTTACAAGCGGTTCCTTGACTGTATGCCTCTGAACTTTGATGGCACTGGAGGTGCTGTAGCTTTCGTTAGATGGGCTGAGAAAACAGACTCTGTGCTGCGAATGAGCAAGTGTGCGCCTGAGCACCAGGTCACCTACATTTCTGGACTATTCCTAGACGGAGCTCTATCCTGCTGGAACCTTCAGGTTCAGACTCTAGGAGAGGAAGCATCATATGGTATGACTTGGGATGAGATGAAAGAACTGATGCGCAAGAAGTATTGTTCAAGAGCTGAGATTCAAAAGTTGGAAACCGAGTTCTAGAATCTAAAGATGGATGGTCTGAAGATTTCTGAGTACGTACAGAGATTTCATGACCTGTCTCGCGTTGTTCCCTACATGGTAGAACCGGAGTTCAAGCGAATTGAATGTTTCATTTGGGGATTGGCACCCCAAATGATGAGCATGGTGACGACATCCAAGCCTCCAACCATCACTGAGGCCATTGATTTGAGTGTGGCACTGACAGAGGAAGCGATTAGATTGAACAAGTTTTCGATCTCTGAGGGAAATAAGAAGGAAACTCATGTTGAGTCGTCAGGAGAGAACAAGAAGAAGTTCTCGAACTTCAAGAAGGGTACCCAAGGAAACAACAGTGGTAACAAGAAAAGAGATGCGAACCCACCAGCCGAGGTCAGGACTGGTGTTGCAAGTTCAGAGAATAAGGGGAAAGGATACATGGGCACCTTGCCCAAATGTGAAGTATACCAGTTCCATCATGTCGGCCAGTGCAGAGTTAGGAAGTGTGAAAACTGTGGAAAGATTGGTCATTTAAAGGAGACATGCTGGGATGGTACTGGTCGTGGAAATGATGGTTAGAGAGGTAGTGGTAGTGGTAATGGAAATGGCAGTGGAAACCATGGTGGAAACAGTAATGGGAGTAGGAATAATCAAGGAGGAAATGGAAATTTCAGTGGTAATGGAAATTGTGGTGGTTCTGGAAACCAATCCTATAATGGAAATCGCAACCAAAACAACAACCAGCGCAGTACTGGAAACAAGCAAGGATGCTCTAGTTGCGGAGATATCGGGCATTTCAAGAGAGATTGCCCAAAGAACAACCAAGCCCAGGGGAGAGTCTTTAACATTGGAGATAGGGAAGCTCGCCAGGATCCGAACGTAGTTATGGGTACATTCCCTATCATCCAACACTTTGCATTTGTGTTATTTGATACTGGTGCCGATTATAGCTTCGTATACCTAGAATTTAAGAATATACTTGGGTTAGTTGCCAGTAAGTTAAATATCCCGTACTCGATAGAGCTAGCTAATGGAAAGCTAGTAGAGGCAAACGAAGTAATTAGAGGCTATGTAATAGAGCTCGGAGAGCATGAATTTACGCTTGATCTCCTACCAGTTGAGTTGGGAAGCTTTGACGTGGTAGTTGGAATGGATTGGTTGTCGAGCAACCGAGCTGAGATCGTATGTCATGAGAAGATCATTCGTATCCCAATGACGAATGAAGAGACGATCGTAGTGCATGGAGAGAAGCATGATACGCCTCTAAGGATTATCAGTTGTTTGAAGGCCCGGAAGTTTATGCAAAATGGATGTGTTGCCTTCTTGGCTCACAATGTTGATAAGGAAGCCGAAGAGCCAAAGTTGGAAGATATGCCTGTGGTAAGGGAATATCCTGAGGTCTTCCCCGAAGACTTGCCAGGATTGCCGCCGCAACGACAAGTCGAATTCTACATTGACTTGGTTCCAGGCGCCGCGCCTGTAGCCAAGGCACCCTATCGACTTGCGCCTTCCGAGATGCAAGAGCTGTCGACGCAACTTCAAGAGCTTTTGGACAAGGGATTTATTCGACCAAGCTTCTCTCCTTGGGGAGCTCCAGTTCTGTTTGTCAAGAAGAAGGACGGTAGTTTCCATATGTGCATTGACTACCGAGAACTGAACAACTTGACTATCAAGAATCGGTATCCCTTGCCGAGGATTGATGATCTCTTTGATCAACTTCAGGGTTCGAGTTACTACTCCAAGATCGATCTTCGATCAGGTTATCACCAACTGAGGATTCAAGAAGAGAATATACCGAAGTCTGCCTTTAGAACTCGTTATGGACATTATGAGTTTCTAGTAATGCCGTTTGGATTGACAAACGCGCCGACAGTGTTTATGGATCTGATGAACCGAGTTTGCAAGCCATATCTCGATAAATTCGTGATTGTGTTTATCGATGATATTTTGATCTATTCAAGGACGAAGGAAGAGCACGAGCAATACCTTAGAGCTATTTTAGAGCTGCTCAAGAAGGAGAAACTGTATGCTAAGTTCTCAAAGTGTGAGTTCTGGTTGATTGAGGTACAATTCCTTGGTCATGTAGTGAATGAAGATGGAATCCATGTGGATCCCACCAAGATCGAGGCGATCAAGAATTGGGAAACTCCAAAGACGCCAACCGAGATCCGTCAGTTTCTAGGATTAGCTGGGTACTATCGCCGATTCATTGAGGATTTTTCAAAAATCGCTCAACCGCTGACCTCCTTTACTCAAAAGGACAAGAAGTATGAATGGGGAGATAAACAAGAAGAAGCTTTTCAGTTGTTGAAGAACAATCTTTGCGATGCACCTATTTTATCCCTACCCGAAGGCACCGACGACTTCGTGGTATACTGTGACGCCTCACGTCAGGGATTGGGCTGTGTGCTTATGCAACAACAGAAGGTTATCTCTTATGCTTCGCGCCAATTAAAAATTCATGAGAAGAACTACACCACACACGACTTGGAATTAGGCGCAGTGGTGTTTGCATTGAAGATTTGGCGACATTATTTGTATGGCACCCGATGCACGATCTTTACAGATCACAAGAGCCTTCAGCACATATTTGATCAGAAAGAGCTTAATATGAGACAGAGACGATGGGTTGAGTTACTAAACGACTATGATTGTGAGATCAAATAACACCCAGGCAAGGCGAATATGGTGGCAGACGCCTTGAGTCGAAAGGAGAGGATTAAGCCCATAAGGGTTAGGGCTTTGGAGATGATCATTCAGACAGACCTCTCGTTGCGCATTCGTGCTGTGCAGAGATAAGCTCTCAAGAAAGAAAATCTTAAGGATGAATATCTCCATGGAATGGAGAAGAAGTTGGTACCCAATGAGGAAGGAACATTGTGTTTCATGGGACGAATTTAGGTTCCCCTCTTTGGAGGTCTTAGAGATGTGATCTTCGATGAAGCTCATAAATCAAGGTACTCGATCCACCCAGGATCGGATAAGATGTACCAAGATTTTAAAGATTTCTACTGGTGGCCGAGATTGAAAGGTGACGTTGCAACTTATGTTGGAAAATGTTTGACTTGCGCCAAGGTGAAAGCCGAGTATCAGAAGCCTTCAGGTCTTTTGCAGCAACCTGAGATACCCATGTGGAAGTGGGAGCAGATCTCGATGGATTTTATAACAAAGTTTCCAAAGTCACCCAGAGGTCATGATACGATTTGGGTAATCGTAGACCGTCTGACAAAATCTGTGCACTTTTTGCCAATCAGGGAAAAGGATAACACGGGTAAGCTAGCTGAGCTATACCTAAGGGAGATAGTCGCACGTCATGGAGTGCCTATCTCAATTATATCTGATAGAGATGGGAGATTTGTGTCAAGGATTTGGCAATCTTTCCAAGAAGCGTTTGTCTCTCAGTTGAATTTGAGCACCGCATTTCATCCACAAACAGACGGCCAAAGTGAGAGAACGATTCAGACGCTTGACTTGGGTGGCAGTTGGGACACTCACCTGCCTTTGGTAGAGTTTTCCTATAACACCAGCTACCATACAAGCCTTCAAGCTGCACCGTTCGAAGCTCTCTATGGACGGAAGTGTTGATCGCCGTTATGCTGGGCAGATGCAGGCGATAGACAGCTAGTTGGTCCCGAATTGGTCCAAGAGATGACAGATAAGATAATACAGATTCGAGAGCGCATTAAGGAGGCTCGTGATCGACAAAAGAGCTATGCGGACCAAAGAAGGAAACCTTTAGAGTTTGAAGTGGGAGATATGGTTTTGTTAAAAGTCTCACCTTGGAAAGGTATGGCATGCTTTGGGAGGCGTGGAAAGTTAAACCCATGATTTATTGGACCGTTCAAAATCCTGGAAAGGATTGGCCCTGTAGCTTATAAGTTGGAACTACCAGCGGAATTGAATGGTGTTCATGATACATTCCATGTATCTAATCTAAAGAAGAGTCCAACTCAAAAAACAGTGATCATACATGCCGATGAAGTTCACATTGATGACACACTCCACTTTACCGAAGAACCTGTTGAGGTTACTGACTGGATAGTTAACAAGACTCGGAGGAGTAGTGTTAAGCTGGTCAAGGTTAGATGGAACGTACGTCACGGCCCAGAGTTTACTTGGGAGCGTGAGGACCGTATGAAAGCTAAGTACCCGCATTTATTCCCTAACACCCATGCAGCTAGTAGTAGAGCTTAAAATTTCGGGACAAAATTTTCTTAACAGGGGGAGAATGTGACAACTGTCAAATATTCAGGTATCCGTACAATTAATTAACCATTAGTCCTTAATTACTGTGTTGAATTTGCAATTAACTACTTTCTGATTATTGCCATATACAAACATGTGCATCACATATTGCTTGATGTAATATCATTACTGCATGATAGCTTATTGACTTAAATGATGCACTAGACACAGTTAGCACAGTTATCTGATAAATCTGGAAAATACTGACAGAACTCAGCACATAGACAGACAGTGCATTGAGACACAGAATGAGCCAGAAACTAAGTACTATACTAGTATAGTGTGTAGGAAAGTGAGGATCATAAAACTGCCTTTCTAAGTGATAGTTTAAGTGCCGGAAAGTGCCTAAAACTCACATAGAGTGCTGAATTCAGCAAAATCCAGCATAAATCAGCATTTTAACAATCTAATTTTATGCAGAAACATGGTTAAATGGTCCTGAATGCTTTCCTAAGTGTCGGGAATCAAAAGTGTCACAAAAAGGTACATAAAGCACACTAAACTCCAAAGTTTAGCACTTTAACGAACCAGTAACCAACCGAACAACCGGACACTACCCGAAACATCAAATTTACACTAGAAGCACTGTTTTAACATTACCAAGCTAGTTATGGTCCCCGAACATCATAACACCCTATAAAATATCATGTAACTAAGTAACTACCTATATACTTGAATTTTTACCTTAAACTAACTAATCTAGTTAAACCTACTCTACATACCCCCCCTCCCCACCTAGTAATCGGCCCATGCCTTGCCCATACCTCAAGATTTTATTTCAATTTAGTAATGGATATTGTTCCCCCTTTAATGACAAAAAAACCAAGAGATAGAAGGTTGAGATGGTTATAAGAAAGACTTGTAAGACTTAAGCTCATTCATCACACACTAGAAAAACACACAACTCTCTCTCCCTCTTGTCTTGCTCTCGGCCGACCCCAAGCACCACCATCACCACCATTATTCATCCATTCTCAACCATTCCAAGCTTATACAAAGGTGCAAGAGATTATACAAAGAAGCTAGGAGCTTGTGGAAGTTCAAGAACCTCTTTATTTGCTTTTATCCATCTCATTTCTTCACTTGATCATCCCTAACCTTGTGCTAGTGGTAAGAGTCTTGATCTTACTAGTTTACTTCTATTTTAAGTGGTTAAAAGGAGAAACATAACCATAATCTTGAAGAACACTAAAGATCACAATATGTAAACATGAACATAAGCATGTTTAATGATGAAACTAAGTTGTTTATGTGATTATTTGCTTGTTGAATGTTGTTTGTTCATGTATATGATGTAGATCATCATATGATCTTGCTAGATCATGATTAAAAACATAATCTAGCAAGATGAGAAAGTAGAAATATTGTAGGATGATGGATCATCCACACAAAGATCATGAACTTGAAAGAACATAATGATTTCTTGAAAAATAGTGATCAAAGTAAATTGTTAGTCATATAGATCTAAAGATTTATGGATGATTTCTAAAGAAACCAAGTTAAAAATATAAGTTTTACTAAATCTTGGTTTTTACATAAACAAACTTTATTTTTGGTGGTTAAACAAGTGTAGAAACACTTGTGTAACAAGAAGAAATCATAGAGAAGCATTTTTAGAAATGATGATCACAAGTTGTAAACATCTATATTCTTTAAAAATGAAGTTTTTAAAGAACTAATCACACTTTAGAAGGTAACAAGGCTTACTAAGAACACTAGTAAGTTCCTACAAATTTTTACAAATATTCAAGTTCATGAAGTAGTAGATTATTACTTGATTTTGGCAAAATTGGTAAGTAAAGGTTGTTTATTGTTAATTGTGGATTGATTGTAAAGATTTTTACAAAAGAAAATTGTAGGATCGAGAATCAATCAAAACAAGTCTATCAGAAGAGTTCTAATCCATATCAAAGGCAGAATTCAATGATATAGACTTGATTACAGCTTGATTCACTCTTTAATTATCTTGTATATTGATATAACACTGTTACAGATCAAATGACACGTCGGCAGCACTTCGGTACCGGAATCAGAAAACGTTACAAATGAAATGGCAGCACTCGTATTTATAGGCATTGCATTCCGTGCGAAATGGATCCTTCCATTTCGTGCGGAATGGTCCAATATATCCAAATCTCTCTAAACTAGCCTACCGAGCTTCATTCTATCCAAACTAGACACAAAACTCGATACAAGACGAAGTCGACAGACATATGCACCAACAGACTCCCCCTTGGATGTCGACGAGTCTTCAGTGTGACAAAACTTTAGTATGTCAACTCTTCAGTCTTGATCAGTCTTCGTGCTCTTCCAAAGTATCTGACAGTGTAAGTGTCATTCAATATTTTTCTCCAAGAATCTCAAACTGGCTTTCAAACATTCAAACTCCCCCTTGAATGTTGATCTAGCAGTCTTCAGTCTCCTCTTGTCATCACAATTTCATAATCGTAAACTGGCTCTTGATCTAGAATCGTGACCTGGCTCACACTCTGCTCAGGTTTAGCCATGGGAACCTGCAAAAATCTCTACCTAACAATAAATTTCACAAATTTAAAATTTGAAAAATTTATAGTCCACTTGCAGATATTTAACAAAATGATTTAACATTTTAAAATCTTTGATGATCACATGTAAGAATAACATTCAGATTTGACAATTTCATTTTTAAAATCTTTTCTCATTTCAAATAAATTTTCCCAAATCATTTGTTCATCAAGTTTAGCACTCGGAATTTTGAAAATCCGCTTTTCAACATCAGTTGTCGAAAATCATTTTGGTTTTTCAAAATTTATGCTAAAACACACTTAAACTCTTTTTGGATTTTGTTATCAATGAAAAACAGTAAAGAAATATTTACAGACAATATTTTTGTGAGTTTGTGTAAAAGGGTCATATCAGTTTATGAGACAAATCACCAACACCGTTAAGATTTAAACATTTTAAGTTCTAAACGATTCACTTAGATTGTTAGTATACTGATCCACTTAAATTTTCACACAAAGTTCAACTGTTTCGAGATACGAGATTAATGTTTTAGAGACATAAACTTATTCGCGTGTCCCACCTCAGAATATACTCCTGTATCCAGACTCGTATATTCAGTCTTACAGGTGAATGTACACTAGTGATATCTGTAAAGGGGTTAATCACGAAACCATGAGAGCTCAGGCTATTGCTTCCGCAAAATCAGAGAGATGATGGTTCGACTTTCGGTGTGTTCCCTTTAGAGAATCTTTTCTTCAACAACACATGATTAGCATTTTTCAATGTTTCATCATTTTTTATGCTGAGGGTGAGCTTTAAGATTAAAGCAATGCAAAGTATTATATGAGGACTAGGCTATTGCTCCCGCAAAATCAGAAGTCCAAGTATAATACCCCAGATATCACCACCCACAACGACCTAGTATGTCAAAAATAGAAAGCCCTTCAAACAAGATTTCAGGGGTTACCTATATATCCGAGAGATGTTCCCCACGAAATAAGCAAGTTTGATATTTAGGTTTATATCTCGAATACAATCTACTAAGCGTGTAAAAACCTACTGGCATATCATCAGTGAGACCGTTTATCACATTTGACTTTTCAATTCTTTAGCATGCTGTGATAGTCCACTGATGTATTATCATTTCCTCTTTTTCACAACAAAACTCATATTTTGAATTGTTCATGTTTTTGGCCTTTTAGATTTTATCATGTTTTTGGCTTTTTCAAATTTTCGAAATTTCTAAAAAAAAAAATTTTACTCCCCCTAAAATCAAAAATATGTTTCAATTTTTGACTTTCAAGGAAAATTTGAAAACAAACTGTACAAGTAAAGTGACAACTGTTTGAAATACTTCAATTCGCCATCCACTTTGGCATAAACAATCAGAACTTCCCCTGACAACAAACTATTTTCCCATTATGATTTCAAAACACTAAAGTTTGTTTTAATCAAATGGTTTTTCCGAAAAATAAGTTTTGTTGATTTCTCTTGTAAAATCGGGGTTATGATCATCACTTTGTTTTCTTTTTAACCACTTGAATGAAAGTTAAATCAAGTTTAACTTAATGACCTTGATTAACCACTTGTCGATTCAACCATACTATTTGTAAAATGAAATATGACAATTTTCAGGAATAACTACCACATGTAGGTTGAAATACCACTTGTACTAGTAGAAAGATGTCAATTCCTACTCCACACTTACCAACCTGGGAGCTCCGGCAAGTCAGAGTTTTAGGTAGAAAACTCTGTCACCCAAGCCTGACCAGCCTTGGGTGATTTTGATTCAACTCTATCCCACCATCTTTTTTATTTGTAAAAATCTTTCACATCCTACCTTCCTGTCAACCATCTTCCCAAAAATATGTTTTACTTTTCCATTAAAAGCTTTTTCAGCATCAAATTCTTCTTTACCAGAGAAGAATTGATCTGAAATTTCAACCTTACCAACTTTCAACTTCAAGTTTTCTTTTGACAATAGCGAAAAGTTATCATCGTTCATTTCTGGAACGGAATTCTTCTCTCTTTTCTCAACAAATGACTCCTCTGACTTTGACGAGTCAGATTCATTGTCAGAACTACTCTCTGATTTAACAACCTATTTTTGTTTGTTCAAATCGACTTTTCTTTTGGAAAAACGTTTCGAACTTTCACCAGTTTCGAAGGTCGAATTTTTGAACACTTTGAATTTTTCTGAGGATTGTTTTGTTTAATCAACACATTTTTCTTTCAGCTTTGAGTTAGAAGAAACTCCCTGTTTTGTATAAGTGGACTTGGGGCAATTCTAAGCGATGTGTCCAACTTCTTGGCACTTGAAACATGTTCTTCGTTCAACTCGCTTCTCAGACTCCTTCACCAAATTCTTTTTCCTTTCAGCAAGAAACTCTTTGTTTGTCTGTCTCCAGAATGGTTTCTTCTCTTCTTCTACTGAGCTTATACCTGAAACAAATTTAGTTTTTGGTTTATAAGTTTTCTCATTTTTATGATTTTCTGGGGGAATGAAACCTAATCCCTGTTTTTTGAAATTACCGTTATGGTTTAGTTTCTTTCGATAACCTAAACCAGAACTGTAACCTTTTTTTCTTGTTTAATCTCTGTTGAACTCTTGAAGTGTATTTTTTAGGTTTTACATCAAGATTTAAATCTTTTATTTCAGAAATATTAATTTCTGTTAATTTGAAAACCTTGTTAATCATTTTAGTTTTAACACCTCTTATTGGAAATTCTTCATCAGAAAATAATTTGTCAGAATCTTTCAAAGTATATGCTACTTTGAATGTTTCGTCATTCAAGTTATTCTTTGATAACAGAAAATCTTTATTGTAAACCCGTTTGATCGGTGAACTTGGACTCTTGTCTGATGAACTCGAACTTTCAGATTTAGACTCCGACTTTGACTCTTCATCCATATCCAACACCTGATCGACCACTTTCTTTAATAATTCAGACTCATGATTAGTGTCAGACGCTGTGAATGTGACGTCAATGTTGTCTGGTAACTTATCAATGGTTTCAGACTTTAACTTTATATTGACAGCCTTTTTCAATCGTTCCTCATTTGGTTTTCTGGGAGAATAACTTTCCCAGATTGGAGGCGGACACTTGTTATACTTGACACTTTGTTTCTTACCAGTATCCTCTTCCGTCTTTTTATCTTGAAAAGCTTCAAGACCTGCAACAGTAGGATAAACTCTATCAATCAAATAATCACAAGCTTTATAACTCATCAACAATCGTTTGATTCTCTCATTTTCAATCTTTTCGAGTTCCAAATCCTGCTTCAGCTTTGCACAATCTTCAATATACTCATTGATGACCCTCTGCTTTGTCATTAGTGTTGAACTCATTATCGTCAAAGCAGCATCTACCTCTAAGTTTGTCTTGTTCAGACTATCAACAGTTCTGTTCAACACATCATACGACTCTTTCACATACTTCACATCAAACAACAATTTTTCTTTCAACTCTTTTAGCTCACTATACTTCTTGTCTTTTTCTTCACAATGTTTGCAAGATCCCAAAAATTTTAGACAAGGTTTCATGACTTCAACAATCTTCTCAACTTCAACAATCTTTTCAATTTCAACTATTTTTTCAACTTCAACTATCTTTTCAACTTCGATGATTTTTTCAACTTCAATAATTTTCTCAACTTCGACGATCTTTTCAACTATTTTCTCAATTACCTTTTCAGTCTTCATTGGTTCTTCATCGAATTCTATTTCTGCTTCCCATCCTTCAACTTCGACCTTTTCCGTCGAATTTTCTTCAACTTCTGCTTTCTCAGCTTCCATTTTTGCCTTTTTCTTCAGCAAGTCTTCTTGTTTCCAACTCTGTTTTCAATCTAGCAGCCTTCTTTTCATTCAACATCTCGATCTTATCTGCAAAAAACAAATTAAAACTGAATGAGTCTAAGCTTTTTCTAGCATTATTAATGTACTCTTCCTCATCATCAGTATCTTCATTACTTTCTGATGATCTGAAAATCTTCGTTCTTTTTGGCTTGGATTTGACTGCTTCTTCTTCCAAGATTTGAGCAACAAATGCTGAATCAGCCGGAACATATTTGTCCCAGCTAAATCCCTCTGCCAATTTTTCATCATCTTGATTTACTAGATAAGCTTTCTTCTTTCCTTCTTCAATAGCACGGGATGATGATGGTTGTTGAGTAATCTGATGATAAATTGATTTTCGATGATAATCATTGTTTCCAAATGGATCTTGTCTTCCGGTTGCTTCTTTATTTTTACATTCCCGTTTAAAATGCCCCTTTTCTCGGCAACGAAAACAAGTAACCTTTGATTTGTCAAACCCTAAAGAAGATGTAGCAACATCACGAAGATCATCTCTACCAGTGATTTGTGTACATTTTTCTTCTCTTCTTACAGCACTGGCTAAACACCACTTGATGTCCATCAACTCAAGTTCTTCAGCATCGATCTGGTCATAATCCTCTTTGGTGAGCATCGGATTCCCAATTCTTCCAGCAACTAGGCTTTCATACGATTCTAACACAGTTACAAGCGATGCCATGTGTTGCTTTGCGGTTTCTGGAGAGAGATTTTGACCATTTTGAATATTCAATGTAACATTGCATTGCAGATTTGTTGAACTCTGTCGTTGAGAACTTGGTGTTGTGAAATTCGGATCAAAACTTGAATAAGATGAAGAATGTCCACCACTCTGAGTCACAGTACTAACATTTGTTCCAGAAGAACTATCAGCACTGAAAGCAGTCTTGATATTTGGACTTGGAGTAGTCTCAAATTTGTTTCCTCTGTAATATAGACTAACATCCTGTTGAGCATTTGGATTATTCATGATAGCAGTTTTCTGAATATCCAATTCATGTTCTTCAATCTTCTGAATGAACTTACTCAAATTCATACTTTCAGATTTTCTCATATGTTTCAAAATCAACAAATATGTTCCCCATTTATTTTGTGGTAGAGCATCAGCAAGCTTATCAACCTATTCGTCGTCTTCTATTTTGATCTCCAATCTTCCCATTTCCCGAACAAGATGACAATATCTATCGATAGTCGTTTTTGTTGATACACCTTCAAATGCTACAAACATATCAAATGATTTCTTTAGTAATGCACGTTTGTTTTTTTATCATATCAGCGCTTCCCTTAAACTTGTTAATCAATGCCAACCAAATTGATCTAGCAGTTTCTTCATGTTGAAGTAACATGAAAATATCTTCTTTTACGGATTGTTGGAGAAGACTAATCATCATTTTTTCACTGGTGTATTTCAATTTGTCAACCGTTGAATAGTCACTTAAGCTTTTTCAATCCCACGTTCATCTTTCGGTTTAACGTAATCTACATCTAACGAACACCATGCATCAAACTTATAGGCTTGAACCTAGTTTTCAAAACGATTTTGCCATCCTTTAAAATCCTCAATATACATAAGCTTTGGAGGCTTTTGAGAAGTTCCCGTTTCATTTTTAATTTCAATTGTTTCAGCAGCAGTAACTGGAGCAGCTGGAGTAGTAGCAAACGCGTTGTAAAATTCCTCTTCCATGTTTCAGTAACCTATTTCACAAATTCACAAAGTTCAAACGAAATGCAAGTTCAAACGAAATGACTTTTGATGCGAAATGAACTTTGGTGCGAAATGGCTTCTTCAAGCGAAATGGCAATCTGATGCGAAATGGCTGATTTCGTACGGAATGACTGATTTCGTACGAAATGGCACAACAGATGATTTCGTACGAAATGAAATGTAGTTTCAAGCGAAATGGAGGATCTATTTCGTACGAAATGGAGATCAGTTCAAGCGAAATGGCAACTTGGAGCGAAATGGGTCAATTCGTGTGAAATGGGGGGTCACAAGGTTCAATTCGTACGAAATGGAATGTCTGTTTCACACGAAATGGCTCATTTCGTACGAAATGCTGCTAATGTCACCTATTCGGTCAGATTATTGTCAAATTAATCAAGATTTAGGTCGATTTTAGGTCCAATTCTTTCAAGGATTGATTAAAACTATGTTTCGCACGTAATATGAGAAATTCAATCCATTTTAACCGTGAAAACTTGTTTAATTTGGAAAAGAAGGTGTAGAAGTCAGAAATTATGGTGAAATCAAGCTGATTTGGTAAGAACTCTTCCTCCTGAGCTCTGATACAACTTGTAGGATCGAGAATCGATCAAAACGAGTCTATCAGAAGAGTTCTAATCCATATCAAAGGCGGAATTTAATGATATAGACTTGATTACAGCTTGCTTCACTCTTTAATTGTCTTGTATATTGATATAACACTGTTACAGATCAAATGACACGTCGGCAGCACTTCGGTACAAGAATCAGAAAACGTTACAAATGAAATGGCAGCTCTAGTATTTATAGGCATTGCATTCCGTACGAAATGGGCAAATGCCATTTCGTGCGAAATGGATCCTTCCATTTCGTGCGGAATGGTCCAATATATCCAAATCTCTCTAAACTAGCCTACCGAGCTTCATTCTATCCAATCTAGACACAAAACTCGATACAAGACGAAGTCGACAGACATATGCACCAACAAAAATGATATGCTTGAAAGCATGGAAACCTCCATTTTTAGGGGAAACCATGGTAAAATTTTCTAAAAATCCAAACACTTAGAAAAATAATTATTAACCAACACTTACAAGTGTAGTTCAAACTATAAATTGTTATAAGAACTTTGTCATAGATTTTGTTACAAAAATATAAATATTGGAGGTTGGTTTTTATAAATAAAAGTGACTAAATATGTATTTAGGAAATATATATTTAGAAGACACCATGTGTGTGATTATTTGTATATTTTGTGTATTAGTTATATTATTTTAGGATTTGAAATAATATAACTCATCAAAATACCAAGGATTACAATCCAAAATGTTTACCAAAATTCCAAGAGTATGAATAACAAGTTACACACAAAATGTTGGTGAAACCGAACAAAGGAATGTAACTTATAAAATATTCCAGAAAATTGATTCACAAAGTATATTTTGGTAAATAATATTTTGGACACCAAGGAACAAAAATATGATTTTTACTATTATTACAAATTTATATCATATTTTGACAAGAAGAAAATATATTATTTTTGAAGTAAAAATATATTTTCTCAGAAATATTAGAAGATATATTATTTTTGGGAAAGATATATATTTTCTTGAAGTAAGCTTGAAATACATTATTTTTTGAGAAAAATAAGGTTATGTATATATTTTCTAAGTTAGACTTGAAAATATATTATTTTTGTTACTTATGTGAAGATACAAAAATTTTTGCCAAAAGAAAAATTATAAATAATTTTTCTAAATAATGTTTACTACAATATATATTTTGGAGATATATATTGGTGGACTTTTATTAAAGATAATATTCCGGAAAGATTAATACGAAATTAAGTATAAGAATACTTAATGAATACAATAAAAATACGTATCCTCATACGTATAAATGCACACCGGAATACGACCCTAATACATGGCAAAAATATACAAGTATAAGAATAAGAATACGAAAACAAATACCCCCATCATTGGAAAGAATATACAAATATAAATACTTGAGAAGTATTAAGATAAAATAATTGTTTAACAATTATTCCACAATTTAATAAATATAATTTAAGTTAAAATATTAATTATTTTAACAAATAATTATATAACTTGGAATAATATCGAAGGCACAACGAAACGTAACTCGATGACATTAATACTAAGTTAAGGCACGACCCGCTCGTCTAATAGATCATAGTACTTTGTAGGTAGTCGTGTCTATCCGAAGAAGCTTTGAGTTACGGTGCGAAGACGCAAGACTGTGAGTTTCATGACCCCCTTTTCTTTTAATTGTTTTCAGTTTTATAACTTCGGGGGTGAAATACATGTTACAACTATTTACAAACTTTTTGATTCGGTATGGTTAGCTAAGGAAGGGTACTACTTTATCATGTGAGTGGTGGGTATAACACTTAAGGCCATTAATCCTCGTTGTAGGACCGAGGGACATGAGTGATAGATCTATTTGGGTGTAGCGAGCCCACACCCATGTGGACCAGGGTGGCCCATGAGGTGACTATGTCTTATTCCCGGAGACAAATCTGCTAGGTTTGAGTTTTCCTGCATCACTTCACACATATCAATGGCCTTGCAAACCATTGGTGATCTGTTTTTCTTGTTGCTTTCATACAAGGAGTTTACAAACATACATACATACTTTCAATGATATCAAAGGTTTATTCATACACACAAACAAACACATGAACTCGTTCAGCTTTTGTTGATGTTTTCAAAATTACATGTATTTCAGGGAATTAGTTGTGGATCTGGCGGGCGTTCGGAAGTTCCAAGTGTGGTTTAAGAATAGAAGATGTCATCCATGGTCTTCGGGTTTGGTCAGCGTGTCTTAGTCCTGGACGAGACGCGTCTTCCAAATCCTGGTTTTGATTAATGTCATCTGTCGAGTCTTTGTGAACTCTTAAACAAGTTGCATGGTTTCTACTTGAATTTGAATTTCTATGTTTTATGACAATGTTGTTATGTTTTTTAATGGATGACCATCTATGGTTTATATCATATAGTTGTTGATATGATTGAATGCAATGGTATTAAGAAAGTCACACCATAATCACGCTTCCGCAAAAGTCAGGGTGTGACAGAGGTAAAGCCCCGATGAGGGGTAGGAATGATCATGAAGCCGGGCCGTCACACCAGCGCACACCCTCCGCATCACTTGGCTCAAGCCCGCACGAAGACTGGAGGACCTACCTTGAACCCGCGAGACGCTCTGTCTCGCTTAGCTCCTCACCATCATACCATGACTCCTTCGGGCTGCATCAGAATGACGAGCCACACGACTCTCACCACTCTTTCATACCTTTGCAGCGATCTGACTCTCCCAGTTCCTTCCAGAACCCAACACCCTACATCCAGAGCCGGTTCAACCCAATGAACCAAGTTGAAGAACCAGTGGGTCCTAACCCGCTGGGACCCGCTGATCACTACCCTGAATTTCAGGACATGGATGTGGACGAAGATCCAGATCCTGAGTTTCCACCATCTGGGACGCCGACGCATCCCATCGAGATTTCTAGCGAATCTTCTTTTCATGGTTCGCCTTACAGGGGCCCTGATATTTGGGCCGAAAGATGGAGCATGTATAAGTGGGATTTTACTCCCCCTCACCACAACTCACGTCCACACCAGCAGGTCCCTTCTGAGGACCCACATTTCCAGGCGGTCACGCCACCGCCACCGCCCTCACCGGAGCAACCACCGCCGCCAGAACCGTCAAGGCGGAGAAGAAGTGCACGGATGTCCGTGCGAGGGGGTTTTTGTTTTAGCACCCCCTTGTATTCCAGCAACTACCCTCCTATCCATGAAGACCCACAAATGGGCGGGCCTTCAAATGCCTTTTCTGAAGTCGACTCTGCACCAGTCGCGCCTGCACCACCGCCCATGGATTATGAAAACCCGATCCCCGCTTACCCAGATGCAGCTGGGTATAACCCGTTTGAGCAGCAGGCTTACTCGGTTTATCAGTACCATGCACCTGCTATCGATCCATACTTAGAGGCAGCAAACTTTAATGCTATTTACCCCTCGCCTTTTCCACTAGCGTGCCCCACTGGGTACCCTGCATATGGGTATCAATACCCACCGCCTCCTCAACCTCAGTAGCAGTAGCCACCGCAACCTCAAATCCAGCAACCTCAGCAGCAAGAAATTCTCCAAAGGTTGCATGAGGTGGAACAAAGGGTAGATGAAGAGCGTAGAAGCCGCCGCGGTCTTCTAAAGGGATTGGCAAACCTCATTAAGGGGAAAAAGTAGAGGGATCATTAGAGACCCTATTTATTGTTTTGTAATTTAAATTTTAATTAAATCCTTGCATGGACATTTTATTTAAGTATTCAGTCCCTGCGTGGACTTGCTTTCTTATTTAGTCCCTGCGAGGACAATGTTATTTGTTTAAAGTCCCGTTTAGGGCAACTATTGTACTTCTTAGGACAAATTATTGAAATGTTTCATTTTTAAAATTATGTTTGTCATTATATATATGCATGTACAATGTATCACAAATCAAAATATCATTTCAATTTATATTTGGTCCGCCATTAAATCTCAAAATAAAATCTTAAAGGTATAACCTACCCTATATGTCATTTTAGACATGGCCATGATGGTAAATCCTTTTAAAGATAATAAATCTTGTTAACACCTAAGAACGTGTTAGCACTCTTGACAAATGTGGTTCGAGAAAATCACACTAGTCATCCTTATATTGGATCCTTTCAAATTCCTTATCTAGCCTAATGATCTAGAAATCATGGCTTATATCATCAAATGAGATGATCATATTATAAACATCCATTAGTGATGAAGTGCCTACGGGCTATACTTATTGTCCAAAAAGACAAATGACAGTTGTAGTCTATGACTCCCTGTCAAGAAAGGTAAAGAACTATGTTCAAACCTTAATGCCTCGATCCTATAAGATCATGGCTTATAAATTAAAACTGTCCTTATGACTAGGCCTTTTGTGCCACCTTGATATCCATAATAGTTTATAACTGGGATTAATTATAATGAAAAATTTAAATAAACAAAATTATCAAATTAACCAAATATGGTCTATTTATACCATGGTTAATGAATCACCAAAAATGATGATTCAATAATAGACCGCTAAACAAATTATTGTCAATTGTTGTATAGCAAATCAAGCTCCGCAATGGCTGAGTCTGAAGAAGTTAATAGTCATCCCAATGTGAGGAATGACAACACTAGAATGAATGTAACGGGTGCAGATTTACAAGCAATGATAGACAATGTTGTCACCAGAGCCGTTGACAGAATGTTCAAAGAACCAAGCGGTACTCACACCAAGACGCAGACTGTGGCTCATTCGAAGCCCCCTTATAAAACTCATTCATCAAAGAAAGACGATTCTCGGCATTCGTCTAATCAGAAAAGTTTACCGTCTAAGCAAATTATGCTAAATCTGGAACCGCGTTCAAAGACATGTTCTTACAAATACTTCGTCTCTTACAAACCAAGGGAGTTTACAGGCGAAAAAGGTGCCATAGACTGTATGACATGGCTTGATGAGATGGATACCATTGTTGATATCAGTGGTTTTGCGGAACAGGATGTTTTGAAGTTTGTTTCACAGTCGTTTAAGGGGGAGGCATTGGCTTGGTGGAGGTCGTTAATCCAAGCCACGGGGAAAATCCTACTATATAACTTATCGTGGGTGCAATTTGTGGCACTAGTCAAAGAAAAATTTTGTCCTCAGCATGAGGTAGAGAAGATTGAAACAGACTTCCTGACTCTGGTCATGAAGAATTTGGATTCCCAAACTTATGTCACGAGTTTCAACACTATGTCAATACTTGTTCCCTATTTGGTTACACGAGAACCTAAACACGTAGCGCGTTTCATTGGAGGCCTGGCCCCGAATATAAAAGGAAATGTTAAAGCTTCCAGGCCTACCACTTATAGGTCCGTGGTGGATTTGTCCTTGTCCCTCACTCTTGATGCAATAAGGAATAAGTCTGTTAAGACTTCTGATGAGGGAAAAAGGAAAAGGGAAGATGAGAGCTCACACCGCTCTGACAAGAAAAGGAAGGGTAACTTCGAGCATAAGAAAGGGTCTAAGTTTAGAAACAACTCAAGTCAGTCTGATAAAAGGCCCAAGTGCAAGAGCTGCAAGAAACGCAATTCTGGAAGGTGTACGATTGACCCACAGGCTAAACCCTATGGAATTTGTAAGACAAAGGGACATAAGACTTTAGAGTGCAGGGAATTGAAGAGTGTGACTTGTTACAATTGTAACGAGAAAGGGCATATCAAAACCAACTGCCCGAAATTTGCGAAGAAGCCCGAAGAGGCCAAGAAAATGAATGCTCGAGTTTTCCAAATGAATGCCTGGGAGGCAGTACGGAACGATAACGTTATAACAGGTACTTTCCTCATAAACGATATTTATGCTAGAGTATTATTTGATTCTGGTGCAGATTAGTCCTTTGTAGACAATAAATTTTGTAAACTGTTAAATCTGCCTGTTAAAACTCTAGACATAAAATATGAGGTAGAATTGGCTGATGGTACAGTAGAGACTGCTTCAACAATTTTAGATGGATGTTTCATATCCATTAGGAACCACTCTTTTCCGTCGTCCTTGTTACCGATGAAATTGGCAGGATTTGATGTGGTTATAGGCATGGATTGGCAATCCTTGAACCAAGCCCAAATTGCATGTACCAAAAAGCAAGTTATCATTAAGACCCCATCAGGAAAGTCAATTATTATTCAAGGAGATACGCATCATGGACTGTCTGATCAAGTAGCTATGCTCAAGGCATCCAAAGGTTTGAAGAATGGTTGTGTCATTTACATGGTACAAGTGACTGTAGACACGCCAAAGCCTAAAATTGAAGATATCCCTGTTATTTCGGAATTCACAAACGTTTTTCCCGAAGAGCTACCTGGTTTGCCTCCTGACAGACAAGTGGAATTTAGAATTGATATTATACCTGGAGCAGCACCAGTAGCACGAGCTCCTTATCGTTTGGCACCGACATAAATGAAGGAATTAAGGACGCTGTTGGATGATCTATTGGAGAAAGGTTTTATCCAACCAAGCTCGTCTCCTTGGGGAGCGCCAATTCTATTTGTGAAGAAGAAAGATGGCTCAATACGTCTATGTATTGATTATCGTGAGCTGAACAAGGTTACAATCAAGAATCGATATCCATTGCCCAGGATCGACGATCTGTTCGATCAGCTACAAGGGGCAAGTTACTTCTCAAAGATCGATCTGAGGTCGGGATACCATCAGTTGAAGGTCAGAACCGAAGATGTGCACAAGACCTCATTCAGAACAAGATACGGCCACTACGAGTTTTTAGTGATGCCTTTTGGGCTCACTAACGCACCTGCAACATTCATGGATCTCATGAATCGAGCCTGCAAGCCATATCTGGACAAGTTTGTCATAGTTTTTATCGATGACATACTCATTTACTCCAAGAACCAAGCTGATCATGAGGAACATCTCCGAAGCATTCTTAAACTTCTGCAACAAGAGAAGCTCTATGCAAAGTTCTCTAAATGTGAATTTTGGCTTCGAGAAGTCCAATTTCTTGGACATGTGGTAAGTGAGCATGGTATCCAGGTAGATCCCGCTAAGATAGAAGCAATTATGAATTGGCAAGTACCTAAGATGCCCACGGAAATTCGCAGCTTCTTAGGTTTGGCAGGTTACTACAGGCGTTTCATAGAATTTTTTTCAAGAATTGCTGCACCTTTAACTTCGTTAACTCGCAAGAATGTAAAGTTTGACTGGGGTCCCAAACGACAAGAATCTTTCGAGATTCTCAAGCAGAAGTTAAGCAATGCTCCTGTGTTGACATTGCTAGAAGGGATAGAAGAGTTTGTTGTTTATTGCGACGCATCGCACACTGGTATGGGTTGTGTTGTTATGCAGAAAGGTAAGGTGATTGCCTATGCTTCATGTCAACTTAAGGTGCACGAAAAGAATTACACCACCCTTGATTTGTAATTGGGTTCCGTTGTATTTGCACTCAAGCTTTGGAGGCAATACCTGTATTGGACCAAGTGTGTAATCTATTCAGATCATAAAAGCCTTCAACCTTTATTTAACCAGAAAGATCTCAACATGAGACAGCGACGTTGGATGGAAACATTGATCGATTATGATTGTGAAATCCGTTACCACCCGGGCAAAGCTAATGTGGTCGCCGACGCACTAAGCAGGAAAAAAAGGATTAAACCTATTCGAATAAATGCCAAAAGCATTGAATTAAAGAACATCTTGAATGAAAAGTTGTTAGCTGCTTAGAAGGAAGCTATTTTGGAACCTAACTTTCCGAATGAGAAGTTAGGTGTAACTGCTGATCAATTGTCTTTTGGAAAAGATGGAATCCTTAGATTGAATGGCCGAATCTGGGTTCCAATTCATGGAGGACTTAGAGATGTAATCCTCCAAGAAGCTCATAGTTCTAAACATTTCGTTCATCCGGGCAGTGATAAGATGTACCAGGATCTGAAGGCAAATTACTGGTGGATAGGTTTGAAGAAATCCATAGCCACTTATGTAGCTAAATGTCTGACGTGCGCACAAGTTAAAGCCAAACATAAAAAATCGTCAGGTTTACTACAACAGCCTGAACTTCCCACTTGGAAGTGGGAAATGGTAACTATGGATTTCATTACCAAGTTACCAAGGACGAAACATGGGAATGATACGATATGGGTTATAGTCGACAGGCTGACCAAGTCAGCTCACTTCTTGCCCATTAAAAAAACGCACAACACCGATAAGCTAGCCCAGCTATATGTGGATGAGATAGTATCTCTCCATGGAGTGCCAATATCTATTATCTCTAATAGAGATACTAGATACACATCTCATTTTTGGAAAAGCTTTCAGCAATCTCTAGGCACTCATTTAAATTTTAGTACTGCTTATCATCCTCAGACGGATGGACAAAGTGAGCGTACGATTCAAACGCTGGAAGACATGCTCCGAGCTTGTGTTATCGACTTAGGTGGAAGCTGGGATGACCATCTTCCTTTGATTGAATTTTCATACAATAAGAGTTATCATTCGAGCATCCAAACCGCGCCTTTTGAGGCCCTGTATGGAAGAAAGTGCAGAATGCCAGTTTGTTGGGCGGAAGTTGGAGAAACCCAACTATCAGGACCTGAAATAGTCCTTGAGACGACGGATAAGATTGTGCAGATCCATGACCGTCTGAAAGCTTCCAGGGATAGGCAGAAGAGCTATGCAGATAAGAGGCACAAACCTCTAAAATTTAAAGTTGGTGATAAAGTATTGCTCAAGGTGTCACCTTGGAAAGGAGTGATAAGATTTGGTAAAAAGGGCAAGCTGAGCCCAAGATATATTAGACCATTTGAGATCATCGAATGTGTCGAGAGCGTGGCCTACAAGCTAGATCTACCTGAAGAGCTTAGTGGAATTCATAATGTATTCCACATCTGCAATTTAAAGAAATGTCTAGCCGATGAGTCGCTAGCAATGTCTCATAAGGACGTGCAGATTGACGAAAGCTTGAAGTTTGTTGAAAAACCTTTGTCGATTGAGGATCGACATGTTAAAAGGCTTCGAAGGAAGAATGTGCCAATTGTAAAAGTGAAATGGGATGCCCGTAGAGGCCCAGAATATACGCGGGAAGTCGAATCCACGATGAAACAAAAATACCCTCATTTATTTCAGTAAATCTCAAGGTCGAGATTTCAGTAAATCGTAAAATCATATCCAATACAGTGATGGCACGTGTCAAGATGTATGTGGAAGGACTAAAAGCGTCAACATGCCAAACTTGTGCCTCTGATTAACCTCACACGATGTTCGTATTCTTTAATGAATAAATTTTCAGACACAAGAAGTTGTTTATAGTTAAAAATCAAAAGATTATAAAGCGCAGGGGTTAAACGTGTCAATATGTTAATTCTTACCTCTGAATGACCTTTTAACGAACCCGAGACTTTGTAATACTTCATTATACTCTCACGTATATCGGATAATGATTTCATGGAGTTTTGATGCAAATAAGTGATTGAAGTTGTAATTTCCAATAAATAGGGATTAAAGGTGTCAACAAGAGAATCTAGTACATTTCGGGTGATCTCATAACTAACCGGGAGCTTAACGGTGTTTATTTTATGACCCAAGGCTCTTAAAAGTTAACTATGGGGGTTAATAGTGCAATAAACGAAAGTTATTTAAACTTAATATGGACCAGGGACTAAAAATGCAAAGTTTACAAACTTTTTACCGGAATTAAAGATCCTCGCGGGGCGCGTAAGCTCCCTCTGAAGTCTACGCGGGCCGCGACAGAGTCACCAGCGACCAAAAACTGGCAGATGCATGTTGCAGGCTGTCCACCGCCATTGCATGGCCTCTTAGCAATACCTGGGGCTTTTAAACGGTTTTTTACTGCCATGGGGACTCCTGTGATCATCTGGTTACCTCCCTCAACAACTGGAATGATCCTAGAACCCTCAAATTCCCTATATAAAGGGCCTTGTTTTGCTCTCTTGAACTTGCACACTTAAAACTTTCACTCTCAACTCTTCTCTGGAGCATCCTGGTCATTAAGGAAGCTTTCTCAAGTTTAATCTTCGTGCTAAGGACCTTTGTAAGTGTTCTTAGCTTCTATAGTTAAGTTTTTACTAGTTTAAGGACCGAAAGTCAAAGATATCGTAATTACGCTTTGACTTTTTGATTAATCATTAACGGTCCAGCCATGATTCGAATTGAAAGTGGCTATGTGTTGGTAATTAAGTAGGTGATAATCCTTCAAAAGGGCACCTCTTAATTATCACGTTTACTTAGTTAATTGTCGGGTCAAAGTAATTAAAAGAAAAGTCAAACGGGTCAGTTTTTTAAATAAAATTCATAACTGATAATGTAGAAGCTATAAAATCAGTTTTATCACTTTAATAACTTGATAAATATTATAAGAACATGTTTAGACATGTTCAACCCGATAATTCTGAGTTTAGGCTCGGTTCGCAACCAAAAGTCGCAAAGTTGACTTTTGCTTTGACTTCATTTCTGAACTGATTTAGCTTAGTTTCTTTGTGCCTTAGGGTTCCTTTGTTACAATATTATATGTTACTATAACCCTCTGAAGTCATACTACACGGTCCCTTAGAAATCATAGTTCATTTGCATGATTCCGTTATTTGCTAAAAAATTGACTATTATGCCCTTATGTTATAAAAACGAGATTTTGGGATATGTGAGAGGACAAATAGCTTTATTACTGATTTATAAGTATGCCTAATAAATTTGACATCAGTTTCTGGTCTCAAACTAAAGTTGTGCAAGATATCGTAAAATGAAACTTTTTATTAATAAATTACATTTTTTGCATAAATCATGTTTAAACCCAAATTTTGGCACCAACCCCATTACCTACTATTTTGATATTATTTTTAGGGATTTTTTGAATTTTTGGTCAGATTATAAACTGACCATATCATTGAGTTCTCGTATGATTCGATAAATGACGATAATACCCTTTTTATTTATAAAATGAGATTAACACATGATTAACATGCCAAACCTTTTCATACTGATGTTATATGTTAAATAAATTATTTTAAACATTAAAGGCTGATCAAAATCTCAGTTTTTCATAAACATCTTAAATATCGTCAATTATTGACTTTTACGCTAATTATGCGCATAGTTTGGTTTAATACCATACTTAGCACCTAAGACTTGTTACCTACTGATTTTATAATTAAATTTTAATACTTTAACAGTAAGTATAAGTCTTGAACTCAGACTTCCAATTTTGTCCTTAAAAACACATGTGAAATGACCAAAATGCCCCTACGGTGCATAGTTTGGCCATAAATGGTAAACCTCACATATGTATGATATCTTACTTATTTAACATCATAAAATAAATGTTTTTGCAGAAGGTTTTAGACCAGAACCTTAGTTTACTATTAAACCTCCTTTATAAACTTTAAAATGACCAAAGTACCCTTACGAGACTTAAATTGGTTTTAAAATCTTTTTGGGCAAAATTGTTGATATCCTACTGATATCACAACATATTTTAAGCATAATAACTTATGGAACTTGTACTTGGCTCATCCGGCTACCCGTTATGCATATACGCGTTCGGTACGGTTTATGTAACAAGTTTGCATAAATTAGCCGAAACGGGTCAAATCTTATCGTTTTTACTTCAAAATCCAGAATGTATTTAGTTTACACATTTTATACAAGTCTCCATACTTGTCGGATCTAAATTACATTCCAATCCGGTCACCGCTTAATTGTGCGATTCGTACCGTAAATCATTCTTTAAAACTAACCGGTCTAAGTTACGACTTAAATGAGACCCGTTAGGGATCTAATAGGTTAATAAAACCTTCGTTCCAGATTAAGAGCCCCGGTAGAAGTATTGGCACTTGTTTGAGTAGATTGTATGGCTGAGAATACTAAATTTTCATTTTAAGCTCAGGTAAATACTTTTAACTTATTTTCCCTTATACAGGCTTGGGATACGGTAAATTATTACCGCTTGGTCGGGTGTAGAAACCTTTCAATCGGATATGGTTAAATTGCATAATCCTGTTTTAATCAGTATTGCTTGATAACAAATAACATTGGGGGTTAACGACCGTGTCCTGGATATCCTTGGCTCATTTAAAAAGCGTAAATGGCCACGACTTAAGCACAGGGTCTAGGCATACACCTGTCAGTTGCGTATGTAAAAGATATACTCATTTGCTGGGGTAACCCGTCGTGAGTTTATATTTGTGGTGTGTTGTTAAATCTTGTTCGGTTTATTTAATATCGGCCCTAAATGTTGGACAAACATGTAAATCTGATACAATATTGTTATTAATATAATTATCCCAAGTTATAAAAACATTTGTGCCTTGTGAATTTAAATCAATTTTCATAAATATTTTCAAAAGAGTCGGTTAATTGTATTTACCAGTGTAAACTGACGTATTTTTCAAAAAGACTAAGTGACAGGTACCGTACGTTATCGGCTGGGAGCTCTGGGCGTTAGTAAAGAATCTTGCAAGTTCTAAACACTTAAAGTCTGTTGAACAATATTTTATATTTCTGTTTTAGATCCGCCTGTCGATCCTCTTACAACCGTCGTATAATATATAATTATACTTTGAATTTCGGTTTGTAATATTAATTTTCCTCCAAGACTTCCGCTTTGCATTGAACTCATGTTTTACTATGACGATACAACTACGTCACGATACTCCCCGTCGGGTCCACCGGTAATATGTGGAAATATTGGGGTGTGACAGGTTGGTATCAGAGCCAATGACACGTTGAGTGAATTAAACACTAGCCTTTTGTGTTTAATCTCAATGACACAGTTGCACATTCCTTGACTTCTGAGTCTAGGCAAATGACCTAGGATTAATCCTAATCTTATTTGGTTTTTGCTTTGTTTGTTTTTGTTTTGACCGGACTACAATTAAACATGCCACCAAGAGTTAGAGGCAGGGGTGGATGAGGTAAAGCCCCGATGAGGGGTAGGAATGATCATGAAGCCAGGCTGTCACACCGGCGCACACCCTCCGCATCACTCGGCTCAAGCCCGCACGAAGACTGGAGGACCTACCTTGAACCCGCGAGACGCCCTGTCTCGCTTAGCTCCTCACCATCATACAATGACTCCTTCGGGCTGCATCAGAATGATGAGCCTAACGACTCTCACCACTATTTCATACCTTTGCAGCGATCTGACTCTCACAGTTCCTTCCAGAACCCAACACCCTACTTCCAGAGCCGGTTCATTCCAATGAACCAAGTTGAAGAACCAGTGGGTCCTAACCCGCTGGGACCCGCTGATCACTACCCTGAATTTCAGGACATGGATGCGGACGAAGATCCAGATCCCGAGTTGCCACAATCTGGGACGCCGACCCATCCCATCGATCCATACTTAGAGGCAGCAAACTTTAATGCTTTTTACCCCTCGCCTGTTGTCGATCCATACTTAGAGGCAACAAACTTTAATGTTCTTTACCCCTCGCCTTTTCCACCAGCGTACCCAACTGGGTACCCTGCATATGGGTATCAATACCCACCGCCTCCTCAACCTCAGCAGCAACAGCGACCGCAACCTCAAATCCAGCAACCTCAGCAGTAAGAAATTCTCCAAAGGTTGCATGAGGTGGAACAAAGGGTAGATGAAGAGCGTAGAAGCCGCCACGGTCTTCTAAAGGGATTGGCAAACCCTAATAAGGGGAAAAAGTAGAGGGATCATTAGAGACCCTATTTATTTTTTTGTAATTTAAATTTTAATTAAGTCCCATGCGTGGACATTTTATTTAAGTATTCAGTCCCTGCGTGGACTTGCTTTCTTATTTAGTCCCTGCGAGGACAATGTTATTTGTTTAAAGTCCCGTTTAGGGCAACTATTGTACTTCTTAGGACAAATTATTGAAATGTTTCATTTTTAAAATTACGTTTGTCATTATATATATGCATGTACAATGTATCACAAATCAAAATATCATTTCAATTTATATTTGGTCCGCCATTAAATCTCAAAATAAAATCTTAAAGGTATAACCTAGCCTATATGTCATTTTAGACATGGCCATGATGGTAAATCCTTTTTAATATAATAAATCTTGTTAACACCTAAGAATGTGTTAGCACTCTTGACAAATGTGGTTCGAGAAAATCACACTAGTCATCCTTATATTGGATCCTTTCAAATTCCTTATCTAGCCTAATGATCTAGAAATCATGGCTTATATCATCAAATGAGATGATCATATTATAAACATCCATTAGTGATGAAGTGCCTACGGGCTATACTTATTGTCTAAAAAGACAAATGACAGTTGTAGTCTATGACTCCCTGTCAAGAAAGGTAATGAACTATGTTCAAACCTTAATGCCTCGATCCTATAAGATCATGGCTTATAAATTAAAAATGTCCTTGTGACTAGGCCTTTTGTGCCACCATGATATCCATAATAGTTTATAACTGGGATTAATTATAATGAAAAATTTAAATAAACTAAATTATCAAATTAACCAAATATGGTATATTTATACCATGGTTAATGAATCACCGAAAATGATGATTCAATAATAGACCGCTAAACAAATTATTGTCAATTGTTGTATAGCAATTCAAGCTCCGCAATGGCTGAGTCTGAAGAAGTTAATAGTCATCCCAATGTGAGGAATGACCACACTAGAATGAATGTAACGGGTGCAGATTTGCAAGCAATGATAGACAATGCTGTCACTAGAGCCGTTGACAGAATGTTCAAAGAACCAAGCGGTACTCACACCAAGACACAGACTGTGGCTCATTCGAAGCCCCCTTATAAAACTCATTCATCAAAGAAAGACGATTCTCGGCATTCGTCTAATCAGAAAAGTTTACCGTCTAAGCAAATTGTGCTAAATCAGGAACCGCGTTCAAAGACTTGTTCTTACAAATACTTCGTCTCTTGCAAACCAAGGGACTTTACAGGCGAAAAAGGTGCCATAGACTGTATGACATGGCTTGATGAGATGGATACCTTTGTTGGTATCAGTGGTTGTGCGGAATAGGATGTTGTGAAGTTTGTTTCACAGTCGTTTAAGGGGGAGGTATTGGCATGGTGGAGGTCGTTAATCCAAGCCATGGGGAAAATCCCACTCGATAACTTATCGTGGGTGCAATTTGTGGCACTAGTCAAAGAAAAATTTTGTCCTCAGCATGAGGTAGAGAAGATTGAAACATACTTCCTGACTCTGGTCATGAAGAATTTGGATTCCCAAACTTATGTCACGAGTTTCAACACTATGTCAAGACTTGTTGCCTATTTGGTTACACGAGAACCTAAACGCATAGCGCGTTTCATTGGAGGCCTGGCCCCGGAAATAAAAGGAAATGTTAAAGCTTCCAGGCCTACCACTTATAGTTCCGTGGGGGATTTGTCCTTATCCCTCACTCTTGATGCAATAAGGAATAAGTCTGTTGAGACTTCTGATGAGGGAAAATAGAAAAGGGAAGATGAGAGCTCACACCGCTCCGACAAGAAAAGGAAGGGTAACTTCGAGCATAAGTATGACATATGTGCCTCCACGGCCATAAAAAATACCAAATCAATGAAATATTGTATTTCATACTTGGGATTTGTATAAATATGTGTATCATTTGCACATATCAATTCTCGTTCAATTTCGAGCTCTAAATCGCTTTCTGGAAAGTTATACGCGAACTGATGCGTAAACGTAATTATTTAATGCGACAAACACTCCGGGATAGTGACATAGGCTTAAAATACCTTAAATAACCATTACATAACTTAGAAATAAGTTTTGGAAGGTTTGGTGTGTCGAAATCAAGTTTATTCGCTTACAGGGACTAATTTCGACAAACTGTGAAAGTGTGCCGATTCGTACTGTAACGAATATTCCGGAATATGATCATAAGTTAAACATGCCCTAAATATCCTTTACATAGATTAGAAATAGGCTTTGAGGTGTTTGTTGCGCAAAAATTAACTTATTTGATCAACAGGGACTAAAAGCGTCAAAAAGTGCATAAGTTTGCATTTTCGCGCATATCTTACGTTCTGAATATATCCGGACATCCAAAAATTTATGTAATCATTAAAACATTTTATTTTAGTGATTGGAATGCTAAAATTTCATTCGTCGTGCAATTTGGATCGTTTTTGCATCCGTTACGACTTCCGTCGTAATTAACCGAACAACGCAATTGTAAGACCAAACGAACCAACATCCAAGATGTTTTTGAGCATAATTTAAGTTCCCTATACTTTAAATTCATTTTAGAGCCTTGAAATGTGGTTAACGGGGCTTAAACGTGTCAAAAATGCATCGAAAATCAAGTTTGGAGTCTCAGGGGCCCGTTCTGTCAATTTATAAATGATGCTGATCTGCAAAACACGTATGGTCCGTATGCAAAGGACCATATGGTCTGTAAGCCTTACAAGGAATAGCAGATTTCCAGAAACATTGAATATGGTCTCTTGAGCAATGGTTTTTACCCCTTGTATTTGCACTCTATGGACTAGTTTTGAGTACCCCATGTATTGCAAAACCATGGGCCCAAGTGTAAGGCCAAGATTCAAGCTCGAATTTCAAGAAACGATCCTAACGGTTCTAGGAAATCTATAAATACCCACAAGCTTTCATTTTTGCAACACACAAATCTGATTCTTTTGCTCTAAGTTGGGGTTTAGGACCTCATACCTGAGCAATTTGGATCAAGATTTCCTTGCTTGGACCCTTTGTGAGTATTCTTTCGTTCTTTTATGCTTTTCAAAGCGTGAAAGTCAAATCTTGTTTGACTTTCTGCTTTGACCGGTCAATGGTCAACACGAAGTTCGTTTGAACTTCGAAACGTGAGTGTAATCATGATGGTCATAGTCCTTTGTGACTATACCTAGTGATTACCACGTTGATTAAGTGTAGTGACGAGTCGTAGTTTCGGCCAAAATGGGTTTTCATGCGTATTTTGTAACCAAACTACTCTTGGGTATCAAAACGCTTTGTTTTGATATCAAAACCTGTTTTCTAACTTCGTTAAACATGTTTTAACATGTTTAACTCGTCACTTTTAGTTTAGTGCTTGTGTAGAGTCGTAAGTCAAGCGGTCTAAACCACTGCTTAGACTTTTGAACTAGACCCGTTTGGTCGATCATTAGGATCTGACCAAGCATATTTAGTGACCATAGTTATATAGGGAATAACCTTCCGAGGTTATACCTTATGGTCACATAGTTTAAGTAGTTGTATGATAGGTAGTTTATATGCCTTAGGTAAAATGACTAAAATACCATTTTCATGCATAATTGAATTTTAAGCATATGTAACATAAACTTTTGTCACTTAATTAATTATGCAACATGTTTAGGCATATAATACTTGTCATAGGACTAGTTAGATGGTCCGAACGTGTTTTACGCGAACGACGCGTTAAAGTAGCGTAAGCTACCTAAACGAGTCGTAATGGGTCGTAAGCACTTAGGTTAGGTTTCGATTTAGGATGTAGGCTTTGTTAAACCATGTTATATGAGTTCCAATACTCATTTGGTTTATGAAACCTCATCCTATCCGATCTTCCGATTTAGGTCTGGTTTATTTACATAGTTACTTATATTAAGGTGCCGATTGATTTCCGTGATCCCTCTAGCTTTGCTTGGTTGTTGTTCAAGACTTCTAAGCATTCTCAAGTGAGTACATAGTTCCCCTATTTTACTGTTTTCAATTGTTTTGGGGTGATTCATATGTGTTAAATGATTTCGATGTTTTAAAGATGGTTTCGAAAATGATTAAAATGGTTTATATTAAATTAATAACGATTTCGATAATGTGGATAAACTTGTTGGTTGTAATTACATAACGAATAACATTCATTAGTTTTGGCCGAACCAACCAGTATTACGTTATGGTAACATAGGATCTGACAAATCCCGTTATCAGACTGCACCCATGGTTATGTGTGGGTTAGGTGGGTAACGACTGAAACTGTGATTGTTAATTTACCCTTTGGCGGTTTATTAATGCGAGAAGCGAGATAGTCGAGTCACGAAGGTTTGGATGTTATTAGCGAGACGACCAAAAGTAGATTTCACAATTAAAACGAGAAGGATTTAAACGACTGAAATGATTTTGACGAGCTAAACGATTTGGGTAAATGATTGGTTTTTGGTTAGTGTTTAGATAACGGGACGGGTGTAATGTGATGAAAACATGGTAGATACGCCGCTGGTACTTCTTATATATAAGTGTTTTCATCATATTACATACCCTGGCGTTATTTAGTTTACTTGGGTAAACGATTCTGATACGATGTCACATAATCATACGAGTTTTATTAACGAGTTTTTACAAGATGTTTTACAATTTGATTTAATTAAATAAATGTTTTGGGTTAAGAATCATGGCTACGAGATTTTATAAATTATAACCAACTTGATTTGAGATGGTTAATTATGTCGCAATACTATACTTTTCAAAACAAGGTTTTTAATTAAGTATTGCAACATGTAAACTAGCCATGAATCCGACACTCTTATAAACCTATGTACTCTCTAGCATTTCTTTGCTGACTTTGTTTTTACATATGTTTCAGGTGTTGTTGAATGATGTTGATTGCTAGGATGCATGCTCATATAGGACTGGACGATGTTTAACTTGTTTGTTTAGATCTCAAGATGATGTAAATGTTTAATAAAACGAAACTTCAAATTTCCGTGTGTTTTGAAACAATGATTATGTTACAACACTCCCCGACGTTTCCGCCACGATTTGTTGTTTTATCGTGGTCGGGGTATGACAATAAGAAAGGGTCTAAGTTTAGAAACAACTCAAGTCAGTCTGATAAAAGGCCCAAGTGTAAGAACAACAGGAAACACAATTCTGGAAGGTGTACGATTGACCCATAGGGTAAACCCTGTGGAATTTGCAAGACAAAGGGACATAAGACGTTAGAGTGCAGGGAATTAAAGAATGCGACTTGTTACAATTGTAACGAGAAAGGGCATATCAAAACCAACTGCCCGAAATTTGCGAAGAAGCCTGAAGAGGCCAAGAAAACGAATGCTCGAGTTTTCCAGATGAATGCCGGGGAGGCAGTACAGAACGATAACGTTATAACAGGTACTTTCCTCATAAACGATATTTATGCTAGATTATTATTTGATTCTGGTGCAGATAAGTCCTTTGTAGACAATAAATTTTGTAAACTGTTAAATCTGCCTGTTAAAACTCTAGACATAAAATATGTGGTAGAATTGGCTGATGGTACAGTAGAGTCTGCTTCAACAATTTTAGATGGATGTTTCATATCCATTAGGAACCACTCTTTTCCGTCCTCCTTGTTACCGATGAAATTGGCAGGATTTGATGTGGTTATCGGCATGGATTGGCTATCCTTGAACCAAGCCTAAATTGCATGTGCCAAAAAGCAAGTTATCATTAAGACCCCATCAGGAAAGTCAATTATTATTCAAGGAGATACGCATCATGGACTGTCTGATCAAGTAGCTATGCTCAAGGCGTCTAAAGGTTTGAAGAATGGTTGTGTCATTTACATGGCACAAGTGACTGTAGACACGCCAAAGCCTAAAATTGAAGATATCCATGTTATTTCGGAATTCACAGACGTTTTTCCCGAAGAGCTACCTGGTTTGCCTCCTGACAGACAAGTGGAATTCAAAATTGATATTATACCTGGAGCAGCACTGGTAATATGTGGAAATATCAGGGTGTGACATTTGTTTTCTTAGTACACTTAGGCAAATACTTGTTTATGCGTAAGACACGATCGGGTAGATTAGTAGAGCCGCTTTCGGAGCCCGAGCGATCCTAGCATAGGAAGCTGAAGAAGAAGAAGGATAAGATAGAGCCAGTAGAAATTCAATAAGAGCCAAAACTAGTAGAAGCCAAAATAGAGGAACTTGAAGTTGTAGCTATCATGGGAGAGTCAGATACTGAACAATCGATTTCGCACCATATTCGACCTTCCACTATTATTCCATCTAGCATTACTCATCCTGCTACTCATACAGAGACATTTCAAATTCCACCCCAATTCATCAATCTCAATTTGATAAGTTGTCAATTCTCTGGGTTAGAGGATGAAGACCCAAACGCGCATATTGACATATTCTTACAAAGCTGTGACACCTTCAAATTCAATGGCGTTTCACCTTATGCAATCAAACTACGTTTGTTTCCATTTTAACTTGTTAGGAAAGCTTGGAAATGGATTTCTGCCCAAGAAGGTGGTTCCATAACCACCGGGGATATCTTAGTTGATAAATTTCTAAAGAAACATTTTTCAGCTTCTAAGATTAACAAGTTGAGCTATAAAATCCTTACTTTTCATCAATTGGATGGGGAGTCGTTTACTGAAGAATGGGACCGATACAACAAGATCATACGAAAATGTCCTAATCATGGATTAGAGTCGTGGTTTGTCTGCCAAAACCTTTTATGAGGGTATGTATTCGAAATTTAGGCAACCCTAGATACAATTACTAAGGGAATTTTTGCAGACTTGACGCTAATTGTTGCTTTCGCACTTATGGACAAGTTAGCTGCAAATGACTATGCACCCTCACGAGTATCTAGCTCTGGGAAGAATGCAGGACTACACTAGGTGGAGGATGACGTCGTCTTGCAGGCAAGGGTAGAAGCTTTAAATGTTAAGATGGGAAAGTTTCTTGCTCAGAAAGAAGGAGATGTAGATGTGAAATATACAACATGAGGAGGGGAGCATAAAGTGGTGGTGTGCCCATTTAAAGCTATCGAGGAAGCATCATGAATTAATAGTCAAGGAAGATTTCAAAATAGTCCCTATAGTCGAACTTATAATCATGCTTGGAGGGGCCATCCAAACTTAGCTGGAGAAATTCTTCAACTTTCCCTCCACCAGGAGTTACTCAAAGAGATGCAGCTAAGGACACGAAGCCTGACCTAGAAGATATAATGAAGAAATACATTGAAGCTACTAATGTTCGGATGAGCAACACTGAAGAAGAGTTGAAACTACAAAAAGCTTCGTTACAAAACATTGAGAAAGCTTTGCGAAGGCTAGTACAACGTATGACTAAAAGAAAACTAGGAGGATTACCTTCAAACAATATGGTTAATCCAAACCCCCAAGTAAAAGCTATCACTACTCGAAGTGGTGTTTCTACTAAAGATCATGTTTCGAAACCTTGTACTCTTGAATCCTGAACCAGTAATAGAGGATGTGGTAGAAGAGGCACCTACCAAGGGGGTTAAACCTAATGTGCCTGAATACCAACCAAAAATTTCTTATCCTGGTCGTCTTAAAAACAAGAATATGGAAGAGAAATACTCTAAATTCCTTGAACTATTCAAGTCTCTTCACATCAAATTTACCATTCATCGAAGCTATAGTGCAAATGCCAAATTATGCAAAGTTTCTAAAAAAGTTTCTTGCAAACAAAAAGAAACTCGATGAAATGGAAAACGTTTTGCTGAGTGAAGAATGTTCAGTTGTGCTTCAGAAACAATTACCTAAGAAGCTTTTTAAGGAAGTCTTTTTCAGGGTGTGAATTAGAGTATTAAGGAAGCTTTTTACTTCAAATTGGTTTTGCATGGGAACGTGTATGCCGTTCTTAGAGAAACAATGGTGAGAAACGTGAAGGAGAAGCCACCTGATTTCGTGTTAAGTACGTATGCTTTAGCATGGTAAAGCCATCTAAGGAGGAATAGTCCAGCTGGAGACTAACTGAAACTCAGCGCTACTAGGAGGCAGCAAAGATTCTTTATGGATCCCGAACCATATTACCAATTGTTTTTAACTGTTCCATTTCATTCATCATTTGAAAAGCCTAATTCTAAAGCCCATTATGGTACGAGTCGTACGGCCCATTAGGTTACGGGTCGTACACGTCTGCAACTGGCAGTTATATAAGCTACTACTACCTTATCACTCACACACACACACCCTCACTTAATACTTAAAATCTCGAACTAAAAAAGAACTCGATTTGAAGTGATATTTCCACTCTATTTGTGAATAATTCTATACGTCCAGATTCCGCTAACAAGGTACACACTTCGAAAAATTTGAGCTTTAAAAGAACCAATTATTTGAACTCAAATTATGAGTTTTGTAGTTGAAATTGGTGTATGAAACTTGTTCTATTGAGCTTATCGACACTTTTAGAACCTATTAAGACCAAATTAGTGAACTCATTTCATGTTTTGCACTGAATTGCAAAATTGAATGACTACGACCCGTACCCCTTATGAAGGCATACGAATCGTGCTCCTTGTAGCCCCATTAAACACATTGATATTAGAACTATACACGTCATACTCTGTTACTAGGGCACGAGTCGTACTGTCTTGCCTATTTTTTCAGCTAATTGTGTGCACTTTTTGTAGATGGCATCTTCATCGGGTGTGGGTTCTAGTAGGGTAGGCAAGAGACTTCACGATTATGTTCTAACACACCTTCAGACCATACTTCATATATAAAGCAAACACCATCACCTGAGGTACATGCTGATCATATACACGGTGTTCCTTTAGAGGTAGTTATTCCATTAGGAGCCCTAGTACACCCTTGTTAGCCTGATGCATGGGTACACCCTCATAGGTGGTTACAGTTCTCATCCGGCACTAGATAATATAGCTTGTTGCGTAGGTTGGATACTTATGAATGCATTCCAGTGAGGACCATACATTGGGGTTCAGTGAATCAGCTTGGGATTAGACAGAGGCTTGTTGATACATTCACACTAAGGTCATTGTTATTGTTTGGTTGTAGGAGACAGGCTTATAAGGAGTTATGCTTAGAGTTCTATACTACCTTTTCATTCCAGAGCACATATGATGGTCTAGATGTGCTTGGCACAATCCTGTTTAGGTTAGGAGGCCGTCAGGTTAACTTGACCATGAAGGAGTGGGCATTTGCGACTGGTTTGTATACGTAGGCTGTGTGTGATGATGGTAGAGTGCTGATAGAGGAGTTGAGGAGGAGAGACTTCACACGGGTGCAGTTACAAGAGTGGTGAATTATTGGGGCAAATTATTCTTGCCACAAGGATAGTGGGGTGTAGTGATTTCGTGATTCGTTTATCAAGTTCATTCACCACATTATTTGTCATTCTATCACCTATAGGAGATACACTAGAGAGAGATGCACCTTGACAGACTCATTCTATGTGAGATGCTTGATGATGAGACAACATGTCCAGCTAGCTCATGCGCTCACTTCATATTTCACTTATCATAGGTCGCGTACTGTTTAGCCTAGTATAGGAGGAGGTATTTGGATAACTAAGATTGTGCATAGATTGTTATTGGTTGAGGAAAATGAGTAGTAGCATTTACATCGATAACCCACTGAGTATATTAGCATATCTACCCTAGTACAGATGGAAATCCTTCGGGATACAGATCCCGGGTCCTAGATTGAAAGAGGTTTGACCCCCTGGGCCTGTAGGTTATGATCCAGGGCATGCACTTAGACATCGTAGAGTCAGGGGACCTAGGGGTGGACTTGTAGATGCACATGGTGTTGGTGGTGATGCTGATGTTGAGGTGGAGGTTCATACAGGAGATGCTCATTTAGGTGGTGTTGGAGTAGGTCATGCACATAGCTGCCAGGATGCAGCGAAGCTTGCACATATGCCTCAGGTTTATCCACATCCGCCACCACTGCCTCAGTAGTTTGTTTATGGTTATATGTTGTTTCATTCAAACACTTGTTTTATTTCTTGTTTGTGTGGTTGTTGTAGACATTATGTTATTCTCTTTTGGATGTATTTATTTGATGCCCAACCTATTGGGTTAGACACTTTATATGTACATATGTTATGGTTGCCACACTTTAGTATCTTATATTTATAATATCCCATACATGTATGTATGGAATTTTGCTTGGTATGTCTTGTATCTTGTATTTGTGATTTGATGATTCATTTGTAGTACCAGTATATCTTTTCTGTAGAATGCCAATAGGTCAATAGAAGAGAGCACTACGTGCGGGATATAACAGGTCAATTTTTGAAAGAAATCTAAGGACACCTGATTAGTTTAGGAAACCTATTAGTAAAATACACATATCCTAAATCAGAGGGCTTTTGTAGAGATTGAAAAATAAATGAGAATAGATCCTAGAATTACCTAATTCCGTTGAGAAATGATGGAAAAATCGTTGAAACAAGATATGGGCCTAGATTTGATCTTCACTTGAACTCACGGGTTGTGATGTTTATGAACGAATTTAGAGGATGGGGGATAATAGGAAAAGATTAGAGAATTCTAACGGAACCGGTTTTGAGTTTTATGGTGAATGAATTCATCAAAACCTTTCAAGTCCTTGAAAAACTTCAATGGTGAATTCAAGTTATTAATAGATGTAATGGAAAGTTTTATGAGAGGAATTAATTTTTTTCCATAATGCCAAATAAATAAATTTACAATAATTAACTAATTATATCCATAACTTCATTGGTGATTAAATATGAGTTTCTTGATTAAATATGTTCTTGGGTTAGCAAATTTTATATACACGTTTATGTTAGTACCAAAATACATATTTATGTTTTGAACTTATACAACTTATGGTTAGGAGTTGAATATTTAATTTGTAGCATTGATGGAGATTCATTATCACTAAAGTTTAAAACTTACAAAAAATATGATATTATAATTAATGCTATTACACCTTGAATTAATAATACTAATTTTAAAATTACATTTATGTATTTTGATATACGTAATCATTTAATATAAATTAATGAGTTATGGTTAGTAAATTATTGGGTATAGAAAATTGAAAATGCATTTATGTGTTGGGAGTTTTAGCATAAGGTTTAATGGATGGAGATATTATAGGAATTTTATTTGGCTAAGAAGGCTAGAAAGTGATCTTGACCATCCATTTAGTTAATCAAGGGCTAACATTAAATCAGGGAAATTGAAGAGAAGAAAAGAGGCGCGTGAGATTGTTTAGGGGTATTCTAGTCAATCCAAGGCAATAGTTTCTCTCTCCTCCATTTCCCCCCCATTTTTTAAACGTTAATAACTCTTTCATACGACATTATTTTTTTAATAAAAATTTCACCAAAAAAACGAGCGTTTTTTTATCTTTAAAACGAGTATACTATTGCTATATTTTCGAAAAAAATTTTCTAAAACCCAGTTGCGTAAAACGCACTGGAAAAAACCCAGTTGCGTAAAACGTAATGGAAAAAAAAAACCTAAAAAATGACATTTTTCTAAAACGCAATGCACAAAAAACACAAAGAAATGTCTTATTTGTAAAACGCAATGGCAAGAAAACACAAAGAAATGTCTTATTTCTAAAACGCAATAGTCTAAAAACTCAAAAGAAAATGTATTTTCTAAAACGCAAGGGACTAAAAACACATAAAAATGTGTTTTACCTAAAACACAATACACCAAAAATACAAACAAATGTCTTATTTCTAAAACGCAATGGCCAGAAAACACTTAAAATGTCTGTTTTCTAAAATGCAATGGACTGAAAACACATAAAAAGGTGTTTTACCTAAAACGCAATGCACCAAAAACACAAGCAAATGTTTTATTTCTAAAACGCAATGGCCAGAAAACACTTAAAATGTCTGTTTTCTAAAACGCAATGGACTGAAAACACATAAAAAAGTGTTTTACCTAAAACGCAATGCACCAAAAACACAAAGAAATGTCTTATTTGTAAAATGCAATGGCCAGAAAACACTTAAAAATGTCACATTTTAAAACGCAATTGTCTAAAAAAACAAAAGAAAGTGTTCTCTATAAAACGCAATGGACTGAAAACACCTAAAAATGTGTTTTACCTAAAACGCAATGACTAAAAACACTTCAAGAATGTGTTTTTCTAAAACGCAATGGGCAGAAAACACATAAAAATGTTTTAGTTCTAAAACGCAATTGCCTAAAAACACCAAAGAAAGTGTTCTCTCTAAAACGCATTGAACCATGAAAATAGTTTTGTCTGTGCTGTGAATTGTCTGAGCTGTGAATTGTCTCAACCCCAGCCAGGGGCTCTGCCCCTTGGACCCCGCCAAGGGCTGCCACCCCTGGGACCCCGCCAGGGGCGCTGCCCCCGGACCCCCGCCAAGATCGTAAAACGCAATTACTAAATCAAAAACCCGGATCGTAAAAATGAAATTAAAGAATTTCTTACATGGATCGAAGTGATTTCTTCAACAATTGACGAATTTTGAATGATTGAAACACTTATCAGCGCTCGAATCGAACGGATCGAGTGATTATCTTCAAAACCACCGAAAAAAACGAGATTTTGTATGAAATTAAACTGGGTTTTCTTCAAAAAAAGCTGAAGAACACGTTGATCGGGTGTTTGAATCATTGATTGGTGACGAAAATCGCACTATAATGTAGTGATTATTGAGATAGAAAGTGAAGAAATGGTTGAAGATGGTGGGTTTTGAAAATGGTGGGTTTTGAAGTTACTGGGTTTTGAAAAGGAATAAGAAAGGATAAGATTGACTAAAATACCCTTCCTCTTTATTTTAAATTTTGCCACATGTCCTAATCCTATTGCTTCTATCCTTCCTAGCCAAAATAAACTTCCTATTTGACCCCCACCCAAGGTTTAATACTCTAAAATATAATTAACCATACTTTGTTACACTTTGAAACTAATAAGTCCTAATCAAGGTTCTATTCACTTTTATATAAATATAAATACATATATATATATATATATATTCATTTAAGCTCGCCTATATATATATATATATATATAGTGGAGGGTTCAGATGAGAAGAATTTTTTGTAAGAAGAAAAAAGAAGAAGTTTGAACCAATAAGAATACTTCATTTAATATTTGCATTTAATTTTAATTTAAGGGTATATTGGTAAACTTACAAAAATCATTAATTTGTATTATTCCCCTTTAATAACTAACTAAATTATATATTTTTTTCCAAATTAAAAAAAACAACTTAATTTAAAGTGTAGGATAGATTACGAGTTGCGTATGATATATTTCGAGGTGTGTAGGATAAATTTCGATTGTGTAGGATAAAATTCTATAATTTGTAGAGTATATGTAGGAAAATTTTGATATGTGGAGGTTTTGTAGATTATATGTAGCATAATTAATGATTAATTGACTAATTAATTAAATAGTTAAGAATTAATGATATGAGTTATAAATGAAATAGTATTGTACTAATATGTCCTTTCTTATTTTTCTTCTCACATTAAATTTCTTCTCAAATGAACCTTCCCCTATACATATATATATATATATATATAGGTTCATTTGAGAAGAAAATTAAAGTGAGAACAAAAAGAATAAAGGGTACAATTGTAAAACTTTAAATAGTTTTTCTCTTATCTCATTTATTATTATTTTGACTAATTAATTTGTCATAAAGAGTATCATCCTACACACTAAAAATTTTGCCTAGACACATCTAAATTTATCCTACACATTTTTGAAAATTTATCCTACACATACTGAAATTTATCCTACACAACTCCTAATTCATCCTACACACCTCATAATTTATCCTACACTTTAAATTAATTTTTATCTTCTTTGAAAAAATATATTTTTTTAAAAATAAGTTACAAATTTAATTTAGTTAGCTATTAAAAAGGAAGGCTAACAATTAATGATCTATCTAATTTTACCAATATACCCTTACACCCATATTAAATACAAAAATTAAATGAAGTAAAATGAAGCATTATTATTGGTTGAAGTTTGTTTTTTTTATTCTTACAAAAAAAAATTTCTCATTTGAACCCTCCACTATATATATATATATATATATATATATATATATATATATATATATAGGGGAAGGTTCATTTGAGAAGAAAATTTTATTGAGAAGAAAAAAGAATAAAATGGTATAATTGTAAAACATTAAATAGTTTTTTTTCTCATCTCATTTATTATTATGTTTGACTAATTAATTAGTCATTAAGACCATAATCATCCACACTAAATATTTTTGCCTACACCCATCAAAAGTTATCATACACATTTCGAAATTTATCCTACACATATTGAAATTTATCCTACAAAACTCGTAATTTATCCTACACGCCTCGTATTTATCCTACACTTTAAATGAATTTTTATTTTTATTTTTTGTGAAAAATATATATCTTAAAAATAAGTTACAAATTTAATATAGTTAGTTATTAAAGATGAAACTACCAATTAATGATGTATGTAAGTTTACTAATATACCCTTATAGTTACATTAAGTACAAATATTAAATGAAGTCTAATGAAGCATTCCTATTGGTTGAAATTTCTTCTTTTTTCTTCTTACAAAGAATTTCTTCTCATTTGAACCCTCCACTATATATATATATATATATATATATATGACGGGATCAGGAGAAAATGCTCAAAAGTGTGAGAACGGTGAGAACGCAGCCTGGCCCAACACGTGTTACGCGGCATAAAGAAGGACGGATGGGCTTTTTTGTCCTTTTATCTTCTGCTTTTCCAGTTCTGTTTTTCACAATATTGTTATTTTTTTGGGGTTTAATATTTTTGGCGTTAACCAAATTCAATAATTAATGGCGTTTAATGGTTTCATTGTATTAACATATTGGAGTTTATGGCATTTATTCAAATCGTATGCCATTGGAAACCAGGGGTCAGGAAATCTATCTGAATGGCGTTTCTCAAGGCGTTTTAAACAAGATGGCCCTTTGTTTTATTAGTTTTTATATACATTTTGGCGTTTGTGCTATCTTGGCATTTTACAATTGTAAGATTATATTACAACCACAGGGAAAAAAAATAGAAGCGAAGAAAATAAAATAAAAATCCTCATCGGATCTCTCTTCATAATCTTCACTGTCATCAATCTCTCTCTTCTTTAATAGTACAAGAACTGTCACCAAATATATGGCATTTTATGTAAAACTTAACAAACCCATCGGTTTGATTATTTTGCCTGCTCGTCTGTTGAAGTGGCTTTTTGTGGATGTTTGGGGACATAGATCTATGACGTGTGGGTGAGTTTTTTTCGCTTTTTCTTAATCTTGATCTTCATATTTATAATCATCCCACTCTTCAGTGTCATTGATCTCTTCTCCTCATCCAAGCCTCCTTCAAGAACAAAGAATACAAAATGACATATGACTGTCATCAGTATCTTTTTCTTGAATTTTTGTCCATCTCATGCAGCAAAATCTTACTGAGTTACTCCCCTCTGCTATCAATTCATTCAGTGAAACTTCACGAAAAACAATACTGAATATCCAAGAAAGCATATTAGCCATCTTTGATTTTTTAATTTTTTGACGTTTTACAGTGAGTGGTATTTAGTAGTATTGGCGTTTTTTTTGTTTGATCAAATGGAAATTGCTGAGACGTATCATTTTATAGGATGTCTTTTTAGCGTGCAAGTTAGGCGGTGCATTATTATAATAAAGTATTCATCGTTTCAGTTACTGTTTGTAATTATTGCTTTTGATAAGCTTTATCTCTGAAGTCTGTAACACGTCTCATCTTTCAAGTTTGGCATTTTAGATTCTAATATAATAATTTTTTCCCTCTCTTCAGTTTTTACTGATTTGTAGTTTCTGTTTCTTGTTACATTTTCAAGTTTGGTTTTTTTTTTTTTTTATTGTTTTGGTTTTTTATAATACTTGTCCAAAGTAATTTTATTATGGTTTGGTAGTTTTTGGGGCGTTTTATGGCATGTTGGCGTTTTGACAAGCATTTGACTTTGTCGCGGTTTTATTAGATATGACGTTGTTATTATATAACAATCAACTGAAAAAGAAAATTAAAAAAATATATATATTGATCTTCCAAATGTTCACTGTCACCAGTCTTTTTCTTCTTTTGAAGCATCTTCACCAGCTGTTTCGACTTTCGTATGATTTTTTTTTTTTTCGAAGTAGTTTTTTTGTCGTCGTGTGGAAGCACAAAGTCTGAAATCAGCCTCTGTTTCTATAGTATTTGTCCATCTCATGCATCACAATGTTATTGAGTTTCCACCCTTTTTCAGCCAACAATCCTTCAATTTCCATTGAACGATGTTTGATTTTTTAACTTTTTTAGCGTTTTACCGATAAAATGAACGCCACCAAATAAAAGCACCTTAAACATCAAAATTTGATCATGCTAAAATCAATAACGTTTTGATGTATGGTGATGGACAACATTGTTAATCCTCAGTTAAGAAAGATGACTGACAATGATGTCCACCACATACAGGTAAACTTTATTGACAACAAACCTCAATAATGGTTTTTTGTATGTTTTGGCGTTTTATGACAATGTTGGCGTTTCTAAGACGAATGGTATATATTAAATATCGCGTTTGGGGTTTTGTGTGTGTTTTTAATTGAAGGTTTTGATATGCTATATAAATAAGATTTTTTTGGCGGTTTTTTTAGGCGGGATTTTATTATAATTAAGTTTGGCGTTTTATATCTAATGGCGTTTTTAGTTAGAACGATGTGTGATTTTTGTTTGGCGTTTTATTTTCATGAGATGGTGTTTTGTGTGTAGAAGTCAAAAGACCCTTTTACCCTTAATGAAGCGCGTCCACGTAATAAAATTGATGTTATTTACGAAAACGCCACCGCGCCAATTTAGTCCATAGATTGTTTTGATTGGACGATCCATAAGCGTTCTCACCGTTCCCACACTTTCTGCCGTTTTCTCTAAATCCCGACCCTATATATATATATGGGATGCTGATAGAGGGAAGATGAGCTTGAGAGAGAATTGTGACAAGAGAGATGAAAGATAAGAGATATATAAAAAGTCTGCTGATATTAAATGATGAGAGAGAGATAGATTTGTCATTTGGGGTAAATGACCAAAACACCCTTTAGGTTGGCATAATCTGATTGGTTGAGGGGTTCTCATGCTTCTTACAACTGGGGGTGGTTTTCATTTTAGCGGCTCCCTATATATATATATATATATATATATATATATATATAGGGGAAGGTTCATTTGAGAAGAAAAAGAATAAAAGGGTATAATTGTAAAACATTAAATAGTTTTTTTTTTCTCATCTAATTTATTATTATGTTTGACTAATTAATTAGTCATTAAGACTATAATCCTCCACACTAAATATTTTTGCCTACACACATCAAAAGTTATCCTACACGTTTCAAAATTTATCCTACACATATTGAAATTTATCCTACACAACTCGTAATTTATCCTACACGCCTCGTATTTATCCTACACTTTAAATGAATTTTTATTTTTTGTGAAAAAAAAAATATATCTTAAAAATAAGTTACAAATTTAATATAGTTAGTTATTAAAGATGAAACTACCAATTAATGATGTATGTAAGTTTACTAATATACCCTTTTAGTTACATTAAGTACAAATATTAAATGAAGTCTAATGAAGCATTCCTATTGGTTGAAATTTCTTCTTTTTTCTTCTTACAAAGAATTTCTTCTCATTTGAACCCTCCACTATATATATATATATATATACTAACTATAGTTGAGAAAACCCAAGAAACCCACATATGTGGCTAGGATTCAGCCACGTCACATCTGCCACATTGATAAGTGAGGGGTATATATCATTTTGCAAGATGGCAGAAAATGTAACAATCATTTTCTCTCTCTACAATTAAATCTCACCAAATCTTTTTAAAACTCACCAGATCTCATTTCCTCCTTCATCTCTCTTCTCTAGCACACTTTTCCCTCTCTCTCTCTCTCTCTCTCTCTCTTGTTCCAATATAGAGAAAACAAGAACAAAAATGAAATCGGAGAAACTGATGAGCATTAGATCCATGTAGACGCCATCTAGATCTAGATCTGGACCGTCATCTAGATCTGGATCCATCATGTTTCTTGTAAACCTGTCAAGATCTAGATCTGGATCCATCATGTTTCTTTTCAAACCCCATGAAGACGGATCATCTTTGGTTTATTTTGAAGAAAATCGTACACGAAGAAGATGATGAATCAGATATCGAAGAGAAGGCTGAAGTTTTTGTTCGAAACCAGGGAAAGATCCGGTGAAATTACACATTTTTTACATTTTTGAGGAGGTTGAAGGGGTTTGTTCGAAAATCTTGTTCAAGAAGGTGAATAAGTATGTTTTTTTAGCTTTGTTTGCAAATCTACATTTTTTTTAGTCTGCATTTTTGTTGTGGTTTGTGGATCTGCTATTTTTTTTTTCAAGAAGATGGAGGTTTTTAAGTTCTTGTTTTATGGGTTTGTTGTTTTTATTATTGATTGAATCATTTTTTTGTGTAAAATTTGTTTCAGATCTTGTTCAAGAAGGTGAATAAGTATGTTTTTTTTCAGCTTTGTTTGCAAATCTACACTTTTTTAGTCTGCATTTTTGTTGTGTTTTGTGGATCTGCAATTTTTTATAATTAAAAAATGCATGTTACATTTTTTCGTGTTACATAAATAATGCACGTTACTGAAAATAAAGTGTGTTGTGTTTCTGGCATAAATTGATAATTAAAAAATGCATGTTACATTTTTTCGTGTTACATAAATAATGCACGTTACTGAAAATAAAGTGTGTTGTTACACTTTTTAAGACTGTTGTTTTTATTATTGATTGCATCAATTTTTTGTGTAAAATTTGTTTCAGATCTTGTTCAAGAAGGTGAATAAGTATGATTTTTTAGCTTTGCTTGCAAATCTACACTTTTTTAGTCTGCATTTTTGTTGTGTTTTGTGGATCTGCAATTTTTTTTGTTCAAGAAGAAGGAGGTTTTTAAGTTCTTGTTTTATAGGTTTGTTGTTTTTATTATTGATTGCAGCAATTTTTTGTATAAAATTTGTTTCAGATCTGTACCAACCAAAACAATTTGAAGATGATGTTTCAGATGTTGAAGATGATTCAAAAGATGTTTGATGTTTAACATAGTTACGAAATGTAACAATCAAAGAAAAAATGCATGTTACATTTTTTCGTGTACATAAATAATGCACGTTACTGAAAATAAAGTGGATTGTTACACTTTTTTAGACTGTTGTAAAAATAAAGTGTGTTGTTACATTTTTTCCCAGATTATTGTAAAAACAAAGTGAGTGTTACAGAAACAAAATGTGTTGTTACATTTTTTTTGTGTTAGAAATGTAACAATCAATCAAAGCAAAAATGTCTGTTACATTTTTTTTGTGTTATAGAAATAATGTCCGTTACAGAAAATAAAGTGCATTTGATTATGTAAAAATTATATGTTACGTTTCTGTGTAATATTTTATGTTATAGAAATAAAGTGTGTTATTACAAATGTGACATAAATTGATAATTAAAAAATGTATGTTACATTTTTATGTAATACAAATACAGATGTATATAAGAAAGAAACAAAAGATCTGATTTATATAAAAATGAAAAAAGCAGAATTACATCAAAAGAAATAAAAAATCTGACACATGCAAGTAGACTTTTCCCATTTTACCCTTCAAGTACATCATATATATTTAAATATTGAGAGAAAGAGAGAAAAAGCAACACATATCCCAAAATTAATCTTAGCAATCCATGCATCATAATCAATGGTTGTTATTGGGTTTTCAGGGTTTATTCAACTCAAGTGGGTTTTCAATTTATCCTTGCCCTATATATATATATAGGATAAGGATCATGTGAGAAGTAGTAGGCTAAATGAGAAACTTGAGAAGCATTCTGGACCACACATTTTCCCTAAGCAAAAAATTGCAAAAAAAAAAGGTGAAAAAATGCAAAATTTTTTTTTTTTTTTTTTTGTTTTTGGAAAAATCGCAGCTTTTTCTTTAAGAATTAATTTTTTTAAAAATTTTTTTTTTTTGGATTTATACACATGTGTATATATTGTTAATCTTTTAACTAACATATATGTATATTGTCCATTATACATATATGTATATACATGTTTAAAATTGAAAAATAAGTGTTATTTAGGGTTTAGCATTAGTATTTAGGGTTTAGCATTAGGGTTTAGGGTTTAGCTTTATGGTTTAGGATTTAGCTTTAGGGTTTAACATTAGGGTTTAGTATTAGGGTTTAGCAATAGTATTTAGGGTTTAGCATTAAGGTTTAGCTTTTGGGTTTAGCATTAGGGTTTAGCTTTTGGGTTTAGCTTTAACTTTTGGGTTTAGCTTTATCTTTAGGGTTTGTATTAGGGTTTAGCATTAAGGGTTTAGCTTTAGTGTTTAGTTTTAGCTTTTGGGTTTAGCATTAGGGTTTAGCTTTAGGGTTTAGAATTACGGTTTAGCTTTAGGGTTTAGCTTTAGGGTTTAGTTTTAGGGTTTAGCTTTAGGGTTTAGAGTTTAGGGTTTAGCATTAAGGTTTAGCTTTAGTGTTTATGGTTTAAGATTAACAATATACACATTTTTTCAATTTTAAACATGTAAATACATATATGTATAATTGACAATATACATATATGTATAGTTAAAAGATTAACAATATACACATGGGTATAAATCAAAAAAAAAAATTTAAAAAAAAAAAAAATTAATCCTTAAAGAAAAACGATTTTTCAAAAAAAAAAAAAAATTTGCATTTTTTTTGCTTAAGGAAAATGTGTGGTCCAGATTGCTTCTCAAGTTTCTCAAATAGGGTGGACTTCTCTTAGGATCCCTACCCTATATATATATATATATATATATGATTGGTTAGGAATAGTTAAATATATTTTTTTCCTAATAATATTTTTGTACAAAATGTCCCCATATCAAGAACTAGGGGTGAGCAGAAAACCGAAATAACCGAACCGAAACAAAAACTGACACTTCGGTTTTCAGATTTTTAAAAACCGAAAATTTTGGTTTGGTTTTCGGATAACCATTTTCAATAACCGAAAAAAAGCGAACCGAACTGATAAGTTACAATCCATATATTTTTATGTTTAAGTTGTTTAAGTGTTTAACCCAATGCTAGTAGAAATTATTAATTTTATTCTTGAATGTTAAGTGTTTATAATAAAAACATTACATGTTTATCTATAATTGAAAAGATTTATTTATTACCTTGAAGAAACAACAAACTTTAATATAAAATTTAAATGATATTCAAATTATTATAAAAGAAAATGTCTTATTTAAACTTTGAAGAAATAAAAAAATAAATTAGAAGGTTAAGTTTATGTAAACATATAAGAAAGATTCTTATATTTTAAATTATACATTTTATTTTTTGAATCTAACATAAATTGTTCCAAAAACCGAAAAAACTGAAAAACCGAACCGAACCGGCATAAAAACCGAAACTGAAGAAACCGAACGGTTTTAAAAAACCGAAAACCGACATTTCGGTTTCGGTTTTGATTTTACCAAAAAACCGAACTGAACCGAACCGTGCACACTCCTATCAAGAACCCGAATCACTTGTTCCAATTTTATCGTTCCGTTTGTTTAGACGTTGTTGATTTATATGTAGGGTGTTTGTTATTATTTTAGATTTTATCGCTTCCTTTTTGTGCGGTAATTCTCGTGGAAGAATTATTCGCAACCCGTGAGTAATTCTATCCTTTTTTCCCCTGTTTATAATCAATGTTTTTGGGGTGTATCGTGTTATTAATAATTGCGTTTTGTTCATTTTACTTTTAGCATGCAAACTTCAATGTGTTATTATATGGATGTATACGTATGTTCTATTTTTGTTGTTATGGGATGTCAATCTATTGTATTCTATCATGTCATTGTGGATCCACGGTTGACTAGGTTCCCCACAGCGATGTGTTGTAGCCTAATATCGCAACTAGTATGTGATTCGCTCTTCGGGGCTTGAGTCTCATACATGCTACAGTCGTTTAGTGGTATTTTTGTATGTTTCATTTATTCACTTGTTTGCATATTCTCGTTGGTATATTTGGTTTCGTTGTTTGTGTTGTGGATATGTTGTGATCTTTGTATTAATCTTTGAAAAATGTGTTAATTTTTTCTTAAATATAATGCAACTTTTTTTTATAAAGATATGATTACTCACCAACTTTTGTTGACCTAAAAATATTTTTCTAACATGATATAGTTACACGAGTAGGAGGATTTGAAGTTGAAGACACCTAGGATGTGCCTTGGTAATAAATCGGATATTTGTTCATGACTAATTTTCTTCTGGATATTGTATGACTTTTTGGTGAACATTCTTATGATTATGTGTGACAATTTAATTTGATAACTTTAAAAAGTTGAATTTATAATACTGTCATAAGCTATGGACAATCATCATGCCCCGTACCATGTGCGCTGCGGGTCGGGGTGTGACATGATGTATTACAAAACAAACCATTTTCCTTTTTATTTTGTATAATATTTTGATAGATTTTCATTGGTTTTTGGTTATTTTAGGCTTGTATTTGATTAGTTTGTGTATTTGTAGGTCCCAGTGTGAAAATGGAGCGAAAATGAGCTAAAACGGACAAGAAACAAAGAATTGGGACAACCAATGAAGTTCAGAGGATGCTCCAAACGAATAAAAAGGAGACACACCATTCGATAAGACCTACTGTTAAACGACATCAGAAGCGGAGGGACGACACGTGAACAGATCTTCACTTGTGGATTTCCACCCATACAAACTCCTCACTTTTCCTCACAAAAGGAAAGTATTTTATGTTGGGTTTTTCACATGTTTATCAAAGCTATTTTATCCGTATAAAATAAAAACGCAGCGGAAAGATTATTTAAAACATGTTACTTACAAGATATAAAACTCATTTTATATGTAAAACCCAATTCTCGGATACATATACGAACATGCATGCTATAAAAAATAAAACACAACCATAGAGTGTTTCAAGAATACTACCTTCCAAGGAGTAAAATGTAACACCCCGTGTTTCGAAAGTCAAAGTCAAAGTCAAGATTGAAGTCAAAGGAAGACAAGATTGCTAATTGCGATCTGTCTCTTCCTGCTCAATTCCTATTTTGACTTCTTTGACTTGTAATTAGTCTATTTTATTTTCGCTTTAGTTGTATTATGTGGAATATCTATTAATAATCGCTATTTATCGCATGTCTAATCGCTTTATCGCACTCGCAATCGCACTCGCAACTCGAATTACGCATTTTATTGTTATACGTGTGTGTGTGCCTTAAGTGTTACTTGTGCAAGTTTATTTATGTTATGTCGTGGTAATCAATCGAAACGCAATCGAACTTAATCGCAATCGAAATAATATAATAATTGGTGGAGAAGAGACAGTGCGAGATATGAGTAGTTGGGATTAAAAGTAATTTGACTAGGAAAATCTATCGCATCGCAACACTCGCAATCGCAATCGAAACATCAAAAATCGTCGTGCCAAACACTCGAACGAGGTGACTGATCGACCAGGCGACCAGCCGATCGACCAGCCGACCGATCGGACTGGCTGTCCGCACGGTCTGCCTAGCCGATCGACCAGCCCTTTCCTCTTTGGGTAACCCTATAAATCCCCATGTCACTTTCATTCTTTGCACTTTTGGCAAGTGACGTCCGACCCGTGCTACTACTCGCTTTTTCCTTCGATTTCTCGCAATTCCGGTAAGATCTCGTCCTAAATCTTGTACTTCCTTAATCTACACGCACTCCACACCTTTCTACCTTTTGAATCTTAACTTTTAACCATGAAATCATCAAGATTCAAGGTGTTCTAGGATGACGTCATCATGTATTCTTGAAGAACTTCATGTTTTGGCCTCAATCTACCAAGGACAACTTAGATCTAACCGATTTCCACACAAACAAACAAAGATCTTTCGTTGATCTGAACATGTTCACAATAAGAAGGGGGTGAAAGATGGTTTTCAACTTTCTTTCAACTCTTTTACACTCAATGCACTCAAAACCGATAGAATCAGAACTTGTGCCGGCTTACTACTCATTATTGTGGTTGTGTTGGTTCAAGATCCGTATTCTATCCACGAGGTTATCGATTTCGGGTTAAACATGGAACATCGTCTCGAACTGTCCACTGATCGGGTTTGGGTGATTCTTGTCCGATCGGGAGCACCAAGTATTGACGAGGTTTCTGTTGCTTAACACGCTATCAAAATATCTCGATAAAACGACAAACTATCAAAAACAACCAAGTGTAAGACGAACAGGTTAACCAGGACGGAGTGCCGTCCGAACGAACTGCTATCCGAACGAACAGCCAAACTGTATGACTGGCCACCCATACGACTTGCACCTTGGACCCACACTTAACCATTTTTGCCAACACTTGAAGTCTGCATGTTGAACGACTTGCTGTCCGATCGGACTACCATCCGATCGAACTGCCAACCGAATTATGAGACATTCTAACTTCAACACTTAAACAATTTTCAACATGTTCAATGCACCAAGGATGCCACCCGACCGAATGACCATCCGATCGAGTGACACCCTGCTATGAATTTGTTTTCAGTGAAGTGCCAACTGAACGGGTTGCCGTCCGATCGAACGACCGTCCGATCGACCGACCTGAAAGGTAGAGGTACTTCAATGTGTTCAAAATACTACAACGAAAACTTCAAAAGTCAAGCCATCATACACAAACACATCCTTCTCAAAGGAAGAAACAATCCACTCGAACAGTCATCTGACCGGACGACTGTCCGAACGGACTACCAACCGCACGACTGACTGTCCGATCGGACTACCGTCTGAACGGACTGCTGTCCGAACCACTTATACCTTGCATCGTTTTACGCGTCGCTTATCTTTATACTATCGATCTGATCAGGCTAACCTCACTCTCTAGCGATCCCTTCAATCCATCATCACTGTGAGTATACTCGATCCCTTTTTGCTTTACGCACTTTTGGGTGTTACATACGTTACTTATACTAAATCACATCGAACATACTACGCAATACTTTAAACGCTAACTGTTACCGCATGTTATACGTGACTTAATGAATGCTTGTTTGTTATGTTTACACATGGAATGCTGTCTACCTGCCTTAGCAACGATAGTACTATAGTTTGGACTCAGCACCCGCTCACGCGGGGGTTATTAAGGACAATTATTTGCATGGATTACAGTGGTGATCATGTATTACGAACTGCCTTGGGCAGTCAACCCACATTCATTGGTATCGATAGGTTCATGTCGATAACTAACATGCCTCATTTCACTCTGTGTGCGTGCTTGTTATGCGTAAACTATTTCGAACTCTATATGCTATTATCAAACTTGTATGCTCACCTTTACACTATGTGTATTGACTTTTACTTTAACGTATGTGACAGGTGCTTAGGATGTTTACATGCTTTGTGTGCTGGTGATGAAATTGAAGCTAGGGACGGAGTCCTAGAAACCAATAAATAAACAATTGTCTATGTATAAATCTGAGTTATCGGAACAGAACTACTTGACTAGATTTGTCTGTAATAATTGGTTTGCCTTTTAAGACATGGTATGGGACATGTTACTCTAAATTAATTGGTAATGATAATTTTTATGGAAACTTCTGGACAATCTGATTCGCTCAGTGCCATGCCCCGATGTTTCCGCCATTGGTTGGGGTGTGACAGATTGGTATCAGAGCCATAACTATAGGGAATTAGGCAAGACTCGACCTAGTCCGGGTCGATGTCTTAGATACCTAGTCTATAGTTAGGAACCAACAGACCAACTCATGCATGTCCAGTAGGGATTATGTGTGAGCGTACTTGCTATCTCTCGCTATTCTCGCCTACGCTACACTATCACTGCACTCGAATTTTCAATTGTGAATAAGCGATTAACTCGAGATTAGGTGTGAAAACCGCAAACTCTCGATTAAATTGCTTATTTGATCTGTATTCATCTATAAAACGCGAGAATTCGCATTGAACCAGGAGTGAAATCCATACTTTAGCACGGATTTTCGTCTCTATTTTATTAAAAGCTCAGGAGCAAAAGTTGTTAAGTCAGGGGTGAAACCCGAACCTTGATAGCTATTTCTGACTCATTTTGGTTTTACAAAACTCTCACCAAAGTCTTGACGGACTCCAACGACCTAAAGTCACGATGTGACTAACGGGATGCGTGCCAAACGCCCAAGAATCGAGGCAAAAGCACAGTCCTGGAAGTCAAATGTGTTCAACAAGTCCTTGTGAATAGTTGAACCACTTTGGGTAGTCGAAGTCTAATAGCCGCAGACGATCTATTTCTCGATTTTTATGTGGTTCGATTCTGAGCCCGCAACTGCTGACTCTGATGATTCGTCGATTTTATGTGCTTGTATGTGTGTTTACCTGTTTATGTGTTTAAAATTTTGGAGATTTATTCGATTTTTGCTTTCACTTCGATCGACACGTACGACTCGCACTGCACTACTATCTCAAAACGCTGACAAATCGCTAAATATGGACGACCTTATGCTATAATATACGCTTATACTACACTACTCGATATACAAAACGCGATCGCTATACTCGAACACTCGCGGACTTTGAATGATAGGTTTCTGTATTCTGACTACCTCTGTGATTACTTGAGTATGTACTTATTTGCTTCTGTGCCCTACGTGATTAGGTGTTCTGTGCTTTACATGTATGTGCTTATGTGTCTCTATGAGAATCTGTGATTATGTGCCTATGTGTTATGAGATACATGTTACACTGTGTTCTTAAGCTTTAGAAGTATTAGACGTGTGAGGTGAGATTCGATTATGATGTGTCTGAGACCGATGACGATGTCTGTTGCAGACAATGTCAACTGGACCATCATCAGGACCCCGTCACCCACGACTCTCTCGCCAAGAACAGAGGGACAAACGCCTTGCTGCCATCCTTGCGAAACAAGTGGCCAAGGTTGTACCTCAGATCGTGAGTGAGATTTATGAGAACATCAGCAAATCGTCTGAGGAATCTAGGACCGAAGCTCCTAAAGTTGCTACCAAAACTGCTTTCAGCTTCAAGCAGTTCAAGGCATGCGGTCCGAAGGAATTCACTGGAGAAGATGGCCCGACGGCTATGTTTCAATGGTTCGATTCCATCGAAGTCACTCTGCGCCAGAGTGGATGTCCAGAAAATCTCCGCACCCTAAATGCTACCGGCGTCTTCCAGTCCCGCGCATTAGGCTGGTGGACGGCCGAGAGAAACAAACGCAGAAATGATGCAGCTTATGAGCTGACCTGGGAAGAGTTGAAGGCCATCATGATGGATGAGTTCTGCCCTCCCCACGAACGCCAAAAGCTGGAGGACGAATTCTGGAATATTAAGCAGAAAGAAGGTGACAACGCTGCCCTGACTGCTCACTTCAAGCAGCTCAGCATCATCTGTCCCGATCAAGTGAAGACGCCTGACATGGCAATCAAGAAGTACATTCAAGCTCTACCCGACTGTGTTGCGGATTTTGTGCATGCTGCAAAGACCACAACGATTGAAGAAACTTACTTGCCTGCCGCTGAAATCAATGACAAACGAGTAAAAGCTGGTGTTTGGGATAAAGCTTCAAAGAGTCTGCACCAAGTCACCGCCGCACCGACCACTGAAACCGCCGCCGCTCAACCAACAAAGTCCTCACGCCACAAGAAAAAGAACAACAGCAGCTCCAGCAACAAGAACTGTGCTGTCACCACAACTGCTGCTCCTCTTCAGGCCGTACCGGCCCAGTAGCAGCATCACCACCGTCCAGCACCAGTTACTTATGCACTGCCTGCAAAGCTTGCAAACACAGGCCCCCACCCGGCTTGCCCAACATGTTCTTATCATCATCCGGTGGGTCTCGCCTGTCGTTTCTGCGCTCACTGCAACATGTACGGCCACTTCATTGCTAACTGCCGTACTGGTCCTCGTCAAGCCCCAGCTCAAGCCACTGCTCATCAAGCTCTGCTCCAACCCCCGCAAGGCCAACAAGCGGCTCCGGCACCCACGATCAACGCCAGAGTCTGCTTCGCATGTGGTGATCCCAACCACTTTGCGAACATGTGCCCGAACAGGGTTGTAAAACAAGAGCCCTAGCAGCAGCAGCAACACCAGCAACAACAGCCTCAGCAACAACAATAAGCCGTACGCGCCAGATCTTTCAACATCAATGTGCGCCAAGCCCAGACTGACAACAACGTGGTCAATGGTACGTTCCTTGTGAATGGTATTCATGCTTTATGTTTGTTTGATACTGGAGCCGATAATTGCTTTGTGTCGTTCGAATTCAAGAAACTTCTTAGTCGTAAACGCTCCAATCTCCCATCGGCATTGGATGTTGAAGTCGCTACCAGAAGAACTGTCGCCGTTAATTCTGTTCTTCGTGATTGTACTCTTGAGCTCAACAATCACATCTTCCCAATCGATCTTATTCCGATGCAACTCGGAAGTTTTGACGTCATAGTAGGCATGGACTTTCTTCGCGAAAACCATGCTGAAGTTGTGTGCTTCGATAAGATGATTCGATTCTCGCTCGCGAATGGTGATTTATTGTGTGTTTATGGTGAAACTGCTTCGAAAGGTCTCAAACTCATGTCTTGTGTCCAAGCTAGCAAGTATCTTCGCAAGGAATACAGAGTTTTCTTGGCAAACAATGTAGTAGCGGAGAAGGAAAAGAAAGGAAAGACAGAAGTGAAAGACGTTCCTGTGGTTTGTGAATTTCCTAATGTGTTCCCTGACGATCTTCCCGGACTTCCTCCAAGTCGTGATATCGACTTTCGTATCGACCTCATTCCTGGAGCCAACCCTATTGCCAAAGCTCCTTACCGACTTGCACCGTCCGAAATGCACGAACTCTCGAACCAACTCCAGGAATTACTTGAGAAAGGCTTCATTCGCCCGAGCACCTCTCCTTGGGGCGCACCAGTCCTTTTCGTCAAAAAGAAGGATGGGTCGTTTAGGATGTGCATCGACTATCGAGAATTGAATAAGTTAACTATCAAGAACCGCTACCTCTGCCTCGCATTGATGACTTGTTTGATCAGCTACAAGGTGCTACGTGTTTCTCAAAGATCGATCTACATTCAGGCTATCACCAACTGCGCATTCAAGAGGAAGATATACCCAAAACCGCGTTTCGCACTCGATATGGCCACTACGAATTCGTTGTTATGCCCTTTGGTTAAACCAACGCACCTGCGGTTTTCATGGATCTGATGAATCACGTGTGTAAACCATATCTCGATCGTTTCGTCATCGTGTTCATCGACGATGTCTTGATCTATTCCAAATCGAAAGTCGAACACGTGCAACATCTACGTTTGGTTCTCAAGCTACTCCAGGGGAATCAACTCTATGCCAAATTCTCCAAGTGCGAATTCTGGCTGGAGAAAGTTCAGTTTCTGGGTCACATTGTTGATAGTCAAGGTATTCACGTCGATCCCGCGAAGATTGAAGCTGTTAAGAGTTGGATTACACCTAAGAACCCGTCTGAAGTCCGTTCTTTTCTCGGACTAGCGGGCTATTATCGACGATTTATCGAGGGATTCTCAAAGATCGTTGTGCCGCTTACCGCTCTAACGCATAAAACAAGCCTTTTGTTTGGGGAACCGAACAAGAGTCTGCTTTCCAAACTCTCAAGCACATGCTCCGCAATGCTCATGTTCTCACATTGCCCGACGGAAACGATGATTTCATTGTCTATTGTGATGCTTCCAACTTTGGTCTTGGTTGTGTCCTTATGCAGCGGGACAAGGTTATAGCTTACGCATCTCGTCAGCTCAAAATCCACGAGAAGAACTACACAACCCATGATCTCGAGCTAGGCGCAATTGTTTTTGCGTTAAAGATTTGGCGACACTACCTGTATGGTACAAAGTGTATGATCTTCACCGATCATAGGAGCCTACAACACATCTTTGATCAGAAAGAACTTAATGTGCGTCAACGCCGATGGGTAGAACTTCTCAACGATTACGACTGTGAGATTCGTTTCACCCAGGCAAAGCAAATGTTGTTGCCGACGCTCTCAGCAGAAGAAGTTATTTGCTCAGCATTCGTAATACTCAAGCCCAATATGATCTTGAAGCTCTCATCCGCGAAGCCCAGCATGCATGTTTTAATGAACGCACTCTGAAGAAGGAAAGAATCTACCACGATGGAGCCCAGCTTGTGAATAAATCGAATGGGATATTCCACTTTCTGGACCGAATTTGGATCCCTAAACGGACCGATTTGCGACAGATTTTGATGGACGAAGCCCACAAATCCCGGTATTCTATTCATCCCGGTGCCGACAAAATGTACCACGATCTTCGCTACAAGTACTGGTGACCTGGCATGAAAAGGGATATTGCTCTCTACGTTGGAAAGTTCCTGACTTGTGCAAGGGTCAAGGCTGAACACCAAAGACCCTCTGGCTTACTCGCACATCCACCAATCCCTATGTGGAAGTGGGAGAGTATAGCTATGGACTTCATAACAAAACTTCCGCACACGTCATCAGGTCACGACAGCATCTAGGTTGTTGTTGACCGTTTGACCAAATCTGCTCACTTTTTGCCAATACGAGAAGACTAAAAGGTAGAACGATTAGCCCGAATCTACACTAACGAGATCATTTGTAATCATGGGACGCCTCGCGACATCATCTCTGACCATAATGCTCGGTTTACCGCGCGACTGTGGGAAATGTTTCAAACGGCTCTTGGTACATCGCTTAATCTAAGTACCGCATTCCACCCTCAAACCGACGGTCAGACTGAAAGAACGATCCATACTCTTGAAGACATGCTCCGTTCGTCTGTCATAGACTTCGGTGGCAATTGGGACACATATCTACCGTTAGTCGAATTCTCGTACAACAACAGTTATCATTCCAACATTCAAATGGCGCCATTCGAGGCTTTATACGGAAGAAAATGTCGATCGCCTATTGTGTGGCACGAGATCGGTCACTCACAATTAACCGGTCCTGAGCTATTGCAAGAAACGACTGACAAAGTCCTCCAAATTCGAGACAACTTGTTGAAAGCTCGAAGTCGACAGAAAAGTTACGCCGATAGAAGACGCAAGCCCCTTGAATTTGACGTTGGCGACTACGTACTCCTAAAGGTATCACCTTGGAAGGGTGTGGTCAGATTCGGCAAGAAAGGGAAACTAGCGCCTCGATATGTTGGACCTTTTAAGATACTGGAAAGGATCGGAAAAGTCGCCTATAGACTCGAACTACCGGAGGAACTCAGTAACGTCCACCAGACTTTCCACGTGTCAAACCTCCGAAAGTGCCTGGCTGAGCATGATTTAATTGTACCTCTTGATGACCTTCAAGTAAACGAAACACTACACTTCGTGGAGAAGCCTATCGAAATCATGGACCGCCAAACTATGCAGCTCAGACGCTCGCGCATTCCTATTGTGAAAGTCCAATGGGAAGGCAAACGAGGCACAGAGTTCACTTGGGAACACGAGAGCGACATGAAGGCGAAGTACCAACAGTTGTTTGTTACGGCTTCGGCCTAATTTCGGGACGAAATTCCCTCAACTAGGGGAGGCTGTAACACCCCGTGTTTCGAAAGTCAAAGTCAAAGTCAAAGTCAAGATTGAAGTCAAAGGAAGACAAGATTGCTAATTGCGATCTGTCTCTTCCTGCTCAATTCCTGTTTTGACTTCTTTGACTTGTAATTAGTCTATTTTATTTTCGCTTTAGTTGTATTATGTGGAGTATCTATTAATAATCGTTATTTATCGCATGTCTAATCGCTTTATCACTATCGCACTCGCAACTCGAATTACGCATTTTATTGTTATACGTGTGTGTGTGCCTTAAGTGTTACTTGTGCATGTTTATTTATGTTATGTCGTGGTAATCAATCGAAACGCAATCGAACTCAATCACAATCGAAATAATATAATAATTGGAGGAAAGAGACAGTGCGAGATATGAGTAGTTGGGATTAAAAGTAATTTGAATAGGAAAATCTATCGCATCGCAATGCTCGCAATCGCAATCGAAACATCAAAAATCGCCGAGCCAAACACTCGAACGAGGTGACTGATCGACCAGGCGACCAGCCGATCGAACGGACTGCCGTCCGATCGGACAGGCTGTCCGCATGGGCAGCCTAGCCGATCGACCAGCCCTTTCCTCTTTGGGTAACCCTATAAATACCCCATGTCACTTTCATTCTTTCCACTTTTGGCAAGTGACGTCCGACCCGTGCTCCTACTCGCTTTTTCCTTCGATTTCTCGCAATTCCTGTAAGATCTCGTCCTAAATCTTGTACTTCCTTAATCTACACGCACTCCTACACCTTTCTACCTTTTGAATCTTAACTTTTAACCGTGAAATCATCAAGATTCAAGGTGTTCTAGGATGACGTTATCATGTGTTCTTGAAGAACTTTATGTTTTGGCCTCAATCTACCAAGAATAACTTAGATCTAACCGATTTCCACACAAACAAACAAAGATCTTTCATTGATCTGAACATGTTCACAATAAGAAGGGGGTGAAAGATGGTTTTCAACTTTCTTTCAACTCTTTTACACTCAATGCACTCAAAACCGATAGAATCAGAACTTGTGTCGGCTTACTACTCATTATTGTGGTTGTGTTGGTTCAAGATCCGTATTCTATCCACGAGGTTATCGATTCCGGGTTAAACATGGAACATCGTCTCGAACCGTCCACTGATCGGGTTTGGGTGATTCCTGTCCGATCGGGAGCACCAAGTATTGACGAGGTTTCTGTTGCTTAACACACTATCAAAATATCTCGATAAAACGACAAACTATCAAAAACAACCAAGTGTAAGACGAACAGGTTAACCAGGATGGAGTGCCGTCCGAACGGATTGCTGTCCGAACGAACAGCCAAACCGTACGACTGGCCACCCGTACGACTTGCACCTTGGACCCACACTTAACCATTTTTGCCAACACTTGAAGTTTGCATGTTGAACGACTTGTTGTCCGATCGGACTACCATCCGATCGAACTGCCAACCGAATTATGAGACATTCTAACCTCAACACTTAAACAATTTTCAACATGTTCAATGCACCAAGGATGCCACCCAACCGAATGACCGTCCGATCGAGTGACACCCAGATGTGAATTTGTTCTCACTGAAGTGCCAACCGAACGGGTTGCCGTCCGATCGAACGGCCGTCTGATCGACCTACCTGAAAGGTAGAGGTACTTCAATGTTTTCAAAATACTACAACAAAAACTTCAAAAGTCAAGCCATCATAAACAAACACATCCTTCTCAAAGGAAGAAACAATCCACTCGAATAGTCATCCGACCGGACGACTGTCCGAACGGACTACCAACCACACGACTGACTGTCCGATCGGACTACCGTCCGAACGGACTGCTGTCCGAACCACTTATACCTTGCATCGTTTTACGCGTCGCTTATCTTTATACTATCGTTCTGATCAGGCTAACCTCACTCTCTAGCGCTCCCTTCAATCCATCATCGCTGTAAGTATACTCGATCCCTTTTTGCTTTACGCACTTTTGGGTGTTACATACGTTACTTATACTAAATCACATCGAACATACTACGCAATACTTTAAACGCTAACCGTTACCGCATGTTATACGTGACTTAATGAATGCTTGTTTGTTATGTTTACACATGGAATGCTGTCTACCTGCCTTAGCAACGATAATACTATAGTTTGGACTCAGCACCCGCTCACGCGGGGGTTATTAAAGACAATTATTTGCATGGATTACAGTGGTGATCATGTATTACGAACTGCCTTGGGCAGTCAACCCGCAGTCATTGGTATCGATAGGTTCATGTCGATAACTAACATGCCTCGTTTCACTCTGTGTACGTGCTGGTTATGGGTAAACTATTTCGAAATCTATATCCTATTATCAAACTTGTATGCTCACCTTTACACTATGTGTATTGACTTTTACTTTAACGTATGTGACAGGTGCTTAGGACGTTTACATGCTTTGTGTGCTGGTGATGAAATTGAGGCTAGGGACGGAGTCCTAGAAACCAAAAAATAAACAATTGTCTATGTATAAATCTGAGTTGTCAGAACAGAACTACCTGACTAGATTTGTCTGTAATAATTTGTTTGCCTTTTAAGACATGGTATGGGACATGTTACTCTAAATTAATTGGTAATGATAATTGTTATGGAAACTTCTTGACAATCTGATTCGCTCAGTCCCATGCCCTGATGTTTCCGCCATCGGTTGGGGTGTGACATAAAAGATATGAAGAAGATGATGCTTCTTGAACGGTTGCCTTCAAGTGTAGAATAACTCAAGCTTGTATACCCCAAGCCTTCCAACAAACACTTTGATTTTAGCTAGGATTTTACACTCATAAACTCACTTGAAAATCCCTCATAAAACCACCACCTTGGCTGAAAATATGAGAGACAATTTTAGAGAGTTCTTGCACTTGAAATTACAAACTTGAAAAACTCTAGAACCAACACATGTTGGCCGAAAATTTGAGAGACCATTCTCTAGTTTTCTTTTCAAGTTCTTATTCTCATCTTATTTTTTGTCATACAAAAATAATAAAAAGGGATGATGAGAGATGTTGCCATTAATTTGCCCAATCAAAATATCTCTAGACATGCAAAATGCATGTAAGATAATTGGAGGAAAAACCCCCTTGGGAAGAGAAGGTGGCCAGCCATTGGGCCATAAATTTTGGCCAATCAAAATTTTTCCTTTTCCAATTTTAAGTCTTGTATTATATTTATAACTTTTATAAATATAACATCATATATTTATAAGACTTTTATGCAACAAATTATAACTTTTATAATGTTATTTAACCTATTAAATAACAAGATAAAATATTCTCTCAAAATAAATTATCCATATAATTTATTAGTTTGTCAAGTGCAATTATTTAGAAAACCAATTTCTAAATATTATAAGTGTTAATATTTATTTGTATGATCATATCATAAATAAATATTATAAGTGTTTGTCTAGCTTGTATTTGGGTATGACTCGACTTGGATCATAACGTACTAGCCACATCAATTTAATATGTGTCTTGGGCATACAGAATCCAACATTTTAATCATAGGGGACCCACATCAAGGGGGAGATACATCACTTGATTACCTCTACTCAAGCCCTAACTGGCGTAGGCGGGGCGTAGACAGCAAATGGGGGCATCGACTAGCCATAAGTGACACCTCTTATCGCGTAGGCGACGCCTGCTGCTAGCGCAGTGTAACATCCGTCGAAAAACGGGTCCTAAAACCCGTAACATTTGTAATTGAACTTGCAATAAATAAATGCGGATGGAATTTTTATTCTATTTAAACTTTTGTTCTTATCATATACCCAAATATATATATAGAGGCCAGTTAACGTAAAATAAGGCTTAACGTACATCACGTACGACAGATAATTACGCACGTTCATTTGAAAATCACTCACGTTATAAACTAAAAAACCCAAATCACGCATGTTGGAAAACATTAATCACGCATGATGAAAACATTAATCACGGATGTTATATACATAATCACGCATGTTGTCGTACATGATGTACGTTAAACCGTATTGTATTTTACACTTTTCCTATATATATATATATGTGTGTGTGTGTGTGTGTGTGTGTGTGTGTGTGTGTATAAACTCTATTATGAATAAAGAAGTCTTGAAATGTTAACCGATAAAACGTAGTTAGTTAGATATTTAGGTTAAAAAAATAAACAACAAAGAAAAAACAACCTTTACTTAACTAAATTAAATGTTTACAAAAGTAGAGGGACCTTTGTGAGCTATTTGAAATTTTAGGATCCTTTTAAATATATAAAACAATGAAAAGAAAAGGAAACAATTGGTAGACCACGGGATTCGAACCTGGGTCTACACGGCCTAACAAGCAACAAACAAAATTCACATTAGTGTTTGGTGCAAATCTCATATTCAAACTGATTATATACGCGCGTTATAATAAAGTTTCTTTTTGAAACATGAATTTGCCACCCAAACCTTAACGACAAACATGGGAGGACCTGACTAATCAGGATTGAATCATGTTTCTGCGTTTCTGTTTTTAGACCAAGGATGAACCTAGATGTGATCCCATCCCCATAATGCACACTTTAAAACCTTTCCATGTTCAACCAAAACACCACCGACGGGTATAACCCTTCGGAAACCCTAGAAAGCATCACTCTCACTCACACCAATATAAACGGGTTCTAGGATTCCCACTACCTCGTTTACCACACCTCTTCTCTACTCACTAAACTGTATTTTTTACGTCGGAGAAACCTGCAACTTATCGGAATAGGAAGGCATCATCGGAACTCACCGAAAACCAACAGGTTTTGTTTCGGGTAATCGCTTTCGTTCTTTCGGAATTCCCTATTTTTAATTGTGCATTTATCTTCAAGGAACCTTCAACGCAAAATTGTGAGTAAATCAACCAATCCCCTTTTATACCATGTTTTAGGGTGTATCATGTGTCCCGCTTGACAAATTCACATTTCCAAACTTTACATGCCAATTACTATTTGTTATGTTATGTGATTGTGTTGTTGTTTAATTACTTACAAGGCATTACATATTGCATATGGATCTATTCGGCCATTTGTTCCCCGTTACCTATGAGTGGAACAAGATGATGCCAACACACGAGATCGGCTCCGTTTGCTTGATCCTAGATCTTGCATCACAAAACCGCACACCATAATACCGTGCACCTTTATACACTATGAGTTTCTTATTTGTTTGAGGTTGTTATGAGGTTTGTCGTAATACCATATCTCATGTTTATTTACTACAAGTTAATACACGTTTTGTTACAAACAAATTAAGATACAATTTTCCAAATAACAAATGAGAGTTACTCACCAACCTTTGTTGACCCAAAACTACTTTTTAGACAGGATACAGGTGAACAAGCATGAAGAAAGGATCACTTAGGACTTGGGCGTGTGAACAAAAATGAAGTTATTAAGTTGGAACATTTTGGTTTTGTACTTGTTGATTTGAATTATTTGTTACGCAGATTATTTAAATTTTGAATAAATAAATACTGAAACTTTTAATAGCATGTCATAAGCTTTAGACCAACCAATCATGCCCCGGTCACCTTGTCCGCTGCGGGTCAGGGTGTAACAGATTGGTGTTAGAGCCAATGACTATATGGATATAGGATAGGTTATTAGACCCCTTAGAGCCTAAATTATAGTCAACTAGGACTTATGTGCTTACGTGCTAAACTGGTTATGTTCAAACTTATGGCATTCATTTATTTACGTTATAATTTCTTCTCACACACAACTGCATGCAAGCACTTTATTTGTTACTTGATTATGTGATATATTCAACGTGTTATAATTGACTATAGAAAACTTATGATATCCTTATTATAAGTTCCTGATTTCCTCTAAATTTTCAAAAAATTTCCTTTCATTATCAAAATACTTATTTTTACGTTATTCAAACTTTTGTGATGTTTTTTGTTTTCAAATCTCATCAAAGTGAGTTCATGTGACGGGCATGTAGTAACTGGAAGGGTTGAGTACCGGTAGTCGGAACGTCCTGTCAAGGATTGGCATTCGTATAAATCCAAAGTAACAGACCAGTTTGGCTACCTGGGGACTAACGATGAGAGTACAAAGGACCTATTAGGCCAAAGCATGCCACACCAAACGTTGTGTGAACTAACCCCACTTTGAGTTGTCATCGTGTCCACACCGAAATACCTTCCGACTTTATACATCGCAACTATGTTTCTCGATTTTCATTTGGGTTTTTGCGTATGTTAACAGGCCGAACTAATGTAAACCTTACGAAAGCCCAGTAATCATAGGGGCCCACATGATTACATAGGTGAAGTATGGGGGACATATGAGGCCCAAACATGAGCAAAGCCTAAGGCATCATAGTGATGCAGTGTACATTTATATTTTTTTTATTTTAGTTTGTGGATATTTTTATAAGGAATCCCAATTATACAAAACTCCATTATTCCTACCCATCAAACTCACAAACTTGTTTGCATTGATTCCTATAGATGTCTTCTAGGCACCTTCACGGAGGAAAAAGAACCGGAAACTCCGGTAAACGCATGGCTGCCCAAATTGCCAAGCAAATGGCTGTCGTGATTCTTAACATTGTTATCCAAGTTCAACAAGCCCTCGCTACTAACCAAGTTAACCAAGTCAACCAAGTCGAACCAAATGTTGTTAATACTCCTGAAAATCCATCCAAGTGCTCCTATAAGCACTTCAAGTCTTGTGACCCTCCAAAATATGAGGGAACCGAAGGGGTCACCGCACTCCTTCGATGGTTCGAGGAAATGGAAAGCACCTTCCTAAATTGTGACTGCCTTGACGACCGCAAGGTTCGTTATGCTACCGACCGTCTCATTAGGGTAGCTTTAACCTGGTGGAACGCTGAAAAGAGCAGAAGAGGGGCAGAAGCTGCTGTGGTAACTTGGGAACAACTCAAGGAACTTATGACTAAGCGGTTCTGCCCAAGGAGCAAGATCAAGAAGTTGGAGGATGAATTCTATTTTTTAAAGCAAAATGATGGGGACCATATGACCTATAACAAGAGATTTCTCGAGCTGAACCAGATGGTCCCATTTGTGTTCACTCCTCTTCATCGTCTCATTGAACATTACATCAGGGGTCTTCCTTCTAGTATCCAGGATTCCGTGATGAGCACTATACCTGCAACCTTGGAAGCTGCAATGGAATTGGCCACCGAACTCATGGAAAACCATATCCGGAATGGAGACTTTGACGAAGAGAAAAAGAAGAGTTCAACCAGTAAAACATCAGCTAAATCCTCCAAACCAACCCAGACTGGATTTTCCTCTCGTTCTAACGCAAAGAGGAAGCGGAATGGGAAAAACTATGCTGTCACCCAAACCAACCAGCCAAACTCACCTAATCAACCCATCCAAGCAGCCCCAATTACCCAAGTTGCTCCTCCTACCACACCACTTAGGAAGCCGTATTTTGGATCATACGCAAGATGTAACCGATGCTTGTACCACCATCCAGCTGAAAACCCATGCCCACACCGTACCGGGTGTGGTCGGGGAGGCCTACAGTCAAATTGTCGTACTCTCCAAAGGCAAGCCCGAAACCAGAACCAAGCCCAACCCAATAACCAAATTGTGGGCCAAGCCCCCTACTAGCCACCTCCACTCATGCCACCTCCTGCCCAAGTTGTAGCCCAACCTTTTTATTAGCCCAACTACCCGTTGATGCCTCAAATAAGAGCTTGCTATAATTGCGGTGACTCAACTCATTTCCGTAACATGTTCCCTCGATTGGTGAACATAATCAACGCTCAGGCCCAAACTAACCCTGTGAATCAAGCAAACCAAGCCAACCCGCCAGCCAGTCAGGGGCAAAGCTTTCAACATCAACGCCAATCTGGCCAGAGCAGATAACAATGTGGTTAATGGTACGTTTCTCATAAATGATAGGTATGCATCTATTTTATTTGACACGGGTACGGATAAGAATTTTGTGTCCCTAGAGTTCGACTCAATTCTTGGTTTACCTCGTGTTGGTTTAGCCGAATCTTTCACCGTAGAAGTAGTGGATGGAGAACCCATTACCTTGGATTCTATTATTCATGGCTGCACTCTTACTCTCAATTAGCACGATTTCTCTATTGACCTCATCCCTACGAAATTGGGAAGTTTTAACATCATCATCGGCATGGACTAGCTCAATCAGCACCATCCCGCGGTAGTATGTTATGAAAAGTGTATTCGAATTTCACTCATCAATGGCCAAATCCTTCGAATCTTTGGTGAAACTCCATCCAAAGGGCTTAAGTCAATGTTATGCCTACAAGCCCGAAAGTACCTCCGCATGGATTACGTGTTCTTCTTAGCTCATATTGTCAAGAAGGGAGGCAAGAAGAAGAAGCTTGAAGATATTCCAATTGTTATAGATTTTCCACTAGTCTTCCCAAACGATGTATCAGGACTTCCTCCCATGCGAAAAGTCGAGTTTCGAATTGATCTTATACCCGGTGCCACCCCAGTTGCAAAGTCACCATATCGATTGGCCCTATCAGAAATGCAAGAATTGGCCAGTTAATTACAGGAACTGACAGGAAAAGGGTTTATTCACCTTAGCTCATCACCTTGAGTGCACCTGTCCTTTTTGTTAAAAAGAACGATGGAATGTTTCGAATGTGCATAGACTATCGGGAGCTCAACAAGCTAACCATTAAGAATCATTACCCTTTACCACATATCGACGATCTATTGGATCAAATCCAAGGGATGACATGTTTCTCAAATATTGATCTTCGATCTGGATTCCATCAGCTTAGAGTACGTGAAGATGACATCCTAAAGACCGCATTCTGAACTCGTTATGACCACTATCAGTTCATGGTCATGGCCTTTGGTTTGACCAATGCTCTAGCCGTCTTCATGGACCTAATGGATAGGGTGTGCAAGCCCTATCTCGATCGTTTTGTTATTGTCTTTTTTGACGACATCCTTATCGATTCCAAGACCAAGTCGGATCACGAGCGACATCTTCGACTTATTTTGACACTCTTGAATACTGAAAAACTTTACGCTGAGTTTTCCAAATGTGAATTCTGGTTAAAGGAAGTCCAATTCCTTGGTCATGTTGTCAATGACAAGGGAATTCATGTCGACCCAGCAAAAATCAAAGCAGTGCAAGATTGGGAGGCTCCACGCACCCCCACTGAAGTCAGATCTTTTCTCGGTCTAGCAGGCTACTATCGGCGTTTTATCGCCAACTTATCCCAAATTGCTTTACCACTTTCAGCCTTGACTCACAAGGGTAAACCCTTCGATTGGGGGCCCAAACAGGAAGAGGATTTCCAAACTTTGAAGTGAAACTTTGTGATGCACCTATCCTTACCCTCCCAGATGGTTGTGAGGACTTTGTAGTTTATTGTGATGCGTTGGGGCAAGGTTTAGGGTGTGTCTTAATGCAACGAGGCAAGGTGATAGCCTATGCCTCAAGGCAACTCAAAGTCCATGAAAGAAATTACACCACTCACGACCTCGAACTCAGGGCAGTCGTGTTCGCTCAGAAGATATGGAGACACTACCTATATGGAACCAAGTGTGAGACCTATACTGGCCATAAGAGTCTCCAGCGCATCTTTAATAAAAAAGAGCTAAACATGAGGCAATGACAATGGGTCGAACTATTGAACGATTATGACTGCGAGATCCGTTACCAACCAGGCAAAGTCAATGTCGTAGCAGATGCTCTTAGTTGAAAAGAGTATGCAAACTCAATCTATCTCATGTGTTCTCAAGTTTTAAGCAACATTCAAAACCGCATTCGTGAAGCCCAACATACTTCTATAATGGAAAACGATTTAGATGAAAAATTATCATGCGGAGCGGAAACCAAGCTAGAATCAAATCCAACGGGATCCTTCACTATCTAAATCGCATTTGGGTACCTAACCGTGACAATCTTCGCATCTTTCTCATGAACGAGGCATACAAAACGGGATATTCAATACACCCAGGAGCTGATAAGATGTATCAGGATCTCCGATACTTTTATTGGTGGCGTGGAATGAAAAAGGATATTGTCGTTTTTGTTTCCAAGTGTCTCACATGTTCGAAGGTTAAAGCAGAACATCAAAGACCCTTAGGCTTACTCGTTCAACCCGAAATCCCTATCTGGAAGTGGGAAAATATAACCATGGATTTTATTACAGGGTTACCAAGCACTTCTAGTGGGCACATCATGATTTGGGTTATTATCGATCGCCTTACCAAATCTGCTCATTTAATTCCGATTCGCGAAGATTACAAGAATGAGAACTTGGCTCGTATTTATATCGATGAAATTGTAAGTCGACAAGGTGTGCCTTTGAGCATTATTTCTAACCAAGATGGACGTTTTACCTCACACACATGGCAAGCAGTACAGTCAGCATTAGGGACTCGACAAGATCTCAGTACTATGTTTCATCCGTAGACTGATGGTCGGTCTGAGCGCACCATACAGACACTTGAAGACATGTTGCAATCATGCGTCATCGATTTCAAAGGAGGCTGGGATGCTCATCTACCGCTAATCCAGTTCTCTTACAATAACATTTACCACTCCAGCATCGGTATAGCCCCATTTGAAGCTCTATATGGTCGTAAGTGCCGATCAACAGTATGTTAGCACGAGATCGGTGAAGCTCAAATCACAGGACCTGAACTTATTCAAGAGACAACTGACAAGATCCTCCAAATTCGTAATAATCTTCTAGCTACCCAGAGTCGTCAAAAGAGTTATGTTGACAAACAACGAAAGCCGTTTGAATTCTGTGTTGACGATCGATTTCTTTTGAAGGTATCGCCATGGAAAGAAGTTATTAGATTCGGACAAAAAGGCAAGCTAGCATCACGCTATGTTTGCCCTTTCAAAATTCTTGAAAGAATTGGTCCTGTAGCTTACAAGCTTGAGGTACCCGAAGAACTCAGCAGAATCCATCCAACTTTCCATGTCTCTAATCTAAATAAATGCCTTGCTGACGAGAATCTCCATATACCATTGGAAGATATACAGACTGATGAGTTGATGCACTTCATAGAATGACCTGTTGAAATCATGGACTTCGGTGAAAAGCGCCTAAGACGGAGTCGAATCCCCATAGTCAGGGTTCGCTGGGAGACGAAATGTGGACCTGAATTTACATGGGAGCGTGAAGATTCGATACGAGAAAAATACCCTCATCTCTTTCGAAAGAATGCTTCTACCACCTAAATTTCGGGACGAAATTTTCAAAAGTAGGGGATACTGTAACATCCGTCGAAAAACGGTTCCTAAAACCCGTAATGTTTGTAATTGAACTTGCAATAAATAAACGCGGATGGAATTTTTATTCTAATTAAAATTTTATTGTTATCATATACCAACATATATATATAGGGGTAGGATTTAGGGAAAACGCCTAAAAGTGTGAAAACAGTGAGAACGCCCCTCATCCGTTGGATCAAAACAATCTATGGATTAGATTGGTGCAGTGGCGTTTTCATAAATAACATCAATTTTTATATGTGGACGTGCTTCATTAAGGGTAAAAGGGTCTTTATTCTGCTCTATACAAAACGCAAAACTCATGAGTAAAACGCCATTAAAATTCCGATCGTAAAATACAAAGCCATACACATCTTCATCTAAACGCCATTAATATAAAACGCCAAACTTTGTGTTTAACCGATAAAGTTGAACAAACAGTAACTGAAACGACGGAAGCTTCATTACTAACATTTATTATAATAAATTCATGCCTAAAATACGCGGCAAAAAACATCTTATATAAACAACGCCTCAGACCTTCCATTGAACATGTAACACCTCATAAAATCACGACCAATATAATAAAGACACGTGTCATGGGTTTAAACGTGTAAGGAATTATTTCCGAGGGACTAAAATTGTCAAACAATGTAAATGTAGGTAAAAGGGATCCAAAGTGTCAACATGCCATTCTTGTGCCTCTGATTGCCTCACACGACGTTCGTATTCTTTAACGAATAATTTATCGAACTTAGAAAGTCGTTTGTGCTCAAAATAAGGATCTTATAAAGCATAGGGGTTAAAAGTGTCAACATGTTGAAAGTAACCTCTGAGTGACCTTTTAACAATCCCAAGAACATTGTAATAATTGTATATTTTGATTTTAAGAATGTCGGATATTAATTCTGTGGAGTTTTGAAGAAAACAAGACTTTTCGGGTGATCGTACAACTAACCGGGAGCTTAACGGAGTTAGCTAATGACCTAAGGTCCTTAAAAGTTAACTATGGGGGTACAAAATGCAATAAATAGAAGTAAAATAAAGTTTTTATGGACCAGGGACCAAAATTGCAAAGTTGGCAAATTGTTTACCGGAGATAGGCCTTCACACGGGCCGCGTAGCCCTTAGGCCAACTCTTACGCGGGCCGCGTAAGAGTGCCAGATGCAGAAAAAGTGGACAGCTGCATGTACAGCCAGTTCCACCGCCTTTGCATGCTTGTTTTCGATTCCAGGGACTGAGCCAATAGATTTTCATGCATAGGGGACACCTGGGATCATCAGAAATCAGTTGTAGGGTTATGTGGAATGATCTTGTGAAGTTTGAAATCCTATATAAGGGCCTTTGTTTGTTAGTTCATTTGCTCCTTCACAAAATTTATTCACAACACTCTCTCTGGAGCTTTCTGGAGTTCAAACAAGTTTTCCTCAGCTCCTAATTCGTGCTAAGAGTCCTTGTAAGCATTCTTAGCCTCTCTAGTTCAAGTTTTATTAGCTTAATGACCAAAAGTCAAAGTCAAAGTCAAAGCCATCGTAATTAAGCTTTGACTTAGTGATTAATCACTAATGGTCCAGTCATTATTCGAATTGAAAGTGGCTATGAGTTGGTAATTATGTAGGTAATAAACCCTTAAAAGGGCACCTACTGATTCTCACTCTAACTTGGTCAATTGTCGGGTCAAACTTAATATTAAAAAGTCAACAAAAGCTATTTTTGCAAATAAATTCATAACTGATAATGTAGAAGTTATGGAACATGTTTTAAAATAAAAATAACTTGGTAAATGATGTAAGAACATGTCTAAGCATGTTCAACTCGACAATTCTGAGTTTAGGCTCGGTTCGAAACCGAAAGTCGTAAAAGTAGACTTTTGCTTTGACTTTCAGTTCTGACCCGATTTAGCTTGTTTTAGATATGCCTTAGGGTTCCTTTAGGACCAAAATATAGGTTAGTGTAACCCTCTGAGGTTATACAACTTGGTTCCTTAGAAATCCTAGTTCATTGCATGTTTCCGTTAATTGCTTAAAAGTTGACCATTATGCCCTTTTGATATTAAAACGAGATTTTTGAAAATGTGAGAGGAAAAAAACCTTTATTACTGATTTATAGACATGTCCTAAAAATTTGACATCAGTTTGTTGTCTAAATCAGGAGTTATGCTCAATATCGTAAATTGAAGCCTTTTTATTACTTAAACGACATTTTCGGCATAAAACCTATTTAAACCCAAATTTTGACACCAAACCTTTTACCCACTGATGTAGTATAATATTTAGGGATTTTTTGAAGATTTTTATTGAATTTTAAACTGATCATAACATAGGGTTCTTGCATTGACTTGGTAATTGACGGTTATGCCCTTTTTGCTAATAAAATGAGTTTTACACATCCTTTACATACCAAACCATTTGCTATAGATTTTATATATTAAATAAGTTATTTTAAACTGTAAAGGCTGTTCAAAATCTTAGATTTCCTTATTTAACCCGAATACCGTCAAATACCGACTTTTATGCGATTTAGGCGTATAGTATGGTTTAAAACCATATTTGGCACTTAAAGCTTGTTACATACTGATGTTATGAATAAAATTTTATACTTTAACAGTAAGTAAAAGTTTTGAACTCAAATTTCCAGATTTGACCTAAAGCTTATTTGAAATGACCAAAATGCCCCTATGGTGCATAGTTTGGCCATAAATGATAAATTTCACACATATATGATATCTTACTGATATAACCTACTAAAATAAGTATTTTTACTGATCAGTTTAGACCAGAATCTCAGATTATTATTTAACCTCTTTTATAATCTAAAAAATGACCAAAATACCCCTACGGGGCTTAAATTGGTTTTAAATTCGTTTTGGGCATAATGGAAGGTATCCTACTGATATCACAACATATTTAAGGCATATTAACTTGTGAAACCTGTACATGACTCATTTGGTTACCTGTTATGCATTTTTCGCGTTCGGTACGGTTTATGTGACTAGATTGCATAAATTGACCGAACGGGTCAAACCATATCATTTTCATAACCCATTTTAATCTGTTTTGTTTGGTGCAATGCCTTTGGGGAGTTAATGACCATGTCCTGGATATCCTCGGCTCATTCATTGAAATGGCCACGACTTAAGCACGGGGTGTAGGCATACACCTAACAGTTGGGTATGTATAAATGGTATCCCACAATAAGGAGTCTTCCTTGTGGGCATTATACCTGTGGTGTCTCAGTTAATCTTGTCCCGCTCTTCTAACCGGCCCCGACGGACGACAAACATATAAAACTGTATACAAGATTATTTTTATAATTGTCCCAAGTTATAAAAGATTATTTGTGCCTTGTGCATTTAAATCAATTTCCTTAAATATTTTCAAAAGAGTCGGTTAATTGTATTTACCAGTGTAAACTGACGTATTTTCCAAAAGGTTAAGTGCAGGTACTATGCGAAATAGGCTGGCTACTCCTGAGTGAATAAATAAAGAAGTTTTGCAAGCTTTATCACCTTAAAATCTGTTGATCAATAATTCCTTTGTTTTGAACCGCCTGTGGATCCTTTTACATTCCGTTTGTAATACCTATGTTACTTTCATTCGGTTTGTAATATTGTTACTTTTAGACTTCCGCTGTGCATTGAACTGTGATAAATTGACTATGATGATATCAACTATGTCACGATACTCCTCACCGGCCCCACCGGTAATACGTGGAAATATCAGGGTGTGACAGGTTGGTATCAGAGCCAACATTGAGTGAATTAAACACTAGCCTTTTGTGTTTAATCTCAATGACACAGTTGCACATTCCTTGACTTCCGAGTCTAGGCAAAGGACTTAGGACTAATCCTAATCGTTTATTTTGTCCTTTATCGTTTCCCTTTGTTGGTTCTTTTGTTTGTGCTGACAGGGACAAGAAAATGTCGCCGCGTATCCGAGGACGAGGTAGAGGCGGAAAAGCCCCAGTTTTCGCAAGTCATGACCACGAGGCCGGACCATCACACCGGCGAACCCCTTTAGTAACCATGAGCACTAGTCCTCAAGAAGACTGGAGGACCTACTTAGAGCCTGCGAGGCATTCTGTCTCGCTTAGCTCCTCACCTTCGTACCACGATTCCTTCGGGCTCCATCAAGGCACCGAGTCCGAACATTCTCGCCATTCCTACTTGCCGTTGCAGCGGTCGGGTTCTCACCACGCCTTTCAGGACCCGACCCCGTATTTCCAGAGCCGGTTCAATCCGGTAAACCAGGTTCAAGAACCAGAGGGTCCAAACCCTCTAGGTCCCGCAGACCAATATCCTGAGATGCAGGATATGGAAATGGATGATGACCCCGATCCCACCGAGCCGCCAACTGGGACGCCCACGCATCCCATAGAGATTTCAGATGGATCGTCTTTTCACGGTTCACCATATCGGGGCCCAGAAAGCTTTGCAGAAAGGTGGGACACCTACCCTTGGGAGTTTACTCCTCCTTTCAACCCACCTCAGCAGCAGCAGCAGTAGGATCCCTCTGAGGATTCACGTTTTCAGGCAGTTACACCACCGCCACCACCGCCGCCAGAGCAGCAACCGCCTCCGGAGCCACCGAGGCTGAGAAGATCAGGAGCACGGATGTCCGTGCGAGGGGGATTCCACTTCAGCACCCCCAACACTCCAGTGGCAGTCACTACCCGCCACTATATGAAGACCCGCTGATGGGAGGGCCTTCAAACTCAGTTTCTGAGGTGGACTCTGCGCCAGTCGCACCACCACCTCCACCACAAGTGGATTTTGATAACCCAATACCTTCTTACGCTGGTGCAGCAGCGTATAACCCTTTTGAGTAGCCAGGCCACTCTGGCTACAACTACTACAATGCCCCTGATGTTGACCTGTATCTTGTAGCGGCAAACTACAATGCTCTTCATCCTGAAGGGCCCTACGGAGCTTCCTACCAGACTGGGTACCCGACCTATGAGTATCAGTACCCACCACCTCCTCAACCTCTACAGCCGCAGCAGCCGCAACCGCCACAGATCCAACCACCGTAGTAGCAGGAGATCCTCCAGAGGTTGAGCCAGGTGGAACGTGATGTTCAGGTGGAGCGTAGGAGCCGTCGGGGTCTACTTAAGGGTTTGGCTAATTTAAACAAGGGGAAGAACATAAGGGATTATTGAAGTTCCTTATTATTTGTTTTGTAATTTTCAATTTTCAATTAAGTCCCTGTGTGGACATCTATTTATGTATTCACTCCCTGTGAGGACTTGTATTTTCATTTTAGCCCCTGCGTGGGCAAGTTATTTATGTAAAAGTCCCGTTTAGGGCACCTATGTACTCATTCTTAATTTGATGAAATATTTTAGTTCAAAATTTCATTTTGTCATTATATGTATAAATATATTATATGAAATAAATTAACATAAAACATTTCATTTTATATTAATCTGCCTATATATATTAAAGAAAATCTTAAAGGCAAAACCTAGCCTATGTGTCATATTAAGACAGGGCCATGATGGTAGTTCTTTTTAAGATTCAATTCCTTGTTAACATCTGAAAACATGTTAACACTCCTAGCAAATGTGATTCGATAAAATCACATAAGTCATCCTTATATTGGATTCTTCCAATTTCTTTCATTGTTATTTAAAACATCCATTAGGGATGTAGTGCCTACGGGCCATATTTATTGTTCTTTGAGACAAAAGACAGTTGCAGTCTACGACTCCCTGTCAAGAAAAGGTAATGAACGAGGTTCAAGCCTTAATGCCTCGATCCTATAAGATCATGGCCCATGAATTTACTTGTCCTTGTCACTTGGCCTTTTGTATGCCACCCTATTATCCTTAATAGTTTATAACTTGATAAAATATAATAAAAATTTGAATTAACCAATATGGCTTAAGATTACCATGGTTAATGAATTGCCATAAATGACAATTCCATAATAAACTTCTGAATGAATCATTTTCAATATATTATGTAGCAATCAAGCTACATGGCTTGATCAGATGAGGTTAACAGCCACCCAAGAGGGAACAATGATACTACCAGAGTTAATGTAGCTGGTGCAGAACTGCAGGCATTAATAGATAATGCCGTTACTCGAGCTCTTGACAGACAGTTTAATGAATCAAGTGGTACCCGCGTCAGAACTCAGTCTGTACCACATTCAAAACCACCCTCTAAGACTCGTACAACTCGTAAGAGCGAATCTCATCACTCATCGAATCAGAGGAGTGTTCCATCTAAGAAGATAATGCTTAATCAAGAGCCACGTGCTAAAACCGGTTCATATAAGTATTTCGTCTCCTGCAATCCCAGAGACTTCACAGGGGAGAAAGGAGCCATTGATTGCATGACTTGGTTAGATGAGATGGACACAGTGGTTGATATTAGTGGTTGTACTGAACAGGATATTGTGAAGTTTGTGTCACAATCGTTTAAAGGAGAAGCTCTAGCTTGGTGGAGGTCACTAATCCAAGCTACAGGGAAGATTCTGTTATACAACTTGGCTTGGGAGCAGTTTGTTGCTCTAATCAAAGAAAATTTCTGCCCTCAACATGAAGTTGAGAAGATTGAGACTGACTTCCTGACATTGGTTATGAAGAACTTGGACTGTCAGGCATATCTCACAAGCTTCAACACTATGTCACGATTGGTTCCATACTTGGTTACACCGGAACCGAAACGTATAGCTCGATTTGTTGGAGGTTTAGCCCCGGAGATTAAAGCAAGTATGAAAGCATCAAGACCTACTACCTTTAGGTCAGTGGCTGATTTGTCGTTATCCATTACTCTCGATGCGGTTAGGCAGAGATCGCTTAAGAGTTCCGATGAAGGAAAAAGGAAACGTGAGGATGAGAACTCACGTCGTTCTGATAAGAAACATAGGGGGAACTCAGACCACAAGAGGAATTCTGGGTCTAACAAGGGTAACCAGCAAGCAGATGAGAAGCCTAAATGCAAAACCTGCCAGAAGCGTCATTTTGGAAAATGCAGGTTTGAATCAAAGTCGCAGTCGTACTCAAAACCGATTGGATGTGGGATCTGCAAGTCCAAAGAACATAATACTTTGGATTGTAAGAAGTTGAAGGACGCGACCTATTATGGTTGCAACGAGAAAGGGCATATTAAGACTAACTGCTCAAAATATGCAAAGAAACCAGAAGAAGGTAAGAAGACCAATGCTCGGGTCTTTCAAATGAATGCACAAGAAGCGATTCAGAATGACAAGGTGATAATAGGTACCTTTCTTATCAATGATGTTTACGCAAGGGTATTGTTTGATTTAGGTGCAGATAAGTCATTTGTGGATGATAAATTTTGTAAGTTATTAAATCTGCCTGTTAAAACCATAAGCATAAAATATGAAGTAGAATTGGCCGATGGTACCATAGAAACTGCTTCAACCGTGTTAAATGGATGTTTTATATCCATTAGGAACCACTCTTTTCCGTTATCTTTGCTTCCTTTGAATCTAGCAGGTTTCGACATAGTGATAGGCATGGATTGTTTATCTCATAACCAAGCCCAGATTGTTTGTGACAAGAAACAAGTGATTATCAAGACTCCGTATGGTGAGCCACTTACAATTCAAGGGGATACTCAGTATGGGTTGCCTAAGCAAGTGTCTATGCTTAAGGCATCAAGGTGTTTGAAGAAAGGTTGTGTCATTTATATGGCACAAGTAACTATTGATGCTCGCCAATACTATTGTATTGACATTATTTTAACGTATGTTGTAGGTTTAGTCGCAGTCTACATCAAATCAAGCTAGGAAGTCTAGAAACTCACCTAAAATCTATGTTGTCGGAATTGTATTGTTCGAGAGGACAAGAAATTTGTGATGACTTATGTGATTGTATTATTTGTTAGTATGGGATAACAGTGTAATAAATACTGTCGCAATTTAGTTGTTATGGATTCTCTTGAGCAATCTAATTCGCCTAGTGTCGCGCCTCGATGATTCCGCCATCGGTTGGGGTGTGACAGATTGGTATCAGAGCCATAACTATAGGGAATTAGGAAAGACGCGACCTAGTCCGGGTCGTTGTCTTAGAAACGACCTAATCTATAGTCTAAGTACCAACAGGCCGACTCGTGTGAATCCAGTAGGATTTGTACAGGCCTACTTGATACTCTCGTTCGAATTCGTTAAAAGCTACTACTTCGCGTGAACACCGCATACTACAATTTCACACGAAGAGCCTTTCCTAAGGCTAGAATATTACTTAGCCTTTCCTAAGGCCAATACAATACACACGTTTTCAAAAATATTCGCATAACACAACCGAGTGGTCCAGTCGAGATCAGGCGTGAAAACCAATAACTCTCGATAAGATCTCTCACTCAACACATTTTTCTAGCACGGGAACTTTTCGTCGAGCTAGGAGTGACATCCATAACTCAACGAAAGTCTCCATCTCAAAGTCTAGTGGAACTCCCGAATTTATTCGAAGAGCACAACCACAGCTAGGAACGAAGTTATTAAGTCAGGGGTGAAACCTGTATCTTAATAAATCATTCTACTCTCTATAAAATGGTTTTCAAAACCTCTCACCAAGGATTCGACTATAACGATAACTCGAGCCACGCGATGAGTAGGAAGACGAATGCCATGAGTTGCATCCCAGTGGAAGCACATATCTTCTAGGGCAACGCGCGTGCACGAACTTATTGGGTATAGTTGGGTTACCTTGGGCAGTCGACGCCTAAACACCCAAGGCACTCTATCTATTTCTCTAGCGTACGAATCGCAGATTTTTTTCGCTTTATGGAACCTATTTACGCTTATGTGTTTACGATTTAAAACTTTACGCTGTATTGATTTCTCGATTTATCGATTTCGCTCCCTGCTTTTTTCAAACACACAAGTCGCACAACCATCGCAATCTAAAACGAAAACCGAATGTTCGCAACAAAACTAATGTCTGATTACTCGCTTACGCTCTCACTCTCTCCCTCTTCAACGCGTCCTCGCGCATTCTATACCGACATGTGTGTGTACAAGTATAAGCTGCAACTAAGTATGTATACAAATGAATCAACTGTGTGGGAATTTAGGAATCTCGTGTCTCCTGTGTGGCTCCTATGTGAAGTTTATTATATTAATCACAACAAGTTTTGATCTCGCTCAATCGCATCGCAAAACTCAAAATCATTATGGTCGAATCTCATTCCAAATCTCTCTCTGTCTAGATGCCTTCCAACGACTCTACCTCGAGATAAACAGCTAGGAGAAGAGCCAAACGAAGCCCCGATAAGAGGATTGCCTCGCTTGTGGCCAAGGAAGTGGCCAAAGTCATTCCTCAAATTGTCGCTCAAGTGCACTCTCTCAGCAACTCTCGAACCTCGGAAGACTTCAAGACAGAAGCGCCGTAATCTGCTTTCTTCTACAAACACTTCAAAGCCTATGACCCAATGGAGTTCATGGGTGAAGGAGGTGTGTCCCAACTACTCCAGTGGTTCAATTCTATCGAAGTTACCCTTCGTCGGAGTGGGTGTCCCAATGGTTTTCGTATTACTTGCGCTACCGGAGTATTTCAATCACGAGCACTCGACTGGTGGACACTCGTACGTAACAAACGTGGGATCTCCGCAGCTTACGCTCTCCCTTGGGATGAGCTGAAAGAGCTCATGAAGAAAGATTATTGCCCTCCCCACGAAGTTCAGAAACTAGAAGACGAATTTTGGAAAATCAATCAAGTTGAAGGTGACAATAATGGCTACACCGCAAGGTTCAAACAGCTTAGCATAATCTGCCCAAGTCAAGTCAACACTTTAGTGAAAGCCATCACGAAGTACATTCGTGGCTTGCCTGAATGTGTGGGCGATTTTGTCGAAGCTGCAAGGCCCGCTACCATCGAAGAAACCTATCGCTTGGCCGCAAAAATCAACGACAAACGAGTCTTGGACGGATTCTTCTCCAAGAATCATGTCAAGCAGGCTCACCAAGCAATCGCCATCGATTCATCCGACGATTCTTCCAACGATTCTACCGACAATTCTTCTGAAGATTCCTCCGATGATATCTCCAGCGAATCATCAGACGAATCCGCCAACGACACTGCATCATCTCAGGATCGCAATGAGCTCAGCCATAAGTGAAAGGAACCAAGCGTGGATGAAATTCCAAACCCCACACCGCTATGGTTTGTTCCCGTTCTTGTGAAGCGCGCCTACACCGAAAGCCATCCCCTGTGTCTCATGTGTACGTATCATCACCCACCAGGAACTAACTGTCTTTATTGTGACAATTGCAATTGGTATGGTCATTTTACCCCGAACTGCCGCACAGGTCCACAACCTTGAGGATTTTCATCAACAATCGCAGTCTCCGCAGAAGCCCTCCACAACAACATTAATTATGCTTACAATGTTGTTGTAATGATACTATTTTCGCTGATAATTTCCCTTATATGTTGAACTTGTTCTATCTCTCGACGCATGTGGATTCTATTTCTCTCTTATACTCGAGCACAATCTATATGCTGGCACTATGTACTATATAATGTATTTTACCCCTACTATACGTTCTTGAGATAAGGTACGATAAACATGCTAGAATCAGATTAATCACGGGGGCACACGAGATTATTTTGGTTAGTGCACGGAGATCGTAGTGAGTTTCAATAATGCCTTGACGTTCAGGGCATGGTTAAGCATGGTGGATACGCCGTTGGTACTTCCTATATATAAGCGTCTTGACCATGTCTGACGAAGTGTGACACCTATTCACGGAACAGAGGCGTATGGTTGAAACATGACGGTGTTTCGCCATGCTAACCTAAGTTTTGTGAAGAAAGTGCCATGTGGAGTTGGAACGTAGACCTATTATACTATTGTGGTTATTTTCGACACACTATACTACATCGCAAGGCGTAACAATCTCAATCGCAACTCAAGAGTGTGATCGCAAGACTTTTCGTAAGTCAACACGCTCGCAATCGCATTATCACTAGAATCTACCTCGCAATCGCTACCGCTTATTATGGGTATTTTCGCAATCTCAATCGCTTATTGTGTATTCGCTCAATCGCTTATTATGTGTATCGTGGGTATCGCCCTATCGCTTGTGTATTGCTCCATTGCTCATCGTGTATCGCTTAATCGCCATTGCTATCACTTACCGTTATTTGTGTTATATGTGATATGTTAGTACACATGACCTCGCTTCACGAAACGAAACTGATAGGGTTAAAGCATGGTGGATACGCCGCTGGTACTTCCTATATATAAGTGTTTTAGCCATATCAGCAAACTTTCGTGGAAAAAGGCCATGTGGGGTCTAATGTTAGTTAAATTTTGTGGTGTTAATCAATCGAATCGCATCAATCGCCCATATTCCCATCGCTTGCAACGCATCGATCGTCGCCTATTGCTCGACGATTGTCGTTATCGCTCGTCGCTCATCGCTTTACGCTTTACGCTTAACGCCGCCGTCTTCGCTTACTATGTTGGTGTTGTGCTATTGAACTTTCGCATCCCGCTTACCGCCTATCACACTCGCTCGTGTCACTAAACTGAGTTTGAAAACGCCTTCATCACTCGGTTCGCCTCTCGAGACTTGATCCAACCCCTCCTCGTTTGGATTGAGTCATCGCAAATCTGTCTGAACTATGTCGGCACGTATGACACTGCCTCACGAGACGGAAGCCATATGAGTAAAACATGGTGGATACGCCGCTGGTACTTCCTATAAGTGTTTTAACCATATTGTCGAACTTTCATGGAAAAGTGCCATGCGGGGCCGGCCTTAAATTTAAATTTTTGGCATTATTAAAAGGCTTTGTCTACACAAATTTTAAACTGAGCTTTTCTTACAAAACTTTTTCTAAAAACTGATCAAAACCCTTGTATAAAACAAGATTTTCTTGTAACGTTGGTGTGACAATCGACTCAAGTTAATGCCACGTGATGAGAAAATTTCATAAGACGAGTTTTAATCTTTTAGTAACCTAATAAAACTCCTTTCGTAGCTCTGGTGCAAACATCGAAACAGTTTCACACCGCACTGTGGGAAGATTTTTCGAATTCAACAACTTTTCAAGTATACCAAAACACTTTGGATCGCTTTTCGTGTGTTGCCATCTTTTGTCATACGAATCGTCTCACTCACCGCCATCGCTGAGACCTTGCAACGCTCTCTCTCATCAATCCTCAATCGATCTCCCGCTCTCGCCGAGACCTTGCAACGCTCTCTCTCATCAACTCTCGCGACCCTTCTTGTGGATTAATTTCAGGACGAAATTTCCTAAAGCAGTGGAGACTGTAACAACCCGCACGTTCGTGCATTGTTACTACTCGTAAAACTCGTTACGCCTAGCACCAGAGATTCGGATCATAATGTACCTATATCGCATATATCGCTATATTGCAGTATTTTCGCATAAATTCGCGTACTTTATCACTATCACATCACATTGTACTTGCTGACAACCACGAAGATGTCGAGTGAGGACCAATTCTACCCTCCTTGATAGCTGTGATGTGTCGCAGTGCAACTCATTACTCAAAACGCACACCGCATCATACACATTAACGTTCACGATGACGTTGAGTGAGGACCTATTCTACTCTCCTCGATGACCGTGAAGCGTTGCAAAGTAACGCATATTCGAAACGAAACTCGGTTATTGTATCGCAACTTTGAAATATGGATATGTATATACGACCCAACGTGGCTAATTATAATAAATATATGAAAATGTGGATGAGAATGTGTAACCAAACTATCGCAACGCTTAACAATCGAAACGGAACGCCAAAACTCAGCTCGCCGGAGCCGTTTGATCGAATGGCACTTCGATCGAATGGCCATCCGATCGGACAGCCATCCGATCGGACAACCATCCGATCGGAAAGCCAATCGATCGGACAGCCATCTGATCCGATGCACTGCACCGCCTTTCTCCTCCTTTGCCTATAAATACCGTACTTGTCACATCAACAACAGTTGATGTGACTTCTCTCTCTCGACCAGATGCCTTCTCGCCATTTTCTCTCGATTTCTCACAATTCTTGTAAGTTTCTACCTCAAATCTTGTACTTCTATGATCTACACGCACTCCTTCATCTTTCTCACTATCAAATCTCACTTCTTCACCGTTAAATCTTTGGATTTGAGCCGTTCTAAGGTGATGTCATCATGAAGTTCTTAGGAACAATGAAGTGTGACCTCATCTCATCAAGAGCAGTCCAGATCTGATGGATTCCACAGAGAATAAATAATAAACTCGCACAAATCTAAGCCGAATCAAAGTTTTCTAAGTTTTTTTTCAAACTTTCCTAACTTATCACTCGAAACCGATAGCAACATAGCTCGTACAGACCTTCTACTTTTCCTATAGTGAAGTGTCGGTTTGGGAACTGCTTCCTATCGACGAGATGACCAGCTTGTCGTGTTAAACACGAATAACCATCGAGAATAGTTAACTGATCGGACGGGGTGATTCCCATCTGATCCGGTGACTCGGACCTGGTGGAGTTCCATTGTTTAGCTCGTAGTCGAAACGTCTTGATCAAATCGCAAAAACTTAACGAAATAGCCAAGATGTAAAACGATAAGATTGCGGGACGGGTTACCGTCCGATCGGATTGCCATCCGATCGGACTGCCACCCGATCGACCTGCAATCCGGTCGAGTTGCACTTAGGGTCAAGACTTAAACAATTTTCAAACATTCAAAGATCTGAACGACGAACAGATTGCCGTCCAATCGGATAGTCGTCCGATCGAATGACCATCCGATCGAATGACCATCCGATCGGCTGACTTTCGGATCCTCAACACTTAAACGTTTTACAAATCTTCGTTGCACGTCAGTTTCAACGGATTGTCACCCGATCAGACTGCCACCCGATCGAGTGACCAGTCTGCTGTGAGCTTATCATCAACCAAAGTGCCTTGCCAATCGGATCACCGTCCGATCGAACAGCCACCCGATCGACCGGCCGTTCAATCGACCGACCTGAAAGGTAGAGATACTTCTCTGTTTTCAAAATGCTACAACGAAAACTTCAAAAGGCAAACCATCATACACAAACACATCTTTCCCAACAAGGTATCAATCCAATCGAATGGTCACCCGATCGGATGACCATCCGAACAGATTGTCACCCGATCGACCGGCCACTCGATCGGATTGCCATCTGATCGGAGTACAGTCCGATCCATTGACACCTTGCTCCTTTTCACGCACTATTCAATGCTTACACTATCGATCTGTAATCTGGATAATCTCACACGCGCTCCCTTCAATCCAACCAAGTTGCTGCTTGCTGAGCACCGACTGTGAGTATACTTGAACCCTTTTTGCTTTTGCACTTTTGGGTGTAACCTACGTTGCTATCAAATCGAATTACATCAAATGCTTAAACTACTTATCACTTGCAAATGACTTACGTGCATAGTTATACGTGATGCTAGTTACCTATGTGCTAGGACTTATACTCGCGACGTCCCACCATGACTAGGATAGTACTATTGCGCCCGACGGGGTCTAGTTTAGCAATCGCAATCGCAGCTCGAGGACTTAGCTGGTAGTATCAGTTTTGTGAGTATATATGTCATGTATTACGTTTATGTATGTGGAAATTCGCAGCTTTTACCTATTACACTATTACATATCAAACCTGTATGCTCGCCAATACTTTTGTATTGACATTATTTTAACGTATGTTGCAGGTTTAGTCGCAGTCTACATCAAATCAAGCTAGGAAGTCTAGAAACTCACCTAAAATCTATGTCGTCGGATTTGTATTGTTCGAGAGGACAAGAAATTTGTGATGACTTATGTGATTGTATTATTTGTTAGTATGGGATAACAAGTGTAATAAATACTGTCACAATTTAGTTGTTATGGATTCTCTTGAGCAATCTGATTCGCCTAGTGCCGCGCCCCGATGATTCCGCCATCGGTTGGGGTGTGACAGATGGGTATCAGAGCCATAACTATAGGGAATTAGGAAAGACACGACCTAGTCCGGGTCGTTGTCTTAGAAACGACCTAGTCTATAGTCTAAGTACCAACAGGCCGACTCGTGTGAATCCAGTAGGATTTGTACAGGCCTACTTGATACTCTCGTTCGAATTCGTTAAAAGCTACTACTTCGCGTGAACACCGCATACTACAATTTCACACGAAGAGCCTTTCCTAAGGCTAGAATATTACTTAGCCTTTCCTAAGGCCAACACAATACACACGTTTTTGAAAATATTCGCATAACACAACCGAGTGGTCCAGTCGAGATCATGCATGAAAACCAATAACTCTCGATAAGATCTCTCACTCAGCACATTTTTCTAGCACGGGAACTTTTCGTCGAGCTAGGAGTGACATCCATAACTCAACGAAAGTCTCCATCTCAAAGTCTAGTGGAACTCCCGAATTTATTCGAAGAGCACAACCACAGCTAGGAACGAAGTTATTAAGTCAGAGGTGAAACCTGTATCTTAATAAATCATTCTACTCTCTAGAAAATGGTTTTCAAAACCTCTCACCAAGGATTCGACTATAACGATAACTCGAGCTACGCAATGACTAGGAAGACAAATGCCATGAGTTGCATCCCAGTGGAAGCACATATCTTCTAGGGCAACGCGCGTGCACGAACTTATTGGGTATAGTTGGGTTACCTTGGGCAGTCGACGCCTAAACACCCGAGGCACTCCATCTATTTCTCTAGCGTACGAATCGCCGATTTTTTTCGCTTTATGGAACCTATTTACGCTTATGTGTTTACGATTTAAAACTTTACGCTTTATTGATTTCTCGATTTATCGATTTCGCTCCCTGTTTTTTTCAAACACACAGGTCGCACAACCATCGCAATCTAAAACGAAAACCGAATGTTCGCAACAAAACTAATGTCTAATTACTCGCTTACGCTCTCACTCTCTCCCTCTTCAACGTGTCCTCGCGCATTCTATACCGACATGTGTGTGTACAAGTATAAGCTGCAACTAATTATGTATACAAACGAATCAATTGTGTGGGAATTTAGGAATCTCGTGTCTTCTATGTGGCTTCTATGTGAAGTTTATTATATTAATCGCAACAAGTTTTGATCTCGCTCAATCGCATCGCAAAACTCAAAATCATTATGGTCGAATCTCATTCCAAATCTCTATCTGTCTAGATGCCTTCCAACGACTCTACCTCTAGATGAACAGCTAGGAGAAGAGCCAAACGAAGCGCCGATAAGAGGATTGCCTCGCTTGTGGCCAAGGAAGTGGCCAAAGTCATTCCTCAAATTGTTGCTCAAGTGCACTCTCTCAGCAACTCTTGAACCTCGGAAGACTTCAAGACAGAAGCACCGTAATCTGCTTTCTTCTACAAACACTTCAAAGCCTATGACCCAATGGAGTTCATGGGTGAAGGAGGTGTGTCCCAACTACTCCAGTGGTTTGATTCTATCGAAGTTACCCTTCGTCGGAGTGGGTGTCCCAATGGTTTTCGTATTACTTGCGCTACCGGAGTATTTCAATCGCGAGCACTCGACTGGTGGACACTCGAACGTAACAACCGTGGGATCTCCGCAGCTTACGCTCTCCCTTGGGATGGGCTGAAAGAGCTCATGAAGAAAGATTATTGCCCTCCCCACGAAGTTCAGAAACTAGAAGACGAATTTTGGAAAATCAAGCAAGTTGAAGGTGACAATAATGGCTACACCGCAAGGTTCAAACAGCTTAGCATAATCTGCCCAAGTGAAGTCAACACTTTAGTGAAAGCCATCACGAAGTACATTCGTGGCTTGCCTGAATGTGTGGGCGATTTTGTCGAAGCTGCAAGGCCCGCTACCATCGAAGAAACCTATCGCTTGGCTGCAGAAATCAACGACAAACGAGTCTTGGACGGATTCTTCTCCAAGAATCATGTCAATCAGGCTCACCAAGCAATCGCCATCGATTCATCCGACGATTCTTCCAACGATTCTACCGACGATTCTTCTGAAGATTCCTCCGATGATATCTCCAGCGAATCATCAGACGAATCCGCCAACGACACTACATCATCTCAGGATCGCAATGAGCTCAGCCATAAGTGAAAGGAACCAAGCGTGGATGAAATTCCAAACCCCACACCGCTATGGTTTGTTCCCGTTCTTGTGAAGCGCGCCTACACCGAAAGCCATCCCCTGTGTCTCATGTGTACGTATCATCACCCACCAGGAACTAACTGTCTTTATTGTGACAATTGCAATTGGTATGGTCATTTTACCCCGAACTGCCGCACAGGTCCACAACCTTGAGGATTTTCATCAACAATCGCAGTCTCCGCAGAAGCCCTCCACAACAACATTAATTATGCTTACAATGTTGTTGTAATGATACTATTTTCGCTGATAATTTCCCTTATATGTTGAACTTGTTCTATCTCTCGACGCATGTGGATTCTATTTCTCTCTTATACTCGAGCACAATCTATATGCTGGCACTATGTACTATATAATGTATTTTACCCCTACTATACGTTCTTGAGATAAGCTACGATAAACATGCAAGAATCAGATTAATCACGGGTGCACACCGGATTATTTTGGTTAGTGCACAGAGATCGTAGTGAGTTTCAATAATGCCTTGACGTTCAGGGCATGGTTAAGCATGGTGGATACGCCGCTGGTACTTCCTATATATAAGCGTCTTGACCATGTCTGATGAAGTGTGACACCTATTCACGGAACAGAGGCGTATGGTTGAAACATGACGGTGTTTCGCCATGCTAACCTAAGTTTTGTGAAGAAAGTGCCATGTGGAGTTGGAACGTAGACCTATTATACTATTGTGGTTATTTTCGACACACTATACTACATCGCAAGGCGTAACAATCTCAATCGCAACTCAAGAGTGTGATCGCAAGACTTTTCGTAAGTCAACACGCTCGCAATCGCATTATCACTAGAATCTACCTCGCAATCGCTATCGCTTATTTTGGGTATTTTTGCAATCTCAATCGCTTATTGTGTATTCGCTCAATCGCTTATTATGTGTATCGTGGGTATCGCCCTATCGCTTGTGTATTGCTCCATCGCTCATCGTGTATCGCTCAATCGCCATTGCTATCACTTACCGTTATTTGTGTTATCTGTGATATGTTAGCACACATGACCTCGCTTCACTTGCGAATGACTTACGTGCATAGTTATACGTGATGCTAGTTACATATGTGCTAGGACTTACACTCGCGACGTCCCACCATGACTAGTATAGTACTATTGCGCCCGACGGGGTCTAGTTTAGCAATCGCAATCGCAGCTCGAGGACTTAGCTGGTAGTATCAGTTTTGTGAGTATATATGTCGTGTATTACGTTTATGTATGTGGAAATTCGCAGCTTTTACCTATTACACTATTACATATCAAACCTGTATGCTCGCCAATACTTTTGTATTGACATTATTTTAACGTATGTTGCAGGTTTAGTCGCAGTCTACATCAAATCAAGCTAGGAAGTCTAGAAACTCACCTAAAATCTATGTTGTCGGATTTGTATTGTTCGAGAGGACAAGAAATCTGTGATGACTTATGTGATTGTATTATTTGTTAGTATGGGATAACAAGTGTAATAAATACTGTCGCAATTTAGTTGTTATGGATTCTCTTGAACAATCTGATTCGCCTAGTGCCGCGCCCCGATGATTCCGCCATCGGTTGGGGTGTGACAAAGCTCTACGCCAAGTTTTCAAAATGTGAGTTTTGGCTTCGTGAAGTCCAATTTCTTGGACATGTTGTGAGTGAGCGTGGTATCCAGGTGGATCCCACTAAGATAGAAGCCATCATGAATTGGCAAGAACCAAAGAAGCCAACAGAGATTCGCAGCTTCTTGGGTCTGGCAGGATACTATAGGCGTTTTATTGAAAATTCCTCAAGGATTGCTGCACCCCTGACTTCTTTGTCTCGAAAGAATATAAAGTTTGAGTGGGTCCTAAGCAACAAGAATCCGTTGAGATTCTTAAGAAAAAGTTGAGCAATGCTCCAGTTTTGACATTGCCTGAAGGAATTGAAGAGTTCGTGGTATACTGCGACGCATCACATACTAGAATGGGTTGTGTACTTATGCAGAAAAGCAAAGGTATTGCCTATGCTTCTCAACAATTAAAGGTGCACGAAAAGAATTACACCACCCACGACTTGGAATTGAGTGCCATTGTGTTTGCACTAAAACTTTGGAGGCATTATTTATATGGTACCAAGTGTGTGATCTATTCTGATCATAAGAGCCTTCAGCATCTGTTTAACTAGAAGGATCTAAACATGAGACAGCACCGATGGATGGAGACACTGAACCACTATGATTGTGAAATCCGATATCATCCAGGCAAGGCGAATGTGGTCGCCGACGCCTTGAGCAGAAAGGAAAGAGTTAAGCCCATTAGAATCAATGCCAAGAGCATTGAATTGAAGAACAGCTTGAATGAAAGGTTGTTAGCCGCTCAGAAGGAAGCTGTGTTAGAAGCTAACTATCCAAATGAAAAGCTGGGCGTAACTGCTAAACAATTATCGTATGGCAAAGATGGAATCCTAAGATTGAATGGACGAATATGGGTTCCAATTTATGGAGGACTTAGGGATGTCATTCTTCAAGAAGCCCATAGCTCCAAATATTCTGTTCATCCTGGCTGTGATAAGATGTACCAGGATTTAAAGGCAAATTATTGGTGGATAGGTTTGAAGAAATCTATAGCCACTTGTGTGGCCAAATGTTTGGCGTGCGCGCAAGTTAAAGCCGAACACCAGAAGCCGTCAGGTCTGCTGCAACAGCCTGAACTTCCCACTTGGAAGTGGGAAATGGTAACCATGGATGTTATCACAAAGTTACCAAAGACAAAACGAGGATATGATACTATTTGGGTTATAGTCGACAGGTTGACTAAGTCAGCCCACTTCTTACTGTTTAAAGAAACTCACAGCTCCGACAAGTTAGCTCAGCTGTACGTGGATGAGATTGTATCTCTCCATGGAGTGCCAGTGTCTATTATCTCTGATAGGGATACAAGATACACATCGCATTTTTGGAAAAGCTTTCAGCAATCTTTAGGCACTCGATTAAATTTCAGCACTACATATCATCCTCAGACGGATGGGCAAAGCGAGCGTACGATTCAAACGCTCGAGGATATGCTACGAGCTTGTGTTATTGATTTAGGTGGAAGTTGGGATGATTATCTTCCATTGATCAAATTTTCATACAATAATAGCTATCATTCGAGTATTCAAGCTGCACCTTTTGAAGCTTTGTATGGAAGAAAGTGCAGGACGCTAGTTTGTTGGGCGGAAGTTGGAGATGTCCAACTAACAGGACCTGATATAGTCCTGGAGACGACAGATAAGATTGTGCAGATACGTGATCGTCTCAAAGCTTCCAGGGATAGGCAGAAAAGCTACGCAGATAAAAGGCGTAAACCTCTAAAATTCGAGGTAGGTGACAAAGTGCTATTTAAGGTATCACCCTGGAAAGGAGTGATGCGTTTTGGCAAGAAAGGTAAGCTAAGCTCAAGATACATAGGACCATTCGAGATCATCGAATGTGTCAGAACAGTGAAGTACAAGCTAAATATGCCTGAAGAGCTCAGTGGAATCCATAATGTATTTCACATTTGCAACTTAAAGAAATGTCTAACCGATGAATCACTAGCCATGTCACATAAAGATGTGCATATTGATGAGAGCTTAAAGTTTGTTGAAAAATCACTAACCGATGAATCACTAGCCATGTCACATGCCATTCTTGTGCCTCTGATTGACCTCACACGACGTTCGTATTCTTTAACGAATAATTTTTCGAACTTAGAAATTCGTTTGTGCTCAAAATAAGGATCTTATAAAGCATAGGGGTTAAAAGTGTCAACATGTTGAAAGTAACCTCTGAGTGACCTTTTAACAATCCCAAGAACATTGTAATAATTGTATATTTTGATCTTAAGAATGTCGGATATTAATTTTGTGGAGTTTCGAAGAAAACAAGACTTTTCGGGTGATCGTACAACTAACCGGGAGCTTAACGGAGTTAGTTAATGACCTAAGGTCCTTAAAAGTTAACTATGGGAGTCCAAAATGTAATAAATGGAAGTAAAATAAAGTTTTAATGGACCAGGGACCAAAATTGCAAAGTTGGCAAACTATTTACCAGAAATAGGCCTTCACGCGGGCCGCGTAGCCCTTAGGCCAACTCTTACACGGGCCGCGTAAGAGTGCCAGATGCAGAAAAAGTGGACAGCTGCATGTACAGCCAGTTCCACCGCCTTTTCATGCTTGTTTTCGATTCCAGGGACTGAGCCAACAGATTTTCATGCATAGGGGACACCTGGGATCATCAGAAATCAGTTGTAGGGTTATGTGGAATGATCTTGTGAAGTTTGAAATCCTATATTTGCTAGTTCATTTGCACCTTCACAAAATTTATTCACAACACTCTCTCTGGAGCTTTCTGGAGTTCAAACAAGTTTTCCTCAGCTCCTAATTCATGCTAAGAGTCCTTGTAAGCATTCTTAGCCTCTCTAGTTCAAGTTTTATTAGTTTAATGACCAAACGTCAAAGCCATCGTAATTAAGCTTTGACTTAGTGATTAATCACAAATGGTCCAGCCATTATTTGAATTGAAAGTGGCTATGAGTTGGTAATTATGTAGGTAATAAACCCTTAAAAGGGCACCTACTGATTCTCACTCTAACTTGGTCAATTGTCGGGTCAAACTTAATATTAAAAAGTCAACAGAAGCTATTTTTGCAAATAAATTCATAACCGATAATGTAGAAGTTATGGAACATGTTTTAACATTAAAATAACTTGGTAAATGATGTAAGAACATGTCTAAGCATGTTCAACCCGACAATTCTGAGTTTAGGCTCGGTTCAGAACCGAAAGTAGCAAAAGTAGACTTTTGCTTTGACTTTTAGTTCTGACCCGATTTAGCTTGTTTTAGATATGCCTTAGGGTTCCTTTAGGACCATAATATAGGTTAGTGTAACCCTCTGAGGTTATACAACTTGGTTCCTTAGAAATCCTAGTTCATTACATGTTTCCGTTAATTGCTTAAAAGTTGACCATTATGCCCTTTTGATATTAAAACGAGATTTTTGAAAATGTGAGAGGACAAAAACCTTTATTACTGATTTATAAACATGTCCTAAAATTTTGACATCAGTTTGTGGTTTAAATTAGGAGTTATGCTCAATATCGTAAATTGAAGCCTTTTTATTAATTAGACGGCATTTTCGGCATAAAACCTATTTAAACCCAAATTTTGACACCAAACCATTTACCCACTGATGTAGTATAATATTTAGGGATTTTTGAAGATTTTTTTTTTTTTTTGAATTTTAAACTGATCATAACATATAGTTCTTGCATTGACTCGGTAATTGACGGTTATGCCCTTTTTGCTAATAAGATGAGTTTTACACATCCTTTACATACCAAACCTTTTGCTACAGATTTTATATATTAAATAAGTTATTTTAAACTGTAAAGGCTGTTCAAAATCTCAGATTTCCTTATTTAACCCGAATACCGTCAAATGCCGACTTTTATGCGATTTAGGCGTATAGTATGGTTTAAAACCATATTTGGCACCTAAAGCTTGTTACCTACTAATGTTATGAATAAAATTTTATACTTTAACAGTAAGTAAAAGTTTTAAAGTCAAATTTCCAGATTTGACCCTAAAGCTTATGTGAAATGACCAAAATGTCCCTATGGTGCATAGTTTGGCCATAAATGATAAATTTCACACATATATGATATCTTACTGATATAACCTACTAAAATAAGTATTTTTACTGATCAATTTAGACCAGAACCTCAGATTATTATTTAACCTTTTTTATAATCTTAAAAATGACCAAAATACCCCTATGGGGCTTAAATTGGTTTTAAATTCGTTTTGGGCATAATGGAAGGTATCCTACTGATAACACAACATATTAAAGTCATATTAACTTGTGAAACCTGTACATGACTCATTTGGTTACCCGTTATGCATTTTTCGCGTTCGGTACGGTTTATGTGACTAGTTTGCATAAATTGACCGAAACGGGTCAAACCATATCATGTTCACTTCAAAATCCAGAATGTGATTAGTTTACCCATATTATACAAGTCTTCACACTTGTCGAGTCTAAATCACATTCTAATCCGGTCTTCGCTTATTCTTGCGTTTTGAACCGTAAACCTTTCTTTAAAACTAACCGGTCTGAGTTTAAACTTAAGTAAGACCCGTTAGGAATCTAATAGGTTATTAAAACCTTCGTTCCAAATTTAGGAGCCCAGTAAAAGATATTTGCACTTGCTGCTTGTTATACGACTGGGATAAAAATTATATTTTTGCTCAGGTAAATACTTTTAACTTATTTTCCATTATACGGGCTTAGGATACGGTATTATAATAATACCGCTTGGTCGGGTATGTAGTTATTTAAATCGGATTGTGATTAATATATTTACATAATCCGTTTTAATTTGTTTTGTTTTGTGCAATGCCTTTGGGGGGTTAATGACCATGTCCTGGATATCCTCGGCTCATTCATTGAAATGGCCAACACTTAAGCATGGGGTGTAGGCATACACCTAACAGTTGCGTATGTATAAATGGTATCCCACAATAAGGAGTCTTCCTTGTGGGCATTATACCTGTGGTGTGTCAGTTAATCTTGTCCGGCTCTTCTAACCGACCCTGACGGACGACAAACATATAAAACTGTATACAAGATTATTTTTATAATTGTCTAAAGTTATAAAAGATTATTTGTGCCTTGTGCATTTAAACCAATTTTCTTAAATATTTTCAAAAGAGTCGGTTAATTGTATTTACCAGTGTAAACTGACGTATTTTCCAAAAGGTTAAGTGCAGGTACTATGCGAAATAGGCTGGCTACTCCTGAGTGAATAAATAAAGAAGTTTTGCAAGCTTTATCACCTTAAAATCTGTTGAACAATAATTCCTTTGTTTTGAACCGCCTGTGGATCCTTTTACATTCCATTTGTAATACCTATGTTACTTTCATTCGGTTTGTAATATTATTACTTTTAGACTTCCGTTGTTCATTGAACTGTGACAGATTGACTATGATGATATCAACTACGTCACGATACTCCCCACCGGGCCCACCGGTAATACGTGGAAATATCGGGGTGTGACAGAACACAACAAAAGCAAACGCCATATTTTACTAAATACCATTCAATTTATAAATGCCAAAATGTTCAAAAATCACATATTGCAAACATCATTTCTTGGAGATTCAGTGTTGTTCTCAATTAAGTTTCACTGAATGGGGTGGAAAACATTGTTGTACAACATTCTTAAGTGAGGATTAACAATATTGTCCATCTCATTCAGCAAAATATTATTTAGTTAATCATCACCAAATTAGAGGTTTAAGGTATTTTTATTTACTGAAGTGTATTCTTTTTGGCGTTTATGTGTGTGTCCGATCTTATATTGTTTGTTATAAACTTCTAAATCACATGTTCTGCACAAAAAGGGAAAAAATGTGGGAAAAAATAAAAATGCTATATAAAAAATATAAAACGCCCAAATGCCAATATTTCTGTGTTCTGAAAAAATAAAAAAAAAATACAAACAACGCCAAACTACTCTTCACTTGCTCTCGAAGACCGTGTCAATTTTCTTTTAATTACGGGCCTCTAGCATGTCGATGCGTAGTGTCCATAAGCTTTACAATTCTTACACTGTCTTTCTTTCGCCCCGGGCTTCCCTTTTGTTTTTGTTTTTCGATTGCTTCCTCCTGTTTGGATTTCAAACGCTTGTGAGATCAAGAACCTTTCGACTTATACCCAACATGGACTCTTATCGGATTCTTGTCATTTTGATATTGACCTGTTATCTCCGCAAATCTATCCCTAGTGCTAGGAGGAGGAGCAACAATCTACATATCTTGAACCTTCTTCATATAACATTGAACATGATCCTTGTATAAGGATAGCTCCTCCTTATTACCAGATAAATGGTTCAAACTATACTCCTTTGCAAAAATAATTTCTCGCATCATGCTTTGCACATCGGGATCAAGCTCGGTCATAAATTCACGACTCATTAAGTATTCGGAAGAGCAATTTGGCGAAGCCTCTTTATGCCATCTATTCAAAATGTACTGTTTTGGAAATTCCCTAATATCCAAACTTCTCAAAACATAAAATATATGTCTACATAGCAAACCAAACTATTCAAAACGCCTGCATGAACAAGTGCTGGTGCAATAAGACTTACGGTACATTACCTGAAAAACGCTAAAAACAATGTCTGTATAAAACGTCATGCAGGCAATGTTTGTATAAAAGACCATCAAATAACAAACACAAAAACTTCATACACAAAAAAATGTTTAAAAACATAATAAACGCTATATTTAGAAAACGTCAAAATAAAAATAACCAAAAAAACGCTATTGTTTACCTCAAATAAGGATGTACAAGGCTAGTGGAAATCATTTATGTAGAACTTAACAAACCCATCGGGTTGATCTTCGTAACATTGATTTAAGCAATCCCCAATACTGATTAGCTCAGTTTGAACATCACAAAAAATATTTTTTTGTGTATATGTCAGCAGCTTGGCCCTCCAACACTTTATAATTACTTTTCAAATGGGGGTGCTGGTATCGAGATTCATGACATTTTTCCGGTACGTGTGACGTTGTGCTTCTATTGTAGTTTCGTAATGAGTCATGAACTCAACAAGAGTAGATTTTGAATTGCACACTTGACAAAAAATGGTTCTCACTCACCGACCTCATGTCGTACGCATAAGGCCCGACAGTTCCTCCATTCTATAGTATGCATGGATCCAAGATTCCCAGAGTGCAAAAATATCAGAAAGCCAGTCATTATCATCTAAATTGAACTCTCCAATAACCTCTTCCCATCCTGATTCAAACTCTTGGGGTGTTAGAATATCCGTCCACACAACACCACAAATACGTTTTTTGAAATTGGTTGAATTGCATAGCCTAACTCCAATCTATAGATAACACGAAAACGCCATGTAAACATATACATTAGAAACAACAAACTAACATGAAAAAGAATTATGAAGGACAAAACACCATATATCTTAAAATGCCAAACATAAAAATAAGAAAATCAACCTTTAGAGAAAGTTTATGCATCACGTGCCACATGCATAACCGATGTCTTGTTTCAACAAATACAACATAAATAGCCTTATTCATTGCTGGATCTTGGTTAGTGATAACAACTTTTTGTTGAGAACCAACAGCTTTTAGAAAAACTCTCAACAACCATATACACGTATCAGCACTTTCTGATGCCAATAATACAACACCAAATGTAACATTGCAGTGGTGATTATCTATACTAGTGAACAGTATAAACACCATAGAGAATCTTCATATGAAAACGCCATTGGGAAAATGAAACGAGAACAAAACACCAATGCATGTAAACAGTGAAAACGCCAAAAGAACACAAAAAATAGAATTATAAATATTACTTGTTGGAACGATACGTGGCGTCAAATGAAATCACATCACCAATCACGTGGTAATTACGTTTGGCTTGATCATCATACCAAAAAAAGTCCCTTCAAACGATTCTCTTTGTCTGTGAAATAATCGTACGAGAAATTAGGCTGGGATTGTTTTTTTTCATCCAAATGTCTCACAACCATCTCAGCGTCGTATTCCCCTATAAACAAGTTAATTTGACTCTTGTAGTTCTTAAAATCAACTTTACTTGCACCCACGTCTTCAAAACCGCCAAAACAAGGCTTCATAACATTAAACGCCTTAACCGGACCCAAATTCAACTTAGACATGCTATGTGTAACATGCTTCTGGAGCTAAGTGAGGTGTCATTCAGTTGGAAGAAAATGCTTATCACGATGTTCAATAAAATCATGGTTGTGCTCCTCAACAAACTTATAGACCTTCCATGATCCAACCTCAAATATTACACATAAAAGTGCTCCACGATCAGTCCTCTTTGAAAAGTTGGATCGCACAATCTGTTCCTTTTGATTCGGGTCTAACGTATCAACCTTCTTGTCCTTATATACCCTAGATCTCGTACGCATGTAATACTTAATATGTTTTTTTCTCCTTTGGCGTTTATCTTTTCAGTCCCTTTCCTGACAGAAAAACCACAAGTCGTAGCATACCTAACATACATTGAATAACAATCATCGAGGCTTGGGAATATCATGTTCATTTTGGGCTTTATCTCTTCACTAATGTCAGGAATGATAAATGGTAAACCAGTTTTGGGGCAAAACCTTTCATTCGAGGAAACACCTTCGTTGAGAAAACACAGTGAGAAATAATTTAAGAAAAACGCCATTAAAATAGAACTTGTCTCCTTATAACATTATCGATGAAAACGCCATTAATTGAATAATAAACACGACCTGATAAACATATAATTGAAAATGCCATAATGAAAACACCATTAGTTGATTAATTACTAATATGATGAATTAACAATATTAAATAAAACGAGTTAATAAAAACGCCATAAGTTGAATAACTAACAATAATAAAAAATATGAATAATTAACAAATATAACGTAATAATGAAAACGCCATAATTAACAAAACTGATGTTTACAATTTAACAAAATAGTAAGAACTGATGTTTACAAATATTACTTAAAAACATTCAAAACTAATCAGGTGTAAAACGCCATTGATCGTAAACAATAAGCATATATTAGATCCCAAACAACAATTAACATTAATTATGAAACTGCCAATTATCAGTTCTTACTATTTGTTAACAACTAATGAAAACGCCAAATATTGGATACATGAAGAACGTCATTGAAACATAAACGCATTGTCAAATATTACTTTGAAAAAAAATGACATTGAAACAAGCATAAAGAACAAAACGTCATATCTGTTGCATATGTGTTGCATGATTTGCGGGAACAAATATGAAAACGTCATCAAATATTACTTTGTAGAACGGAATCCACGTTAGACGCCATAGATCTCGAAATCTTGGAAAGGAGGTAAATGCTAATAGGAGATTTCTTGAGTTTTATTTGAGTTAGAATTATAATGCAATTTATGGAGGGGAACGTTGTGAATTCAGGATCTGGATGAATTCCTCTCCGTTGAATGTGTACCGACACGTGAAATATGCGGAATCCAATCACGTATGTGGACAGAACACAAAGATGTAAATATAACTGTTTTCTTTACTGATTTGACAACGTTTACACCGTGAAAACAAACGGGCAGAGCTTCGCCTCAAAGTTATCCCAAAGATACAAATGACAAAGACAAGACATCTATTTATAGATGTGTGGGTTCGAACAAGGGATGTTTGGCTGGCTTCGTACGAAGTTGGTGGCTTCGTACAAAGCTGCCTTTGCTTCAAATCTTGATTTCTTCAATGTAGCACCAGTCTTGTATCATTCGTTTCTGCTGCGTTCTGTGATTGACGCAAGCGATAGACATACTGCACTCACAGACTCCCCCTTGAATATTGCTACAGTCAATCTCATAGCTTTCTGACTTACTCCGAGTCTTTTATAAATGTTGACATTGTTAGCAACACAGACTCTCCCATCTCTAACAGAATCCCCATAGATCTGTTTTCAGCTTCAGCTGCTCCGCCTTTCGTTTAACTCTATCTTCAGGCTCCCCCTTGCTTTAAGCTTTCGTGCTTTCAGCTTCTAGGACCGACACCTGCCGACAAGCTTCTCCAGTTCTTCCAGGATAGTCACCTGGCTTTTTAGTTTCAAGCTCGTCTTCATATTCCCCCTTAAGCTCAGCTATCTGGATCGTAGTCTGGCAAATCTTGCTCTAAACATATAACATGAATAAGCTGGAGCATTTCAAATATGTGACTGCACAGGACATCGTTTGTTCATAGAAATCTAAATTTTATATTTTCAAAAATCGATGACCTGGCCCTTAATCACACTAGAATTTAACAATTTTAGTTCAAGATCGTAACCTGACTCTATGTAACAGATATAACAATTTTAGAATCCAAACACCTCTCTGAAAAACTTATTTATTTTCAGAAACATGTTTAGCATACTAAGATTATGAAACTCAACTCTCAGACATCGATTGTCGAAAATAAAATGGAAAAAAAAATTCTTTTTTGTATTTTTCTGAAACATAAAGCAATAAAGAAATATTTACACACGATATTTATGTTTGAGTTTGCGTTAGAGGATCATATCAGTTTATGACAAATCACTAGCACCCTTGAGCTATAAACACTTTAAGTTCTAAACGATTCACTTAGATTTTCAGTATACTGATCCACTTAAATTTTCACACAAATTTCAATTGATTCGAGATACGAGATTTAGTGTTTTAAGAATTTAACTTATTCGGGTGTCCCACCTCAGAATATACTCCCGTATCAAGATTCCCTAGATCAGTCTTATAGGTGAATATACTATAATGATATCCGTACTCTGGGTAATGCGATGCCTTGAGAGCTCAGGTATGAACTACCGTTCAGTCAAAGAGATGAAGGCTCGACTTTGAGGTGTGTCCCACTTAGGGATCTTCTTTACAACTGCACTTGATTCATATCTTTCGATATTTTTCAATTTTTATGCAGAGGGTAAGCTTTAAGTGTGTAAAGTATTATACGAAGTCTAGGCCATTGCTTCCGCAATATCAGAAGATCAGGTATAATACCCCAGATATCAAATAGTATAAAAACCTAGTATCTCAGAATCTGGTAATCTCTCAAACAAGATTTCGGGGGTTACCCATATATACGAGAGATGTTCCCCATGAGATAAGCAAGAATTGATATTTAGGTTTATATCTCGAAATCAATCTACTAAATGTGTAAAAACCTACTGGCACATCATCACTGAGACTGTTTATCACAGTTGACTTTCCATTTCATTAGCGTACTATGATTGTCTACTGATGTACTATCATTTCCTCTTTTTACACAAAACTCTTTTGAATTTTCTATTGTTTTTGGCTTTTTCAAATTTTCAAATGTGATTGTCTACTTCCCCTAAAATTCAAAACATTTAAAGAAAATTTGACAAACCGATGTAGATAGCTTCATTTTGCCATCCATTTTCTGCTTCACATGCTTTGTTTTGCAGAAAATACCCCCCATGATTTACAACACATTGATTTTTAACAATGTTAAAACTATTTTCAATTGTGAAATAATCATGTTTATTCAGCCGCGAGGGTTTCGGCATAATCAATCAACATATTTTTTTATTTTTGACAAAATTTAAAAGAAAACCATATATTTTTATTTTTCAATTTTTGACAGAATAAAAAACATATTTTTGGTTTTTAAAAATTTTTCTCTTTTTAGGGCTTTTAATATGGTTTATTTATATACAAAAACAAACAAACTCCCTGTTTCAGATGCAGGGATCAGCAGCCTCCTCTTGTGCCAGGCTGCTCCGATACTCTTCGTGTTGACAATCAGTTGTCTTTGAGAGCACCTGCACATTCAAATAACTCGATCATTTGAACAATGCAACCCAAGACTGTTTGGACTCAGGTAGATGAACATAAATCTTTCCAGGTAGAAATGGATAGTTTCGTTCATTTTTCTCAAAAACATCTTCAATTTGATTATTACTCACAGAAGTTGTTTGTTTCTTTGCCACCCAAACTTGTCCTTTTAAACCATTCCTTCGATAAAATCTTGAATCATTTTGAATGTTTTGTTTTGAAAAATCAATTTTAGGTTTCCAGATTTGTTTTGTTTCTGAAACATTTACTTTTTGTTTCCAAATCTGTTGTGGCACAACTTTGGGTGTCATCGATTTCGGTTTCCAAGTTTGTTTTGATTCCAACTTGGTTGACTTCTGTGTCTTAACTTCAATTTTCCTTTTCTTGTCAACATCAACAGGTTTCAGATTTTGATACTTGCGACTAAGATGTCAAATTTGATCACACTTAAAGCATATTCTCTTGGAAACATCTTTAACCTGTTGTTGTTGTTGTTTCTTCTTTTGAGCATAGAACTCTTCATTAGACTGTCGCCTAAATTGGAGTTCTATTTCTTCCTCAGAACTTGTTCCGTGGACAAAGTTCGTTTGTTTATGAAGATTTGTCTTTCCAAAACATTTCTAATTATGTTTCTTCTAATAACCCAACCCAGCATTCATGTTTTTCTTCTTATAGTTAGGTTTGTTATAAGAACTCTTCTTGCTCTTTCCAGCAAATTGTGAAACTTTAGACTTTTGAATTTCTACCAGTTTGAACACTTTGTCAACTTTATCTGAAATCACATTCTGAATCTGGAATTCAACATCAGTGAATAATTTGTCCGATCCAATCATGGTATACACCAATCCTGTTAAATCAACATTCGCATCTTTCTCAGATTTTGAATTTTTAATATACCTTTCATGAAAACTTCCCTCATTTTCATCTTGTGACTCAGACTTATCTGTTCTGATGTACTCCTCTGACAAAACGCTTTCAATAACCTTACCTACCACCTCTGAATCACTGATATCATCAGATTTGGTGTAAGTCATATCGATGTTGTCGGGTAATTGGTCAACCATGTTAATAGCTTTTCAACCTTTTCGCCATCATAGAATGTATAATTATTCTCCAACGATGATGGAACATGATGGTATTCTGGCCCAATTCCCTTTTTGTTCTTTTCAGACTCTTTACCATCCAGTGTGGTGTTGAAAATTCGTTCAAGAATATATGACGAAGCATGATAACTTTGAAGTTTATTAACCAATTTTTCTTTTTCTGCTAGTTCTTGTTTAAGTTTAGCAGCTTCATCAATATAGTCATTTAAAACCTTTTGTTTTCCTGCAAATCTTGCTTCAAGAAATGCATTTGATTCCTGGCATGCTGAGAATCTATTATCCAGACTTGTGACTTTACTTTTTAAGATTTCATAAGCTTCTTTTACCGTGTGATATGACAATTTCATTCCATCATATTCTTTTTGCAACTCTTGAATAGTTTTATCTTTTGGAATACATTCGTTGCATTCTGCTGAACATTGTTGTTTCAAAATTTTGTTTTCTTTTTCAAAATCATCATTTTTGTGTCAGCTTTTCATTATCCTGTTTCAAAAACTTTTCATTTTCTAATGTTTCATTACATTTTTCTTTGAAAATCTTTTCTATTTTTGTCAATTCAATATCTCTAGATCTTAGATTGTTATCCTTTTCAGTACAAGCTCTGCACGTTTCCATGCATTTCTTGCACTATTTATCAGTTTTATTATCAGATTTATCTAACATTTTAGAAGATTCAGATTGAGTTCTTACCTCAGCATTAGACATCCTGGCTTTTTCTGCCTTCTGATCTTTCTCATTCTTTTGCTGTTTTTCAGCAACTGCTTCCTCTGCCTTTTCATCAGCTTTCTTCTCCTGCTTTTCATCAGTTGTTTTCTTTACTTGCTTCACCATTTTCTGACTTTCAATAACAATCTCCTCAACTGTTTTCTTCTTCTTCTCCAAGCTCGCATAGATCACTTTGTTGATTTCTTTTTCAACCTTTTCTCTATAACCTCGAATCTCTCTAATCCCTCGACACCAAACATCTTCAGTTGATATTGCAGCAACTAGGGCATCAAAATCTACCTCATCTGGATCAACTCCCAGATTACCTTTCAGATCAACATAACAATCTCTCTCAGTATCCCATCTGTTTGCCCACCTTGCTTCTTTGTAAGCATCGTAAACACTATCTAAATAACCTTGTGCCTCTATTTCCTCTCGGCTACTTTTGATCTTAACAACCATTGCTTTAAGTTCTCCATCTTCTTTAAGATGATCATTCCAAGTGAACCCTTCATCGTCTTGAATCCTCCATTTTCTATCATCTTGAAGAATACTGAATTCACTACGATCACGAATCATCAACACAACATGTTTCTTTTCTTTAGACGATCCTTCATCAAGTTGCTTTCTTGTCGGTTGCTCATTGTTATGATGATAGATAGCCTTTTTGTAATAATTATCATGAAACGGATTCACACTATCATCAACTTTGTTGTTTGTGCATTCTCTTTTGAAGTGCCCCTTTTGTTTACACTTGAAGCAAGTGACTTTGTTCTTATCAAAACCTATCTTCATGTCTGGGCCTTCCAAGCACTTCCTGCCGGTGATTTCCATGAACCTTTGAGCTCTCCTGATGACAATTGTCATGCACCAGTAAACATCCATGAGCTCCATTTCTTCTGGATCAACCTGATCATAATCCTCCTTCGTCATGTTCGGATTACCGTTCTTTCCTGCAATTAAACCTTCATAAGATACCAGAATAGAAGCTAAGAAACTCATGTGTTGCCTAGCAAACTCAGTGTTTAAATCAACTTAGTGTTTAAAGGAGGAAAATCTTTCCAATCTTGACTTTGACCAGACTTAGATGATGTAGACGAAGAATGATATCCTGGATCATAGCTTGAAGATTTGTTGTTTGACGAATCAACAGATTTATCTGCACTGAATATCGTTCTGATCTTTGTCGATTCATTGCTCTGCGGCATACCTTTTCTGTAATACAGATCAACATTCTATTGATAACTAGAACTGGACATTTTGTTTTGTTTCTGTAACAGTAAATCATGTCCCTCTAGTTTTTCAATCAAACTATCTAATGTCATCTCATCAAATTTTGCATCATTTTTCAAAACAATTACATAAGTTTTCCCATCTTCTTCATATGGTAATACCTCGACGAGTTTATCAACCATCTCTTCTCTTTCTTTGTAAATTCCAAATCGCTCTAACTCAATTTTTAGATGATAAAATCTCTCTATCATTTGTCTAACAATCTCTCCTTTCATACAATCAAACAAATCAAATTACTTTTTTAGTAACGAGATTTTGTTTTTCTTGATGTCTTTTCCCCCTTCAGCTTTTATTTTTAAAGCTTCCCACATTGACTTTGATGTTTCACCATGCTGAAGCAAAGAAAGAATAACCTCTCTTACTGACTATTGTAATAATGTTACTGGTGTGTGTTGGGTGTATTATGTTTTATTGATATTTTAAGTCCATTTTACACATTAATCAAGTTTTAAATTTATAAAACACGATATTCTACTAACACTAAACACACACATGGGCAAGTGCACCCATCGTGAGAGTAGTATAGCGTTGGTAAGATACCGAGGTCGTCCAAGGACACAAGAGCTTTTAGTACCGGTTTATCCTCAACGTCAAATCAATCTAAAATTTTTGAGAAAAGATTTTAAAACATGAAAATAAAAACAAAAAATGCAGAAATAAAAATAAAATAAAAACAGATAGACAAGATGAATCACTTGGATCCGACTCGCCTTTAAGGTATCCTTTGATGATTTCCGCACTTTTGCACTTTTTAAGAGATTATCTTAGTTATAGTAGTAGGCCCCTCCTTTGAAGGTGGCGTTACCCTCAACGCAGTGGTTTGAGTCAGCAAGGATACAATCCCAAAGGGTCAGAATATTGAAAGATAATTTATTAAGTTATTAATGCGAAAAGTGGTAGGCCCCTCTTTTGAATGTGACGTTACCCTCGGCTAAGTGGTTTGAGTCAGCAGGGATACAATCCCAAATAGCCGGTTTAATGTATTAATAGTAGTTTACATATGAGGGGATCAAGCCATTCGCACCCCCGCCATCCAATACCAGTGGGTATTAAAGGAGGTCCTAGTAAACTTGACCCAGGTCCTTGCAGGATATATACACTGAACAAGGCAAGAACCTTAGTAAACCATTCCCTTAACCCCCGACCATGTTGCCAACATATCTCTATATAGACCGTAGAGATATGAATGGTGTAAATCTTTTACTTTATATAGACAGTAGAGTAATGCCAAGACACCACGGACAAATGATAAAGAAGTTTCACCTTCAACATAAGAAACTAGTTATTAAAGTCATTAATACAAAACCAAATAAAAAGTGCGAAAAGATTAAAAATCAAAAGTAATACATTAAAGACTTGTCTTCTCCAAGTGATGTAAGAGACTTAGCTAAACATGGCCTTTGATTGACAAGAACTCTTACTATCAATCTTGGATCCTGAGACTACTACACACACTCTAAGGAGGATGATGGATGATGGTGGTGGATGTGGGTGTTGTAGTGGTGGTGGAGTGGTGGCAAAGTGGGAGAGTGGTGGTTTGCCACGGGATGCCTTTGAAGTGAACCAAGCACCTCTATTTATAGCCTGAACAGAAGCACGGACACGGCCCCGTGTCCAGCGGACACGCCCCCGTGGCCATCCTTTTCTCTTCCTTCATTAATTGCATTTGTCAGCATAGGGCTCAACACGGCCCGTGTCCAGTGGGCACGGCCCCGTGTGCAGAAGTGTATCTGTACTACCAAGATTTTTCAAGATTCTGCGTATCTTAGCGTTGACCACGCCCCGCGCTGAGCTGGGCGTACCCCCGTGGTGGGCGTAGAAGCTTCCACGGCTTTGTCTTTTCTGGAGATGGCTGACCACGCCCCCGTGGTCAGTCTTCTGTTTCTTGTTTTTGCCTTTGGGGATGCTGCCGAGGGGTCGGGCATGTCACGTTTATTCCTTTTCTTTGTATTTATGTTGGTTTTTGCTGTAGATTTGTTCTTTTTGCTTGTTTAAGCTCATTTGGTCCTACAAATTCAAAAGGAAGACAAAAACACACATTTTCCAACATTAGTACTAAGAAAGGGTTAGTTTTATGCCTTATTTGATGTAATTTATATGTTACATTTTGCACACATCAAATACCCCCACACTTGAATATTTGCTTGTCCTCAAGCAAAACACTTTAATATGTGGCTTACACACCGAAATGGAATAGGTAGAAGAGAAGTTTTGAGCTTGTCTTGAGTGTCGGAATCCAAGATCTTTATTGGGTTTTATTTTTATTCTATTTACAATCCTATTCATTGTGATTTATTGAGAATGTTTCATAAGAGAAATTACTTATTTGGGCATAACATGCCTCTTTAAAATTCCATTTATATACAAGTTCACATACCTCACGGGAGATCACTCAACACTCGGCCGAAGATGTATTTTTGTGAAACACTCGAGACCGGCATGGAACTTACTTCTACCATATGCTTGCCAAGCAATCAAACCTCCTCCTTTTTAACTATAAACCTTCGTAAATATCAAGAGGACTTTGGGAAGGGTTAGGCTTGGGCTAAGGGTAGGTAGTTTTGGTTAGTGGTTAGTAAATAGGGCTAAAAGCATAAAAAGCGTCGCTCGTCGTAAAACTTTTTGTTTTCTGACTTTCATTCAAACTAAGCATTTTCAAACAAAGTTTCTTTGAGGAACTTGATAGTTTATTGCTAGACTTTCTTTTTTTTTGTAAAAAGAACGTCACAAGATAACCGAGCTTTTTACTAAAATAAAGGGGTTAAAAAGGAAAAAGGTTTTGGTGGGTGAAGGGTGTTTGTTTTGTGGGTTTTGAAATGAAAAGGTTTAGGCTCAAAGGGGTTAACTAGGGGGATTTTGGGTAGGTGATAAAAAAATGAAAAACGGTGTTGAAAGGAAAATGAGTTAGTCCTAATGCCTCCATCATTTACTTACTTGGGTTTAACTTGGTAAGGACCGGGGATGTATTGTCGTGGCAAGTTCTAGAGTAGTAAGAACCAAGCGGCTATTCACATAAGAAATGAAAAATGAGCATTTAGTTTAAAGATATATGCTTGTATGCTCAATAAAGGCTCAAAACTCACTTGTTGTGGGAATGGGTTTATAATGTGATCAAGTATATATAATCGAATTTTAATTAGACTTGTCATGCCTTTTCATAATTTTCTTATGTTGGTTCTTTTTATCACGACGCTATCGGTTGTAAATTTGTAAAAATATAACCTTTTTAGAACTTGTTATTCCCAAATTAAACCAAGACAAGTAAAAAAAAATGGAACTTTTTGAAAAAAATTGGGGTGGTTAGCGGTTCCAATAGAGTTTTGTGTAACGCTTGTTATTAGGATTTGCAAAATTCAAGGTTTTAGCATCCCCCACACTTAAATTACACATTGTCCTCAATGTGTCCCAAAAATAAGTTTTTAGGTTGATTGAATGTGTAAAAAGGTGTTGAAAAATAAATAAAAAATTTGTTACTGGGCGTCTGGCCACGACCCTGTGTTGGTCCGGGCACGGCCCCATGGTCAGATCGCCAGTACCAAAATTTAACAGAAGGCTGGGCATTTTCAGTGAGCACGGCCCCGTGTCCAGTTACCTGAACTGGGCATTTTACTGTAGCCTTTGACACGGGGCGTGTTGGGCTGAGCACGGCCCAGTGCTGAACTTGCTGTAATGATGGAAAATTCTCGGGAGGCTCTTTTTCGTGCATGGGGTCGTGGTTTGAATGGGTTGATTTTGTCGGATGGGGGTAGCAGAGCCTCCTCGGGACCTACGGTACGGTTTCTCAATGTTATGAGATGCACTTGCGCCTTTGGGTTAGGCTCGGTATTTCTAGGTAACGCGCCTTGTGGTCTCTTGGAGAAATTTTGAGCTAGTTGATTTAGTTGTTTTTCAATGTTTTGAATACTAGCTTTTTGATTTCTAAAGTTTGATTCCATTTGTAGGAATCGATCCGAGTTCTTTTTTTCGGTGTCGGAGATGAGGCGTGAAACAGCATCTTCAAGCCTCCCTCATCCCCCTTGTTGGTGTTGAGAGAAATTTTGTGACTCATTTCTTGGTTGTTGTTGAAAGTTTGTTCGTCGGTGTTGGTTTTGTTGGTTACTACTATTGCTGGGTTCTCTCCAACCAAGGTTAGGGTGGTTACGCCATCCTTGGTTGTAGGTGCCCGTTGGGGGACCCGACGGCCTAGTCTATTATCAATGTAGTTTACCATTTCCGTTTGATAATCCATTTCTTTCATACAACTCCAATTTTTATGTGGCCCACCACACCCTTCGCAAGCCATAACCGAGGCCGTTTATGCCATTTCTAACTTTTTGATTTTTGAAGATAGGGCCTCGATTTGGGCTTGTAAAGAGGTGTTTTCATCCACTTTATGGGCGCCCGGGGAAACCGATATTGTGCCTCGGGGAGTGTGCCATTGAAAATTGTTTTAAGCAATTTCCTCACTTTGATTATAAATTTCATTTGGGCGACGATTACCTAGAAGTCCCCCGGAGCTAGAGTCGAGTGTTTATCTTGTGTGTGGCAACAACCCATTATAGAAAGTGGATACTTGTTGCCATACTGCAAGACCATGATGAGGGCATTTTCTTAATAGCTCCTTGAACCTTTCCCAAGTTTCGTATAAAGATTCCCCGTCCTCTTGTGAATATGTATTAATTTCAGTAATTAATTTAGCTGTTTTAGATGGAGGGAAATACTTATATAGAAACTTTTGGGCTAGTTCATCCCAAGTATTTACCGAACCACTTTGGAGGGTGTTAAGCCAAGCCTTAGCTCGGTCTTTTAGTGAAAATGGGAACATTCGGAGGTGGGTTGCGTCGTTTGATGCTCCATTGATCCGAAAAGTATCACATATTTCCAAAAAGTTGGTAATATGTAAATGGGGATCTTCGTTAGCTAGGCCATGGAAGGTTGTGGAATTTTGGAGCATTTGAATCAAATGTGGCCGAATTTCGAAGTTGTTGGCATCGACATTCGGTGCATTGATAGCGGCTTCGAGATTACCTACCATGGGCCGTACGTAATCCATCAGGGTACGTCAATCTAAAATTTTTGAGAAAAGATTTTAAAACTTGAAAATAAAAACTAAAAATGCAAAAATAAAAATAAAATAAAAACAGATAGACAAGATGAATCACATGGATCCGACTCGCCTTTAGTGTATCCTTTGATGATTTCCGCACTTTTGCACTTTTTAAGAGATTATCTTAGTTATAGTAGTAGGCCCCTCTTTTGAAGGTGACATGACCCTCAACCCGGTGGTTTGAGTCAGCAAGGATGCAATCCCAAAGGGTCGGAATATTGATAGATAATTAATTAAGTTATTAATGCAAAAATTGTTAGGCCACTCTTTTGAAGGTGACATTACCCTCGGCTAAGTGATTTGAGTCAGCAGGGATAGAATCCCAAATAGCCGGTTTAATGTATTAATAGTACTTTACATATGAGGGGATCAAGCCATTCGCACCCCGCCATCCAATACCAGTGGGTATTGAAGGAGGTCCTAGTAAGCTTGACCCTGGTCCTTGCAGGAACCTTACTAAACCATTCCCTTAACCCCCGACCAGGTTACCAACATATCTCTATATAGAATGTAGAGATATGAATGGTGTAAATATTTTACTTTATATAGACAGTAAAGTAATGCCAAGACACCACGGACAAATGATAAAGAAGTTTCACCTTCAACATAAGAAACTAGTTATTAAAGTCATTAATACAAAACCAAATAAAAAGTGCGAAAAGATTAAAAATCAAAAGTAATACATTAAAGACTTGTCTTCACCAAGTGATGTAAGAGACTTTGCCAAACATGGCCTTTGATTGACAAGAACTCTTACTATCAATCTTGGATCCCGAGCACACTCTAAAGTGGAAGATGGATGATGGTGGTGGATGTGGGTGTTGTAGTGGTGGTGGAGTGGTGGCAAAGTGGGAGAGTGGTGATTTGCCAAGGGATGCCTTTGAAGTGAACCAAGCACCTCTATTTATAACCTGAACAGAAGCCCGGCCACGGCCCCGTGTCCAGCGGACACACCCCCGTGGCCATCCTTTTCTCTTCCTTCATTAATTGCATTTTTCAGCCTAGGGCTCAACACGGCCCGTGTCTAGCGGGCACGGCCCCGTATGTAGAAGCGTATCTATACTACCACGATTTTGCAAGATTCTACGTATCTTAAAATTGACCACGCCTCGTGCTGAGCTGGGCACGCCCCCGTGGTGGGCGTAGAAGCTTCCTCGGCTTTGTCTTTTCTACATATGGCTGACCACGCCCCGTGTCTAGTGGGCACGGCCCCGTGGTCAGTCTTTTGTTTCTTGTTTTTGCCTTTGGGGATGCTGCCGAGGGGTCGGGCATGTCACGTTTATTCCTTTTCTTTGTATTTATGATGGTTTTTGTTGTATATTTGTTCCTTTTGCTCGTTTAAGCTCATTTGGTCCTGTAAATTCAAAAGGAAGACAAAAACACACTTTTTCCAACATTAGTACTAAAAAAGGGTTAGTTTTATGCCTTATTTGATGTAATTTATATGTTACATTTTGCACACTTCGGTTACCATTCTTAACTCTTCAGAATGTTTTTCTCTCTGAGTTTTTGAATATTCTGGAACTGGGAGTAACACATTTTGTTCAGTTACAGGTTTTTCCTAACCGTAAATCATCGAAATCCAACTTTCATAGGCATAACCCAATTTTCACATCTCGAACTCCACCAATGATAATCTTCGATATTCATTGGTTTAGGTGGTCTTTGGTGATTTCCGTAAACATTATCATGATTTATGTTATCAGTTATGGTTTTTGAAATGCTTTTCGGTGTAACACTTGTTGGCTCTGATGTCTCGGAAGTGAATGCATTATAGAATGTGTTATAAAACTCTTCAGCCATAATTCCTGCTCTTTGACCAACCTGCAAACAAGTAAACACTTGATCAAATCTGAAATTAAAGCACAACCTACCCGTTCGTACAAAGCTGAATATTGCCTTCATTCGAAGCTGCAAAAACAAACAAACTAGCCCTTGTGCGTTCGTACGAAGCTGAGTTCGTACGATGCTATTGAAATGTGTTGTCTCAACCCCCAACCCCTGCCCGGGAGCGGGTGCCGCGAGCCAGTCAGATGGTATCGGTGTTTATTAATTTGGCAAAGGAATACATCAGGACCGTGGTTAGGAAATATTTTTATCAGAGTTAAACACCAAACTTTTTATAACAAATCATTGGTATAAAACCTAAGTTCATTTGACAATACATTTGTAGGGATAAACCCAAATTATTGAAAACAAAAACTCATTTTTATTTAGGTAACTTTTATAGCCACTTTTCCAAGCCTTAAGTGCTCTCCAGTTGGCTTCTATTGGCTTTCACATTTTGTTACCTGAAACGCATTTTAAAAAGGTTTTATCAGCAAGAAATACTGGCGAGTGCGTCCCAGTTTAATCAAAATAGTTTTATAACTTTATAGTATTGAGGGCATCCGCAATTACATTTGCTTATATCTACTCAAATACTCATTCAGTACTGTCAACACCTGACTTGTGGGTCATATTACTCATTGGCTAACTCTTTGTCCAATGGTAACGTCTTTCACATTTTGTATACAAAACCCCAACATACCGGCAGTAATTGTCAAATCACAAATACTCAATTACTGTTAAGTGCTTATTTAAAACATTTGAGGTTTTGATAAAACATTTTGACTCACAAAAGATTTATAAAAAGAGAATGTACTCACATTGTTTACTTAGGTAAAACTAAAGCTTCGTGGTGTATGTCCTGGTTATTATCTATTAAAATTAAACAATGCACACGTGTTAGTAAAATAACCCAAATCACATTAACTGTACAACTCAAGACAGAACTCCAATGACTGAGTCAGACAGAGCCTTGACTTGCATTACAGAGTCCTAAATCAATTGGATGTAACACGAGACAGAACTCCAACGACTGAGTCAGGCAGAGCCTTGACATACGTTACGGAGCCCTAGATCGATCGTGTAGGGTAACAAGCAGGGTTATAATACTTACAACGAGGCAGAGCTTCGCTTTATAGGGGTATAATACCCGTGTATTATAATTGCCTAGAGAAAGTTGAGAGAGAATTTAAATTTTGAACGGATTGCAAATGAGGCATCGGCCTCTATTTATAGGCTGATTCGAAGGCGGCTCGCAGTCCGCGAAGCCCATCTCTAACTCTCTCGCGGCCTACGAGGGAGTAGACTAGGTCTTAGGGTTGATTGATCATCGAGTATAGCCTCGCCGAATGTCCTACACGTGGCGGACTTGTGTGGCCAGCAAGTCAACTGGCTCGCGCCCCGCGAAAGCCACAAGGGTCTGGGTCGCGTCCCGCGAGACTCTTGTATACTTGTTTTTATTTGATTTTTATAAATATTAAGGTATTTAAAGCCGTTTCTCGCATACGGGGTATATTTTAGGATGTTTAGGTTCACGTTAAGGGTTCTAGGAGGGTTGTTATATCCTCCCCACCTTGATTTAGATCTCGTCATCGAGGTCTACTGGAACAGGTGTGGGTATTTCTTCTGCATCTCTGCTTCAAGCTCCCAAGTGTATTATGATCCTCTCTTGGAATCTCATTTTACTTTAACCAGAACTAATCTCTTGTGTTTGAGGTTCTTGATCTTTCTATCTTCAATCTGAATGGGTTTCTCTATTAAAAAAAAATTTCTCATTTACCTCTATGTCCATAAAGAGGTATCACTAATGATTCGTCTGCTAAACACTTCTTGAGATTGCAAACATGAAACACATCATGTATTCCTGCCATTTCCTCTGGTAGTTGTAGCTGATAAGCTGCAGGTCCTATTCTTCTAATAATCTCAAAAGGTCCAATGTACCTGGGGCTTAGCTTTCCTCTTTTAACGAATCTGACTATTCCTTTCCATGGAGAAACTTTTAATAATACCTTTCCTCCAAAGGTTTTCGTCTGTTATCTGCATAACTTTTTTGACGATATCGTGCTGCTTTTAGTCTTTCCTTGACTTGAATTATCTTGTCCGTTGTTTCTTGCACTATCTCTGGTCCAGATAGTTGTTTTTCTCCAATTTCTGCCCAACAGATTGGAGTTCGGCACTTTCGTCCATAAAGTGCTTCAAATGGGGCAGCATTAATGCTAGTATGATAACTGTTATTGTAGGAGAATTCTATTAATGCTAAATGATCGTCCCAATTTCCTCCGAAATCAATTACACACGCTCTAAGCATATCTTCCATTGTCTGAATTGTCCTTTAGCTTTGTCCGTCTGTTTGTGGATGATAAGTTGTGCTTAGATTTAACCTGGTTCCCATTGCTTTTTGGAAACTTGTCCAAAAATGAGAAGTAAAATGACTATCTCTATCAGATACAATAGATAAAGGAATTCCATGTAATGAAACTATTTCATTTACATATAGCTTGGCTAATTGTTCCATACTGAAAGTTTTCTTCATTGGTAAGAAATGAGCAGATTTGGTCAATCTGTCTACAATCACCCAGATTGTATCATTTCCTTTTCTTGTCTTGGGTAATTTGGTAACAAAGTCCATTGTTATCAATTCCCATTTCCATATTGGCATCTCTAATTGTTGCAATAATCCTGAGGGTTTCTGATGCTCAGTTTTAACTTGTGAACAGGTTAGACATTTGGCAACGTAGTTTGCTATATCCTTTTTCATTCCTATCCACCAGAAATTCTTTCTTAGATCTTGATACATCTTATCACTTTTGGGATGCATCGTATATTTAGACTTATGAGCTTCTTCTAGAATTCTGTGGTGTAGGCTTCCTTGTTTAGGTATCCACATCCTTTTCTTATGGAACTTCCAAATTCCATCTGATTCGTGTCCTAATTCTTTAATCATTCCTTTTAAACCTTCAGCGTCATCCTTGAAGGCTGTTTCCTGTATCTCTCTAATTTGCTTATTTAAATCTACTTGTAGATTTAACCTGAGAGAACGTACTCGTTTCGGCTTTTCATGATACTTTCGACTTAAAGCATCAGCTACTATATTAGCTTTCCCAGCATTGTACTGAATATCATAATCATAATCACTAAGAATTTCCATCCAGCGTCTCTGTCTCATATTTAATTCTTTTTGCCCAAAAATATACCTTAAAACTCTTATGATCGGTGTAGACAACAAATTTATTTCCATATAAATAGTGTCTCCAAATCTTAAGGGCAAAAACTATGGCTCCTAACTCTAGATCATGGGTTGTGTAATTCTCTTCATGTTTCTTAAGTTGTCTAGAGGCATAAGCTATAACCTTTTGACGTTGCATCAACACACATCCATATCCTAACTTAGACGCATCACAATAGACTATAAAATCTTTAGTTCCTTCTGGTAATGCGAGTATGGGTGCGTTGGTTAACCTTTGCTTAAGAATTCTAAAGGCTTCTTCCTATTTTGGTCCCCATTCAAACTTAACTAATTTGCAGGTCAGATTGGTTAATGGAATGGCTATTCTAGAGAAATCTCGGATAAACCGTCTATAATATCCTGCCAGTCCAATAAAACTTCTTACTTCTGTTGGTGACTCAGGGACTTTCCACTTAGTAATCGCCTCGATCTTTGTGGGATCTACATGAATTCCTTCATGATTAACCAGATGTCCAAGGAATTGCACTTCTTGTAACCAAAATTCACATTTTGAGAATTTAGCATAAAGCTTTTCTTTTCTCAACAATGTCAGAAGTGTATGCAGATGCGCTGTATGTTCCTCTTTACTCTTGGAGTAAATTAGAATATCATCTATAAAGACAATAATGAATTTATCCAGGTATGGTTTACATATCCTGTTCATCATGTCCATAAAGGTGGCTGGCGCATTGGTTAAACCAAATGGCATAACGGTAAATTGATAATGACCGTACCTTGTTCTGAAGGCAGTTTTAGGAATGTCCTCTTCCTGTACTTTCAGTTGATGGTATCCTGAGCGTAAATCGATATTAGAAAAGAATCAAGCTCATTGAAGTTGATCGAACAGATCATCGATTCTCGGTAGTGGGTACCGATTCTTAATCGTAACCTTGTTTAATTCTCGGTAATCAATGCACATATGCATCGATCCCTCTTGCTACTTAACAAACAACATCGGTGCTCCCCACAGTGATGAACTTGGTTGTATAAAACCTTTGTCAAGAAGTTCATCCAATTGTTTCTTCAGTTCCTACATCTTCGTTGGTGCTAATCGATATGGTGCTTTGGCAATCGGTGTCGTTACTGGTATTAGGTGAATTCTAAATTCAACCTCTCTATCGGGTGGTAATCAAGGTAACTCTTCTGGAAAAACATCTGAGAATTTAGATACCACAGGGATATCTTTTAATTCTTTTCCTTTAGTACTGGTGATTACAGAAATCATATATACTATTCCTCTCTTCCTTTCATAACTTGCAGCTTTCATCACGGAGATGAATTTTGTCGATCTGGTTGGCTTATCTCCTTTGATTGTGACCTTTTCACCTGTTGGTGTACTTACTTGTACTAACTTTTGATCACATAAAATACTGGCACGATTGGCTACCAACCAATCCATTCCTAATACAACATCGAATCCGGCTAGATTCATTGGATAAAGGTTAGCAAAGAAATGATGGTTCGGGATTTCTATTCTTGCTCCCTGCAAGATCTCACTAGTCTTAGTGGATTCTCCGTTTGCTGTCTCTACCAGTCAATCTTGTTGAAGTTTGGTTAAGGGTTGGTCGAGAAGTTTGTAGAAAGAAGTATTGATAAAACTTTGGTTTGCACCAGAGTCAAATAATACTTTGGCAAATATATCGTTAACTAAAAACGTACCGGCAATCTCATCCGGAATCATCTTGGCTTCCTCAGCTGTCAGAACAAACGCTCTGGAATTCTTCTTAGGTCCTTCAGTTGTCTTAGCCTTGTTGGTTGTGGCTAGAGCTAGTTTCAGACAGTTCGGTCTGATGTGCCCAGTTTCTCCACAATTGAAGCATATCCTATTGCTAGGTTTCTTCCTACAGTCTTCTTCCTTGTGTCCAGACATTTTGCAAAAGTTACAGTATATGGAGCATCTTCCAGAGTGCTTTCTTTTGCAATACTTACAACAGGGTGTAGAGGAGGAACCTGTACTTTTCCCACGGTTGGAATTACCGTAGTGATATTCCTGGGTAAGCTTTTGAGTTAGGTTCTTTCTCTGGTTTTCCTCTTGGGTGCGTACCAGTTCATCAGTCAGGGTATTGGCTAGTTCTACTGCTTCTTCTATGGTTTGTGGTTTAGCTGCCTTGACTATGTGTCTAATCTCACTAATTAATTCCCAAACATAACGGGAGATTAACATTGGTTCAGGTGAGGCTAAGGTTGGCACTATTCTAACATATTCGAAGAATATGGTAGTGTAACCTTTGCAGTCTATTCCAGTCATTTTAAGATTTAGGAATTTATTGGCGATTTGTTCCTTTTCATTAGGAGGTCAAAATTTTCTTTCAACTGTCTCTTTAAAGTTAGTCCATTCCATATTATAAACTCTGTCACCCCCTAGACTGGAGAATAGTATTCCACCATTCTAAGGCTGCATTTTTGAAAAGATTAGAAGCAAACATAATCTTATCTTCGTCTGCACATTTACTTATTTTTATGAATGCTTCGGTCTTTTCTATCCAACGTAATGTTGCAATGGCTCCTTCATTGCCTGGGAATTCTATTGGTTTGCAGGCCAAGAATTCTTTATAAGAACAACCATAAAAGACGGTTCTTCTTCTTTTAGGAATTGGAGCTTGGATTATTGGTCTGTTATTATCGTTTACACTGTGACTTGGCTCAGTGTGTTGGCGTTTACTTCCATTTGCAGATTTATTTTCTGCTTCTTTAACAGTCTTGATAATATAAGGCATAACATCTATAATTCCTTGTGCTACTATATGTTGGATGGCACTGTTATCTATTTGGTTTCCGTTATTCTCATTATTCTGGTTTTCCTTATTTACTTTGTTATCCATCTGGATTGGAAACATTTATCAGGTATTAATTATTACAGAATAAATTTAGTACAAATATTTATACACAATCACACAAACAAATTGATCAAAAACGTCGAACATTGCGACTTTTACTCTTTCTATATATATATATATGCATCGGTTACATACTACAGCTGAAAATAAAATATACTAGTAGTTATGCATCCGTATCTATTTTAGTCTATCTAGTCTAGTTTTGTTTTTTTATCAAAAGACAAAATTACACATATATTTAGGTATTATTCTAAGTATCATGTATCCAATCATATATATCGCGCTCGACATGCTTCCACATAAGCTTCTCTCCTGTTTGACGAATTATATTCCCTTCTTCCACTAATTCGTCACCATATGAGCGAAGTTCTTCCAAATTTTCTTGGCTCATAGGTGCTGGTACTGGATCAGGGTGTCGAGGAATAGGGTGTCCATAAGGGTATGGATTGTGTATCACACTCTGCTTCCACCAGTCGTTGTTCCAAAAGGGGTCTAAAGGGTTAAGGTCGGTGTACTGAGCTATGGGGTTTGGTGGGGGAATTCTGGGAATCTCATATGGATCTATATCTGGGATTGGAAACTGGTCTTCCTGGTCGGGTTCTAGCATTTGTTGGTCTGGGAATAAAGGTAACAGTGGCGGTTCGGCTATTTGGTTTAGGTTAGAGTCTACTGCTGTAGTGGCTAACATATGGAAATCTGCCAACTGTCTACCTAGTTCTTCTTCCCAAGGTGGACTATTGACTGTTTCCTAAGTTTGTGCATTCGCTTCCCTATTAGCTCTGACTATCGCTCTTTGTTGTTGTAATTTCTTCATTCTCTTTCATCTCTCATGTGCTCCTCTATTAAACCAACCTCTCTTCTTAGAAGTACAAGGTTCCTCAGACTGTGCCTTAAAAAGAAATATTCCTTCCTCAGTATCGGCTGAGTATCCTGAGGGATTTGGTTGAGATGATGTTCCTTCATCTTTTGGTGAACTAGCTAATTGACGATAAGCGCCCGATGTACCTTACTCACTCATACTGTAAACTAATAAATAGTCAAATAATACAAAACAATATTTACACGTAATCCCATAAGTTTATTTCCTAACACAGAATTTAAGTGTCAGCAGAACACTTCATTGGCTTAAATCAGTGGTTGTAGCTCTGATACCACCTCCTATCGCAACCCCCGACCCCTGCCCGGGAGCGGGTGCCACGAGCCAGTCAGATGGTATTGATGTTTATTAATTTGGCAGCGGAATACATCAGGACCGTAGTTAGGAAGTATTTTTATCAGAGTTAAACACCATACTTTTTATAACAAATCATTGGGATAAAACCCAAGTTCATTTGATAATACATTTGTATGGATAAACCGAAATTATTGAAAACAAAAACTCCTTTTTTATTTAGGTAACTTTTATAGCCACTTTTTTAAGCCTTCAGTGCTCCAGCTGGCTTCTATTGGCATTCACATTTTGTTACCTGAAACGCGTTTTAAAAAGTTTTATCAGTAAGAAATACTGGCGAGTACATCCCAGTTTAATCAAAACAGTTTTACAACTTTACAGTATTGAGGGCATCCGCAATTACATTTGCTTATATCTACTTAAATACTCATTCAGTACTGTCAACACCTGACTTGTGGGTCATATTACTCACTGGCTAACTCTTTGTCCAATGGTAACGTCTTTCACATTTTGTATACAAAACCCCAACATACCGGCAGTAATTGTAGAATCACAAATACTCAATTGATGTTAAGTGCTTATTTAAAACATTTGAGGTTTTGGTAAAACATTTTGACTCATAAAAGATTTACAAAAAGAGAATGTACTCACATTGTTTACTTAGGTAAAACTAAAGCTTCCTGGTGTATCTCCTGGTTATTATTTATTAAAATTAAACAATGCAAACGTGTTAGTAAAAAAACCCAAATCACATTAACCGTACAACTCGAGACAGAACTCCATTGACTGAGTCAGGCAGAGCCTTGACACGCATTACGGAGTCTTAGATCAATCGGGTGTAACACGAGACAGAAGTCGAATGACTGAGTCAGGCAGAGCCTTGACATGCGTTACGGAGCCCTAGATCGGTCGTTTAGGGTAACAAGCAGGGTTATACTTACAACGAGGCAGAGCTTTGCTTTATAGGGGTATAATACCCGTGTATTACAATTGCCTAGAGAAAGTTCAGAGAGAATTTAAATTTTGAACGGATTGCAAATGAGGCATCGGCCTCTATTTATAGGCTGATTCGAAGGCGACTCGCGACCCGCGAAGCCCAGCTCTAACTCTCTCGCGGCCCGCGAGGGAGTAGACTAGGTCTTAGGGTTGATTAGTCATCGAGTATAGCCTTGTCGAGTGTCCTACACGTGGCGGACTTGTGTGGCCAATAAGTCAACAGGCTCGCGCCCCACGAAAGCCACAAGGGTATGGGTCGCGGCCCGCGAGACCCTTGTATACTTGTTTTTATTTGATTTTTATAAATATCAAGGTATTTAAGGTCGTTTCTCGCATACGGGGTATATTTTAGGATGTTTAGGGTCACGTTAAGGGTTCTAGGAGGGTTGTTATATGTGTCTTCGTTCGAAGCTGTAACAATGGCTTCGTAAAACAATTTTCAACACAAACTCAAATTTCTTCTTGGCTTCTTACGAGACTGGCTTCGTACGAGTCTACGCTGCGATGAACACGTTCATATTTTTCATGTTTTTAACTGATTTGGATTTGGTTTTGTTTGAATTTAGATTTAAATTTGCTAGGATTGTTTAAAACTATTTTTCACACGTTATATAAAAAATCCAGTCGATTTTAACCCTGAAAACTCTGTAGATTTGAGTTTAAAGTTCAAAGAAAATGAGTTGAAGATGAGGAAAAGAAAAAGTATGATGAAGAAGTTGAAATCAGCTCTGAATCTGATGTAGAAGTACAAATCTTTGTGTCTTCAGTCCTAGCAATCAAGCACCCGCTCTGATACCACTTGTGATTTTAGAATCTGGATGAATTCCTCTCCGTTGAATGCGTACCGACACGTGAAATGTGTGGAATCCAATCACGTACGTAGACAGAACACAAAGATGTAAATATAACTGTTTTCTTTACTGATTTGACAACAAACGGGCAGAGCTTCGCCTCAAAGTTATCCCAAAGATACAAATGACAAAGACAAGACATCTATTTATAGATGTGTGGGTTCGAACAAGGGATGTTTGGCTGGCTTCGTACGAAGCCGCCTTTGCTTCAAATCTTGATTTCTTCATTATAGCACTAGTCTTGTATCATTCGTTTCTGCTACGTTCTGTAATTGACGCAAGCGATAGACATACTACACTCACAAAGGTGCACAATGACAATCGTATACCTGCATATGATTTAGCGCCCCCTGCCACTGTTCGACCAGGATCCGTTCTCACCGTTTTCACACTTCCAACCGTTTTCTGCTGATCCCGTTTCTATATATATAGAGAGTAGGAGTTGGGTAGAAAGTGTGTTTTTCCTAGAAAGTCTAGGAAGCAATAAGATGTGGCATTGAAGGATTTTAACTAAAAGGGCAATTCTGTAATTTGAATATTATTTTAATTATGGATTATTTTATTAGGATAACTAACCAACCAGAAAATTATGGAAACTAAATATCCCATTTATTTCAAATTGACAGTTTCAATTTAAATCATACAATCCATACAACATATTCACATGAATTCGTAAAAAAAGATTTTACAACATTGCTGGAGGATTCTTGACATTGTGTATTATACTAGACACTTTGTCTTCACCAAGTGATGTAAGAGACTTAGGCAAACATGGCCTTGATTGTCAAGAACTCTTACGATCAATCTTGGATCCCGAGACGACTCACACACTCTACGATGGACAATGGATGATGGTGGTGGATGATGGTGTTGTGATGGTGGTGGGTGGTGGATGAAGTGTGAGAGAGGTGGTGTGCCAAGGGATGAGATGAAATGAATCCAAGCACTCCTATTTATAGGCTGAACAGAGAGCTGGGCACGGCCCCGTGTCCGCTGGGCACGGCCCCGTGCCTGTCTGACACTTTCTCTCCTCATTAATTGTAATTCGCAATTACAATAAATGCGCCTGCTGTACTTTCGACACGCCCCCGTGTCCGCTGGGCACGGCCCGTGGTGGGCAATAGAAGCTTCTATGGATTTGTCTTTTCTGCTGCTTCTTGGGCACGGCCCCGTGCTGGCTGAGCACGGGGCGTGTTCAGTCTTCTGACTTCTCTAATTTGCTTTGGAAGGTGCCGTTGAGGGGTCGGGCAGTCCACTAATGTTCCTTTTCTTGTATTTATGTTGGATTTAGCTGTCTTTTTGCTTCTTTTGCGTTTTTGAGCTCATTTAATCCTGAAAATACAAAAGGAAGACAAAAACACTCTTTTTCCAATATTAGTACTTAAAAAGGGTTAGTTTTATGCCTTATTTGATGTAATTTATATGTTGCATTTTACACACATCAGGTATCGTACCTACTAAAATAGCGAAGTTTTGCCTCGTTGTAAGTATTTTAACCCCCGGTTACGTATTAGATACGCTGCCCGATTGATCTAGCGCTCCGTAACGGCTGTCGAGGTTCTGCCCGACGTAGTCGTTGGAGTTCTGTCTTGGGGAGGGTATAACTAATTTAAATATTGGGTTATTATACTAACGCGTGTGAATTGTTTAATTTATTAGATTATAACCAGGAAACCACAGGAAAAAGTCTAAAGTAGCAATGTGAGTAATCTCCTTTTTGTGAACCTTTTTATAAACTATTTTTACAAAACCTTAAATAATTTTATATATAATTAGCAGTGATTGAGTCTTGTAATTCTTCAATTACTGCCGGTATGTTGGGGTTTTGTATACAAAATGTGAAACACGTTACCATTGGACAATGAGATAGCCAATGAGTAATATGACCCACGAGTCATGGATTGACAATACCGCATGAGTAATTGTGTAGATATAAACATTGTAATCTCTCTCAATACTGTTAAAGGATAAAATACTTCTTGATTAAATTGGGATTCACTTACCAGTATTTCCCACTGACAAATGTTTTTAAAACGCATTTCAGGTAACAAAATGTGAAAGCCAAAATAGAAGCCAGCTGGAGAGCACTGAAGGTTTGGAAAATGTGGCTATAAAAGTTACCTAAATAAAGAAAGATGTTTTATTCAATAAAATAGGGTTTATCCCTATAAACATGTTTGTAATGAAAACTTGGGTTTTATCCCAATGTCTTTGTTATCATAAAAATATGGTGTTTTACTCTGACAAAATATTTCCTAACTACGGTTCTGATGAAATTTCCGCTGCCAAATAATAATAAACACCGATACCACCATCTCTGAGTAGGCCGCGGCCGCCTGCCTCCTGGGGCAGGGGTCGGGGGTTGCGACAGAAGGTGGTATCAGAGCTACAGCCACTAATTTCAACCAAAGAAGTGTTCTGCTGACATTGAAATTACCAATTTTGTTAGGAAATAATCAATGAGACTATGTGCATACGTGTAGATTATTATTTTGTGTTATTTGAAAATTTGTTAGTTTACAGTATGAGTGACCAAGGACCTTCGGATGCTTACCGTCAACTGTCCAGTTCACCTAGGGACAAAGGCACCTCTTCACAGCCTACCCCCTCGGGGTATTCGGCTGATAGCGAAGAATGGATTTTCGTATTCAAAGCAAAATCTGAGGAGCCATTCCCTCCTAATAGGAGAGGATGGTTCAGCAAAGGAGCTCATGAACGTAGAAAAAGGATGAGAAAATTGCAACAACAGCGGGCCTTAGCAGCGGCCAATAGAGAAATGAATGTTCAAACCCAGGATATACTCAATAGGAGACTAGCTAATTTTCATATATTAGCTACCACCACTGCCGACCCTAATCTAGAATAACTTATTGCACCCCAGCCGTTACCACTATTTCCCACACAACCCATGGAAATTGGCTAAACCCAGTAGACCAGCCACAAATACCTGCTTTTGACCCAGCTGAGATTCCTAGGGTACCAGCACCCCATCCTCCAGACTATGACCCATGGTTTTACGACCACAGGGATTACCAACAAATTTACCCAATAGAGGAGCCCATGCAAAACCCAGTAGCACCCTATCCCAACTTGGACCCTCTAGACCCATATTATGATAATAACCAATATATCAGGGAGATTCTAGAGAATCCATACCCTCAGGAAGAACCAATGCCACAATACCCTGACCCCATACCAGCACCCGCACCACCCATGAGCACAGAAAACATACAGGAACTCCGAACCTTTGGTGAGGAGATATTAGAAGGAAGTGAGAGAATGAGACTGATAGAGGAGAGACTCGTCTGGAAGTATGACGAGCGCAATATGCAGTATTGGATGGATCCCCACTAAGTATTAGTAATAATAATAAAAATAAATAAATATATATATATATATGTATATATATATGTGTGTGACTTGAAAAAAAATAATATAGATAATCTTATAGTTACTGATGCATAGTAGTATTGTATTTTAAATTTCCAGTTATGGTTTGTATTAGACGCATAAATATATAAAATAGAGTAAAGGTCACAATGTCCGAAGATTTTGGATCAATATGCTTGTTGTGTGATTGTTTGCATTGGATATTGTCTTGTGATATTAATACTTGGTAAATGTTTAAAATCCAGATGACCGACGCAGCAAATCAGGAAAACCAGAATAATGATAATCAAATAAATAACAGTGAAATTCGACACATTGTAACCCAAGCAATTAGAGATGTTATGCCATATATCATCCAACATGTTAAAGAAAATAATAATAGTAATGGTGCAAGTAAGCGAACACATAGTGAACTTAGTAACAGCGTGAACAATGGACCCTTTCTTCAAATGCCAATTCCAAAAAGAAGAAGAACCATGTCTTATGTTTGTTCTTACAAAGAATTCTGGTCCTGCAAACCAATAGAATTCTCTGGCAATGAAGGGGCCATTGCAGCTCTACGCTGAATAGAAAAGACTGAGGCAGTCTTAAAAATAAGCAAGTGCGTAGAAGAAGATAAGATCATGTTTGCTTCCAATTTATTTAAGAATGCAGCTTTAGAATGGTGGAACACTATTCTCCAGTCTAGGGGAAGTGACAGGGTATATAGTATGGAATGGAACGAGTTTAAGAACGTGGTGGAAAGGAAATTTTGTCCTCCCAATGAGAAGGAACATATAGCCAATAAATTATTAAACCTTAGAATGACTGGAGTAGACAGCAAGGGTTACACTACTACATTCTTTGAATATGCTAGAATAGTTCCAACCCTAGCATCACCAGAACCAGTATTAATATTAATCTCCCGTTACATCTGGGGATTAATAAGTGAAATTAGGCATGTGCTCAAGGGAGCTAGACCACAAACCATAGAAGAAGCTGTAGAACTAGCAAATACCTTGACTGATGAATTAGTACGTACCCAAGAAGAAAACCAAAGAAAGAACCTAGCTCAAAAACTTACCCGGGAATTTCGCTACGGTAATTCCAACCGTGGGAAAAATATAGGTTCTACCTCTACACCTTACTGTAAAGCCTGTAAGAAGAAACATTCCGGAAGATGCTCTACCTACTGCAATTACTGCAAGATACCAGGACACAAAGAAGAAGATTGTAGGAAGAAACCCAGTAATGGAGTATGCTTCAACTGTGGAGAAAAGGGACATATCAAGCCAAACTATTCGAAACTAGCCACGAACAACAAGACTACTAAGAATGCTAGAGCATTTGTTCTGACAGCTGAAGAAGCAAAGATGATTCCAGACGTGATTGCCGCTACGTTTTTAGTTAATGATGTTTTTGCCAAAGTATTATTTGACTCTGGTGCGAACCAAAGTTTTATTAATACTTCATTTTGCAAAATTCTCAATCAACCATTAACTAAACTCCAACAAGAATGTCTAGTAGAAACAGCAAATGGAGAATCCATTAAGATTACTGAAATCTTGCAGGGAGCAAGAATAGAATTTCGATCAAAAATTTATTGCAAACATTTACCCAAAGAATCTGGCAGGATTTGATGTTGTATTAGGAATGGATTGGTTAGTAGCCAATAAAGCCAGTATTCTAAGTGATCAAAAGTCAATACAAGTAAATTCACCAAAAGGTGAAAATATCATAATTAAAGGAGATAAGCCAATTAGACCCACGAAATTCATCTTTGTGATGAAAACAGCAAGTTATGCTAGGAAAGGATCACTAGTGTATATGATTTCCACAATCATTCACACTAAAGGAAAGGAATTAAAAGATATCCATGTAGTATCTCAATTTTCAGATGTATTTCCAGAAGAACTACCAGGACTACCGCCGGACAGAGAAGTCGAGTTCAGAATTCATCTGTTACCAGGAACAGCACCGATTGCCAAATCACCTTACCGTTTGGCACCCGCATAAATGCAAGAGCTAAAGAAGCAGTTAGACGAACTTTTGGAAAAAGGATTCATACAACCAAGTTCATCACCTTGGGGAGCACCGATCTTATTCGTCAAAAACAAAGACGGGTCAATGCGAATGTGCATTGATTACAGTGAATTGAATAAAGTCACGATTAAAAATCGGTACCCATTACCGAGAATCGATGATTTGTTTGATCAGTTACAAGGACCTCGATTCTTTTCTAAAATCGATATACACTCAGGATATCATCAATTAAAGGTACAGGAAGAGGACATTCCTACGACCGCTTTCAGAACAAGGTATGGTCGTTATGAATTTACTGTCATGCCATTTGGTTTAACCAATGCCCCAGCCGCATTTATGGACATGATGAACCGAATATGTAAGCCATATTTGGATAAATTCGTAATTGTCTTTATAGGTGATATTCTTATTTACTCTAAAAGTAAAGAGGAACATGCAGCGCATCTGCATGCACTTCTAAATTTACCGAGAAAAGAAAAGCTTTATTCTAAATTTTCAAAGTGTGACTTTTGGTTAGAAGAAGTACAGTTTCTTAAACATTTAGTCAATCATGAAGGAATTCATGTGGATCCCACAAAGATTGAGGCAACTACTAAATGGAAAGTCCCTGAATCACCAACAGAGGTTAGAAGTTTTCTAGGACTAGCCGGTTATTATAGAAGATTTATCAGATATTTTTCTAGAATAGTCATTCCCTTAACGAAACTAACCTGTAAGTCTGTTAATTTTGAATGGGGACCAAAACAAGAAGAAGCCTTTAGAATTCTTAAGAAAAGATTAACCAACGCACCCATATTAGCATTACCAGAAGGAACTGAAGATTTTGTAGTTTATTGTGACACTTCTAAGTTAGGTTATGGATGTGCGTTAATGCAACGTCAAAAGGTTATAGCCTATGCCTCTGGACAACTTAATAATCATGAAGTGAATTATACAACCCATGATTTAGAATTAGGAGCAATAATTTTTGTCCCTTAAAATTTGGAGACATTATCTTTACGGTAGTAAGTTTACTATTTTCACCGATCACAAGAGTTTAAGATATGTCTTTGGGCAAAAAGAATTGAATATGAGATAAAGACGCTGGATGGAAATTCTTAGCGATTACGATTGCAATATCCAGTATCATGCAGGAAAAGCTAACGTACTAGCCGATGCCTTAAGTCGAAAATATCATGAAAAGCCAAAAAGAGTACGTTCTCTTAAATTAAATCTGCAGAGAGATTTAAACGAACAGATTAGAAAAGCACAGGAATCAGTAATCAAGGATGATACTGAGAAATTGAAAGGAATGATTAAGGAATTAGAACAAGGAACAGATGGAATTTGGAGATTCCATAAGGAAAGAATTTGGATACCTAAACTAGGAAACCTACGTCACCAAATATTAGAAGAAGCCCATAAGTCTAAATATACGATACATCCTGGAAGTGATAAAATGTATCAAGACTTAAGAAAGAATTTCTGGTGGATAAGAATGAAAAAGGATATAGCAGCTTATGTTGCCAAGTGTCTAACTTGTTCACAGGTCAAAGCTGAACACAAGAAACCCTCAGGTTTGTTACAACAATTGGAAATGCCTGTATGGAAATGGGAATTGATAACAATGGATTTTGTTATCAAATTACCCAAGACACGAAAAGGTAATGATACAATCTGGGTGATTGTAGATAGATTAACTAAGTCTGCTCATTTCTTACCAATGAAGGAAACTTTTAGTATGGAATAACTAGCCAAGTTATATGTGAATGAAATAGTTTCATTACATGGAATTTCTTTATCAATTGTTTCTGATAGAGATAGCCGTTGAACTTCTCATTTTTGGACAAGTTTCCAAAAAGCAATGGGAACCAAGCTAAATCTAAGCACCGCTTATCATCCTCAAACGGATGGACAAAACGAAAGGACGATTCAGACAATGAAAGATATGCTTAGAGCTTGTGTAATTGATTTCGGAGGAAATTGGGACGATCATCTACCATTAATAGAATTTTCTTACAATAACAGTTATCATGCCAGTATCAATGTTGCACCATTTGAAGCACTTTATGGATGGAAGTGCCGAACCCTAGTCTGTTGGGCAGAAATTGGAGAAAAGCAATTATCTGGACCAGAGATAGTACAAGAGACAACAGACAATATTATTCAAGTCAAGGAACGATTGAAAGCAGCTCGCGATCGACAAAATAGTTATGCTGATAACAGACGAAAGCCATTGGAATTTCAAGTAGGAGACAAGGTATTATTAAAAGTTTCTCCTTGGAAAGGAGTGGTGAGATTCATAAAAAGAGGAAAGCTAAGCCCCAGGTATGTTGGACCCTTTGAGACTATTAAAAGAATAGGACCGGTAGCTTCTCAGCTACAACTGTCAGGGGAAATGGCAGGAATACATGATGTATTTCATGTACGTAATCTCAAAAAGTGTTTAGCCGATGAAACATTAGTGGTACCTCTTAAGGATATAGAGGTAAATGAAAAGCTCAAGTTTGTAGAAAAGCCTCTACAAATTGAAGACCGGAAAGTCAAGAATCTTAAACACAAAAGATTAGTTATAGTCAAAGTAAAATGAGATTCCAAGAGAGGACCAGAATACACTTGGGAGCTTGAATCAGAGATGCAGAGGAAATATCCACACCTATTCTAGTAGACCTCGAGGACGAGTTCTAAAACAAGGTGGGGAGGATATAACAACCCTCCTAAAATATTTTCGACACGCCAACAATATCTAGAACATCCCTATACGTCCTAAATACACCCCGTATACGTAAAATGGCCCTAAATACCTTTAATTTCATAAAAATTAAATAAAATCAAGATTTAATGGGCGCTCGTGGGCCGCGAAGACTTAATCTTCGGCTTACGCGGGCCGCGATAGCTGGCTACCCGCCCGCACCCCCTGCTGCCACGTGTCACAACGCGTGTCGAGGCTACCCCTTTGAGTCAGCCAAGCTAGGCCCTACATAGTCTACGTCGCGGGCCGCGAAGGCTTAGCCTTCGGCTTACGCGGGGCGCGGCAAATTGTCGAACAGACACTATAAATAGCAACCATCGGCCTCAGTTCACAAATCGCTCAACATCGAATTCTCTCTCTAAATTCTGAAATATTAAAAAGTAGTATCGGTTATCATACCTACTAAAATAGCGAAGTTCTGCCTCGTTGTAAGTATTTTAACCCCCAGTTACGTACTAGATACGCTACCCGATTGATCTAGCGCTCCGTAATGGCTGTCGAGGTTCTGCCCGACGTAGTCGTTGGAGTTCTGTCTCGGGGAGGGTATAACTAATGTAAATATTGGGTTATTATACCAACGCGTGTGCATTGTTTAATTTATTAGATTATAACCAGGAAACCACAGGAAAAAGTCTAAAGTAGCAATGTGAGTAATCTCCTTTTTGTGAACCTTTTTACAAACTATTTTTATGAAACCTTAAATAATTTTATATATAATTAGCAGTGATTGAGTCTTGTAATTCTTCAATTACTACCGGTATGTTGGGGTTTTGTATAAAAAATGTGGAACACGTTACCATTGGACAAAGAGATAGCCAATGAGTAATATGACCTACCAGTCATAGAGTGACAGTACTGAATGAGTAATTGTGTAGATATAAACATTGTAATCGCTCTCAATACTGTTAAAGGATAAAATACTTCTTGATTAAATTGGGATTCACTCACCAGTATTTCCCACTGACAAATGTTTTTAAAACGCGTTTCAGGTAACAAAATGTGAAAGCCAAAATAGAAGCCAGCTGGAGAGCACTGAAGGCTTGGAAAATGTGGCTATAAAAGTTACCTAAATAAAGAAAGATGTTTTATTCAATAAAATAAGGTTTATCCCTATAAACATGTTTGTAATAAAAACTTAGGTTTTATCCCAATGTGTTTGTTGTCATAAAAATATGGTGTTTTACTCTGATAAAATATTTCCTAACTACGGTCCTGATGAAATTTCAGCTGCCAAATAATAATAAACACCGATACCACCATCTCTGAGTAGGCCGCGGCCGCCCGCCTCCCGGGGCAGGGGTCGGGGGTTGCGACACATATTCAAACTGGTCATATACGCACGTTATAATAAAGTTTCTTTTTGAAACATTAATTTGCCGCCCAAACCTTAACGACACATATGGGAGGACCTGACTAATCGGGATTGAATCATGTTTCCGCGTTTCCATTTTTAGACCAAGGATGAACCTAAATGTGATCCCATCCCCATAATCCACACTTTAAAACCTATCCATGTTCAGAAAAAACACCACCGGTGGCTATAACCTTTTGGAAACCCTAGAACGCATCACTCTCACTTACACCTATATAAACGGGTTCTAGGATTCCCACTACCCCGTTTACCACACCTCTTCTCTACTCACTAAACTTTATTTTTTTACATCGGAGAAACCTGCAACTTACCGGTATACGAAGGCGTCGCCAGAACCCAACGGGTTTTGTTTCGGGTAACCGCTTTCGTTCTTTCGGAATTCCCTATTTTTCATCGTGCGCTTATCTTCAAGGAACCTTCAACGCAAAATTGTGAGTAAATCAACTAATCCTCTTTTATACCATGTGTTGGGGTGTATCATGTGTCCCGCTTGACAAATTCACATTTCCAAACTTTACGTGCCAATTACTATTTGTTATGTTATGTGATTGTGTATTATTGTTGTTTAATTACTTACAAGGCATTACATATTTCATATGGATCTATTTGGCCATCCATTCCCCATTACCTATGAGTGGAATAAGATGATGCCAACACACGAGATCGGCTCTGTTTGATTGAGCCTAGATCTTACATCACAAAACCGCACACCTTAATGTCGTGCACCTTTATACACTATGAGTTGCTTATTTGTTTGAGGTTGTTATGAGATTCGCCGTAATACCATATCTCATGTTTATATACTACAGGTTAATACACGTTTCGTTACAAACAAATTAAGATATAATTTTCCAAATAACAAATGAGATTTACTTATCAAACTTTTTTGGCCCAAAACTACTTTTTACACATGATACAGGTGAACAAGCATGAAGAAAGGATCACCTAGAACTTAGGCCTTATAGAAAAATGAAGTTATTTAAGTTGGAACATTTTGGTTTTGTACTTGTTGATTTGAATTATGTGTTACGTGGATTATTTAAATTTTCAATAAATAAATATTGAAACTTTTATAGCATGTCATAAGCTTTGGACCAACCAATCATGCCCCGATCATCTTGTCCGTTGCGGGTCAGGGTATGACACGCGGCGCCCTGAAACCCTTTCGTTTGCTTGTTGCGGTTAAAATCACGACGTTTTATAAATAAAAAAATTCAAAAAAATCTTATTAATAAAAAGTCGCGATTTTAATGGAAATTTTTAAAAACATTTGTGTGTTTTTAAGTTTTTTTAGGTAGTTTTTTTTGTGTTCATACTAGTTCTCGGGTTCTCTACCATATATATATATATATAGGGGAATGTTCATTTGAGAAGAAATTTAATTTGAGAAGAAAAAGAAGAAAGGGCATATTAGTAAAATACTATTTCATTTATAACTCATATCATTAATTTTTAACTCTTTAATTAATTAGTCCACTAATCATTAATTATCCTACATATCATCTACAAAACCTACACATATCAAAATTTTCCTACATATACCCTACATATTATAGAATTTTATCCTACACAGTCGAAATTTACCCTACACACCTCGAAATATATCCTACACAACTCGTAATTTATCCTACACAACTAGTACTTTATTCTACACTTTAAATTAAGTTGTTTTTTTAATTTGGAAAAAGTATATATTTTGAAAAGGAGTTACAAATTTAATTTAGTTAATTATTAAAGGGGAAGAATACAAATTAATATTTTTTGTAAGTTTACCCATATACCCTTATATTAAAATTAAATGCAAATATTAAATGAAGTAAAATAAAGCATTCTTATTGGTTGAAACTTCTTCTTTTTTCTTCTTACAAAAAAAATTCTTCTCATTTGAACCCCCCACTATATATATATAAGGCAAGGATAAATTGAAAACCCCCTTGAATTAAAGAAACTCTAGAAACCCAATAATAGCCATTGATTAGAATTGATGGATGGCTAAGATGAGTTTTTTGATATCTGTTGCTTTTTCTCTCTTTCTCTCAATATAATAATAGGTGAGAGTACATCTAAGGGTATAATCGGTATAAATTGTTTGTTGAGAAAAAATAAAACTGCATGTGTACTTCTCCTGGGTAATATAACATGCTCTATTCATCTACAGTAATATCCATCATGTTGTCTATTGAAACCTACTTAACCTATAAACCTACTTACATCTTTCAACCACAATTAAACATAATTCATCCATAAAGAAGTTTCATCCGTTCAATTGTTTACCCAGGGGAAATTGAAAAACCACGTTTCTCTCTCTCTCTAGTTCCAAATTCTTCATTCAAATCTTCGGATAAACACAGCAAAAAAACTCCAAATATCCTCCTGCAAAACTATGGAAAACTCAAAGATTTGGTAACGATCTTCCCGGAATTTTCTACCGACTACAAATATTCAGGTATGTCAAATAAACACCAGCTTTTTACAAAATAAAATCCGGAACAAGTCTTATCATCTGGGTTTCAGATCTGAACAAAATAAAATCGGAGGTGGTTTTCCCGGTGTGATTAGGGATTTAAGGAGATGAAGTTGTGGGGTTTTTGCATGTGTGTTTGAGGGTTTCGATGATGCAATATTTGGTTCAAGATGGTGTAAACCAGTCACCAAGATATGAAACAACAACCAATATTTGAATCAAACCTCCAAGATCTGGAAAAAAGTGTTGGTGCAATTCAACGACCAAGATTCGAAATCGGACAACCACCATCAAGATCAAGTATGTTTTTAGGTTTAAGAAAATATTGTTTAGAAGATCCGGTTTTCTTATATGTATTTGTTTAAAATTTTAATTTTGTATCATTTTTTTGGTTGATTTATTTTGGTGTTTATGGTGGATTCAAATGGCACAAAAAGAAAAGCAAACTAGATTTGGTTATTGTTTATTTTGGTATTTATTTTGGTGTTTATTTTGGTGTTTATGGTGTTTATCCATTTAGATTAGTTGGGTGTTAATAGATAGAAACATACTTGATTTTGATTATTTGAAGTTATGAATCTCCAAGATCTGGTCTTTTTTTATTGTAACACTACGTAACAATGTGTTGAAATGTAACAATCAAAGCAAAAATGGCGGTTACATTTTTTTTTTTGTGTTGCAGAAAATAAAGTGCATTGTTACACATTTTCAAATTATTGTAAAAATGTATATTAACATTTTTATGTAACGTTTTATGTTAAATGTATGTTTCAATTTTTAATTTGTATCATTTTCTTGGTTGACTTATTTTGGTGTTTATGGTGGATTCAAATGGCACAAAAAGAAAAGCAAAGTATATCTGGTTATTGTACTTTGGTGTTTATCCTTTTAAATTAGCTGGGTGTTAATAGCTAGAAACATACTTGATTTTGATTATTTGAAGTTATGAATCTCTAAGATCTGGTCTTTTTTTATTGTAACACTACGTAACAGGGTGTTAGAAATGTAACAATCAAAGCAAAAATGCCGGCTACATTTTTTTTGTGTTACAGAAAATAAAGTGCATTGTTACACTTTTTTAGATTATTTTAAAAATAAAGTGCGTTGTTACATTAATTTTCTTCAAATTATTATAAAAATAAAGTGTCTGTTACGGAAACAAAATACGTTGTTACATTTTTTGTGTTACACAAACAAAGTGGTTGTTACATATGTGACGTAAAATAAAGTGCATTGTTACACTTTTTCAGATTATTGTAGAAATAAAGTGCGTTCTTACATTAATTTTCTTCAAATTATTGTAAAAATAAAGTGTCTGTTACGGAAACAAAGTGTGTTGTTACATTTTTTGTGTTACAAAGCCAAAATGGTTGTTACATATGTGACGTAAAATTGATCATGTAAAAATGAGACATTTGGTCATGATAAAAGGAGGACCACGGATAGTTGCATGTACAAACTAAAGGGATGTCGGATTTATTGAACGAGTTGTTATTTTGTTTTTAAAATTTATATATTTTGTTATAAAATGATAATACTTGTTTTGTAATTTACTATTGTGAAAAAAAATTGTAATATGATTTTTTTTTCTAAAGTAAGTTAATGTGGAAGGAAATGGGTGAATGGTGGTGTAAACCCTTTGAATGTTTTATATAGACATTTGATGAAAAGGGAAAATATGGAATCAGAGGTGATAGTGATAGATGGATTATTGTACTCTCTGAACAACACAAAATCTCTATCCAAAAGACTTTTACATGCACACTATGAAATTCTCACACTACCCTTGCTCTATATCTTTCACAATAGAAAGGTACAGTGACGTGGCTTCTTATAATCCACACAAAGGAGTTTCCTAGGTTTTTTTAACTGCGGTGAGTTTTCTCATTATAATTAGCAACTCTAAAAATTTTACTTTTCCCAAAAAAAAAACTAGTTTTTTTTTAATTTACGGCAGCCGTAAATGTTGTAAAAAGTGATGTCATGCTTATGTTATCACCTTTTTATAGCTGCTTACAGGGGCCGAAAACACCACTCATATTTGACACTTAGCCATACATAATAAATAGAGTAAACTACTTTTTGAGTCTGTGTGTTTTAGTGGTTTTTACCACCTGGGTCCAAAATCATAAACTTTAATGCCTTGAGTACCTAGTTGGTAAATCTATAAGCGTTTGAGTCCAAATTTTTAACTCAGATATAATTACTCTGTTAACTCATGTCAATTGACCTATCTATTATATTAATATTACTATTATATATATATATATATACACACACATATACAATCATCCACACAAAACAAGAATCAGATTACATACTCTTTCTATTCCTTATATTTCTCTCTCAGCCACACCACCACCATCACTGCCGCACCACCACCACCACCATCCATCACCACCGCCACACATCCCCTACCAACACCCTCTTCCCTTTTTTAGATGTCGACCGCTTTTAGCCGGGCCACCCCTAATCTTCTGTTGCCCTATATTTGAAAATTCCACACTCTCTTCCGCTTTGTTCCACTTGAATGGCCGAATCCTTATTCTAGGGTTACTCAACACCCTCCCACTAACTCAGTTTTAAACACGTAGAGATGACTCGGCAGGCCGCCATCACCGCCTTACATAAGTCCAAACCCCTAGACAACAAATATGTAAGCATTTTTCGTTATTTTGCCCCATTTGTATTGCATATTTAGTAATTAAACTCTCATTTGTGGAGGTGGAATGGTGGCAGGTGAAGGTGGAGGTGTGGGTGGTTGTGTGGTAGTGTGGTGGCGGGTGAAGGTGAAGGTGCGGTGGTTGTCCAGCTGTGGCAAGTGGGTGGTGGCAGGTGAGTAATGGTGCGGTGGTGGTGAAGGTGCGGTGGTAGAGTGGTGGTGAAGTGTATGTGTGGGTGGTGGCACATGTTCATTGGCTAACGGTGATGATTTTGGGTGGTGGTAAAGAGGTTAGTGGTGAGGTGGTTGGTGGTGGTGGTTAGTGATGGAGAAGAGAGAGGACATGACGGTGGCTATAGTGGTGATGGGATGGAGGTGGTTTAGAGAGATGAGAGAGAGCAGATTTTTTGTTTATTGTGGTGATGGTGGTCGTGTGGTTGTGAGAGAGAGAGAGAAAGTAATCTGAGTTTGGTTTAGGGAAGGAGATGAAGGGTGGATGATTAAAGTAGGTTTTTTATATAATAGGGGTACTTTGGTCATTTGACAAGAATTAACATAGTTAAAAAATTGAACTCAAACAATTATAGATTTACGAACCAAGTATTCAGGGTGTTATATATTTCATTTTGGTCTCAGATGGTTATAACCACTAAAACACTGGAATTAAAAAAGTAATTTACTCTAATAAAAAGTAACTAACTTCACTACGTGTCACATTTTTATGTGGCCAACATTCTTGTAACCATTCGAAGATTTCTACGGTTATGTTTCTGTGAACCCAAGCTATACCTAATAAATAATAACTTAAAGAAAATGAAATTCTTTTCGCTTATTGTTCTCAATTTTTTTATATTTTCTTTTTTAATATTTACTTCATGAATATTTCATTTGTTTTATATATTACTTCTCAATAATGTTCTTTATTTTTTCGTTTGTTAATAACTATTTAATATTTTGTTGATCTAACTGTAATACATGGGTTCTTAAACTAGTGTGTGTGTATATATAATTCTAATAACATAATTTGATGTGTTATCAAATTCCGAATATACCGTTGCGAAATACTTACTTTTATATGCACGTGGATAAAAGTGGTGTTCAAAACCGAATGAGTCAAATATAATTGATTGTTTTGTTTTTTATTGGGACACATCAAACGGATATCGTCCTAACAACATCGATACTGGTACTCATTATCGTTTTTATGGTTTTTGACGTTCCTACCAGTGATGTGACAAACCAAACCAATTCCGACTTAATAACATCAGTGTCGGTATTGGTATTATTCGAATCAGTGTCTATATTCCTTTTTATGGTTTTCAATGTAAAGCAGATGTTGGTAATTTCTTTTGCATATCTCTTTCGATTATTATGTGAAGTGTCATTGTTATACCAATAATTTAACGTATATATTGAACCAATACTTATCGAATGTCCACTCCACGTATAGGACTTCCCATAAGGCACTAGTTATAAAATAATATTAAGAAAGCAAACTCATTAGATCGCCTATGAAGTTTGCCCGGATATTTCCAAAAGATTGAACTCTGACATTCGATAGTTGCTTCAATTTTGTGTCAACATTTTGCATGAACTATTTTTCCAATGACACGACGTGACGAATCTAAAATTAAAAAAGATATTAACGTATGAAAAAGTTATAGCTGTCTGAAAATTAAGGGGGGCGGAATTTAAGTGGAAAAGGACCAGAATACCTTTTATCTATTTGTTTCTTCAATTGTTTGAACCTAAAATTTACGAAAATGCCATTTTCTAGTTTTGAGTCATTGATCTTGAAAAACCAATGACTCAGAACCTCACGTATGCTTCGTACAAGATTCAATTCTGGTACAGAAACCGCACTCTATATTATTATAAATGTTACTCTACTTGTAAATAAAAAAATCTTTAATTATATATTTAGATTATTACTACTTTTTTCAAACCCAAACACATAGTACGTCTCATAAGAGCATTCATTAAGCATTTTACAAAAATAAATAAATAAATAAAACATACTAAATCAGCTATTAAATCATATTTTCATTCATCATTCAAAAAAATTATGTTCTTTCCAACTTATATCATACATAAATATTTTTACATTAAGGTTAAATTATTTATTTGTAAAAAAAAAGTGTAAACGGACCAAGGCAATCTCCGATTTGAGGTGATTTAACATACCGGGTTGTTATCATCCAAACAATATAGGTGCCACGGTGATTTTTAACTGAGCATTGGAATCATTACTGATATTCATTTTTATGCTTTACCATATCGATACCGTAATGAATCAAACCCAAATCGATTGAAATCCCGCCGCAACGCGAGGGGATTTTAATAGTGAACTATAATGATAAGATTTATCACTTGCGAACATAAAATACATCTGTATCTTCTTTTTCTTAGGGTGAGAGGGGCACTCCCCTCTTTTACACTATGTTCCAGAGTTTTATTTTTAAGAGAAGAGAAAGGATTTAGGAAGAAAGAAAAGGGTTATGGTGTTCCAGAGTTTTTTTTACGGGGAGAAAGAAAGAGAGGAGGAGAGAAAAAGAGGGTTTTTTGGATTGCAATTGTTTCTCTCCAAATCGGAAAGATTGGGAGAGAACAGATTAATATAAGTTCACGTTTTCCAATTTTACCCTCATCAAAAATGGCGGGTATATCTCCCACAACCCGCCATATCTTCAACCCACCTTCCATCATCTCTCCCAGAATCTCGTATCTTCAGTTTTCATCACCATATATCCCACATCTTGATTCAACTGTTCATCATCTTTGCTACTACTATCCAACAACGATTAGCAATTCATCCTCCAGGTAACACATCTACATTCAATTTATCATATACATTTGTTTTAAATGAGTTTCTTAGATGAGTTTTATATTAGGCTGAAGCAGCCTAGGGCTAATTTGCAGTATAAGATGAGTGTGTCGCAATTTTAGGGTAATTTTGATGTTATTTTGTGGTTGAATGAATGGTAATTTAGGTAGTTCAGCTTATTTTAGTTTTAATTGTGTTTGATTTGTGGATAATTAGGTTTGCACTTATTTTAAAACTTGTTTTCACAATTTAGTTGGAGTTTTTCTTGTTTGGTAATTTCGTACGTTTATGACTTTTATTTCGTTGTTGGGCATTTTACTATTTCGTTATGGATCACTGGATTGTTTAAGGTGCTAAGTTGCATTTGGTTTAAGGATTGTTTATGATTCTAAATTACATCACTTTTGGGTCTGTTTTTTTATAACTAAATCGCATCCAAATTGGATTGTTTATGATGCTATATACTAATATTTCACTGCTGTTTTAGTGAGAATATATATGTTGTTTGGGATTGTTTTGATTACTAGCAGATTGAATCTTGTGAAAGAAGCTGATCTAATTGATGTTATGGATGGCGGCCAATGTGTCGAAATGGGTACACATGAGTTGGACAGATGGATTACGGAGAAAGAGATACAAGATGCTGCTGATATTATGGATAAGGTTTCTGATAAAGGGAAGAAGTTCATTGCAGAAAAAAAAAATAAGTTGAAGAGGGAGATGGAGTTGTTTGGACCACAAGCCGTTTTTCAGTAAGTACAGGTATTACAGTTAATACCGTTACTTGTACAGCATTACTTGATATTATTTACGGCTGTCTTGTAAAGAAGTATAATGAGCTCGGTTCCAACCCGGTTTAGGTTATACAAAAAAACCCGATTTGTGCATCTCTACCTAGAGGTGGTAACTGGTAAGATGGTTTGATTAGGTAACGGGTCAAAACATGAACATGGCCTTGTTCGTTGGTTTGATTACAGTCGTACTTAGAGGCTCATCAGCCTTTATTGACTTTTTGCAACTGCCATGTCAGCAAGTACAGGTATTCTGTTTGTTTTTTTACAAATGTAAATAGTGAAATTTGATTGTAGCTGCGTTGTTTTTTGAGATAATTTTGTGCAGTTCGAAACGATACTGGTCGAAACGGTACGGGTCGAAACGGTACGCGTTGAAACGGTACGGGTCGATACGGTTAGCGTCGAAACGGTACGCGTCGAAACGGTAAATTGCTTATTCTATCGTCTTCTGTAACATATGATCTTGTTATGCCTTTAAAGAGCTGAACTGTGCTAAATTACTATCAACCCATTAGTGAAAAGTAGCTAATGAAACAATGAAAACTCAAAACTCGGTATAAGCGTAACCCATGCGTAATCAGCACCGTAATGTGAGTAACCTGCATTAAGCATGCAAAACTAACGCTTAAACGCGCGTAACCCACACCGGTTACGCGTCGAGTGCTAGGTTAAGTGTGTATCAAAGCTGAGTTACGCGCATTACGCGGTGCATGATGGGTGTTTGTCGGCCCCGGTACGCGTGACCGGCCTTTAAACACCCATAACCAACGTCGCGCGCATAAGCGATGCCTACACAACCAATGCCTAAACGAGCGTAACGACACCAGCCCAGGTTCAAAAAGGATTGTTTATGATGCTATACTAATATTTCACTATTGTTCCTCTTGACCGAATTGACTCAGCCCAGGTTCAAAAAGGCCTAACCGAGTTCACTTAGAAACTGTGTTCAGCCTCAACTGACTCGGAGAAAGCTGAAGCCCAAATTGGAGTGGATGTTCATAGTGCTCTTAATTTCGCTCTTACGGGTGGGGAGTAAGCTGGAAAGTACAGAGTACCCATCTCTCTTTTGTGATCGTTTCGAGATCAATAATAGTTCTCTCATTACAGCCATTTGTAATGGCTATTTACGAAACCGATACCGTGATGTGGTCTTTAAGGGGTTAAAAAGTTAGAAAACCAGTAGAAGTTGAGTGCGAAAATGCTAGAGGGACTAGAACGCTTACCACTTCGCCTACGCTCTTGAAGGTTACTTGGACATGCTTTAGAGGATGAATGGGAAAAGAACACGAGTATGTTGGATTTGGAGTTAATTTTACGTAGTGTTTACCAATTCTGTGTTCAAAATTGGTTAAGTAGTATAATATAATAGTATGGTCTATGATATGATTATTTTTATATGTGCTGAAGGTAACGGGTTAGCAATTACAAATCGATTATGCATTCATTTTGCTGGAAAATATATGAATGGCATTTTGCAATAAGGGGACTGAGTGATACTGAGTTTGAAGGAGGAATTTATCATGGTCGAATTCAGTTGCCTTCAGAGTACCCGTTTAAACCACCATCATTTATGTTGTTAACGGTAGTAATCATTAGAAGGGTATAATAGTAAAATTTTTACTTTTCTTTCTTTTCCTCTCCACTCGGGAACATACAAAATGTTTATTTTCCTCTCATTTTCTTTCCTTTACTTTTAAACTTGGGAACACAAATAAATTTTTTACTTTTCCTTTGTATTGTTTTCTTTTCTCTCCTAAACTTTCTTTCTTTGCTTATCTTTCCTTTATTAAACTCAGGAACACAGTGTTAGGGGAGTCCCCTCTCTTACGCACACCCAATCAGGTTATGCCACGTCAACTCCCCTCTTAAACTCCCCTCACACCCCAATTTGATGGCGGCACTCCTCTCTTAGGTGACTTGTTTTTTTAATAAAAAAAAAAAGAAAAATATTTGATTGGTTGAAAATGAGGGTGGCCCCACCATCTCCTCTCTCTTTCGGTGAAACCTCCCCGATCCCCCTCCCCGCACCGATGGCGCCGGTGTTCCCGAGCGGGGACTTCGGTCACCGCACCCACTCCCCGCTGGTGCCCCGTTCACCCTTAGCTATTGATAAGGGATTTTTGTTTAAAGTTGCAAAGATGATTTGATGTAGAATAGGTGCACATCTAATAATTTCCACTTCTGCAAAGATATCTTACATTTGCTATGATGTCATTTTCTTTGTTTTCACCTCATATTCTAATAAATAATGTTCTTTTATTATAATACAAGAAGATGTACTAATAACAGGATATGAACATCTCATAATTAAATATCCAACATTTTATATACTATCTCAATTAGAGTAAATGAATTAACATAAAACACAACATATGTCGTCATGCGAACAGTGAAACAATCGAGTTGTCGGTTTCAAACAAGATTTTATAAACCAACTTTTAGGACTTTTTTTTATTATGCAAGGACGTTGGACAATTCATGCCTATATTTTAGATAATCTTCTGGTTATATGTCGGCCTCAAGGGGACAGTTGGGACATAAAATTTTGGCTTATTGAAAAATCACTAAGACTGAGTGTAGTGGGGCGACTCCCACCCCTAGGTCGCCCAAGGTTGCCATGAACACCGCCCCCAGGGGCGTTCTAGGGGGCGACCCCATTGAGCCCGTCCAGATCTCGTCGCCTCCTCCCTCTCTGTAACAACTTTTTGGCACAAGACCCCAAGAACTTTCCCCCTTTTCAAACAAATCAACCAATCATAAGTCTTGGTGGCAACTTGAGTTGCCATGAACACCACCCCCCTTTTTTGAGGACGCCCCAAGTCGCCCCCCAAACGCCACGTGTCGCAAGACGCCCTCTTTTGAGGACGCCCCACTCCCTTCAGTCTAAGGTTTTCTTTAGTTCTTACAGGAAATTCCAAAGTTTTGTCGGTAGATTTTTAAAACTTGATAAAATTATAACATCAACTAGGGAGGTACGGACGATCTCAAGGGACGGTCTGTCGAATGACTAAACGAGTAAAATAATAATTAAATGTATTTAATTATTATTTAAATTATCTTAGTATTAGATTTAATTGATTTCTAATTGTTTAAGATAAGCGTTAGTAAGAATAGGAATCCTAGTAGGATTAAATTGTTTTCAGTGTTTATATTTCTTAGGTCTAGTAATTTTATCCATTCACAAAAATTAATAGAAGAAGCTTGTGAATCTCGTTTGTATTATCACTCTGATATTGTACCCAGATTTAACAAAACTGAGACATGAGAACAAAGACATCGTAGTTGAAAGAAGACCTTGATGATAATGTTAGATACTCTTGTGTGTACCCGTTAGCTTATAAAAATCCATATTAAAAGAAATTAATGCAAATAAGATTTTTGAAAAATCAGAAGAACAATACACGCATAATATTTACTGTTAAGATTTAAAAACTTGCACAATACAACTCTTGGAAAGTTGGATTCTAAACCTTTTAACTTATCAATTATGCTATTTTCTTAATATCAATCAGTGCGACACTTTGCCTTATTTTGGTGTGTCTTACATATTATACTAACTAGTGGGATTTTCCTGCGCTACGCGACAGGGTTTGACCGGTATCAGTTCAGGTCATTGTGGTATCAACACTCGCTATAGCAATTGATATGGAAAACCCAAAAAATAAATTCATGAGATACCGAGAACCATATCCATATATGCTTTACATCGTTCAAAAACTATAATAATGAATACAGTTCCAGTTACGATATAAAACCGGTACCGATGTTTGGTGGGAATCGGTTCAGTTCATCACAGTACTGGCCCTCGTATGGCTACGATAACAGAAAGACTCCATTGTGAATACAAATATCAATCGGAATGTTGAGGGGAAAAAGTAAACACACCTACGTATTTATCTATATCAAAAAGTTAACGGATGCAAGTTATAAGAGAAAAATTAAATGGGTTAAAGGCATATATAGAATATCTTGCTGGGATGTTCTGTCAAAATCGGTTCCAATAATACCGATTCCGGTACCTATGTTATTCTGTCGAAATCAGTTTGGTTCATCACAATATCGACACTGATATTGCTTACAATATTAAAAATATCATACCTTAAGTAAAACAATGTTTTCAGTAAAACTTATACCAGAATCTGGTTGTTTGTTTTTTATATTCAATAAGTAATTTTAGCAATGTGAAAATCAAATAAAATGACATCTGACCAGAATTTGTTTGTTTGTTTTTTATATTCAAGAAGTAATTTTAGCAATGTGAAAATTAAATAAAACGACATCTGAAAATCTTACGTAAATATATTTTACCTATCTCCTTTAAATAAGATATTTTTTAAGTTTAATAAATATATTGTTGGATGGAATTTTTTTACCATGTAAATTTTGAGTGAATACTATTGTTTTGTTTTTAATTACATCTTGAATGAACACTGTTCATCAAGAGTTCAAATTAATATGTATAATAATATAATAACGTGAATATAATTTTTATCATTACTATATATATATAAGATATAAAATATTTGACTTAGATTTCTAATGTAAATATGAGACTTTATTCTAGAAATTTTATACATGATGGATGAAATAGTACTTGACCTTACATTTTTTACTTATTTTAGCAAAAATTAATTAAGTATAGCAATCGGCTGAGCAATTTTCCTTTATAAAGTGTCAAGGTTAGGATTAAGAGGTAACATGATTTACTGGCTGAGAGACTATAAGGCTAGACAGTGTGGGGTGATACCTTCAGCTATCTCAGCTAGGTTGGGTGGTGTTCTCAGCTAGCCAGTCTAATTTTTTTGTTTTTTTTTCTTTAAAGGGGACGATAAACCACACCACATGTGTTAAAAAGGGATGCCTATCTACATGGTATTGATGTGACATAATAAAGCCTTAAGAGCTTTAGTCCGCACCATCCAACCTAATTAATCATTGTTAGGGGCTGTTTGGTAGCCTCTTAATGACCATTCAGATGCAACCTATTAATGGTTTAAAACCTCTGAATGAATAAGAGGTAACCTCAAGTCTGAATGGTTAAGAGGTAACATCTGAATGGTAAATCATCACATGTCACATTCTTCTATCTTCTCATTGGTAAAATTCTTAATGGTTCCATTAAGAGGTAGCCTCTTAATGACCATTCAGAGACTACCAAACAGCCCCTTAGTCTTTGTATCCTTAGAGAATCAATAGTTTTAATGATGTAGATTATGTTGTTTTTTTTTTTAAATGACAAATACTATAAACTAGTGGGTGTACTGTGTTGCTTCGGGTGTGTAGATAGGTTACTCCCAACAATTTATTAATTTATGAATTTTTTGATGACATCGTCCCCAACTACAAATTTAATAGAAAAGAAGTGAAGTTAGAATTGACCAATGGACGGTGAAATTATTACTACGTAGAGGAGCACCTAAACTCTAAAGTATGTTTGCCTTTTCCAAATCAGTGTGATAATTCACATGTATCTGCATAAAAAGAGTAAATTGCCATTTTAGTCCCTGAGTTTTGTCCAAATTTGTCATTTTAGTCCAAATAGTTTTTTTTTCGCCTCTGGGTCCCTGACTTTTCCCTTTTGTTGCCATTTTGATCACATACACTAACTCTATCTTTAACCAGGGGTATTTTGGAGATTTTCATTTTAAATGTTTTCAATTGCCATTTTGATCCAATTCCAAAAAATCAAAAAAATTCCAAAAAATTCTAAAAAATAATAAAAATTCTAAAAAATCATAAATATTCTAAAAAATCCAAGAAATTCTAAAAAATCCAAAAAATCCGTTTCGGCGCGAACCGTTTCGAACCCGAACCGTTTCGAGCTGAACCGTTTCGAAGCGAACCGTTTAGACCCGTACCGTTTCGACCCGAACCGTTTCGAGCTGAACCGTTTCGACGCGAACCGTTTCGACCCGTACCGTTTCGAAGCCGAACCGTTTCGACCCGTACCGTTCCGAACCGTACCGTTTCGACCCGTACCGTTCCGAACCGTACCGTTTCGACCCGTACCGTTTCGAACCCGAACCGTTTCGAGCTGAACCGTTTCGAACCGAACCGTTTCGAACCGTACCGTTCGGGTCGAAACTGTTCGGCTTCGAAACGGTACGGGTCAAAACGGTTCGCGTCGAAACGGTTCGGGTCGAAACGGTACGGGTCGAAACGGTTCGGTTCGAAACGGTTCGCATCTTAACGGTACGGTTCGAAACGGTTCGGTTCGATACGGCACGGTTCGGTTCGAAACGGTATGGTTCGGAACGGTACGGGTCGAAACGGTTCGGCTTCGAAACGGTTCGGCTTGAAACGGTTCGGCTTCGAAACGGTACGGGTCGAAACGGTTCGCGTCGAAACGGTTCAGCTCGAAACGGTTCGGGTCGAAACGGTACGGGTCGAAACGGTTCAGCTCGAAACGGTTCGGCTCGAAACGGTTCGGTTCGATACGGCACAGTTCGATACGGCACGGTTCGGTTTGAAACGGTACGGGTCGAAACAGTTCGGCTTCGAAACGGTTCGGCTTCGAAATGGTACGGGTCGAAACGGTTCGCGTCGAAACGGTACGGGTCGAAACGGTTCGGGTCGAAACGGTACGGGTCGAAACGGTTCGGCTCGAAACGGTTCGGGTTCGAAACGGTTCGCGCCGAAACGGATTTTTTAGAATTTTTTGGATTTTTTAGAATTATTATGATTTTTTAGAATTTTTTGGAATTTTTTTGATTTTTTGGAATTGGATCAAAATGGCAATTGAAAACATATAAAATGAAAATCTCCAAAATACCCCTGGTTAAAGATGGAGTTTTTGGATGGAGTTAGTGTATGTGATCAAAATGGCAACAAAAGGGAAAAGTCTGGGACCCAGAGGCGAAAAAAAAACTATTTGGACTAAAATGGCAAATTTGGACAAAACTCAGGGACTAAAATGGCAATTTACTCGCATAAAAATGTGATACCTTCTGGGGGCCCCCACCTGGGTAGCCCTCCACGGCTTTGAACCCCGAGCCAGCACACCGCCGCCACCCTCACGGGTAGGCTTGGCGGGTTGTGTTTGCCAGCTCGGAAACCCACTCGAGATTGCCACTTTGTTACCATTGACGGTGCACCTCAATGGTCATATGACCGTTTAAAATTAAAAAAAAAATGTTATTTTGTTGAATTTTTAAACTTCATAAATAATCATCTCTTACTAACCTATTTTCACTCATAACCATCTCATTTCACTCCACACTCTATACTCATTTTCATTCCCATGGCTAATCATTCGTACGAAAAGTTTGGTATTTACCTACCACCAAACAATGACGAAAACAATTTAAAAAGAAGTTCGTAGCTAGGGTAGACGCCGCCACCACTTACTAGTTAATAGGTAAAATGTCGCGAATGACGGTTGGTCGAGGCTAGGATACTTACCCTAGAGTGTCTCTCCCCCCTAACACCATACGTTGTGGGTGTTAGGGTTGTCATGTGGGGATTCCCCATTTCCGAGCACTCCGCCCCGGCCAGTGGCATTTTGGTGGTGTGGGGGTTTGGGCGTGGGAAATCTCTTTGGCGTGGGAGAGGGGGTATGGTTGCTAATGTGGAGCTTTGTGATTGGTGGGTGGGGTTAGCCGTTGACTAACAACTATTTTTTAAAAAAGTTTTTTTTAAACTAAAAATTTTAAACAATCTCTATTTAATCCAAACCCATTCAACCACTTTTTTTTAACAAAATCTCTTCTACCCACTCTAAAATTTACTCCCTCCGTCCCATTAAATGTGTCTTATTTTGAATTTCAAAGTCTTTATTTATAAACTTTGACTTTAATTATATATTTTTTTGTGTTATATAAAACTTGATGAAAATTAACCCGATAAAAACACTTGTAAAACATATTCAAATCATATAACTTTCATTAAGTATTATTTAACACAAACAAAATTATTTAAGGTCAAAGTTTATAAATAAAGACTTTGAAAATTCAAAATATGACACTTTTAATGGGACGGATGTAGTATTAAATTATCTCTACTTTTATAAAAAAAAATGCATCCCCACAACCGTTCCTTTTACCCAAACAACCCGTATGGCCGAGGTGAAACACCCAATACTAGTTCGCCTCAAAACCGCCCTCTGCAAGTTCCGGGTAACTCGCCCGACATAGCGACATATGCGAATCTTATAGCGAACATGAGGATGTTTTATCCGCCTCAATTACAAATGCCTAACTTCTCTCAACAACATTAACTCGTTTCTATATCCCAAACGCCCTACACCCGAATCTGTGCCTGAAACGAAACCACAAGATATTGTTGAACCGTCCTCACGAAGGGTTAAAAAGAGAAGCCGTAGGATGAAAAACGAGGTGGAGAAGGTCCAAGCCGCGGACCGAGTTGTTCATCCATGGACAAACGAGGAAGAAGTGGTGTTAACAAAATCTTGGATGTATATTTTCGAGAACCCGGTCTTATGTACTTTTTATTTTATTTTTTGTGGAAAAAATATATTCTAAAAAAATATATATTTTATTTTATCTTTAACACATTATTTTTAGTGTTGTATACATTTTACTAATAAGGCGTTTTTTTAATAGTTACAATCAAAATGGAAACTATTTTTGGGATCGGGAACGATCTTTATCATCAAACGATGAAACTAGAGTGCTATAGGGGGGATAATAGTCTCCTGTCAAAGTCACATGAATAAATACCGCAATAACCGTGTTCAATGGTTACTACCATAACATCAAGAACGTCCCAAAAAGCGGTAAAACTGAAGTCAATTACGTGACGCGTGAATATAGTGTTTATATGGATAAAATAAAGGAGGATCGTTTAAATTTCTTCATTGTTGGGATGTGGTGATGCACTTCACAAATGGGCAAAAGTACCTCTTGCGGGGGAATCATCTAAAAGGATGAAAACAAGCTCCTCTACTAATAGTTTCGTGCCAAGTATGATCTAAACTTAAGCGATGATGACGTCAAGGTTGAAGGGGAACGCCACCCAGTAGAGATCAAATCCAAAAGGGGGACGCAAAAATCATATACTTCGGGTGTGGACTATACCGGAAGTTTAACCGACCTAAATGAACGTATTGGTACGTTCAATAACATCCAACAAAAAAGGAAGGCCAAAAAGAAAAGGTTATCTCGCTTTTTGAAGAAAAATCGAGTTTGCAAAAGGAGAAGGATTTGGCGAAAGAAAAGCGAACGGATATGAAATTCCTCGCTAGGAAAACCGATCACCTTCACAACAAAGATAGAGAAATTTACGAGCAATTGAAAAGAGATATCAAGAAGAAATAGCGTAGTTAGTTTGGTTTTTTTATGTTTATTAATTTTGTTTTTTATTATTTTCAGTTTTTTTGAGTTTATGTAATATTATTTCTTTATTTAATATTAATGTTTTTTTAACATAAATTAAATAAAAAAGTGATTGTCACGTGCCGCTCCATGCTAACTCCCACCCTGCGCTTTTTGGGGCTTGAATGGGAAATCCCTCTTTGCTGACATGGCTGCCATGTGGCCCTTCATGCCCCTTCTTCAAACCCCTTCACACCGAATAGTCTAAGGTAGTTACATTTTATATAATGTTAATTTATAAGATTAAAGTGCATTGTGGGTTGTACCTTGCGCTTTGCTACTTTTCTTAGCATTGTTGTGTTGTACAGTTGCATTGTTGTGCTGTATCTTTAGGTGGGTTACTTGCTTTTTAGGCGCGTGTATTTTGCTTTTTCCACTTAAATGTTGCTTTACTCTTTTCCAGTTCATAATGCGTTTAATTTTGTTCTACAATTTCGTCGGCGATCATTTTCGTGCTTACTTGGTGAGTTTTGTTTGTGCCAGTTTCGGTTACGATTTTTGTTTGTTGTTTGTTTTCTCTTTTCCGCTTCATTTTGTTTGTAAATTTCTTGCAGAATTTTTCTTGCTATTTGTTTGGTTGCCTTTTCTTTCTTGTTAAGTGAGTTTTGTTTGAGGCCTTTTCTGTTTTGTTTTATTTTTATTGTTATGACAATTACGTTGTATCGCAGATTGTGTTGACGGTGGTCGTTAGTTGATGTTTGGGGTTGTCAGTTTGTTGTTGGTATCAGGTATGTCTTCGTCTACTTTTTGTTAATCCTATGCGTTTTCTTTTATTGTTTGTCTTTGTTATTTTTATTATTTAGTTTTGTTACATTTTTTCTACTCTCATCGGAATTTACTGTTTATTGGTTTCCCAGTAACGTATTTTTTTCTTTTTGTTACCTTGTGTGTTTTATTATATTGTTTTTGGTTTTTTGTTAGTTTTTTTCGGTTTCGTATTTCGTTGACGTCTTCATATTGTATTTGTTTTCATGTGAGATGTTTAAAACAGTTTTTCGTTGGTTTTGGTCCATGATGGTTTGCTGAGACTTTGTCTTTGGTTGATTTGCGTTCTGTTTTTTGTGTCAAGCATTTTCTGTATCATTTTTGTTGTTTGCTATTATTTTGACAGAGTTCCGTTCGAGGATTGTGAGTTTACTCTCATCTAAAACCTTACTTTGCTATTTAAATGTTGCAAAGTTTTTTTATAGTTATGCGTTGTTTATATGTTGCTGCCTTTTTGGACGATGTGATGACTTTTTAGTTGGACAAGACGTCACTTTATAGGTAATCTTTAATATTTAGTTTAATTGGATAATGTTTTATGCAACTTGTGTTTTTTTGTTACAGATAGAGCAAAGACATATGCGCTTTTAAACAACTTGGTTGAATGTCTAAATGGGAGATTGGTTAAAGTTAAGATTATATTTGACTTTGACTTATAATCTGTATTTACATTTATATTTCTAGCTTTCCTTATAAACTTTGTATTGCATGCCAACAGGTAGGGATAAGCCTATTATTACAGATTTGGAGTTTGTTAGAGAATATTTAATGAAAAGGATAATGAATGTGTGCAAAGTAATTGAGAAGACTGGTGGTGTCCTAAATCCTAAAGTCACTAAAAAGTTTGAAGAGATTAAGAAAGACGCTTCCAAGTTCATTGTCAAATGGCATGGTGGTTCCAAGTTTCAACCGTACTTTTTATGAGGAATAGTGTGTTGTAGATGTGGATGAGAAGTCTTGTTCTTGTAGGAAATGGGAATTAACTAAATGTCACACCCCAACCGATGGCGGAAACATCGGGGCATGACACTGAGCGAAACAGATTGTCCATGAGTATCCATAACAACTATTCATTACCAGATAATTAAACGTCATGTCCCATACCACAACATATCCAAATAAAAACAATTATTACAAATAATTGTCTCAAATACAAATACTGTTCCGACGACTCAGATTTAAGCATGACATAACTAGACCCCTAGCTTGATTCACCAAAGCACAGCAATTCCTAGCATCTTAAGCATCTGTCACATACGTTAAAATAAAGTCAATACACATAGTGTAAAGGTAAGCATACAAGTTTGATATAGCATAATAGAGTTCGAAATAGTTTACGCATAACCAGCATGTAACATGTATAATGTGAAGCTAGTAGGTTATCGACAATGAAATATGCACAGACTAGACTGCGAGTTGTAGAATGCGCAACACATATCACCACTGCGACATGTGAGAGGTAACCTTAACAACCCCACGACAGGTGCTGAGTCCAAACAAATCGTACTATCGTTGCTAAGGCGTCAGGCAACATTCAATGTGATAACATAACATATAAGCATTCATCGAGTAACACGTATCATGCAGTAACGGTCAGCGTAAAAATAGTGTTTGCGTTGTGTGATAGATGTGATTTAGAATAAGTAACATATATAACACCCAAAAGTGCATAAAGAAAAAAGGGATCGAGTATACTCACAGATTGTGTTTAACAAATAAACACTCTCTTGGATTGAAGGGAGTGCTGAGAGATTAGCCTGAACAGTTAACGATAGCATAAACGATGAGCGGTGCGATAAACGGTGCAAAAGTACCAAGTGTCGGATGTCAATCCGTTCGGATGAAGGAGTGCGTGTAGATCATAGAAGTATAAGATTTAGGTTGAAAACTTACAAGAATCGCGAGAAATCGAGAGAAATGAGTGCTTGAGTGCGGCTGGTCGAACAAGGAGCTGTCACATCACAAATGATGTGACAGGTGGGTATTTATGGAGTTTCCAAAAGAGGAAAGTGTCAAATTGTTGGATTGGTCACCGGTCGGATGGCAGTCCGATCGGATGGCAGTCCGATCGGATGGCCACTCGATCGGTTGGCCACTCGATCCTGGTTTCCAGCGTGTTGAGTTTCGTCGTTTCGATTCGCGTGTTGAGCGTTGCGATTCGAGCGAGCGATGCGATAATATTACCCATTAGTTACACATATAACCTAACTACTATATCTAACATACAATCGCTATAAATAACTTGCGTTTAACGTTTGCGATTTATATTGCGATGCGATAGATTTGCGATTGCGATTGCGATTAAACACCTCAACATAACCATAACATGCACAAGTAACACGTAATAGCACACACACGTAAAAAAATATCCAGAACCCATAACTCGAGTTGCGAATGCGATAGCGATAAGTCGATTAGCGATTAAATATGAGATTAAATAGCGATTAAACCTCGATTATTAATAGATACTCCATATAATACAACTAAAACAAATAAATAATAGAATCGATTACAAGTCAAATAAGTCAAAACAGTAGTTGAGCAAGGAGTGACAGATCGCAATTAGCAATCTTTTCTTCCTTTGACTTCAATCTTGACTTTGACTTTGACTTTCGAAACACGGGGTGTTACAGCCTCCCCTACTTAAGGGAATTTTGTCCCGAAATTAGGCTTTAGCCGTAATAAACAACCGTGGGTACTTCGCCTTCATGTCACTTTCGAGTTCCCAGGTAAACTCGGCACCGCGTTTGCCTTCCCAGCGAACCTTCACAATGGGAATGAGTGAGCGTCTGAGCACATTGGTTTCTCGTCCCATGATCTCGACAGGATTTTCCACGAAGTGTAATGTTTCTTCCACTTGTAAATCCTCAAGAAGGACATGTAATTCCTGGTCGGCCAAGCATTTTCTGAGGTTCGAAACGTGGAAAGTCGGGTGGACATTACTAAGTTCCTCCGGTAGTTCGAGTCTGTAGGCCACTTTCCCAATCCTTTCCAGAATCTTAAAGGGTCCAACATATCGAGGCGCGAGCTTTCCTTTCTTGCCGAATCTAATCACCCCCTTCCAAGGTGCAACCTTTAGGAGTACGTGATCGCCAACGTCAAATTCAAGGGGCTTGCGGCGTCTATCGGCGTAACTTTTCTGTCGGCTCCAAGCTTTCAGCAGATTGTTTCGGATTTGGAGGATTTTGTCAGTCATTTCTTGCAACAGCTCAGGACCGATAATTTGCGCGTCTCCGATCTCGTGCCATACAATAGGCGATCCACATTTCCTTCCGTATAATGCCTCAAACGGTGTCATTTGGATGCTAGATTGATAACTGTTATTGTACGAGAATTTGACCAAAGGTAAGTGCGCGTCCCAATTACCACCGAAATCTATGACACACGATCGGAGCATGTCTTCAAGGGTGCGAATTGTTCTTTCAGTCTGACCATCGGGTTAGGGATGGAAAGTGGTACTTAGATTAAGCGTAGTACCGAGAGCAGATTGAAACGTTTCCCAAAGACGCGAGGTAAACCGACCATCGCGGTCAGAGATGATGTCACGAGGCATCCTGTGTCGACAAATGATCACATCGGTGTAGATTCGGGCTAATTTTTCTACCTTAAAGTCTTCTCGTATTAGCAGAAAATGAGCTGATTTAGTCAAACGGTCGACTACAACCCAAATGCTATCATGACCAGATTGAGTAGCGGAATTTTTGTTATGAAGTCCATAGCTATACTCTCCCATTTCCACATCGGGATCTCGGGCTGAATGAGTAAGCCAGAGGGTCTTTAATGCTCAGCCTTGACCTTCGCACAGGTCAGGCATTTCGAAACATAGATAGCGATATCCTTCTTCATGCCCGGCCACCAGTACTTGTAGCGCATGTCCCGGTACATCTTGTTAGCACCAGGATGAACAGAATTTCGAGATTTATGGGCTTCGTCCATCAGAAGTTGTCGCAAATTCGTACGCTTGGGAATCCAAATTCGGTCCAAATAATGAAAGATACCATTTGATTTATTCTCGAGTTGGGCGCCATCGTTTAGAATCATTTCCTTCTTCAAAGTACGTTCGGTAAAACAGGCATACTGAGCGTCACGGATGAGGGCTTCGAGATGATGCTGGGCTTGAACATTATGAACGCTAAGCAGATAGCTTCGTCGGCTGAGAGCGTCGGCCACGACATTCTTTTTGCCTGGATGGTAACGAATCTCACAGTCGTAATCGTTGAGCAGTTCTACCCACCGGCGTTGACGCATATTCAGTTCTTTCTGGTCAAAGATATGATGTTGGCTCCTATGATCGGTGAAGATCGTACACTTGGTACCATAAAGGTAGTGTCGCCAAATCTTTAACGCAAAAACAACTGCGCCAAGCTCGAGGTCGTGTGTGGTGTAGTTCTTCTCATGAATCTTGAGCTGTCGAGAAGCGTACGCGATAACCTTGTCTCGTTGCATAAGAACACAACCAAGACCAAGGTTCGAGGCATCGCAGTAGACTACGAAATCGTCGTTTCCGTCGGGCAGTGAGAGCACGGGAGCATTGCAAAGCATAGCCTTGAGAGTTTGAAAGGCTTCCTCTTGTTTAGTTCCCCAAACAAAAAGTTTATCCTTATGCGTAAGAGAAGTAAGCGGCACAGCGATTTTAGAAAAAACCTTCAATAAATCGGCGATAATAGACTGCCTGTCCGAGAAAAGAACGGAATTCAGACGGATTTTTGGGTGTAAACCAACTCTTAACGGCTTCGATATTCGCGGGATCGACATGGATACCTTGACTATTGACAATGTGACCCAAGAATTGGACCTCCTCTAGCCAAAATTCACACTCGGAGAACTTGGCATAGAGACGGTTTCCCTGGAGTAACTCAAGAACCAAACGTAGATGCTGCGAGTGTTCGGCTTTTGAGTTGGAATAGATCAGGATATCATCGATGAACACGATTATGAAGCGATCAAGAAAGGGTTTTCACACTCGATTCATTAAGTCCATGAAAACTGCGGGGGCGTTGGTCAAACCAAAGGGAATGACAACGAACTCATAGTGGCCATAGCGGGTTCGAAAAGCAGTTTTGGGTATATCATCCTCTTGAATGCGTAACTGGTGATAGCCAGAGCCTAGATCGATCTTCGAGAAACACATAGCACCTTGTAATTGGTCAAATAAATCATCGATTCGAGCAAGGGATAGCGATTCTTGATTGTCAGCTTATTCAACTCCCTATAGTCGATGCACATCCGGAACGATCCATCCTTCTTTTTGACGAAGAGGACAGGCGCACCCCAAGGAGAGGTGCTAGGGCAAATAAAGCCTTTATCAAGTAGTTCCTGGAGCTGACTCAAGAGTTCACGCATTTCAGAAGGGGCGAGACGATAAGGCTCTTTAGCAACAGGGTTTGCTCTAGGAATGAGGTTGATTCGGAAATCGATATCACGAGCGGGAGGTAATCCGGGAAGATCTTTAGGAAATATGTTGGGAAATTCACGAACAACAAGGACCTGATCCACCTCCTTAACTTCCTTTTTCTCCGCTACTACAATGTGCGCCAAGAAAGCTTGGTATTCCTTGCAGAGATACTTGCTAGTCTGGACACATGACATGAGTTGGAGTTTCTTCGACGCGACTTCACCGTAAACACACAATTGATCACCATTAGCGAGCGAGAAGCGAATCATCTTATTGAAACAAATAACTTCTGCACGATTTTCGTGAAGAAAATCCATGCCTACTATGATGTCAAAACTACCGAGCTGCATCGGAATAAGGTCGATAGGGAAGACGTGATTGTTGGGTTCGAGCGTACAATCACGTAGTACAGAATTGACGGCGACGGTTCTTCCGGTGGCAACTTCAACATCGAACGTCGAGGGTAGATGGGCGCGCTCCAGTATCAAATAAACACGTAGCATATATACCATTCACAAGGAACGTACCATTGACCATATTGTTATCGGCTTGAGCCTGGCGAGCGTTAATGTTGAAGGCACGTCCGCGGGCTGCTGGCTGTTGCTGCTGCTGGGGCTGCTGCTGTTGTGGCTCTTGCTTAACCACTCGATTGGGGCACATGTTTGCAAAGTGGTTGGGATCACCACACGCAAAGCAAGCTCTAGCATGAGCCGTGGGTGCAGGAGCTGCTTGATGGCCTTGAGGAGCAGTAAGTATAGCTTTTTGAGCAGGAGCTTGACCTTGAACTGGAGCTGGGGTTTGACGTGGACATGTACGGCAGTTGGCGGTAAAGTGGTCGTACATGTTGCAATGCACACAGTATCTGCAAGCTATTCACACAGGGTGGTGATAGGTGCAAGTAGGGCAAGCAGGGTGAGGACCAGTATACGCACTCTTTGCCGGCGGTGTGTTGGTGACCGGTGCCGCCCCTTGATGGTGTTGAGGCTACGGTTGGGCAGGAACTGATTGGAGCGGGGCAGTAGTGGTTACAGCGCAGTTCTTGTTGCTGGAACTGCTGTTGTTCTTCCTTTTGTGGCGAGAGGACTTTGAAGATTGTGGAGCGGTGGCGGTTTCAGCGGTTGGAGCAGTGGTAGCTTGATGCAGATTCTTGGGAGCTTTATCCCAGTAACCAGACTTGACTCACTTGTAGTTGATCTCAGCAGCGAGTAGAAAAGTTTCCTCAATTTTTGTCTTCTTTGCGGCCTGAACGAAATCAGCCACGCAATCCGAAAGAGCACGGATATACTTCTTGATGGTGATTTCAGGCGTGGTAACTTGGCTAGGACAGATTATGCTTAGCTGCTTGAAGCGAGCAGTCAAACCAGCGTTGTCTCCATCTTTCTGCTTGATATGCCAGAATTCGTCCTCCAGCTTTTGGCGCTCGTGGGAAGGGCAGAACTCTTGCATCATAACGTCCTTCAACTTATCCCACGTCAGCCCGTAAGCTGCATCATTTACGTGTTTGTTTCTCTCGGCCGTCCACCAATCCAGAGCTCGGGATTGGAAGACGCCAGTGGCGTTAAGAGTACGGAGATTATCAGGACAGCCACTCTGGCGCAGGGTGACTTCGATAGAATCAAGCCATTGGAACATGACCGTAGGCCCATCTTCGCCGGTAAACTCTTTCGGCCCGCAGGCTTTGAACTGCTTGAAGCTAAAAGCAGACTTTAGGTGAATCAGTCCTGGATTCTTCTGAACACTAACAATCTGGGGGATAACCTTCGCCATTTGCTTAGCGACGAGGGCGGCGATGGGTTTGTCATCATCATTGCGGCGAGCGGACCGGGAATGAAATGATCCAAATGATGACATTGTCTGCAATAGACATCGCCATAGGATTCAAAACGCTATATAATCGAATCTCACCTCACACGTACTACTACTAAAGCTCAGGAACACGAATAATTATGCAAACATATAGTCACAAAACCACAAAGCACATAATCACAGAACACATAAGCACGTAGGAGCACGTAAGCACGCAAGGCACAGAAACACATAAAGCAGGCAGAACACAGAATGTGACAACTGGCAAAAACCGGTAATTTCCGTACAATTTAATTAATACTTAATGATTGCAATTATGTGCTTAAATGTCAACATTATCTAAATTACATGCTATACTTGTGAATTCATGCACGTTTTATACTACAAAAATTTATTTATGCATTAATGATAGCGTTGCGTCAGAAATACTAGTAAACTCACCGGTAAGACACATTGTGTCAACAATTCTGTAGAAAGCAGTCAGACAATAGAATTGGAGCCTAGGTGTAGGTCCAACGTCAAGAATACATTAAAACCCAAGAGTATATACAAGGGTTAACATATAGACTTTCCGGAAGCTAAAATATGCACTAGAAAGCACCCGAAACGCATTTTAAATGCAGAATTCTGCACAAGTCAGCTATAATCAGCTTTTAACAACATAAATATTATGAAGAATTCATGTTTTATTATCCAGAATACCCTCCTAAGCATTGGTAATTAAAAGGGTTACAAAAGGATACTTAAAGGACACTAAACGGTGTAATTTAGCACTTTAACGAACCAGTATCTAACCGAACAACCGGACATTACCCGAAACATCAAAATATTACTAGAAACATTGTTTTAATGTTTCTGAACTAGTTATGGTCCCCGAACACCATAACACCCCTTATAACATAATAACACATCAAGTCCCTAAACTTTACACTTGAAACTAACTTATTTATGTAGTTAGTAAATTAAAGTTACACTTTGCCCCCCCTATATTTTACGGTTGCAAAGGGGTGACCCCACCACAATCTTGCCAAGATCTCCCAATATCTCATTCGATATTACTTGGATTTATTTTGATTTCATATGATCTTTCTTAGATATGATTGAGATATTGTAAGATATTCTATGATCTTGCCTTATAAGTATAACCATTTCATCTTCTTCACCACAACACACTTTCTCCTCCTCTCTCCTCTCCCTACGTCCGTGAGCCACCCCCACAACCACCATCATCATTCAATCATATTCATCCATTCCAAGCTTAACCTAAGGTGCAACAAGGTGTTTAAGAAGGTTTAGAGCTTGTAGATCTTGAAGAACCTTCTCCATTTGCTTTTACCCACCATCTTTGTCATCTTCATCTTCAAGTGTTCTTCCCTAGCTCTTGTGCTAGTAGTAAGCTCCTTGTAACTTGTTACTTCATATATTGTTGAATAAAAGATGATGAACAATGATAAACTTGAAGAACGCAAAAGAACATGATTATGATACTTTAACATAAGCTTAAAAATATATGAATACATGTTGAATATGTTGATTTGCTTCTTGTTGAATGATGATTTGTGTTAGTGATGTTAGACATCATATGGAAACTACTAGATTGTGATTTAACACATGATCTAGTAAAATAAACTGGTGATCTTGTGAAAGACCAAGATCATCATGCTTCATATCTTCATGAACTTGGATAATGAAATGGGTTTTCATATGAAAAGATGATTTAAACAAAATACAAACCTTGTACATAGATGATTACAAGAATAATTTTCCCAAGAAACCAAGTTTATTTACAAGACTTACAAAGTCATGGTTTCTAAGTAAACTAATAATATTTTTAGTGTTTAAACAAGACTAGGAACATGATTGTAACAAGAAAAATACAAAAGAAATATTTTTAGAAAAATCATCTTACAAGTTGTAAATGACTAAATATTTTTATAAAGTGAGTTACAAACAAATAACCATGTTTTTAAGGGTAACTAAACCTACTAAATAACATGGTAAGTTACTACAAGTTTTTACAAAAGCTTCAAGTTCATGATATAGAGTAAAATACTTGATTTTGACACTCGGTAAGTGTTGAATGAGTTGATGATTGTTGTGATTATTTTAAAAAAGAAAATAAACACATGTTTTGAAAACAAAGGAAACCTCCATTTTTAGGGGGAACTCTGTCAAAATTTCTATAAATTTTGACACTTAGAAAATATAAGTTTTGGTGAAACTTATTCCCTAAAAAATCACCCAAAAATATTTACCAAGGTTTCCCTAATTTTTATGCAAACTTCAAATTAAGAAATGATGATTTCTTCAAGATAAAATTGATATCAAGTATGTATATTTTTGAGGAAAATATATATATTTATTGATCACCAAATTTTGTGCTACGTGTATATAGTACGTATTGTATGTGATAGTGTATTAGGACTTGAAAATACACTAAATACTCCTAAGGAGTGAAAAAAAAATACAAAATACACATACAACATGCTTAGACAAATACAAGAAAATATATTTATGAAAATATATTTCTTAATAGATTATGTAACTTGGATAAGTTATGAACATGAAATGAAGTTTTGGACAAAATACATAACTCGGGTGAAAAATACAAGATACTTATATTCATTTGTGAGAAAATAATATAAGTAAAATACATAGTTAAAAATATAAATTATTTTTTAACGACCAAGAATACATAAAAGATGGTGACTTGTACTTGTGCCATACAAGTCTAGTGACTAACGTTAATAAAACACGTATAGGTCACGACGCTATTTAAGCAAAACCCGGTGAAGTTTACGGCACAAGAAATGCAAAGTTGTGAGTTCATGCTCCCCCTTTTCTTTTAACAGTTTTCAGTTTTATAACTTCGGGGGTGAAGTACATGTTACTAAATGTTTATAGAAAAGTGAGATTATGTCCCCACTTTTAATATTTTTCATACTTTTTAAACTTGGGGAAAATACATGAGTTATGGTATGATGGATACAAGAAATAAGGAATGATACTAGAAATTGTGTTGTGAATAGGGTACCAGAAGCACCATTAATCGTGTACATACTAAGACCGCAGAACAAAAGGTTAGATCTAATGGGTTTTCGGGCAGCCACACTCTTGGTGAAAACTAGTACCGAGTTGTGCTTTTGTGTCTTCGTCGTGAATCGACAACTAGAAAAATGCCTATGGTTTGGATGCTTCCTATGTCGTGTCACATGTTAATGGCCTTGCAACCCATTAACAACTTGATACCTACAGAAATACTAGATTTATACAAGATACATACCATGTTTTCATACAAAGTATACAAACGTTCAATACAGAAATTGCATGAATTCACACCAACATTATGTTGACGTTTTCCAAAAACTCTCATGTATTTCAGGTAACTAAAGTGGATGTGCGCGTGGTCATACTCTTGCTCTTGGATGTTGTTTATGTTGATCTTTGAATAAAGTTGTAATCTTTTCAGACAAAATGTTGTCTTGTGATGTAAACACATAAACTATGTTTTCAGTTATGAAATGTTAATGGTATTTGAAGTTATTTTTACTAGCATGTAGTATGTTTACCATTCGTATGCGATGAGAACCTTTCATGATCACACCTCGTGCTTCCGCCTTAGAAAGGGGTGTGACAGATTGGTATCAGAGCTAGGTTGTAGTGAACCAGGATTCCTTCTCGAGTCTAGTCTACAATCTCTAGGATCCTTTCACGAAAACAATTTTTCAAAGATTTTTCATTGCATAAAACTTTCCGCGACATCCACTACCTGAAACTGTTTTCAAAGAGTCAAGAAAAGACACTACGAGACTTAGGGTGCACTGGAGTAGCACTTGTCTTTGACTATAAATTACTTGTGATTATGTGTGATAATTGATATTTACATATACTAGAAACAGAATATATCAGGTACTCGTGACTTTACCTGAAAATAATGGCCTATCTGAAAGAAGTGATACGAGGATGAAACGAACTGTGCGGACTGTGCAAAGAGTTATGTAATTATGGATGCATACATAATTATGGAATTCAGTGAACAGAAACCACAGCAAGTCTTGTCACGTATAGATTCCTTCAGTGCAAGGAAAGGGCAAACGTGAACACCCTCCCCCAGCCTATCAAATACTCTGTTGGAGTAACAATATAGGGTATAAAGACATGAACCGCCTATGTGGAGTAAGATATTTGTCCTTTACATATATTAAACTTGTACCTTGTGGAGATGTAACCCTTATGCATTTTGCTTACAATGATGTAACAAGGTGCCCTGGTATGTGTAAGGACATCGGTGAATATCTTATGACACACTAGTATTTATCTATTTATGCATGCTTGTTGCTGTATGAATTGATTTATATGTTTGGCGGATTATTTGATGTCACTTATGTGGTATATGCCTGTGTATATATATACTACTACTGTCTCGTATGACAATATCAAACACATGTCTAACCCTATTGTGTTGTGTTCTTTCAGAACATGGCACCTAGAAGAGCTGTGAACAACCAAGATTCTGACCAACCCCCTCCTCCTCTCCTGCCAAGGACCGCTGAAGAACTGAACACTCTGCTGGAAGAAAGGATCTCCGCAGCTATCGCTCAATACGAGGCGATCCGCACCGAACAAAGCGGAGGACCAAGCAATGCTAGACGTAATGGGCAGGGAGATACATCTGGAGGAAACACAGCTCAAGGCTGCACCTTTAAGCAGTTTCTCGACTGCAAGCCACTAAACTACGATGGCACTTGAGGTGCAGAAGTGCAGTGGCGTTTGTACGCTGGACGGAGAAGACTGATGCCACTATCCATATGAGCAAGTGTACCGCGGACCAACAAGTCACTTTCGCTACTGGGTTGTTTGTTGATGAAGCTTTGACTTGGTGGGATTTGCAAGTCCAGACTCTGGGTGATGATGCTGCGTACGGCATGACGTGGGATGCGCTAAAAGAACAAATGAGAGAGAAGTATTGCTATCGTGCTGAACTCCAAAGGTTGGAGACTGAGTTCTGGCACTTGACCATGGAAGGTGCTGACATTACTGGTTATACCCGAAGGTTCCACGATTTGTCGAGAGTAATCTCCTACATGGTGACTCCCAAATTTAAGCACGTTGAACGCTACATTTGGGGATTGGCCTCAGAATTTCGCAGCATGGTAACTTCGGCCAAACCTCAAACGATCACTGAGGCTGTAACTCTGGCAGTCAGCCTTACTGAAGATGTTGTCCGAATGAAGAAGTTATCGCTGAACCCTACTGAGAAGACCGAGATGCATGCTGAATCGTCTGGTGACAAGAAAAGGAAGCATTCGAGTCTGAACCAAGCAACCCGCAACAACAACAAGGGTTCCAACAACAAGAAGCGTGACCCGCCTCAGGAGGCGAAAACTCTTGCAACCATGAATGACGCTCCTGCCAAAAGGTACCTGGGCACTCTGCCATTCTGCAACCAGTGCAAGCGTCATCACGGAGGAGTTTGTCGCATTCCAAAATGCGACAAGTGTGGAAAACTGGGTCACCATACTGAGGATTGTTGGGGAAAAGGAAAGAACAGGAATGGAAACCGCAACGGTGCTGGAAATGGAAACAATGGTGGAAATGGAAATGGCAATGGTAACCGGGATGGCAATGGAGCTGGGCAAAACCAAGGATGCTTTAGTTGTGGAAGCATGGATCATTTCAAGAAAGATTGCCCAAGGGGAAACAATGTTCAGACTCGAGCGTTTGTGATTGGAGCAAGGAACGCACGCGAGGACCCTAATGTGGTCACCGGTACGTTTCTCATTAACAATCACTTCGCATCCATATTATTTGACACTGGTACCGATTATAGCTTCATGTCTGTGGAATTTAAACGTATGCTGGGAATAGAATCTAGTAGATTAGATATTCCTTATTCCATAGAACTAGCCAATGGCAAACTTGTTGAATCGAGCGAAGTTGTTAGAGGTTGTACCTTAGAACTTGGTGAGCGAAGATTTAGCATCGACCTCTTACCTATTCAATTGGGTAGCTTCGATGTAGTGGTCGGAATGGACTGGTTGTCCAAGAACAAAGCTGAAGTTATTTGTCACGAGAAAATCATTCGCATCCTTCTGGAGAATGATGAAACTCTCATCGTACATGGAGAAAAACAAGACACGCCTCTGCGAATCATCAGTTGTATGAAGGCACAGAAGTGCTTAAGGAAAGGATGTGTTGCTTTCCTAGCGCACATTGTAGATAAGAAGGCTGAGGAGCCAAAACTCGAAGACATTCCTGTGGTGAAGGAATTCCCTGATGTTTTTTCCGGAGATCTGCCAGGACTACCTCCGCAAGGACAAGTCGAATTCCATATAGACTTGGTTCCAGGAGCCGCTCTTGTAGCCAAGGCACCCTATCGGCTTGCACCATCCGAGATGCAAGAATTATCTACACAACTCCAGGAGTTGTTGGATAAAGGATTCATAAGGCCAAGCTTCTCACCTTGGGGAGCTCCAGTATTGTTCGTAAAGAAGAAGGATGGAACACTGCGGATGTGTATCGATTACAGAGAACTGAACAAGCTCACAATCAAGAATCAGTGCCCACTACCTAGGATTGATGACTTATTTGATCAGTTGTAAGGATCGAGCTACTATTCTAAGATCGACCTTCGATCTGGATACCATCAGTTAAGGATTCAAGAGGAAAGCGTACCAAAGACTGCATTCCGAACGCGTTATGGGCATTACGAGTTCCTTGTGATGCCATTCGGACTGACGAACGCGCCAGCGGTATTTATGGATCTGATGAACCGCGTATGCAAACCATTTCTCGATAAATTCATGATTGTATTTATCGATGATATCCTGATTTACTCGCAAACGAGAGAAGAGCACGAGCAACATCTCAGAACCATTTTGGAACTACTGAAGAAAGAGAAACTCTATGCAAAGTTTTCAAAGTGCGAATTTCGGATTCGCGAAGTACAGTTTCTTGGTCACGTTGTGAATGAGAAGGGCATTCATGTAGACCCATCCAAGATTGAAGCAATAAAGAATTGGGAAGCCCCCAAAACCCCGAGTGAAGTTCGACAATTTTTGGGCTTAGCGGGCTATTACCGATGATTTATCGAGAATTTCTCCAAGATAGCTCACCCGCTAACTACCCTTACGCAGAAAGAGAAGAAGTACGACTGGGGTGATAAGTAGGAAGAAGCCTTCCAACTGCTCAAGAATAAGCTATGCGATGCACCAATACTATCCTTACCCGAAGGCACAGAAGAATTCGTGGTATACTGCGACGCTTCGCGTCAAGGTTTGGGTTGCGTGCTCATGCAACGTCAAAAAGTCATCGCTTACGCTTCAAGACAGTTGAAGGTGCATGAAAGGAATTATACCACGCACGACCTGGAGCTAGGCGCGGTGGTATTCGCCTTGAAGACCTGGCGGCATTATTTATATGGTACTCGATGTACAATCTTCACAGATCACAAAAGACTACAACACATATTTGATCAGAAGGAATTAAACATGCGACAGCGACGATGGGTCGAGCTGCTGAACAATTACGACTGTGAGATTAAGTACCATCCTGGAAAGGCAAACGTTGTAGCAGAAGCGTTAAGCCGAAAAGAAAGGGTTAAGACCCTAAGGGTTTGAGCATTGGAAATGACTATTCGAACGAACCTCACTGCATGCATTCGTGACGCACAACAAGAAGCCCTTAAGATGGAGAATCGTAGAGCTGAATACCTCAGAGGTATGTTGAAATATTTAGTGCCAAACAACGAGGGAACCTTATACTTTAAGTGGCGTATTTGGGTTCCGCTCTATGGCGGTATTCGAGAAGTCATCCTTAATGAAGCTCATAAGTCGAGATACTCGATCCATCCAGGATCGGAAAAAATGTATCAAGACTTGAAGGATTACTATTGGTGGCCAAGACCTATAAGCGATGTTGCTATCTATGTTGCAAAATGCCTAACATGTGCTAAGGTTAAGGCTGAATATCAGAAACCATCTAGGCTACTACAACAACCAGTGATACCCATGTGGAAGTGGGAGCAAATCTCGATGGAATTCATAACGAAATTACCCAGGACCCCGAGAGGGCACGATATGATATGGGTGATAGTTAATCGATTGACGAAGTCTGCGCATTTCCTACCGATCCGAGAGAAGGATAGCACTGGAAAGCTTGTTGAGTTGTACTTGAAAGAAATCGTGGCACGTCATGGAGTGCCTATCTCAATCATTTCAGACAGAGATGGACGTTTTGTCTCAAGGATCTGGCAATCCTTTCAGGAAGCCTTTGGATCTCAATTAGATCTAAGCACGGCCTTCCATCCACAAACAGACGGTCAGAGTGAACGAACCATACAAACGCTAGAAGATATGCTTCGCGCATGTGTTATGGACCTAGGCGGCAGCTGGGATACTCATCTACCCTTAGTTGAGTTTTCCTACAATAACAGTTATCATACAAGCATAAAAGTCGCACCGTTCGAAGCTCTGTATGGCCGCAAGTGCCGCTCGCCTTTATGTTGGGCAGACGCTGGAGACAAACATATGGTTGGTCCTGAACTTGTGCAAGAGACAACCGACAAAATCATGCAGATCCAAGAGCGCATTAAAGCGGCTTGATGTGTGTAAAATGCAACATATAAATTACATCAAATAAGGCATAAAACTAACCCTTTTTAAGTACTAATATTGGAAAAAGAGTGTTTTTGTCTTCCTTTTGTATTTTCAGGATTAAATAAGCTCAAAAACACAAAAGAAGCAAAAAGACAGCTAAATCCAACATAAATACAAGGAAAGGAACATAAGTGGACTGCCCGACCCCTCAACGGCATCTTCCCAAGCAAAATAGAGAAGGCAGAAGACTGAACACGCCCCGTGCTCAGCCAGCACGGGGCCGTGCCCAAGAAGCAGCAGAAAAGACAAACCTATAGAAGCTTCTATTGCCCACCACGGGTCGTGTCCAGCGAACACGGGGGCGTGTCGAAAGTACAGCAGGCGCATTAATTGTAATTGCGAATTACAATTAATGAGGAGAGAGAGTGTCAGACAGGCACGGGGCCGTGCCCAGCCCTCTGATCAGCCTATAAATAGGAGTGCTTGGTTTCATTTCAACTCATCCCTTGGCACACCACCTCTCTCACACTTCATCCACCACCCACCACCATCACAACACCATCATCCACCACCATCATCCATTGTCCATCGTAGAGTTTGTGAGTCGTCTCGGGATCCAAGATTGATCGTAAGAGTTCTTGACAATCAAGGCCATGTTTGCCTAAGCCTCTTACATCACTTGGTGAAGACAAAGTGTCTAGTATAATACTTTTTATTTCTAATCTTTTGCACTTTTTATTTGGTTTTGTATTAATGACTTTAATAACTAGTTACTTATGTTGAAGGTGATCTTTCCTTATCGTTTGTCCGTGGTGTCTTGGCATTATTTTACTGTCTATATAAAATAAAGGATTTTCACCATTCATATCTCCACGGTCTATATGGAGGTATGTTGGCTACCTGGTCGGGGGTTAAGGGAACGGTTTGGTAAAGGTCTTGCCATTGTTCAGCGTTTAGAGGTCCTGCAATGGACCTGGGTCAAATTTAGTAGGACCTCCTTCAATGCTTCACGGTATTGGATGGCGGGGGTCCAAACTCTTTGATCCCCTCATAAGTTAACTACTATTAATACTATAACCCGGCTATTTAGGACTGTATCCCTGCTGACTCAGACTACTTAGCCGAGGGTAACGTCACCGCCAAAAGCGGGGCCTACCACAATACTGCATTAATAACTTAATTCATTATCTTCCAATAATCCACCCTTTTAGGATTGTATCCTTGCTGACTCAAACTACTGGGGTGAGGGTAACGTCACCTTCAAAAGAGGGGCCTACTACAATAACTAAGATAATCTCTTAATTATGTGCAAAAGTGCGGAAACAATCAAAGGTTATACTAGATACGAGTCGGAACCAAGTGATTCATCTTGTCTATCTGTTTTTATTTTATTTTTATTTTCAGCATTTTAGTTAGTTTTTATTTTTCTTAGTTTAAAACCTTTTTCTAAACTTTTTATTTTGATTAGACGTTGAGGATAAACCGGTACTAAAAGCTCTTGTGTCCTTGGACGACCTCGGTATCTTACCAACGCTATACTACGCTCACGATGGGTGCACTTGCCCACATGTGTGTTTAGTGTTAGTAAAATATCGTGTTTTATAAATTTAAAACTTGGCTAAAAATAAGTGTTAAAAAGGGCTTAAAATATACACCTAATATATACGACACTTCGCACGCATCAAGTTTTTGGCGCCGTTGCCAGGGACACAAGGATTTTAAGAAAGCTTAAAATCGACGGCCTAATCAGTTTTTCAAAACCTTTTTAAAACGCGCGCACATTTTTCTGCATTTTAGTTTAGTTTTACATTTACAGTAACCTGTACACGGGGCCGTGTTCACTGAACACGGGGCCGTGCTGCAGATTTTTCACAAACACCCAGTAACAGAAGCTTGAACACGGGCCGTGCTCACTGAACACGCCCCGTGCTCAACGAAATCAGTAAATTTAATTAAAACGCCCAGATACAGATCCTGAACACGGGGCCGTGTCCACTGAACACGGGGCCGTGTCCAGCCTCTGTTTCCGTTTTTATTTTTGTTTTCTGATCTCGAGACTCAGTTGTGGTCTGCTGAGTGATTCTTATGGATCAATACTCAGGAGGTTACAACTACACCTATGAGGAGGATGATTATAGGGGTAATTATTGCACTAATTGTCGTAATGCACGCTCGATTCAAAATAATCGCTCATATCAACCATCCAATTCATACACCTACTATGAGGAGCCCAGGTACGAGCCATCAACTTCATACACATCCTATGAAGACCAAAGGTATGAACCTCCTCCCTCATACTCATATTTTGATGAACCAAGGTATGAGCCCTCATACTCATACTTTGAGGAACCAAGATATGAGCCACAACCTTCATATGCTTACTATGAGGAACCTTGGTGTGAACAACCCACCTCATATGAGTATTATGGAGAACAAAATTACGAACCTTATCCATCATATGCTTACAATGAAGAACAATGGTGCGAACCATCGACTTCATATGAGTATTATGAGGAACAAAGGGTCGAACAACCGGATTCAAGCTTAGAAAATTCCGATTCTTTTTCTATAACCGAAGTGACCGATAGGATATTAGAACACATTAGAGTTATCGATCGTTGTATAAAAGAAGCTCGCGCAAGGGAAGCGGAGTCCCGCGCAAGAGAAGAATTAAAAAAGGAAGAGATAACTGAAAATGTAAAAATGGAAGAACAAATAAGTGAAAAACCGACACATGAGTTAAACAACGAAAAAGGTGAGTCCGACAAGGTTAAAATTCAAGAAGAGTTTAATTTTGAAGAAATTAATCTCTTGTCACCTTCTTTCGAAAATCATTGTTTAGTACCCACTCATGCTAAGTTTTTAAAAGAGTTAAACACTAACACTAAAATTGACGAAACAGTAAGTGTTAAGTTAACTAATGATCAAACTTCACTAATAAAAGAAGACCCATTTGAAATTAACATAACACCGGTTCCATGTTTCTTTCAAAATTCGTTTATTAGTAATGTCACAATCGATAAAGATCTTTGTGTTAACATAATGCCTAACTACATTTTCGAAAAATAAAGTATTAGTGATTTTTCTCCACTTCAAATACCCATTTTTCTATCCAATCGGAAAGTAATAAAATCAATCGGTATAGTTGAAGATGTCTTGGTTCAAACAAATCAAATGGTAATTCCGACCGACTTTGTCATCCTCGATGACGCTCCTCTAGTGTTGGGACGACCATTTGTAAAAACTCACGAAGCTTTGAAAAACCGGAAGTTCAACAATCTACCTCTTCAATTAGGGGAATTTAAAAGAAGTGTCGATCTCGAACGATCAATGAAATATCCATTCGGCAATAATGACCCCCTAATTGAAGATGAAGATGAACCACCCGATACAAGTGAAGAGATTGACCACTTTGTTGAAGAAGAGGTCGCCATAGAACAAACTTTTAAAGTTCTTGATCGAAATGAGCAACCAAATAAGGAGTCTCCTAAAGACCCACCACTTGAGCTCAAAGAACTTCCAAAAGGTTTGGAATATGCTTTTCTAGACAAAGATGGTAATTTACCTGTAATTATTTCGTCTAAATTAGATAACTTAGAAAAGGAAAAATTAATTAATCTTTTGAAAAAACACAAAAACGCGATAGCTTGGAAACTCGTAGACATAAAAGGAATTAGTCCTTCTATGTGCACACATAAAATTTTGATGAATGATGACTATAAATCGGTCATACAACCACAACGTCGAGTAAATCCAAATGTTCAAGAAGTGGTTAAAAACAAAGTCATCAAGCTACTTAACGCCGGACTTATCTATCCTATCTCTGATAGTCCTTGGGTGAGTCCCGTCCAAGTAGTTCCAAAGAAAGGAGGTATGACGGTAATAACTAACGAGAAAAATGAACTAATACCAACGAGAACCGTCATAGGATGGAGAGTATGTATAGATTATAGACGATTAAATGAAGCAACAAGAAAGGATCACTTTCCTTTACCCTTCATTGATCAAATGTTAGAAAGATTATCCGGTCATAAATTTTACTGTTTCTTGGATGGTTTTTCAGGTTACTTTCAAATCCCGATAGCACCCGAAGACCAAGAAAAGACAACTTTCACATGTCCCTATGGAACTTTTGCTTATCGACGCATGCCGTTTGGTCTATGTAATGCCCCAGCAACATTCCAACGTTGCATGGTAGCTATTTTCCATGACATGATAGAAAAGACAATGGAAGTCTTTATGGACGACTTTTCTATCTTTGGGGACTCATATGACCAATGGCTCGATAAACTTGAACGAATGCTATCCCGATGTGAGGAAACTAACCTCGCCCTTAATTGGGAAAAATGCCATTTCATGGTAACGGAGGGAATAGTACTCGGTCACAAGATCTCAAGCAAAGGAATGGAGGTGGATCGAGCCAAAATAGATACCATTTCTAGATTACCACCTCCATCCTCCGTACGAGCTATCAGAAGTTTCCTAGGGCATGCCGGATTTTATAGACGATTTATCAAAGACTTTTCAAAAATCTCAAGACCTCTAACGAAATTACTTGAAAAAGATGCTCCATTAATCTTTGACAAGGAGTGCAATCAAGCATTTCTAACCCTAAAGGAAATGTTGGTCAACGCACCTATCATGATAGCGCCTGATTGGAAATTTCCTTTCGAAATCATGTGTGATGCTAGTGACTTTGCAGTTGGAGCTGTCTTGGGACAAAGAAAAGAAAAGCATTTCCACCCAATCTATTATGCTAGTAAAACACTTAATGATGCACAAGAAAATTACACAACAACTGAAAAAGAGTTACAAGCTGTGGTATTTGCTTTTGATAAATTTCGTTCTTATCTTGTTCTTTCTAAAACTATAGTTTATACAGACCATGCAGCCATTCGATATCTCTTCAAGAAGCAAGACGCAAAACCACGTTTGATTAGGTGGATTCTACTCCTCCAAGAATTTGACATTGAAATCAAGGACAAAAGAGGAGCAGAGAATACCGCAGCAGATCATCTTTCACGCTTAGAAGACCCAGCTTTGGAGGCAACCAGGGACGAGCAAATCAACGAAAAATTTCCAACTGAGTCCCTGGAAATGATGGAATACAAGGAAGAACCATGGTACGCCGACTATGCTAACTACCTAGCTAGCGGTATAGTCGCAAAAGGATGGCCACATCATCAAAGAAAAAAATTCTTTGCCAATGTAAAACACTACTTTTGGGAAGATCCATATCTTTTCAAAATGTGTGCCGACCAACTCGTCAGACGATGCGTACATGGTAGTGAAGCACGAAGAATTCTCCGCCATTGTCATGAAGGTCCATACGGAGGACATCATGGTGCTGCTAGTACCGCACGAAAGGTATTCGATTCAGGATTTTATTGGCCAACCATTTACAAAGACGCTCAAAGTCTTGTAAAAACATGTGATGCTTGCCAAAGAACAGGTAATATTTCTTCCAAAAACGAAATGCCACAAAATGGCATTCTTGTTTGTGAGATTTTTGATGTGTGGGGACTCGACTTTATGGGACCCTTCCCACCATCGAAAGGAAACAAATATATACTTGTGGCAGTAGATTACTTGTCTAAATGGGCCGAGGCCGAGGCACTTCCAACAAATGATGGAAGAGTCGTGGTAAAATTTCTGAAAAAATTATTCTCTCGTTTTGGCACACCTAAAGCTTTAATAAGTGATAGAGGTACCCATTTTTGCAACCATCAACTTGAAATTTTTTTAACAAGATATGGGGTCTATCACCGGGTTTCAACAGCATATCACCCTCAAACAAACGGACAAGCCGAAGTGACTAATAGAGGTTTAAAACGAATACTCGAAAAAACCGTAGGGTTAAATAAAAAGGAATGGGCTGATAAATTAGATGATGCTTTATGGGCTTTTCGAACTGCTTATAAAACAACAATAGGTACAACCCCGTATAAGCTAGTCTATGGAAAAAGTTGTCATTTGCCAGTAGAAATTGCACACAAAGCCTACTGGGCAATCAAAAATGTAAACTTAGATTTAGAATTTGCTGGTAAAAATCGATTTTGTCAATTAAATGAATTAGACGAGCTTAGGAATTATGCATACTCAAACTCTGAAATTTATAAGGAAAGAATGAAAAATGTGCATGACAAACATATTAAACCTAATAAATTTCGGGTAGGGGATCTAGTTCTTTTGTTTAATTCACGACTTCGATTGTTTCCTGGTAAATTAAAGTCTAGGTGGTCAGGACCTTTTTCCATCACCCACATTTTTCCACACGGTGCAGTAGAAATTAAATCTCGAAATGGGCCACCATTTAAGGTCAATGGCCAACGGCTGAAACTCTATCAAGGATTCATTGAGGATGAAGAAGATGAGATCTCGCTTCAAACGGTGGAAGAATAAAAACATCATGCCTGGTAAGTTACGAACGATTGAGACGACAAAATAAAGCGGTAAGTTTTCTAACCATGGCTTATGGGAAAAAGGGGCACTCACACGTGCACTAAAAAAAAAACTTGCTCGACACGAGGCCGTGTCCGCTGGACACGGGGCCGTGTTCGCGCTGCAGACGGGATAAAACCCTTTTTCAAAACAGTTTCTTCATTCCACACGCCCCGTTTCCCCACAAAAGCTCTGGTTCCAGGCGATTTTTTCGCAAAATTTCAACGTCTCCTATCGATCTAACAACGTCAAGGTATGATTCTATCACTCTTAGTAGTTAGATTAGTTACTTGCATGTAGTTAAAACACCAAAAATTTGGGGAAAAATCTAGGGTTCTTGAAGTTCATCCGGATCAAACCTCAAATTTTTGTTTAGATCTGTTTGCATTTAGTTAGATTAGTGTTAAGGGAAGTAAATACACTTGTAATGTTCATAGATTCACCCGATTTCTTATAAAAACCCCAAACCCTTGTTCTTGAACCGAAAAAGATAAAATTGATGGGGTAAACGGGATATTTTGGGAAAAACGGCACTTAGGGTTTCATTTTCGGAGGAAACCGCACCTATTGGACCAAAAGTTTTCAAGTTTTCGAAACCGGGTCGAAAAATGGGATTTTTGAGTAACAGACCTCTGGACACGGGGCCGTGTCCGCTGAACACGGGGTCGTGTCCAGGCCGCTGTTTGCAGTTTTGTCCGAAAATATTTCTGTTTCGTGCTAACTTATGGTGTATTCTTTCAGATGGCAAAGTTCACAAGGTTCAATGCAAGTGAGCTCGATGCAAGGGCAAGGTATGAGATTCTTCAAACAAGACCAGAAGAGTACCCCAGGAGAGCTTGCACGGACCTGTTAACCTTGGTAAACCAGCTGGACCGATTCAACAACATCGTTACAGGACCACTAGCTGTTGCATTAAACACTAGGCTTCGGTCGGTGCATCAATGCACCATGGAGTTCTACAGTACCTTTAACTTCACTTCAAGGTGTGACCCATTCGACAATGAAGGGGTTGTATTTCGGTGTGGAGGGACAATGTACTCGATCTCTATGGCACAGTTTGGAGCCATAATAGGGCTATACCAAGAAGAGGAACCGGGAAACGAAGAAAATACCGGGGGATTACGAGACTAGGATGAAAATGAAAGACAAGCCGCATGGGCTCAAATCGGTGAAGGAATCTACAACCCTCGTAGCACCAAGAGTACAAAGCTAAGGGATCTACTCTATCGCTACATTCACAGGATTCTCACATACTCTCTAAACCAACGTCACGACGGTAGCGGCATTGTAGGGTTGAAAGATTTGGTTGTCCTTCACTGTATCCATAACCGGAAGCCCCTCGATGTTCCATATCTCCTGTTACGAAACATGCATCTCAACCGCCTTGCTCGCGCTCCAACGCCTATCTTCTTCGGAGGATGGGTGTAGCGTCTTTTCAAGCATTACACGCGAATTCCAAGGTCCTTTGAAAGAAGCCCATGGTCGGGACGAGTTGATTACCACATTTGCCGAGCCATGAACTTACTTTATGAGGCGGAAGACGGAACGGTGAGCTTCCAAAGGACGCAAGGTTACGCATGGAACCCGCAGGAGGCCCTAGTTCTTCACGCACCACCTCCCCACTACCAGTATCAACCCCAGGGTGATCCAGGTCAATCCTCCTCACAAGGAGGCGGTTTTCCTAACTTTCAAAGCTTACATGATCTTATGCAGGAAAATCTTATGTGTACCAGGAACGCCTACAACCTCGCCAACAACACATACCACCGGGTAGGAGCTATTGAGCGCAACATCAACGATATACAAGACGATATCGGAAGCATCCGGGAGTATATGGCGGGGCATGGGGATTAGGGGTGTTCATCGGTTCGGTTTATGGTTTATTTGGTTTATTCGGTTCGGTTTATTCGGTTTTCAAAATTTTGTACCCCAAACCAAATCCAAACCAAACCAAATAAGGAATATGCAAACCGATCCAAACCAAACCAAATTCAATTCGGTTTGGTTTCGGATAGAAACCAAATAAACCAAATCTAACCAAATTGCACGTAAGTAATTTTTTCCTAATTTATATTTATATTTGTGTTCCAACTTCCGAACATCGCCACTAATTTACACCTAACAATATATGAATACAAGAAAGTCTCATTGTGAAATAAAGCAAACACATCCATAAAGCAGTCGTAGACACAACCACAAAGTTAAAGCTTCAAAACATAGATCATAGAGAATAAATAGTAAACAAGTCTAATGGCACAAAATATAAATAATCTTCAAACATGAGTCTTTCTCCAACTAGAATGAACCTGCATACATAACCCATTCCTCCAATCATGCATAACCCTTCATTGCTACAAGAAAAAATAAAACCATAGATGTTTAGTTGTATTAACTTGTAAATATAATATAAATATAAATAATGTTTGTTAAAAGAATAATGAGAAACGGGTCAAAAAAACAATAACCTTCTTCCAGCTTATCAAGCTCTTCAATGTTCTCTTCCACGTTAACAACATCACCTTCTGGACGAATCCAATCTTGACAACAAATTAAAGCTTCAACAATTGGAGGACTTAAAGAACTCCTAAATGTATCAAGCACCCTACCTCCCGTGCTAAATGTTGATTCAGAAGCCACCACTCTTGAAATAGGAATAGCTAGAATATCACGAGCAACAAGTGACAATATAGGAAATGCTCAACTTCTCTTCTTCCACCAATCTAAAACAGTGAAATCTTGACTTTCAAACCATATATCATCTCCTTCGATCTCCTCTTTCAAATACCTATCTACTTCAGTTTTTGAATCTTCAGCCACACCCGATGCTGCCTTTTGCCTTTTTACCTCAGCCATGTTTCTCTCCCTAAGTGATTTAAATGTATCGTCAATGCTGCCAAACAGATTAAAAGATTGGCTACTTGAATCCTCGACATTCACGGTCTTAGAAGACGACGACGAAGCCTTGGGTGCATGCATGCCCGAGTGAATTCTTTTGTAATCATTGAATTCTTTTATTGAAAACACATGTATTTTAAAGTTAAAATGAATACAACAACTTCGAGAATTGTATGAGAAACAGATCAAACGAAGGGATTAGAACAGACCTGGAGGGTTTGATATTCACGAGCAAGTCGGCTGAAGAATAGTATTAGAAGCAGACCAGTCGGCTGAAGAAAATGAAGAAAATCTAAGCCCTAAAAAAATAAACCGAATAAACTTGGAGGGTTTGAGATTCACGAGCAAGTGGGTTTGAGTTGGGCTTTGGGTATTTTGGGTTAGGCTGCATAAAAAAATAATTATCTTGGGCTAATAAATTGTATAAGATTTATAAACATTATTATTTTTATTTAATAATTAATTAAGTTAAATGGTTTATTCGATTATCCAAATAAACCGAATAAGCCAAATAAAATAAAATGTGGATCCAAAACCGAACCAAAAACCATATTCACAATTCGGTTTCGGTTAGAAACCAAACCAAAAACCGAATTCGTTATTCGGATCGGTTTATTTGGTTACGGTTACGGTTCGGTTTACGGTTTTTATTTGGTTACGGTTTTTTCTGAACACCCCTAATGGGGATGGAGGTGATGATAGCGATGAGGACATGGAGTAGGAAGTTTGGAGGAGCAAGAACAGGTTGATGGCGAGCCCACAGGTTTAAGTCCCCTTTTTAATCTATCGAACAATTGATGGCCTGCGTGCCAAGTGTTAAACAATTTACTTTTCCTAACTATTTTCTGCATTTTCTTTTTCTTTTCGTTTACTTTATGCTTGGAACAATTAACTATGGTAATGTAGGATGTTTGTGTTGCTTGGTGTGGTATTAAGTGATGAAACATGTACAAACCAAGGCTTGGGGTGCTAAGCCTCAGCACTTATAGGGCCAAGATGGAAAAACCGGGGGAAGAAACCTGTTTTTCAGGCTTTCAGACTGTCCACACGGGGACGTGTCCAGCCAACACGCCCCCGTGCTCACCTCCCAGACCTGCTGTTTGGTTACTGTCCTGCAGATTTTTGTCAGACACGGGGCCGTGTCCAATCAACACGCCCCCGTGTTCACCTTCTGTAAGTTCTCGTTACTGGCAGTTCGCCACGGGGTCGTGTCCAGTGGACACGGGGCCGTGTCCAGACTACCAGTAACATAAATTTTTGCTTTTTAACACCATTTTACACATCTAATCAACCTAAAAATTTATTTTTGGGACACATTGAGGACAATGTGTAATTTAAGTGTAGGGGGGATGCTAAAACCTTGAAATTTTGCAAGTCCTAAATACAAGCCTTACACAAAACTCTATTGGAACCGCTAATCACCCGAATTTTTTTTTCAAAAATGTCATTTTTCTTACTTGTCTAGGTTTAACTCGGGAAATTCAAGTTCTCAAAAAGGTTATATTTTTACAAATTTACAACCGATAGCGTAGTGATAAAAAGAACTAACATAAGAAAATTATGAAAAGGCATGACAAACTTAGTTAAAATTTGATTATATATACTTGATCACATAAAAACCCATTCCCACAAAAGTGAGTTTTGAGCCTTTATTGAGCATACAATTACATATCATTAGACTAAATGCTCATTTTTCGTTTCTTGTGTGAATAGCCGCTTGGTTCTTACAACTCTAGAACTTGCCATGACAATACATTCCCGGTCCTTATCAACTTAAACCCGAGTAAGTAAATGATGGAGGCATTAGGACTAACCCTTTTTTATTTCTACACCATTATTTTTCTTTTTCTATCACCACCTTTCCCAAAAATCCCCCTAGTTAACCCCTTTGAGCCTAAACCTTTTCATTTCATCACCCAAACAAAAAACCCTTTTACCCACCAAAACCTTTTTTTATTTTTAACCCTTTGTTTTAGTAACAAGTTCGGTTTTTCGTAGGATCGTTCTAAAAAAATAATAATAATAATAATGTGTTGATGATGAAGCAAAAAGAAAATAAACAAACAAGTTCATCAAAAATAACTTTGTTTGAATAAAAGCTTCATCAAAATAAAAAGTTACAAAAATAGAAAGTCTTACGAAAACCGACACTTGTTACGCTTTTCGCCCTTTTTTATTACTAACCACTAACCCAACCACCTACCTTTAACCCAAGCCTAACCCTTAACCCACAAAGTCCTCTTGATATTTACAAAGGTATAAAAGTTAAAAAGGAGGAGGATTGATTGCTTGGCAAGCTTATGGTAGGAATAAGTTCCATGCCGCTCTCGAGTGTTTCACTAAAAATACACCTTCGGCCGAGTGTGAGTGATTTCTCCCGTGAGGTATGTGAACTTGTATATACATGGAATTTTAAAAAAAGGCATGTTATGCCCAAATAAGTAATTTTTCCTATGAAACGTTCTAAATAAATCATTACGAATAGGATTGTAAATAAATAAAAATAAAACCCAAAAAGGATCTTGGATTCCCAACACTCTACGACAAGCCAAAAACCTTCTCTTCTACCCATTCCATTTGGGAGTGTAAGCCACATATTAAAGAGTTTTGCTTGAGGACAAGCAAAAGTTCAAGTGTGGGGGTATTTGATGTGTGTAAAATGCAACATATAAATTACATCAAATAAGGCATAAAACTAACCCTTTTTAAGTACTAATATTGGAAAAATAGTGTTTTTGTCTTCCTTTTGTATTTTCAGGATTAAATGAGCTCAAAAACACAAAAGAAGCAAAAACACAGCTAAATCCAACATAAATACAAGGAAAGGAACATAAGTGGACTGCCCGACCCCTCAACGGCATCTTCCCAAGCAAAATAGAGAAGGCAGAAGACTGAACACGCCCCGTGCTCAGCCAGCACGGGGCCGTGCCCAAGAAGCAGCAGAAAAGACAAACCTATAGAAGCTTCTATTGCCCACCACGGGTCGTGTCCAGCGAACACGGGGGCGTGTCGAAAGTACAGCAGGCGCATTAATTGTAATTGCGAATTACAATTAATGAGGAGAGAGAGTGTCAGACAGGCACGGGGCCGTGCCCAGCCCTCTGATCAGCCTATAAATAGGAGTGCTTGGTTTCATTTCAACTCATCCCTTGGCACACCACCTCTCTCACACTTCATCCACCACCCACCACCATCACAACACCATCATCCACCACCATCATCCATTGTCCATCGTAGAGTTTGTGAGTCGTCTCGGGATCCAAGATTGATCGTAAGAGTTCTTGACAATCAAGGCCATGTTTGCCTAAGCCTCTTACATCACTTGGTGAAGACAAAGTGTCTAGTATAATACTTTTTATTTCTAATCTTTTGCACTTTTTATTTGGTTTTGTATTAATGACTTTAATAACTAGTTACTTATGTTGAAGGTGATCTTTCCTTATCGTTTGTCCGTGGTGTCTTGGCATTATTTTACTGTCTATATAAAATAAAGGATTTTCACCATTCATATCTCCACGGTCTATATGGAGGTATGTTGGCTACCTGGTCGGGGGTTAAGGGAACGGTTTGGTAAAGGTCTTGCCATTGTTCAGCGTTTAGAGGTCCTGCAATGGACCTGGGTCAAATTTAGTAGGACCTCCTTCAATGCTTCACGGTATTGGATGGCGGGGGTCCAAACTCTTTGATCCCCTCATAAGTTAACTACTATTAATACTATAACCCGGCTATTTAGGACTGTATCCCTGCTGACTCAGACTACTTAGCCGAGGGTAACGTCACCGCCAAAAGCGGGGCCTACCACAATACTGCATTAATAACTTAATTCATTATCTTCCAATAATCCACCCTTTTAGGATTGTATCCTTGCTGACTCAAACTACTGGGGTGAGGGTAACGTCACCTTCAAAAGAGGGGCCTACTACAATAACTAAGATAATCTCTTAATTATGTGCAAAAGTGCGGAAATAATCAAAGGTTATACTAGATACGAGTCGGAACCAAGTGATTCATCTTGTCTATCTGTTTTTATTTTATTTTTATTTTCAGCATTTTAGTTAGTTTTTATTTTTCTTAGTTTAAAACCTTTTTCTAAACTTTTTATTTTGATTAGACGTTGAGGATAAACCGGTACTAAAAGCTCTTGTGTCCTTGGACGACCTCGGTATCTTACCAACGCTATACTACGCTCACGATGGGTGCACTTGCCCACATGTGTGTTTAGTGTTAGTAAAATATCGTGTTTTATAAATTTAAAACTTGGCTAAAAATAAGTGTTAAAAAGGGCTTAAAATATACACCTAATATATACGACACTTCACACGCATCACGGCTCGAGATCGATAAAAGAGCTACGCTGATCGAAGACGAAAACCCTTAGAATTCAAGGTGGGAGACAAAGTTTTGTTGAAGGTCTCACCTTGGAAGGGCGTAGGAAGATTCGGAAAACGTGGGAAGCTGAATCCACGATACATCGGACCATTCAAGATCTTGGAAAGAATTGGTACCGTGGCGTACAAGTTGGAATTACCGGAAGAACTTTACGGAGTACATGATACGTTTCATGTATCCAATCTTAAGAAGAGTCCAACCCAAGAGACAGTGATCATCCCTGTGGATGAAGTGCATGTTGACGACACCCTCCGATTTACAGAAAAACCCGTTGAGGTTACAGACTGGAAAGTCAACAAGACCAGAAGGAGTAGTATCAAACTTGTCAAAGTACGTTGGGACTCTAAGCACGGACCCGAGTACACGTGAGAACGTGAAGACCAGTTTAAAAAAAAGTACCCCCACCTGTTCAAGAAAACTCCTGCGAGAGTTAGTTCAGCATGAATTTCGGGACGAAATTCTTTTAACGAGGGGAGACTGTGACAACTGGCACAAAACCGGTAATTTTTGTACAATTTAATTAATACTTAATGATTGCAATTATGTGCTTAAATGTCAACATTATCTAAATTACATGCTATACTTGTGAATTCATGCACGTTTTATACTACAAAAATTGCTTTATGCATTAATGATAGCATTGCATCAGAAATACTAGTAAACTCACTAGTAAGACACACTGTGTCAACAATTCTGCAGAAAGCAGTCAGACAATAGAATTGGAGCCTAGGTGTAGGTCCAACGTCAAGAATACATTAAAACCCAAGAGTATATACAAGGGTTAACATATAGACTTTCCGGAAGCTAAAATATGCACTAGAAAGCACCCGAAACGCATTTTAAATGCAAAATTCTGCACAAATCAGCTATAATCAGCTTTTAACAACATAAATATTATGCAGAATTCATGTTTTATTATCCAGAATACCCTCCTAAGTGTTGGGAATTAAAAGGGTTACAAAAGGATACTTAAAGGATACTAAACAGTGCAATTTAGCACTTTAACGAACCAGTATCTAACCGGACATTACCCGGAACATCAAAATATTACTAGAAGCATTGTTTAATGTTTCTGAACTAGTTATGGTCCCCAAACACCATAACACCCCTTATAACATAATAACACATCAAGTCCCTAAACTTTACACTTGAAACTAACTTATTTATGTAGTTAGTAAATTAAAGTTACACTTTGCCCCCCCCCCCCCTATATTTTAGGGTTGCAAAGAGGTGACCCCACCACAATCTTGCGAAGATCTCCCAATATCCCATTTGATATTACTTAGATCTATTTTGATTTCATATAATCTTTCTTAGATATGATTGAGATATTGTAAGATATTCTATGATCTTGCCTTATAAGTATAACCATTTCATCTTCTTCACCACAACACACCTTCTCCTCCTCTCTCTCCTCTCCCTACGGCCATGAGCCACCCCCACAACCACCATCATCATTCAATCACATTCATCCATTCCAAGCTTAACCTAAGGTGCAACAAGGTGTTTAAGAAGGTTTAGAGCTTGTAGATCTTGAAGAACCTTCTCCATTTTCTTTTACCCACCATCTTTGTCATCTTCATCTTCAAGTGTTCTTCCCTAGCTCTTGTGCTAGTAGTAAGCTCCTTGTAACTTGTTACTTCATATATTATTGAATAAAAGATGATGAACAATGATAAACTTGAAGAACACAAAAGAACATGAACATGATACTTTAACATAAGCTTAAAAATATATGAATACATGTTGAATATGTTGATTTGCTTCTTGTTGAATGATGATTTGTGTTAGTGATGTTAGACATCATATGGAAACTACTAAATTGTGATTTAACACATGATCTAGTAAAATAAACTGGTGATCTTGTGAAAGACCAAGATCATCATGCTTCATATCTTCATGAACTTGGATAATGAAATGGGTTTTCATATGAAAAGATGATTTAAACAAAATACAAACCTTGTACATAGATGATTACAAGAATAATTTTCCCAAGAAACCAAGTTTATTTACAAGACTTACAAAGTCATGGTTTCTAAGTAAACTAATAATATTTTTAGTGTTTAAACAAGACTAGGAACATGATTGTAACAAGAAAAATACAAAAGAAATATTTTTAGAAAAATCATCTTACAAGTTGTAAATTACTAAATCTTTTAATAAAGTGAGTTACAAACAAATAACCATGTTTTTAAGGGTAACTAAACCTACTAAATAACATGGTAAGTTACTACAAGTTTTTACAAAAGCTTCAAGTTCATGATATAGTGTAAAATACTTGATTTTGACACTCGGTAAGTGTTGAATGAGTTGATGATTGTTGTGATGAATTTAAAAAAGAAAATCAACACATGTTTTGAAAACATGGGAAACCTCCATTTTTAAGGGAAACTCTGTCAAAATTTCTATAAATTTTGACACTTAGAAAATATAAGTTTTGGTGAAACTTATTCCCTAAAAATTCACCCAAAAATATTTACCAAGGTTTCCCTAATTTTTATGTAAACTTCAAATTAAGAAATGATGATTTCTTCAAGATAAAATTGATATCAAGTATGTATATTTTTGAGGAAAATATATATATTTATTGATCACCAAATTTTGTGCTAAGTGTATATAATACGTATTGTATGTGATAGTGTATTAGGACTTGAAAATATACTAAATACTCCTAAGGAGTGAAAAAAAAATACAAAATACACATACAACATGCTTAGACAAATACAAGAAAATATATTTATGAAAATATATTTCTTAATAGATTATGTAACTTGGATAAGTTATGAACATGAAATGAAGTTTTGGACAAAATACATAACTCGGGTGAAAAATACAAGATACTTATATTTATTTGTGAGAAAATAATATAAGTAAAATACATAGTTAAAAATATAAATTATTTTTTTAACGACCAAGAATACATAAAAGATGGTGACTTGTACTTGTACGATACAAGTCTAGTGATTAACGTTAACAAAACACGTATAGGTCACGACGCTATTTATGCAAAACCCGGTGAAGTTTACGGCGCAAGAAACGCAAAGTTGTGAGTTCATGCTCCCCATTTTCTTTTAACTGTTTTTAGTTTTATAACTTCGGGGGTGAAGTACATGTTACTAAATGTTTACAGAAAAGTGAGATTATGTCCCCACTTTTAATCTTTTACATACTTTTTAAACTTGGGGAAAATACATGAGTTATGGTATGATGGATACAAGAAATAAGGAATGATACTAGAAATTGTGTCGCGAATAGGGTACCAGAAGCACCATTAATCGTGTACATACTAAGACCGCAGAACAAAAGGTTAGATCTAATGGGTTTTCGGGCAGCCACACTCTTGGTGAAAACTAGTACCGAGTAGTGCTTTTGTGTCTCCGTCGTGAATCGACAACTAGAAAAATGCCTATGGTTTGGATGCTTCCTATGTCGTGTCACATGTTAATGGCCTTGCAACCCATTAACAACTTGATACCTACAGAAATACTAGATTTATACAAGATACATACCATGTTTTCATACAAAGTATACAAACGTTCAATACAGAAATTGCATGAATTCACACCAACATTATGTTGATGTTTTTCCAAAAACTCACATGTATTTCAGGTAACTAAAGTGGATGTGCGCGCGGTCATACTCTTGCTCTTGGATGTTGTTTATGTTGATCTTTGAATAAAGTTGTAATCTTTTCAGACAAAATGTTTTCAGTTATGAAATGTTAATGGTATTTGAAGTTATTTTTATGAGCATGTAGTATGTTTACCATTCGTATGCGATGAGAACCTTTCATGATCACACCTCGTGCTTCCGCCTTAGAAAGGGGTGTGACACAGAACCCATTCTATATTTTGCACGTATTCACCTATCCTGGTCACACACATTCACCCATCATTCAAGTCCGCGAATTCAAGAATAGCGATTGCGATTAGCGAGCGCACAGCGAGTAACACAGCATGCGTTTATCCACAAGTAGCAGCGATTTGTTAGCATATTGAGATAGATGTGCAGTGCGGGTTGGGTGTGTCGATCGAAGCGAGAAGCGAAAACCGTATAAACCACCAAAATCGAAACACATAAACAGGTAAAACCACATAAAATCCACATAAAAGCGATAATTATCAGAATCAGCAGTTGCAGGTTCAGAATCGAAGGACATAAAAGTCGAGAGTAGATTGTCTGCGGCTGATAGACGTCGACTACCCAAAGTGATTCAACTATTCACAAGGACTTCTGGTACACACTTTGTCTTTCGGGACTGTGCTCTCGCCTCGATTTTGGGCAAATGGCACGCATCCTTTCAGTTACAGTGTGGCTTCAAGTCGTTGGAGTCCGTCGAGACCTTGGTGAGAGTCTGGTAAACCAAAATAATAACGGAACAAGTCGTCAAGGTTCGGGTTTCACCCCTGACTCAACAACTTCGTCCCTGTTTTTGATAAAATAGAGAGGAAATTTGCGTCGAAATGCGGATTTCACTCCTGATTCAACGCAAATTCTCCTGTTTATGGATAAAAATGCGGGTCAAACAAGCGATTTGGTTGAGAGTTTGCAGTTTTCACACCTAATCTCAACCTAATTACTCGTTCATTTTCGAAAAATAGTGTGTGCAGTGATAGTGTAGTGCAAGCGAGAATAGCGAGTAAGCTCGTACAAAACCCTTAAAGGGCATGCACAAGTCGGTCTGCTGGTACTTAGACTATAGACTAGGTTGTTTCTAAGACATCGACCCGGACTAGGTCGAGTCTTGCCTAATTCCCTATAGTTATGGCTCTGATACCAATCTGTCACACCCCAACCGATGGCGGAAACATCAGCGCATGGCACTGAGCGAAACAGATTGTCCATGAGTATCCATAACAACTATTCATTACCAGATAATTAAACGTCATGTCCCATACCCCAACATATCCAAATAAAAACAGTTATTACAAATAATTGTCTCAAGAACAAATACTGTTCCGACGACTCAGATTTAAGCATGACAAAACTAGACCCCTAGCTTGATTCACCAAAGCACAGCAATTCCTAGCATCTTAAGCACCTGTCACATACGTTAAAATAAAGTCAATACACATAGTGTAAAGGTGAGCATACAAGTTTGATATAGCATAATAGAGTTCGAAATAATTTACGCATAACCAGCATGTAACATGTATAATGCGAAGCTAGTAGGTTATCGACAATGAAATATGCACAGACTAGACTGCGAGTTGTAGAATGCGCAACACATATCACCACTGCGACATGTGAGAGGTAACCTTAACAACCCCTGTCCACGACAGGTGCTGAGTCCAAACAAATAGTACTATCGTTGCTAAGGCGTCAGGTAACAATCACTGTGTTAACATAACATACAAGCATTCATCGAGTAACACGTATCATGTAGTAACGGTCAGCGTAAAAATAGTGTTTGTGTTGTGTGATAGATGTGATTTAGAATAAGTAACATATGTAACACCCAAAAGTGCGTAAAGCAAAAAGGGATCGAGTATACTCTCAGATTGTGTGTAACAAGTAAACACTCTCTTGGATTGAAGGGAGCGCTGAGAGATTAGCCTGAACAGTTAACGATAGCATAAACGATGAGCGGTGCGATAAACGGTTCAAAAGTACCAAGTGTCGGATGGTAATCCGATCGGATGGCAATCCGATCGGATGGCCAGTCGATCGGATGGTCATCCGATCGCATGGTCATCTGATGTGCGTAAGTGTGTATAGTTTTTAATGTATATTTTAAGCCCTTTTACACGTTAGCCAAGTTTTAAATTTATAAAGCACGATATTTACTAACACTAAACACACATATGGGCAAGTGCACCCATCGTGAGCGTAGTATAGTGTTGGTAAGATACCGAGGTCGTCCAAGGACACAAGAGCTTTTAATACCGGTTTATCCTCAACGTCTAATCAAATTAAAAAGTTTAGAAAAAGGTTTTTAAACAAGAAAAATAAAAACTAACTAAAATGCTGAAAAATAAAATGAAATAAAAACAGATAGACAAGATGAATCACTTGGATCCGACTCGTGTATAGTGTAACCTTTGATTATTTCCGCACTTTTGCACTTTTTAAGAGATTATCTTAGTTATTGTAGTAGGCCCCTCTTTTGAAGGTGACGTTACCCTCAACCCAGTAGTTTGAGTCAGCAAGGATACAATCCTAAAGGGTCGGATTATTGAAAGATAATTAATTAAGTTATTAATGCATAGTATGGTAGGCCCCTCTTTTGAAGGTGACGTTACCCTCAACCCAGTAGTTTAAGTCAGCAAGGATACAATCCTAAAGGGTCGGATTATTGAAAGATAATTAATTAAGTTATTAATGCATAGTATGGTAGGCCCCTCTTTTGAAGGTGACGTTACCCTCGGCTAAGTAGTCTGAGTCAGCAGGGATACAATCCTAAATAGTCGGGTTAAAGTATTAATAGTAGCTTACATCTGAGGGGATCAAAGAGTTTGGACCCCCGCCATCCAATACCGGTGGGTATTGAAGGAGGTCCTTCTAAATTTGACCCAGGTCCTTGCAGGATCTATACACTGAACAAGGCAAGACTCTTACCAAACCGTTCCCTTAACCCCCGACCAGGTAGCCAACATATCTCCATATAGACCGTGGAGATATGAATGGTGAAAATCTTTTATTTTATATAGACAGTAAAATAATGCCAAGACACCACGAACAAACGATAAGGAAGAATCACCTTCAACATAAGAAACTAGTTATTAAAGTCATTAATACATAACCAAATAAAAAGTGCGAAAAGATTAAAAATAAAAAGTATTACACTAGACACTTGTCTTCACCAAGTGTTGTAAGAGACTTAGGCAAACATGGCCTTTGATTGTCAAGAACTCTTATGATCAATCTTGGATCCCGAGACGACTCACACACTCTATTATGGATGATGGATGATGGTGGTGGATGATGGTGTAGTGATGGTGTAGTGATGGTGGTGGGTGGTGGGTGAAGTGTGAGAGAGGTGGTGTGCTAAGGGATGGTTTGCAAATGAGCCAAGCACCCATATTTATAGCGTGAACAGCAGCTCGGGCACGTCCCCGTGTCCATTGGGCATGGCCCCGTGTCCATCCTCATTCTCTTTCTTCATTAATTGCAGTTTGTCTGCATTAGTTGACCACGCCCCCGTGTCCGCTGGGCACGACCCCGTGTGCAGAAGCGTATCTGTACTATCAAGATTTTCCCAGATTCTGCGAATCTTAGAGTTGACCACGGCCCCATGTCCGGTAGGCACGCCCCCGTGGTGGGTGATAGAAGCTTCTACAGCTTTGTCTTTTCTGCAGGCACTTGGGCATGCCCCCGTGCTCACTGAGCACGGGGCGTGTTCAGCCTTCTGTTCTTTTGTTTTTGCTTGGGAAGATGCTGTCGGGGGGTCTGGCATGCCACGTTTGTTCCTTTTCTTGTATTTATGTTAGATTTAGCTGCCTTTTTGCTTCTTTTGTTCATTTGAGCTCATTTAATACTGAAAATACAAAAGGAAGACAAAAACATATTTTTTCCAACATTAGTACTAAAAAAGGGTTAGTTTTATGACACATTTGATGTAATTTATATGTTGCATTTTGCACACATCAAATACCCCCACACTTGAATCTTTGCTTGTCCTCAAGCAAAACTCTTTATTTTGTGGCTTACACTCCCAAATGGAATGGGTAGAAGAGAAGATTTTGGGCTTGTCATAGAGTGTCGGGATTTCCAAGATTCTTTATCAAGTTTTACTTTTATTTATTTACAATCCTATTCGTCATGATTTATTTAAAACATTACATAGGATAAATTACTTATTAGGGCATAACTTGCCTTTTTAAAATTCCATTTATATACAAGTTCACATACCTCACGGGGGATCACTCAACACTCGGCCTAAGATGTATTTTAGTGAATCACTCGAGAGCGTCATGGAACTTACTCCTACCATAGGCTTGCCAAGCAATCAATCCTCCTCCTTTTTAACTATACACCTTTGTAAATATCAAGAGGACTTTTGGGTGTAGGGTTGGGTTAAAGGTAGGTGGTTGGGTTAGTGGTTAGTAAAAGGGCGAAAGGCGTAAAAAGCGTCGGTTTTCATAAGACTTTTTATTTTTGTAATTTTTTTATTTTGATGAAGCTATTATTCAAACAAAGTTATTTTTTGATAAACTTGTTTGTTTATTTCTTTTTGCTTCATCATCATAGTAATTTTTTTTTTTGAAAGTCATAAGAAAAACCGAGCTTGTTACTAAAACAGAGGGTTAAAAATAAAAAAGGTTTTGGTGGGTAAAAGGGTGTTTGTTTTTTGGTTAAGAAATGAAAAGGTTTAGGCTCAAAGGGATTAACTAGGGGGATTTTGGGTAGGTGTTAAAAAAAAATAATAATGGTGTAGAAATAAAAAGGGTTAGTCCTAATGCCTCCGTCATTTACTTACTCGGGTTTAAGTTGGTAAGGACCGGGAATGTATCGTCGTGGCAAGTTCTAGAGTCGTAAGAACCAAGCGGCTATTCACACAAGAAACAAAAAATGAGCATTTAGTTTAAAGATATGTATTGTATGCTCAATACAGGCTCAAAACTCACTTTCTGTGGGAATGGGTTTTTATGTGATCAAGTATATATAATCAAATTTTAACTAAACTTGTCATGCCGTTTCATAATTTTCTTATGTTGGTTCTTTTTATCACGACGCTATCGGTTGTAAATTTGTAAAAATATAACCTTTTTAGAACTTGAAATTCCCAAGTTAAACCTAGACAAGTAAAAAAACAAAATTTGAAAAAATTTGGGGTGATTAGCGGTTCCAATAGAGTTTTGTGTAAGGCTTGTAATTAGGACTTGCAAGATTCAAGGTTTTAGCACCCCCCCCCCACACTTAAATTACACATTGTCCTCAATGTGTCCCAAAAATAAGTTTTTAGGTTGATTGAATGTGTAAAAAGGTGTGAAAAAGCAAAAATTTATGTTACTGGGCGTCTGGACACAGCCCCGTGGTGTCCGGGCATGGCCCCGTGTTCAGATCGCCAGTAACAAAAATTAGTAAAAAGAAACAGAAGCCTGGGCACGAGGGCGTGTTCAGTGAGCACGCCCCGTGTCCAGTTACCTGAACAGGGCATTTTCTGTAGATAGTTGGGCACGGGGCGTGTTGGGCGAGCACGCCCCCGTGCTGAACTTGCTGTAATGAAGAAAAATTTGTCGGGTGGCCCTGTTTTTGTGCATGGGGTGCTGGTTCAAGTTTCCCTTAGTATCCTTCACAATCCCGAGTGTGTTTTACCCATTTTAATCATCATCCAAACACCATTTTAACTAAAACCATCATTCCATTAAATAGAGAGAATTACATAATAGTCCTAGAAAATTGAAAACAAAGTAGAAAAATAAAAGCTAAGGGTCCTAAAATCATCCTAGAAAATTGAAAACAAATTAGATAGGTCAAGTGATACATAAAATCATCCTAAGGAGCTCTACTTCTACAATAAGAACCAAAATTCCGGAAATAGTTTTCCGATATCTAAAAGCTTTGTAGAACTCCGAGCCGAGGGGTGTTCCCTAGATGTTGTTAAAGCCATTCTTCTATCTCTCTCGGGAGGAAGAAGGCGGCTTCATTTTCCTCAACATCATGTGGAGGGGGAGTGACACCAACCGGAACACCTTGTAGTATGTCTCGAGGGGGTTCCGAATGTATGGTGTACCATTCGGCCGGAATGATGACTTCCGGTATCACATTCCATGCCCTTTGGGTGATAATTGGTACCAAAGGAGGAGAGGCGAGAATGTTCAACCTTTGGTGCAAAAGGTTGACCTCTTGAAGACATCCCTCTAGTCCCACCGTCAAATGATTAATACGGTCAATCAATGCTTCTTCCACCCCCGTCATCTCATCAATGGCCTCTCTTAAGGCGTAAACGTAGTTTACAAGAGAATCTTCAATCGTTGATGACCTTCTCCCTTGTCGGTTGTTTCTGGAGTGCGATGAAGATGTTCCGCTAGTTCTGCTCGCCATTCTGAGAAAACATACCGAAAAGAGTTCAACTTTATGAGATCAGTACCTCGGATACGGCCCCGTGTTCAGATGCCTGCAGATTTTTGGAACAAGGAATCATGGAGTTTTAATTTGTTTCTGTGATTTTTAAAATGTTTTTAAGCAGAAACAACTTAGAACATTGTTGTAGAACTTATTTCTAACAAGATTCCATGAATAAAAATCTAACAAACATCTCAATAAAGCTTGAAATTATGGAGATTTCAAGCTCTAATGGAAGTATTAAGGAAAAATTGAAGAAGACGAAAGTGGATAAAAGAGGAAAGGACAAGAAGGTTGTTGAGAAACTTCTTTTAGAAAATACCTAGGATGGTATGTGAGAAGATTCTCCAAATCTCTGTCCCTGGAATGGTTCAGATGTGTAGGATTCTTGGCTGCATTTATAGAAAACGACAGCACGCTGCACACTGCCCCGTGTTGGCTGGACACGGCCCCGTGTGCAGGCAAGATCCTGACACATTTTGTCCGTATTCTGACACGAAATCAGACGGGAATCTTTTGGTGGACACGGGGGCGTGTTGACCTGGACACGGCCCTGTGTCTAGAGGCTGTTTATGAAGTTTCGTCTATTTCTAAGGAATTCATCCGGATCGGGTGGTTCCTTACTGGATGGAACAACCCCAAAGTGCCTAAGATACCTTAATTGCTCTAGATTAAGACGAGAACTCAAGAGGTTGTCGGTGAGGGTGATTCCTATGCTAAATGTAGGTGGACAAGTCCAACCCTTTCCCGGGCTCTCGTTAAAGAAGGTGTAAGCCGAATTGCTCAGGTCTATGTATGCACCGAATGAAGTCGATGGAGAGTCCTTCACGGCACAATCGACACAGGGACGACTATCGCCCACGTCTTCGCTAGAGTTAGAGGTAATATCGGGAATAACGAGGTTGTTTTTATTTGAATGCGATCCTAATAATTCTTCTTGGTTATCGTCTTGAGATGAATTATAGAAATCCATCTTAAGTTCTTTTAACCAATTAAGAATTAGATCTTCTAATTGAAATAGTTCATCAAGAAGCATTTCTCCTAGAAGGTCCGGTTGAGAGCATTCGAGGGAGAGATAGGGATTATTTTTACTTTCGTCTTCTTAAGGCTACAGGAAAACAATGGGTCTATATAGTGGGGCTTATAAATTAGAAAGTAACATTCTAAATCTTTATGAAGACCACCACATATTTGACATCACGTACCATAAGAGTTCCGAAAGTAAAAAATATCAATATCACTAATGTTTGTGTCAGAAATTACCAACCGTGGGATCTTACGGTTTTGTTTTCAGTAACTGAAATTTGGGCACGGGGCGTGTTGAATGGGCACGGCCCCGTGTTCAGCTTACTGTCTGACTTAAAACAGGATTGCCAGTTCCAAGGATTGGGCACGGGGCGTGTTCAGCGGGCACGTCCCATGCTGAGTTCTGCAGATGCTGAAAAACTAAGAAAATCCTTAAAAAAATAGAAAAATTAGAAAAAACGATTAGGCCGTTGATTCCTAACTTTCTTAAAATCCTTGTGTCCTCGGCAACGGTGCCAAAAACTTGATGTGCGTAAGTTTGTATAGTTTTTAATGTATATTTTAAGCCCTTTTACACGTTAGCCAAGTTTTAAATTTATAAAACACGATATTTACTAACACTAAACACACATATGGGCAAGTGCACCCATCGTAAGCGTAGTATAGTGTTGGTAAGATACCGAGGTCGTCCAAGGACACAAGAGCTTTTAATACCGGTTTATCCTCAACGTCTAATCAAATCAAAAAGTTTAGAAAAAGGTTTTTAAACAAGAAAAATAAAAACTAACTAAAATGCTGAAAAATAAAATAAAATAAAAACAGATAGACAAGATGAATCACTTGGATCTGACTCGTGTATAGTGTAACCTTTGATTATTTTCGCACTTTTGCACTTTTTAAGAGATTATCTTAGTTATTGTAGTAGGCCCCTCTTTTGAAGGTGACGTTAGCCTCAACCCAGTAGTTTGAGTCAGCAAGGATACAATCCTAAAGGGTCGGATTATTGAAAGATAATTAATTAAGTTATTAATGCATAGTATGGTAGGCCCCTCTTTTGAAGGTGACGTTACCCTCGGCTAAGTAGTCTGAGTCAGCAGGGATACAGTCCTAAGTAGCCGCGTTAAAGTATTAATAGTAGCTTACATATGAGGGGATCAAAGAGTTTGGACCCCCGCTATCCAATACCGGTGGGTATTGAAGGGGGTCCTACTAAATTTGACCCAGGTCCTTGCAGGATTTATACACTGAACAAGGCAAGACTCTTACCAAACCGCTCCCTTAACCCCCGACCAGGTAGCCAACATATCTCCATATAGACCGTGGAGATATGAATGGTGAAAATCTTTTATTTTATATAGACAGTAAAATAATGCCAAGACACCACAGACAAACGATAAGGAAGAATCACCTTCAACATAAGAAACTAGTTATTAAAGTCATTAATACATAACCAAATAAAAAGTGCGAAAAGATTAAAAATAAAAAGTATTATACTAGACACTTGTCTTCACCAAGTGATGTAAGAGACTTAGGCAAACATGGCCTTTGATTGTCAATAACTCTTACGATCAATCTTGGATCCCGAGACGACTCACACACTCTATGATGGATGATGGATGATGGATGATGGATGATGGAAGATGGTGGTGGATGATGGTGTTGTGATGGTGGTGGGTGGTGGGTGAAGTGTGAGAGAGGTGGTGTGCCAAGGGATGGTTTGCAAATGAGCCAAGCACCCCTATTTATAGCCTGAACAACAGCTCGGGCACGGCCCCGTGTCCATTGGGCACGGCCTCGTGTCCATCCTCCTTCTCTTTCTTCATTAATTGCAGTTTGTCTGCATTAGTTGACCATGCCCCTGTGTCCGCTGGGCACGACCCCGTGTGCAGAAGCGTAACTGTACTATCAAGATTTTCCCAGATTCTGTGAATCTTAGAGTTGACCACGGCCCCGTGTCCGGTGGGCACGCCCCCGTGGTGGGTGATAGAAGCTCCTACAACTTTGTCTTTTCTGCAGACACTTGGGCACGCCCCCGTGCTCACTGAGCACGGGGCGTGTTCAGCCTTCTGTTCTCTTGTTTTTGCTTGGGAAGATGCTGTCGGGGGGTCTGGCATGCCACGTTTGTTCCTTTTCTTGTATTTATGTTAGATTTAGCTGCCTTTTTGCTTCTTTTGTTCATTTGAGCTCATTTAATCCTAAAAATACAAAAGGAAGACAAAAACATACTTTTTCCAACATTAGTACTAAAAAAGGGTTAGTTTTACGCCACATTTGATGTAATTTATATGCTGCATTTTGCACACATCATCATTCGATCGGACGGCCATCCGATTGGATTGACATTCGTTTGGTAAGGATGTGTCTGTGTATGATGGCTTTGAAGTTTTCGTTGTAGCATTTTGAAAACAGAGAAGTATCTCTACCCTTCAGGTCGATCGATCGAACGGAAATTCGATCGGATAGCGATCCGATTGGCAAGACACTTAGTGAGAACAAGTTCACAGCAGGATTGTCACTCGATCGGATTGCAATCCGATCGGTTGGTAATCCGTTAGTTACTGATGATCTTTGAAAATTATAAAAATGATTAAGTGCCGAAGTTCCAAGCGTCACATGGTCGGATGGTCGTTCGATCGGATGGCAATCCGATCAGACGGCAATCCGTTCGATGTTCAGTCCTTTGAAAGTTGAGAATAAAAGTTTATGTGTGAAGCCAAGTGCAAGCCAATCGGATGGTTGTTCGATAGGATGGCAATCCGATCGGAGGGCAATCCGATCGGAAGGCAATCCGTCCTAACGGCCTGATCGTCTTGGCACTTGATTATTTTGAAGGTTTTGCAGTTTTGATCGAGACGGTATGATAACGTGCTTAAACAATAGAAACCCCATCTTGACCCAAGTGATCCGATCGAACAGGAATCACCATAGTCCGATCAGTTCACTGTTCGAGACGGTTGTTCACGTTTAACCCGAAATCAGTTGTCTCTTGGATAGAATTCAGATCTTGAACTAATACATCACTAATAAAGAGTAGAAGATCAGAACGAGCTCTGATTCTATCAGTTTTGAGTGCATTGAGTGTAAAAGAGTTGAAAGAAAGTTGGAAAACCTTCTTTCATTCCTTTTAACCTTGAATATGTGCAGATCTATGCAAAAACATTGATTATTCATGTGGAAATCCTTCATATCTAACTTGTTCTTGGTGGAATGAAGCCAAACCTTGAAGTTCATAAGAACTCCATGACGACATCATCCTAGAACACCTCAAATCCGGTGATTTCACAGTTAAAAGTTAAGATTCAAAGGTGAAAAAGATGAAGGAGTGCGTGTAGATCATAGAAGTACAAGATTTAGGTTGAAAACTTACAAGAATCGCGAGAAATCGAGAGAAATGAGTGCTTGAGTGCGGCTGGTCGAACAAGGAGCTGTCACATCACAAATGATGTGATAGGTGGGTAGTTATAGGGTTTCCAAAAGAGGAAAGTGTCAAAGTGTCAGATTGGTCACCGATCGTATGGCAATCCGATCGGATGGCAGTCCGATCGGATGGCCACCCGATCGGATGGCCACCCGATCAGTTGGCCACTCGATCCTGGTGTCCGGCATGTTGAGTTTTGTCGTTTCGATTCGCGTGTTGAGCGTTTCGATGCGATTCGAGCGAGCGATGCGATAATATTACCCATTAGTTACACAAATAACCTAACTACTATATCTAACATACAATCACTATAAATAACTTGTGTTTAACGTTTGCGATTTAGATTGCGATGCGATAGATTTGCGATTCCGATTGCGATTGAACACCTCAACATAACCATAACATGCACAAGTAACACATAATAGCACACACACGTAAAACAATATCCAGAACCCATAATTCTAGTTGCGAATGCGATAGCGATAAGTCGATTAGCGATTAAATAGCGATTAAACCTCGATTATTAATAGATACTCCACATAATACAACTAAAACAAATAAATAATATAATCGATTACAAGTCAAAGAAGTCAAAACAGTAGTTGAGCAAGGAGTGACAGCTCGCAATTAGCAATCTTTTATTCCTTTGACTTCAATCTTGACTTTGACTTTGACTTTCAAAACACGGGGTGTTACACTAAAATCCCTTGTAAACATGTAGTGGCCACTAACTGGTACATGGTATCACATGGTGCAAAGGTAGACATACCAGAAAAAATAGGTGGATCCATGTTATTGGCTATCAACTTGGAAAGATATCTACTCACATAAAATAGGGCCTATTAATGGCAAAAGTATGTGGCCTAGTTCTTAGTGCCCCCACAAAGGCAATCCAACCAAGGTATCACAAACCAATAGGAAGGCCAAGAAAGATGAGAATGAAGAATTCTTTGGAGAAAGAAGATGTTATGGCTAAGGGTAACAAACTAAGCAGAAAGTTAAAGACAACCACATGTGGAAGTTGTGGGAACAAAGGACATAACAGAAGATGATGTAAAGGTCGGGGGGGGGGGGGGACATCAAATGATCATAACAAGAAAAGAAAGGCTGCAACATCTAAGATTGGTACATCAAGGGTTGGTACATCAAGGGTTGGAACATCAAAGGCTAGAACATCAAGGGTTGGGACATTAAACAAAGGAAAGTGCACTGGAAATTGAAGACTATTTGTAGCTTTTGTTATAGTGTTTTGGGATGTTTGAAACTTGTTTAGTCTATTTTAGGGATGTTTGGAACCTTGTTATTGTTTATTTTGGGGTTGTTTTGGTAATGACTTTTATATGGTCAAACTTTGACTTTTATTGGGATGATGTTGAAATGGTTTGAAATATGACTTTTATTTACTTTTGTTGACTTTAATTGACTTCTATGGTCAAAATGATAAAAACTTCCAAACTCTATTTTTACAGTTTCACGTGTGTCAAAAATGTAGGTTAAAACAGCTTAGAATTTAGTAATGATAGAGGTCAACATTACATGCATGTTAATGCCCATTAAACTGTCTTTGATAATGTCTTTGATGATCAACATTATATACTGGATTTGGAAGTGCATGTTTGACTTTTGTATTGTAAAACAACTATATAATCCCCATTAAACTACCCAAAGACTTTGCATTGTGCAGTTTGACTAATATATGTTCAAACTGCATAAAATGGTCATATTATTTCATTATGCAGTTTGATTTCTATATGGTCAAAGTGCACAGATTGGTCATATAGTTGAATTATGCAGTTTGACTTCTATATTATCAAACTGCATAGATTAGTTATATAATTGCATTTCTATAGTTTGACTTCAATATGGTTAAACTGCACAAATATGGTATGTTAAGGTTTTTTATATGGTCTGTTGACTTTTATATGGTTAATCATCACAAATTCCTTGTCTAATATTATAGCCATTGTTCAGTTGTATTATGTCAAACATTAACCTATGTCAAACATTAACCATAACCTGATAACTCTTATATCGATCACAATGCACATATTACATATATCATTACACAACCTTTGTTGACTAATATAAAGTCAAACATTATCATTAAACTCTCAAAACCTGTTGACTTCATTAAATTTCCAAAATATGAGGGTTCAATACATTACATAAGTTGTTGACAATACATAACTAGCATAGCCTACAATCCCAAGCATATTAACTAGCAAAGACAAATACAAAAGCAAACAAGATAAACAACATCCAACTGATTATCAAACAGGCATCCCTCTTTCGAACAACCCTGGAATGCTTAATTACCATTTCTGTTACTTGCAACTTATACATCCGGACTTCATCATTTAGATCCCTAACTTCCAATTCAATCACATTCTTGGAATTCAGCTGCCATGTAAAAATTACACAATGAAGGATCAAGCCACACGAAGAATTTTCACTTAGACCGCTGAACAGGTGTAAAAATTAGGGCTTGAATGCAGGTGTAAAAGTTAGGGCTAGAAACACATACCAATTGAGGACATGTGTAAAATTGTCGTTCAGGATTACTATCAGTCAACAATTTGAATCATTATGTTTATATTAATGTAATGAACAATACAATACAATTTATCTTTAAAGTAACAGATTTATAATTCGTTGATTATTGTTTAAGTGAGATCGATTTAATTTTTGTAAAAAGTTAATTACTCGTGTTAAGGAGAAAAAGACGATACAAACTCAAATAGTGTGTATTTTATAGTTCCTGATTTTAACAAGCTCAAACACACAATCCACTTTTGGTTATTATAATTCGATACTATTATGTTATATTATCTCATATAAATCTCAAGAGTAGTCTATATGTGCGTCACACCCTTTTAGTTTGAAGCATGCTTGTGAACAGAATATGGAAAAGAGAAAAATATTGAGTGTTTTCTTTTGACAAAAAAAAGTTAAAAAATTGAATTTAAACTGAAAAATATTGTTGTTTGGTGACAATGAATAATCAGTTTGAATTCCTGTGAATTCAAAAGTGAATTTAGAAAGAAACCTACGTGTAGTGTAGATGATTTGATTTGCATTTTTTAATCCTATTTGACTTTGAATAAAGTACAAAAGGGTTTAATAGAAACAAAAAAAAGTCAATATCGTAAAACGAAAGATCGCAGAAAATGTCACTCTCACAATTTTGAGACAAACTACAAATTCAATTTTTGTATCCAAAAAATATATATCCACATTGGTCGGTGTATTCACATACACAATTAAAGTAATTAATCACAAACAAACAAAAAAATCCGAATTATGAGCATACCGACCATTTACAATTTGCAAATTCATCTTTTAAAAACTACTCTTTCTTAAACCAGTGGGTTCTTCGCGTTACGCGACGGAAATTCAGTTGGTTTCGTTTTAACTCGTCAGAGTATCGCACTCGCTATAACAACCAAACTATATATTATATTTGACATTGCTCAGTTCCCGCGCAATGCTATATGCATGTTATATTTGAGCTAGTCGCCTCCACGCAACGCGGTGGGAAATCAGTTAGTTTCGTTTTGGCTCATTACGGTACCGCCTTCGCAATAGCAATCGAAAAAAAAAACCCTAAAAATATATTATATTTGACCCGACTCATTTTCAAATAAATTAAATCAAAACGTAGATAAATAAGCGTGTTATATCGGTATATTCAGTTTTTTAAGTAATATGATATTATAAAAGTTACAAGAAAAAGACATATGCTTAAAATTAATTATATTATCAAATAAGTTAATTAAAAAGAAGCTAAGTGTCAAAACACAAGCCTGTTTATTTAAAAATTAAAAGAAATATAAAATTAAAGATGTGTGTTAAGCACTAATGCACTATATATAATCAATTGAATATTGTATATATCATATGGGGATTCAATTAAAGGAGAAACTACTAATAGTTGTAAGAACTATGAGAACTTCTATCATCCAATAAAATTTTAACACATCACTTATATTCAAATTAAATCAAAAGGTCAATGTAGTCTTTTACTCTTCATATCACATCATTTCTCTCTCACATCTTTTTAAAGGTCACATCCATTTTCTTTATTTCTCTCTCTTTCTTTTACAGTAGAGTATTCCTCTCTCTTCTCATATTTCTCTTCTCTTATTTTAAATTTATAAAAGCAAATGGAGATCCAAAAAAATGTTTGATTCATCATATTCAATATATACAAAAAGCAAATCGAGATCCAAAAGAAAATGCCCAGAAGTTAGACGCAGATCGAGGTGGTTGTGGTGTTCGAAGGCGGCGGAACCACCGTGGAAGACGGAAAGGGGTGGGGTCGCCGGTGATGGAGGCGGATCGGGGAATGGATCCGTGACAAGACGACTGATCGGGGTAATGTAGACGGCGGTGGCAGCGATGTTGAAGGAAGTGGAAGGGGGTGATGTAGACGGCAGCGGTGGTGGTGGTTCTAGGACGGAGATGGTGGTGCCACAACGATGGTGATGGCGGCAGTGGTAGTGGTGGTTTTTTCGATTTCAAATGTAAAAGTTTTTTTAAATGTTTGCATATGTAAAAATTTTCTTGTGTGCGTTATTCAAAGACAACACGGGTAAAAAAAACATCCGATAGCGTACTTAAAAAACATTCGACACAGCATGTAAAAAAAACATTCGACAACGTGCGTTAAAAAAAAACCTTTCGACAAGCGGGGGTTTTGTTGATTTCTTATGTGTGTAAATAAATCAAGATATGGACTTTGACAACGTGTGTAAAAAAATGTTTGACAACGTGCGTAAAAAACGTCTTTATGCAATATACCACTATGTAAAAAAAGAATTTACGTTCGACAAAGACAACGCGAGTAAAAAAACACTCGACAACGTGCGTTAAAAAAAGTAACACGTAAAATACTTTTTTATTTTTTATTTTGTTTTGTAAAAGAATTTACGGTTGGTGTCAGTTTTCAGAAGGGAGACACCTTTCTCGCTGACGTAAAACATAAAACATGAAATGTAAAAGAAAACTCTGACGTAAAACACCAAACGTGAACAATGTAATAAGAGAATTATTAAAATAAAAAGGGTGGTTTAATTTGGTCAAACGTAAAATGTAACCGCTCGCGCCGACGTAAACTACCAAACGTAAAAAAAATAGAGAAGCTGGGGATGTTAGAGATTGGTCTATGTTTTCAATTTTTTTATATTTGCTTAAAAATGTAATAAAGAAGATGTTTTTTTACATTTAAAAAATAGACGAAAAACAATAAAAAGATTTGATGGTTTGAATGTAAAGTCAATAGGAATTAAAAGACTCCTGACATGTTTCTTATCATGGATTTTATCACCTCCAACTATTGGTTATTGGCCGCTACCACCCCCAACTATCATTTTGACCCCACCACCCCCAACTTAACACCTAGTGTGTTCTGTCACCATGTCGTTAACGGATCACTAACTTTTGATCATGTTACTATACTTTCAGGGTGTCCTAAGATCCCTAAAACCTTCCTAAGAACCCTATGACACCCCCAAAAGTATAGTAACAAGATCAAAAGTTAGCGATCAGTTAACGACGTGTTGACAGAACACACTAAGTGTTAAGTGTCACACCCCGGTATTTCCACATATTACCGGTGGGCCAGGTGGGGAGTATCGTGACGTAGTTGATATCATCATAGTCAAATAATCACAGTTTAATGCACAGCGGAAGTCTAAAGTAAATATATTACAAACCGATTCAAAAGTAACATCAATTATTACAATCGGATTGTAAGATGGATCCACAGGCGGATCTTAAAACAGAAAGATGAACATTGTTCAACAGATTTGAGACGTCTAGAACTTGCAAGATTCCCTATTAACGCCCCGAGCTCCCAGCCAATTACGTACAGTACCTGTCACTTAGTCTTTTTGGAAAATACGTCAGTTTACACTGGTAAATACAATTAACTGACTCTTTTGAAAACATTTATGAAAATTGATTTAAATGCACAAGGCACAAATATCCTTTTATAACTTGGGACAATTATATAAAAATAATCTTGTATACAGAATTATATGTTTGTTATACATTCAGGGCACGATGTTAGAAACCAAGTCAAGATTAACAGACACACCACAAGTATAGGCCCACAAGAGAGTGAGATACCATTTTCCTTATGCAACTGTCAGGTGTATGCCTACACCCCGTGCTTAAGACATGGCCATTTCTTTATAATGATGCCAAGGATATCCGGGACATGGTCATTAACCCCCAAAGGCTTTTATTTCAAACAAGACAGATTAAAACGGGTTACCACAATAATTTAATCACATTCCGATTAAACATTCAATAACTGACCAAGCGGTATTATTATAATACTGTATCCCACCGTATAGGGAAAATAAGTTAAGAGTATTTACCTGAGCTAAAATGTAATTTTATTCTCAGCCTTATATTCAAATCAGCAAGCACAGGTACCTCTACTGGGCCTCTCAATCTGGAACGAAGGTTTTAATAACCTATTAAATTTCTAACGGATCTTATTTAAGCCTTAACTTAGACCGGTTAGTTTTAAGGAAAGGTTTACGGTTCAAAACGCAAGATTAAGCGAAGACCGGATTAGAATGTGATTTAGACCCGACAAGTATGGATACTTGTATAATATGGGTAAACTAAATACATTCTGAATTTTGAAGTGAAAATGAGAAGGTTTGACCCGTTTCGGTTAATTTATGCAAACTAGTTACATAAACCGTACCGAACGCGAAAAATGCATAACGGGTAACCAAATGAGTCATGAACATATTCCACAAGTTAATATGCCTTAAATAAGGTGTGATATCAGTAGGATATCTTCCATTATGCCCAAAACGAATTTGAAATCAATTTAAGCCCCGTAGGGGTATTTTGGTCATTTTAAAGATTATAAAAGAGGTTAAATGATAATCTGAGGTTCTGGTCTAAAATAATCAGTAAAAATATTTATTTTAGTATGTTATATCAGTAAAATATCATATATGTGTAAAATTTATCATTCATGGCCAAACTATGCACCATAGGGGCATTTTGGTCATTTTACATAACCCTTTAAAGGTCAAATTTGAAAATATGAGTTCAAAACTTTTACTTACTGTTAAAGTATAAAAATTTATTCATAACATCAGTGGATAACAAGCTTTAGGTGCCAAATATGGTTTTAAACCATACTATGCGCCTAAATCGCATAAAAGTCGGTATTTGACGATTTTCGGGTTGATTAAGAAAATCTGAGATTTTGATCAGCCTTTACTGTTTAAAATAACTTATTTAATATATAAAATCAGTAGAAAAATGTTGGGTATGTAAAGGATGTGTAAAACTCATTTTATTAGCGAAAAGGGCATTATCGTCAATTACCGAGTCTATGCGAGAACCCTATGTTATGGTCAGTTTTAAAAATAATTAAAAATCTCCAAAAATCAAAATATTATATTATATCAGTGGGTAAAAGGTTTGGTGTCAAAATTTGAGTTTAAATAGGTTTTATGCCGAAATTTCAGTTTAATTAATAAAAAGGCTTTAATTTACGATATTGAGCATAACTCCCATTTTAGACCACGAACTGATGTGAAATTTTAAGGACATGTTTAAAAATCAGTAACAAAGGTTTTTGTCCTCTCACATTTTCAAAAATCTCGTTTTAATATCAAAAGGGCATAATAGTCAACTTTAAGCATATAACGGAAACACGCAATGAACTAGGATTACTATGGAACCAAGTTGTATAACCTCAGAGGGTTATACTAACCTATAACATGGTCCTAAAGGAATCCTAAGGCATATATAAACTAAGCTAAATCGGGTCAGAACTGAAAGTCAAAGCAAAATTCAACTTTTGCGACTTTCGGTTGCGAACCGAGCCTTAAACTTAGAATTGTCGGGTTGAACATGCTTAGACATGTTCAACTAATATTTACCAAGTTATTAAAGTGACAAAATTGATTTTATAGCCTTTACATCATTAGTTATGAATTTTGTTTAAAAACGACTCGTTTGACTTTTATTTTAATTACTTTGACCCGACAATTAACTAAGCAAACATGGTAATTAGGAGGTGCCCTTTTGAGGGTTTAAAACCTACCTAATTACGATCATGTGGCCATGTTCGTTGCGAACCATGGCTTGACCATACAAGGTCTAGCTAAAAGTCAAAGCGTTTATCGTGAACGTTTGACTTTTCGGCTTTAAGAGCCAAACCAAAATAACCAAGCATGAAAGGAACACTTACAAGTGGTCCTTAGGACAGGAAAGAACTCAAAAGGAGGTTCCTAATGACCAGGATCCTCAGATTTGAGATTGAGAGCAATTCTCAAGAAAATGGTGTGAATTTCAAATGAAGTTCCACCCCTATTTATAGTGTTTCAGGGATTCATGGATGTCAACAAGTGTTAGGGGCCACCTTAAGATGTTTACAAGTGTCTAACAGGTGTCCTAAAACAATCAACAAGCCCCTAGATTCAGATTGTGTGAGATAAGGCATGAAACAAGGGCTGCACACAGCATTCTGAAGCTGGTAATCAGCTTACGGACCGCAAGGGTCCACCCATACGGTCCGTATGGGGCTGGGTTCAGCACAACAACTTTCATAAATTACAGTTTTAGTCCCTGTAGGCTTGTAAGACCCTTTTTGACACGGTTAAGGCCCGTTAAGCCATTTTCAAGGCTCTACAATGATGCCTAAACATAGGGAACATAAAACATGCTCAAAAATATGTCGGATGTTGGTTCGTTTGGTCGTACGGTCACGTTGTTCGGCTAATTACGACGAAACACGAACGGACGCGAAAAATGATCCAAATTACGCGACGAATGGAATTTTATCATGCCAATCACTAAAATAAAATATTTTAATGATTACATAAATTTTTGGATGCACGGATATATTCAGAACGTAAGATATGCGCGACAATGCAAACTTATGCACTTTTTGACGCTTTTAGTCCCTGTTGATCAAATAAGTTTATTTTTGCGCATCAAACGCCTTAAAGCCTATTCCTAAGCTAAATAAAGGATATTTAGGGCATGTTTAACTTATGATCATATTCTGGAAGGTTCGATACCATACGAATCGATAGACTTTTGCAGTTTGACGCAAATAGTCCCTCTAATGCGCAAACTTGCGTATATCATCGTTTAATAGCATCGAAGCCTTATCTAATACATATTAGGCATTCTTTGGTGTATTATTAAACATCACGATGCTTTGGGTTCACAGAAAGGTCATTCAGAGGTATAATTAAACATATTGACACTTTTAGTCCCTTTAACTTGCAAAGTTGCGCGTAACTTCACTTATAGGCATAAAAGCCTTAGGGGCTGTTTGGTAGCCTCTTAATGACCATTCAGATGCTACCTCTTAATGGTTTAAAACCTCTAAATGAATAAGAGGTAACCTCAAGTCTGAATGGTTAAGAGGTAACCTCTGAATGGTAAATCATCACATGTCACATTCTTCTACCTTCTCATTGGTAAAATTCTTAATGGTTCCATTAAGAGGTAGCCTCTTAATGACCATTCAGAGGCTACCAAACAGCCCCTTAGAAGGCCAATAATTGGCATTCCCAAGAGTATAATCAAATATCATGAAGCTCCCGGTTTGTTAAAAGGTCACTCAGAGGTAAGAATTAACATGTTGACGCTTTTAACCCTTCATTGCGCAAACTTTCAATTAATTACGCAAATGGCTTCACTCGATCAACAAGTGGCTCATTTGTGAATATAAATACCGTAAGAGGTTATTCAGAAACTTATTTTAGGTATGTTAACACTTCCAGTCCTTTCATAATCAAAGTTTTTGATTTTTCGAAAAATTAGTCCCTTAAATTCAATGTTTGACTTTATTAGGGTTTATTACACGAGTCAATACATCATTGGACGTGTTTTTACGAGGTGTTACATTAAGCTGGGGGTGACAGGCATAGTGATAGTTAAGGGTGACCGCGGCCAATAGCCAATAGTTAGAGGTGATAAAATCCAATAACCCTTTTTTTTATAGTTCCTATGGTTTTTTTAATCTAAGTGTTAAAATGTAATAAATTGTTACATTTTCCTTTATAATTTATTCAGCCTACATGTTCCTGGGATTTGTTCTCGTAAGTTATTGGTCTGGGCCTTGCAATTCACTTGGGCCTGATCTGTTATGTTTGTTATAACAACTTTTGTTCCAGTTTTGTCACAGGTTATATCATGAGGGTTATATATGAAATATTTCAGGGGCCCCGATCATCTCTTGCAATTCTTTTGGACCTAGCTGTAACTTCTAAAGTTACACTCTATATAAGAGCAGTTGATGAGTTCTAGGGTTCCAGATACTTTTCTTCATTCTCGCACAATCCTCTCCGGTTCTCTCTGAGTTTGGCGATTGATCTGCTGTTGTATCCTTGAAGATTGTTGCAGATCTAGTGTTGTTTCTTTTGTATTGCTTGATAGATCCTGTGGATCATCTTGTATTTGGTTGTATCTTTCCGATTACTCAACTGATTATCATCAGTTGATTATATGTTGTTGTATTGTTCATATAGATCTTACATTTAGTAAGATCTTGGGTGGTTTAGGAGTTTTCCGGGTTGGTTAAACATAATAATTTTTTTGCGTTACATTTTGTCACTATTTTCTGGTGTTATTGTTGTTGGTTTACTTTAGATCTGTATTGTTCATACCATTTTGCATGGTATCAGAGCAAAAATCGCTCCTGATTTGTTGATTACCGCTGCTATATTCCGATTCGGTTGTATTTTGTGTTCTAGGTTTGCTCCTGGTTCTTCTAGGGTTGCGGATCTAGCAAGTATCTGTATAGATCATCTTGATCTTGGGAGGTTATTGTTCTCTGATTGTGCGGCTGAAACCGTTGTTAGGGTTTCTTGTTGTTTGTGGGAGATTTCTCATCTTCTGGTGCGAGTTTTGAGCTGCGTTGGTCTCTAAAACCCTTGAAGGTTTTAGGGCAAACTAACCAGCTGATTATTTGAGGATTTTCTCTATATCAAGTCTGTAGTTCTTGAAAACTACTGATCTGATATTTCTTGGAGCTTGTGCACCCGCTGTAAGATCGTTTCAGTCTTTGTTTTTTCCTGTTTTGCATCATATATGTTGTGTCTAGGCATCCCTGTTTACCGGACTAGTCGGGCCGGCACTTGATCGAGTCTACTTGGTTTGTTTGTGCATTGCTTATATGTGTTTTTGTCTGGTTCTTATTTGTCTGTTCTGTTTGGTTATTATCTTGTTTTGCACTTGATATTCTCGGTAGGGTTTACGGCTCCTGAGTAAAGGCTTGTCCAGGCACCTCTGAGTGATGAACCTGGAATCTGGTCCCTGACTCAGCTTCGCCTTAGGTCTTTTATATTATGTTTGTGTGTAATTTGCTTTGATTTCTTGTTGACTACTCGTTTGCTGTGTTCTTTGTTGTGGTTATCATGGGTGATGGTGAAGGAACCTCACAGACCTTGATTAGTAAACTTGATATAGGAGACCCGTTGTACTTACATCCTAGTGATTCCAGTAGTCTGACCATTGTTTGCATTAAACTTAAAGGTACTGAAAATTATGCTGTTTGGTCTAGTGCTATAAAGTTAGCTTTAGAAGCAAAAAACAAATATGGGTTTGTTGATGGTAAAATAGAAAAACCTAAGGATGATGAAGTTTTAGCTAATCAATGGGACAGATGTAATTCGGTTGTTTTAACTTGGCTTCTAAATTCTGTGTCTGAAGAGTTGTTTCTTGGTCAAGTTGTTTCTAAGTTGGCGTCTGAAGTATGGACTGATCTTAAAGAGTCTTTTTATAAGGTGGATGGTTCTGTTGTCTATGACTTGTATAAAGAGATTAACAGTATTTCTCAAAACATCAGCTCTGTTGCTGAGTATTATAATAGATTGACAACTATGTGGAAGCAGTTTGATGCTATGCTTCATCTGCCTTCCTGTTCTTGTCAAGAAGCTAAAGATTTTAATGATTTTTCAACACTTATAAAACTAATGCAGTTTCTCATGGGTCTTGATGATATATATCAACCTGTGAGAACTAATATCTTGACAAGAGAACCATTTCCCTCTGTAAAGGTGGCATTCTCTATTATCTCTATATAAGAATCACATAGGCAGTCTAGTAGTGGGTCAAAATCTAGTCAGGTGTTTTTTGTGTCTAAATCTAATCAAGTGTCTAATAATAGAAGGAGAGTTAATAGAGGGCCTAACCCAAATTTGAAATGTACTCATTGTAACATGTTAGATAATACTATTGATAGGTGTTTTGAAATTGTTGGTTATCCTCCATGTTTTAAAAAGAGAAGTAATAATAATAATAATAATTCTAATAAAACCAGTTTTGTTAATACTAATAATAAATCTAACTCAGCTGTTGGTAAGTCTGTTGCTTCTTATATGTCTGGGTTACCTTTTACATCTGAGCAGATTACCAAGTTATTGAGTTTAGTTGGTGAGAACACTGGGTCAGAATCTCAGAATCCTAGTATAGGAGGTGAGTGTTTTAATGTGTCCAATTTTGTCAGCTGTTCTAGTTCTGGGTTTTTTAATAGTAATAATGGTTGGATTGTTGACTCAGGGGCGAGTCACACATGGTCAAGTCTAATAAATGTTTAATAAAGACTGTTGATGTGTCTGAATTTGGTATTGTTGTGAGTCACCCTAATGGAACAAATGTTAAGATTTTAAAGATTGGGAATCTAAAATTAACCGAGGATATAATCTTACAAGATGTTTTCTATGTTCCTGATTATTGTGTTAACTTGCTTTCTGTGTATAAGTTAGCTGAGGATAATCAAGTTTCTATTGTTTTTAAAGAAGATAGTTGTTTGTTACAGGATTCCAAGTCAAAGAAAATCATGATGAGTGGTAGGCAGGATAGTGGATTATGTTTTGTAGGAAATCATGGTAATTTTGCAAATTTTAGTTTTAATAGTTCGGTGAAATCATTTACTTGGCATAGTAGGTTAGGTCACCCTTCGGATCAGGTCTTAGCTGTGTTAAAATCAAGTCTTAATTTAACTTCAAGTGATCATGGTCCTTGTGAAATATGTCATAGGGCTAAGCAAGTTAGATTTCCATTTCCGTTAAGCGAACATAAAACCAAATCTGTTTGAGACATAGTTCATTTTGTGGGGTCCTTATAAAGTCACAAGTTATGAAGGGTTCAAATATTTTTTGACTATTGTTGATGACTTTTCAAGGTCTGTATGGTGTTATTTTTTATCAAACAAAACTGATGTGTTTGAAAACTTGAAAGACTTTTATGAATTGTTTTTAACTCAATTTAAAAGAAAAGTTAAAGTTTTTAGAACGGAATTTGTGAATAATAATGTTAGCATGTTTTGTCAATCTAAAGGAATTATACATCAGAATAGTTGTTCCTATACTCCACAACAAAACGGTGTCGTGGAGAGGAAACATAGACATCTTCTAAACACAGCTAGGGCTTTGATGTTTCAGGGTGGCTTGCCTTTAAGATTTTAGTCTGATTGCATTCTAACTGTTGTTTACTTAATTAACAGGTTACCCTCTTATGTGTTAAATAGTAGAAGTCCGTTTGAAATAATGTTTGGATTTAGACCTTCCTTGTCACATTTAAGTAACTTTGGGTGTTTATGTTTCAGTACTGTTTTAAATGAACCCGATAAATTTGCATATCATGCAGATAAATGTGTTTTTATTGGTTATTCTAGTGTAAAAAAGGGGTATAAGTTGTGGTGTTTGGACAATAAGAAAGTGTTTTATTCTAGAGATGTAAAATTTTATGAAATTGTGTACCCTTTTAAACTTAAGTCTTTTGATAACCAAGAAAATGTTTGTGAAACAAGTCTGAATCATTTAAACTTTTTTGATAACATTACATCTGAAGTTTCTAACATGCCCGATGATGAAGGGGGTACAAGTGGTGCTCATGATCCTGCTAGTGATGATCATCAACCACTGTCATCCTCTACATCAGCCTCTGATTATGGAGTTGAACATGTTCAACAAATAGAACAGGTGAGCAGTAGTTCAGGTAACAGTGGTAGGGCAGAGGACACTTCAGGATTAAATGATGACATAAATATTTCTGAGGGCAATCAATATGTTAGACGTTCTTCGAGAAATGTTTCAATGCCTAAACGGTTTGATGAGTATGTTGTTGAGGGAAAAGTTAGGTATGGCATAGAAAAGTCTGTGAATTATTCTAATATGTCTTGTGAAAATTTGTGCTTTGTGTCAAAATTGAATAGAATAATTGAACCTACATGCTTTAGTGATGCTGTTAAAGATCCTAGGTGGGTTGATGCCATGAACAAGGAAATGGAGGCGTTGTATAGAAATGGTACATGGAATTTAGTAAATTTGCCTAAAGATAGAAAAGCTATAGGGTGTAAGTGGATTTACAAGATTAAATATAAGTCTAATGGTGAAGTTGAAAGATTTAAGGCTAGGTTGGTAGCAAAAGGGTATAGTCAACGTGAAGGGTTGGATTTTGGAGAAACGTTTTCTCCAGTCATTAAAATGGTAACTGTTAGATGTGTTCTAAGTATAGCTGTTAAAAATAATTGGCAAATTTACCAATTAGATGTTAATAATGTGTTTCTTTATGGCTCTATTACTGAAGATGTATATATGAAATTACCACCTGGGTACTTTCCCGAAAATGAAACTAGAGTTTGCAAATTAGTCAAGTCGTTGTATGGCTTAAAACAAGCCCCTAGGAAGTGGAATGAAAGGCTGAATGAGGTCTTGTTTAAAATGGGTTTTGTTCAAAGTCTTTGTGATCGTTTTATGTATGTTTTGTCTGATAATTCTGTATTTGTTGTGCTTTTAGTGTATGTTGATGACATTGTTATTACCGGAAACTCTGAAGTAGAGATTAATAAGGTAAAAAAATGTTTGAGTGATAATTTCCAAATCAAATATTTGGGGATTCTAAAGTATTTTCTGGGTATTGAGGTTTTGTATGTTGATGATGGTATGTGCTTGAATCAACGGAAGTATTGTCTTGAGCTGCTTAGTGAATTTGAATATCTAGGTGTTAAACCTGTTAATACTCCTAGAGAACAAAGTCATGTTATAGTTAACAAATTAAAGTTAAACCAAACTTCTGTAAAAGATGTTACTAATTTTCAAAAGCTTGTTGGTAAACTTATATATCTGTCTATTACAAGGCCAGATATAAGTTATGCCATTCAGTTCTTAAGTCAGTTTATGCACTCTCCACAGGAGTGTCATCTGCATATAGCATTAAGGTTACTAAGGTATTTGAAACAGTCTCCAGGAAAAGGGATTGTTTTTAAAAAAGAAAATGACTTTGTTTTAAAAGGTTCTGTTGATTCTGACTGGGCCAAGTGTTTGGCGACTAGAAAATCTGTCACTGGGTATGGTATTTTCTTAGGTAGTTCTCTTGTTTCGTGGAAGTCTAAAAAGCAAAGTGTTGTTGCTAGATCCACTGCTGAAGCAGAGTATAGAGCGATGTGCTCTGCTTCTTGTGAAGTCATGTGGATTTTAAATCTTTTGAAAGAGTTGGGTATTGAACAAAAACTGCCTGTTAAGTTGTTATGTGATAGTCAATCTGCTATTTCATTTGCGTTTAATCCAGTGTTTCATGAACGAACGAAACACTTTGAGATTGATTTGCATTTTTTGAGGGAAAAAAATGCAAGTGGTGTTATCATTCCTGAAAAAATTGCATCTGAAGACCAGTTGGCTGATCTGTTCACAAAAGGGTTGAATAGTTTACAACATGAAATTCTGAGTGGAAAACTTGGAATGCTGAACATGTTTGCTGTTTGAAATTCATGGGCTTTGTTCTCGTAAGTTATTGGTCTGGGCCTTGCAGTTCACTTGGGCCTGATCTGTTATGTTTGTTATAACAACTTTTGTTCCAGTTTTGTCACAGGTTATATCATGAGGGTTATATATGAAATATTTCAGGGGCCCCGATCATCTCTTGCAATTCTTTTGGACCTAACTGTAACTTCTAAAGTTACACTCTATATAAGAGCAGTTGATGAGTTCTAGGGTTCCAGATACTTCTCTTCATTCTCGCACAATCCTCTCCGGTTCTCTCTGAGTTTGGCAATTGATCTGTTGTTCTATCCTTGAAGATTGTTGCAAATCTAGTGTTGTTTCTTTTGTATTGTTTGATAGATCATGTGGATCATCTTGTATTTGGTTGTATCTTTCCGATTAATCAACTGATTATCATCAGTTGATTATATGTTGTTGTATTGTTCATATAGATCTTACATTTAGTAAGATCTTTGGTGGTTTGGGTGTTTTCCGGGTTGTTTAAACATAATAAAAATTTTGCGTCACGTTTTGTCACTATTTTCTGGTTGTTGGTTTACTTTAGATCTGTATTGTTTATACCATTTTACACTAAGAATGGTTCTCATTTTAACTCATCCTTACTATATAGTATAGTATATATAATAAAAATATATATAAAGTCAACAACACTTTTTTTAATATGTTTGATGAAAAGTGTAATCTTTTTTATGAAAGGTTTCATTTTGTCGGTTAGTTAAAATTGTTTTTTTCTTCTTTAAAATTCTATCAAAACTAGAATAGTGGGCCAGTAAAAAAATGTGACCGAATAACACCGGCATGTTAAACATTCATTAGAGAGTTAAGATGATTTAATCTTTATTTTATGTTTTCAGTTTCTTGTTACTAATAGAAACAAATTTATACAAAGAAATTAAGTAAAAATATTATTAATGAAATAAGTAACTAGTGAAAAATCTCTGGTGCGATACGATAGAAAACATGTATATATTACAAAATAAAAAATATTTACAATGATATTGAATTTAATTACAAAAAATTTACCTCAACAAAGCAAATAATAAAAATCGATGATTTAATCTTTATTTTATGTTTTCAGTTTCTTGTTACTAATAGAAACAAATTTATACAAAGAAATTAAGTAAAAATATTATTAATGAAATAAGTAACTAGTGAAAAATCTCTGGTGCGATACGATAGAAAACATGTATATATTACAAAATAAAAAATATTTACAATGATATTGAATTTAATTACAAAAAAGTTACCTCAACAAAGCAAATAATAAAAATCAAGCCCATGTTAATCATTAAACTTTTTAGGATCACTTCATAAATTAGTTGTCTTTTAGCCTATTTGGCTTGGCATTCGAAAATTAAATTGTTTATTTAAACTTTAAACATAAATAAAATAAACAAACACAACAATTTGATTAATTGTCTTTCATTGTTTTAGTTTGTTTGATTAAGGTTTAGTTTATTTGATTTAGACAATAATCACTAAGTTAGTTTAATAGTTAATCTGATAATTTTTTATTCGTTGATTAATTACTAAATTTTGCCTGATTGTTTGTTTAGTGAATGTTTGTTTCTTAACGTTTACATTAGGGAAATCACATAATGCAAGATTTTTCAAAAAAGTAGAAGAATCTATCTTCTAAAACTCCCTAATATACCGACACCGACCCTACCCCATGAAAAGAATTCGAGGTTGCCACGGATAACGAATCATAGGGTTATTCATGGAGTCTAGAAAGGACCCAAATGGTATTAACCGGTCTAAGACCGAAAAATAAAAACTGAGACCGAAAAAAAAGCCAGGTCATGAAATTGCCCAAATTGGTTTGTTGCATGACCTACAATGTTTTTTTTTTTTTTTTGTGTGTCATGATGTTTTCACTTAGATAATTAAATATAGTCAACCACATTTGTTTTAAGTCTAACTTGCTATGCATCGATTACTAGTGATTGAACTATGATATGTTTATCCATTTTTTAATTACTCCACGTATTACATACTCACATGAAATCTCCTTGGAATGTAAAATATTTGTAACCTGTTAATCTTGATGAACCGTGATGCCTTGATGCAACCCCTTAACAATGAAGTGGTGTTTAGTTGAAGCAGTCAGTGGCTTTCGGATTCAAACGATAAACCAGAAAGTTCACAAAACATAATTCGAGAACCGGGCTGCACTAGACCAAACCAGATCATATAAGGGTATTTTAAGCAGCTTTCAAAACGGCCTCGGGTAGGGTCATCTGATGGTCTGGACTGGGTTTTGCTTTTACACATCCGTACAAACAGGTGTATTAATAACTTTTTTTTAATAAAAACTTAAAAAAAAAGTATTCATAGCTTGTTACGTCTCCCATGAATATAAAATAGGCTGTAGTTTAAATGTCAATATTGGCCAAATGCATAAACTTGAGCAGTTGAATCCATGAATAAAATAGGCTGTAGTTTAAATGTCAATATTGGCCCAATGCATAAACTTGAGCAGTTGAATCCATGAGAATAAATTTAATCTAGCATTGCAATATGGGGCTTTTTTTGCCCAAAGTTTAGAGGCTCGTGCTACATAATTTAACAATTGTGTTGTATATTAAAAAAAGAGTAAACTGCTAAATTCGTCCCTGAGGTTTGACTCAAATTGCTAGATCAGTCCAAAATCAAGTTTTGTTGCTAAAACAGTCCCTGAGCCTAGTTTCTGTTGCTATTTCAGTCCAATAAATCAACACCGTTAGAACCTCTGTTAATGAATGGGTAAAACTGCTAAATTCATCCCTGAGGTTTGATTCAAGTTGCTAGATCAGTCCAAAATCAAGTTTTTTTGAATTTGTTAATTATAAACTTATTTAGGTATATAATTTTTCTAGACTTGCATTAAATTTTTGAATTTGTTAATTATAAACTTATTCAGATTATAAACTTATTTAGGTATATAATTTGCAAGTCTAGAAAAATTATTTGTTAGTTATTTTGATTATTATTATTATTATTATTATTATTATTATTATCATTAAATGTTTACTAATTATATACTTAAGTATTTAAATAAGAAAATACTTAATTTAAATAAAATTAGTTTTAAAAATATAAATGTAGCTTTTTTGAAGAGCGCAATTTAACCGGCCCAGCCTTAAATACTGATTTTATTTTGATGTTGTTATTGTTGTTGTTGTTACCATGTAAATATTTAGTATTTATTTAAGGATTTAAATAAGACAACAGTTAATTTAAACAATGTTTAGTTATGAAAAATACAAACATTATATGTAAATTTAAATATTAAGAAATTAACATAATTTTTATTTATTTTTATTTAAATCGTAATATTTAATGTTTAATATTTATCAATTATTTTAATTTAATATTTGTATTATAAAGTTCTTTTATTCATTTTTTTCTACTTAATTAAGTGGTTTCGTATTTAATAATATTATCATTCAGGTGAGGTCAGACAACATGTCGTGTCAAAACAGTGTTTAAGACAGGTCAAATAAAATTGCGCTCTCCAAAAGAGCTACATTATGTTTATATTTTTATAACTAAACACAAATTTAAATTATATATTTAGGGTAGACTTGTAATTTATCTTAAATTTTAAGACATTTAAGAAAATATATAATGCATTTGGTACAAGTATTGATGCATTAAGAACCTGTCATTTACCATTTTTTTCTCTTGTGATATTAATGATTTATTCAACGAACATAAATATAACTGGACCCGCCTTAAACTGTTTTTGGGTATTTTTATTGTTATAACTTTGTAAATATTTAGTAGTTATATACGTAAGTATCTAAATAAGATCACACTTAATCTAAATAGTATTGAGTTATAATTAACAAATTATATACCTAAATAAGTTTATAATTAACAAATTCAAAAAATTAATGCAAGTCTAGAAAAAATATATAACTAAATAAGTTTATAATTAACAAATTCAAAAACTTGATTTTGAACTGATCTAGCAACTTGAATCAAACCTCAGGGACGAATTTAGCAGTTTTACCCATTCATTAACTGAGGTTCTAACGGTGTTAATTTATTTGACTGAAATAGCAACAAAAACTAGGCTCAGGGACTGTTTTAGCAACAAAACTTGATTTTGGACTGATCTAGCATTTTGAGTCAAACCTCAGGGACGAATTTAGCAGTTTACTCTTAAAAAAAAAACTAGTAAATGGGACCCACGCGTTGCAGCGGAACAAAACGAATAAATACATAAGTCATGGTGGTGTTGGATATCCAACCCGCAAACTTGAAACTCGTTATCTCTCCAACCAGACACGATTAACATCCTTGAATGGCTTTGAAGAGTAATGAGATAATTTTCACTTTTTATGACATCCAAATACAAATTATGTTTACAAATCTCAAACACTAAATTGTCATATACTTTAAAATTGGTATGTTGTAAAAACTAAATGAATATATAGTACATAATAATGATGAATAAATAATTACTATAATTACTATAATAATAATAGCTAGTATGGGGTTTTATTAAAATACAGACTAAACCATAAGGGTTATATTGTACTTTTACTAATACTCTAAAGAAATAATACTAAAAGTTATTAAAGGGTTATGTTGTATTTTTACTAATACTCTAAAGAAATAATACTAAAAGTTATTAAAACTTTAAGGACTAATACTCTAGAGGAATAATGCTAAAATTTATTAAAACTTTAAGGAAAGAAAAGTAAAACTTACTAAACTCTAAGGAAAAGAAAATAAACCTTATTAATATAAATGTGTACATATGCTTAATTGTTTGTACAATCTCTTGTGGGATACACATAAAATTTCTCTAGTAGCTTAGTCGATTTATATCTACTACTAATAAAAGACTTCAAATAATGACACATGACATTCTCTCTTTCAATCTCTGATAATTTTTATTTATAACTTTTTTAATTAATATACCTTGTTAATTTAATATATGAATATCATTTAGCATTATCATAATTCCTATTATAAGAAATGTTTTAAAAAAAATATCATACAAACTCTTCTTTTAGTATCGTATGTTAAAAAAATTACATTACGACTATAAAGTTATTTCTTATTATTATTATTATTATTAACAATATTTGATAATTTGATAGTTTCTTTATCTTTAAGATGTAAAAGAAAACATTAATTAAGCATTTTAATAGGAGAAATTAAATGGTATATTGTGTTATTAATTATTCAATATGGTTTAACGTTTATCCATTAGCATTGGATGACTTTATTATTATTTTCTTATATTTAGCATATAAATAACATTAACAATAAAATTATTTGAGAGAGAAGGAGGTGTTGTCACATGGCAATAATTGGAAATATGAAATATTTTGGTTTATTACTTTATCGATCCTCACTATTATTATTGTATTAAATCGTAAACAAAAAAAATGGTGTATAATTTATATAATGATAAACATTTATCATGTTAAATTTGAATCATTGGTCTAGAGTACCACTTAAAGTGTAGAGAAAAATGTAAAACGCGTTATCGTTATATATAAACTAGACTAGATTATAGACTCGTGCATTAAAAGGTGTTGTACCATAAAAACGATTTGATTACATAATCTGTAAGAATAACTTTATAAAATTGACATGCTCTTATCATCATATGACAATTCATACAATTAACTTAAGTCTATCACAAACCGGCCTATATATGTTATTTAGTAACACTAAAATACTATAATAACACGTGCACTACACGGGTTGAATACTAAAAAAATATAAAAAACATAAATGTATACATTACATATAATATTGTATATAAATAATATTATTATTTTATTATTAGGTATCCTCCAAATATTACTTTTACTTAATAAAAATAAACTTATTGGTGTGCGTTAAATTAGATTTGCTATTCTTATTAATAGTTGTTATGCGAATTTAATTAATAATTAATTATTATAAAAATATGACCTAAGTTAACGGTTTAGGTATGCCAAATAAAATATTTTCATAACTAATTGTTAATTTACTATATCATAAGTTGGTAAAAAAAGAAATTAATAATATTATAATATGGTTAAGTTACTATTTCATACTTTATAAACCATTTTTTTTAGATATGGTTGATTAAGTTACTATTTCTTACTTTATATAACATTTCTTTATTTAGAGGAATGAAAAAAACTAGATGGGGAAAAATTGATGATCTGATTTTTTTTATATAAAAAAATATGTAAGATAATGGGTAGATGTGTCGTTAGAATATATGTACATGTTAGGTTATTGCTATAAATAATGTTTATATTTATCCATTATAGACATAGACGTATGATATTCTGAACTATGTATCGATCTCTATTAACTTTGATTTCGTGTCTTCGTTATTCACATGCCATGTAAGTTATTTTGTTATTTAGTAATTTCGAGAAATAAATTTTCTTTTAGGGTGGTATAATTGTAACACCCGAAAATAATACGTTATATTATACTTGAATAATATTTAAAATGATATAATGTTATTAATATTTAATGTGGTTACATAGAATATGAAATATTAAACATATCAATAGAATTAGTTATCTTAAAAGATGATAATATATCATCTAATAAATAAAATATAACTAGTAGGATCCCTTAGCCGCTTCGCGGCGGGCCTTGAGTCTGTATTCATTCAGTTAATTAGAGTACCAATATGATACCGGAACTCGACATAAAAAATAAATACTCGTATCAGTACTGGTGTTGTTTAGTCGTTATTAGGAATTCAACTATGCGTTCAACAAATCTTTACCGCCCGCTCGGTTTCAATATGAGTATATATAAAAAAACATGTTAGAAAAAATACCTTCAACTTATTAATTTCTCAACCACCAAGACATCGGTTTAAATATGAATATATATAAAAAATCAATTTAGAAAAAATATCTTCAACTTATTAGTTTCTCAACCACCAAGACATAATATTTTTTTTATCTCTATTTGACAACTTTCTTTCCTACCACTTCATTTAACTACTAATTTTCATTCATTTCCACTTCATAGATCACGCTGATGGATATTGCAACAACCCTCATTAAAAGTCCTATTTATTTTATTATTTTATCCAATAGGAAACCCTAATTGAGACACCCAAGTAATTCTACACAAACCCTAAAATTTTCAGAACAATCAGAATCAGGATCAGGGCCCTTAAAACTCAGGGGGGGAATTTCCTACTCGACGATTATCTGAATATCTCGCTGTCTAAATTGAATTTCGAGAAACCGTCGACTCAGCAGGCCTAGTCCCACACGTGGCAACCCTATAAAAATTTCGTGTCCCTTACGAACCGTAAGGGTTGAGTCTTACGGTCCGTAAGCCTGACAAAAATCGGGTATAAATAGCAGACATTGGCACTTGCATTCTGTTGTTTGTTCGACGATCAAATTCCAATTATACGTTGAGATATAGCAGAAATAGTCTCAAAATCACTAATTAGTATAGCGGGGTGCTGCTACGATACAGGGTATTAACTTGATCGCTGCTACGATTCAATGTCCGATCGATTTAAACTATCCGACTGGATGTTTAAGCGCTATCCTTTGTCATTAGTCGTGATTCCGACAGGATGTTTGAGTACCACCCGAACTCGGGGAATACTCTGTCATTCGTTGTGAATCCGATGGATGTTTAAGTGATTGCACTTTGTCATTCGTTGTGAGGGTTTTAATCTCGTGAGTTATCGTAAATGTTGTATTAGTTAATTACCTAGTTCGTGTGCACTAGGTTACAAGGCTAAATCAATAGGCTAAGCTCTGCCTGTATGCATCTGCATTATATCAAGGCTTATATGTAGACTAAACTTTGCCATATGAATCTGCATGCTTATAATGTGAGTCATTCTCTTTTTATCAAATTTGTTTACAAAATCATGTTTATTTTCAAAAGATTATAATTACAGTGATTAAGTTTATGTAATCACCAAGTTACAGCCGGTATGTGGGGTTTTGTATACATTACTTGATAACCGTCACTATTGGACAACGAGTTAGCCAATGAGTGATATGACCATAGTCACAGACACCATCGGGCAAAGAAGCCACCGATGGATGTTCGAGTGACAAGTACTGTGGGTAGTTGGTTTGATATCTGAAACATTGTAATCTCTCTTAATACTGTAATTTATAACACGGTTTTCTAGTTATACTTTGCAGTGATTAAGTCTTTGTCAATCTTTAAGAAGCAAATATAAAAACTCTTAATGCTGTAAAATATAACAAATATGTTTTATTAAATAGAATGATTCACTCAGTATTTCCCGCTGACAAAACCTTTTTAAAACGCGTTTCAGGTAATTACAGTAGATTGGAGTAAAAGAGGGATACGGCACAAAAAGGCATCAAGAAGTGGCTTATTTTATTAATTAAATCAAATTAAGAAATATTGTTTTATGTAATCAAATTTATCTTTATTAAAGCTACCTTTGTAAAACATGGATTTATTCCATCTATTTAATAAATAGAATCCGGTGTTTCTAAAACTCTGATATTTTTCCTAACTCACGGTCCTGATGAAATATCCGCTGCAATATTTTTCAAAATAATCACCGGTACCACTGGGCTGCTCGCGACTCCCGATTCCGTCCAGGGTGGGTCGGGGGTCGTGACAGAAGGTGGTATCAGAGCCACTGCTTGAAGCCAATAAGTGTTGTAATAATAATACCTAAGTTTATATAAAAGAGTTAGGAGATTACTATTAACTGGTAGCACACATTATAGCATTTAGACTTGAACTTAAGAAAAGATGCCTTAGTATCAGCTTCGAGATAAGCTAAGTACTTATGTGAATAAAATTATGATGGATTTTTGTATGCCATAAGAATGGTAATTAGAATATTGCAAGAGATGATAAATAAGCAAGAATTAATAGTAATTATTGCTTATTGATATTATTTGGACTAGAATAAAATGTGTTATGGGAATACAAGTTTCCTTAATTCTGGATAAAAGCCCTAATGAAAGAGGCACTTTTAAAAGATACTATTTATGGGAAATAGAAAATTTTCTCCGGCAAGACTGGGTATGGTGTAGCAGACTCTCCAGTTTGTCCGGATATACTGAGGTTACCTCTCCGGCGCGAACCGGGTAAGACGGGGTATATAATATGTCAAACAAGTGACAAGATTTCCCTAAATAGTATCATGACCAGATATCTGACTGGTTTTTGGAAATATGAATCTGTTAAATACATTGACCTGATAGATGGTATGTTTATTTCAGCATGTGAAATATGTGATTATATAGATATGTATATCTATAAGAATTTCCAAAAGTCAATTTGGAATAAAGCACAAGCATCTGTGTCTAGATTTCTTTATCAAGAATTTCTTTTCCGATATTAAACATTATTTCATTTGATTATCTGCCTAGTAACTCGAGCGACAATAATAACAATAGAAACCCATTAAGTTGGGATACCATCAAAAGTGTAAAAAATTTCTAACGCGTTACCATAAACTATTAATGCAAGTAAGAAATATGTAAAGTTGTGCTAGTACACAAGAAAACACATGAAACTTAAATTATACGTTCACAGACGTCGAAGTATATCACACACGACTTCCAAGGCAAGACCTTTGGAAAATATAAATTGGGCACGATGACATCAATGCTAATTCCGTCAGTGGAAGAACTACTAATAAAAAAGAAGCACTTTACCACGCGATCGTACAAGCAACATGAATTTCGCTGAGGTACGTTGGAACAAAATTTTACAATCATCGGTGCACAGTTTAATCAGAGTCATAATTATTATCACTGCAAAAGGAGTCACATACCTTTGCAAATTCCCTATTTTATTTTATTCGACATTTCCTTGTAATGTCACTTAACAACGGTTATCACACGAAATTCCAGATAAAAGTTCTTATATTTCTTTCGTTGACATTTTGACTTTTGCATATAATAAATTAACTTTCGTGTTTCTACTTCCTCCAATAGTCATCATACCATGAGGATTTCTTTCATAATAGCGAATATTGATCTATTTCATTTCTTGGTAAATCCACACGTTACACATGCATTGTTTGTTATGCATTTGGTTCATTTGATTTATAAAGACCACAGGAGGGCTTCATTCCGATTTGTTATTTTATCCAAACTCAAAATATCATTCTGCTTTTTGTACTATGAACCGCATTATTGCAAAACAATAACTCCTTGATATCGAGTCAATGAATTTCTTGAAAATTTTAATTTTCTTTGGCATACATAGTTTCTATTGTAACCATGTCCGAACTTTCTTATTAAAACTTGTTTTGTTTAAATCAAGTTCAAATTATTTGACTTACTCACATTACATATTCATTTCAAGATCCCATATGATGGATGGAAGCTATCATATTCAAAATAGTCCCAACAAGCACTTCATTTGTTTTGAACCATAATAGGCTTGTTTAGTCTTCAACTTCATTGAATCATTTCTTTGATCACGATCACCTTGTACTGACGTTTCACAAAATTTAAAGCTTGCACTAATTTCGTTTATATATATCATATACGGATTTAATTATTTATATATTTATAAAAGCCATCTTAACACAAATCGTGTGTTAAGATAATGATACACAAATTCTTGTCATATTTCAGTGTATCTCTTAAAGATTCTTACAAAATCAATCTAGCCTTTCGTAATAATTATTGCTTTAAAATCTTCAATCGAAAAACATTATATGGAAACTTACATAAGTGATTACCTAATTTATAAAATAGTATTACTATATTCTTATTAAACCATTGAGGTGGAGAATTTATATATATATATATATATATATATATAAATTATGTTTGAGTTATATTCTCATTTAAGTGTATGTTTAGATAATTATTACTAATATCAGTTTTATTATTAGTAATAAAATATTAATAGTAATAGTGTTAGTATTATTTTAAATACTAGGGTTATTGTCAAAGGCAGATATTGGGTAACCTAGCCTTAGTTAGGCATGGACTGGCCACCTATGCTTAAACAAGGCAGTACTAACCAATATCCAACCATGATAATGACTAGTTAATATATAGGTTATTATATTTAATTAGTAAATTTTAATTATATGTAGAAATATTTTATATATATATTATACTGTAAAGAGAAGTCATATTTTCATAAAACAATACAAGAATTAGAGAGACGAATAAAATTATATGAATAATTATGTATTACATGTTTTGGGGTAATTATGTACCGTAACACTCTGGCATGAAAGTAACCATATAAGAATAATATGATAGTTATCAACTATATTAGGTTAGGGATACATTATAATATATAAGAATAATTTCCCTTTTCACTTATTTTCAATAATTGTAAATACATTCACAACGTTATATGGTTTCAAAATGAAAATAAGTAATCACATAGAATCGACTCATTAAGTGTTATATATGTACAAATATTTTGTACAATAAATATTTTTACACCTTTAATTTTCATTTAACGTTATAAATAATAGTGAATTCTTTTACAAAATAATAATATTAAAATATTTTGTAATGTAATAACTTCCTTGCAATATATATTACATAGTAAATATAAGTTATTTTTAGTATAGTAAAATACTAAAATTTATTTTTGGTAACCATTTACATATAGTAAAAATATGTAACAAATAAATATATATTACATAGTATTTATATTTGATATATATAAGATACGATTCAAATATGGACACAAATAATATATTACCTTTGCTTTACAAAATATAATAAAGATTGATTATGCCAAAACAACTTGTTCTTATTATATTTTTGATCTCTAAAACATAGTATGAAAAATATGATCACTAAATAGTGTACTATCACATTGTTTCGCAATTAAAATAACTTGGAACTCTAAACAATGATACACTAACCCTATTATCTTTTGGTGTATCTTTGCAATTCACTCATCTCAACACTTTGATTTCCTCATATCATAAATTAATATTTGACAAATCATTTTTCATGCTTTTACTTCATTTTTAACCTGTCAATTCTTCCCCAGTTGCCAATCAAAGTAAGTTTTCTTTTGACAAAGAATTTTATTAATTCTAAAAAGTCCTTCACATTCATATCTATTGATCATATATCTTTTGGCTTGAACCTAGTCATTTTGGAAATCATATCATTTCATCTCATTCATTTGACAATCGATTTCTTGAACTAATTCAGTTGAACCATTGAATCCTACTTAAAATACAACTTTTATTCACAAAATTCGATATTTTAAATTTTGTGTCATCTACCTTAATATTATTTTTATTAACTAAAAGGTGACATAAATCTAAAAGAAATATCATAACCCAAATACACTTGGGAGATGGAATCTGAGATGAAGAAAAAGTATTCCTACTTATTTCAGTAAATCTCGAGGACGAGATTTTTATTAAGGTGGGGAGAATGTAACAACCCTCATTAAAAGTCCTATTTATTTTATTATTTTATCCAATAGGAAACCCTAATTGAGACACCCAAGTAATTCTACACAAACCCTAAAATTTTCAGAACAATCAGAATCAGGATCAGGGCCCCTAAAACTCAGGGGGGGGAATTTCCTACTCGACGATTATCTTAATATCTCGCTGTCTAAATTGAATTTCGAGAAACCGTCGACTCAGCAGGCCTAGTCCCACACGTGGCAACCCTATAAAAATTTCGTGTCCCTTACGGACCGTAAGGGTTGAGTCTTACGGTCCGTAAGCCTGACAAAAATCGGGTATAAATAGCAGACATTAGCACTTGCATTCTGTTGTTCGTTTGACGATCAAATTCTAATTATACGTTGAGATATAGCAGAAATAGTCTCAAAATCACTAATTAGTATAGCGGGGTGCTGCTACGATACATGGTATTAACTTGATCGCTGCTACGATTCAATGTCCGATCGATTTAAACTATCCGACTGGATGTTTAAGCGCTATCCTTTGTCATTAGTCGTGATTCCGACAGGATGTTTGAGTACCACCCGAACTCGGGGAATACTCTGTCATTCGTTGTGAATCCGATGGATGTTTAAGTGATTGCACTTTGTCATTCGTTGTGAGGGTTTTAATCTCGTGAGTTATCGTAAATGCTGTATTAGTTAATTACCTAGTTCGTGTGCACTAGGTTACAAGGCTAAATCAATAGGCTAAGCTCTGCCTGTATGTATCTGCATTATATCAAGGCTTATCTGTAGACTAAACTTTGCCGTATGAATCTGCATGCTTATAATGTGAGTCATTCTCTTTTTATCAAATTTGTTTACAAAATCATGTTTATTTTCAAAAGATTATAATTACAGTGATTAAGTTTATGTAATCACCAAGTTACAGCCGGTATGTGGGGTTTTGTATACATTACTTGATAACCGTCACTATTGGACAACGAGTTAGCCAATGAGTGATATGACCATAGTCACAGACACCATCGGGCAAAGAAGCTACCGATGGATGTTCGAGTGACAAGTACTGTGGGTAGTTGGTTTGATATCTGAAACATTGTAATCTCTCTTAATACTGTAATTTATAACACGGTTTTCTAGTTATACTTTGCAGTGATTAAGTCTTTGCCAATCTTTAAGAAGCAAATATAAAAACTCTTAATGCTGTAAAATATAACAAATATGTTTTGTTAAATAGAATGATTCACTCAGTATTTCCCGCTGACAAAACCTTTTTAAAACGCGTTTCAGCTAATTACAGTAGATTGGAGTAAAAGAGGGAAACGGCACAAAAAAGCATCAAGAAGTGGCTTATTTTATTAATTAAATCAAATTAAGAAATATTGTTTTATGTAATCAAATTTATCTTTATTAAAGCTACCTTTGTAAAACATGGATTTATTCCATCTATTTAATAAATAGAATCCGGTGTTTCTAAAACTCTGATATTTTTCCTAACTCACGGTCCTGATGAAATATCCGCTGCAATATTTTTCAAAATAATCACCGGTACCACTGGGCTGCTCGCGACTCCCGATTCCGTCCAGGGTGGGTCGGGGGTCGTGACAGATATAATCCTTCTAACTGCATATTTTTTTCACTGATCTGCCCTAGTTCTCAACGCTACAATCCGCCACACTCCGTCACCACCTCCTGCCGACTGCCCATCCACCACAAATGGTACGGTTTTAAACCCACCCCCATCTGTTCATCTCATCCTCAAGCCACCTGTCTGATGTCGGTGCGACTGTAGCACCTAATTGTTATTCCGTTTGTAACACCGGCAATCCGAGGGTCCTTATATGAGGTAGATCAGGACCCTATCAAGCTGATTCATGGTGGTGAGTCCATCCGTCTGCTCTACGGCTGTTGAACCAAAGATCCACCGGCCACCACTATTGTTACTCGACCGCCTCTCTCTCCGACCGGATCTGGCGTTGGTGGTGGCGGTTCAGATGAGTCAAGGCAGTAATGGCTAGTACTGGTTCAAGAAATCTCCACCGATGTGTTTATGTTGGTGGCAGTGTAGCTAGATCGGTGAAGAAGACAGGGACGCGTGACATTAATAGTGAGAATACCAAAAATACCCCCAAAATACTGTAACCGTTGTTACCATGAATTCACTGTTCTTCGATTATGTTTCAAATTAATATAGTATATAAATTAGTTTTCTAAAAAAGAAACAAAAAAATGAATGTTCTATAAGATACCTTAAATTTAATTCCTAAATTATTTTATTACCATACATAAGGTTTTAAGCATTCATATGCTATTATATATATTAATAATATATTTTAGGAATTTATATGCTATCATATATATTAATAATATAAAATATATTATATATTATATAATAAATTAATATTAAATGTTATCCTAATTTATTAAAAATTTAACTTTTTTATTATTTGGTATACAAAATTATATTTCTCCAACTCGTGTAAAACGCGAGGTTTTTAAGGATATATTTTTTTTATTTGGTAGATTTTTCAACCCGACTATACACGGGTTTTTTAAAGATACGATGTTTTTAGTATTTAATATACAAAATTACATTTATTTTGGATATAATTTTTTATTATTTGGTAGATTTTTCAACCCGACTATACACGGGTTTTTAAAGATACGACGTTTTTAGTATTTAATATACAAAATTACATTTATTTAATCTGTGTAATACACATGGTTTTTAAAGATATAACTCTTTTTAGATCTATTCAACACGTGTAATATACGGGGTTTTTAAGGATGTAATTTTTTATTATTTGATAGATTTATTCAACCCGATTATACACGGGTTTTTTAAGGATACGGCGTTTTTAGTATTTAGTACGCAAAATTACATTCATTTAATCTGTGTAATACACATAGTTTTTAAAGATATAACTTTTTTATTATTTGATATATAAAATTACATTTATTTAACCCGTACAATATACAAGGTTCATAAAGATATAACTTTTCATTATTTAATATATAAAATTACATTTATTCAACCCGTGTAATACACGGGGTTCTAACCTAGTAAATAAAATAAACAAACACAACAATTTGATTAATTGTCTTTCATTGTTTAAGTTTGTTTGATTAAGGTTTCATTTATTTGATTTAGACAATAATCACCAAGTTAGTTTAATAGTTTATTTGATAATTTTTATTCGTTGATTAATTACTAAATTTTGCCTGATTGTTTGGTTAGTGAATGTTTGTTTCTTAACGTGCACATTAGGGAAATCACATAATGCAAGATTTTTCAAAAAAGTAGGAAGAATCATCTTCTAAAACTCCCGGATATACCGACAACGACCCTACCCTATGAAAAGAACTCGAGGTTGCCACGGATAACGAATCGATAGGGTTGTTCATGGAGTCTAGAAAGGACCCAAACAGGGACGGATCTAGGCCACTTTTGTGGGTTCCCAGGAACCCATTCGGTTTAGAAAAAATAAGAAAAATTAGTAAGAACCTCGTATGATTTGAAAAAAAATAGTGAGAATCTACCAAAACGAACCCAGTAAAAAAAGTTTTTAAATCCGCCACTGGACCCAAATGGTTTTAACCGGTCTGAGACCGAAAAATAAAAACTGAGACAAAAAAAAGCCAGGTCGTGAAATTGCAAATTGGTTTGTTGCATGACGTATTTGGTCGCTCGGTTCAAAGGGTTGGAGTAAAACCTACAAGGCTACAATGTTTTTTTTTTTTTTTTTTGTTTTTTTTTATTTATTGTCATGATGTTTTCACTTAGATAATTAAATCTAGTCAACGACTACCTTGCTATGCATCGATTACTAGTGATTAAACTATGATATGTTTATCCATTTTCTAATTACTCCACGGATTACATACTCACACGAAATCTCCTTGGAATGTAAACATATTTGTAACCTGTTAATCTTGATGAACTGTGATGCCTTGATGCAACCCCTTAACAATGAAGTAGTGTTTAGTTTGAAGCAGTCAGTGGCTTTCGGATTCAAACGCTAAACCAGAAAGTTCACAAAACATAATTCGAGAACGGGGCTGGACTAGACCAGACTAGACCATATAAGGGTATTTTGTTTGTTTTGTTTTGTTTTTTTTTTTGTTTTTTTTTTTTGTCAGTTATATGAAGGTCTCGGCTTCCTGAGGAAGAAGTGAAGTGGATAATATTCCTCATTCTACAGGTGATTTTTACAGTTTTATGGCCCACAAAACCATCGCAATCAATATCCACATTATTCAGTCTATGAATGAAAATCCACTACTTCTGTATAATTGAATTGTCTGGTCATCTTTTTCTTATATGTAAAATAACGAATAATAATTTATAGGAGCTCGAGAAGAAAAGTACCAGAAGGCATGAGCACAAATCTGTGAAATAAATTGAAAGGGTTCAAAGATAGTATACCAGGGTCAGGGAGTTCACTTGGTATATTCTTTTTCTTTCTCTTGATATAAAGTAGGAGTTTATGTGTTGGGAATTTAATTTTGTTGCTTTCAAGGTGAAAGCCTTAATAATACCTACATTCCTTTGGCTCTTGAGGAGCTCGATGATAAGGGTTTGATTGAAGATGATGAAGACGATAAGGTGGTACAAAATTGTGACAACCCGAGATTTCAAGGTCTTTTCTCTATGCATCACTTGTTTCGCAATCCTGTTTTTACAATTTGTTTTATGTGAGGTCATGTGTAGTTTATTTGAATGATTAAAGTATTCTGATGCTTGGTTGATTAAATGTGTAATGTTTAATGGTTAATGAGTAATGGAAATCCAAGATGACGAAGAATGACCCTTTGCCACAACCTTGCTCGACGAAGAATGAGTCTTCGTCACCATCCATCTCGACGAAGAATGAACTTCATCATTCACACTGAGGGTTGTTCGTCAAGGGGGAGTTCGGCCCAGATCCTTTCGAAACCAAAGTTGGGTCCGGTCTACTTATGAGTTGCATACATTCTGTTCTCCATATTTCGTAAAACACACAAACACCAAAACCCTAACTATTTCTCCTCTCCTTCTCGACGGCAGCTTTCCCCATCATTCGAAGTCTTGAATCTTGATAGAATCGGCCCATTCGATATCTCGGTTAGTGTCCCATCCTTGTTAGCTTGTGTACTATGTAATACTTGATGTGTGATTGTTATGATTATCATGTGTGAATGGGTTCTTGCATGAAATAGGTTGATGATTGAGTGATATGATGATTATCATGCTAGTGTCCAGTTTGATAAGTTTGAAAAGATGATTTATTGTTGTAAATGATTAGAGTAATTGATTTGGTTAATTGATGCAATTGAATACTGTTAATGTCGGTTATGTCACAGGATGATTAGGGATTGTATGAACATGAATGATAATTGATTGAATTAGATGGTTTGATCCGTTTTGGGAATAGAGAAACTGTTTACTGAAATTAAGGAAGTTATGAAACTGCTGAAGTGTAGCGACGAAGGATATGGTTCCTCGTCGAGTGATTCTTGAATGAACCCTAGGACCCTTCGTTACACCCACTCCCGACGAAGAATGATACTTCGCCATGTTCATTCTCGATGAAGAATGATTCTTCGCTATACTCAACCCCGACGAAGGTTAATCCTTCGCCAAGGGATTCTTCGCCATGGGAGCATCCCACGAAGAATGGATTTTTCGTGGAGATGTCGCATGTGTGTAAACAAACAGAGAAACTGTGTATGTTGTATATGTCAAGGGATACTTGTGTTTATAAATACTATCTGATACATGATAAGAATGCTGGTCAAGAATGAGAAACCTGATTTGACTTGTATGACATTAACATGGGATGTGGACTTGTATGCAAACTGAGTACTTGCTACATGTTATACATTAATCTTTGTGACGAATACAATCTGTGTGAAATACGTAACTTGGTTGATTATGAAACTGGTATTATTGGTAACCACGGTAGGGTTTGGTTGACTAACTGGAACGGGTAACTTAATATACCGAGCAAATCTAAGGTGAGTTCACTGCCTTTTTCAAGCATGCGTCCCGGGGAGGCACATCTGGTAAATATTCCGGGGAGGAATGTCAGGTAAATGAGTTTAACTGGAATGTTAAACTTGGAATGTTGGTTAATACACTCATATCTATCATTTAAGTCCCATCAAATACCGAATTAGTTGCCGGGGAGGCAACGGGGTTATTAGTTGATAGCGCTATTAGGTTTGGCACCCTCACACCGTACCGGGGAGGACGGGCGTGAACAAATTACCTTAACCACTCGACCAATGTTTGATAGAGCATTGGGGAAGGGCAAATAATCTGGAGCCATCTTGCGGTAATCGAGTTATTAACAACATTGTATTTCTGAAATGCTTTAAACTTACATCTGGTAACTAAACGCGTTAACAAACTTTGAACTCACCAGCGTTGTCTGATACACTTGTCTGCATGCTTGCAGGTCGTTAGCTTCATGGTTATGGAACTTGCTATCTGGGAGTGCTGGAGTGGTCATGGGTCGAGTCTCTTGGATACATGTTTATTGGTTTCGTACTTTTGTTTTGAAACATTTGAATAACGGTTTACATTATGCTTCCACTGAACGTATTGGTTTTAAGTTGTGATTTGAAATTACTTTATGAAATAAATGGGAACTTTTACATAATATCTTGTTATAGTTCAATGTGATTGGTGGCTGGTTCCTGGTACGTCACACGTCCTGCGGTGTTTCCGCATGTGGTATTTTGGGGGTGTGACAGTTTGGTATCAAAGCCAGTGGTTATAGTGAACTAGGTTTTAAAACGCTTTTATAAAACCAGACTATAACCGAACAGCTTCGAAATCGACCATGACACTCAGGTCCAGATTGCAAGGTTCGTCTCTCGTTTACTTATTGCATAGCATATCTAGTGTACACTTATGTATGATGTTGCATGTGATTGCCTATGTTATGTGGTTACTTGCACTACAGACTGAATTCATGTGTTACTTGCCTATGTTATGTGGTTGATAGACTCACAATGCGACATTCCTCTAGACTTTCATGATTCGTGTTTGTGATGCCTTTTGTCTTGCTACTCGAATTTGAGGAACCTTTTAGCACGAGTTGGGAGGAGCTGAGATAAACATGCAAATTGCATTGTTATTATGGGTGCACACATAATAATAATGTGGGGTGCATGTGAGTCCTAGTGAGGCTTAACGAGTGTAAAAAGGGGGTTCCGCTCTGTTGTCTGACGTAATTGTCACACCCCGATTTCCACGTGTCACCGGTGGGCCCGGTGGGGGAGTATCGTGACGTCATGGTTGGCAACGTAATAGTCAAACAACACAATATAATAATGCACAGCGGAAGCAAATTTAAAATAAGATACAACCGAATTTATTTATTGTAAACAAAGTCACAAATTATCCGGTGTTTATCCACAGTAGGATCGAATTAAAAACATTGTTTATGGTTCAACAGACTTCGGCATCTTAAGTTTGCGAGACTTCTAATGATGCTTAGGAGAATCCCAGCCTATTTCGCCTAGTACCTGCATTTAATCTTTTTGGGAAAATACGTCAGTTTACACTGGTAAATACATTCAACTGACTCATTTTATAAATGATTGAAAATTGGTTTGGATGCACATGGCATAAACATTTTTATTAACTTGGGAGAATTATTTAATATTATAATCTTGTGAACGATTTACATGTTACTTATGCGTTCAGTAGCCCGGACGTATCCGGGTTAAAGATCAATAGGCACACCACTGTAAGTGAGTTATACACGGGAGTACGCCTACACCCCGTGCTCAGGTCGTGGCAATCTCGTAAGATAATGCCGAGGATATCCGGGACATGGTCATTAACCCCCCAAAGGCTGTAAAGTAAACACATCTGTTTAAAACGAGCCGATCAAATTATTCAATTAACCACTAAGCGTGGAAGATTTGATGCTCGATCAAGCGGTACGCTATGTACCGTAACCCAAGCCCGTATAGGGAAAATAAGTTAAAAGTATTTACCTTGATGCAAAGTATAGTCACAATAGTCAAATAGCAAGTAGCTTTTACTGTTTCTCCTAATCTGGAACGAAGGTTAAATATAACCTATTAGAATTCTAACGGGTCTTTTATTAAGCTTAAGCTTAGACCGGCTAGTTTTAAGATACGGTTCGTACGCACGATTAAGCGAAGACCGGATAGAATGTGGTTCAGACCCGACAAGTTTGAAGACATGTTTAATATGGGTTTATTATTCACATTCTGGATTTTGAGATTAAACCGATAAGGTTTGACCCGTTTCGGCTAATTTATGTAAACTTGTTACATAAACCGAGCCGAACGCGTAATATGAGTAACGGGTATTCGTAAGAGCCATATACAGGTTTCCTAAGTTAATATGCTTCAAATATGTTGTAACATCAGTAGGATGTCTTTCGTTATGCCCCGAACTAATTTAAATACAAACTATGCCCCGTAGGGGTAGTTTGGTCATTTTAAAGTTTGCAAAAGTGTTTATATGTTCAACTGAGTTACAGGTCTGATGTAAACAGCAAACATATTCATTTTGATGTGTTATAACAGTAGGCTAAGGCATATATGTGAAATTTATCATATTTAACCAAACTAGGCCCCGTGGGGGTATTTTGGTAATTTCACATAAGCCGACAAGCTCAAAACTAAGGTCTGAGTTTATCAACTTTTGCTTACTGTTAAGATATGATAATTTGCCTCTTATATCAGTAGGTATCAACCCGGGTATGGCCAATATAATTTTAAAACATACTATGCGCTAATAACGCTAAATAAGGCGATTAAGGGCCATTACCGGGTTCGATACTTAAATCTGATATTTTTATATTTCCAGAAGGCTTAAAATAATTTATTTATCATAACTAATCAGTAGCAAAAGGTTTGGAGTCGTTTGGATGTGTAAAACTCATTTTATGGCCCGTAAGGGCAAAACCGACAATTACCGGATTAAGCCTACGACTACTAGTTATGCTCGACCTAAAATTTATTAAAAATCTTTAAAAATCCCAAAATAATATATAACATCAGTGGGTAAAAGATTTGATATCAAAAAGTATGTTTAACTAGGCTTTACGCTAATTACGCCATGTTGTCAACATAAGGCCTTAATTTAGCGACAATGAGCATAACTCTTAATCTACAAGTCAAACTGATGTCAAACTTTGCAAACAAGTCTTTATATCAGTAACTAAGGTTTCTACACTTTTACATTTTCATAAATCATGATTTAAGGTAATAAGGGCATAACGGTCCACGTATGAGCATTTAACGGAAACTTGCATATTAATTGGATAACTAGTGAACCAAGGCGTATGATCACAGAGGGTTGTTCTAACATGTATCCTAATCCAATTTAAGCTCTGAGGCATTTCTAAAATATGCCCAAACGGGTCAGAACTGAAAGTCAACCGAAAAGTCAAACTATGTGACTTTCGGTTCCGAACCGGGTCTAAACAGGAAATAGTCGGGTTGAACATGTTGGGACATGTTCTTACACTAATTACTAAGTTATAACACTAGTCAAACAGGTTATAAATGTTCTAGATAGCTAATTATGCATAAATGACATTTTAAGCAATATGTTGACTTTTTAAGTAAATGTTTGACCCGACATTTGACCTGCTTAGGATGGTGATCAGGGGAAACCCTTTTGGGGTTTTATTTCCCACATAAATACCATTCTAAAACTACTTTTAATTCGAGATAAGACTGAGTCATTAGTGACTAATCTCGAAGTCAAACCGTAATTACGACGGTTTGACTTTTAGCTAATTAACTAAGCTAAACACAACCAAATAAGAACTAGGAGACTTACAATAGTCCAATGCACGAATTTTGATCAGAAGGGAGAGTTCCTTAGCTCCAGGATGCTCCAAAGATCAAATGCAAGTGTGAAGAATGATGGTTGCACAATGTGGCTTTATATAGGACTTGGATTCACCACAACTAAGTGACAACTCACTCTAGGACCAACCACAACCATTGAACACTTGTCCTAGTGCTCTAGGATAGTTTAGGGGTCGTTTATAACTGATAAAAACCGAACAAACAGGTCACAATCGCGAAATAACCTGCTGCAGAAGGTTTCTGTCGCTGGGCACCCCTAGCGCACCGTTACGCTACATCTGTAGCGGTGCGCTAGCCCGCTACAATGGGCCGTTGACTTATCAGGGTAGCGCACCGTTACGCTACTCTTGTAGCGGTGCGCTAGCCCCTTCTGAGACGTAAATTGTTGTTGTTTGTTGAAGTTTCGTAAAGGTAACCAATTATTTCGATCTTGGGTCCTATACCAGCACTCATGGACTTCCCAAAACGGTCTTGCACAGTATCAAACCCCACCATAATGATATGTTTGCTTTGATTCCAAAAACATGACCCGAAAACAAAGGTTTATCGTTGCTTTTTCTTCGTGGGCTCTAGTCATGCATTATCAATCCCATTATTGTGAACCCATTTCTGAATTTATACATAATAGATGTTTGTTATATAAAAACTTGGGTTTTGGGATTTATACTGAGGTCGTTCAGAGGTAACAATTTAACATGACGCCACTTTAAATCCTACCGAAACATCTTTATTAAATCCGGGTTTACAACGCGTTTTGTCTTACATGACACGTGTCGTTTTATTATTGAACCCGAATTTTCGAGGTGTTACATCCTCACCCCCTTAAAATAAATCTCGACCCGAGATTTACTGAAACAAGTAAGGGTACTTTTCCTTCATCGTGGATTCGACCTCCCACGTGAAATCGGGACCTCTACGGGCATCCCATTTGACCTTAACAAAAGGTATATGCTTTCTCCGAAGCTTTCTTACCTGTCGATCTTCAATTGACACAGGTTTTTCCACGAATTTTAAGCTCTCGTCAATATGCACATCTGTATGTGGCATGACATGTGTTTCGTCAGCGGAACACTTCTTTAGATTGCAGATGTGGAACACGTTGTGAATTCCACTGAGCTCTTCTGGTAAGTTCAACTTATAGGCAACTGACCCGACACGTTCGATAACCTCGAAAGGTCCTATGTATCTCGGGCTTAGTTTGCCTTTCTTACCAAACCGCATCACTCCTTTCCAGGGTGACACTTTAAGTAGGACTTTTTCACCCACTTCGAAGTGAAAATCCTTACGACTTGGATCCGCGTAACTCTTCTGCCTATCCCTGGCAGCTTGGAGATTTTTACGAATCTGGACAATCTTGTCCGTCGTTTCGAATACGATCTCTGGTCCTGATAACTGGACTTCTCCAACTTCCGCCCAACAAACTGGCGATCTACACTTTCTACCGTATAATGCCTCAAAAGGCGCAACCTTTATGCTGGTATGGTAGCTATTGTTGTAGGAGAATTCGATCAATGGTAGGTTCTTATCCCAGCTACCTTCCAATTCGATCGCACATGCACGCAGCATGTCTTCTAACGTTTGAATAGTACGCTCACTCTGACCGTCTGTCTGAGGATGGTAAGCCGTACTAAAGTTCAAACGTGTGCCCAAAGATTGCTGGAAGCTCTTCCAAAAATGTGACGTGTACCTAGTATCCCGGTCAGAGATAATAGCTACAGGTATGCCGTGTAGGGCTACAATCTTATCCACGTATAACTGGGCTAACATATCGGAGCTATAAGTCTCCTTGATGGGCAAGAAATGAGCTGACTTAGTCAGTCGGTCAACTATAACCCATATCGTATCATTTCCTTTCCTTGTCTTGGGTAACTTGGTAATAAAATCCATCGTTACCATCTCCCACTTCCACGTAGGAAGTTCCGGCTGTTGTAGCAAACCTGACGGTTTCTGATGCTCGGCTTTGACTTGCGCACATGTCAAGCATTTTGCTACATGGGCGGCTACAGACTTTTTCAAGCCTATCCACCAATAATTTGCCTTTAAATCCTGGTACATCTTATCAGCTCCAGGATGAACGGAGTATTTGGAACTATGGGCTTCTTGGAGGATGACATCACGAAGTCCTCCAAAAATTGGAACCCATATTCGTCCGTTTAACCGTAAGATTCCGTCCTTGCTAAGAGTCAACTGCTCCTCAGTTACTCCTAACTTTTCATTAGGATAGTTAGCTTCCAACACAGCTTCCTTCTGTGCAGCTAACACCCTTTCTATCAAACTGTTCTTTATCTCCATACGCCTGGCGTTAATTCGAATGGGTTTAACCCTTTCCTTTCTGCTCAAGGCGTCAGCGACTACATTCGCTTTGCCGGGATGGTATTTGATTTCACAATCATAATCATTTAAAGTTTCCATCCAACGGCGTTGCCTCATGTTTAATTCTTTCTGGTTAAACAGATGCTGGAGGCTCTTGTGATCAGAAAAGATCACAAACTTGATTCCATAAAGATAATGCCTCCACAGTTTTAGTGCGAACACAACGGCACCCAACTCCAAGTCGTGGGTGGTGTAATTCTTTTCGTGCACCTTTAACTGTCGTGATGCATAGGCAATAACCTTGCCTTTCTGCATAAGCACACACCCCATGCCAGTGTGTGATGCATCACAATAAACTACAAATTGTTCAGCGCCTTCAGGTAAAGTAAGCACAGGAGCGTTGCTCAACTTTTGTTTCAAAACATCGAAGGACTCTTGCTGCTTAGGACCCCAAACGAACTTTACTTTCTTCTTTGTCAGGGAAGTTAGGGGTGCAGCAATCCTTGAAAAATTTTCAATGAAGCGTCTGTAATATCCTGCCAATCCCAGGAAGCTACGTATCTCCGTAGGTGTCTTTGGCTCTTGCCAATTCATAACAGCTTCAACTTTAGCGGGATCCACCTGGATACCACGCTCACTGACCACATGTCCAAGGAATTGGACTTCTCGTAGCCAAAATTCACACTTAGAAAATTTGGCATAGAGTTTCTCGTGATGTAAAAGTTTAAGAATGCACCGAAGGTGTTTCTCATGGTCAGCTTGATTCTTAGAATAAATAAGGATGTCATCGATGAAGACGATAACAAATTTATCTAAGTAAGGCTTGCAGACGCGATTCATGAGATCCATGAATGCGGCTGGTGCATTAGTGAGCCCAAAAGGCATCACTAGGAACTCGTAGTGACCGTAACGAGTCCTAAATGCAGTCTTGTCTACGTCTTCATCTTTGACCTTCAGCTGATGGTAGCCAGACCTCAAATCTATCTTTGAGAAGTAACTCGCCCCTTGCAATTGATCGAACAGATCGTCGATTCTGGGCAGAGGATATCTATTCTTGATCGTGACTTTATTAAGCTCACGATAGTCGATGCACAGGCGCATCGACCCATCCTTCTTCTTGACAAACAGGATTGGCGCTCCCCAAGGAGATGAACTAGGTCTAATGAAACCCTTAGCCAGCAATTCATCTTCCGCAACTCCTTCATTTCCGTGGGTGCCAATCGGTATGGAGCTCTAGCAATTGGTGCCGCTCCGGGGATGATATCGATCCTGAACTCGACTTGTCTATCTGGTGGTAGGCCAGGTAGATCTTCAGGAAACACTTCTGGGTATTCTGAGATGACAGGGATGTCTTCTAACTTTGGTTTGGGCTCATCAATAATCACCTGTGCCATATAGATGACACACCCCTTCTTCAAACATTTTGAAGCCTTGAGCATAGTCACGTGCTCAGGCAGTCCGTACTGGGTATCTCCCCGAATGGTAAGTGATTCACCAGACGGAGTCTTTATTACCACTTGTTTCTGGTTACAGACAATTTGGGCCTGGTTATGAGATAACCAGTCCATACCCAGAACTATGTCAAAACCAGCTAATTTAAACGGAAGTAGGGACAGAGGAAAAGAATGGTTCTTAATGGATATAACACATCCATCTAACACAGTAGAGACGGTTTCTATGGTACCATCTGCTAACTCTACCTCATAGTTCACTTTTAGGGTTTTGACAGGTAAATTCAACAATTTACAAAATTTATGATCTACGAAGGACTTATCTGCGCCTGAATCAAAAAGTACTCTTGCAAAAACATCGTTTACAAGGAAAGTACCTGTTATGACGTTATCATCCTGCACAGCCTCCTTCGCATCCATCCTGAAGACTCTGGCATTGGTATTCTTAGCCTCCTCAGGCTTCTTGTTGTACTTAGGGCAGTTAGTCTTTATGTGGCCCTTCTCATTGCAACGATAGCACGTCGCATCTTTCATCTTCTTGCAATCCAAGGTTTTGTGTTCCTTGGATTTGCACAAACCACAAGCAAAAGACCTTGACTCGTTATTCGAGTTTGATTCGAATCTGCACTTTCCAAAGTGCTGTTTCTTGCATGTTTTGCATGTGGGCTTCTCTCCAGAACGATGCCCATCTTTCTTCGAATCCGATCCCTTCTTGTGATCACCGTTCCCACGGTGCTTCTTGTTCGACCTACGCGAACCGTCATCATCATGCTTCCTCTTCTCGGCCGCCTTATTCCTCTGCGATCTCTGCCGGACCGCATCCAGTGTGAGGGATAAGGAAAGGTCAGTTACAGACCTGAAGGTAACTGGCCGAGAAGCTTTTACACTGGCCTTGATCTCGGGCTCTAATCCACCAATAAAACGAGCGATCCTTTTAGGCTCCGGGGTTACCAGGTAGGGAACCAACCTGGACAGTGTATTGAAGCTTGTCAGGTAAGCTTGGCAGTCGAGGTTCTTCATCACCAATGACAGAAAGTCATATTCTATCTAAACAAACCAAATAAGAACTAGGAGACTTACAATAGTCCAATGCACGAATTTTGATCAGAAGGGAGAGTTCCTTAGCTCCAGGATGCTCCAAAGATCAAATGCAAGTGTGAAGAATGATGGTTGCACAATGTGGCTTTATATAGGACTTGGATTCACCACAACTAAGTGACAACTCACTCTAGGACCAACCACAACCATTGAACACTTGTCCTAGTGCTCTAGGATAGTTTAGGGGTCGTTTATAACTGATAAAAACCGAACAAACAGGTCACAATCGCGAAATAACCTGCTGCAGAAGGTTTTCTGTCGCTGGGCACCCCTAGCGCACCGTTACGCTACATCTGTAGCGGTGCGCTAGCCCGCTACAATGGGCCGTTGACTTATCAGGGTAGCGCACCGTTACGCTACTCTTGTAGCGGTGCGCTAGCCCCTTCTGAGACGTAAATTGTTGTTGTTTGTTGAAGTTTCGTAAAGGTAACCAATTATTTCGATCTTGGGTCCTATACCAGCACTCATGGACTTCCCAAAACGGTCTTGCACAGTATCAAACCCCACCATAATGATATGTTTGCTTTGATTCCAAAAACATGACCCGAAAACAAAGGTTTATCGTTGCTTTTTCTTCGTGGGCTCTAGTCATGCATTATCAATCCCATTATTGTGAACCCATTTCTGAATTTATACATAATAGATGTTTGTTATATAAAAACTTGGGTTTTGGGATTTATACTGAGGTCGTTCAGAGGTAACAATTTAACATGACGCCACTTTAAATCCTACCGAAACATCTTTATTAAATCCGGGTTTACAACGCGTTTTGTCTTACATGACACGTGTCGTTTTATTATTGAACCCAAATTTTCGAGGTGTTACAGTAATAATGGAACCCAGTAGTCTGTAGAAGTCATAATAAAGATTTCCTCCTACTCAATCTTGACCCTTAACCCTTTCCCCTTTTCTTCTATATAGATCATGAGTGGACGTGGTGGACGTGGTGGAGGCCGCGGGAGTGGACGTGGTGGACGTGGTGGAGGCCGCGGCGGTGGACGTGGCAACATTGCTATGACTCAGGCCGAATTAACCGACCTGATCAACACTCGTGTGGCTGAAGCCCTAGCGGCTCAGCAGGCTGGTACGATATGTGCCAAATACTCTTTAATCTTGTGTCGCGTACTCAACTCTCACCCGTGTGTGTATTTTCTTTCGTCCTTAGGTCAACAAGTGAATCAGAATCAGAAACAATCCGCCTGCTTGCACGTTTAAGACATTCATGGATTGTAAGCCACAGACGTTTAGTGGGACTGAGGGAGCAGTGGGACTGAGGGAGCAGTGGGACTACTCCGTTGGTTCGAGAAAGCTGAGTCAGTGTTTGCTATGTGTAACTATCCCATGGGGGATCGGGTGAAGTATGCTACAGGCACACTGGAGGATGGTGCCTTAACTTGGTGGAATGCCCAGGTGCAGATGTTGGGCATCAAAATGGCTAATGCAGCTACTTGGGAGGATTTCAAGGAGCTGATGCGAGAGGAGTACTGTCCTCGTGATGAGATTCAGAAACTCGAGAACGAATACTACAATCTGAAGATAGAGGGGTCCGAGATCGAGGCTTACACGAAACGATCTCATGAGCTAGCAAAAATGTACCCTAACTTATCATGACAACCACCTCGAAGAATCGAATTGTACATCAAAGGCTTAGCAACGCAAGTTAAAAGTTTGGTCACTGCTGCAAATCTTAACAACTTGCCTCAGATCATTCGTTTAGCACACAAGATTACAGACCAAGAGGTCGAGCACGGTTCGCTACCGCCTCGTGTTACTACTACTCCTACTGCTCCTACTGCTCCTACTGCTACTACTACTCTTGCTAGGGATAACAAGCGCAAGTGGAACGATACGGACAAGGTGTCCAACTCAAATCAGTCACAGAAAAGGCCAGACAACAGCAATAATCGTAGTATCAGTCAGTCCTCCTCTGTTAACCAAGGTCAGAGCAGCAATCCGAACCAAGGCTTCTACGCTGGAAGGCAGCCAAAGTGCAACAAGTGTAACTATCATCATCGTGGACCGTGTGTCCGAGCCTGCCATAGGTGTGATAAGGTGGGCCATATGGCAAAGGACTGCAGAGCTCCGTTGCCAAAGCAACAGCAGCAGCAACAATAGCAGCATCAGCAACAGCAAAGGCAACAGCCCCATCAGAACCAAGGCAATAGGAAGGGATGTTTCCAGTGTGGGGACGAGGGTCACATTAAACGGGATTGCCCTCAGCTGAATCAAAATGCCAATGATAACAACAACCGTCAGAATAACAATAATAATGCTGGGAACAACAATAACAACAACCAGACGGAGTCTTTATTACCACCTGTTTCTGGTTACAGACAATTTGGGCCTGGTTATGAGATAACCAGTCCATACCCAGAACTATGTCAAAACCAGCTAATTTAAACGGAAGTAGGGACAGAGGAAAAGAATGGTTCTTAATGGATATAACACATCCATCTAACACAGTAGAGACGGTTTCTATGGTACCATCTGCTAACTCTACCTCATAGTTCACTTTTAGGGTTTTGACAGGTAAATTCAACAATTTACAAAATTTATGATCTACGAAGGACTTATCTGCGCCTGAATCAAAAAGTACTCTTGCAAAAACATCGTTTACAAGGAAAGTACCTGTTATGACGTTATCATCCTGCACAGCCTCCTTCGCATCCATCCTGAAGACTCTGGCATTGGTCTTCTTAGCCTCCTCAGGCTTCTTGTTGTACTTAGGGCAGTTAGTCTTTATGTGGCCCTTCTCATTGCAACGATAGCACGTCGCATCTTTCATCTTCTTGCAATCCAAGGTTTTGTGTTCCTTGGATTTGCACAAACCACAAGCAAAAGACCTTGACTCGTTATTCGAGTTTGATTCGAATCTGCACTTTCCAAAGTGCTGTTTCTTGCATGTTTTGCATGTGGGCTTCTCTCCAGAACGATGCCCATCTTTCTTCGAATCCGATCCCTTCTTGTGATCACCGTTCCCACGGTGCTTCTTGTTCGACCTACGCGAACCGTCATCATCATGCTTCCTCTTCTCGGCCGCCTTATTCCTCTGCGATCTCTGCCGGACCGCATCCAGTGTGAGGGATAAGGAAAGGTCAGTTACAGACCTGAAGGTAACTGGCCGAGAAGCTTTTACACTGGCCTTGATCTCGGGCTCTAATCCACCAATAAAACGAGCGATCCTTTTAGGCTCCGGGGTTACCAGGTAGGGAACCAACCTGGACAGTGTATTGAAGCTTGTCAGGTAAGCTTGGCAGTCGAGGTTCTTCATCACCAATGACAGAAAGTCATATTCTATCTTTTCCACCTCATGTTGAGGGCAGTAATTATCTTTGATCAGGGCAATGAATTGATCCCACGTCATGCTATACAACGGGATCTTTCCGGAGGCCTCCATCAGAGATCTCCACCATGCCAATGCTTCACCTTTGAAGGACTGTGACACAAACTTTACTATATCCCGTTCCGCGCACCCGCTGATGTCCACCACTGTGTCCATTTCATCCAGCCAAGTCATGCAATCAACGGCCCCCTTTTCCCCTGTAAAATCCCGGGGCTTGCAAGACACGAAGTATTTGTAAGTGCAACCCTTGTTACGGGGTCCTTGATGCAGTACCATATGCTGGGATTGGTCACTTTGATTGTTGGTGGACTGACGGTCGTCACCGTCTTTCTTAGGTCCGTTCTTCTTGGGAGGAGGCTTGTTATGAGCCTCAGAATGTGTCCTTGGCTTTGAATGTGATACAGAGTGGGTCCTACTCCGGGTACCACTGTATTCTTCATATTGCCTATCCAAGGCTTGAGTGACAGCGCCATCAATGATCGCTTTTAGTTCGGCGCCCGTCAATGTAATCTGGGCGTTCTCATTTGGTGCCACAGGATGGCTATTGACTTCATTAGAGTTAGCCATTTGTATTGAACTGCTACAGAAAACAAGAACAATATTTTATTTGAAAGTTTATTATGGAATTACCCCTTAGGGTAACTCGTTAACCATGGTAACAGAGACCCTATTTGGTTAACTTATTAATCGTATTAATTTAGGATTTCAATTTAATTTATCCTAAACATAAAACAATAACAATATATATATATATTAGCACATAAGGCTTGGTCACATGGACAATTTAATAAACTATGATTTCAGAGAATCAAGACTTTTAAGGTTTGAACCTAGTTCATTACCTTTATTAGACAGGGAGTCATAGCTACCACTGTCTTTTGGCTTATATAGAAATGAGCATGGCCCGTAGGCGCTATATTGCCACGTATGGTTGAATATGATCACCTTAATTGATGATGTAAATCCAGGATTCAGAGATCATTATACTGGATTAGGAATCTTCTAAAGAATCCTTATTCATTTAAAAATGACATGTGATTTTTAACGAATCACTTCTGCCAGGAGTGTTAACATGTTTTAAGATGTTAACAGGGATTTGAATCCTTTAAACCGGTCTTACCATTTTGGCCCGGTCTTTTATTTGACACGAGGCTAGGTTTCACACTTAAAGATTCTTAATTAGATAATTACTTAGGCAGATTAAAAAGGAATGATTTTAATTTATTTATTTCATTTATAATTTATTTATGCACAAATGGCACGCATGAAATTTATAAAAACAACACTCCATTAAGTTATACAATATTACATATTGCCCTAAATGGGTCTTTCACACATGAAATTTGCCCACGTAGGAGCTACAACATACTAACATGCCCACGCAGGGGTCTTACAGAAGACATGCCCACGTAGGGGTCTTACAGAAAGACATAAGTCCACGTAGGGACTAACACACCAACAATTCTCCACGTAGGGACTTAAACAAACATAAGTCCACGCAGGGACTAAACATACAACTTACCCTCGTAGGGGTTTATGGAAAGATAGACCCGCGTAGGGGTCAATACACACAACAACAATCACACCCACGTAGGGGCTTAACAATCAAATACAAGAGAAGATAACTGTGGAAGAATTCAACGACTCTTCTTATTCTTTCCCTTGATCAAACCAACCAATCCTTGTAAGAAACTCTCCGTCTTCTGGCGGTCGCGGCGAGACTCCTGCTCAACCTGATTCAATCTATGTAGAATTTCCTCCCGTTCTGGGGGAGAAAATCGTGGCGGCTGAGACTGCGCTCGAGTGATAGGCCTGGGAGGTATTGGGTATCCCTGATTCGGGTAGCTTACCCCCCATGGATCTCCGTAGGGTCCTTGGGCATTGAAGGAGTTATAATTTGCTGCTTCCATATAAGGATCTGCCTCAGCGTATCCGTAGTTGTTGTAAGTTGGTTGCTCAAACGGGTTGTAATTATTTGGACCCGTGTACGCTGGTATTGGGTTTTCAAAACCCATGGGCGGTGGCTGTTGATAAGCTGGCTGCGAAGGCCCACCCATTTGTGGGTCCTCCCAATGAGGCGGGTAGTGACTTGCACTTGACTGCCTTGGGGAGCTAATATGAAAGTCCCCTGGTCGCACCGACATACGTGCACCGGTTCTTCTACGCCTTGGCGGTTGAGGAGGTGGCGGTTGAACTGGTGGCGGTGGAGGTGGTGGCGTAACTGCCACAAACCTATGATCCTCTGATGAATCTTGATGATGCGGCTGTGGCTGTGGATCCTGTTGCTGCTGAGACTGCTGCTGATGCTGCCCATGTGATGACGAGTGGTGTGATGGTGTATAATACCATGGGTGTTGATTAAAGAAAGCTTGGAAACTGTCGGGACCACCATAGGGTGATCCGTGAAACGAAGATCCGTCCGAGATCTCTATTGGGTGGTTCGGAGTGCCACTCGCAGGCATGACGGGGTCCGTGTCCTCGTCCATGTCGTCAGCATGATCACCAGAGAAGTGGTCGTCTGGACCCAGTGGGTTGAAACCCACGGGTTCTTGTAAGTAATCGGCCGGATTAAACAGGCCTCTAAAGATCGGTGTGGGGTCCCCGTAAGAATGATGGGACAAAGACCTCTGAAGTGGTATGTATGAGGGCAGAGGGTTATTAGGCTCGTCTTCCGATTGAGGTCCATATGAATTGCGGACCGGAGGGGTAGAACTATGCGAAACAGATCGTCTCGCTGGTTCGAACAGGTCTCTCATGTTCCGTCTTGGATTCTCGCTTTCTGCCGCAGTTGGAGCCCGTGTATTTGACGGCCCTGCTTCATGGTCGTTGGGGGCGGCTACCGGCCCCTTTCCGCGTCCTCTCGTGCGAAAGAATCTCGGAGGCATCTTGTTATTCCTGTCAATAAAGCATGAGATAACAATAACAAAAATAGAAAATTTTAAAGGACAAAACAAAAACCCGAAGAAGGTAGAATTTGTCCTATGTTATAAGTCTAGAATCGAAGTTTAGATATGTGCATTTGTGTAACTGAGATTAAACACAAAAGGCTAGTGTTTAATTCGCTCAGTGTTGGCTCTGATACCAACCTGTCACACCCCGATTTCCACGTGTCACCGGTGGGCCCGGTGGGGGAGTATCGTGACGTCATGGTTGGCAACGTAATAGTCAAACAACACAATATAATAATGCACAGTGGAAGCAAATTTAAAATAAGATACAACCGAATTTATTTATTGTAAACAAAGTCACAAATTATCCGGTGTTTATCCACAGTAGGATCGAATTAAAAACATTGTTTATGGTTCAACAGACTTCGGCATCTTAAGTTTGCGAGACTTCTAATGATGCTTAGGAGAATCCCAGCCTATTTCGCCTAGTACCTGCATTTAATCTTTTTGGGAAAATACGTCAGTTTACACTGGTAAATACATTCAACTGACTCATTTTATAAATGATTGAAAATTGGTTTGGATGCACATGGCATAAACATTTTTATTAACTTGGGAGAATTATTTAATATTATAATCTTGTGAACGATTTACATGTTACTTATGCGTTCAGTAGCCCGGACGTATCCGGGTTAAAGATCAATAGACACACCACTGTAAGTGAGTTATACACGGGAGTACGCCTACACCCCGTGCTCAGGTCGTGGCAATCTCGTAAGATAATGCCGAGGATATCCGGGACATGGTCATTAACCCCCCAAAGGCTGTAAAGTAAACACATCTGTTTAAAACGAGCCGATCAAATTATTCAATTAACCACTAAGCGTGGAAGATTTGATGCTCGATCAAGCGGTACGCTATGTACCGTAACCCAAGCCCGTATAGGGAAAATAAGTTAAAAGTATTTACCTTGATGCAAAGTATAGTCACAATAGTCAAATAGCAAGTAGCTTTTACTGTTTCTCCTAATCTGGAACGAAGGTTAAATATAACCTATTAGAATTCTAACGGGTCTTTTATTAAGCTTAAGCTTAGACCGGCTAGTTTTAAGATACGGTTCGTACGCACGATTAAGCGAAGACCGGATAGAATGTGGTTCAGACCCGACAAGTTTGAAGACTTGTTTAATATGGGTTTATTATTCACATTCTGGATTTTGAGATTAAACCGATAAGGTTTGACCCGTTTCGGCTAATTTATGTAAACTTGTTACATAAACCGAGCCGAACGCGTAATATGCGTAACGGGTATTCGTAAGAGCCATATACAGGTTTCCTAAGTTAATATGCTTCAAATATGTTGTAACATCAGTAGGATGTCTTTCGTTATGCCCCGAACTAATTTAAATACAAACTATGCCCCGTAGGGGTAGTTTGGTCATTTTAAAGTTTGTAAAAGTGTTTATATGTTCAACTGAGTTACAGGTCTGATGTAAACAGCAAACATATTCATTTTGATGTGTTATAACAGTAGGCTAAGGCATATATGTGAAATTTATCATATTTAACCAAACTAGGCCCCGTGGGGGTATTTTGGTAATTTCACATAAGCCGACAAGCTCAAAACTAAGGTCTGAGTTTATCAACTTTTGCTTACTGTTAAGATATGATAATTTTCCTCTTATATCAGTAGGTATCAACCCGGGTATGGCCAATATAATTTTAAAACATACTATGCGCTAATAACGCTAAATAAGGCGATTAAGGGCCATTACCGGGTTCGATACTTAAATCTGATATTTTTATATTTCCAGAAGGCTTAAAATAATTTATTTATCATAACTAATCAGTAGCAAAAGGTTTGGAGTCGTTTGGATGTGTAAAACTCATTTTATGGCCCGTAAGGGCAAAACCGACAATTACCGGATTAAGCCTACGACTACTAGTTATGCTCGACCTAAAATTTATTAAAAATCTTTAAAAATCCCAAAATAATATATAACATCAGTGGGTAAAAGATTTGATATCAAAAAGTATGTTTAACTAGGCTTTACGCTAATTACGCCATGTTGTCAACATAAGGCCTTAATTTAGCGACAATGAGCATAACTCTTAATCTACAAGTCAAACTGATGTCAAACTTTGCAAACAAGTCTTTATATCAGTAACTAAGGTTTCTACACTTTTACATTTTCATAAATCATGATTTAAGGTAATAAGGGCATAACGGTCCACGTATGAGCATTTAACGGAAACTTGCATATTAATTGGATAACTAGTGAACCAAGGCGTATGATCACAGAGGGTTGTTCTAACATGTATCCTAATCCAATTTAAGCTCTGAGGCATTTCTAAAATATGCCCAAACGGGTCAGAACTGAAAGTCAACCGAAAAGTCAAACTATGTGACTTTCGGTTCCGAACCGGGTCTAAACAGGAAATAGTCGGGTTGAACATGTTGGGACATGTTCTTACACTAATTACTAAGTTATAACACTAGTCAAACAGGTTATAAATGTTCTAGATAGCTAATTATGCATAAATGACATTTTAAGCAATATGTTGACTTTTTAAGTAAATGTTTGACCCGACATTTGACCTGCTTAGGATGGTGATCAGGGGAAACCCTTTTGGGGTTTTATTTCCCACATAAATACCATTCTAAAACTACTTTTAATTCGAGATAAGACTGAGTCATTAGTGACTAATCTCGAAGTCAAACCGTAATTACGACGGTTTGACTTTTAGCTAATTAACTAAGCTAAACACAACCAAATAAGAACTAGGAGACTTACAATAGTCCAATGCACGAATTTTGATCAGAAGGGAGAGTTCCTTAGCTCCAGGATGCTCCAAAGATCAAATGCAAGTGTGAAGAATGATGGTTGCACAATGTGGCTTTATATAGGACTTGGATTCACCACAACTAAGTGACAACTCACTCTAGGACCAACCACAACCATTGAACACTTGTCCTAGTGCTCTAGGATAGTTTAGGGGTCGTTTATAACTGATAAAAACCGAACAAACAGGTCACAATCGCGAAATAACCTGCTGCAGAAGGTTTCTGTCGCTGGGCACCCCTAGCGCACCGTTACGCTACATCTGTAGCGGTGCGCTAGCCCGCTACAATGGGCCGTTGACTTATCAGGGTAGCGCACCGTTACGCTACTCTTGTAGCGGTGCGCTAGCCCCTTCTGAGACGTAAATTGTTGTTGTTTGTTGAAGTTTCGTAAAGGTAACCAATTATTTCGATCTTGGGTCCTATACCAGCACTCATGGACTTCCCAAAACGGTCTTGCACAGTATCAAACCCCACCATAATGATATGTTTGCTTTGATTCCAAAAACATGACCCGAAAACAAAGGTTTATCGTTGCTTTTTCTTCGTGGGCTCTAGTCATGCATTATCAATCCCATTATTGTGAACCCATTTCTGAATTTATACATAATAGATGTTTGTTATATAAAAACTTGGGTTTTGGGATTTATACTGAGGTCGTTCAGAGGTAACAATTTAACATGACGCCACTTTAAATCCTACCGAAACATCTTTATTAAATCCAGGTTTACAACGCGTTTTGTCTTACATGACACGTGTCGTTTTATTATTGAACCCGAATTTTCGAGGTGTTACATCCTCACCCCCTTAAAATAAATCTCGACCCGAGATTTACTGAAACAAGTAAGGGTACTTTTCCTTCATCGTGGATTCGACCTCCCACGTGAAATCGGGACCTTTACGGGCATCCCATTTGACCTTAACAAAAGGTATATGCTTTCTCCGAAGCTTTCTTACCTGTCGATCTTCAATTGACACAGGTTTTTCCACGAATTTTAAGCTCTCGTCAATATGCACATCTGTATGTGGCATGACATGTGTTTCGTCAGCGGAACACTTCTTTAGATTGCAGATGTGGAACACGTTGTGAATTCCACTGAGCTCTTCTGGTAAGTTCAACTTATAGGCAACTGACCCGACACGTTCGATAACCTCGAAAGGTCCTATGTATCTCGGGCTTAGTTTGCCTTTCTTACCAAACCGCATCACTCCTTTCCAGGGTGACACTTTAAGTAGGACTTTTTCACCCACTTCGAAGTGAAAATCCTTACGACTTGGATCCGCGTAACTCTTCTGCCTATCCCTGGCAGCTTGGAGATTTTTACGAATCTGGACAATCTTGTCCGTCGTTTCGAATACGATCTCTGGTCCTGATAACTGGACTTCTCCAACTTCCGCCCAACAAACTGGCGATCTACACTTTCTACCGTATAATGCCTCAAAAGGCGCAGCCTTTATGCTGGTATGGTAGCTATTGTTGTAGGAGAATTCGATCAATGGTAGGTTCTTATCCCAGCTACCTTCCAATTCGATCGCACATGCACGCAGCATGTCTTCTAACGTTTGAATAGTACGCTCACTCTGACCGTCTGTCTGAGGATGGTAAGCCGTACTAAAGTTCAAACGTGTGCCCAAAGATTGCTGGAAGCTCTTCCAAAAATGTGACGTGTACCTAGTATCCCGGTCAGAGATAATAGCTACAGGTATGCCGTGTAGGGCTACAATCTTATCCACGTATAACTGGGCTAACATATCGGAGCTATAAGTCTCCTTGATGGGCAAGAAATGAGCTGACTTAGTCAGTCGGTCAACTATAACCCATATCGTATCATTTCCTTTCCTTGTCTTGGGTAACTTGGTAATAAAATCCATCGTTACCATCTCCCACTTCCACGTAGGAAGTTCCGGCTGTTGTAGCAAACCTGACGGTTTCTGATGCTCGGCTTTGACTTGCGCACATGTCAAGCATTTTGCTACATGGGCGGCTACAGACTTTTTCAAGCCTATCCACCAATAATTTGCCTTTAAATCCTGGTACATCTTATCAGCTCCAGGATGAACGGAGTATTTGGAACTATGGGCTTCTTGGAGGATGACATCACGAAGTCCTCCAAAAATTGGAACCCATATTCGTCCGTTTAACCGTAAGATTCCGTCCTTGCTAAGAGTCAACTGCTCCTCAGTTACTCCTAACTTTTCATTAGGATAGTTAGCTTCCAACACAGCTTCCTTCTGTGCAGCTAACACCCTTTCTATCAAACTGTTCTTTATCTCCATACGCCTGGCGTTAATTCGAATGGGTTTAACCCTTTCCTTTCTGCTCAAGGCGTCAGCGACTACATTCGCTTTGCCGGGATGGTATTTGATTTCACAATCATAATCATTTAAAGTTTCCATCCAACGGCGTTGCCTCATGTTTAATTCTTTCTGGTTAAACAGATGCTGGAGGCTCTTGTGATCAGAAAAGATCACAAACTTGATTCCATAAAGATAATGCCTCCACAGTTTTAGTGCGAACACAACGGCACCCAACTCCAAGTCGTGGGTGGTGTAATTCTTTTCGTGCACCTTTAACTGTCGTGATGCATAGGCAATAACCTTGCCTTTCTGCATAAGCACACACCCCATGCCAGTGTGTGATGCATCACAATAAACTACAAATTCTTCAGCGCCTTCAGGTAAAGTAAGCACAGGAGCGTTGCTCAACTTTTGTTTCAAAACATCGAAGGACTCTTACTGCTTAGGACCCCAAACGAACTTTACTTTCTTCTTTGTCAGGGAAGTTAGGGGTGCAGCAATCCTTGAAAAATTTTCAATGAAGCGTCTGTAATATCCTGCCAATCCCAGGAAGCTACGTATCTCCGTAGGTGTCTTTGGCTCTTGCCAATTCATAACAGCTTCAACTTTAGCGGGATCCACCTGGATACCACGCTCACTGACCACATGTCCAAGGAATTGGACTTCTCGTAGCCAAAATTCACACTTAGAAAATTTGGCATAGAGTTTCTCGTGATGTAAAAGTTTAAGAATGCACCGAAGGTGTTTCTCATGGTCAGCTTGATTCTTAGAATAAATAAGGATGTCATCGATGAAGACGATAACAAATTTATCTAAGTAAGGCTTGCAGACGCGATTCATGAGATCCATGAATGCGGCTGGTGCATTAGTGAGCCCAAAAGGCATCACTAGGAACTCGTAGTGACCGTAACGAGTCCTAAATGCAGTCTTGTCTACGTCTTCATATTTGACCTTCAGCTGATGGTAGCCAGACCTCAAATCTATCTTTGAGAAGTAACTCGCCCCTTGCAATTGATCGAACAGATCGTCGATTCTGGGCAGAGGATATCTATTCTTGATCGTGACTTTATTAAGCTCACGATAGTCGATGCACAGGCGCATCGACCCATCCTTCTTCTTGACAAACAGGATTGGCGCTCCCCAAGGAGATGAACTAGGTCTAATGAAACCCTTAGCCAGCAATTCATCTTCCGCAACTCCTTCATTTCCGTGGGTGCCAATCGGTATGGAGCTCTAGCAATTGGTGCCGCTCCGGGGATGATATCGATCCTGAACTCGACTTGTCTATCTGGTGGTAGGCCAGGTAGATCTTCAGGAAACACTTCTGGGTATTCTGAGATGACAGGGATGTCTTCTAACTTTGGTTTGGGCTCATCAATAATCACCTGTGCCATATAGATGACACACCCCTTCTTCAAACATTTTGAAGCCTTGAGCATAGTCACGTGCTCAGGCAGTCCGTACTGGGTATCTCCCCGAATGGTAAGTGATTCACCAGACGGAGTCTTTATTACCACCTGTTTCTGGTTACAGACGATTTGGGCCTGGTTATGAGATAACCAGTCCATACCCAGAACTATGTCAAAACCAGCTAATTTAAACGGAAGTAGGGACAGAGGAAAAGAATGGTTCTTAATGGATAATAACACATCCATCTAACACAGTAGAGACGGTTTCTATGGTACCATCTGCTAACTCTACCTCATAGTTCACTTTTAGGGTTTTGACAGGTAAATTCAACAATTTACAAAATTTATGATCTACGAAGGACTTATCTGCGCCTGAATCAAAAAGTACTCTTGCAAAAACATCGTTTACAAGGAAAAGTACCTGTTATGACGTTATCATCCTGCACAGCCTCCTTCGCATCCATCCTGAAGACTCTGGCATTGGTATTCTTAGCCTCCTCAGGCTTCTTGTTGTACTTAGGGCAGTTAGTCTTTATGTGGCCCTTCTCATTGCAACGATAGCACGTCGCATCTTTCATCTTCTTGCAATCCAAGGTTTTGTGTTCCTTGGATTTGCACAAACCACAAGCAAAAGACCTTGACTCGTTATTCGAGTTTGATTCGAATCTGCACTTTCCAAAGTGCTGTTTCTTGCATGTTTTGCATGTGGGCTTCTCTCCAGAACGATGCCCATCTTTCTTCGAATCCGATCCCTTCTTGTGATCACCGTTCCCACGGTGCTTCTTGTTCGACCTACGCGAACCGTCATCATCATGCTTCCTCTTCTCGGCCGCCTTATTCCTCTGCGATCTCTGCCGGACCGCATCCAGTGTGAGGGATAAGGAAAGGTCAGTTACAGACCTGAAGGTAACTGGCCGAGAATCTTTTACACTGGCCTTGATCTCGGGCTCTAATCCACCAATAAAACGAGCGATCCTTTTAGGCTCCGGGGTTACCAGGTAGGGAACCAACCTGGACAGTGTATTGAAGCTTGTCAGGTAAGCTTGGCAGTCGAGGTTCTTCATCACCAATGACAGAAAGTCATATTCTATCTAAACACAACCAAATAAGAACTAGGAGACTTACAATAGTCCAATGCACGAATTTTGATCAGAAGGGAGAGTTCCTTAGCTCCAGGATGCTCCAAAGATCAAATGCAAGTGTGAAGAATGATGGTTGCACAATGTGGCTTTATATAGGACTTGGATTCACCACAACTAAGTGACAACTCACTCTAGGACCAACCACAACCATTGAACACTTGTCCTAGTGCTCTAGGATAGTTTAGGGGTCGTTTATAACTGATAAAAACCGAACAAACAGGTCACAATCGCGAAATAACCTGCTGCAGAAGGTTTCTGTCGCTGGGCACCCCTAGCGCACCGTTACGCTACATCTGTAGCGGTGCGCTAGCCCGCTACAATGGGCCGTTGACTTATCAGGGTAGCGCACCGTTACGCTACTCTTGTAGCGGTGCGCTAGCCCCTTCTGAGACGTAAATTGTTGTTGTTTGTTGAAGTTTCGTAAAGGTAACCAATTATTTCGATCTTGGGTCCTATACCAGCACTCATGGACTTCCCAAAACGGTCTTGCACAGTATCAAACCCCACCATAATGATATGTTTGCTTTGATTCCAAAAACATGACCCGAAAACAAAGGTTTATCGTTGCTTTTTCTTCGTGGGCTCTAGTCATGCATTATCAATCCCATTATTGTGAACCCATTTCTGAATTTATACATAATAGATGTTTGTTATATAAAAACTTGGGTTTTGGGATTTATACTGAGGTCGTTCAGAGGTAACAATTTAACATGACGCCACTTTAAATCCTACCGAAACATCTTTATTAAATCCGGGTTTACAACGCGTTTTGTCTTACATGACACGTGTCGTTTTATTATTGAACCCGAATTTTCGAGGTGTTACAGTAATAATGGAACCCAGTAGTCTGTAGAAGTCATAATAAAGATTTCCTCCTACTCAATCTTGACCCTTAACCCTTTCCCCTTTTCTTCTATATAGATCATGAGTGGACGTGGTGGACGTGGTGGAGGCCGCGGGAGTGGACGTGGTGGACGTGGTGGAGGCCGCGGCGGTGGACGTGGCAACATTGCTATGACTCAGGCCGAATTAACCGACCTGATCAACACTCGTGTGGCTGAAGCCCTAGCGGCTCAGCAGGCTGGTACGATATGTGCCAAATACTCTTTAATCTTGTGTCGCGTACTCAAACTCTCACCCGTGTGTGTATTTTCTTTCGTCCTTAGGTCAACAAGTGAATCAGAATCAGAACAATCCGCCTGCTTGCACGTTTAAGACATTCATGGATTGTAAGCCACAGACGTTTAGTGGGACTGAGGGAGCAGTGGGACTGAGGGAGCAGTGGGACTACTCCGTTGGTTCGAGAAAGCTGAGTCAGTGTTTGCTATGTGTAACTATCCCATGGGGGATCGGGTGAAGTATGCTACAGGCACACTGGAGGATGGTGCCTTAACTTGGTGGAATGCCCAGGTGCAGATGTTGGGCATCAAAATGGCTAATGCAGCTACTTGGGAGGATTTCAAGGAGCTGATGCGAGAGGAGTACTGTCCTCGTGATGAGATTCAGAAACTCGAGAACGAATACTACAATCTGAAGATAGAGGGGTCCGAGATCGAGGCTTACACGAAACGATCTCATGAGCTAGCAAAAATGTACCCTAACTTATCATGACCACCACCTCGAAGAATCGAATTGTACATCAAAGGCTTAGCAACGCAAGTTAAAAGTTTGGTCACTGCTGCAAATCTTAACAACTTGCCTCAGATCATTCGTTTAGCACACAAGATTACAGACCAAGAGGTCGAGCACGGTTCGCTACCGCCTCGTGTTACTACTACTCCTACTGCTCCTACTGCTCCTACTGCTACTACTACTCTTGCTAGTGATAACAAGCGCAAGTGGAACGATACGGACAAGGTGTCCAACTCAAATCAGTCACAGAAAAGGCCAGACAACAGCAATAATCGTAGTATCAGTCAGTCCTCCTCTGTTAACCAAGGTCAGAGCAGCAATCCGAACCAAGGCTTCTACGCTGGAAGGCAGCCAAAGTGCAACAAGTGTAACTATCATCATCGTGGACCGTGTGTCCGAGCCTGCCATAGGTGTGATAAGGTGGGCCATATGGCAAAGGACTGCAGAGCTCCGTTGCCAAAGCAACAGCAGCAGCAACAATAGCAGCATCAGCAACAGCAAAGGCAACAGCCCCATCAGAACCAAGGCAATAGGAAGGGATGTTTCCAGTGTGGGGACGAGGGTCACATTAAACGGGATTGCCCTCAGCTGAATCAAAATGCCAATGATAACAACAACCGTCAGAATAACAATAATAATGCTAGGAACAACAATAACAACAACCAGACGGAGTCTTTATTACCACCTGTTTCTGGTTACAGACAATTTGGGCCTGGTTATGAGATAACCAGTCCATACCCAGAACTATGTCAAAACCAGCTAATTTTAAACGGAAGTAGGGACAGAGGAAAAGAATGGTTCTTAATGGATATAACACATCCATCTAACACAGTAGAGACGGTTTCTATGGTACCATCTGCTAACTCTACCTCATAGTTCACTTTTAGGGTTTTGACAGGTAAATTCAACAATTTACAAAATTTATGATCTACGAAGGACTTATCTGCGCCTGAATCAAAAAGTACTCTTGCAAAAACATCGTTTACAAGGAAAGTACCTGTTATGACGTTATCATCCTGCACAGCCTCCTTCGCATCCATCCTGAAGACTCTGGCATTGGTCTTCTTAGCCTCCTCAGGCTTCTTGTTGTACTTAGGGCAGTTAGTCTTTATGTGGCCCTTCTCATTGCAACGATAGCACGTCGCATCTTTCATCTTCTTGCAATCCAAGGTTTTGTGTTCCTTGGATTTGCACAAACCACAAGCAAAAGACCTTGACTCGTTATTCGAGTTTGATTCGAATCTGCACTTTCCAAAGTGCTGTTTCTTGCATGTTTTGCATGTGGGCTTCTCTCCAGAACGATGCCCATCTTTCTTCGAATCCGATCCCTTCTTGTGATCACCGTTCCCACGGTGCTTCTTGTTCGACCTACGCGAACCGTCATCATCATGCTTCCTCTTCTCGGCCGCCTTATTCCTCTGCGATCTCTGCCGGACCGCATCCAGTGTGAGGGATAAGGAAAGGTCAGTTACAGACCTGAAGGTAACTGGCCGAGAAGCTTTTACACTGGCCTTGATCTCGGGCTCTAATCCACCAATAAAACGAGCGATCCTTTTAGGCTCCGGGGTTACCAGGTAGGGAACCAACCTGGACAGTGTATTGAAGCTTGTCAGGTAAGCTTGGCAGTCGAGGTTCTTCATCACCAATGACAGAAAGTCATATTCTATCTTTTCCACCTCATGTTGAGGGCAGTAATTATCTTTGATCAGGGCAATGAATTGATCCCACGTCATGCTATACAACGGGATCTTTCCGGAGGCCTCCATCAGAGATCTCCACCATGCCAATGCTTCACCTTTGAAGGACTGTGACACAAACTTTACTATATCCCGTTCCGCGCACCCGCTGATGTCCACCACTGTGTCCATTTCATCCAGCCAAGTCATGCAATCAACGGCCCCCTTTTCCCCTGTAAAATCCCGGGGCTTGCAAGACACGAAGTATTTGTAAGTGCAACCCTTGTTACGGGGTCCTTGATGCAGTACCATATGCTGGGATTGGTCACTTTGATTGTTGGTGGACTGACGGTCGTCACCGTCTTTCTTAGGTCCGTTCTTCTTGGGAGGAGGCTTGTTATGAGCCTCAGAATGTGTCCTTGGCTTTGAATGTGATACAGAGTGGGTCCTACTCCGGGTACCACTGTATTCTTCATATTGCCTATCCAAGGCTTGAGTGACAGCGCCATCAATGATCGCTTTTAGTTCGGCGCCCGTCAATGTAATCTGGGCGTTCTCATTTGGTGCCACAGGATGGCTATTGACTTCATTAGAGTTAGCCATTTGTATTGAACTGCTACAGAAAACAAGAACAATATTTTATTTGAAAGTTTATTATGGAATTACCCCTTAGGGTAACTCGTTAACCATGGTAACAGAGACCCTATTTGGTTAACTTATTAATCGTATTAATTTAGGATTTCAATTTAATTTATCCTAAACATAAAACAATAACAATATATATATATATTAGCACATAAGGCTTGGTCACATGGACAATTTAATAAACTATGATTTCAGAGAATCAAGACTTTTAAGGTTTGAACCTAGTTCATTACCTTTATTAGACAGGGAGTCATAGCTACCACTGTCTTTTGGCTTATATAGAAATGAGCATGGCCCGTAGGCGCTATATTGCCACGTATGGTTGAATATGATCACCTTAATTGATGATGTAAATCCAGGATTCAGAGATCATTATACTGGATTAGGAATCTTCTAAAGAATCCTTATTCATTTAAAAATGACATGTGATTTTTAACGAATCACTTCTGCCAGGAGTGTTAACATGTTTTAAGATGTTAACAGGGATTTGAATCCTTTAAACCGGTCTTACCATTTTGGCCCGGTCTTTTATTTGACACGAGGCTAGGTTTCACACTTAAAGATTCTTAATTAGATAATTACTTAGGCAGATTAAAAAGGAATGATTTTAATTTATTTATTTCATTTATAATTTATTTATGCACAAATGGCACGCATGAAATTTATAAAAACAACACTCCATTAAGTTATACAATATTACATATTGCCCTAAATGGGTCTTTCACACATGAAATTTGCCCACGTAGGAGCTACAACATACTAACATGCCCACGCAGGGGTCTTACAGAAGACATGCCCACGTAGGGGTCTTACAGAAAGACATAAGTCCACGTAGGGACTAACACACCAACAATTCTCCACGTAGGGACTTAAACAAACATAAGTCCACGCAGGGACTAAACATACAACTTACCCTCGTAGGGGTTTATGGAAAGATAGACCCGCGTAGGGGTCAATACACACAACAACAATCACACCCACGTAGGGGCTTAACAATCAAATACAAGAGAAGATAACTGTGGAAGAATTCAACGACTCTTCTTATTCTTTCCCTTGATCAAACCAACCAATCCTTGTAAGAAACTCTCCGTCTTCTGGCGGTCGCGGCGAGACTCCTGCTCAACCTGATTCAATCTATGTAGAATTTCCTCCCGTTCTGGGGGAGAAAATCGTGGCGGCTGAGACTGCGCTCGAGTGATAGGACTGGGAGGTATTGGGTATCCCTGATTCGGGTAGCTTACCCCCCATGGATCTCCGTAGGGTCCTTGGGCATTGAAGGAGTTATAATTTGCTGCTTCCATATAAGGATCTGCCTCAGCGTATCCGTAGTTGTTGTAAGTTGGTTGCTCAAACGGGTTGTAATTATTTGGACCCGTGTACGCTGGTATTGGGTTTTCAAAACCCATGGGCGGTGGCTGTTGATAAGCTGGCTGCGAAGGCCCACCCATTTGTGGGTCCTCCCAATGAGGCGGGTAGTGACTTGCACTTGACTGCCTTGGGGAGCTAATATGAAAGTCCCCTGGTCGCACCGACATACGTGCACCGGTTCTTCTACGCCTTGGCGGTTGAGGAGGTGGCGGTTGAACTGGTGGCGGTGGAGGTGGTGGCGTAACTGCCACAAACCTATGATCCTCTGATGAATCTTGATGATGCGGCTGTGGCTGTGGATCCTGTTGCTGCTGAGACTGCTGCTGATGCTGCCCATGTGATGACGAGTGGTGTGATGGTGTATAATACCATGGGTGTTGATTAAAGAAAGCTTGGAAACTGTCGGGACCACCATAGGGTGATCCGTGAAACGAAGATCCGTCCGAGATCTCTATTGGGTGGTTCGGAGTGCCACTCGCAGGCATGACGGGGTCTGTGTCCTCGTCCATGTCGTCAGCATGATCACCAGAGAAGTGGTCGTCTGGACCCAGTGGGTTGAAACCCACGGGTTCTTGTAAGTAATCGGCCGGATTAAACAGGCCTCTAAAGATCGGTGTGGGGTCCCCGTAAGAATGATGGGACAAAGACCTCTGAAGTGGTATGTATGAGGGCAGAGGGTTATTAGGCTCGTCTTCCGATTGAGGTCCATATGAATTGCGGACCGGAGGGGTAGAACTATGCGAAACAGATCGTCTCGCTGGTTCGAACAGGTCTCTCATGTTCCGTCTTGGATTCTCGCTTTCTGCCGCAGTTGGAGCCCGTGTATTTGACGGCCCTGCTTCATGGTCGTTGGGGGCGGCTACCGGCCCCTTTCCGCGTCCTCTCGTGCGAAAGAATCTCGGAGGCATCTTGTTATTCCTGTCAATAAAGCATGAGATAACAATAACAAAAATAGAAAATTTTAAAGGACAAAACAAAAACCCGAAGAAGGTAGAATTTGTCCTATGTTATAAGTCTAGAATCGAAGTTTAGATATGTGCATTTGTGTAACTGAGATTAAACACAAAAGGCTAGTGTTTAATTCGCTCAGTGTTGGCTCTGATACCAACCTGTCACACCCCGATTTCCACGTGTCACCGGTGGGCCCGGTGGGGGAGTATCGTGACGTCATGGTTGGCAACGTAATAGTCAAACAACACAATATAATAATGCACAGTGGAAGCAAATTTAAAATAAGATACAACCGAATTTATTTATTGTAAACAAAGTCACAAATTATCCGGTGTTTATCCACAGTAGGATCGAATTAAAAACATTGTTTATGGTTCAACAGACTTCGGCATCTTAAGTTTGCGAGACTTCTAATGATGCTTAGGAGAATCCCAGCCTATTTCGCCTAGTACCTGCATTTAATCTTTTTGGGAAAATACGTCAGTTTACACTGGTAAATACATTCAACTGACTCATTTTATAAATGATTGAAAATTGGTTTGGATGCACATGGCATAAACATTTTTATTAACTTGGGAGAATTATTTAATATTATAATCTTGTGAACGATTTACATGTTACTTATGCGTTCAGTAGCCCGGACGTATCCGGGTTAAAGATCAATAGACACACCACTGTAAGTGAGTTATACACGGGAGTACGCCTACACCCCGTGCTCAGGTCGTGGCAATCTCGTAAGATAATGCCGAGGATATCCGGGACATGGTCATTAACCCCCCAAAGGCTGTAAAGTAAACACATCTGTTTAAAACGAGCCGATCAAATTATTCAATTAACCACTAAGCGTGGAAGATTTGATGCTCGATCAAGCGGTACGCTATGTACCGTAACCCAAGCCCGTATAGGGAAAATAAGTTAAAAGTATTTACCTTGATGCAAAGTATAGTCACAATAGTCAAATAGCAAGTAGCTTTTACTGTTTCTCCTAATCTGGAACGAAGGTTAAATATAACCTATTAGAATTCTAACGGGTCTTTTATTAAGCTTAAGCTTAGACCGGCTAGTTTTAAGATACGGTTCGTACGCACGATTAAGCGAAGACCGGATAGAATGTGGTTCAGACCCGACAAGTTTGAAGACTTGTTTAATATGGGTTTATTATTCACATTCTGGATTTTGAGATTAAACCGATAAGGTTTGACCCGTTTCGGCTAATTTATGTAAACTTGTTACATAAACCGAGCCGAACGCGTAATATGCGTAACGGGTATTCGTAAGAGCCATATACAGGTTTCCTAAGTTAATATGCTTCAAATATGTTGTAACATCAGTAGGATGTCTTTCGTTATGCCCCGAACTAATTTAAATACAAACTATGCCCCGTAGGGGTAGTTTGGTCATTTTAAAGTTTGTAAAAGTGTTTATATGTTCAACTGAGTTACAGGTCTGATGTAAACAGCAAACATATTCATTTTGATGTGTTATAACAGTAGGCTAAGGCATATATGTGAAATTTATCATATTTAACCAAACTAGGCCCCGTGGGGGTATTTTGGTAATTTCACATAAGCCGACAAGCTCAAAACTAAGGTCTGAGTTTATCAACTTTTGCTTACTGTTAAGATATGATAATTTGCCTCTTATATCAGTAGGTATCAACCCGGGTATGGCCAATATAATTTTAAAACATACTATGCGCTAATAACGCTAAATAAGGCGATTAAGGGCCATTACCGGGTTCGATACTTAAATCTGATATTTTTATATTTCCAGAAGGCTTAAAATAATTTATTTATCATAACTAATCAGTAGCAAAAGGTTTGGAGTCGTTTGGATGTGTAAAACTCATTTTATGGCCCGTAAGGGCAAAACCGACAATTACCGGATTAAGCCTACGACTACTAGTTATGCTCGACCTAAAATTTATTAAAAATCTTTAAAAATCCCAAAATAATATATAACATCAGTGGGTAAAAGATTTGATATCAAAAAGTATGTTTAACTAGGCTTTACGCTAATTACGCCATGTTGTCAACATAAGGCCTTAATTTAGCGACAATGAGCATAACTCTTAATCTACAAGTCAAACTGATTTCAAACTTTGCAAACAAGTCTTTATATCAGTAACTAAGGTTTCTACACTTTTACATTTTCATAAATCATGATTTAAGGTAATAAGGGCATAACGGTCCACGTATGAGCATTTAACGGAAACTTGCATATTAATTGGATAACTAGTGAACCAAGGCGTATGATCACAGAGGGTTGTTCTAACATGTATCCTAATCCAATTTAAGCTCTGAGGCATTTCTAAAATATGCCCAAACGGGTCAGAACTGAAAGTCAACCGAAAAGTCAAACTATGTGACTTTCGGTTCCGAACCGGGTCTAAACAGGAAATAGTCGGGTTGAACATGTTGGGACATGTTCTTACACTAATTACTAAGTTATAACACTAGTCAAACAGGTTATAAATGTTCTAGATAGCTAATTATGCATAAATGACATTTTAAGCAATATGTTGACTTTTTAAGTAAATGTTTGACCCGACATTTGACCTGCTTAGGATGGTGATCAGGGGAAACCCTTTTGGGGTTTTATTTCCCACATAAATACCATTCTAAAACTACTTTTAATTCGAGATAAGACTGAGTCATTAGTGACTAATCTCGAAGTCAAACCGTAATTACGACGGTTTGACTTTTAGCTAATTAACTAAGCTAAACACAACCAAATAAGAACTAGGAGACTTACAATAGTCCAATGCACGAATTTTGATCAGAAGGGAGAGTTCCTTAGCTCCAGGAAGCTCCAAAGATCAAATGCAAGTGTGAAGAATGATGGTTGCACAATGTGGCTTTATATAGGACTTGGATTCACCACAACTAAGTGACAACTCACTCTAGGACCAACCACAACCATTGAACACTTGTCCTAGTGCTCTAGGATAGTTTAGGGGTCGTTTATAACTGATAAAAACTGAACAAACAGGTCACAATCGCGAAATAACCTGCTGCAGAAGGTTTCTGTCGCTGGGCACCCCTAGCGCACCGTTACGCTACATCTGTAGCGGTGCGCTAGCCCGCTACAATGGGCCGTTGACTTATCAGGGTAGCGCACCGTTACGCTACTCTTGTAGCGGTGCGCTAGCCCCTTCTGAGACGTAAATTGTTGTTGTTTGTTGAAGTTTCGTAAAGGTAACCAATTATTTCGATCTTGGGTCCTATACCAGCACTCATGGACTTCCCAAAACGGTCTTGCACAGTATCAAACCCCACCATAATGATATGTTTGCTTTGATTCCAAAAACATGACCCGAAAACAAAGGTTTATCGTTGCTTTTTCTTCGTGGGCTCTAGTCATGCATTATCAATCCCATTATTGTGAACCCATTTCTGAATTTATACATAATAGATGTTTGTTATATAAAAACTTGGGTTTTGGGATTTATACTGAGGTCGTTCAGAGGTAACAATTTAACATGACGCCACTTTAAATCCTACCGAAACATCTTTATTAAATCCGGGTTTACAACGCGTTTTGTCTTACATGACACGTGTCGTTTTATTATTGAACCCGAATTTTCGAGGTGTTACATCCTCACCCCCTTAAAATAAATCTCGACCCGAGATTTACTGAAACAAGTAAGGGTACTTTTCCTTCATCGTGGATTCGACCTCCCACGTGAAATCGGGACCTCTACGGGCATCCCATTTGACCTTAACAAAAGGTATATGCTTTCTCCGAAGCTTTCTTACCTGTCGATCTTCAATTGACACAGGTTTTTCCACGAATTTTAAGCTCTCGTCAATATGCACATCTGTATGTGGCATGACATGTGTTTCGTCAGCGGAACACTTCTTTAGATTGCAGATGTGGAACACGTTGTGAATTCCACTGAGCTCTTCTGGTAAGTTCAACTTATAGGCAACTGACCCGACACGTTCGATAACCTCGAAAGGTCCTATGTATCTCGGGCTTAGTTTGCCTTTCTTACCAAACCGCATCACTCCTTTCCAGGGTGACACTTTAAGTAGGACTTTTTCACCCACTTCGAAGTGAAAATCCTTACGACTTGGATCCGCGTAACTCTTCTGCCTATCCCTGGCAGCTTGGAGATTTTTACGAATCTGGACAATCTTGTCCGTCGTTTCGAATACGATCTCTGGTCCTGATAACTGGACTTCTCCAACTTCCGCCCAACAAACTGGCGATCTACACTTTCTACCGTATAATGCCTCAAAAGGCGCAGCCTTTATGCTGGTATGGTAGCTATTGTTGTAGGAGAATTCGATCAATGGTAGGTTCTTATCCCAGCTACCTTCCAATTCGATCGCACATGCACGCAGCATGTCTTCTAACGTTTGAATAGTACGCTCACTCTGACCGTCTGTCTGAGGATGGTAAGCCGTACTAAAGTTCAAACGTGTGCCCAAAGATTGCTGGAAGCTCTTCCAAAAATGTGATGTGTACCTAGTATCCCGGTCAGAGATAATAGCTACAGGTATGCCGTGTAGGGCTACAATCTTATCCACGTATAACTGGGCTAACATATCGGAGCTATAAGTCTCCTTGATGGGCAAGAAATGAGCTGACTTAGTCAGTCGGTCAACTATAACCCATATCGTATCATTTCCTTTCCTTGTCTTGGGTAACTTGGTAATAAAATCCATCGTTACCATCTCCCACTTCCACGTAGGAAGTTCCGGCTGTTGTAGCAAACCTGACGGTTTCTGATGCTCGGCTTTGACTTGCGCACATGTCAAGCATTTTGCTACATGGGCGGCTACAGACTTTTTCAAGCCTATCCACCAATAATTTGCCTTTAAATCCTGGTACATCTTATCAGCTCCAGGATGAACGGAGTATTTGGAACTATGGGCTTCTTGGAGGATGACATCACGAAGTCCTCCAAAAATTGGAACCCATATTCGTCCGTTTAACCGTAAGATTCCGTCCTTGCTAAGAGTCAACTGCTCCTCAGTTACTCCTAACTTTTCATTAGGATAGTTAGCTTCCAACACAGCTTCCTTCTGTGCAGCTAACACCCTTTCTATCAAACTGTTCTTTATCTCCATACGCCTGGCGTTAATTCGAATGGGTTTAACCCTTTCCTTTCTGCTCAAGGCGTCAGCGACTACATTCGCTTTGCCGGGATGGTATTTGATTTCACAATCATAATCATTTAAAGTTTCCATCCAACGGCGTTGCCTCATGTTTAATTCTTTCTGGTTAAACAGATGCTGGAGGCTCTTGTGATCAGAAAAGATCACAAACTTGATTCCATAAAGATAATGCCTCCACAGTTTTAGTGCGAACACAACGGCACCCAACTCCAAGTCGTGGGTGGTGTAATTCTTTTCGTGCACCTTTAACTGTCGTGATGCATAGGCAATAACCTTGCCTTTCTGCATAAGCACACACCCCATGCCAGTGTGTGATGCATCACAATAAACTACAAATTCTTCAGCGCCTTCAGGTAAAGTAAGCACAGGAGCGTTGCTCAACTTTTGTTTCAAAACATCGAAGGACTCTTGCTGCTTAGGACCCCAAACGAACTTTACTTTCTTCTTTGTCAGGGAAGTTAGGGGTGCAGCAATCCTTGAAAAATTTTCAATGAAGCGTCTGTAATATCCTGCCAATCCCAGGAAGCTACGTATCTCCGTAGGTGTCTTTGGCTCTTGCCAATTCATAACAGCTTCAACTTTAGCGGGATCCACCTGGATACCACGCTCACTGACCACATGTCCAAGGAATTGGACTTCTCGTAGCCAAAATTCACACTTAGAAAATTTGGCATAGAGTTTCTCGTGATGTAAAAGTTTAAGAATGCACCGAAGGTGTTTCTCATGGTCAGCTTGATTCTTAGAATAAATAAGGATGTCATCGATGAAGACGATAACAAATTTATCTAAGTAAGGCTTGCAGACGCGATTCATGAGATCCATGAATGCGGCTGGTGCATTAGTGAGCCCAAAAGGCATCACTAGGAACTCGTAGTGACCGTAACAAGTCCTAAATGCAGTCTTGTCTACGTCTTCATCTTTGACCTTCAGCTGATGGTAGCCAGACCTCAAATCTATCTTTGAGAAGTAACTCGCCCCTTGCAATTGATCGAACAGATCGTCGATTCTGGGCAGAGGATATCTATTCTTGATCGTGACTTTATTAAGCTCACGATAGTCGATGCACAGGCGCATCGACCCATCCTTCTTCTTGACAAACAGGATTGGCGCTCCCCAAGGAGATGAACTAGGTCTAATGAAACCCTTAGCCAGCAATTCATCTTCCGCAACTCCTTCATTTCCGTGGGTGCCAATCGGTATGGAGCTCTAGCAATTGGTGCCGCTCCGGGGATGATATCGATCCTGAACTCGACTTGTCTATCTGGTGGTAGGCCAGGTAGATCTTCAGGAAACACTTCTGGGTATTCTGAGATGACAGGGATGTCTTCTAACTTTGGTTTGGGCTCATCAATAATCACCTGTGCCATATAGATGACACACCCCTTCTTCAAACATTTTGAAGCCTTGAGCATAGTCACGTGCTCAGGCAGTCCGTACTGGGTATCTCCCCGAATGGTAAGTGATTCACCAGACGGAGTCTTTATTACCACTTGTTTCTGGTTACAGACAATTTGGGCCTGGTTATGAGATAACCAGTCCATACCCAGAACTATGTCAAAACCAGCTAATTTAAACGGAAGTAGGGACAGAGGAAAAGAATGGTTCTTAATGGATATAACACATCCATCTAACACAGTAGAGACGGTTTCTATGGTACCATCTGCTAACTCTACCTCATAGTTCACTTTTAGGGTTTTGACAGGTAAATTCAACAATTTACAAAATTTATGATCTACGAAGGACTTATCTGCGCCTGAATCAAAAAGTACTCTTGCAAAAACATCGTTTACAAGGAAAGTACCTGTTATGACGTTATCATCCTGCACAGCCTCCTTCGCATCCATCCTGAAGACTCTGGCATTGGTATTCTTAGCCTCCTCAGGCTTCTTGTTGTACTTAGGGCAGTTAGTCTTTATGTGGCCCTTCTCATTGCAACGATAGCACGTCGCATCTTTCATCTTCTTGCAATCCAAGGTTTTGTGTTCCTTGGATTTGCACAAACCACAAGCAAAAGACCTTGACTCGTTATTCGAGTTTGATTCGAATCTGCACTTTCCAAAGTGCTGTTTCTTGCATGTTTTGCATGTGGGCTTCTCTCCAGAACGATGCCCATCTTTCTTCGAATCCGATCCCTTCTTGTGATCACCGTTCCCACGGTGCTTCTTGTTCGACCTACGCGAACCGTCATCATCATGCTTCCTCTTCTCGGCCGCCTTATTCCTCTGCGATCTCTGCCGGACCGCATCCAGTGTGAGGGATAAGGAAAGGTCAGTTACAGACCTGAAGGTAACTGGCCGAGAAGCTTTTACACTGGCCTTGATCTCGGGCTCTAATCCACCAATAAAACGAGCGATCCTTTTAGGCTCCGGGGTTACCAGGTAGGGAACCAACCTGGACAGTGTATTGAAGCTTGTCAGGTAAGCTTGGCAGTCGAGGTTCTTCATCACCAATGACAGAAAGTCATATTCTATCTAAACACAACCAAATAAGAACTAGGAGACTTACAATAGTCCAATGCACGAATTTTGATCAGAAGGGAGAGTTCCTTAGCTCCAGGATGCTCCAAAGATCAAATGCAAGTGTGAAGAATGATGGTTGCACAATGTGGCTTTATATAGGACTTGGATTCACCACAACTAAGTGACAACTCACTCTAGGACCAACCACAACCATTGAACACTTGTCCTAGTGCTCTAGGATAGTTTAGGGGTCGTTTATAACTGATAAAAACCGAACAAACAGGTCACAATCGCGAAATAACCTGCTGCAGAAGGTTTCTGTCGCTGGGCACCCCTAGCGCACCGTTACGCTACATCTGTAGCGGTGCGCTAGCCCGCTACAATGGGCCGTTGACTTATCAGGGTAGCGCACCGTTACGCTACTCTTGTAGCGGTGCGCTAGCCCCTTCTGAGACGTAAATTGTTGTTGTTTGTTGAAGTTTCGTAAAGGTAACCAATTATTTCGATCTTGGGTCCTATACCAGCACTCATGGACTTCCCAAAACGGTCTTGCACAGTATCAAACCCCACCATAATGATATGTTTGCTTTGATTCCAAAAACATGACCCGAAAACAAAGGTTTATCGTTGCTTTTTCTTCGTGGGCTCTAGTCATGCATTATCAATCCCATTATTGTGAACCCATTTCTGAATTTATACATAATAGATGTTTGTTATATAAAAACTTGGGTTTTGGGATTTATACTGAGGTCGTTCAGAGGTAACAATTTAACATGACGCCACTTTAAATCCTACCGAAACATCTTTATTAAATCCGGGTTTACAACGCGTTTTGTCTTACATGACACGTGTCGTTTTATTATTGAACCCGAATTTTCGAGGTGTTACAGTAATAATGGAACCCAGTAGTCTGTAGAAGTCATAATAAAGATTTCCTCCTACTCAATCTTGACCCTTAACCCTTTCCCCTTTTCTTCTATATAGATCATGAGTGGACGTGGTGGACGTGGTGGAGGCCGCGGGAGTGGACGTGGTGGACGTGGTGGAGGCCGCGGCGGTGGATGTGGCAACATTGCTATGACTCAGGCCGAATTAACCGACCTGATCAACACTCGTGTGGCTGAAGCCCTAGCGGCTCAGCAGGCTGGTACGATATGTGCCAAATACTCTTTAATCTTGTGTCGCGTACTCAACTCTCACCCGTGTGTGTATTTTCTTTCGTCCTTAGGTCAACAAGTGAATCAGAACAATCCGCCTGCTTGCACGTTTAAGACATTCATGGATTGTAAGCCACAGACGTTTAGTGGGACTGAGGGAGCAGTGGGACTGAGGGAGCAGTGGGACTACTCCGTTGGTTCGAGAAAGCTGAGTCAGTGTTTGCTATGTGTAACTATCCCATGGGGGATCGGGTGAAGTATGCTACAGGCACACTGGAGGATGGTGCCTTAACTTGGTGGAATGCCCAGGTGCAGATGTTGGGCATCAAAATGGCTAATGCAGCTACTTGGGAGGATTTCAAGGAGCTGATGCGAGAGGAGTACTGTCCTCGTGATGAGATTCAGAAACTCGAGAACGAATACTACAATCTGAAGATAGAGGGGTCCGAGATCGAGGCTTACACGAAACGATCTCATGAGCTAGCAAAAATGTGCCCTAACTTATCATGACCACCACCTCGAAGAATCGAATTGTACATCAAAGGCTTAGCAACGCAAGTTAAAAGTTTGGTCACTGCTGCAAATCTTAACAACTTGCCTCAGATCATTCGTTTAGCACACAAGATTACAGACCAAGAGGTCGAGCACGGTTCGCTACCGCCTCGTGTTACTACTACTCCTACTGCTCCTACTGCTACTACTACTCTTGCTAGTGATAACAAGCGCAAGTGGAACGATACGGACAAGGTGTCCAACTCAAATCAGTCACAGAAAAGGCCAGACAACAGCAATAATCGTAGTATCAGTCAGTCCTCCTCTGTTAACCAAGGTCAGAGCAGCAATCCGAACCAAGGCTTCTACGCTGGAAGGCAGCCAAAGTGCAACAAGTGTAACTATCATCATCGTGGACCGTGTGTCCGAGCCTGCCATAGGTGTGATAAGGTGGGCCATATGGCAAAGGACTGCAGAGCTCCGTTGCCAAAGCAACAGCAGCAGCAACAATAGCAGCATCAGCAACAGCAAAGGCAACAGCCCCATCAGAACCAAGGCAATAGGAAGGGATGTTTCCAGTGTGGGGATGAGGGTCACATTAAACGGGATTGCCCTCAGCTGAATCAAAATGCCAATGATAACAACAACCGTCAGAATAACAATAATAATGCTGGGAACAACAATAACGGCAACAATGGGGGCAATGGTGCTCGTGGAAGGGTGTTTACGATTGGTGCTGGTGATGCTAGGAACGACGGCAATGTCGTGACTGGTACGTTTTCTGTGAACAATCTCTTTGCTTCTGTGTTATTTGATTCCGGTGCCGATTGGAGTTATGTGTCCTTAGAGTTCAGTCAACGATTAGGGTTAACTCCAACACCTCTAGAAGCTAAGCATGTAGTAGAATTAGCTGATGGTAAGACAATTGAAGCGTCACACATTATTAGGGGATGTAAACTCGATCTTGTGGGTCAAGTGTTTGAGATTGACCTCCTTCCTGTTACCCTCGGTAGTTTTGACATAGTGGTTGGTATGGACTGGTTGTCCAAGCACCGTGCTGACATACTTTGTAAGGAGAAAATCGTACGTATACCGCTCCCTAGTGAAGAATCACTGTCTGTCCAGGGCCATCGAAGTGGTGCAATGGTTGGCGTCATTTCTGCTATGAAAGCCCAGAAGTGCCTACGAAAGGGGTATCCTGCTATTCTAGCACTTGTTACTGATACTCCGCCTGAAGAAAGGAACATCGAAGACCTGCGAGTTATTTGTGAGTTTACTGATGTGTTTCCTGAGGAACTTCCTGGTTTACCTCCTCACCGTCAAGTGGAATTCTAGATTGATCTTACACCAGGAGCGGCCCCAATCGCTCGTGCTCCTTATCGACTTGCACCTGGAGAGTTGCAAGAGTTATCTAACCAACTTCAAGAACTGTTGGATAGAGGTTTTATCCGACCCAGTTCTTCGCCTTGGGGAGCCCCAGTTCTGTTTGTGAAGAAGAAAGACGGGTCCTTTCGCATGTGTATAGATTATCGAGAACTCAACAAGGTGACCATCAAGAACCGCTATCCTTTACCACGTATCAACGACCTGTTTGACCAATTGCAAGGGTCAAGTTTTTACTAGAAGATCGATTTAAGATTGGGCTATCATCAGATGAGAGTCCGCGAGGAGGATGTTCCTAAAACATCTTTTCGAACGCGGTATGGCCATTATGAGTTTTTGGTTATGCCATTCGGGTTGACAAACGCACCAGCAGTTTTCATGGACCTCATGAACCGCGTGTGTAAGCCGTATCTCGACGATTTTGTCATTGTGTTTATCGATGACATCTTGATCTACTCTAAGAGCAAGGAGGATCACGAGTGACACTTGCGTCCTATATTGGAACTCCTGAGGAAGGAGCAACTCTACGCGAAATTCTCTTAGTGTGATTTCTGGATTCGAGAAGTACACTTCCTTGGCCACATTGTGAATGAATCGGGGATACACGTGGATCCTACAAAAATCGATGCTATCAGAAATTGGGCGACACCGAAGATTTTTCTTGGTCTCGCTGGGTACTATCGCAGATTTTTCAAATACTTCTCAAAGATCACTCAACCTCTTACCTCGTTGACACAGAAAGGCGTTGTATACTCATGGGGAACGAAATAAGAAGATGTTTTTCAGTTGCTAAAACAAAAACTCTACAGTGCACCAATCTTGTCTTTACCTGAGGGTACCGAGGATTTTGTGGTGTATTGTAATGCTTCTATTCAGGGACTCGGGTGTGTAATGATGCAACACGAGAAGGTGATAGTGTATGCTTCTCGAGAGTTGAAGGTTCACGAGAAAAATTACACGACTCACGACTTGGAGTTGGGGGCCGTGGTCTTTGCGCTCAAAATCTGGAGGCATTTCTTGTACGGTACTAAATGTACTATTTATACCGACCACAAGAGCCTTCAGCATATCTTTGACCAGAAGGAATTAAATATGCGACAACGTCGCTGGGTAGAACTCTTAAACGACTATGACTGTGCAATCAAGTATCATCCAGGTAAGGCTAACGTTGTAGCTGATGCCCTTAGTCGGAAGGAAACGAAACCCAAACGTGTCCGCGCCTTGCAGCTCACCATCCATTCTAATCTACCTGACCAGATCCGTTCTGCTCAAACAGAAGCGTTGAAAGAAGAAAACATTGAAGCTGAGTATTTGCGGGGCATGGAGAAATGACTCGTAGAGAGATCTAATGACATTTAATACTTCATGGAGCGAATATGGTTCCCTTTGTTTGGTAATCTTAGAGATCTTGTGATGGGCGAAGCACAAAAGTCTCGATACTCTGTTCACCCAGGTTCTGATAAGATGTATCAGGATCTAAAAGTCTTGTATTGGTGGCCGAAGATGAAGGCTCACATCGCGACATATGTGAGTAAATGTTTGACTTGTGCGAAAGTCAAGGTAGAGTATCAGAAACCCTCAGGCCTACTTCAGCAACTAGAGAAACCCTCTGCCTATATTCAAATTTCAATCTATACAAAATCAAATTCAATTAAACCGCTGCCAAGAAAACTCTACTCGTATTCAAAATTCAATCTATACAAAATCAAACCTCTGCCATCAAAACCTCTGTCCATATTCAAATTTCAAATTTCAAATTTTACTCTCTTTATTATTACATCCCTCCTCTCCAGACCCATTTAAAATTCACAATTTCTCTCTCTACATCTCTCTACCCTTTCTTTCTCTCTTTCCCTCTTAAAATTATAGAACACTATCCATTATTTCTGCAATTAAACCTCCAATTTCACAACATTTATCTCAAACTTTAGAGGTTGTGGTTGATTTCTTGAGAAAACCCTATGGTATATTCCTTTTCACCGCCACTAGATCTATCGCTCAACAGCCCTCTGCAGTACCCCGCGGCGGCACCACCGGCCGGCGTAACACTGTTAACGGAAAAGAAGAAAAGAGGCGTACCCAGAAAACACGTACCTTTGTCTCTAAAGGAGCTCAATGATGGATTAAGGGTATGATTAAAGATGACGAAGGCCTAAAGTTATAAAAATTATTTAAGTAAAAAAGGCACTTCCTCTTGTAGCTACGGTGAAAGATGGTCGTTACAGTTATGCTTCAATAGATCTTGCAGCTCTGTGGTTAGTTTCGTAAATACTTATATCTTTACTTGCCAGGGTAGATTTATTTGAATTATTTTCTTATTTGTTATTTTTTTTGTCAGTTATATGAAGGTCTCGGCTTACTGAGGAAGAAGTGAAGTGGATAATATTCCTCATTCTCCGGGTGATTTTTACAGTTTTATGGCCCACAAAACCATCGCAATCAATATCCACATTATTCAGTCTATGAATGAAAATCCACTACTTCTATATAATTGAATTGTCTGGTCATCTTTTTCTTATATGTAGAATAACGAATAATAATTTATAGGAGCTCGAGAAGAAAAGTACCAAAAGGCATGAGCACAAATCTGTGAAATAAATTGAAAGGGTTCAAAGATAGTATACCAGCGTCAGGGAGTTCACTTGGTATATTCTTTTTCTTTCTCTTGATATAAAGTAGGAGTTTATGTGTTGGGAGTTTAATTCTGCTTCTTTCAAAGTGAAAGCCTTAATAATACCTACATTCCTTTGGCTCTTGAGGAGCTCGATGATAAGGGTTTGATTGAAGATGATGAAGACGATAAGGTGGTACAAAATTGTGACAACCCGAGATTTCAAGGTCTTTTCTCTACGCATCACTTGTTTCGCAATCCTGTTTTTACAATTTGTTTTATGTGAGGTCATGTGTAGTTTATTTGAATGATTAAAGTATTCTGATGCTTGGTTGATTAAATGTGTAATGTTTAATGGTTAATGAGTAATGGAAACCCAAGATGACGAAGAATGACCCTTCGCCACAACCTTGCTCGATGAAGAATGAGTCTTTGTCACCATCCACCTCGATGAAGAATGAACTTCGTCATTCACATTGAGGGTTGTTCGTCAAGGGGGAGTTCGACCCAGATCCTTTCGAAACCAAAGTTGGGCCCGGCCTATTTATGAGTTGCATACATTCTGTTCTCCATATTTCGCAAAACACACAAACACCAAAACCCTAACTATTTCTCCTCTCCCTCACGACGGCAACTTTCCCCATCATTCGAAGTCTTGAATCTTGATCGAATCGGCCCATTCGATATCTTGGTTAGTGTTCCATCCTTGTTAGCTTATGTACTATGTAATACTTGATGTGTGATTGTTATGATTATCATGTGTGAATGGGTTCTTGCATGAAATAGGCTGATGATTGAGTGATATGATGATTATCATGTTAGTGTCCAGTTTGATAAGTTTGAAAAGATGATTTATTGTTGTAAATGATTAGAGTAATTGATTTGGTTAATTGATGCAATTGAATACTGTTAATGTCGGTTATGTCACGGGATGATTAGGGATTGTATGAACATGAAGGATAATTGATTGAATTAGATGGTTTGATCCTAACTTGATGGCGAATTTCGTGTAAAAAGAATAGGTGGATTGAGAGTCGTTCACCAAATTGTGGGTTTCGCGCCTATTTTGGTGAAGTCGTCTCGTTTATGTATTGCGAGTGTTTTCGAGTTTAGTATAATCGAGTAAAATGCCTTAGGAAAGGCGTATGTTTGAAATAATAAAACAAGTATGAACACGTAAAGCATTTCAAGAATAGCACATAAAGATGTTTTCATGAAATTAGCATATGAATCAATTAGGGCCAAGTATGGTGCTTAACTATAGATTAGGTCAAAAACATAGCAATTTTCCCTAATTTCGTATAGTTATGGCTTTGATACCAATCTGTCACACCCCAACCGATGGCGGAAACATCGGAGTGAGACGAAATAGATTGCTCGAGACTTCATAACACTAACATTTGCGACAAGTATTTAAATAATAAATTTTATTTCATTACTAAAGAGTTAATTACAAAGATTGAAATCAAATACAACAACTTGAAATACAAGAATTACAATACACTAAGAATACAAAATTTTAAATGTGTATCTAGGCATCCTACTATGTTCCATGCATCATCAACATCATCTCAAAACCTGCAACATGTTTTAAAAAGCATAGTTCAATACAACGTATTGGCGAGTACACTAGTTTTAGACTCGTGACATATGTATAAAAAGTATTTTCAATCCAACATAGCAATTTGGTATACAAGGTCAAACTATCATGCATAACTAAAAGTCAAACCCAAGTGTCCACAAGAATTTAGCATCCCTCGATATAGCAATATCGAGACCGTAAAGAATAAATAATAGCATCCCTCGATATAGCAATATCGAGACCGTATATAATAAATAATAGCATCCCTCGATATAGCAATATCGAGACCGTAATGAATATAACTTAACAAAAACCCCGTCGGGTGATGTGCTACTCCTATAGCGCTATAATTGTTAAGGCAGGTTAATAAGTAGTATGAATTCTAGCATGAACCTAAGCATAACAAAGCATGTATAACGGATTGAATGAATAAAGCATATTTGTGTGAATCGTGCATTTTAACAAGTAAAGAATGTTGCACCCAAAGTGTGTTTAAAGCAAAAGGGGTCAAGTGTACTCACAGTTTTGCAAAGTTTCCTTTGGTGATTACGTGAAGAGTCGGAGGTTGGAGCTTCAAAGCTTCCTTTAAAACACTTAGTGTTTTCTTTTAGAACTCTTAGAGTTCTCTTCCTTGTTTGGAAGATTTGAGAGAAGTAGAGAGGTTGAGAGAAAAATGGTTGGAACACTTAGTGTCCTTTTAGAATTCTTGATTTAGAGAGATTGAGAGAATTAGAGAGATGGAGAGAAGAATGGTGTGAAGAAAATGGTAGAAGGAGGTTGGTATTTATAGGTGGAGAAGATGGAAAAGGGTGAAATATGATTGGTTAAAGAAGGTGGAAGAGGATTGAAAAGATGATTGGTGGAGAAAGGAGGTGGAAAATGGTGAAATATGATTGGTTAAAGAAAGTGGAAGAGGATTGATGAGGTGGAAAGATGATTGGTATATTTCTTGGTATTTCTTGAGTATATATTATGTAATTGAGTATATAAAAAGTATAAAAATATAATTCAAGTATTGAGGATGTGCGTATAAGTATTTATACGTATAATTATGTTGGTTTGCGTATAAATACGTATTTAAATGATCGGTTGTGAATAAAAAATATGTATAAAATATGAATTTTATTATGATTAACGCCTCGAATTGTGAGATTGAACTTAAAATAGAATATAAGGTTTCTAAAATTAGAATACCAATATGAACAATTTTAAAATAGAAATATGAAGATACGAGGCGTTACAGTCTCCCCTACTTTAGGAAATTTCATTCCGAAATTTATTCAAGAGGAAGACCTTAGAGAAAAAGCATTTTGGCTAGAAGAATGATTATCTAAAATCGAGAGTTGGAAGTTTTGAAATGTGTTGAAAAGTATGAAGTTTCGAGGAATGAAAAGATAGGTTTGTAAAAAGGGTTCGTTTGTCTAAAATGATTCGAGGCATTGAGCATAAGTAAAACATGCATGTGTGTGTATAGACAAGCGAGTTTAAACAAGTTTGAATAACTCAGTGATGAGGTATTTTAAAATGTATTACCTAAGAAGGAAGCTTTCGTATAAAACGGTATGTATTTTGATGAAAAGTGTGGCCGCACTGTTGGTTGTAAGAAAAAGTTTCGTTGGATTTAAAGAGCATTGACAATCTCAGTTTTGTAAAGAATTCTTTATCGGTGAAAAACGAGGAAGTTAGGTATTTTAAATAAAAAATGGTTTTGGACGTAACGACCAACTAAGTATGTTTGCGCATAAATAAAGAATGGAAAATAGTTTTAAAAGTAAAAAAAGCATTTTAGGGTTCGAATGTTTAAACCGATTGATTGCAACGGATTTGTATAAAAGACAGAGAATAGCGGGGAATAATGGAGGTATAAGAGTGAACGATTGACCTAATAAACGAATGCGAGTGTAAGAATGGTATATGTATTGAAAGCGATGTGTTAAGAATGGGGTGCCGTCGTGGATAATCAGATATCGCGCGTTTAGCAATGCGTTTGTGAGTTGTTAAAGTTTGTATTGGGTCTAAATAGGTCTGCAAAACACCAAATTTCTCATGGCACATTTTACGAAAGTTTGGTAACATGGTGAAAACTCTTATATATAGGAAGTACCAGCGGCGTATCCACCATGTTTTGACCATGTTAGGTCCGTTTCGTTATTCGGTGTCATGTTACGTTCCTTGTCTTACCATACACAGTAGTACACCTTGTGGTTCACATGTGCCTATCACTATAATCCCGTGTGCACCCGTGATTATATGATCGTCGCATGATCCGTATAGTTTATACTAGTTGTGTATGAATCATGGTATACCTAAATTTGAAAATAAGAATGTGTGCGTATAATAATGTAGTATATAAGCATATTTATGTTCAAATAAGTATGAGACAAACGTGAGCGAACCCCTCGGGTTATGCTCATGTATAGGTACGAATTTATAAATCTGAATATAAGTATGAGCATGAATGTGAGTATAAATATAAGTATGAATATGAGTATAAGTACGAAAATAAAACGTATGAGTATGAATATGAATATGTGCGTAAGTATGAATATAAGTAGGTATAAATGACGACAATTGCGTGTATGGTATGAATTTAATACAACAAATTTAAGCATATAAAATGATCAAGAAGTTTTGGGTATGTAAAACAAATTATATAAGTGAAGTTGCCGTGAGATATTGACTAAAACATGTACGATGATATGCACGTATAGTGAGCAAAACGTTGAGTTTATAGAATCAAAATAGATTGACTTTGACTTGGAATGTAGAATCTAGTTTGTGAATGTCAAAAGTATGTAAAATATCTATTGATTATGTGAGATGTACTTTGTAAAAGAATGGAAATGCTACTCTTGTTTTAAAAGAATTTACGTAAGTTGAAAATTGTCGGTTCCTATGAAGTTTTCTTGCCCACGTGTTTTGAATTTAAATGACATATTGAGCGGTGTATGAAAAGGTTTTTGAAAATAGTAAGTTTGCATCATTTTAAAGGATCTTGCATTAAAATAAGAAATAAGAAATTTGAAATTTGGAGGTTCTCGTGAAAACGTTGATTCTTAAAAAGGAATTTAGCATAATGAACTTAGTGATCGTTGAAAAGTGTTTTTAGTAAAATGATTTATTTATTTTGAAAAGATTTTTAGTAAAATGATCTTATAATATCTATAAGATCTTATAGGAATGTGAGAAAGGTTGGTTCGATTTTCGATTGTGAATAAGAGTCCTTAGTACAATGATATAATATGAGCGTGTTTTAGTGATTACGTTAAGCATGAAATTTGTGGGCAAGATATTCATTAGACTGGTTAAGTTGATGGGTAGCATTTCGTCAAATTTTGAAAATCGGGAAACAAAACGTTTAGGGTATGCTTAAGAATTTCGTGTATGTGATTTATGTGAAATAGATTGTAGGGTAAGAAATACGTTTGATAAAACAATAGACTTTGAAATTTGCATAAGTAGGGATTTTGACAAATGATAAACGACTTAGGTATAAAACTTGATCGTCTTTGCATAATAAAGTCTCTTTGAAGGAAAATTTGGTAACGATCACCTAGGTAAGGGAATCACCCCTAACCCGTTGGTGAGGTCATTTTAAGAAAGGAAAGAGCGGAGTTAATCGTCAAGGTAAGGAAATCACTTCTATCTTGATGATATGTCTCCATTTTGGGGTTACAAGAAAGGTAAATCTAGTTGGGTGACGTTTTTAGAGTCATGCATGTGAATGACGTATAGATATATGAAAAGATTTAGTATGATGTGTGTGTAAGAAAATAATCTCGAAAATATTTTGTCGCAACCCCCGTCCCCTAGCAAGCCCGGGAACGGGCGGTCGCGGCTAGTTTGGGTGGTATCGGTGTTTTATCCATTTTGGCAGCGGAAATTACATCAGAACCGTAGTTAGGAAATTATTTATCAGAGTAAAATACCACGCTTTTTAATATATTAAACACATGGGAAAAACCCAAGTTTCAAGTACACATATTTCAATAGGGATAAACCCTATTTTATTTAATAAAAACATCTCTTTATTTTTAGGTAACTTTATTGCCACTTTTCCAAGCCTTCAGTGCTGTCCAGCTGGCTTCTATTTGGCTTTTACATTTTGTTACCTGAAACGCGTTTAAAAACATTTTGTCAGTGGGAAATACTGGTGAGTAAATCCCAGTTTAATCAAGTTTAATAAAGACCATTGTACAGTATTGAGGGCGGTCGCGCAATTACATTTGTTTCCATCTATTCAATTACCACCCACGGTACTGTCAACCCGACTTGTGATCATGTTACTCCTCGCAAGGCAGTAATAAATTTTGTATAAAAAACCCCAACATACCGACGATAATTGTAGAATACAAATACTCAATAACTGCTTAATATATTATTAATTGTGTGAGGTTTTGTACAAACAATTTATAAAAAGGAGATTTACTCACATTGCTGTCTTAGGTTTTCTGTAAGGGTTTCTTGGTGAAAATCTATAAATTACACAAATGCACACGCGTTAGTATAATAACCCATTTTAACATTAGTAATACCCTCCCCGAGACGGCATTCCAACGACTACGTCGGGTAGAACCACGACAGCCGTTACGGAACCCTAGATCAATCGGGCAGCGTATCTAATACGTATCCAGGGGTTATGATACTTACAACGGAGCAGAACTTCGTTATTTAGGGGGATATTATACCCGAGAATTATATTAATTCTTCAGAATTTTAAGAGAGAAAGAGTGTGTGAGCGTCGGATTACGAAAGCTGAAGCCCTCTACTTATAGGGCCTGATTTCGAGTTTTACGCGGCCCGCGTAAGACGTAGCCAAGGGCTACGCGGCCCGCGAGGCTCCCTAGGGTAGGCCCTAGGGTTGCTTATTCGGAATATAGACTCCACACGCGTCTCGACACGTGGCAGCTCAGGGTATCGTCTGGCCTCCTAGCTGTCGCGGCCCGCGTAAGCTTAAGCTTACTTCTACGCAGCCCGCGAGAGATACCAGAATTTTGTTTTTATTTAATTTTTATAAAAATAAAGGTATTTGGGCTCGGTTTTCACATACGGGGTATATTTTAAGACATATGGGAATATTTTAATATATTTTAGGGTGTCAAAAAATGTATTTTGAGGGTTGTTATATCCTCCCCACCTTATTTTAGAGCTCGTCCTCGAGATCTACTGGAATAAGTGTGGATATTTCCTTTGCATTTCTGATTCAAGCTCCCAAGTGTATTCTGGTCCTCTTTTGGAGTCCCACTTCAATTTGACCAGAACTAATCTCTTGTGCTTGAGGTTCTTAACTTTCCTGTCTTCAATCTGTAGAGGCCTCTCTACAAATTTAAGTTGTTCATTTACCTCTATATCCTGAAGAGGTACTACCAGTGATTCATCAGCTAAGCATTTCTTGAGGTTATATACATGAAATACATCATGTATTCCTGCCATTTCCTCTGGCAGTTGTAGCTAATAGGCTACATGTCCTATTCTTCTAATAATCTCAAAAGGTCCAACATACCTGGGGCTTAGCTTTCCCCTCTTGATGAATCTTACCACTCCTTTCCAAGGAGAGACTTTTAATAACACTTTGTCTCCTACCTGAAATTCCAACGGCTTGCGTCTGTTATCAGCGTAGCTCTTTTATCGATCGCGTGCTGCTTTCAGTCGTTCCTTGACTTGAATGATCTTGTCGGTTGTTTCTTGTACTATCTCAGGTCCAGATAATTGCTTTTCCCCAATCTCAGCCCAACAGACTGGAGTTCGGCAATTTCGTCCATAAAGTGCTTCGAAAGGTACAGCATTGATACTTGTGTGATAACTGTTATTATAATAAAATTCTATTAAGGGTAAGTGATCGTCCCAATTACCTCCGAAATCAATTACACAAGCTCTAAGCATGTCGTCCATTGTCTGAATTGTCCTTTCGCTTTGACCGTCTGTTTGAGGATGGTAAGCTGTGCTTAGATTCAACTTGGTTCCCATTGCTTTTTGGAAATTTGCCCAAAAATGAGAGGTAAAACGGCTATCCCTATCAGAAACAATTGATAAAGGAATTCCATGTAATGAAACTATTTCATTTACATACAATTTAGCTAACTGTTCCATACTGAAAGTTTCTTTCATTGGTAGGAAATGAGCTGATTTAGTTAGCCTGTCTACAATCACCCAGATTGTATCATTACCTTTTCTTGTTTTGGGTAATTTGGTAACAAAATCCATTGTTATCAATTCCCATTTCCAAACTGGCAATTCTAACTGCTGTAACAAACCTGAAGGTTTCTGGTGTTCAGCTTTGACTTGTGAACAAGTTAAACACTTAGAAACATAAGCTGCTATATCTTTTTTCATTCCTATCCACCATAAGTTCTTTCTTAAATCTTGATACATCTTATCACTTCCAGGATGCATCGTATATTTAGACTTATGGGCTTCTTCAAATATATGGTGGCGTAGGTTTCCTAATTTAGGTATCCATATTCTTTTCTTATGGAATCTCCAAATTCCATCTGTTCCTTATTCTAGTTCCTTAATCATTCCTTTTAGTTTTTCAGTATCATCTTTGATTACTGATTCTTGTGCTTTTCTAATCTGTTCATTTAAATCTACTTGTAGATTTAATTTAAGAGAACGTACCATTTTTGGCTTTTCATGATACTTTCGACTTAAAGCGTCAGCCACTACATTGGTTGTGGCACCTGAGGAAAACTTGCAGCAATCTTGATTTATGTTCACTCCTTTAGGCTTACTTGTCAAATTTCGGGACGAAATTTCTTTCAAGTTGGGGATGATGTGACAACCCGAACTCTTAAGGTTAGTGTTGTTTAACTTAACGATCCTAAATCCTCATTATTTCTTTCTTTCTGCCTTGTTTGAATTTGACGCGTTAAACGTTTTGTGTTAACTTTAAATGTATGTTATGACTAATTGCGTTATGGGCCGCGAGTAGTTCAGGCCACGTTTTCTCAAAGCCCAAGGAACACCCAAATGAGTCTAGCAACCCAAACTCTATGTTGGCAGCCCTATCATTCATTGTGGCAGCCCAAGTAAATGGGCTTGAGCCCATTATCGGCTAAAGGAACAACCGCCCCAAACTAGTACCCTTTTATGTATACGTATCGCATTCTTATTATCATAAAACTCAAAACAAAACTCTATCTCTCTCAAGATCACATACTTGCGGCCGTAGCAGACCCCCCCCCCTTCGTGACATTAGCTTACGGTTAGTTTGATCGCCATACTCCTTGATGATTACATGATTGTTAGTTCTTTTGTGTAATAGTGAATGATTAGATGGTATTGATATGTGATTTCGATTAACAAAAGTGGTTGTGTATGTGTTATAAAAACGTGACTGATGATATTGATCTCGTGAGTTTAAACGGCCGTATGATTGAATCAGTTGGGATGTTATGTGATATTGAATGATTAATGATTATGGCAATTATGTGGTTGTGTTATGGACTGATGATCTAGGGTCTTAGATGACATGTTAATAGTTGGTGTTGTATACATATGTTAAAGAGTTTGGTATGATTGATTTATTTGGAATTAATAGGGTGAGGGATGTAATCGAACAAGGGTAGGGATTACAAATATAAAAATCATATTAGCAATCCAGTAAAAGGTGTGTATGTAACTAGGAATTAAAGTTAAATGTGATATTCTAAGAATAGGTAGATATGCAACTGATTTGGGCCTTATGTGAGTATTTGATGAACTAATTAACTTGTTTGAAAACTTTGAGATATATAATCCGAACCGGGTATTGATGTTGTTATTGTTGTGTGCAACAATTCAAGAAAGAAATAAGGGTGCAATGGTGTAATGGGGTTTGGGCCGGAGGGTTAACAGTGGGCTGTTACAAAGAAATAAACTAATGAATTTATGTAATAAAGTTGGGCCAATTTGTGATATCACACAGCAACACAACAGGGCCGGTCAGGTCTGGGCCTCGGGTCCGGCCTGTTACCCACTCACAAGAATGGGCCGGGAGGAAGGTTAAGGTTAGCGAGTGGGTTGGGGAAAATACTGGGCCGAACTAAACCGGAAATAGATTGTTGTATTTATAAGTAGTGATTGTGAATTAGTTTTGATTTTCGTTGGGTTATAAATTACAAAAGTGGGCCTCGGGTTAATGGATTGCATTAACGAGTGGGTCGTGGGTAACCAATGGACTGTCGACTGATGGGCCATACGTGGGTGATATTTGGGCTTGAAGCGTGTATTAGTGAATTGTGTTTATGTGGTATGTTTGAACGATTACATGTTAAGTGAATGCTCGGTGGCTCAAGAGGAATGAATAAATTGTCATGCTTTGAATTACGTGTGTGCGTTACATATACCGTGAATGTGTTTTATGTGATCGATGAATAAATGAATTACTTGAATATAAAAATTGTGGTTCATATGCACGTAAAACTGACTGATATCGGTAACTCCTTTAGGGCGTACTTGATTAACTAGTAGACTCGTAGATAATCTTACCGAGCAAACCAAAGGTGAGTTCACTGCTCTTTTTCCAAGCATGCATCCCGGGGAGGGATATCGGGTAACGTTCCGGGGAGGAACGCTAGTTTATTGGGATGTTTGTTATTATACTCAGTTTCTATCATATAAGACCCCTTACATCTACCGACAGTTGCTAGGGAGGCAACGAGGTTATTAGTTGATAGCGCTATTAGGTTTGGCACCCTTACACAGTATCGGGGAGGACGGGTGTGAACTAATTTCCTTAAAGCATGACCAATGTTTTGATAGAGACATTGGGGTTGGGCAAATACATCTTGTAGCCATTACGGTAATCGACTTAATAACAACATCAAATCAAATTGTTAAACTGTTTTATACATATATCTGGTAACTAACTCGTTAACAAAACTTTGAACTCACCAGCGTCGTCTGACACACTTGTTTGCATGCTTGTAGGTCGTTAGATGTCTTGCATTGGAACTTGCTGTCTGGAGTAGCAGGAGTGGTCATGGGTCGACTGGAGGGATTCATGTTATTGATTTCGTGATACTATACATTGGTTTTGAAACTGTTTAACTTTGCTTCCGCTGAACACTTTGGTTTTTACTTACACTTGTTGATGGTATTTTTTTTAATAATCGAGAACTTTATTTTGAAACATATATGGGTTCAATGTAATTAGTGGCTCGTTGTTGGTACGTCACACGCCTAACAGGGATTTTCCCTAGGTGGTATTTTGGGGGTGTGACAGTTTGGTATCAGAGCCAATGGTTATAGTGAACTTGGTTTTAAAATGTTTTTATAAAACCAGACTATAACCAAACACTTCGAAAATCGACCATGACACTCAGCTCCAGATTGCAAGGTTCGTCTTCTGTTACTTTATGCATTACTTGTTCAGCAGTCACACACTCACAACTTACATGAAACGACATACTAGATGTTATGGTGATTTGATAGAGTAACACTACTCTTCGACTTTTATGAATCATAATCCTGTAGTACCCACTGCTTTGCTATTTGAATGCGGGGGGAAACTTCTAGCCCAAGTTAAGAGGCACTGAGATAAGCATGCAAATTGCTTTATTATTATGGGTGCACACATAATAATAACGTGAGGTGCATGCGAGTCCCAGTGAGGCTTAACGAGCGTGAGAAGGGTTCTGCCTTATTGTGTGTAAACATGGTAGTTTGTAGATTTCAACGTGATACTTGACTTTACCCCATTTCGACTCTTAAATTTGTTCCCTTTCCTTATATAGAATCATGAGTGGATGTGGAGGAGGCCGAGGTGGCGGACGTGGCCACATTGCTATGACGCAGGCCGAATTAACCAACTTAATCAACACGCGTGTAGCTGAAGCCCTAGCGGCTTACCAGGCTGGTACGATATGTGCCAATTACTCTCTATCCTAGTGTCGTATACTCGAATCTTACCCGTGCGTTGTACGTTCTTTCGTTTTAGGTCAACCTGCGAATCAAAACAATCCACCTGCTCCACCTGCTTGTACGTTCAAGATGTTCATGGATTGTAAGCCACAGACCTTCAGTGGGACTGAAGGGGCTGTAGGACTCCTGCGATGGTTTGAAAATTCAGAATCGGTATTTGCGATGTGTAACTGTCCTGCTGGGGACAGAGTGAAGTATGCTACGGGCACGCTTGAGGATGGTGCCCTGACATGGTGGAATGCCCAGGTACAGATGTTGGGTATCGAAATGGCGAATGCCACCACTTGGGATGACTTTAAGGAGTTGATGAGGGAGGAGTATTGTCCTCATGATGAAGTTCAGAAACTGGAGAACGAGTACTGATGCGTGCGAAGTGTCGTATATATTAGGTATATATTTTAAGCCCTTTTTAACACTTATTTTAGCCAAGTTTTAAATTTATAAAACACGATATTTCACTAACACTAAACACACATATGGGCAAGTGCACCCATCGTTGAGTGTAGTATAGCGTTGGTAAGATACCGAGGTCGTCCAAGGACACAAGAGCTTTTAGTACCGGTTTATCCTCAACGTCTAATCAAAAATAAAAGTTTAGAAAAATGTTTTAAGCTAAGAAAAATAAAAACTAACTAAAATGCTGAAAATAAAAATAAAATAAAAACAGATAGACAAGATGAATCACTTGGTTCCGACTCGTATCTAGTATAACCTTTGATTATTTCCGCACTTTTGCACATAATTAAGAGATTATCTTAGTTATTGTAGTAGGCCCCTCTTTTGAAGGTGACGTTACCCTCACCCCAGTAGTTTGAGTCAGCAAGGATACAATCCTAAAAGGGTGGATTATTGGAAGATAATGAATTAAGTTATTAATGCAGTATTGTGGTAGGCCCCGCTTTTGGCGGTGACGTTACCCTCGGCTAAGTAGTCTGAGTCAGCAGGGATACAGTCCTAAATAGCCGGGTTATAGTATTAATAGTAGTTAACTTTTGAGGGGATCAAAGAGTTTGGACCCCCGCCATCCAATACCGTGAAGTATTGAAGGAGGTCCTACTAAATTTGACCCAGGTCCATTGCAGGACCTCTAAATGCTGAACAATGGCAAGACCTTTACCAAACCGTTCCCTTAACCCCCGACCAGGTAGCCAACATACCTCCATATAGACCGTGGAGATATGAATGGTGAAAATCCTTTATTTTATATAGACAGTAAAATAATGCCAGGACACCACGGACAAACGATAAGGAAAGATCACCTTCAACATAAGTAACTAGTTATTAAAGTCATTAATACAAAACCAAATAAAAAGTGCAAAAGATTAGAAATAAAAAAGTATTATACTAGACACTTTGTCTTCACCAAGTGATGTAAGAGACTTAGGCAAACATGGCCTTGATTGTCAAGAACTCTTACGATCAATCTTGGATCCCGAGACGACTCACACACTCTACGATGGACAATGGATGATGGTGGTGGATGATGGTGTTATGGTGGTGGTGGGTGGTGGATGAAGTGTGAGAGAGGTGGTGTGCCAAGGGATGGTTTGAGCTTGAGCCAAGCACTCCTATTTATAGCCTGTACAGAAGCCTGGACACGGCCCCGTGTCCGTTGGACACGGCCCCGTGTCCACCCTTTTCTCTTTCTTCATTAATACAGTTTGTCTTTATTAGCTCCACACGCCCCCGTGTCCGCTGGGCACGCCCCCGTGCCTGTCTGACACTCTCTCTCTTCATTAATTGTAATTCGCAATTACAATTAATGCGCCTGCTGTACTTTTGCCACGCCCCCGTGTCCGCTGGGCACGGCCCCGTGGTGGGCAATAGAAGCTTCTACAGGTTTGTCTTTTGTGCCAGGGCTGATCTTCCTGGACACGGCCCCGTGTTGAGCTGGGCACGCCCCGTGTTGAGCTGGGCACGCCCCGTGCTCATCTGGGCACTGCCCCATGCTCAGCTTTCTTCTTGTTTTTGCTTTGGGAGATGTTGTCGATGGGGGTCGGGCATGCCACGTTTGTTCCTTTTCTTGTATTTATGCTAGATTTAGCTGTCTTTTTGCTTCTTTTGTTAATTTGAGCTCATTTAATCCTGAAAATACAAAAGGAAGATAAAAGCACACTTTTTCCAACATTAGTACTAAAAAAGGGTTAGTTTTATGCCACAATTGATGTAATTTATATGTTGCATTTTGCACACATCAAGTACTACAATTTGAAAATGGAGGGATCTAAGATTGAAGCATTCACGAGGAGGTCTAACGATTTAGCAACTTTGTGCCCTAACCTGTCTCGACCCCCACATCGGCGAATCGAGTTGTGTCTCAAGGGCTTAGCACCAGCTGTTAAGGGGTACGTTACTGCTGCAAACCTAGACAGTCTGCCCCATATCGTCCGTTTGGCACATAAGATTTCTGACCAAGAGGTCGAACGTGGCAACTTGCCGCCACGTGTTTCTGCTACTACCTCACTACTACAGCTACCACACCTGCCAGTGATAACAAGCGCAAGTGGAACGATACTGACAAAGCAACCAGTGCAAGTCAATCTCAAAAAAGGCCTGATAACTGCAACAACCGCAGTTTCAGTTAGTCTTCTTCAGTTAATCAAGGCCAGGGCAGCAGTCAGAATCAGGGTTCTTACGTTGGAAAGAAGCCACAATGCAACAAGTGTGGCTATCATCACTATGGACAGTGTGTCAGGACTTGCCGTAGGTGCGAGAAGGTGGGCCATGAGGCCAAAGACTGTAGAGCCCCTCAACCAAAGCAGCAGCAACAGCAAAATCAGCAGCACCAGCGACAGCAAAGGCAACAACCTCAGCAGAATCAGGGTTTTAAGAAAGGGTGTTTTCAGTGTGGAGCCGAGGGTCACATCAAGCGAGACTGCCCTCAGCTGAATCAGAACGCAGGTAATAATAATAACACTGGGCAACAATGGGAACAATGGAGGAAACGGTGCGCGTGGGCGAATGTTTACTATTGGAGCTGGGGAGGCTAGGAACGATGGCAATGTAGTAACTGGTACGTTTTCGATAAACAATATATTTGCTTCTGTTTTATTCGACTCTGGTGCCGATTGGAGTTACGTATCTTTGGGGTTCAGTAGTCGTTTAGGATTGAGTCCTACACCTCTTGTCACTAAACATATAGTAGAACTAGCTGATGGTAAAACAATCGAAGCTTCACATGTTCTGTTTAGGTGCAAACTCGATCTCATGGGTCAAGTGTTCGACATTGACCTACTCCCTGTTACTCTTGGAACTTTTAATGTGGTTATTGGCATGGACTGGTTGTCCAAGCATCAGACGGAAATTCTCTGCAAGGAGAAAATCGTGCATATTCCTCTCCCTAGCGGAGAATTCTTATCTGTTCAGGGTCATCGTAGTGGTGCCACGGTTAGCATTATTTCAGCGATGAAGGCTCAGAAGTGTTTACGTAAGGGCTACCCTGCCATTTTAGCTCTTGTTACCGATTCGAAGTCTGATGAGAGAAGGATCGAGGACCTTCCAGTTGTTCGTGAGTTTCCTGATGTGTTTCTTGAAGAACTCCCTGGTTTACCTCCACATCGTCAGGTGGAATTTCAGATCGACCTCATGCCAGGAGCAGCCCCGATTGCTCGTGCTCTTTATCGTCTTGCGCCAGGAGAGTTACAGGAGTTGTCGAATCAACTCCAAGAGCTGTTGGATAGGGGTTTTATCCGACCTAGCTCTTCGCCTTGGGGAGCCCCAGTACTGTTTGTGAAGAAGAAGGATGGGTCCTTTCGGATGTGTATAGATTATCGCGAGCTCAACAAGGTGACGGTCAAGAACCGTTATCCTTTACCACGTATCGACGACCTGTTTGACCAGCTGCAAGGGTCAAATTTTTATTCCAAGATTGACTTAAGGTCGGGTTATCATCGGGTACGAGTCCGCGAGGAGGATGTACCCAGAACGACTTTTCGAACGCGGTATGGCCACTACGAGTTTTTAGTTATGCCGTTTGGGATGACTAACGCACCAGCGATCTTCATGGATCTCATGAACTGCGTGTGCAAACCGTATCTCGACGACTTTGTTATTGTTTTCATCGACGACATCTTGATCTACTCCAAGAGCAAGGAGGACCACGAGCGACATCTACGTCTTATCTTGGAGCTCCTGAGGAAGGAGCAGCTTTACGCGAAGTTTTCTAATTGTGATTTCTGGATTCGAGAAGTACATTTTCTTGGTCATATTATTAATGAAAAGGGGATACACGTAGATCCTGCTAAGATCGACGCTATTAGGAATTGGGCGGCACCGAAGAATCCTTCAGAGGTGCGATAATTTCTTGGTCTTGCAGGGTACTATCGTCGGTTTATTCAGGATTTCTCGAAAATCGCTCAACCTCTCACCTCCTTGACACAGAAGAACGTTGTTTATTCTTGGGGAACGAAACAGGAGGAAGCTTTCCAGCTCTTGAAACAGAAACTATGCAGTGCGCCGATTTTGTCTCTACCTGAGGGTACTGAGGATTTTGTGGTTTATTGTGATGCTTCGATTCAGGGTCTTGGTTGCGTATTGATGCAACGCGACAAGGTGATAGCATATGCTTCTCGACAGTTGAAGGTACACGAGAAGAATTATACGACTCGCGACTTGGAGTTAGGAGTCGTGGTTTTCGTGTTGAAGATTTGGAGGCATTATCTGTACGGTACCAAATGCACTACTACACTGATCACAGGAGTCTCCAGCATATCTTCGACCAAAAGGAATTGAATATGCGGCAACGTCGTTGGATAGAGCTTTTGAACGATTACGAGTGTGCCATCAAGCATCATCCGGGTAAAGCTAACGTTGTAGCTGATGCCATTAGCCGAAAGGAGACGAAGCCTAAGCATGTTCGCGCTCTACATCTTACTATTCACTCTGGTTTACCTGCTCCGGTTCGTTCCGCTCAGATCGAGGCATTGAAGGAAGAGAACATCGAGGCTGAATACTTGCGGGGCATGGAAAAGCAACTTGTGGAGAGATCTGACGGCATTCGTTATTTTATGGAGCGGGTATGGGTTCCTCTGTATGGTAATCTTCGAGAGCTTGTGATGGACGAAGCGCACAAGTCTCGGTATTCTGTTCACCCGGGCTCAGACAAAATGTATTAGGATCTCAGGGTCATGTATTGGTGGCCGGAGATGAAGGCTCACATAGCGACATACGTGAGTAAGTGTTTGACTTGTGCTAAAGTCAAGGTGGAATATCAGAAACCCTCGGGTCTACTTCAGCAGCCAGAGATACCCATGTGGAAATGGGAGTAGATTGCTATGGATTTTGTCACAGGGCTACAGAGAACTCAGGCCGGAAACGATACTATTTGGGTGATTGTTGACCGTCTCATGAAGTCAGCGCATTTTCTAGCGATTAAAGAAACAGAAAAGTTCTCACAGCTTGCAGGGGTTTTTCTGAAAGAAGTGGTTTCTAGGCATGGAGCGCCAACTTCTATCATCTCAGATCGAGATCCGCGTTTCATTTCTGATTTATGGAAGTCAATGCATAAATCGTTCGGTTCACGTCTCGACATGAGCACTGCGTATCACCCACAGACGGATGGTCAGAGAGAGCGAACCATCCAGACGCTTGAAGACATGCTGCGAGCATGTGTGATTGATTTTGGTAAGGGCTAGGAGAAACACCTGCCGTTGATCGAGTTCTCATACAACAACAGTTACCACACTAGCATTCAGGCAGCTCCGTTTGAAGCGTTGTACGGACGGAAATGCCGTTCTCCTCTCTGTTGGGCTGAGGTGGGTGACAGCCAGATCACAGGTCCTGAGCTTGTTCTTGAAACTTCAGAAAAGATTGTTCAGATCAGGAATCGTATGGCAGCAGCACGTGATCGTCAAAAAAGCTACACCAATAAGCGTAGAAAACCTTTGGAATTAGAAGTTAATGATCGTGTCATGTTGAAGGTCTCACCCTGGAAGGGCGTGGTGCGTTTTGGGAAACGCAGCAAGCTTAATCCACGTTACGTTGGGCCATTCAAAATCCTGGAGCGGATCGGTAAGGTGGCTTACAAGCTCGAGTTACCTGCTGAGTTGGGTAATGTTCACGATGTCTTTCATGTCTCGCAGTTGAAGAAGTGTTTGTCTGATGAAACACTGGTTGTGCCGTTTCAAGAGCTAAAGATTGATGACAAGTTGCAGTTTGTCGAAGAGCCTATAGAGATCATGGATCGGGAAGTTCAAGTGCACAAACACAGTCGTATGCCAATTGTGAGAGTTCGTTGGAACTCAAGGTGTGGACCGGAGTTCACATGGGAGCGAGAAGATCAGATGAAACTCAAGTATCCTCAACTTTTTCCTGATGACAAGTCTAAATCTGATGAAGCTGGTGAATTTCGGGACGAAATTCCTCTTCAAGTTGGGGATGATGTGGCACCTGTGGAAAACTTGCAGCAATCTTGATTTATGTTCACTCCTTTAGGCTTGCAGCAATCTTGATTTATGTTCACTCCTTTAGGCTTACTTGTCAAATTTCGGGACGAAATTTCTTTCAAGTTGGGGATGATGTGACAACCCGAACTATTAAGGTTAGTATCGTTTAACTTAACGATCCTAAATCCTCATTATTTCTTTCTTTCTGCCTTGTTTGAATATGACGCGTTAAACGTTTTGTGTTAACTTTAAATGTATGTTATGACTAATTGCGTTATGGGCCACGAGTAGTTCAGGCCACGTTTTCTCAAAGCCCACGGAACACCCAAATGAGTCTAGCAACCCAAACTCTATGTTGGTAGCCCTATCATTCATTGTGGGAGCCCAAGTAAATGGGCTTGAGCCCATTATCGGCTAAAGGAACAACCGCCCCAAACTAGTACCCGTTTATGTATACGTATCACATTCTTATTATCATAAAACTCAAAACAAAACTCTATCTTTCTCAAGATCACATACGTGCGGCCGTAGCAGACCCCCCCCCCCCTTCATGACATTAGCTTACGGTTAGTTTGATCGCCATACTCCTTGTTGATTATGTGATTGTTAGTTGTTTTGTGTAAAAGTGAATGATTAGATGGTATTGATATGTGATTTCGATTAACAAAAGTGGTTGTGTATGTGTTATAAAAACGTGACTGATGATATTGATCTCGTGAGTTTAAACGGCCGTATGATTGAATCAGTTGGGATGTTATGTGATATTGAATGATTAATGATTATGGCAATTATGTGGTTGTGTTATGGACTGATGATCTAGGGTCTTAGATGACGTGTTAATGGTTGGAGTTGTATACATATGTTAAAGAGTTTGGTATGATTGATTTATTTGGAATTAATAGGGTGAGGGATGTAATCGAACATGGGTAGGGATTGCAAATATAAAAATCATATTAGGAATCCAGTAAAAGGTGTGTATGTAACTAGGAATTAAAGTTAATTGTGATGTTCTAAGAATAGGTAGATATGCAACTGATTTGGGCCTTATGTGAGTATTTGATGAACTAATTAACTTGTTTGAAAACTTTGAGATATATAATCCGAACCGGGTATTGATGCTGTTGTTGTTGTTGTTGTGTGCAACAATTCAAGAAAGAAATAAGGGTGCAATGGTGTAATGGGGTTTGGGCCGGAGGGTTAACAGTGGGTTGTTATAAAGAAATAAACTAATGAATTTATGTAATAAAGCTGGGCCGATTTGTGATATCACACAGCAACACAACAGGGCCGGTCAGGTCTGGGCCTCGGGTCCGGCCTGTTACCCACTCACATGAATGGGCCGGGAGGAAGGTTAAGGTTAGCGAGTGGGTTGGGGAAAATACTGGGCCGAACTAAACCGAAAATAGATTGTTATATTTATAAGTAGTGATTGTGAATTAGTTTTGATTTTCGTTGGGTTATAAATTACAAAAGTGGGCCTCGGGTTAATGGATTGCATTAACGAGTGGGCCGGGGGTAACCAATGGATTGTCGACTGATGGGCCATACGTGGGTGATATTTGGGCTTGAAGCGTGTATTAGTGAATTGTGTATTTATGTGGTATGTTTGAGCGATTACATGTTAAGCGAATGCTCGGTGGCTCAAGAGGAATGAATAAACTGTCATGCTTTGAATTACGTGTGTGCGTTACATGTACCGTGAATGTGTTTTATGTGATCGATGAATAAATGAATTAATTGAATATAAAAACTGTGGTTCATATGTACGTAAAACTGACTGATATCGGTAACTCCTTTAGGGCGTACTTGATTAACTGGTAGACTCGTAGATAATCTTACCGAGCAAACCAAAGGTGAGTTCACTGCTCTTTTTCCAAGCATGCATCCCGGGGAGGGATATCGGGTAACGTTCCGGGGAGGAACGCTAGTTTATTGGGATGTTTGTTATTATACTCAGTTTCTATCATATAAGACCCCTTACATCTACCGACAGTTGCCGGGGAGGCAACGGGGTTATTAGTTAATAGCGCTATTAGGTTTGGCACCCTCACACCGTACCGGGGAGGACGGGCGTGAACTAATTTCCTTAAAGCATGACCAATGTTTTGATAGAGACATTGGGGTTGGGCAAATACATCTTGTAGCCATTACGGTAATCGAGTTAATAACAACATCAAATCAAATTGTTAAACTGTTTTATACATATATCTGGTAACTAACTAGTTAACAAAACTTTGAACTCACCAGCGTCGTCTGACACACTTGTTTGCATGCTTGTAGGTCGTTAGATGTCTTGCATTGGAACTTGCTGTCTGGAGTAGCAGGAGTGGTCATGGGTCGACTGGAGGGATTCATGTTATTGATTTCGTGATACTATACATTGGTTTTGAAACTGTTTAACTTTGCTTCCGCTGAACACTTTGGTTTTTACTTACACTTGTTGATGGTATTTTTTTTAATAATCGAGAACTTTATTTTGAAACATATATGGGTTCAATGTAATTAGTGGCTCGTTGTTGGTACGTCACACGCCTAACAGGGATTTTCCCTAGGTGGTATTTTGGGGGTGTGACATTGGCCCTTCCTGCATGATACAGATTATTACAATCATAAAGGTAATGTGTCCAAATCTTAAGGGCAAAAATTATGGCTCCTAATTCGAAATCATGGGTTGAATAATTCTCTTCATGATTCTTAAGTGGTCTAGAAGCATAGGCTATAACTTTTTGGCGTTGCATTAACACACATCCATAACCTAATTTAGAAGCGTCACAATAGACTACAAAGTCTTCAGTTCCTTCTTGTAATGCTAGTATGGGTGTGTTGGTTAATCTTTGCTTAAGAATTCTAAAGGCTTCTTCTTGTTTTGGTCCCCATTCAAACTTAACAGATTTATATGTTAGCTTAGTTAAGGGAATGGCTATTCTAGAAAAATCTCGAATAAATCTCCTATAATAACCGGCCAATCCTAATAAACTTCTAACCTCAGTTGGTGACTCAGGGGTTTTCCATTTGGTAATTTCCTCGATCTTGGTGGGATCCACATGAATTCCTTCATGATTGACTAAGTGTCCAAGAAACTGTACATGTTCTAACCAAAACTCGCACTTTGAAAATTTTGCATAAAGCTTTTCTTTCCTTAATAAACTTAAAAGTGCATGCAAATGCTTTGCATGTTCTTCTTTACTCTTAGATTAAATAAGAATATCATCTATAAAAACAATTATGAATTTATCTAAATATGGCTTACATATTCGGTTCACCATGTCCATAAATGCAGCTGGGGCATTGCTTAAACCAAATGGCATGACAGTAAATTCATAATGGCCATACCTTGTTCTAAATGCGGTCTTAGGAATGTCTTCTTCCTGTACCTTTAGTTGATGATATCCTGACCTTAAATCGATTTTCGAGAAAAATCGAGCTCCTTGCAGTTGATCGAACAGATCATCGATCCTTGGTAATGGATACCGATTCTTAATTGTGACCTTGTTCAATTCACGGTAATCAATGCACATCCGCATCGATCTGTCTTTATTTTTAACAAATAAAATCGGTGCTCCCCACGGTGATGAACTTGGCTGTATGAATCCTTTTTCCAACAATTCATCTAATTGTTTCTTCAGTTCCTACTTCCTACATTTCTACGGGTGCCAAACGGTAAGGTGCTTTGGCAATCGGTGCTGTCCCTAGTAGCAGATGGATTCTGAATTCGACTTCCCTGTCCGGCGGTAGTCCTGGTAATTCTTCTGGGAATACATCTGAAAACTGAGATACTACTGGGATATCTTTTAATTCTTTTCCTTTAGTGTTAGTGATTATAGAAATCAAATACACTATAGATCATTTTCTTATACAACTTGCTGTTTTCATTACAGAGATGAATTTTGTAGATCTAGGTGGCTTATCTCCTTTAATTGTGATCTTTTCACCTTTTGGTGAGTTTACTTGAATTGAATTTTGATCACATAAAATACTGGCTTTATTGGCTATTAACCAATCCATTCCTAAAACAATATCAAATCCTGCCATATTCATTGGATAAAGGTTTCCAATAAACTTTTGGTTTAAAAATTCTATTCTTGCTCCTTGCAAGATTTCAGAAATCTTAATGGTTTCTCCATTCGCTATTTCTACTAGACATTGTTGTGGGAGTTTAGTTAATGATTGATTAAGAAGTTTGCAAAACGAAGTATTAATAAAACTTTGGTTTGCACCAGAGTCGAATAATACTTTAGCAAAAACATCATTAACTAAAAACGTACCGGCTATCACGTCCGTAATCATCTTGGCTTCATCTGCCGTCAAAATAAATGCTCTAGCATTTTTAGTGTTCTTGTTGCCCATGGCTGGAACTAGTTTCGGACAGTTGGGCTTAATGTGGCCTTTTTCTCCGCAGTTGAAGCACATCCCATTATTAGATTTCCTCCTTCAATCTTCTTCCTTGTGTCCTGGTATCTTATAGAAATTGCAGTAAGTGGAGCATTTTCCCGAATGCTTCTTCTTGCAAGTCTTGCAGTAAGGTGTAGAGGTAGTACCTACGTTCCTACGGTTGGAATTTCCATAACGAAATTCCTGGGTAAGGCTTTGAGCTAGGTTCCTCCTTTGGTCCTCTTCTCGCGTAAGAAACTAATTCATCAGTCAAGGTGTTTGCTAGTTGTACAGCTTCTTCAATGGTTTGAGGTCTAGCTGTCTTGACTACATGCCTAATTTCCCCGATTAATCCCAGATGTAACGGGAGATTAATACTGGTTCAGGTGATGCAAGGGTTGGCACTATTCTAGCATATTCGAAGAATAACGTATTGTATCCCTTACTATCCACTCCAGTCATCCTAAGGTTGAGAAACTTATTTGCTATCTTTTCTTTTTCATTGAGAGGGCTGAATTTCCTTTCTACCATATTCTTAAATTCCTCCCATTCCATATTGTAAACCTTGTCACTTCCTCTAGACTGGAGGATAATGTTCCACCATTCTAAGGCTGAGTTCTTAAATAGATTGGAAGCAAACATTATCTTATCCTCTTCCGCACATTTACTTATTTTTAAAACAGCCTCAGTCTTTTCTATCCAGCGTAGAGTTGCAATGGGTCCTTCATTGCCCGAAAATTCTATTGGTTTGCATGACCAGAATTCCTTGTAAGAACAACCATAAGGCATGGTTCTTCTTCATTTGGGAATGGGCGCTTGAAGTATGGGTCCATTGTTTACGCTGTGTTCTGGTTCAGTTGGTCGCTTACTGCTATGTTTACTTTTATTGTCCGCTTCCTTAACAGTTTGAATAATAAATGGCATTGCATCTATGATTCCCTGTGCCACTATGTGTTGAATGTCACTGTTATCCACTTGGTTTCCATTGTTATTGTTGTTCGGATTCTCATTATTCGGGTTATTGTCATTCAGGTTTTCATTGTTCAAGTTTTCCTGGTTCACTTCGTTGTCCATCTGAATTTTAAACATTTATCACATATTAATATCACAAAATAATATTTAATATAGCCAATCACACAACGCATATTGATCAAAAACGTCGATCATTGTGACTTACTCTTTTTTATATATATCTATATATATGCATCTAATACAAGCCAGTACTGAAATTAAAATTACAATACAACTTGAAATAAAAATTACACTACTAGTAGTAGGCATCCGTAGTTTTTTTTTCAAACGCACATATTATATTATTATTTTATTATTATTATTACTACTACCTCCACCATCACCTTCACGGATATGGATTCATCCAGAAATCCATATTGTGCTCGTCGTACTTCCAGACGAGTCGCTCTCCTACCTGCCTCATTCTCTCGCTACTCTCTAAAATCTCTTCTCCGAAAGTTCGGAGTTCTTGCACATTTTCTGCACTCATTGGGGGTGCAGGTGCTGGGACTGGGTTTGGGTTTGGGTATTGGGGTGCGGGTTCCTGGTACGGGTAAGGATTCTCTAAAATTTCCATAATAAATACATATTTATCGTAGTAGGGATCTAAAGGGTCCAAACTGGGGTAAGCTCCTAGATTTAGCATGGGTTCATTTTCTGCTATAGGGTATCGTTGCACATAATCCCTATTGTCATCCCACCACGGGTCATAATCTGGGTCTAAGGGATTTGGAGCTGGTACCCTAGATATATCCTCCGGGTTGAAATCATGCATTTCTACTTGATTCTCTGGGTTTTCTATTTCCATTGGCTGAGCTGGGAGTAAGGGTTGGGGTGCTATTAGTTGCTCTAGGTTAGGGTCGGCTGTAGTGGTTGCTAGGATATAAAAGTTGGCTAAACCCCTATTAATCATGTCCTGGGCGTGGGCATCTGTCTCTCTTTTAGCGGCTGCTAGGGCTCGCTGCTCTTGTAACTTTTTCATTCGTTTTCTACGCTCATGTGCTCCCCTACTGAACCATACTCTCTTTTTAGGAGGGAATGGCTCTTCAGACTGAACCTTAAACATGAATATTCCTTCTTCATTATCAGCAGAATACCCTGAGAGGGCAGGCTGTGAAGAGGCGCCTTCGCTTCTAGGCGAACCAGACAACAGACGGTACGCGTCGAATGGTCCTTGGTCGCTCATACTGTAAACTAACAAATAGTCAAATAACACATAACAATAAAATACAATTATACACGTATTTCCGTAATTTATTTCCTAACACATTAGATAATATTTTGGTGTCAGCAAAACATTCCTGCGGCTGAATCAGTGGCTTAGCTCTAATACCACCTTCTGTCGCAACCCCCGTCCCCTAGCAAGCCCGGGAACGGGCGGCCGCGGCTAGTTTGGGTGGTATCGGTGTTTTATCCATTTTGGCAGCGGAAATTACATCAGAACCGTAGTTAGGAAATTATTTATCAGAGTAAAATACCACGCTCTTTAATATACTAAACACATGGGAAAAACCCAAGTTTCAAGTACACATATTTCAATAGGGATAAACCCTATTTTATTTAATAAAAACATCTCTTTATTTTTAGGTAACTTTATTGCCACTTTTCCAAGCCTTCAGTGCTGTCCAGCTGGCTTCTATTTGGCTTTCACATTTTGTTACCTGAAACGCGTTTAAAAACATTTTGTCAGTGGGAAATACTGGTGAGTAAATCCCAGTTTAATCAAGTTTAATAAAGACCATTGTACAGTATTGAGGGCGGTCACGCAATTACATTTGTTTCCATTTATTCAATTACCACCCACGGTACTGTCAACCCGACTTGTGGTCATGTTACTCCTCGCAAGGCAGTAACAAATTTTGTATACAAAACCCCAACATACCGACGATAATTGTAGAATACAAATACTCAATAACTGCTTAATATATTATTAATTGTGTGAGGTTTTGTAAAACAATTTATAAAAAGGAGATTTACTCACATTGCTGTCATAAGTTTTCTGTAAGGGTTTCCTGGTGAAAATATATAAATTACACAAATGCACACGCGTTAGTATAATAACCCATTTTAACATTAGTAATACCCTCCCCGAGAAGGCATTCCAACGACTACGTCAGGCAGAACCACGACAGCCGTTACGGAACCCTAGATCAATCGGGCAGCGTATCTAATACGTATCCAGGGGTTATGATACTTACAATGGAGCAGAACTTCGTTATTTAGGGGGATATTATACCCGAGAATTATATTAATTCTTCAGAATTTTAAGAGAGAAAGAGTGTGTGAGTGTCGGAAAACGAAAGTCGAAGCCCTCTACTTATAGGGCCTGATTTCGAGTTTTACGCGGCCCGCGTAAGACGTAGCCAAGGGCTACGCGGCCCGCGAGGCTCCCTAGGGTAGGCCCTAGGGTTGCTGATTCGGAACATAGACTCCACACGCTTCTCGACACGTGGCAGTTCAGGGTATCGTCTGGCCACCTAGCTATCGCGGCCCGCGTAAGCTTAAGCTTACTTCTACGCGGCTCACGAGGGATACCAGAATTTTGTTTTAATTTAATTTTTATAAAAATAAAGGTATTTGGGCTCGGTTTTCACATACGGGGTATATTTTAAGACATATGGGAATATTTTAATATATTTTAGGGTGTCAAAAAAATTATTTTGAGGGTTGTTATATATTTGAATTTAAAAAGAGAGGATTGCATCGTATAAGATTAATAATAGTAAAACGTAGGTTTGATTAAAACTTGGATTGTTTCAAAACGGAACTTTGACTAAACCAAAGTGGTCGAAATTTCTTTTGAATTTTAGAAACATGCTTTGGCCTAATAGGTGGAATACTCTCGCCGAAATTTCGGCTAACGGTGTTAACCCTTCCATTTACTACATGTTCCAAATCAACCAAAAATTCGAGACTTGGCGGGATTTTTGAAAATCAAGGAGTGGAACTAGTCGACAAGATGTGGATTTCACCCCTAACTTGACGTTTTCGTACCCTAAGTGTGGTTGGTACTCGTCGGGTCAAAATTTAACTTCGACGTTTTGACGAGGGTCCACTAGAATTTAAAATGGACATTCTCCATCAAGGTGAGGATTTCACTCCTAACTTGATGGCGAATTTCGTGTAAAAAGAATAGGTGGATTGAGAGTCGTTCACCAAATTGTGGGTTTCACGCCTATTTTGGTGAAGTCGTCTCGTTTGTGTATTGCGAGTGTTTTCGAGTTTAGTATAATCGAGTAAAATGCCTTAGGAAAGGCGTATGTTTGAAATAATAAAACAAGTATGAACACGTAAAGCATTTCAAGAATAGCACATAAAGATGTTTTCATGAAATTAGCATATGAATCACGTAGGGTCAAGTATGGTGCTTAACTATAGACTAGGTCAAAAGCATAGCAATTTTCCCTAATTCCCTATAGTTATGGCTCTTATACCAATCTGTCACACCCCAACCGATGGCGGAAACATCGGAGTGAGATGAAATAGATTGCTCGAGACTTCATAACACTAACATTTGCGACAAGTATTTAAATACTAAATTTTATTTCATTACTAAAGAGTCAATTACAAAGATTGAAATCAAATACAACAACTTGACATACAAGAATTACAATACAATAAGAATACAAAATTTTAAATGTGTATCTAGGCATCCTACTATGTTCCATGCATCATCAACATCATCTCAAAACCTGCAACATGTTTTAAAAAGCATAGTTCAATACAACGTATTGGCGAGTACACTAGTTTTAGACTCGTGACATATGTATAAAAAGTATTTTCAATCCAACATAGCAATTTGGTATACAAGGTCAAACTATCATGCATAATTAAAAGTCAAACCCAAGTGTCCACAAGAATTTAGCATCCCTTGATATAGCAATGTCGAGACCGTAAAGAATAAATAATAGCATCCCTCGATATAGCAATATCAAGACCGTATATAATAAATAATAGCATCCCTCGATATAGCAATATCGAGACCGTAATGAATATAACTTAACAAAAACCCCGTCGGGTGGTGTGCTACTCCTATAGCACTATAATTGTTAAGGCGGGTTAACAAGTAGTATGAATTCTAGCGTGAACCTAAGCATAACAAAGCATGTACAACGGATTGAATGAATAAAGCATATTTGTATGAATCGTGCATTATAACAAGTAAAACATGTTGCACCCAAAGTGTGTTTAAAGCAAAAGGGGTCAAGTGTACTCACAGTTTTCCAAAGTTTCCTTTGGTGATTCCGTGAAGAGTTGGAGGTTGGAGCTTCAAAGCTTCCTTTAAAACACTTAGTGTTTTCTTTTAGAACTCTTAGAGTTCTCTTCCTTGCTTGGAATATTTGAGAGAAGTAGAGAGGTTGAGAGAAGAATGGTTGGAACACTTAGTGTCCTTTTAGAATTCTTGATTTAGAGAGATTGAGAGAATTAGAGAGATGGAGAGAAGAATGGTGTGAAGAAAATGGTAGAAGGAGGTTGGTATTTATAGGTAGAGAAGGTGAAAAAGGGTGAAATATGATTGGTTAAAGAAGGTGGAAGAGGATTGAAAAGATGATTGGTGGAGAAAGGAGGTGGAAAATGGTGAAATATGATTGGTTAAAGAAAGTGGAAAAGGAATGATGAGGTGGAAAGATGATTGGTATATTTCTTGGTATTTCTTGAGTATATATTATGTAATTGAGTATATAAAAAGTATAAAAATATAATTCAAGTATTGAGGATGTGCGTATAAGTATTTATACGTATAATTGTGTCGGTTTGCGTATAAATACGTATTTAAATGATCGGTTGTGAATAAAAAATATGTATAAAATATGAATTTTATTATGATTAACGCCTCGAGTTGTGAGATTGAACTTAAAATACGAATATAAGGTTTCTAAAATTAGAATACCAATATGAACATTTTTAAAATAGAAATATGAAGATACGAGGCGTTACATGGGTGGAGTCTCTTGGATACATGTTTATTGGTTTCGTACTTTTGTTTTGAAACATTTGAATAACGGTTTACATTATGCTTCCGCGGAACGTATTGGTTTTAAGTTGTGATTTGAAATTACTTTATGAAATAAATGGGAACTTTTACTTAATATCTTGTTATAGTTCAATGTGATTGGTGGCTGGATCCTGGTACGTCACACGTCCTGCGGTGTTTCCGCATGTGGTATTTTGGGGGTGTGACAAAAATTATTGAAGGAAATAAGGTTTGTTAGTTTTTAATTTGATGATACTTTCAGATCATTAAATTGGATTTAGTGTTTAATTTTATGCATTTGCTGCAACTTATTGAGTGATGTTTGTATTCAGTTTGATTTTTTTTATTCATGTATTGTCATAAAGATTTCATATATAATTTAATATCAGTTGATTTATGTATTTTTTTTTCATTCAGATAATTCTAAATAAGGTTTTCATGCTTGGTTCTAAGACCCAGAAGATGATTGGTCTACCTGTATTGCCTGAGGCAGCTGTTCATGCAATTGTAGAAGAGCATGTAAGAATAATTGGAACATACACTTTCATCACTTATACTAATTATATAAAGCTGAAGCTTTATAATAATAAAATCACTTCATGTTTGTATGAATATATAAGCAATAAGAATCACTGGAAAAGAGGGGGGATTGATGATACTTTTAGATCATTAAATTGGATTTAGTTTTTAATTTGATGCATTTGCTAGAACTTATTGAGTGATGTTAGTATTCAGTTTAGTTTTTTTATTCATGTATTGTCATAAAGATTTCATATATAATTTAGAGTAAACTACAATTTTACCCCATGAGGTTAGGGGTCATTGGCATGTCTACCCCCCCCCCCCTAAGGAAATAATTGTATTTTTACCCCCCACTGTTCACTGTTATGTTGCAACCTTACCCCCTGACCATTTCAACGTTAGAGTGACCGTTAGTTTGTATGGAAATGTCGAAATTGCCCTTCTTCTTCTCCAATAAAAGGTTGAACCCTGCCCTAATCGCAATTCATCTTCAATCGACCCCCCAATTCAAGCTTCCCCATCCCTCAATTCACTGCCCTGAACATGTCTTCATCTTCGTCGTCTGTGCTTCGATTCAAGGGAAAAACTAAAGATTCAGACATCATATGTCCTTGTGGTGCGAAAACAGTGGTGAAACAATCAGAATCGACAGCTAATCCTGGTTGATGGTATCTTCGATGTGTAAGTTTGTTATGTTTTATGCTTTTTGAAAATGAACTGTGTTTGAAACTCTTGCTTTTGATGTCCGATAATAGGTTGGAGGATGTGGATTCCTCAAATGGGCTGACAAAGGTGAAGAACATGGATGTCCGGTTTGTCGAGAGGTAATGCCTGGTTTAATTCAAAGCATTAAAGATAAGGATGAGTTAGCTACGTGCAAAGAACAGTTGGCTCGGTACAAGAATGGAGATGTGTTCAAACTGAAGATGTACTTTGTGATTACTTGGGTCTTGATTGTTCTTGTTTTTTTGGTTAAGTAGTTTAATGTGGAGAAATTAGATTTGGTTGTGTATTTTGACTGCTTGTAATTATACTTTGTTTATGCAATGGTCCTTGTTCAAGTTCTTATATGTATGTTTTTGTAGCCTGGTTGTAATTCTGTAGGTATGGCGAATGATAAAGTTGAGAATGATAAAGATGTTGGTAAGGATGAAGACGTTGTTGTAGCCAAAGAACTAGACACTTATGTCTACTTTGAAGATCAAGAGTCTGAGATACTCAGACCTTACATGGAGCAAGAAAGTGATTATGAAAAGATATTCGGAGATCCGACGAAGGATTATGACCCTGAAGTGCTGGAACATGCATGGGATTACACATATTGGGATGAAGAGGATGATTGGTACTTTGACCCATATGAGGGGGAGCATGGTTCTGATTCGGATTGGTCTTGTTTGGATGATTGTCACTGGAAATAGGCTAGATTTGTTTGGTTGAAAGTTTGTATTTTAGACCTCTTATTTGCACTAAATGTTACAATGTAATCGAATCACTTTTCGCCAAAATTCTGTTTGAACACATTACCTTAGCATAAAGCAGCCATGACTTCAAACCAAACCAAACAATGTCTTGAACAAACATAAAGCAGCCATGACTACAAACCAAACCAAACCAAACCAAACCAAACATAAAGCAGCCGTATTGTGTTGAACAATCATTGACAAACCAAACATAAAGGTACAAACCAAACATATGTCTTGAACAAAGTTGACAAACCTAACATTGTCTTGAACAAACAAACAAATAAACATAGTACAAAGTTACAAACCAAACATTGTCTTGAACGAAGTTGACAAACAAACAAACATAGTCTAAACTAACAAACCATCCATCAGTCATCAAGATTGTAAACTGGTGCACCTTGAGTGGCAGTGTGTGATTCCTGTGAAGCAGTGGATTGTTCACCCCCTTGTCCTTTGCAACTCCTGACATTGTGACCCGTGTTCCCACATTTACCACACTTGATGATGGTTCCCTTTCTGGTCATTTTACCTCCTTTGTCGAACTCCTTCTCAATCTCTTTTTCACCATATGCCTTCTTTCTTTTCTTCTTTGGCCTTCTAACTTGTGTATGATGCTTTGGTGGGATGAGTGTTGTTGGACACTCTGAAGGAGTCCACATCTCCGGCCCGTTGATTGGCTCTATGACATTGCCATATACTTTCTTCCATGTTGACAGCCAATACAATTCATCCACCCACTCTTCTGGTATGCCAGCATCAATGCTATTCCTTGCCATATCCCATATGGCTGCAACTGCATGTTTGCAAGGCATCCCTGTCAAATCCCACTTCCTGCATGCACAAGTTTTATGTTTAACATTCACAACACACTGTGATCTCGGACCTGTTTCTTGATCTCATCGAAGACCTCAGTGGCATGAGGTGTCGGTGGGCCCATACACTTTGTTTGAAATTTCTTGATATTCACTATCCTCTTGGTCATGTACTCCCGCCACAGGACCTTCACAGGACCCACAAGACCTTCACTTGTATTTTCCAATATTGTTGACCTCCGGTGTTCAACATACATGTCTATCATGTGGACTCCTTGACGCACATGATCAAAGATCGGCTCTAAGTCAACATCACATTTTAATGTCCTAAGACCAAAATCCAACGAACAGTACGGTTCCTTGTAATGAACACAAAAAAACAAACCATCATTGTATCCTAATTTCTTAACCATTTCCTGTAAAACTTCAACATTCAACACTCTAAAATCTACATGATCAATGTAGTTCATCTTCCCACCAAAGTATTTCCTATTTGGGTTTTCTACAAACCTACCTCCATGGTGAAATTTTATGGTAAATTGAGATACGGTTTCTCCTGTAAACAAACATCAACAAGAAATTAACACAGAAAAAAGTGAAAATTTTACCTAATTGAGACCCTGTGAGCTTACATGTCACTTACGGTACATTTCAGCCGGTTCGAAATACTGATCTTCAGCTTGTACCATCCACAATCGAAGATCCATGCTCGTAACAGTGTTCTAATCACCTGTAATTGTTGATTAATGCCTGATCGCCGGTTCGGAGCTCTTTAATTTCGAAGTAGGTTTAGTTCAGGGTTTCAAAGTGATGAAAAGGGGAATAAATGAGGTTGCAGGTCAACAAGAACGCGAAATTACTTATTTGCCCTTTGACCATTAACAGAAATCGCTAAACTCTAACGTTGAAATGGTCAGGGGTAAGGTTGCAACATAACAGTGAACAGTGCGGGGTAAAAATGCAATTATTTCCTTAGGGGGAGGGGGTAGACATGCCAATGACCCCTAACCTCAGGGGGTAAAATTGCAGTTTACTCTATAATTTAATATCAGTTGATTTATGTATTTTTTTTTATTTCAAATGATTCTAAATAAGGTTCTCATGCTTGGTTCTAAGACCCAGACGATGATTGGTCGACCTGTATTGCCTTGGGCAACTATTCGTGCAGTTGTAGAAGAACATGTAAGAATAATTGGAACATACACTTTCATCGCTTATACTAATTATATAAAGTTGAAGCTTTATAATAATAAAATCACTATGAGTATATAAGCAATAAGAATCATATTATGGGATAAGAACAACTTTTACATATTTCCAAGGGAAGAAGTTGGAGCTGACGATTCGTCTTATGAGTTCATGTGCCAGACTCCCTCAATTGATTTCTTGGCGAAGTACCAGTTTGATTTCAATATGTGAGTGAAAGAAGGTACGTTATCCATTAGATTATGAGTGCTATGATGCTTTTCATTCAAAATATTTAATTTCGGATGAACTCTGTTTGACTTTTTGGTCAACATCTGTTTGGCTTTTGGTCAACGTCTGTTTGGCTTTGGTCACCATCTGTTTGACTTTTGGTCAACATCTCATTTAGTATTCAACAGACTTTTGAATAACTCAATTAGTGGTTTGAACATCTGTTTGACTTTTGGTCAACAATTGGATGGAAACCCATGTTAGGTTGAACAGTGTTTTGAAGAGGAAAACAGTGCTAAGACCCAGACGATGATTGGTCTACCTATATTGCCTGAGGCAGCTGTTCATGCAGTTGTAGAAGAGCATGTAAGAATAATTGGAACATACACTTTCATTGCTTATACTAATTATATAAAGCTGAAGCTTTATAATAATAAAATCACTTCATATTTGTATGAGTATATGAGAAATAAGAATCACTGGAAAAGAAAGGGGATTGATGCTACTTTCAGATCATTAAATTGGATTTAGTTTTTAATTTGATGCATTTTATGCAACTTATTGAGTGACGTTAGTATTCAGTTTGGTTTTTTTATTCATGTATTGTCATAAAGATTTCATATATAATTTAATATCAGTTGATTTATGTATTTTTTTTATTTCAGATGATTCTAAATAAGGTTCTCATGCTTGGTTCTAAGACCCAGACGATGATTGGTCGATTTGTATTGCCTGAGGCAGCTGTTCATGCACTTGTAGAAGAACATGTAAGAATAATTGGAACGTACACTTTCATCGCTTATACTAATTATATAAAGCTGAAGCTTTATAATAATAAAATCACTATGAGTATATAAGCAATAAGAATCATATTATGGGACAGGCACAACTTTTACATATTTCCAAGGCAAGAAGTTGGAGCTGATGACTCATCTTATGAGTTCATGTGCCAGACTCCCTCAATTGATTTCTTGGCGAAGTACCAGTTTGATTTCAATATGTGTGTGAAAGAAGGTAGGCTATCCGTTAGATTATGAGTACTATGCTGCTTTTCATTCAAAATAGTTAATTTAGGATAAACTCTGTTTGACTTTTTGGTCAGCATCTGTTTGGCTTTTGGTCAACATCTATTTGGCTTTTGGTCAACATCTGTTGGACTTTTGGTCAACATCTCATTTAGTATTCAACAGACGTTTGAATAACTCAATCAGTGGTTTGAACATCTGTTTGACTTTTGGTCAACAGTTTGATGGAAACCCATGTTAGGTTGAATAGTGTTTTGAAGAGGAAAACAGTGCTAAAATATGAGAAGACGGTGGATCTGGTTAACTTTTAGAGTCATACAATGGTTTTGAGAAACAATGGTTCTTTTGTCTTAAACAGTGTTTTAAATTCACTTGAACAGACATTTGAACCAAAGATACATATGTTATACTCCTCTGAACAGAGTTTTTGTTCTTGATGTTTTTATTAATCTTTTTTCTTTTAAAAACACAACTTTGATCTGTGATTCAGAGATCAAAAGTAATCAAATTTCAGCTCATGGATGCTATGATTCAGAGATCAAAGGTAATCAAATTTGAGATGCCATGTTGATAAATGTCTTCCACCATTAGTTAGTACCTTACCCTGTAAAGATTAATATTATTCTGTTTAAATTCAGTTTTGTTCTGAATTTCAAAAACCTAAAATGATCATCTGGTTTTGTGATAGGACATGTCAAGGCAGCCTCCAACACAGGAGCTGGAAGCCAAGGATTTGCATGGAAAAGAATGGAGTTTCAGGCACATATTTCGAGTTAATTGGCAGCTTCTTTTAGAGTTTGATTTCGTATAATTTGATTTATATTTAGCATGTATAATTAAGGTTGAATCAACTAACTATTGAATTTTGGAGCTATTTTTTGTTTGTTATTATACATAAATTATTCAACTAAGTATGTCTCTGTCCTTTTAATTCATATAACTCGTACTTTGTCAATATTAGGTCAACCAACAAGGCATCTACTTCAAAGTAGATGGAGCGTCTTTGTTAGTTCTAAAATTTACAATTTTTATCAATCAGGTCGTATGTGCTATCACTAAACTCTATGATGGAATAAAATGTGTTATGTAAAATTTCTAAAAACCATCCGTGTTTCCACACGGATTTTACTACTAGTAATTACTATAATAATAATAATAGTTAATATAGGGTTTTATTAAAATACAAACTAAACCATAAAGAGTTATATTGTATTTTTACTAATATTCTAAACAAAATAATACTAAAAGTTATTAAAACTTTAAGGGCTAATACTCTAGTGGAATAATGCTAACATTTATTAAAACTTTAAGAAAAGTAAAACTTACTAAACTCTAAGGAAAAGAAAATAAACCTTATTAATATAAATGTGTACATATGTTTAATTGTTCGTACAATTTCTTGTGGGATATACATAGAATATCTCTAGTGGCTTAGTCGATTTACATGTTTTACTAATAAAAGATTCCAAATAATGCCACATATCATTCTCTTTTTCAATCTTATAATTTTTATTTATAATTTTTTAATTAATATACCTTGTTAATTTACTATATAAATATCACTAGGTTAGAACCCCGTGTATTACACGGGTTGAATAAATGTAATTTTATATATTAAATAATAAAAAGTTATATCTTTATGAACTTCGTATATTGTACGGGTTAAATAAATGTAATTTTATATATCAAATAATAATAAAAAAGTTATATCTTTAAAAACCATGTGTATTACACAGATTAAATAAATGTAGTTTTGTATACTAAATACTAAAAACTCATATCTTTAAAATACCCGTGTATAATAAGGTTGAATAAATCTACCAAATAATAAAAAAATTACATCCTTAAAAACCTCGTATATTACACGTGTTGAATAGGTCTAAAAAAGAGTTATATCTTTAAAACCCATGTGTATTACACAGATTAAATAAATGTAATTTTGTATATTAAATACTAAAAAACATCGTATCTTTAAAAAACACGTGTATAGTCGGGTTGAAAAATCTACCAAATAATAAAAAAATATATATCCTTAAAAGACATCGTGTATTACCATCGCTACCCATTATCCGCCTTTGCGGTTACCATGTGTATTACACAGATTAAATAAATGTAATTTTGTATATTAAATACTAAAAACGTCGTTTCTTTAGAAACCCCGTGTATAGTCGGGTTGAAAAATCTACCAAATAAATAAAAAATATATATCCTTAAAAGACCCCATGTATTACCATCACTACCCCTTATCCGCCTTTTTGGTTCAGAACGTTGGAGATGCACTAAGAAGACTAAATATTATATGTCCTTTAGACGGAATTTTCTTTTCATGAGTGCGGAGCCCCTAATGCCCCTGATGCCTTCACTAATCTATTACTATTTTTTCCACCAAGTGAACTTTTTAGAAAAAAAAAAAAAAATCTTGGCCTAACTTAGTTAAGCAAAAAAAAACATAATTAAACATCAACAAACAAAATCAAACATGAAATCTATACATATAATAAAAGAAACCACTTTGAGGACACTTGTCATTATATTAGGCCATGTCTTATATATAATTATAATTTTAATTTAATCTCTTCTAATTAATTATAGATAATCATCCTACTAAATATTATTTAGTTTAATTATTACTTTTATATTTATCTATTTACTTCAAATTCAAACTTAGTTATCTAATTTGATATTAGAGTAAATTACGATTTTGCCCCATGTGGTTGTATCACTTTTACCCTTTTAGCCAAAAAGGAATTTTTTAACATTTGAGCCCTCAACGTCTTTTTTCTAACCCTTTTAGACCCCAACGTCTTTTTTCTAACCCTTTTGGTAGGGCCAAAAGGGTTAGAAAAAAAGACGTTGTAGGCTCAGATGTTAAAAGATTCATTTTTTGGCTAAAAGGATAAAAGTGATATCACCACATGCGCCAAAATCGTAACTTACTCTTGATATTAACTATATATTTGAACGTTTTGTTTAGTTGGTATCAAATAGATTTTACTTTTTTATTATTTGGTATATAAAATTACATTTATTCAACCCATGTAATAAATGAGGTTTCTTAAAGATGTATTATTTTATTATTTGGTAAACAATATTACATTTAGTTAACTCGTGTAAAACAAGCGGTTTTAAAGATATAACTTTTTTATTTGGTATATAAAATTATATTTATTCAACCCGTACAATATGGTTCTTATGGATATAACTTTTTATTATTTAATATATAAAATTATATTTATTTGACCCGTGCAATAAAAGAGGTTTTTAAAGAGATATTGTTTTATTATTTAGTATATAAAACTTACTCTTGATATTAACTATATATTTGAACGTTTTGTTTAGTTGGTATCAAATAGATTTTACTTTTTTATTATTTGGTATATAAAATTACATTTATTCAACCCATGTAATAAATGAGGTTTCTTAAAGATGTATTATTTTATTATTTGGTAAACAATATTACATTTAGTTAACTCGTGTAAAACAAGCGGTTTTAAAGATATAACTTTTTTATTTGGTATATAAAATTATATTTATTCAACCCGTACAATATGGTTCTTATAGATATAACTTTTTATTATTTAATAAATAAAATTATATTTATTCGACCCGTGCAATAAAAGAGGTTTTTAAAGATATATTGTTTTATTATTTAGTATATAAAATTCATTTATTCGACCCGTGTAATACACGGGGTTATAACCAGTAATTAACTAAACTAAAACAACCTACAAGTTAATAGGTTCATAATGTCGTTCTACAAATTAATAGGAGATTTGAGTGTGGTAATGAGTAGGAAAGATAGGTATTTGTTTTGAAAATATATTAAATTAACAATTTAGATTTGAGGATAATATTTTATTAAAGAATGATAAAATTTAATATTAATTTATTATTTATTTAGTTAGTTAATATAAGATAAGTATATATTTGAGAATACCTTCAATAAATGACACGTGTCCAAAAACTGGTTTCTTTTATTATAGTAGATAGATTTAGCATTATCTTAATTCCTATTATAATAAATGTTTTAAAAAATATCATAAAAATCTTCTTTTAGTATCGTATGTTAAAAAAATTTACATTACGACTATAAAGTTATTTCTTATTATTATTAATAATATTTGATAATTTCTTTATCTTTAAGATGTAAAAGAAAACGTTAATTCTGCATTTTAATAAGAGAAATTAAATAGTATATTGTGTTATTAATTATTTAATATGGTTTAACGTTTATCCATATAAATAATAGAAATTAAATAAATTATCCATTAGCATTGGACGACTTTATTATTATTTTCTTATATTTAACATTAACAATAAAATTATTTGAGAGAGAATGAGGTGTTGTCACATGGCAATAATTGGAAATATGAAATATTGGTTTATCACTTTATCGATCCTTACTATTATTATTATTATTATATTATATCGTAAACAAATTTTTTTTGTATAATTTATATAATGATAAACATTTATCATGTTAAGTTTGAATCATTGGTCGAGAGTACCACTCAAAGTGTAGAGAAAAATGTAAAACGCGTTATTGTATTTTAACTTTATATCGTTATATATAAACTAGACTAGATTATAGACCCGTACAGTAAAAGGTGTTGTACCATAAAAACGATCTGATTACATAATATGTATAAACAAAAAGCTTTATAAAACTGAAGTGTTCTTATCATCACATGACAATCCATACAATTAACTTAAGTCTATCATAAAAACCGGTCTATATATGTTATTTAGTAACACAAAAAATACTATAATAACGCGTGCACTACACGGATTGAATACTAAGAAATATAAAATACATAAATATATACATTACATATAATATTGTATATAAATAATATTATTTTCTTACTATAAATAACCAACAAATTTAGGCAATACAACTTGTACATTATGCTTTGGGAAATTTTCAAAAAATAAAACTTGATTTTTACTTTTAGTCCAAAGGTTTTTACCTTTGCAATTTTAACCCCTACATAATTTGTTTTTTAATATTTAACCCAAAACTTTTCATTATTTGCAATTTAACTTCACAACTTTTGTCACTTATACTTTTAATCTTTCGCAAATTTTCGTTTTACGTATAGTTCTCAATTTTTTGAGTTAATACGACGCAACGTACTACTGTGATTCAACTTTTTTATGTTTTGTTTCAAATTTTGCAAGTTAACACGGCGCAACGTGCAAGTGTGGTTGAGCGTTTTTACCTTGCCTTTGGGGCTTTTCCAAAAATAAATTGATATTTTTACATTTCACCCAAAAGTATTTCATAAATTACTTTTAACCCAAAACTATTTGTTTTTTACTTTTACCCCAAAACTTTTTATCTTTTGCAATCTATCCTCACAACTTTTTTTTACTTTCAACTTTGATTATTTATAGTTTTCATTTTCCGCAAATTTTTCGCTTTATGCCTGGTTCTAAATTTTGTGACTTAACACATCGCAACGTGCGTCTTTGGTTTAACGTTTTTAATTTTCGTTCTAAATTTTGCGAGTTAACACATCGCAACGTGCGTCTTTGGTATTCGAAATTTAAAGTAGGATAAAATTTAATATTAGCTCATTATTCATTTATTTATTTATTTAATTAATATAAGATAAGTTTGGAAGTGAGGCGAGAAAATCATAAAATAAATACCTACAATGAACGACATGTGTCACACATTAATGTTTTATTATATAGTATAGTATAGATAAAAATTTAGATTGATATAAATAGATTATTTTGTTGTAGCAAAATTTGTTAACGAAGTCTCAATAAATTTAACCCATTATTTAAAACTCCGTAAATGTATAAATGATAAATAATATTAGTTAGAGCTAGAGTAAATTACGATTTTGGCCCCTATGGTTATATCACTTTTACCCTTTTAGCCCAATTTTTTTTTTTAACATCTGAGCCCCCAACGTCTTTTTTTCTAACCCTTTTGGCCCCTAACACTAATCCCATCCATTAAATGTTAGGGGTCAAAAGGGTTAGAAAAAAGACTTTAGGGGCCAAAAAGATTAGAAAAAAGACGTTGGGGGCTCAGATGTTAAAAATTCTTTTTGGGCTAAAAGAGTAAAAGTGATATAACCACAGGGGCCAAAATCGTAATTTATTCTATTAGTTAAATAAATAATATTATAAATGAGAAGGAGATTAAACTAAATAATAATTATCCATAAGAAATTAAACTAAATAATATTTAGTAAGAGGATTATATATAATTAATTAGAAAAGATTAAACTAAAATAGTACTTATCTATAAAACATGGCCTAATAAAATAGAATACCTGTATATAAAATTCAAAAAAGAGATTAAGGAATTAATAAAATTGAATGCCTGTATACAAAATGACCGAAATACCACTACTTTTAACTGACCATTTTAACTGAGTTAGAGTCGTGGAGCAAACTGGGAAAAAAATCGAAACATCAAGGAGAAAAATGGCTATTTTTAAATGATTGGGTCAAAACTGTTAAAACGGCCAAACCACAGGAAGCAAAACGGAAGTTTACTCTTAATAAAATTTACAAACTAAAAACCATGAATATTACAATGTAAAATAAGTTGTGTTAAAAAATAAGACTTTTTTTTTATATCGTAAAGTAGATCTAGTTCTTTTATTATTAGGTATCCTCCAATTATTACCTTTACTTAAAGTATTTGAAAATAAACTTATTGGTGTGCATTAAATTAGATTTGCTATTCTTACTATTAATTGTTATACGAATTTAATTAATAATTAATTATTATAAAAATATGACCTAAGTTAACGGTTTAGGTATGCCAAATAAAATATTTTCATAACTAATTGTTAATTTACTATATCACAAGTTGGTAAAAAAAAATTCATAATATTATAATATGGTTAAGTTACTATTTCCTACTTTATAAAACATTTCTTTATATAATGTCGATTAAGTTACTCTTTCTAACTTTATATAACATTTCTTTATTTAGGGGAATGAAAAAACTAGACGGGAAAGAATTGATGATATGAACTTTTTTATAAAATAAAATATGTAAGATAATGGGTAGATGTGTCGTTAGAATATATGTACATGTTAGGTTATTGCAATGAATAATGTTCATATTTATCCATTATAGACACATACGTATGATATTCTGAACTATGTACCGGTCTCTATTAATTTAGGTTTTGTGTTTTCGTTATTCACATGTCATGTAAGTTTTCTTTATTTAGTAATTTCGAGAATGAAATTTTCTTTTAGGGTGGTATAATTGTAACACCCGAAAAAATACATAATAGTCTACTTGAATAATATTTAAAATGATATAATGTTATTAATATTAGATGTGGTTACATAGAATATGAAATATTAAACATCTCAATAGAATTTGTTATCTTAAAAAAGATGATAATATCTCATCTGATAAATATAATTAATTTTCTAAAAAAGAAACAAAAAAGTAAATGTTTTATAAGATACCTCAAATTTAATTCCCAAATTATTTTATAATCATACGTACGAAAGATATGCTATTATATATATTAATAATATATTTTAGGATTTTTTTATGCTACCATATATATCAATAATATAAAATATATTAGATATATTAAAGCAATAAACTAATATATTAGATATTATTAAACTAATATATTAGTATTATTAGTCAATAATATTAACAATTTCATTCCTAAATTAATAGAGAGAATGACACAAGACATTAATATATTATTAATACGATTTTATTGATATTTTCTTCTTTACTCAACCTGTGTAATTCACGGCAGTGGCGAAGTATAGTTGGTGCCCGGGGGTGCATCCACCCCCAATGTTATAGTTAGAAGTGTACAAATTCTGATTTTTCGTCCGAAAATTTTTAAATTATATAGGATCCCCCCCCCTCCCCGATTATTTTTCCTAAATTGTATATCCTAAATATTTATACACTTTGTATATAAATGATATATGCAAAACTCTTGTGAAAACTAACAAACGAGAGGAGTACACTTTTGTTGATAGAGTGGTTCGGCTAATCTTGACACTTCCAGTTTCAATTGTAACAACAAAGTGTGGATTTTTAGCAATGAAAATATTCAAGAATCGCCTTCGAAATAAAATGGCAGATGAATATCTCACAAATAGCTTGGTGATTTACATAGAAAAAGTGTTGGGATTGAACCCTACCATAGGAACAGATAATGAAAGCCAAAACTGGTTCACAACAGTGGATTCACACTAAGCAGCTGTTTACACTAAGACTTTCCCCATGAAAGTGATTACAACAACTGATGGCTCTCTATCCACTATCCGTATACAACTGATGTTACCCTTTTAACTGTTGACTAAGTCCTGAAGAAGTAAACACTGCTGGATCTATCTACTGATGACAAAGCACTGCCCACTCAAGGACTGATCAACTTTGAGGAAAGCACTGATGAAAGAAGATAGCAGTAGTTTAGTGTATTACTTGTCTTATGTAGAATCAGTGGTTAAGATTAGCAGTGTTTGTATAGGAACAATTGTTACAGGTTGTTAGGCTGTTAGACGTCGCTTTCATGGTGACGTCAGCTGAGATGCCTCGGCGGTTTGGTTTGTCTATAAATGGAGCAGTACTCTGTACTGTTACATTTGATCGTTTTGAGTGAGTTCTTCTCCCCAATTCAATCCTTTCATCTTGTGCAACCAACCACTGGAGTATCAGGCTGAGGGGGAGTTGATTTGTAAGCATGTTTGTAATCTTTTGATTTACTTTGTAATCTTTCGACTGATGCAATTCATGTGTTTATCAAATCCATTTCTCTTTATGATTGTGTTTACAAAGTTTGTTGTTCATTTCCGCTGCACTTAAACTTCATTCATTTCTATTTGATTTGTTCAAATTATACAAACAAGCACAATCATGAGAGCCTCCGATCCTAACAATTGGTATCAGAGCTCGGACAGTCAAATTCGATCTAACAATCAATTTGACATAACAGTTCAGCTCAAAAATCATTGATACTAAGGTTGATTGCATTTAGTTGAAAAACAGAGTAACGAGAAATCATGTTCAAAGTGACTACTCAAAAGCTCTGTAAAACAACCAAGATGTCATAGAATACACCAACTTCATATAACAAGCAATGTCATACATAAACCACCTGTAGTTTTCAGATCTGAAAATATATCTGATAACTATGGTAAAATTATTTACGAAAAATTGATTTCAATTGCTGTTATGAAGGTTTTGCTGTTTCAATCATGTTTGCTGCTAAGGTATGAACCTCAGGTCAACAAAAACCTATGTTCATAAAAACATTAGTGTTTTTGTTAACATAAAAAGAGAGAAATTAAAACCTTAGTTAATAAGGTCTTGTGTGTTGAAAAACATGTTGAGAATCCTCAAAAGGACCAAATCAACTTTCCTAAAAACACATTAAGAATATCAGGTGTTAAAATAGCCCTAATCATATGTAATGTGAGATTTGATATAAGCATGCACAAAGGTGATCAGATCTCTGAAAACATTGCTACAAAATGATTTTGGATTAAGTTTTCCTTAAATAAAACCTCCCTGTAAGGATTTCAGTACTTATGAATGGGAAGGGTAAAAAGGAAAAGATAAAAATCACTAAACTCAAAAAGGTGTGTTTAACTCAAAACTTTTGAAATCAAAAGAAAAGAGTATAAACTCAAAACACTTGAGAGTTCACAGGTTACCAAACAGCTGAGTGCAACTACTGGTTCAGGACAGTTCAGGTAACTGTTGTATCAGAAGGTAAAACTTATTTAAGAGGACTAAGGCAAATTTTCAAAAATCTATTACATGGGTTAGGGTTTACAAAAGACTCTCAAACCTTTGTAAACATGTTTCCTCAGAAATACAATCATCTGACAGGAAATGGTCTCCATCAATGGTTATAAAATTTTACTCAAACCACTGAACATTATTATAAAATTGAGTTTTAAACAAGGTCGACTCTATCCAAAATTATTTCTGTTATGAAAATTACCAGATCTAATTGACTTATCTATCTGAAACTTTTACTTATTTTTAAATGGTAAAAGTTACTTGTAAATATCAAGATATATTATTCTCTCATTTTTATAGAGAATATTATATTTGGTGCTTTTACTTGTTTTGGATAGTAAAGGCTCATTACCTGACAGGATGAAGATCCATTCTATTTAAAAAAAAAAGATATAATCCTTGATAATAAGTCAAATGGAGATGGTGTTTGGGTTAGGGTCAATTCATACAGAAACTCAAGTATAGAACCATTTCCCAAAGTTGATTGATAACAAGTGCTCAAAATGTTTTACCTTAAACTTAAAAGTCTCAATTAAAATTTTTGCAGTCAAAGTTGACTGTAGTTACCATCTGGGATACTTTACCACAACCAAGGCCTATAAAGTGTTTCAAACGCAAGAACTGGGTCTGTGAAAGAGTCTTTGAATGTAAAGGTCAATAAAACTTTCATCATTGAAAATCCTAGCAAATCCTGCTTATCTGTTTAATCCTGTTAAATTTACATATGAAGATGTGTCTGTTTAGACTAACCCTGCAGGTACCCCACAATTCTCATCACAAGACTTTGGATATGATATTGAGTTTTTTCAATACAAAATCATATTCACCACAAGAAGCATCAGGTGTTCAAAACAATTGTTAAAGCTCATCCACTGCTGGATCAACAGTTGTTGAGAAAACAGCACCCCAACCTCTCTCATCACATGATATCTAACCACTGATGACATCAGACATCATTTATGAGGGATTGCTATGAAAAGGTTTGATTTCTTTACAACATATCCATACTACAGATCAGTTGGCTGATGTACAAATCAAAGCATTAGATACATCTACCTTTAAAAACTTGATCTCTAGGATTGGAATGCTAAACATAGATTAAAACAAATTTTCTTGTATTCTATGTGAAAATAGCATAAAAGTGTTTTTAGAAAATCAAAATAAAAACTTTAAAATAGTTAAAATTGAATTTTTCAATAAATCTCCAAAGTCTGATGAAACCAATGTTTTCACTTAAAACTCTGACTGGCATGTCTATCCACTGACAAAGTGTATCCTCTGATTTCATTATTTTCCATCCACTGACAGTGTTATAGTTCTCCACTATTCACAACCACTGATGACACACATCAGTGGTTTCGTAAACAATTGTCTTCCATTCTCAATCAGTGTTTACACGTGGATAGATGATAGCCATCAGATCTTGTCACGTGGCCAGATGTTAACCGTTCATTTTTCTTGAAACTGTTGTCTTCCCAATAAAACGTTTACTCGCCTAATGGCTAAAGAGTCAAAAGTTTCTAAAACACAAACAGGGGAGTCTGAGCAAAATTTGGATAAGTCCACATCTACTTCTCAGACTTCAGCTGTTGAGCCCACTGCTCTTGGTGACCACAGTAGCACAACCACTGCTGTGCAACCCCCACCAAAAACCACCAAAAATACCACAAAGAAACCCTCCAAACCAACCAAACCCAAAAAGGGTCCGCTGGAAGATGAGATCCCAGAGGTAAACCCAGTGACAACACAAAAGTCACATGAAACCACTGTTGCTACTTCCTCACAACAGTTTGAAAAATCTCCACCCAAAACTTTAACTCCTCATAATTCCTCACAAAAGGAACATGTTGTAAGCACAGGGATCCCACAACTTGTAACATCATCCTCATTTGAGAGTATGTTAAACTGTCCTTCTCCCAGGACAACTTTGCTTTCCACACCACCCTCCACATTTCAAATCATGGCAACTACCACATCATTGTTTGAAACCATTGATAGTCAATCACAAAAAGGCCCCTCTCATCAACACATTTCTGAGAGCAAAATTTCCACAATGGCTGTGTTTGATAAAAATCAATTGGTTATCCCACAAATAGTTGAGGAGGCTACATCACTAGGATTTCACGAAATCCCTGTTGATAGTTCAATTGGAGCAGCTACTACAGATGTTGAATCCACTGATTTACATCTGGACAATAGTTTCATACATAAGTCTCCTTTGAAGGCAATTTCTACTAGGGATACTTTGGTAACCACTGCTGGTATTAAAACCAATGATAGGTTTACTAAGGAATCCTCTGTTGTGGAAAGAAGACCCCAGTACCAAGAAAAAGGGGCATCTAAGGTTGAAGCAAGTGATAAATCACATGTTCATGATACCCTAGATACAACTACCACCTCTGGTAGGAGCTCAGATGATCCTATTAAGTTAGGAGATGGGCTAAAATATAAGGAATTAACGGACAAAGTTACAAAGATTGAGACATCAGTGGGAGATATCAAAAATGTGCTGCAACTGATGTTACACTCTGCAAAATCTCGAAACACTGCTCAATCCTCTGCTCAAACCACCAAAATTGTGAAACAAGTGTATCCTCTGCTTCAACAACATCATCAACATGCTAATCAGTTACATGATTCAAAAGTGCAGACATTCAAAGAAGAAGTTGAAGCCAGGTATAAAGACACACAGGAAGAGCTTAAAGCTATTAAGAAAATTCCCATTCCTGACACTACCCCTGCACCTATCTTCGAAAGAGTTGATGATGCCAAAAAGGGGGAGAAAAATGACTCTGGGGAAAATCTCTCAGTAACTTCTACTGAAACATCTGTCAAAGAAAAGGAAAGGGAGGCGATGAAACCCTGAAAATTCAAGCAGATGATGAAGATACACAAATGAGGATCGTTCAAAGTCAAGTCAATTCAGCTGGTCTCAAAACCACTGCTGATATTAACAATGTAAGGGATGAGAGCAGAGCTTTGGTTGAGAAAGAGATAGTTCTAAAACTAAGCCAGTTACTACTTCAACCACAACTTCTGTTCCCACAAAATCACTTACACCTTCACCATTAACAACATATGTCACCCAAACAACTGCCACCAATACCACATCAACACACACCACAACCACTGCCATCCCCACTAAATCAACCACTGCCACATCTAAAACATCACCACCACCATAAACACCACTTACTGCCATCCTTTATCAAAGAAGGAAACAAAGCAGATGGATGCAGAAATACCAAAATAAGACCAAGCTTCTGAAGAATATATCATGAAGATGGCTCTTCAGACACTTAGAGCAGAACTACAAGAAACAACAAAATCTCAAGACACTGCTCAAAGTTGTCATTACTAGGCCTCAATCTCCAAACTCATCAAATAAATCTCTCCCAAGAAACCCATTGGATTCAAAAATACTAAAGTGGATGTCTGACCAAAAGACCCACGTATTGACTCTAGTCAGATCCAATGGCGAAGTGAAGTATATATCAAGGAAAGAAGCACTAGGTCTTGGTGTTGAAGATTTGCAGGATCTCCTTGAACTTTCACTATGCTGGGATGAGGATGACCTAAGTTCCAGAGACTTTGAAGCAGAATTTAAAAGACAAGCTAAGGAACTTCTGATGAGGAATAAAGATCCAGAATAATGAAGGGTTTTGGCATTATCTGTTCCAGGGGGAGATTGTTGGGATTGAACCCTACCAGAGGAACAGATAATGAAAGCCAAAACTGGTTCACAACAGTGGATTCACAATAAGAAGATGTTTACACTAAGACTTTCCCCTTGAAAGTGATTACAACAACTAATGGCTCTCTATCCACTATCCGTATACAACTGATGTTACCCTTTTAACTGCTGACTAAGTCCTGAAGAAGTAAACACTGCTGGATCTATCTACTGATGACAAAGCACTGCCCACTCAAGGACTGATCAACTTTGAGGAAAGCACTGATGAAAGAAGATAGCAGTAGTTTAGTGTATTACTTGTCCTATGTTGAATCAGTGGTTAAGATTAGCAGTGTTTGTATAGGAACAGTTGTTACAGGTTGTTAGGCTGTTAGACGTCGCTTTCATGGTGACGTCAGCTGAGATGCCTCAGCGGTTTGGTTTGTCTATAAATGGAGCAGTACTCTGTACTGTTACATTTGATCGTTTTGAGTGAGTTCTTCTCCTCAATTCAATCCTTTCATCTTGTGCAACCAACCACTGGAGTATCAGGCTGAGGGGGAGTTGATTTGTAAGCATGTTTGTAATCTTTTGATTTACTTTGTAATCTTTCGACTGATGCAATTCATGTGTTTATCAAATCCATTTCTCTTTTTGATTGTGTTTACAAAGTTTGTTATTCATTTCCGCAGCACTTAAACTTCATTCATTTCTATTTGATTTGTTCAAATTATACAAACAAGCACAATCACGAGAGCCTCCGATCCTAACAAAAAGGTCTTCGGGCTGAGTTGTAATTCTCCGTCCAGGTTTCATTTATCTCGTATCATTATATATATATATATATATATATAGAGAGAGAGAGAGAGAGAGAAAGGTCTTTGTTTCTTATACAATATTTAGTTTTTCTATGTGCAAGAACCGGTCATTTGAATGAATGAATGAATGAACTTTTTTAGTTTTATCTGGAAGTATTATTATTTGACCCGACCTGAATTGAATAGCCGACCTGAAACATAACGATAGGGAAAAAAAATGTGTTCCATCACTTTACGCCCCCTCGAAACTTTTGGTTAAGCTCTGCCACTTATTCACGGGGTAAATAACCTAGTGGACCAATAAAACTAACAAAAAAGGGATGGAAAAATATGAGTGAATAGTTTTTTACTAAATAGTGGTAAGAAAATACCAGTTTAAAACGTTATAATATGGGTACTAGTGGGAATGTCCGCGCGTTACGGCGAGTGTCCCGACTTATGATGTCTGTTACAAATGGCTTTAAAAAATCTATTATACAATGCTGAAATCTCAGAATATGTACACTATGCAATATTTGACTGGGTAATTGAATATTCACACTGGCAAATGGATGGCTACGGATATAAGAATTTAGCTATGTTGGAGGTGTAGTAGGAAAATATCAAATTCTGACTCACATAAATATAAGACTAATAAGGCCGAGATAAATTACTTAGTTATGAAACCTTGGTATATTTAGTTCAATTTGCACGTATTTAGAGTTCCAACAACCGGAAATAATTTAACGGTCATCATAGACAAAATCAACACTTACAACATATATGGAACATATGTAATTAACGAACGGTCGTAACTCTTACCTTAATAGTTTGTAGGTCAGTTCGAAAATTGAACGACAACGATATTTTGCACTGTTTTGCCTAATCAGTTTTATAAGCCTACAATCTTAATTGGTGTTCGAGAAGCCATGAGTCTGACTTACAAAAGTTGCATTTTTTTAACGCATGGAATGGTAGAATTTCAAATGTTTTTTTTTCATATCTTTTCAGTTCTTTTTTCTCAATATTAGGTCTAGACTTGTAGGTGTTTAATTCACAGTTAAAATTATGACATTGCATAATTTGAAGCTACAAGAGACAATGGGAAGATGCATATAGACAAAGAAAACATAATCTATATAAGTTGGCAGACTTCAAGTCGGATTTATGGCAGATCATTCAAAACCTAAAACCAAACTGAGAAAATGTGAATCGTTAGGGTTAAAGTTGTTTTTTAATCTCATGTAGCGTTCATAGGCTGAAATTGAAACCGAAATGAAAAGGGTACATAGTTCAAATAGTCCAAATGAAACAAAAGACCACCATTAACTTATTTAATTTTAAAGTAAAACCCTGCGACCGATCTTGTACGAAGCATAAGCGTCGACACATGCGACTCCAGTTGATTTTCACTCAACTCTCTAGCCTCTCAGTTGCTTATACACACATGCTTATACACACATGCTTATACACACATGTGTATACATACATGCTTCAGCTTCTTCATGTAAAGCCCCAAAATATCAATTGCAAGATCCTTCAAACCCGGCTTAGGAAACCTTCTGGGCCACTTCTTTAGCGCAGCCGCTCGAATATCTGCAGTTTTCGAACAATCCAAGATATTCGTTCTTCGGCTTCAAAATATCATCTTCAACTTCAATCTCAACAAAAGTAAACTTCGGTTTTATATCATCTTTCAGAATAACCGACTTCAGTACCAAGGTCGCTAGTCGGGAACTAATCGAAACATTCGAACACATGGATGGTAGTACAGGGATTCGCTGTCTAGATGGTAGTGCAGCAGAGACTCGTGGCAGGTGTGTTTGTGGATCACGGCTGTAATACCTCCACCCAAAACAAATGTGAGGTTTGCGTGACTTCGAATGAGAGGTTGAAGGGTTTAAATATGGATCGATCATGCAACTCTTCAGCTGATTTGTTGTAATTCAACTCATTCGTTAGGAAACCATGAAGCAAACAAAAACTCTTTAAATTCTTTTTATTATCATTTTCGGTTATCTAGGTAGGTAATATGGACCAATTAATGGTTTCAGTTTTAAATTAATTTCATTTATGATACAATAATTTGAGACTTCAGCACCATAAACAAAACGGTACCGTCTACACCGTTTTGTGTTCACCTTTTTAAATGACATAAAACCAATATTTAAGTTAATTTACATAGGCCCACCGTTTAATATTTACCTCTTAAATGGCACAAAACTAAATTCAATTACTTTAAATGCCTAAGTTAATGAATTTTCTTTATAAATTTTATTCATTTTAATAGTAATGCAGAAATACAATTTTGCCCCTTTTACTACGCTAATTAAGTGTTATACCATAAGCATTATAGCTTGTAATTACTTAACTTTTGAAGGAACCTTTGTGAAATGCTTTATAATATAGTATAGATATAGTCCATATAAATATATTTATAATATTTATACATACTATTAAATCATGAAAATCCCAAAGGTTGCATGTCTAACCTTTAATTTAATCAACTAATTCCTTTAATTATTATAAACTTATATTTAATTCCTTAATTTAATTCAATTAATGGAAGACATAAGTGAGCATGGATTCCATTGATGAAATGTCTAGATTGCCCTCAAAGTGTCTTAAAACTTTGGAGAATGTCCAAATTTCCCCCCTCTAAAATGGCTTGCTTCATTTGTACATGGTGCTTCAAGATTTATACCTATGGCAAAATTATGAAAAGCTCTTAATAAAGTATTATAGACATAGATATGACAACTGATTAATGATGTGAATGAGTATATGAGAACAAACTAATGATGTGAATATTAGTAAGAGTGTGATAGTAATTTAGAAACTTAGGGTAATTGTGTGGCTATTCTCCTTCACATCGGTTGACTTTTATTTTTAAATTACCCCGGCTTTATTTCATTAATTTGTATAGAGATCTATGGACACTTGTACATAATTCAATACTACATATAACTCACAAAAGAATATTACAAATTAATAGTGCAAAAATTATGTTTTTTTCTATTGCTTTTAAGACGCATGGAGCATCCACAAGTCTAAAGCACCACAAACTTTGTACCAAAAGAAAGTCCTCTTTTACGCGTTTGCGAAACTAGTTTAAAAAAATCAGAGGTATCCTCCAATTTTTTTACTGTACATTCATAAAATAATAAAAAATAAAACACGATAATAAATATAGGTAAAAAAATATCTAATAGATTTGTCCTCTTTAGGTTTTTATAACTTGAAATCGAGCCATTACATCGTCATCTTTGACTTTATCAAATGTTTCCCTTTCAATCGCACAAACTAGAGCACTTTTCAAATAATCATCGCCCATTCAATTGCGTAAATCCATCTTGACAAGCTTCAATTTAGGAAAAAAATATCTTTCAACGGTTGAAGTTGCAACCAGTGAAACCAACGCTATCTTCAATATCCGATAAACCACAGGAAAAGAATGATGTTTTCCGGTTTCGACCATAAGACGAGTAAGGTCACATATTCCATTCAATTTTGCGAGCATATCTTCATCCTTTATACTGTGACAAAAGACCTTAAGATCACCCAAAAGACACCCCCTTTCTTATGTAGTAAAATCATCAGGATATATCACAGAAAATGCCACTATCTTTGATGTATCAACATTTGAACTTCTATTTCGTATCGAAAGAATTGAAGTCGAAGAAATACTTGGACCACCATCATCATTTTCTTGCATATCATTAGCAACAGTCAGACTTCCATCAATATTCAGACTTCTATCATTATCATTAATTTCTTCCAATTATATTTTGAACAATTTGCCAATTAGAACTTGTTTAGAGTGTGGTTTCATCTTCACATTTCAACTTTCAAGAATTCAAGTCTCATAGGCCCTAAATTAACAAGAAAACTATAAGTCTTTGCAAAAATTACACATAAATTTATAAACTAAAAGTCTAAAATCTTAATATCTTTAAAGAAACAAATGATGATAAACTCATAAACGTATAAATTTAATTAAGTTTAAAATGACCATCAGATTCTAACAAGGCTTAATATCTTTAAAGGAACCTTAATATCTAACAAGGCTAAAATCAAAGAATATAAGAAATTAAGAATAAAAAATAGATACGGATCGAAGGAGAATGATTGGACGGTCGTAAACAGTGGTGGTGGTCGCCGGACGCCGGTGGCCTACTGGTTCGTCAGATTTGTTGATCGAGCAACAGTACAGCAACGTGACAAGGGGTGTGTCGGTACAACTTCAAATTGCCGCTCAATTTTTATTTTAACCTCTGGACTATTTTAATCAATTAGGCTTTAATCAATTTAATCAATTGGGCTTCTAGGTTACTTAAAAAGACCGTGTAATAATTAATATTGGTGTTCTAAGTTACTAATAGTAGAGGTGCACAAAACGGGAATTGGGTCCTACCCAGAACCATCTAGGAACTGGGTAAGGTCCATTCGGTTTAACCGGGCCCGAGTAATCCAAGAAACCGAGTAGGAACTGGACCCGGGTATGAAAAGCTAGGTGGAAGCTTGGGAAAGAAGTGAGTCAAATGAATCAAATACAGGAGAAAAGCATTATCGGAATGCAAGGTAAGTAAAGCTTACACCCTTTTGTAGAATACTTATTTATTGTATAGGTTATGAGTACGATAAATTAATATTTGAAATATGATGTTCCGACACGAAATGATACGGGTCGGAACAAGTGAAAATGATGAAAAACTATATTTGATGGTAAAAAGGGGCAAAACAGTAATTCGATCATGAAATGGCAAACATACAATGAGTTTTTGAAAGGTTACCTTATGGTGTAAGCCATAAGGAATAATAAGGGTAAAACGGTAACTTAGTCAAGTGTAGATGAGTAAAAGTTGAAGTTTAAATGACACCATATGACGTAAGCCATGATGGGTTAAATGCGTAAGAAAATGATTTAAGAAATATGACCATATGGTGAAAATCCGTAATGGGTCAAATGAGTGAAATGGTAAATAAATACCATTCAGTTATAAATACAAAATGTTTGGTCATTTAGGCCAAATGGGTCGAATGGTGATGTTATCACCATTTGACAATATCGACTAATGATTGTTTGTCGAGTCTTATGCTCACAGGGGTAAATAGCGTATGGAATTTTGCGTTGCTATTAATTAGCGATTATTAAAGCAAGGTACTAAAAACGAGTACATGCTTTGACCTGAACCAGGTATGTGTAATGGGTCAAACTCTCATTGAGAACTTAAGGTTCGATGAGAGTTAAACGAAGTCAAGAATGAACATTGGGTTACCTTAACAGGTAAACCTAATAATCTAAATTGTAGTCATTTTGTTCTTAGAACCATAATGATTTTTAAATAGGATTATAGCTAAATGTGCGATTTTGGTCAAACACGTTGTTGAAAGTCCCTCGTCGTAAAAGAAGGGGCTACAGTTGACCAAAACACCATTGAATGATAAACTGGGCAAACGAACTGTAAGGGTAGTTTGAAAATAAGTTTTATGATCGAGTAAATCCTTTGGATAAATGTGAAAGTGAAAGGTATTAGCCTTTTGGTCGAATGTCGCGTAAGGAGTCTTTTTCGTAAATTTCTAAACCGAAGGGTAAAATTTGGAAAATATGATTTCGCTATAAGAAATCCACCCCAAATATTGTTGTGGTGGAAAAATAAAAGAAGTCATAGTGTGGAAATAAGAGGTAAGAAAGAAGGAGCGAGATTTAAGCTCGAATGCTTAAATCCCTTAACGGGTCAAAATGAATTATGCGCATAAATCATGTAATGGCTGCGTAATTCATGAAATTTATGAATCCGGGTTAAGTATTTTTGGTTAAATACGTAGGAAAATGTTTTACGGTCGTTTAGAAACAAGTTTCATGCAAAACAGATGAAAATTGTGAAAGTTATGAGTGTTTTGTGGAAAATGGTAGAGCTGGGAGTATGCAGCTCCCAGCTAATAAGTTTCTGTGAAAAAGGGGCGGTCGTGCCCCGCAACAGGTAACACCTTTTGGTGTCGTGTCCCGCCACGGGCTTTCGCGACCTGCGAGAGAATGGGCATTAGTCTGTCGCGGCCCGCGACGAACACCAGAGCTGGCGAATCTTGTTGTTTTACTTGTTTTGACTTACAGACTCGTTTAGACACGTTATAAACTTCGTATGATTAACACATTTCATGGTTTATGAAATGTAGGTATATCTTGAAGTACCAGGTGATGATCAATCTCAATGAAGAACCAAACACGATCAAAATTTAAACTTCCGCATTACGTTTTGTCGTTACGTGATTAAACGATGATATTATGTTGAAATGTTTTAAATCTCAAGATGTTTTTAGAAACTTGTATTTTCAAATGTATGTGTATTTGTATATACATATTTAGACGCGAAACTTATATGAAATTTCGATAAATAAACTAAGGGTCTTACATAGAACATACACATTTATAAAAGTCAAAGCATCCAAAGTCAATCTGCCTACATAGCCAAATACACCATGTCTTAAACCTAAGAAATTGTCTCCAAATTAACAACCAAAGTAACAATACCACATCCAACGTAAAATTGTCTCAGCAAAGTCAATCGACCACAGGCAACCATCTCCACTACACTAAGGCTGGAGGGTGGGGTATAAATCCCCTAGGGACTTTATCACGCCACTTCAGTATAAAGTCCCTAGGAGCTTTATCACGCCACCTCAGTGCCACGTCATGTCCACGTCACACAAGGGGCCTTAAGCCCCTTCCATTAACTTGCAAGGTGTGGTATAAAGCCCTCATCATCATTACCTAATTATTTTTTTATTTAAATTTCAACATTATTTAATTTTGATATATTAATTTATAACTCATAATTTAAATAATAAAAATAAAATGCCATAATTTAAATAAAAAAATACAATGTCATAGTTTAAATAAAAAAATACAAAGTCACTCGTCGTCTTCATCGTCTCCTCCTTGTTCACGATAAAACCATAGGTGCTCGGTCAGATCAGCTCGAAGGTTATGGTGTGTGTTCCTGTCATGTATCTTCGATCGGATAACTTCTTTTTCAGCGTATGTTAGTAGTGGGTTCGTCGGTTGGTTACTTTCATCATAACTTTCTCCACAAAACGCTCTACCCGAGTCCTCCAATATCATGTTATGCAAAATGATGCAAAATGATAATTAACATAAACCTATTCTATGAAAGACATTCATCAAGATTCATGTGAAACGAGTAAATAATCAATAATCAAAACAAGATACGCATATACACCAAATTAAAGATTCCAAAGTTCTTTACTTTTTAAGAAAAATCCATACACACGATAATAAACGAATAAAAATCCAAACTTTATTAAATATTCATCTTACCCTAGGTAGTTTACAAAGGTTTAGCCAAGAACCATAATCTTAAAGACAACCAAACAAGGTTTAGAACAAGAATTCATTCGAATAAAACAAGAAAACTAGAAAATAAAAGAAACCGAATATCCCCACACTTAACCTTTTTTCGTCCCCGAAAAAGACTTATGCAAACGGAATCAGAATCAGGGTCACTGGCTTCAAAAACTTTAAGTTACTTATTTAAAAAACTCCAAACGTTTAACCACGATTACCGGTATAATTTTCCGCTTAAACCCAACCACCGACTCGTCAGGCCCCTTTCATGTAATTATTAGGTTCAAGTGATTTCATCTAAAGGGTCTCACACTCAAGGTCCAAAGATCCACCTACTCCCATCTCAGGCTTATAAGGAAAAGATTAAAAATCTACCATCTTATATAAATAACACTTATGTACTTTTAAATTAATTTTTTGATGGAATGATGGATGATAATGAGCTTTAACATTTTTTTTTTCATGATCAACTCAGAGGGCATTATCACCAAGTCGTTATCCCAGTGGGAAACACCAAGTCGTATAAAAATGGAACGTCGGCAGCGATTGGCATCCTCAAATATCGCCTCCCGTACAGAAAGATAACACCTAATAAAATAGTGTTAATAAAAAAATAACAATAACAATAAAAATAATAAACTGTAAATTAAAAAAATAATAACAATAAAAATAATAATAATAATTTGTAAATTAAAAAAATAATAATAACAATAAATAAAAAATACCTTCACAGAAATTTTCAAGAGAATCACGACACATTCTGGACGACATCCTTAAATATTCATCCCACGCATCACTCGCTGTGTCGTACGCTAGTTGCCTAATTGTTGCGGTACACTTTTGTATTCCAGAGAAACCAACTTTGCGACTAGCACTTTATATCGCCTCCCGTACAGAAAGATAACACCTAATAAAATAGTGTTAATAAAAAAAATAACAATAACAATAAAAATAATAAACTGTAAATTAAAAAAACAATAACAATAAAAATAATAATTTGTAAATTAAAAAAATAATAATAACAATAAATAAAAAATACCTTCACAGAAATTTTCAAGAGAATCACGGCACATTCTGGACGACATCCTTAAATATTCATCCCACACATCACTCACTGTGCCGTACGCTAGTTGCCTAATTGTTGCAGTACACTTTTGTATTCCAGAGAAACCAACTTTGCGACTAGCACTTTCTCTTTGTGTGAAAAAAGGAAATTTGTCCGCAAGATCATTAGAAATTTTTAGGAAAAGACGACTGCTCATACGAAACCTATGCCTAAACTGGACATCATCGTACAACGGATTTTCACAAAAATAATCATGCATTAAATGTCCATGAGCACCTAACCGATCTCGTTCAAGAGCTGGTTGTCTGGTACGCGATGCAGAGGATTAGATTCTTCTCGCAAATAATTAATCGTCTCTTGCGTAATTGCGATAATCATATCGTCAAGAACACCGTCGGATGAAGAGCTCGACGAATCGGATGACATTCTTAAAAATGGTTGGGTAGAATTTATGTGTTTTTTCTTGTGATTGTTGTGTGTTTTAGTTTGTGATTGGTGTGTATTTTAGTTTGGGATAGGTTTGTATATATATTTGAATTAAAAAAACTTTTCTTTTTAAATCCGAATGTTGCACAACGGTCCATTTTGACCAACTACCCTCGATCAACTCAAAAAACCATCGTTAACGTGCTGGCGAGACATGGATGGCGCCCCCTTTAACTCGTGTGGTGTGGATGGTGGCGCCCAGGGGGCGCTATCGACGATGATGTGGCGGGGTGGCGCCATGCTACACCCACTGGCCTAATGAGTCTGACTTGCGCTAGGTGCACCTTGCGTAGCATTCTGTGACCCTTGCAACTTCTCATGTTATGGCCCTTGTTACCACACTTGTTGCACGTGGTGGTTGATCCCTTCCGGGTCATTTTCCCTCCAGTATCAAAATCAACTACAACCTCATCTTCACCGCATCCCTTCTTTCTTTTCTTTTTGGGCCTACCAACCTGTACACACAAGTACATGTATCAGTCAAATATTGGAACATCTTATAAATAAAAGTGGATTTAACGTAACCTGCTTATGGTGTTTTGGAGGAGTCAATGTAGTAGGACATCTAGATGGTCTACAATTAATTGCCTGGCCCGGGGATTGGTTTTATGACATGCTCGTAAACCTTCTTCCATGTATCCAGCCAATACACCTCTGATACCCACTCTTTTGGAAGACCTACCCTGATATCATTTCTGGCCATGTCCCATATAACTGCAATACTCTTTGCCCTTAAAACCTTATGAATTGAAACAGTCATCTGATCCCTCATCACATTGGAATGACCAATTTCAACACAGAGGTCTATTGACTTATACCTTTTACTGGCTTGATCACACACATGTGATAAATCTTTTTCAACAGTAAGCTCCCTAACCCCACTATCCAAACATACATGTGGATTCTTGGTAAAATAATAGAACACATCATCTAACGAGTATCCAAAGTCCTTCATAATTTGGTCCAAGACATCAAAACGAAATTGCTCAGTATTCACATTATCAACATAAGTTATCTTACCATTGTTGTACTCCCTTCATGGATAATCTAAAAATTCACCACCATGATAAACCTTGAGAGTACATAAATTTGGTTGATTTGTTGTAACGAAGAACAAACACGTGATTAGTGAATTTGAAACTTATAACCCACTCAATTTTCGGAATTCAACAATCAAACAGTTACCGTATAGGTCTTAAGGATCACAATACATGTCCCTTGCATGGATTCGCCAATACATATCTGCCATCTCGAGTGTTGATCGAATGTCGCATGAAGATGGAGACAATTTAGGGCTTTATACAAGGTGTGGACTAACAACCGAGTAGTGAAATGAGGGTCTCAATTTGTTTTTTCTTATAAATCATCCATTTAAAGGATGATTACTAATTTACCCTCACCATTGACGGTTAAACATAGTCAAACTAACATGCTTCCGGCTAGAACGTTCATGGACGCAAATTGCATTTAACTCTATTTTTTTAATAATGAAAATAAAGTTCTTCTGTCTAACTTATAATAAATGATTCCAATTAATGTCACCTGCCATTCTCTCTTTCTACCTAAAATTCAAAGTAGGATAAAATTTAATATTAATTTATTATTTATTTAATTAATAAAAGATAAGTAAGAGAGAGAGAGAGAGAGGTGGGAAAATAAAAAATAGATGTCTCTAATAGATAACATGTAACATACATTGATTTCTTTTATTATATAATACAAATATAGATTTGACACAAAAGTAATAGTATAAAATAATAATATCCTCGTTTTCGTATATATAAAATAATGATTTTACATCCATAAATAAAATAAAAACAAGACTCCACCGATTTTCGTAACTAGTATTTAGGACCTGCACTTTGCGGCTGGACTGGTCAACCGAACAAAAAGTAGATGTAACAACGCTAAACCACGCATGCGTATTGCGTGTGTTAACTCGTAAAAATTAGACCAAAACGTTAACAAAGAAAAGAATAACTAAATCGACTTATGACCCGCACTTTGCAACGAGATCGTTAAACAACAAAAAAAAGACGTAAAAACGTTGAACCACACACGCGCCTAGCGTGTTAACTTGCATTTGCACCGAAACGTAAGACATTATCATAAAAAGTGTGTGTTAATTCACAAAAATTAGATCAAAACGTAAAACATAGAAAAGAATAACTAAGTCAAAGTAGAACCCGTGCGTTGCAAAAATATTGTTAAACCACATAATAATCAACGTGAAAACGTTGAACCTCACACGTGCATAGCATGTTTACTCGTAAAATTTAGACCGGAACACTAAACATTATCATAAAAAAAACAAAAAAGGTAAAAATAGAAAGCTTAAAGTTTGAATAATAAAATTAATGATGTGTAAGAAATAAAAGATAAGAGGTCGAAATTTATAAAATCAATTGAATAGTAAAAACCATTTACAAACTTTTTTTATTTTTTTATGTTTACAAATTAATAGATAGGAAATCTAAATATTAATAAAAGACTTAGAAAATCTAATCTAATCTAATCTAAATATTAATAAAAGACTACAGCTAGGGCTGCAAACGAACCAAACGTTCAGCGAACCGTTCGTGAACCGTTCGACGGGATGTTCGTTTGTGTTCGTTCGTTTATTAAACAAACGAACACAAACAAGAAATTTCGTTCGTTTTGTTGGTGCATATGTCTGTTGACTTCGTCTTGTATCGAGTCATGTTTTAGTATAGATAGGCCAGAAAGCACGAGATGTCAATTTCATGAGGACTGGCCAGAAAGCACGAAATGTCAGTTTCGTGAGAAGTGGCCAGAAAGCATGAAAGTTCATGAGGAGTGGCACTCCTATAAATAGGTGATGTTAGGCTTACATTTGTAACTTTTTTTCAATTCCGGTAGCGAAGCTCTGCCGAGGTGTCAAACGGTCTGTAATCGTGTCAAATCAATACAGAAGACATTTAAACTACTTCTTAGTGCAAATCAAGCTGATTCAACATCAAAACGTCTGTTTCCGCCTCTCGTTTTGATCAAGAACTCTTCTAATCAACTCGTTTAGGTCGAATAACGATCCTACAAGTGGTATCAGAGCTCAGGAGGAAGAGTTCTTACCGATTCAGATTGATTTCATCCGAAAATCTCACTTCTACTCATTTTCTTCACATTTTTCAAAATTAAACAAGATTTTACGGTTCAAAATTGCTGATTTTTGGATATGATGTGCGAAAATACCTGATCTATAACCCTACAAAGTTTCAAATCTTAATTCAAAGCCGTTTAGGAGAAATCTAAGTTTTTTGGTCCGAAATCGCGTGAAAAAACCCATTTCGTGTGAGTATCATCCATTTCGTGTGAAATAAGGTTCCATTTCGCACGGATTGGCTTTGTTTCAGTCCATTTCGCACCAAGTTGTCCATTTCGTTTGAAATATCATCATTTCGTTTGAAAGTATAGCCATTTCGCACGAATTGAACTTAAATAACTCAGTTCGCTTGAATTTGACCTCCACTTCGCGTGAAAGTGTCATTTCGTTTGAAAATCAGTATCAAGTCGTGTGAAATCACCCAATCGTTTGAAATATATTCATCAGGTTGTTTGAAATCATTCAAGTTCATTAAATACATCACGTGAATTCATCTGGTTGTGATCAGGCCCATGTGATTAATACCATTGTCCAAGGTATCGGTCCAATCAGCAGTTGATTTGTATTGTCGACTCATGAATGCAGTTTGCATGTGTTGTTGAAACCCAATTCTTTTATCGGCCTGATGCGTGTGAAGTGTTATATATATTAGGTGTATATTTTAAGCCCTTTTTAACACTTATTTTAGCCAAGTTTTAAATTTTAAAACACGATATTTCACTAACACTAAACACACATATGGGCAAGTGCACCCATCGTTGAGTGTAGTATAGCGTTGGTAAGATATCGAGGTCGTCCAAGGACACAAGAGCTTTTAATACCGGTTTATCCTCAACGTCTAATCAAAATAAAAGTTTAGAAAAAATGTTTTAAGCTGAGAAAAAAAATAAAAACTAACTAAAATGCTGAAAATAAAAATAAAATAAAAACAGATAGACAAGATGAATCACTTGGTTCCGACTCGTATCTAGTATAACCTTTGATTATTTCCGCACTTTTGCACATAATTAAGAGATTACCTTAGTTATTGTAGTAGGCCCCTCTTTTGAAGGTGACGTTACCCTCACCCCAGTAGTTTGAGTCAGCAAGGATACAATCCTAAAAGGGTGGATTATTGAAAGATAATGAATTAAGTTATTAATGCAGTATTGTGGTAGGCCCCGCTTTTGGCGGTGACGTTACCCTCCGCTAAGTAGTCTGAGTCAGCAGGGATACAGTCCTAAATAGCCGGGTTATAGTATTAATAGTAGTTAACTTATGAGGGGGTCAAAGAGTTTGGACCCCCGCCATCCAATACCGTGAAGTATTGAAGGAGGTCCTACTAAATTTGACCCAGGTCCATTGCAGGACCTCTAAACGCTGAACAATGGCAAGACCTTTACCAAACCGTTCCCTTAACCCCCGACCAGGTAGCCAACATACCTCCATATAGACCGTGGAGATATGAATGGTGAAAATCCTTTATTTTATATAGACAGTAAAATAATGCCAAGACACCACGGACAAACGATAAGGAAAGATCACCTTCAACATAAGTAACTAGTTATTAAAGTCATTAATACAAAACCAAATAAAAAGTGCAAAAGATTAGAAATAAAAAGTATTATACTAGACACTTTGTCTTCACCAAGTGATGTAAGAGACTTAGGCAAACATGGCCTTGATTGTCAAGAACTCTTACGATCAATCTTGGATCCCGAGACGACTCACACACTCTACGATGGACAATGTATGATGGTGGTGGATGATGGTGTTGTGATGGTGGTGGGTGGTGGATGAAGTGTGAGAGAGGTGGTGTGCCAAGGGATGAGATGAAATGAATCCAAGCACTCCTATTTATAGGCTGAACAGAGAGCTGGACACGGCCCCGTGTCCGCTGGACACGGCCCCGTGCCTGTCTGACACTCTCTCTCCTCATTAATTGTAATTCGCAATTACAATAAATGCGCCTGCTGTACTTTCGACACGCCCCCGTGTCCGCTGGGCATGGCCCCGTGGTGGGCAATAGAAGCTTCTATAGGTTTGTCTTTTCTGCTGCTTCTTGGGCACGGCCCCGTGCTGGCTGAGCACGGGGCGTGTTCAGTCTTCTGTCTTCTCTAATTCGCTTTGGAAGGTGCCGTTGAGGGGTCGGGCAGTCCACTAATGTTCCTTTTCTTGTATTTATGTTGGATTTAGCTGTCTTTTTGCTTCTTTTTCGTTTTTGAGCTCATTTAATCCTGAAAATACAAAAGGAAGACAAAAACACTCTTTTTCCAATATTAGTACTTAAAAAGGGTTAGTTTTATGCCTTGTTTGATGTAATTTATATGTTGCATTTTGCACACATCACGGCCCAATAGAATTAAATAGATAAGAAACAGTTGTCGACCATTTGTATGTGACTTTGTAGTAATTCAAAGTATTTCACGTGATATTGCAGTTCTTTAAAACAATCGGCCCAATCAGCAAGTGTTTAAATATCAACTTAATTACGGCCTAATCAAAATTGATTCATGTAGATTTTGTCGACACACTATATGATATATCGATTCAATCAGAAGTGGATTAAATGGATATTGAGGTCCAATGAATATTGAGTAATTACATATTATATGAATCACCGTGTCATCAATTCATATTAAATCAGCCCATGTGATTGTAGAGGCCCAAGGAGTACATGTGTCAGCCCACTATACAAATAATTCGGTCAAATCAGCATTTGACTATCATCAGTTTCTGTCGGCACATGACTTATTTGATAATAGCATGTGACAATGTCAGTTTTCATGTGTTTTGATTGAAAATCACACCAGATTATTCGATTTACACTAGATTGTTTGAGAATCAACCCTGTCAGCACACGTCAGTTCGTTTGAGTTCACACGAGTTGAACTTTTTCAGGTGGTTTGATATTTGATCAGTTCACACGAAGTGAACTCTGTTTCACACGGTTTGAATCTGATCCCTGTTCACAAGAAGTGGTCCAGGTCATTTGGACTTAAGCTCAATTCGAACGGTTTGGTTTCAGTTTGCACAGATTGAAAGGATTTCAGTTAAATCAGTTTGCACATATTTGTGATCCGGTCTGTTTAAAATTCACCAGGACATTTGAGATTGTATCAGGACATACCAGTTCCAGTTCGCTTGAGGATTTCAGTTAGTTTGAAAACAGTCCAGCTTGTTTGAAAAATCTGATTTTGTGAAATTGTCAATTCCGAAACATGGATTTTGAAGAGTTAACGGCATATGTTTATTACGAATCTCAGCAATTCAGTCCGATAAAGAAAGAAGAACCGGTGTCAACAAATGAGGATTCTGAAAAGGCATTAATCTTTGATCACTCGTCAGATGAAGAGAGTGACGATGACGGTAAAGAAATTCGTAAACTCGAAAATTATCAAAAAGAATTATCTCCTGAAAGTTTCAAATTTTATTTTGCAGATAAATTGGAGAAGCTAAAGGAGAGACGAGCAGCAAAAGAAAAGAAAGAGATAAAATGTGAGAATATTGCTCAAGAAGGGAAGCATGAACAGAGTGAAGAAAGTTTTGTAGATCTTGAAAAAATCATCGATGTTTCAAAAGAGATGAATGAAGAAACTTTAAAAGGAATGGCAGACAGAGCGTTCATGGTCAAGCCGCAAGAGGTAGACAAAACTCAAGAGTCAGAGTATGTCGAAACGGAGTCTGTCAAAACGGAGTATGTCGAAACGGAGTCTGTCAAAACGGAGTCAGTCGAAAAGGAGTCCGAGTTCAAATCAGAAAATCTGGATATCAAATCAGGAGAAAAATCAGAGTCTGAGTCTGACGGGTTTGGTAAACCAGAAATTAAAACTGATAAAGAAGAAAAGGTTTTTGAAAAGATTGATCCAATTCCTGAAACACCATGCGAAAACTGTTTAAAACCATGCATGGATTGTCTTGAAAAAGACAAACAGTTTCAAGAATTGAAGAAATATACTGACAATGTAAAATTTGATCTTAATGATGTGAAAGAAGCTTATGACACTTTATCACATTCAATCAAAATGATTCAAAAGGAAAGTATAGAAAATGATAAAGCTACTAAGTTGTTCAAAGAAACTGTCATGGAAAAGCAGATGGAGATTAACATTCATCTGGACACAATCGCATCTTTGAAAAAGGAACTTGAATTGATGCGTATTGAAAAAGAAAGAGTTTATAAGAAATTGATCTGTTATATTGCTTCATCTTATGTGATTGATCAAATTGTTCCTCAACTACCTGATGCTAAACCTGCTTTCAACAATGTTCCACCCCCAATGTGGAATCATTATACACAGAAATATCCAGATGGGGTGGAAGCAGCTTTGAATCTCAAGTTGAGAACTGTAGAGAATGAGTTACCTGAAAACATTGATGTTACCTTCACAGCGTCTGATACTGATCATGAATCCGAATTAATCAAGAAAGTGGTCGATCAGGTGTTGGATAAAGATGAAACCAAGGAGTCTGAGTCAAAATCAAAGTCTGAAACTTCAAGTCCAACAGTTGAAAAAGAAAAAAAGGGTTTACAATAATGAATTTCTGACATCTAAAAATAATTTGAATGACGAGACATTCAAAGTGGCATATACTTTGAATGATTCTGACAAATTATTTTCTGATGACGAATTTCCAATAAGAAGTGTCAAAACTGAAATGATCAACAAGGTTTTCAAATTAACAGAAATTAATATTTCTGAAATAAAAGATGTAAATCTTACTGAAAAACCTAAAAAATACATTTCAAGAGTTCAACAAAGATTGAACAAGAAAAAAGGTTACAGTTCTGGTTCGGGTTATCGAAAGAAACCAAACCATAACGGTAATTTCAAAAAGAAAGGATTGGGTTTTGATGCAGAAAATCATAAAAATATGAAAAATTTTAAACCAAAAACAGTGTTTGTTTCAGGAACAAGTTCTGAAGAGGAGAAGGAGAAACCATTCTGGAGACAGTCAAACAAGGAGTTTCTCGCCGAAAAACAAAAGAATCTGTTGAAGGAATCTGAACAGAGAGTTGAAAGAAGAACCTGTTTCAAATGTCAAAAGGTTGGACATACTGCTTGGAATTGCCCAAAGCCAACCAACACAAAACAGGGAGTTTCTTCTTACTCGAAATTAAAAGAGAAGTGTGTTGATAAAAAGGAACAACCAACAGAGAAGTTTAAAGAGTTCAAAAATTCAACTTTCGAAGTTGGTGAAAGCTCGAAACATTTTTACAAAAGAAGAGCCAATTTAAACAAACAAAAATGGGTTGTTAAAATTTTAGATGATAGTTCTGGCAATGAATCTGATTCGTCAAAGTCAGAGGAGCCACCAGTTGAACCAAAAAGAGAAAAGTCAGTACCGCCAATGGATGAGGTCAACTTTCCACCATTGCGGACTGAAAATTTTAAACAAAAAGTTGGAAAAGTGGAGATCTCGAATCAATTCTATTCTGAAAAGAAAGAATTCGATGTCGAAAAAGCGTTCAATGGCAAAGTAAAGCATATTTTTGGGAAGATGGTTGAGGGTAAGGAAAAAGGGGTGAAAGATTTTTATGAATCAAAAAGGACAACTTATCCACCGATTGAAGATAACTCGGGAACACCCAAAGCTGGTCAGGCTAGGGTGTCAGCATTCTTTGTTTGAAATCCTGACTTGGCGGAGCTCCCAAGTTGGTAATTGTGGAGCATGAATCGGCATCTTTCTCAAAATTTGAAAATTGTCATATTTCGATTTACAAGTGGTATTGGTTGTTTTGTACCTACAAGTGGTTAATCAAGGCCATTAAGTTGAACTTGATTTAACTTTCATTCAAATGGTAATTTGAAAACAATGTGATGAAGTAAACCCCGATCTTACATGTGGTTTCAACAAAACTAATTTTCGAAAAAACCATTTTGATTAAAACAAACTTAAGTGTTTTGAAATCATAATGGGAAAATAGTTTGTTGTCAGGGGGAGTTCTGATTGTTTATGCCAAGTGGATGGCGAATTGAAGCATTTCACATCATGTTGTCATTTAAACTGTACAAATAAAAGGTCAAACTGGTTATACAGTTTATTTTCAAATTTTCCTTGAAAATCAAAATTGAAACATATTTTGATTTTAGGGGGAGTAAGAAAATTTAGAAATTTTGAAAATTTGAAAAATACAAAAACATGATAAAATCTAAAAGGTCAAAAACATCGAAAAATCAAAAATGAGTTTTGTTGTGAAAAAGAGGAAATGATAGTAGATCAGTTAGACTGTCACAGTACGCTAAAGAAATGGAAAGTTAAAATGTGATAAACAGTCTCACTAAAGATGTGACGATAGGCTCAGCTAGACTAGTAGATTTGCGATAACGATACAAACTTAAATGAAAAAGTCTAGTTCTAGTGGAAAACGCGGTTGAAAGTATAGTACTTAGTTTTATCCTTCGTGACTGTGTACCTACTCAGTAATTGCTGAATGCTAAAAGAGCATAAAAACCGGTCAGTTTGTGAACTTTCACAACTTGCTAAAAAAGTCACTGTGATTGTGCATTTCATTTTGCAAAGATTTAAACTTGTTTGATTTCTTTATTTTGTTTAAGCATTGGACATCCTCTGCGTATACGTGAGTATCGAACTGGATGTTAGTGCCTGAACATTCTGCTTTATTTTTCTTGGTGTTTCGTTTAAATCTTGGACCATATCTGCGTATATGTGAATATCGAACTGGTGGTTAAGATCTAAACATATTCAACTTGTTTTTATTTCTTATTTTGTTTAAACATTGGACTTTCTCTGCGTATCGAAAGATCGACCTGATTGTTAATGTTTGAACATTCTGCGTTGTTTTCGCACATATCACAGTTGATGAAAGTTTAAAGACATTACTTGAGTCAGTGTATTGCATGATGAGGGGATATGCTGAGATCGTGGGGTCCATAAGAAGTTAGTGCAAAATTAATATATCTTAACGTATCGGTAAGCATTTCGAAAGTTTTTAGATTGAGTTTAAGAGGACAACAATATCGTCAATCTATATGAATCGTTTAGAACTTAAAGTGTTTAAAGCTCAACGGTGCTAGTGATTTGTCTTAAAAACTGATATGATCCTCTTACACAAACTCACTAAAATATTGTCTGTAAATATTTATTTACTGCATTTCATTAAAAAACAAAAATCCAAAAAGATTTTAGTGTGTTTTAGCATAATTTTTTTTGAAAAATATAAAAAGATTTTCGACAACTGATGTTGAAAAGCTGATTTTCAAAATTTCAAGTGCTAAACATGATGAACAACAGTGGGTTGGGAGAGTGTGTTTGAAATGAAAAATGAAGTTTGAGATAGTTTGAGAAATGTTACAAGTAATGTTTTGAGGTTGATTTCACTGCTAGTTAATCAAGGTCATTAAGTTGAACTTGATATAACTATTGTTGATGATTGAATGATATTTTCAAGAGGTTTCTAAATTTGTTAAATTCAAAAATTTGGAAATTTACTGTTGGGTAGAGAATTGTGCAGGTTACCAGGTTCCTGATCCTGATGATACGGAAAACCAGGAGTCATTCCTGAACCTGTGAAAGCTATGTCAGATTGCGATCCCGGAACAACTTAAGGGGGAGTCTGTTAGCAAAGGGGAGTTTGAAGACGTAAGAGAAAGAGAGAAATTGAAGGATGCTTACAGAGAAAGATACTTTAGAAAAGAGCGAGAAGACCGATCAAGACTGAAGACTCAATGTAGTGAAGACTCGTCAACATCCAAGGGGGAGTTTGTTCGTGCATATGTCTGTTGACTTCGTCTTGTGTCGAGTCATGTTTTAGTATAGATAGGCAAGAAAGCACGAGATGTCAATTTCATGAGGACTGGCCAGAAAGCACGAAATGGCAGTTTCGTGAGAAGTGGCCAGAAAGCATGAAAGTTCATGAGGAGTGGCACTCCTATAAATAAGTGATGTTAGGCTTTCATTTGTAACTTTTGCAATTCCGGTAGCGAAGCTCTGCCGAGGTGTCAAACGGTCTATAATCGTGTCAAATCAATACAGAAGACATTTAAACTACTTCTTAGTGCAAATCAAGCTGATTCAACATCAAAACGTCTGTTTCCGCCTCTTGTTTTGATCAAGAACTCTTCTGATCGACTCGTTTAGGTCGAATAACGATCCTACACGTTTAGTTAAATGAACAAACATGAACAGAGGTTGTGTTCGTTCGTTTATGTTCGTGAACGTTCGGTAACGTGTTCGTATGTGTTCGATACTTCATTAGTGTTTTTAGTTTTATATTTATTTAAATACTTCAAAATTCCGACAAATTAAATATCTAATAAGTGCCGGTGTATTATATATTTTGTTCATGAACGATTGTTTGTGTTCGTTTGTTTCCATTTGTGTTCATGAAATTAGTTTGTGCTCATTTGTGTTCGTCAACATTCGTTGCCTAAAATTAACAAACAAACACAAACGAACAAGAACAAGTTCATTTCTTTTACAAACGAACACGAACGTAAAATCTCGTTCGATAAGTGTTCGTGAACGGTTCGCGAACACATATATTTCTTAACAAACGAACACGAACATCGTCTTGTTCGTGTTTGTTCGGTTCGTTTGCAACCCTAACTACAACTAATGCTATATGGCATTTTCTCCTTTAATTTTATAAAAAAAAATTAACAATTTATTGTATTAAAAAGAATAATAGTTATCTTCAATATGTGTTGTAACATTATAATTCTGAAATAACATAGCTATCAAAATACCTATTAATTCTCCCCAGAAACACTTTGAGGGATATCATAATAAAAATATTAAATAGTTATAATAATAATAATAATAATAATAATAATAATAATAATAATAATAATAATAAACAACTTGGTGCTAAAGGAGGTGAATGCACTCAATAATATGACTTATGTTTCTTTTAATGTAATCAATGTGCCCAATAATGATTTTTAGTGTTTGAATCATATTCAGGTATTTCTTTTTAGGTTGTAATGGGTTCGTGTTAAAATGAGTGATTTTTTATCGGTTAAAATGGATTGGGTCATAACAAACCAACGTATCAACACATTTTGTAGATTCTAATTTTATATTTATGTTTTTGTAAAGTTTGATGTGTATTTTATGATTACTGAAAAGATATTATTAAAAGAATGATTTAATATTTTTTATATAAACGACTAAAAACATATGTGGTAATTTCACTTTTTTGCTTCTTTACAAAGGAAACATGTTGTCCAGATCATACATTCAATAAAATACGACTCTAATTGATGTATTTAGAGATTTATAAATTATACTGTTTTCATAATTTAACCCACGTATTATAAAAAAAATAAAATCACCACTAACCTAATTCATCATAAAAAAAAAAAAAAAAAAAAAATTTGCGTACGAAATTCTTTTTGTAAATGGAGAAATTGCACGAGGGTCCTCCAAACCCTTAAAATCTCTGATACTGATTTGAAACCCTAATTTCAAAATTGTGAATTCTTTCTGTTGATGATGGACATCGAGCAAAAGCAAGTGGAAATCATCCAACAGTTTGTGAATGAAGCATCCAATGTCAAGGCTTCATCTCTCGTAACCGTCATCGCTCAAGCCACTTCACATCCTTCTCTCTTTGCCTTCTCCGAGATACTTGCTCTACCTAATGTCACCCAGGTTCCATTTATCCCTTCTTATTTATCTTAACAGATACCTACCTGCCTGTATAATCATAATACTTTCATCTTAACTTACTTCTTACTTGCTTGATTCATCTTGTTTAGATGTAGTAGTAGTAGTAGTTTTTGTTTGCACAAATATATATATATATATATATATATATATACAAGTTGCATGAATGTGATTTGATTTGATTTTATGCAGCAGTATTCACATTATACAGAAACAAACATAACTTGTATCTCTGATGTTTGAAGAAACAAATATATGGACCAGACAACAAAGTACCAAGATGATTGGGGCTTCTTTAATTGATAGATTTTTTTATTAGTACACAAGCGGAGACAGACTATACTTAGTAAGGCTATGCGGTATGATGATGGCCATCCTTGGAGGATGATCCGCCACGTAGGATGGGTGTGAGGATGGGGCAAAGGGGATGAAACTAAGGAAATGGGGCATATGTGTGTGTGAGAGGAGAATGCATCATTTTTTGTCTTTTGTGGAGCGTCTCAAATGTCCGGAGGGAGACGGGGAGGACGCCGAATGGGGGGGGGGGATGGTGTTGGGTTCGGCGCCGGTGGGGGACGATCCAAGGCTGATCCCCACACCGTGCAGCCTAATTACTCTATCCTTAACCGGTTTAAACATTGATACGTTTGAGCATATGATTTAGGTGGTTTGAGCATATGTTTTAGGTGTGTTTGGACTGTGATTTTATTGGTAGTGTTTAAGATATTTACCAGTGTATCAATCTACTATCGTATGTTAAAATAGATATACTACTTTTCCAATATGAAAACCAGACGATTGGTGTCATATATTGTACGTGAATGTGAGTGATGATGATGTGCAGTTTTCTAGATGTTTCTAAAGTTGAAACCAGACAAATAATAGATAAAATTACTAGCATTTTCCAATTTGGTTTAGGTGGTTTGGAATTTGGGATTTCTTATCTTTCTGTTAGTGTGTCTTTGACTATGATTTTACTAGGTGTGTTTATAGATATTTTACTGGAGTGCCTATCTGCTATTTACCAGTGTAGCAAACTACTATCGTATGTGAAAGTAGATATAGTATTTTCAATATAAAACTAGATTTGTCTTGCGATTGATGTGTCAAGTATGGTACGTGAACGTGAGTGATGATGAAGTGCACTAGATGTTTTGAAAATTGAAACTATACAAATAATGGATGAATTACTAAGAGATGAAAAGTTTTGAGCATTGATGGGATTTACCAGAACAGGGTTCTATCTATGGTGAACGTTTTCTTATCGTTCATTGATAAGGCACTTCTGTGATTGTGGAATTATGAAATTTGGTTTTGATAATGTTCGCAATGACCCTCGTCCCTCGTCCACTTGCAAACTTTTGTGGTCGGACAAATGGCCTGGTTCTGGGGACTTTGCATTCAGGACACAGTTCTTATATTATTAGGCCCAAAAACTATTAGATGTTGATTGTTCTTACCTGTCTTTTATTCTATGGCAGTTACTCACAAGCCAATAGATCATTATGTGGACTGTAAATAATCTGATTCAACGGCATTGTTTAGCCTTACAAACCTCTGTTTTTGGTGTATGTGGATATCTGAATCAACAATAGCCCGTGATCAGATACCAGATCTCACACTATAGAGCGTACTGATATAATCATTTGCATATTTGACTCTTTTTGTATTATATGATGTGTTTACAATTTTACATTATTGCAGAATTCTTTTTCTGGATTCGTGATTGTATTGTTTCTCTTCTATATGGTAGTTTGATTATAAGTATCAAGTTACATTTACATGTTATCTCTTTTACCTTGTCTGAAGTTTACTGCATCTTTCTTCTACTGTAACTCCTGTTATGTGCACTAGCTGCTTAAGTTTGTACTACCTGAATTAATTTTTTTCTTCTCACTTTGAGGTTTATGCATCTTGTACAGCTTCAAGGCACAGAACATTCTATTTACCTTGATTTGCTTCGGATGTTTGCTCACGGAACATGGAGTGAATATAAAAGTAATTCACTTTTGCTCTTTGTAATTTATTTATCAATTATAGATTTACAGCAATGCATCCACTTACATTTGAACTTAAAGATTTTTTTTTTTTATATCTCTTATAAACATCTTTATTGGCATTACTACATGTTTTTATTTCTTGATTAGCCTTGAGCTAATAAGAAGCTTTAATTATATGAACATGTGTCACATGCAAAACTTGATTACATATATGAGGGTCTTTCACATTGAGATTTGAGGCTGCATTGTTAGACCCATCATGGTTTCTTTGATGCTTTAAATGTCTTTTTATGTATAATATCACTCATTATGATGCATTATTTTGATGGGGTAAAGTTCTTTATGTTTATGATATTTAGGAAATGCCGGTGATCTTCCACAATTGAAGCCCAATCAAGTTCTCAAGTTAAAGCAACTCACTGTTCTCACACTAGCTGAGGCAAACAAGGTAAGTATTCCTTTTTGTAATTAGTCTTTTATCAATAGCAGTAGTGAGTTCACAAGTTTGAAACAACGTAATCAGTTTTAATTCCTATATTTGAAATTCACACTGAACATGATGGTTAAGGCATGTTTCTCTATAACTTATTTTTTTTATGATAAGTTGATTTTGTATGGGTTTTGACTTACTAGTTTATGGTTCCTTTCAGGTACTCCCATATGATGTTCTGATGCAAGAATTGGATGTTATAAACGTCCGTGAGCTTGAAGATTTCCTGATCAATGAGTGCATGTATGTGGTAGGTACCTCCCATGAGTATAAAATTGTCTCAGTTTTTTACTTTTTATATTCTTACTCTAGTGAATAAGTTGTGAAGATTTATGTTGCTAAAATTATATTTTACGCTTTTTTTTTCTATCTCGATAGGGTATTGTCAGGGGCAAACTGGATCAGTTGCGAAGATGTTTTCAGGTGTGAATTGGCATCTACTTTGTATAATTTGTTGTGGTTATTGTTTTTCATGCATCTTTTTATATTATATGTTATTATCGTAGGTGCAATTTGCAGCCGGGAGGGATCTAAGGCCTGGACAATTGGGGAGTATGATACATACATTATCAAACTGGTAACCCTAGTCATTTTTTCTGACTGTTATTTGTGCATATCGTATATAATAACAATATTATTACATTGTTTTGACATGTTTTGGCATTTCATAGGTTAAGTACATCAGATAATCTACTCATCACAATTCAAGATAAGATAAAATGGGCTGACACAATGAGTGAGCTGGACAAGAAGCATAAAAAAGAAGCCGAAGAGAGAATGGAGGAAGTGAAAAAGACACTCTCCCTCAAGGTCAGCTGTATTTATTTTTTACATTATCATTTTCTTATATGTGAGAGAGATTAACAACGATGATTGTGGACCCGACCCCACTAATATATGCGCCTTAAAACAGAACAGTTTGACACCAGTTGAACTATCTCAAATGTTCCATTGCAACTTTGGTAGTGTGTCCTGTAATATTATAGCTATATTTGTCGATGCATCTTACTTACTTTGTGGCAGAAGTCACAAACTATGAGCAGGCAGACATTGACTTTCGAGGCCCTGAGGAGATGTTCCCCGAACCAGGTGGAGTGATGGATTATGATGAAGACCGAAGCCGACCTAAGAGGTAGGTTCTACCATCTTTAATGATTGTAGAAAAGGGTCATATCATTAAAGCATTTTCATCATTTGGTTGCTATTTTCATAATATAAATTAGCAACACATTGTTGCATTGTGTTGTTGTACCCCAAGCATGGGGTGTTTTTTAAAAAAAAATTGTGTTTTTTCAAAAAAAAAATGTGTTTTTTCACTTTTAACCCAAAGGTTTCCATCTTTTGTATTTTAACCCTCTTAATTTATTTACTTTTAACCCAAAACTTTTCATCTTTTGTAATTTAACCCAAAACTTTTTTATTTACAACTTTGGTCCCCCATACTTTTTATCTTTCGCAAGTTTTTCATTTTACGTTTCGTTCTAAAATTTGCGAGTTAATACGTCGCAATGTGCGTGTGTGGTTCAACGTTTTTGGTCTATTTTTTCACATTTGACATGTATGTCGCAACGTGTCCATTTTCCCCCTTTGGCAAGTTCACTGCAACGGGCGGATCCTACATCGACTTAGTTATTCTTTTCTACGTTATTTTGAGAGTTAACACAGCGCAACGTGCGTGTGTGGTTCAACGTTTTTACGTCTATTTTTTCCATTTAACAAGTTTGTCGCAACGCATGAGTCCTATATCGACATAGTTATTTTTTATATGTTATATGTTTCAGTCTTATTTCTTCGCATTAACACGCCGCAACTTCAGTGTTGGTGGTCGCTACCAGCGGTGTGGCATTGATGTTATTTGGCATAGTTTTAGGCCCCCGCCGCAACGCGGTGGGGCTTAATTCTAGTTTATATGGTATGAGAACATATGAAGTAGTGATAGCCCAAATATCATAATATCATATTTAGCCGTTCCATAGTAAAAAGATGAAATAAGTTACTTATAATAGTTAGTTTCACTGGATAAATGAAGAACATAATGTGTTGTATCAACCTTTTGAACAAGTTGTATGTGGATTTTAAATATGTTTTTACAGGAGGCGCCACCCGTTGGGTTAAAGAGGACCAAAGAGCAATCAGTCTTTTGGGATGGGGATTGTTGCACAGGCTAGCTAGATTTCTCAACGAACATTACAAGACATGATACACCTGCTTTCTTAGAGGGATGCATCATTTTTTTGAACTTGTTAACATTTGGAGTTAAAACGATTATGAATGCTAATTTTGAGGAATCGTTCACCTGTGATGGTTTATAGACTTTTTGGGATATTTTTGGTGTGACATTATATGATTAAATCCTCTATCTTGTTACGTATATTTGTTTAGAAAAGTGGATCGTTGTGACATGATTAATCATGAACATGTTTCGTTGTCCGGTTTGATAAAAAATTAGTAGGAATGAAACCATATACGTTCGAAGCCAGTCTCATTTTTAATGGTACAGTTATTTGATCACCATAACTAGAAAGCAAAAAAAAATAAAAAAAAAAGATTAAAACTCTCATTTATCTAATTTAGAAATCCATCACCAAACAACTTCCTCTGTTGTGACAGCGGTGGCGTAGCTAGATGATGGCGGTGTTACGATGTCCATTTGGCAATTCCACAGCGAGTAAAGCTCACTTCCGCCCTCCGTCGGGATACCTGGCTGATCCGCCATGTTGTCCCCAAAAATACTCTCAAATATAGATGTGTCAATATGGATTTCCGAAGGTGAATCGCTGGTGTTAGTCACCTCCACTGGTTCACCAATAGTCATTGGTGGCTCAATCATATTTTCCAGCAAAACATCCCATTCTAAGTTGTCAGCCACCTCTACGCTGGTGGTTGACGGCGGCTGCTCCATGTCTTCACCTAAAATTTGCTCAAAAATAGATGTATCGATATTGAGCTCCCAATTCAAGTCCAAGTCCAAATCAACCACCTCTGCCGCAGCAACCTCCACCTCACCGGCGGGCATAAAGCCATCGGAAATAATTATATCTGATTGAAAATTCCACAACGAGTCACACTCACTTCCAGCCTCCTCCTCAGTGGCACTGGTGGTAATTGACGGCGGCTCTGGCTGATCAGACTCATTTTTCTTTTGTTTTTTCCGGTGTGTTATTCTAGCTGACGTGGAAGAGGAAGGCTCTTGAGATTGTGACAGCTTAGAAGCCACTGTAGGATTCCGATCATCAGAACAGATCAATAAAGGGAAGTTCAGCTTGGCTCGTGAGCCATGAAGCTCAAAGGCAGCTTTATCATACGCAAACGCAGCTTCCTCCGGCGTATCAAACGTTCCAAGCCACATCCTCGTTCGTTTCTTCATCGGGTTAGTAACCTCGGCTGCAAACTTCCCCCACGGCCGCCTGCGAATTCCTCTGTACCTCGTCCAATCTGCAGGCGCCTTTTTTCCACAACCAGATGATGTTTTCTGTTTCTTTGAAGTTTTATTACATTCCGGCGGCTGCACTTTGGTTCCCAAAACGACATCGTCTGAATCGTTTACTGCAGACAGAGGACTGTCGCGGGTTGTTGAACTTGAGCCACCGGTTGAAGTTTCCAGCGGGAAGTTTTCCAAGATGTCGTGTACATCTTGTAGAAGATTCTCGGGCAACTGGAGATCTTCTTCGTCTTGCCAATCGGGGATGCAGATCGGGTCAGCATGATTGCTGGAAAATGTTTGGAATGCCATATTAGTTGAATGAAGAAAAAGATGGTGAGTGTTTGGAAAATGTTTTTAGGTGTTCTATTATAGGACTTCTTGTATCTGGTGACTGTCTATTGGTTTGGACTTTGGAGTGTGTCTATGTACTTATAAGTATATATAATACTATTATGTGTTAAAATATGCACACATGAGAATCAGTCTATATATTTATTATACACGTGCGTGTAAGTGAAATCGACATGTGAATATATCTACAGCGTTAAGCATAAGGGTGAAGGGAGTCGATTGCGGCAAACTCAATTCACCGATCGGCAATGGGCGGCAAACCAATGCCAACCCATTTGCCGCATGCAAGTTTGACGAAATGGGAGTGAAATCGGTGAGGCAACACCGATTCGGGAAGGGAGGAAGGAGAGAGAGAGAGGGGGGTGTGGGGTGGGGTCCATTCCTATCTCAACCAATCACACATTTTTTCTTTTTTTTATTTAAAAAGTTTACCACTTTACCAAGTGTCTAAACCATTGCCACCACTTTTCACCAAAGTTTAAACACTTTTAACTGATTGACATGGCGCGCTCTGATTGGTCCATTTTGAAGTTTGCCACTTTCACCTGTTTAACCACTCCCTTCACCCTAAGAGATATTTTTTTTAACACACGTACACACATATATGTTAAACTATCAAACCATTTGTTTATGTATCTTTTGATTTTGTATCATCTACCTACACATTTACAGGTTGTATACTTACAAATATGTAAATTATTATACTTAAAAAACCATATATTTTAAAGAGTGAATTACTGTTTGTTTGGCTCCTGTGATTTAATCACTTTAACCATTTCATCCTAAAAAGGAATATTTTAACATATCAGACCCTGAGGTTGTATTTTATAATGGTTTTGACCCCTGACACAAACTTGGTAACTTTTTTGCAGTTAAGTGTAAGGGTAATTAGGTCATTATATACAATTACTCAAGTTTTTTTAATATTTAAGAGATTATTAATGCAATTACTCAAGTTTTTTTTTTATTTCGTTATTTTCACGATTATTATTTAACAAAATACGTTTCAAATATACAAATAAATTATCTTCATTAACCATTTATTTTTATAAAAGTCGTTTAAAAATAATTTGTTATTTTACATTTTGTTTAAACCATCTATCGTTTTTAAAATTGTTCCTTTTTAAACCATTTGTTTTTTTAAAATCGTTCTTTTTAAAGTCGTTTGTATTTTGAAGTTTTTTTAAACACTTCATTTTATACCATTTTTTTAAATCATTTATTTTTTAAACACTTATAAACTACTCACTTTTTAGGTCATTCATTATTTAAATTTTACAAAACGACGTGCATAAAAATAAAAGAAATGTAAGATTTGAAAAAAAAGAAACATTCTAATAAAAAGTTTGCAAAAGATCGTTCATTTTTCAAACTTTTTTTTAGAATGGTCTATTTCTTTTTCAAATCTTCAATTTCTTTGGATCATTTGTTTTTTCAAAATTCGTTATTTTTTTCACTTTTGGTTTATTAAATTCGTGCATTTTCTAGTTTCTTACACTTGTTAACTTATTTTTTAAGGTTTTGTTTTTTTTTAAACATCATTTTTTAATCTTCGTTTTTTAAACCACTCGTTTGTTTAAAAATCAATCGTTTTTAAATCCCTTAGATTTTTGAAATCGTTCATTTTATAAAGTTATTTTTTCTCTAACGGCTATAAGTAAACTGAATACAAAGTTTCAAAAATGAACGATATCAAAAACGGTTCTAAAAGGAACGGTTTAAAAGGAAACGCTTTTAAAAATTAAGGACTAAAAAAATGAATTGTTTAAAAAAGTTTAAAAACATGATTCTAAAAAGAACGGTATAAATGAATCGTTTAAGAAAAACATTAAAAGACAAACAACTTTAAAAAGAAGGATTTTAATAAACAAGCTAAAAAGAGCGGTATAAAATGAATGGTTTAAGAAAAACATTAAAAGACAAACAACTTTAAAAAGAAAATTTTAATAAACTATCGGTTTAAGAATGAATAATTTTAAAAACGATAGACGGTTTAAAAAAAGGTTAAAAGCCAAATGATTTTAAAAACGACGTTTATAAAAAAACAAACGCTTAATGAAAATATATATTTATTTGTATATATAAAACATATTTTGTTAAACAATAATCATGAAAATAACAAAATAATAAAAAAAACTTCAGTAATTGCATTAATAATCTCTTAAATATTAAAAGAACTTTGTAATTATCAAAAACAACCCCTAAGGTATATAATGACCTAATTACCCTTACACTTAATTGCAAAAAAGTAACAAAGTTAGTATCAGGGGCCAAAACTGTTATAAAATGCAACTTCGGGGTCTGATATGTTAAAAGATTTCCTTTTTGAGCTGAAATGGTTAAACCGGCTAAACCATAGAGACCAAAACAGTAATTTACGCTATTTAAAAAAAATGTTTATATATAAACTGTTTATATTAAAAACTTATTATGTTATTAATATATACACACACAAGGGTGGCGCAAGTGGTTTGGGTTCCTACTTTCTTAGGCCCTTAAGGCCATGGGGTATGGGGCGTGGGTTGGGGGAAAACGCCCAAGCCACCACCCCGGGGGCTTGGGTTTGGGCGTGGCCCCCTTTGGCGTGGGTTTGAAGCCGGGCGTGTGGCGGGCTAGCAAGTGACATGGCGGGCTCTCAATGGCCATGTGTCAACTCATGCCCCCAACCCAAGCCCCACCATACCCCATGGGCGTGGTTTTTTTTTTCCCATTCCACGTGTCAATCAATGCCCAACCCAAGCCCCAACCCAAGCCCCACCATACCCCACGGTCTAAATTCTAGAAAAAAATTATATGTATACATAAAGATAATACATGAATTATAAGATCGAAGTAATTTCTGTGACAAAAAGACACCGTGTTCATTATTCGTTTTGGACCCCCCATAAGTTTAGAATGTATAATAAGAAAACTAAAGATACTTGAAAACCACTATCAACCTTTTTTTTCATTTATTTTATATGTTACATTTTTGAGAAAACAAAAAATATATATGTAGTTCGCAAAATACATACATGTAACTCGTTTATATATACCTTTGCGAGCTACATATATTTATTTACAATACTAACATTTTAGTTAAAAAAAAAGAAAAAAATAACTGTGTATATATAGAGGGAGATTTAAGAACAATTCTAAACTTATTAGAATTTGTTTTTGCACCTAAATGATAAAATCTACCCTATGTAGATGACATGTGCACACATATACCCTGTTTGATGATTTGTTAATAGTGTGATTAGTTTGAGTTGTCTTAAATGAATACAATAATTTCAGTTTTATGGCTATTGATTTGTTAACCTATTTCTTTAATTATCTAAGTTGTAATTTAGGGAATTGATATGCAAACAAAAACTTGACGGTTGAAAGCAGCCAGTGGAAATAAAAAAAACATATTTATTAAATTATGCTGTCAGTAAATCATTTACTGCATTCGAAATTATATGATTTGTTTATTATACTAACTAAACTAATACGTATTAATTAAATTGTTATTGACAACAAATTGCCGCAACTAAAACGTGAGTGTCCTACTTAACACATGGTTTTCTAACTGCTTCTAAAGTCATTTGGAGTGTGAAGAAACATCAAACTAATCTGGTGATTAGTTTGTGGTATGTGTTTTGACAAATAAGGTTAATCTTTTTTGTCTTCTCCGAGCTGTGATGACGATCTTTCTGCAAAATACTAAACACCCCGTTAAGCTCGTTAAGAGGAGGGGAATAGGGGGTTCTCCTCTTAACCACTCTCCTGCGTGAGAATAAATATATGTTTTGAGGACATAAGTGTGTGATTAAAAGTGAGAGAGCTGAGAATAGAATGGTTAAACCTGTAGGTGAAGACTCTTATTTATAGCCAGAGTGGAGTGGAAGGAGATGGGCTGATGGACCTTGGGCCTGGAGTCGACAACAATGAATATCCGTCTTGTTTCCTCTGCAACAACCGTTATAAGCTTCTGGGTGAGGATGGAGTTGGCGCACGTTGAATGGAACCACGTGTCCTGACCGTTGTCGTTGTTGTCTCTCTACCATTAGTGGCTGAGTGGAGATCGTGGAACAGATGTCGGCGCACGCTGATTGGTGCCACGTGTGTGTCCTTGTGTACCTCCTTGTCTCCTGTACGATTGTTAATCGTGGAGCACGATCGGATACAGCCTGTCAGACGCCCATTGGTCCACTGCTCTGCCACTTGTACCTTTTGTACTTGTCCCAGGATGACCTGGACTTCTATCCCCCGCGCGACTATCGGTGACAACCCGTGTAGCCGGCGCAAAGACTAGGAAGTGAGGTTTTTATCCAAGGAGCTAAGTGTGAGATCTGGTCTTGTATTTGCCTGAACCGTGCGCGCGACCTAGGTTGCACCTGATTGGTCGGCGCGAGGCTGGCAAAATTGCCAGATGAGTCTAGTAGGAGTATGGTCCCGCGCGCGACCTGATTGGTCGGCGCAGGTTTTTGGGACCATACCCCTTCAAGTCCCCCCAGTCCAGTGCTGCTTCCATGCGCGAGGCAAATGGTTGGAGCTCTGGATTAGAAAAAAAAAGAAGTTAAGCTTGATCCTGCCTGGGTCTTCTCAAAGCATCTTCTTAAGTTGTTGTAGCTGGCGCGCGTGTAATGTGTAGCAATCCAGGTGGCGCAGCGAGATAGCTGGCGCGCGATTACTGTGCTATGAATACTACGGCGTAGCTGCCAAGCTTGTTGATGAAGTGTTATGCTACCTTGCGCTGAACAAATCTTACGCTGATTGTCTTGTGTGACAGAGAAGGTGACGCACGTGTGTTAAGTGCTGAAGCACACGACGCGACACTCTTAGCTTGTTGCTGAAGTAACTTGAATTTGCGCGGGAAATTTCTTGAAATTTGAAATCTGACAAGTTGCTGCGATTTGTCGCTGATGTTGACGTTTGAGTTGACCGCTGACACAGTGATGATCATACTGTCGCTATGTCAGTTTCGCCTTTTCGTCTGGTGTCAGTCGAGTGAGGGCGCCACGCGCGTGGTAACCGTTACTCCGTATTTCCCGCCTTACGTGTCGACTTCTGATTGGATATGCGCGCGGCGTGTCTGGCACGGTTACCCATCACATTAAATGCGATGGGTATAAGTAGTCGGAGATGAAGGGATAAAGGTCACTGTTTCTTTGAATTCTCTCCTTCTCTCTATGATTATCTCTTGAAGATCTTCAAATCTTCAAGGTGTTATTTAAATCTTTAGAGTTTTTTCCAGAATTTATTTGAATCTTCATCAAGTTCTTAAGGTCTTCCAGTATTTCAACTCTTATATCACGAGGTCGACTGAGGATATGTCGGTGATTGAAGAAACCGGTGGCCCCTTACCACCGTTAAAATAGGATCAAGGGTTATTCGAGCAAGTTATCAGGGCTCAACAATTTCCTGCTGAATGGGATGCCAGATATATAACAACCCTCCAAAAATAATTTTGACACCATAAAAATATTTAAAATATCCCAATACGTCCTAAAATACACACCGTATACAAAAACAGGCCCCGAATACCTTTATTTTTATTAAATTTAATTAAAAATCAAATTTTTAGGGCTGTGGCGGGCCGCGAAAACCTAGCCCTGGTCTTACGCGGGCCGCGAGCAAGTGAACAAGAGGCAAAGCCCGGTACCGCCACGTGTCGAGTGCGTGTCGAGTCTAGTGGCCGAGTCAGCCAAGCTAGGGCCTACCCTAGCTGGCGTCGCGGGCCGCGAAGCCCTTTGTGATTTTCGTCGCGGGGCGCGACAAGGTCGACGATCACAATTATAAATAGCGGCTATCAGCTTTCATTTTCGATCGTTCACAACTTTCTTTCTCTCTTAATTTTCTATATAGTATAAGCTATACTCGGGCATAATACCCCCCCCCCCCTAAATAATGAAGTTCTGCCTCGTTGTAAGTATCATAACCCCCGGTTACGTATTAGATACACTGTCTGATTGATCTATGGTTCCGTAACGGCTGTCGTGGTTCTGCCCGACGTAGTCGTTGAAATGCTTCCTTGAGCTCCGGAGGGATAGGGTTAATCTCCATTCTTTCCCTATACTGGGCAATATGCTCTTCAGGATCCGTAGTCCCATCATACAGTTTCATGTTGGGAGTCTGAAATCTTTTTGGGATTTCAACATCACAGATAGGATATGCAAAGCGGGATATCCTGTGGCTGTCTTGGGATACTTCCGGAATTGGCTGGACTACTCCAGGTACACTGGATATCATGTCCTTCAATTTCTGGAGCTCCCTGGTAAATGTTGACGTCATACCTGCATCCTGCAAAGAGCCATTGTTGTTAGTAGCAAGAATATTATTATTTGACACATTACCGTTCTGAGGATTTTGGCCATATCCTGAAGCATATCCTGGACTTCTCACAGTCGATATCCTGACCGAAGAGGGTATCTCAGGGGTATGATCCTGGGAATGGCTTGGGACGATATTCCCCCTATTATCCTCAGTGTAAACTGCAGAACTGAAGTTCAAAGCCCTCGGCTGTATAGGAGTGACAGTTTCTTCAGCGGGTCTACTCGAGCTAGCTTTTAAGAGTTGTATTTCTCTTAACAGCATTTGGTTAGTCTCCTGTTGCTGCCTCATTTGTTCCTGCACACTTCCAAATAAAGTCAAAATTTCATCGTTAGAGGCTAAAACGGGAGCAGATCCCTGGACACTCCGAGTAGGGATAACATCTTGAGGTTGTGAAGAAAACGGCATCCTTGGAGGAGGTGGTGGAAGCACCGAACCAGTGGTAGCAGAGGTTGTAGCAGACATAGTGGAAGAGCTCATGTTTGATCTTGAGGCCATTGTAAACAATGTGGCAAAAAGTTTAGAAAATAGAAAACCGATTAATGATTTTGCAAAGATTTTTAGTAAAAGTAGCACCACTTGCCCCACGGTGGGCGCCAAATTGTTTTGGTCAAAAATTACCTAAGCAATTAAGTGATCAAATTAGTTAAGTGAGGTAGTGTGCTAGAAATATGTATGAAAAATGTGTTAACAAAATTGGATATGAAAACAGTTTCAGAATACGGCTCAAGATATAGAGCTGTATTTATGATCAAACAATGAGCAAAAATGTAAAGGTGGACACGTGATGTACGAGGAAAGCCCTTGATCAATCTAGATCGCCGGCATAAAACCTCGGGAGCTGACAATCGCAGCTGCCTTGTTCTTCTATTGCTTCAAATATCAGGATACAGTGCAGGATGTGGTGCGGATCAACTATGTGTTACAATGTAATTCGAATACAAGTGTTTGAGTGTGGTGTTTGCAGTGAGTAAAAGTGTACGAGAGTGTAAGTGAAAGATTGTGTGCCTTAAACTGATCCGCCCCCGTCTATTTATAGTAAAGATAATGTAACAAACTATCCTAAACTTCCGGGATCCAGCGAATATTCCCACTCGAACGTTGAGGACCAAGTCTTTCGGGTTCAACGGCTTCCTCATAACAAATACGCCCGAGTCTTGAGGAGAAGAAGTCCTGATGACCGTTAGTAACTTACAGCCATTAACCTGCACGTGTTTAATTCACTCAAGGTTAGGATATCGCCCAGGATGTTAGCAATATCCCCGTCCAGTATCCTGGTCACAAATAAACAAATAAAAGCGGGATATTAGTCAGGATATGTATACTCAGAAAATGACCCATAACAATTGTCCCCAAATATATCGGTTGGTATACCAATCCAACGGATATATTTCAAAAATCTTATCCCATAACTCAAGGCATTTAAAACGAAGCGACGGTCAAGATCACATCGTAACTTCCAACGCGCTTTTTGCTCAATGGAGATCCACAATGCCCCTATATCTTCTCTTTTCTTGTTTGAAAAGCAGATATCTTCAACAGAACCTTCAGGTAATTCTCCATTTCTGATTTACTTTCTATCAATTTACATCGCCTTACTTGCAATGGATGCCGAGACCTTCACCCAGCAGAATCTCCTCAAAAATCCCGAAAAGGAGATCTGTGCTTTTGACAACGCAGACATTGCAGCTTTGAGAGCCTCCGGCGCTTTCCCTGAGAACACGGTTTTTAGACCATTCGATCGGTCAATCCGATCGGATGTTTCTTCCACTGAATGGGTTTGTTTTCCAGCATATCCTTTTTCGCTAGGTCTTCGATACCCTTTTCCCGAATTCATGATGCAATTCTTTCGAACCACCGGCATCTCTTTTGCTCAAACCATGCCCATGGTTTGGAGAGTACTAATTGTACTTAACCAAATAAAAAACCTCCATTGCTCCGACCTCCGCATCGAGGATTTGCCTATTGCTTATCGCCTCCGATCCCATGGCTCTAGCCGGTTCTTGCTCTTCTCGACCTCCAGCAAACCCCTGATTCTTAAAGCCACCAAAAACGAAGACGGATGGCAACGCAAATTTTTCTTTGTCAAACGAGACTCCATTGCTGAGGGTGCCAACCTTCCGGTGGAGTGGTTAACCACCGGTAGGGTCATAAATATTCTCATAGACCATTTGATTTTTATCTTCTATTAATATCCTTCTTTTTGATCTTTATGCAGTGAACTTCAAGGAAGTCGCTCCCCCTACCGCTGAGTCAGAAGAAAGAATCAATATTGTTTACCAGTTACCTGCAATAGACAGGACTTTCACCACACACGTCCCGAGTTCCAGTCAATACTCATCATCTGAAATGTCTGGTAAAGATTACTTTCAAAATAATTAGTCAAAACAGTATGATAATAAAATGAAGAGTAAAACTTTTTCCCTTTATGCAGCACCGGCCAAGATTCCTGAAGTCTTTGACCTCGACGAATTGGATAGTTATTCTGATCAGATCCAGGTCAAGAAAGAGCCTAGCCCCAAGACCACAGCCACATCCAAACCCAGCAGTTCCAAAGCTATCATTATTCCCAAACCTTCACCGGCTACCAAGCCCCGGAGTTCAAGTTCCCGCAAAAGGAAAGAGCCTGATTCCCCTGTTATTTCTGACACATTTCCTTATGAGAAGCACGGGTTCATTGAAGCTAGCGGGTTTATGACTTCCTTTCTTAACCAGGTTAGTATTCTCATATCACATCCTGCGGCTTACATTATTTTCAAAGATTTATCAATATTAATACCTGTTCTCTTACCTTTGTAGGGTCTTGAGCGTTTGGTTCACCTATATCAAGAATCCTGCAAGCTTAACAAGACACTTGAAACCAAGCTAAAGGAAGCTGAAATCACAATCTCCGATCAAGGCATGATTGCAGCCGCCAAATCTCGTCATTACGAGCAGAAATTTAAAGCTATGACTCAAGAACACCAAACCGCTCTCAACAAAGCTACTCTTCAAGCCCAGACCGATCTTGAAGCTGCCCACGTACAGTATGAACGGGATATGGTCAGCTACCGGGAAAGCCTCAAGAGTTCCGTCGTCATTTCTCTCCTTTAAGCCAGGTTGAAGATGGCCCATGAAGCCAAATCATTAGGCTTTGAATGCCCTTCTTGGGATGTTGGTGCCTGGGAGACCAAGCTAAAGAACCTCGGCGGCATTTCTTCCAAATCAGCTGTCGAAGAATCCTCCAAAGCAGTTGAGAAAGCAACCGATGCTGAGAAGGATGCTGAGGCGGATCCCAAGACGGATGCTGCCGAAATCACTATGGACGAAGAAGGCACTACCCCCTAAAGCTTATTTACCTTAAATTGTTCGAATAATTTTATGTTTTTATGAACAATTTTTATTTCTGTATCGAAACAATTTGATAGCCGAAGGTGGATGGGTCCTGGGTTTCAGGATGAAGCCTTCGGTTATCAACCAGTATTGATTGCTTCAAGAATAATTTCATCTTTTCATTTTTCTTGCTATCATCTTCCGTCTTTCCTAAGTATAAATCTTAGCTTTGCAAAAATTCTGTATTGTTATCTTATGAAAATATCCTGATCAATATGCTCAGCAATATATTGTAAAAACTTTTTATTAGATAGAACTTCCAAACATTCCTTCAACTTTGTAGAAAGTTTTTTAGAGAGTGAAAAACAATCTATCTTTCCAAAACCAGTTTTTGATAATACTTAAATGATCAAAGTTCCAAACTAATACTAGTTTCAAACACCTTAATCAAATATCCTGAAAAGGACTTTGAAAATATATCAGGATACTTAACCTTTTATAAAACATAGTGTTACTAAAAACTTAGATGATGTTTACAAAGGGAAGATCATACCCGGAGTAGGATATAACCCTACTATCAAACCTCAATCTCTTTACAACTTTTCCAATGAAAATGTCCCCTGTGTGAGATACTTAGCGCATTAGTTCCGAGCCTTATCCTTTGAACTTTACATCATTGCCTTGGTAGGAATGTCCCCTATATACAATGTCTTCAAATACTTAGAAACCTTCTAAATATCAGTTTCCATTGTTTAGGCAATTTTTCATGTCACAGGGGTAAAACCCAAGAATATACTGGAGACAAATTCCTTGTATCCTGGGGAAAATCCCAAATTTTCATGCGCTACAGGCGGGAGTGTATAAACTCCAAGACTTAGAAAGGTGAAAACCTTTAAACCTTAGAGAGTATGAAAATACCCTTTCGTGAGAGAGGGTGATCAATCCTCATATACCTTTAGGATTCAGGATATAGCCAACAGTAACGAAATTGTCAGCCACTTTTACATGGACTGGTCCCGCTACCTTGAACTATCCCTGAATAAATTGCGCTCCAGGCGGGGTGTTTAAACCCAATTCGGAAGAAAGGTGAATACCTTTAAACCTGTGAAGGGATCAGGATCCCTTGTACGTGAGAGAGGGGGCCAATCCTCTAATCTTCCGAAATATCCTGAGTGAGCATCCTGGAGCTATATCCCGAAGCATATACTGCAAAACATCCTTACACTAAGGTGGGTGTTAGCTTGGCTAACACCCCTCCGATGCTTAAGTCAGTATTGGGTTACAAAGAACAAATTAAACCAAACATATTTAAAAAAGGTAGAATTCATACCATCCTGAGTTAGAAACTAAATTCTAAACTCACTTGAAATAGAGCTTAAGGTGTATAGCATTCCAAGACCTCGGTAGCATATCCCCCTCCATATTCTTGAGTCTGTATGCTCCTTTCCCTGCTTCTGATTCAACTTCATATGGTCCTTCCCATTTTGGAGCTAACTTGCCATCGGCAGGATTAGTAGTATTCTGGAAAGCCTTTCTTAACACCCAATCTCCAACCTTAAATCTTCTGGCCCTAATATTCTTGTTATATGCCCTGGATATTCTCTGTTGATATGCTACCATCCTTAGCCTTGCCGCATCTCTCTTCTCATCTATAGTGTCTAAATCTTGACTCAAGGCTTCAGGATTCTGCTCAGGATCACTTAGGGTAGATCTTGCAGTAGGTATTGTCATTTCCGTTGGAATCATTGCTTCTGCTCCAAATACCAAGGAAAATGGGGTTTGGCCTGTTGCATTCTTTATCGTTGTCCTATCAGCCCACAAAACAAAGGGTAATTCTTCTGCCCATCTTCCTTTTTTGGCTCCAAGCCTTTTCTTTAAGTTATTGACAATTATCTTGTTTGAGGATTCTGCTTGTCCATTTGCTTGAGGATGTACCGGAGTATATGTGATCATTTTGATCCCCCAACTCTTGCAAAAGTCAGTAGTTCTCTTGCTTATAAACTGAGAACCATTGTCACAGATTATCTCGGCTGGTACTCCGAATCTGGTCAGGATATTCCTCTTTATGAAGGATACTACTTCTTGATCTCTAACTTGAACAAATGCTTCAGCTTCAACCCACTTAGAGAAATAATCCGTCATTGCTAGCATAAAGACTTTTCCTCCCGGAGCTTTTAGTAGCTTTCCCACTATATCCATACCCCACTTCATAAATGGCCAAGGGGAAACAATAGGATATAATGGTTCAGCAGGTTGATGCAGTATGTTACTATGTCTTTGACATGCGTCACATCTTCGAGCATATTCTGCGGCATCTTTTCTCATTGTTGGCCAATAATATCCTGTCCTTAACACTTTTGAGAATAACGACCTGCCCCCAGTATGGTTACCACAATCCCCTTCATGTATATCCTGAAGTACTTCTTTGGCTTCAGGATCCTCCAAGCACCTCAAATACGGTCCTGCAAGAGATTTCTTGTATAAAATATTATTTATAATAGTGAATCGTGATACCTTCATCCTAAATGCCTTAGGATTTTCATTTCCAGGGATGTGTCCTTCTTTGAGATATCTCACAATTGGAACCGTCCAGGATTTAGGATCCTGTTCAGGATATTCCGCTCCGGGATCCCGAATCCCCGCTACTTCTTTACCCTGAGGATTCGTTGCAGGATATAAGACATGTAATATTGGTATTTGGGTCCCTTCAGGTATCCTAATCGATGATCCCAAATTTTCTAAGGCATCCGCTTCAGCATTATCCTCCCTTGGTACCTGTTCAAGTGTAAAAACATCGAAATATCCTGCTAATTTTTAGAGAATATCGAGGTATTCGATTAATTTCTCACCCTTAACTGCATAGGATCCATTAAAATGGTTAGTAATTAACAAGGAGTCAACATATATTCGCAAATTCTTGATACTCATACTCTTAGCCAACTCTAATCCTGCAATTAAAGCTTCATATTCTGCCACATTATTAGTAGCAGGAAATTCACACCTAATGGCCTGGGGTAATATGTCCCCCTGTGGCGATTTTAGTAGTATACCTAAACCTACACCTCTTATATTGGATGCACCATCAGTATACAACGTCCAGGATCCTGAAGATTCTACTAACTGCTGAACTTCTAGGTCTGCCTCGTCCTGAATGTCACTACTGAAATCAGCCACAAAGTCAGCTAAAGCCTGAGACTTTATGGCATTTCTAGGTTCATATACTAAATCATAAGCACTCAACTTTACTGACCACTTGGCCATCCTGCCTGACATCTCTGGTTTCCTAAGCACATTTTTGACAGGATAATTCGTTTTAACATGGATCCTATGTGTTTCAAAATAATGTCTAAGCTTCGTCGACGCCATAACTAGAGCTAATATCAATTTTTCTAAATGAGAATACCTAGTTTCAGCATCTAACAAACTTTTACTAACATAATAAACAGGATATTGCTGACCTTCATGGTCTTTTATAAGAACGGCACTTACAGCATTCCCTGATACAGCAAGGTATAGGGATAATGGTTCACCATTTTCAGGCTTCATCAATAGAGGTGCGGTTGAGAGATATCGCTTCAAATCCTGCAAGGCTGCTTCATGCTTTGCTCCCCATTCAAATTTCTTATTCTTCTTGAGAATATCATAGAATTCCTTGCATTTTTCTGAGGATCTTGAAATAAATCTATTCAAAGCTGCTACTCGGCCTGTCAACCTTTGTACGTCCTTCATATTTGAGGGTGATTTTATATCCAGGATAGCTTTGATCTGCTCTGGGCTTGCTTCTATCCCCCTTTTTGTCACCATATATCCAAGAAACTTTCCTGCCCCCACTCCGAAATGGCATTTAGCAGGATTCAGCTTCATGTTGTATCGATCCAGGATATCAAATGCTCCCTTGATATCCTGGAGGTGATCCTCAGCCTTTTTAGATTTCACCACCATATCATCGATATATACCTCCATGGTGTCCCCCAGCCTATCCTTGAACATCATGTTTACCAATCTCTAGTATGTTGCACCTGCATTCTTCAAACCGAAAGGCATAGCAGTATAGCAATATATACCTGTTGGTGTCATGAAAGCAGTATCCTCCTGATCTGAAGGCTCCATTTGAATCTGCTGAAATCCTGAGGATGCGTCCATGAATGTTAACATCTCATGTCCAGCAGTAGCATCTACCATTGCATCGATATGAGGGAGAGGAAATGGGTCTTTAGGACAAGCCTTGTTCAAGTCCGTGTAGTCTACACAGACTCTCCATTTTCCGTTTTTCTTCTTTCAACTTCCTCTTGGATAATCGCATTCCGCTCAGGAGCAAATTTTCTTCTTTTTTGTTGAACAGGCTTGAATAATTTGTCAATTCCAAGCTTGTGAGTGATAATGTCTTTGGATATGCCTGTCATATCCTCATGCTTCCATGCAAACGTTGACATCCTGCATTTCAAAAAGTTAGTTAACTGTTCTTCAATATCCTGAGGGATACTGGTTCCTACGAGCACCGAGATATCAGGATTATCTTGATCCAGGATGATTTTCTTCACATCCTGCTCCGAATCCTCCACAATATCCTGGGCCCGCATCTTTAATTGCTATGTTGTACTAGGCTTAGTTGAGGATTTCATTGAGGATGAGTAGCATTCTTTCGCTTCCTGTTGATCACTCTCCACCTTGACAACCCCCCAAGGAGTAGGTGTTTTGGTCAAAAATTACCGAAGTAATTAAGTGATCAAATTAGTTAAGTGAGGTAGTGTGCTAGAAATGTGTGTCAAAAATATGTTAATCAAGTTAATTTGTAAAAACAGTTTCAGGATACGGCTCAGGATATAGAGCTGTATCTATGATCAAACAATGAGCAAAAGTAAAGTAAACAACACGAGATGTACGAGGAAAGCCCTTGATCAATCTAGATCGCCGGCATAAAACCTCGGGAGCTGACAATCGCAGCTGCCTAGTTCTTCTATTGCTTCAAAAATCAGGATACAGTGCGGGATGTGGTACGGATCGGCTAAGTGTTACAACGAAACTTGAATACAAGTGTGGTGTTTGCAATGAGCTAGAGAGTGTAAGTGTATGAAAGTGTTAGTGAAAAATTGTGTGTTCTAAGCTGATCCGTCCCCATCTATTTATAGTAAAGATAAAATAACAAACTACCCTATACTTGCGGGATCCACCGAATATTCCTTCTTCGAACGTTGTAGACCTGGTCTTTCGGGCTCAACGTCTCTTCCTCAACAAATTCGTCCGAGTCTTGAGGAGAAGAAGTCCTCTTGACCGTTAGCAAGTCTCAACCCTTAACCTGCACGTGGTTAATTCAATAAGCTTCAGGATATCGCCCAAGATGTTAGCAATATCCTCTTCCAGCATCCTGGTCACAGATAAACAAACATAGGCAGGATATTGGTCAGGATATATACGTTAAGAAAATGACCCCTAACAGTAGGGATCTTGATGCATTGGTGATATGTTGATGGTACAGCCTTCATATCGTGAATCCATGGTCTTCCCAGTATGATGTTATAGCAGGATAAGGAGTCCATCACACAGAAGCGTTGTATTGAGTTGACCCCTTCAACATATACTGGTAACTTTATCCCCCCTACGGTATTTCTAGCTTCTCCACTGAAACCAACAAGCACAGTGGACTTCGAAATAATGTCCATCGGAGATACATTCATCCTCTTCAACGTTTCCAGCTGAATTATATTGACAGAACTACCGTTGTCTACCAGTATCCTGCGTACAAAATGGTTAGCCACATATAATGTTATTACTAAAGCATCATGGTGAGGATCCTGAACAGTATCCCTGTCATCACTATCGAAAGTGATGACTTTATCAGTTGTGAGGGTAGTCATCCTGACTGGTCTGTCCCCTCTCTCACTCTTAGCTTCCTTTGCATGTCTCTTGGCCGCCAAATACGAAGTCCCACAAATGTCAGATCCTCCTGAAATAAAGTTAATTATCTTGGCATCTGCTGGGGGTGACGCTGCTCGTTCAGGATCCTTCTCGGAATCCTGCCCTTTATTCTTCTTTTTCCCAGCAAGTCCTTAAGATACCCCTTGCTTAACAGGTAGCTTATTTCTTTCCTAAAGCAATGCAATCCTCGGTCATGTGTCCGAAGTCTTCGTGGAAGGCGCACCATTTGGACTTATCCTTCCAATCAGCTTTCTGCTGGTTCTTCCGAGGCCACCTAGCTTTGTCTCCTAAGCCCTGCATAGCATACATTAATTCAGGTATATTAACAGAAAAGCAGTATTCAGATAAGTCAGGATATTCTTCAGGATCCTCGTCTTCAACAACATTCACTTTCTTGTTATCATTTCTGCCATATGGCCTGGAGCGATATGACTTATACGAGGTCTCCGATTTCCTGTTAGTTGATTCATAGGTTGAGGTAGAGTTCATCCTCTCCTGCATCTTCTTGTCATCTTCCAGACGGATATATCTCAAAGCCCTGTTACGAGCTTCGTCGAGATTCCTGCAGGGATTCATTACAAGATCCTGATAAAACTGAGAATCCTTTTGTAACCCCATCTTAAAAGCTTGCACAGCTGTTGCAACATCAAGATGTGGGATATCCAAGGATTCTCGACTGAATTTGTTCACATAATCCCTCAAGGATTCCTGAGGCCCTTGAGTTATCCTGTAAAGATCACTGGTTAGTTTCTCAAAACTCCTGAGGCCATTCGATCGGTCAATCCGATCGGATGTTTCTTCTACCGAATGGATCTGTTTTCCGGCATATCCTTTTTCATTAGGTCTTCGATACCCTTTTCCTGAATTCATGATGCAGTTCTTTCGTATTACTGGCATCTCTTTTGCTCAAACCATGCCCATGGTTTGGAGAGTACTAATTGTACTCAACCAAATCAAAAACCTCCATTGCTCTGACCTCTGCATCGAGGATTTACCTATAGCTTATCGCCTCCGATCCCATGGCTCTAGCCGGTTCTTGCTCTTCTCGACCTCCAGCAAACCCCTGATTCTCAAAGCCACCAAAAATGAAGACGGATGGCAACGCAAATTCTTCTTTGTCAAACACGATTCCATTGCTGAGGGTGCCAACCTTCCGGTGGAGTGGTTAACCACCGGTAGGATCATAAATATCCTCATAGACGAATTGATTGTTATCTTCTATTAATATTCTTCTTTTTGGTCTTTATGCAGTGAACTTCAAGGAAGTTGCTCCCCCTACCGCTGAGTCAGAAGAGAGAATCAATACCGTTTACCGGTTACCTGCAATAGACAGGACTTTCACCACACACGTCCCGAGTTCAAGTCAGTACTCATCATCCGAGATGTCTGGTAAGAATTTCTTTCAAAATAATTAGTCAAAACAATATAATGATAAAATAAAGAGTAAAACTTTTCCCTTTATGCAGCACCAGCTAAGATCCCTGAAGTCTTTGACCTTGATGAACTGGATAGCTATTCTGACCAGATCCAGGTCAAGAAAGAACCTAGCCCCAAGACCACTGCTACATCCAAACCCAGCAGCTCCAAGGCCATCATCATTCCTAAACCTTCACCGGCGACCAAGCCCCGGAGTTCAAGTTCCCGCAAAAGGAAAGAACCCGATTCTCCTGTCATTTCTGACACCTTTCCTTATGAGAAGCACGGGTTTATCGAAGCCAGTGGGTTCATGACTTCTTTTCTTAACCAGGTTAGTATCCTCACACTATATCCTGCAATTTAGATTATTTTCAAAGATTTAACAATGTTAACCCCTGTCCTTTTACCTTTGTAGGGTCTTGAGCGTTTAGTTCACTTATATCAAGAGTCCTGCAAGCTCAACAAAACACTTGAATCCAAGTTAAAGGAAGCAGAAATCACAATCTCTGACCAAGGTATGATCGCGGCTGCTAAATCTCGTCATTACGAGGAGAAATACAAAGCTATGACCCAAGAACACCAAGTTGCTCTCAATAAAGCTACTCTTCAAGCCCAGGCTGATCTGGAAGCTGCCCATATGCAGTACGAACGGGATATGGTCAGTTACCGAGAAAGCCTCAAAAGTTCCGTCGTCATTTCACTTCTCCAGGCTAGGTTGAAGATGGCTCATGAAGCCAAAACGTTAGGCTTTGAATGCCCTTCTTGGGACGTTGGTGCTTGGGAGACCAAGCTGAAGAATCTTGGCGGTACTTCTTCCAAATCAACTGTTGATGAACCTTCCAAAGCAGTTGAAAAGGCAACCGATGCTGAGAAGGATGCTGAGACGGATCCCAAGATGGATGTTGCCGAAACCGCTATAGACCAAGAAGGCACTACCCCCTAGAGCTTATTTTCTTTAAGTCATTTGAACAATTTTATATTTTTATGAACAATTTTCATTTCTGTCTCTAAACAATTTGATAATCGAAGGTGGATGGGTCCTGGGTTTCAGGATGAAACCTTCGGTTATCAACCAGTATTGATTGCTCTAAGAATAATTTCATCTTTTGACTTATTTTTTGTTACCTTGCATTACTTAGTGTGAGTCTTATCTTTGTAAAGATTTTGTATTGTTATCTTATAAAATATCCTGATCAGTATGCTCAGCAACATACTGTAAAATCCTTTTATTAGATAGATCTTCCAAACGTTCCTTCAACTTTGTAAAAATTTATTTAGAAAGTAAAAAATAGTCTATCTTTTCAAAACCAAGTTTTGATAATATTTAAATGATCAGAGTTCCAAACTAATACTGGTTTCAAACACCCTAATCAAATATCCTGAAAAGAACTTCCAGAATATATCAGAATACTTAAAATAATGTTACTAAAAACCTAGATGATGTTTACAAAGGAAAGATCATACCAGAAATAGGGTATAAACCTATTGCAACTCTTCCAATGAAGATGTCCCCTGTGCAAGGTACTTAGTGCATTAGTTCCAAACCTCATCCTTTTAGCTTTACATCACCACCTTGGTGGGAATGTCCCCTGTGTACAATGTCTTTAAACACATTAGAAATCTTCTGAATGTCAGTTTCCATAGGCAATTTTTTACGTTCCAAGGGCAAAACCCAAGGATGTACTGGAGATAAATCCCTTGTATCCTGGGGAAAATCCCAAATTTTCATGCGCTACAGGCGGGAGTGTATAAACTCCAAGACTTAGAAAGGTGAAAACCTTTAAACCTTAGAGAGTATGAAAATACCCTTTCGTGAGAGAGGGTGATCAATCCTCATATACCTTTAGGATTCAGGATATAGCCAACAGTAATGAAATTGTCAGCCACTTTTACATGGACTGGTCCTGCCACCTTGAACTATCCCTGAATAACTTGCGCTCCAGGCGGGGTGTTTAAACCCAATTCGGAAGAAAGGTGAATACCTTTAAACCTGTGAAGGGATCAGTATCCCTTAAACGTGAGAGAGGGGGTCAATCCTCTAATCTTCTGAGTTATCCTGAGTACATATCCTGGAGCTATATCCTGAAACATATCTTGCAAAACAATTGTAAACTAAGGTGGGTGTTAGCTTGGCTAACACCCCTCCGATGCTTAAGTCAGTATTGAGTTTCAAAGAATAAATTAAACCAAACATATTTAAAAGAGGTAGAATTCATACCATCCTGAGTTAGAAATTAAATTCTAGACTCACTTGAAATAGAGCTTAAGGTGTATAGCATTCCAAGACCTCGGTAGCATATCCCCCTCCATATTCTTGAGTCTATATGCTCCTTTCCCCGCTTCTGATTCAACTTCATATGGTCCTTCCCATTTTGGAGCTAACTTGCCATCGGCAGGGTTAGTAGTATTTTGAAAAGCCTTTCTTAACACCCAATCTCCAACCTTAAATCTTCTGGTTCTAATATTCTTGTTATATGCCCTGGATATTCTCTGTTGATATGCTGCCATCCTTAGCCTTGCCGCATCTCTCTTTTCATCTACAGTGTCTAAATCCTGACTCAAGGCTTCAGGATTCTGCTCAAGATCACTTAAGGTAAATATTGCTTCTGCTCCAAACACCAAGGAAAATGGGGTTTGGCCTGTTGCATTCTTTACCGTTGTCCTATCAGCCCATAAAACAAAGGGTAATTCTTCTGCCCATCTTCCTTTTTTGGCTCCGAGCCTTTTCTTCAAGTTATTGACAATTATCTTGTTTGAGGATTCTGCTTGTCCATTCGCTTGAGGATGTACCAGAGTAGACGTAATCATTTTGATTCCCCAACACTTGCAAAAGTCAGTAGTCCTCTTACTTATGAACTGAGAACCATTGTCACAGATTATCTCAGCTGGTACTCCGAATCTGGTCAGGATATTCCTCTTGATGAAGGATACTACTTCTTGATCTCTAACTTGAACGAATGCTTCTGCTTCAACCCACTTAGAGAAATAATCCGTCATTGCTAGCATGAAGACTTTTCCTCCCGGAGCTTTCGGTAGCTTTCCCACTATATCCATACCCCACTTCATAAATGACCAAGGGGAAACAATAGGATACAATGGTTCAGCAGGTTGATGCAGTATGTTACTATGTCTTTGACATGCGTCACATCTTCGAGCATATTCTGTGGCATCTTTTCTCATTGTTGGCCAATAATATCCTGTCCTTAATACTTTTGAGAATAACGACCTGCCCCCAGCATGGTTACCACAATCCCCTACATGTATATCCTGAAGTACTTCCTTGGCTTCAGGATCCTCCAAGCACCTCAAATACGGTCCTGCAAGAGATTTTTTGTATAAAATATTATCTATAATAGTGAACCGTGATACCTTCATCCTGAATGCCTTAGGATTTTCGTTTCCAGGGATGTGTCCTTCTTTGAGATATCTCACAATTGGAGCCGTCCAGGATTTAGGATCCTGTTCAGGATATTCCACTTCAGGATCCCGAATACCCGCTACTTCTTTATCCTGAGGATTCATTGCAGGATATAAGACATGTACTATTGGTATTTGGGTCCCTTCAGGTATCCTGATTGATGATCCTAAATTTTCTAAGGCATCCGCTTCAGCATTATCCTCCCTTGGTACCTGTTCAAGTGTAAAAACATCGAAATATCCTGCTAATTTTTTGAGAATATCAAGATATTCTATTAATTTCTCACCCTTAACTGCATAGGATCCATTAAAATGGTTAGTAATTAACAAAGAGTCAACATATACTTGCAAATTTTTGATACTCATGCTCTTAGCCAACTCTAATCCTGCAATTAAAGCCTCATACTCTGCTTCATTATTAGTAGCAGGAAATTCACACCTAATAGCCTGGGGTAATATGTCCCCCTGTGGCGATTTTAGTAGTATTCCTAATCCTACTCCTCTTACATTAGATGCACCGTCAGTATATAATGTCCAGGATCCTGAGGATTCTCCTAACTGTTGAACTTCTAGGTCTACCTCGTCCTGAATGTCACTACTAAAGTCAGCCACAAAGTCAGCTAAAGCCTGAGATTTTATGGCATTTCTAGGTTCGTATACTAAATCATAAGCACTCAACTTTACTGACCACTTGGCCATCCTGCCTGATATCTCTAGTTTCCTAAGCACATTTTTGATAGGATAATTTGTTTTAACATGTATCCTATGTGTCTCGAAATAATGTCTAAGTTTCGTTGACGCCATGACTAATGCTAGTATCAATTTTTCTAAATGAGAATACCTAGTTTCAGCATCTAGCAAACTTTTACTAACATAATAAACAGGATATTGCTGACCTTCATGGTCTTTTATAAGAACGGCACTTACAGCATTCCCTGATACAGCAAGGTATAGGGATAGTGGTTCACCATTTTCAGGCTTCATCAATAGAGGTGCGGTTAAGAGATATCGTTTCAAATCCTGCAGGGCTGCTTCATGCTTTTCTCCCCATTCGAATTTTTTGTTCTTCTTCAGGATATCATAGAAGTCTTTGCATTTCTCTGAGGATCTTGAGATAAACCTGTTTAAAGCTGCTACTCGGCCTGTTAATCTTTGTACGTCCTTCATGTTTGAGGGTGATTTTATATCCAGGATAGCTTTGATCTGCTCTGGGCTCGCTTCTATCCCCCTCTTTGTCACCATATATCCAAGAAACTTTCCTGCCCCCACTCCGAAATGGCATTTAGCAGGATTCAGCTTCATGTTGTATTGATCCAGGATATCAAATGCTCCCTTGATATCCTGGAGGTGATCCTCAGCCTTTTTAGATTTCACCACCATATCATCAATATATACCTCCATGGTGTCCCCCAGTTTGTCTTTGAACATCATGTTTACCAATCTTTGGTATGTTGCACCTGCATTTTTCAAACCAAAAGGCATAGCTGTATAACAATAAATACCTATTGGTGTCATGAAGGCAGTATCCTCCTGGTCAGAAGGTTCCATTTGGATCTGTTGAAATCCTGAAGATGCGTCCATGAAGGTCAGCATTTCATGCCCGGCAGTGGCATCTACCATTGCATCAATGTGTGGAAGAGGAAATGGGTCTTTAGGACAAGCTTTGTTCAAGTCTGTGTAGTCCACACAAACTCTCCATTTCTCATTTTTCTTCTGTACTACAACCACGTTTGCTAGCCACCTTGGGAACTTAACCTCCCTGATCATTCTGGATTTTAATAATCTCTCAACTTCCTCCTGGATAATTGTGTTCCGCTCAGGAGCAAATTTCCTTCTTTTTTGCTGCACAGGCTTGAATGATTTATCAATTCCAAGCTTGTGAGTGATAATATCTTTGGATATGCCTGTCATATCCTCATGTTTCCATGCAAACGTAGACATCCAGGTTTGGCTGAGGATTTCATCGAGGATGAGTAGCATTCTTTCGCCTCCTGCTGATCACTATCAACTTTGACCACTCCCCAAGGGGTAGGTATCTTGATGCATTGGTGATATGTTGATGGCACGGCCTTTATATCGTGAATCCACGGTCTTCCCAGTATGATGTTGTAGCAGGATAGAGAATCCATCACACAGAAGCGTTGTATCGAGTTGACTCCTTCAACGTACACTGGAAACTTTATCTCTCCCACTGTGTTTCTAGCCTCTCCACTGAATCCAACAAGCACGGTAGACTTTGAAGTGATATCCATTGGAGATACATTCATTCTCTTCAGAGTTTCTAGTTGGATTATGTTGACGGAGCTGCCATTATCAACCAGTATCCTGCGTACAAAATGGTTAGCCACATATAACGTTATTACCAGAGCATCATGGTGAGGATCTTGGACAGTATCCCTGTCATCAGCATCAAAGGTGATCACTTTGTCAGTTGTGAGGGTAGTCATCCTGACAGGTTTGTCTCCCCTTTCGGCCTTGGCTTCCTTTGCATGTCTCTTTGCTGCCGAATACGAAGTTCCACAAATGTCGGATCCTCCCGAAATGAAGTTGATTATCTTGGCATCCGCGGGAGGTGATGTTGCTCGCTCAGGATCCTTCTCAGTATCCTGACCCTTATTCTTCTTTCTTCCTAAGAGATCTTTCAGATATCCCTTGCTTAGAAGATAGCTTATTTCTTTTCTTAGAGCAATGCAATCCTCAGTCACATGTCCGAAATCTTCGTGGTAGGCACACCACTTTGACTTATCTTTCCAGTCAGCTTTTTGTTTATTCTTTCGAGGCCACCTAGCCTTGTCTCCTAGACCCTGCATAGCATACATCAATTCAGGAATATTAACAGAAAAGCAATATTCGGACAACTCAGGATACTCTTCAGGATCCTCATCTTCGACAGCATTCACTCTTTTGTTTTCATTTCTACTATACGGCTTAGGCCGATATGACTTGAACGAGGATTCTGACTTCCTATTAGTTGACTCATAAGTGTTGGATGAGTTCATCCTTTCTTGCATCTTCCTGTCATCTTCCAGACGGATATATCTCAAAGCCCTGTTACGAGCTTCGTCGAGATTCCTGCAGGGATTCATTACAAGATCCTGATAAAACTGAGAATCCTTTTGTAATCCCATCTTGAAAGCTTGCACAGCTGTTGCAACATCAAGATGTGGGATATCCAAGGATTCTCGACTGAATTTGTTCACATAATCCCTCAAGGATTCCTGAGGCCCTTGAGTTATCCTGTAAAGATCACTGGTTAGTTTCTCAAAACTCCGACTACAAGAAAATTGAGTGTTAAATAAATTAACCAAATGAGCAAATGAAGTAATTGAGTGAGGAGGAACGTTTAATAGCCATTTTAAGGCCGATCCTGTTAGAGTAGAACCAAATCCCTTGCACAAGCACGCTTCCTTGAGCTCCGGAGGGATAGGGTTAATCTCCATTCTTTCCCTATACTGAGCAATATGCTCCTCAGGATCCGTACTCCCATCATAAAGCTTCATGTTGGGAGTTTGGAATCTCTTTGGGATCTCAGCATCACAGATAGGATATGCAAAACGAGATATCTTGTGGCTGTCTTGAGACACTTCCGGGATCGGCTGGACCACCCCAGGTACACTAGATATCATGTCCTTCAACTTCTGAAGTTCCCTGGTAAGTGCTGATGTTACACCTGTATCCTGCAAAGATCCACCACTGTTAGTAGCATGAGTATTATTGTTATTCGACACGTTACCCATTGGAGGATTTTGCCCATATCCTGACGCATATCCTGAGCTCCTCATGGTTGACATCCTGACCGATGAGGGTATTTCAGGAGTATGATTCTGAGGAAGACTGGGCACAATATTCCCCCTGTTATCCTCGGTATATACAGCTGAACTAAAGTTCAACGCTCTGGGGTGTAATGGAGTGACATTGTCCTCAGCAGATCTGCTCGAGCCAGACTTCAGGAGTTGTATTTCCCTCAAAAGCATTTGGTTTGTTTCCTGTTGCTGCCTCATTTGTTCCTGCACACTTCCAAATAAGGTTAAAATTTCATCATTAGAAGCTAAAACGGGAGCAGATCCCTGGACACTCCGAGTAGGGATAACATCTTGAGATTGTGTAGAGGCTGGCATCCTTGGAGGAGGTGGTGGAAGCACCGAACCGGTAGTAGCAGAAGTCACAGCAGACACAGTAGAGGAACTCATGTTTGATCTTGAGGCCATTATGGACAATGTGGCAAAAAGTTTTGAAAATAGGAAACCGATTAGCGATTTGACAAAAAATTTTAGTAAAGAGAGCACCACTTGCCCCACGGTGGGCGCCAAATTGTTTTGGTCAAAAATTACCGAAGTAATTAAGTGATCAAATTAGTTAAGTGAGGTAGTGTGCTAGAAATGTGTGTCAAAAAGATGTTAATCAAGTTAATTTGTAAAAACAGTTTCAGGATACGGCTCAGGATATAGAGCTGTATCTATGATCAAACAATGAGCAAAAGTAAAGTAAACAACACGAGATGTACGAGGAAAGCCCTTGATCAATCTAGATCGCCGGCATAAAACCTCGGGAGCTGACAATCGCAGCTGCCTAGTTCTTCTATTGCTTCAAAAATCAGGATACAGTGCGGGATGTGGTACGGATCGACTAAGTGTTACAACGAAACTTGAATACAAGTGTGGTGTTTGCAATGAGCTAGAGAGTGTAAGTGTATGAAAGTGTTAGTGAAAAATTGTGTGTTCTAAGCTGATCCATCCCCATCTATTTATAGTAAAGATAAAATAACAAACTACCCTATACTTGCGGGATCCACCGAATATTCCTTCTTCGAACGTTGTAGACCTGGTCTTTCGGGCTCAACGTCTCTTCCTCAACAAATTCGTTCGAGTCTTGAGGAGAAGAAGTCCTCTTGACCGTTAGCAAGTCTCAACCCTTAACCTGCACGTGGTTAATTCAATAAGCTTCAGGATATCGCCCAAGATGTTAGCAATATCCTCTTCCAGCATCCTGGTCACAGATAAACAAACATAGGCAGGATATTGGTCAGGATATATACGTTAAGAAAATGACCCCTAACAGTAGGGATCTTGATGCATTGGTGATATGTTGATGGTACAGCCTTCATATCGCGAATCCATGGTCTTCCCAGTATGATGTTATAGCAGGATAAGGAGTCCATCACACAGAAGCGTTGTATTGAGTTGACCCCTTCAACATATACTGGTAACTTTATTTCCCCTACGGTATTTCTAGCTTCTCCACTGAAACCAACAAGCACAGTGGACTTCGAAGTAATGTCCATCGGAGATACATTCATCCTCTTCAACGTTTCCAGCTGAATTATATTGACAGAACTACCGTTGTCTACCAGTATCCTGCGTACAAAATGGTTAGCCACATATAATGTTATTACTAAAGCATCATGGTGAGGATCCTGAACAGTATCCCTGTCATCACTATCGAAAGTGATCACTTTATCAGTTGTGAGGGTAGTCATCCTGACTGGTCTGTCCCCTCTCTCACTCTTAGCTTCCTTTGCATGTCTCTTGGCCGCCAAATACGAAGTCCCACAAATGTCAGATCCTCCTGAAATAAAGTTAATTATCTTGGCATCTGCTGGGGGTGACGCTGCTCGTTCAGGATCCTTCTCGGAATCCTGCCCTTTATTCTTCTTTTTTCCCAGCAAGTCCTTAAGATACCCCTTGCTTAACAGGTAGCTTATTTCTTTCCTTAAAGCAATGCAATCCTCGGTCATGTGTCCGAAGTCTTCGTGGAAGGCGCACCATTTGGACTTATCCTTCCAATCAGCTTTCTGCTGGTTCTTCCGAGGCCACCTAGCTTTGTCTCCTAAGCCCTGCATAGCATACATTAATTCAGGTATATTAACAGAAAAGCAGTATTCAGATAAGTCAGGATATTCTTCAGGATCCTCGTCTTCAACAGCATTCACTTTCTTGTTATCATTTCTGCCATATGGCCTGGAGCGATATGGCTTATACGAGGTCTCCGATTTCCTGTTAGTTGATTCATAGGTTGAGGTAGAGTTCATCCTCTCCTGCATCTTCTTGTCATCTTCCAGACGGATATATCTCAAAGCCCTGTTACGAGCTTCGTCGAGATTCCTGCAGGGATTCATTACAAGATCCTGATAAAACTGAGAATCCTTTTGTAACCCCATCTTAAAAGCTTGCACAGCTGTTGCAACATCAAGATGTGGGATATCCAAGGATTCTCGACTGAATTTGTTCACATAAACCCTCAAGGATTCCTGAGGCCCTTGAGTTATCCTGTAAAGATCACTGGTTAGTTTCTCAAAACTCCGACTACAAGAAAATTGACTGTTAAATAAATTAACCAAATGAGCAAACGAAGTAATTGAGTGAGGAGGAACGTTCAACAGCCATTTTAAGGCTGATCCTATCAGAGTAGAACCAAATCCCTTGCATAAGCATGCTTCCTTGAGCTCCGGAGGGATAGGGTTAATCTCCATTCTTTCCCTATACTGGGCAATATGCTCTTCAGGATCCGTAGTCCCATCATACAGTTTCATGTTGGGAGTTTGAAATATTTTTGGGATTTCAGCATCACAGATAGGATATGCAAAGCGGGATATCCTGTGGCTGTCTTGGGATACTTCCGGAATTGGCTGGACTACTCCAGGTACACTGGATATCATGTCCTTCAATTTCTGGAGCTCCCTGGTAAATGTTGACGTCATACCTGCATCCTGCAAAGAGCCATTATTGTTAGTAGCAAGAATATTATTATTTGACACATTACCGTTCTGAGGATTTTGGCCATATCCTAAAGCATATCCTGGACTTCTCACAGTCGATATCCTGACCGAAGAGGGTATCTCAGGGGTATGATTCTGGGAATGGCTTGGGATGATATTCCCCCTATTATCCTCAGTGTAAACTGCAGAACTGAAGTTCAAAGCCCTCGGCTGTATTGGAGTGACAGTTTCTTCAGCGGGTCTACTCGAGCTAGCTTTTAAGAGTTGTATTTCTCTTAACAGCATTTGGTTAGTCTCCTGTTGCTGCCTCATTTGTTCCTGCACACTTCCAAATAAAGTCAAAATTTCATCGTTAGAGGCTAAAACGGGAGCAGATCCCTGGACACTCCGAGTAGGGATAACATCTTGAGGTTGTGAAGAAAACGGCATCCTTGGAGGAGGTGGTGGAAGCACCGAACCAGTGGTAGCAGAGGTTGTAGCAGACATAGTGGAAGAGCTCATGTTTGATCTTGAGGCCATTGTAAACAATGTGGCAAAAAAGTTTAGAAAATAGAAAACTGATTAATGATTTTGCAAAGATTTTTAGTAAAAGTAGCACCACTTGCCCCACGGTGGGCGCCAAATTGTTTTGGTCAAAAATTACCTAAGCAATTAAGTGATCAAATTAGTTAAGTGAGGTAGTGTGCTAGAAATATGTATGAAAAATGTGTTAACAAAATTGGATATGAAAACAGTTTCAGAATACGGCTCAAGATATAGAGCTGTATTTATGATCAAACAATGAGCAAAAATGTAAAGGTGGACACGTGATGTACGAGGAAAGCCCTTGATCAATCTAGATCGCCGGCATAAAACCTCGGGAGCTGACAATCGCAGCTGCCTTGTTCTTCTATTGCTTCAAATATCAGGATACAGTCCAGGATGTGGTGCGGATCAACTATGTGTTACAATGTAATTTGAATACAAGTGTTTGAGTGTGGTGTTTGCAGTGAGTAAAAGTGTACGAGAGTGTAAGTGAAAGATTGTGTGCCTTAAACTGATCCGCCCCCGTCTATTTATAGTAAAGATAATGTAACAAACTATCCTAAACTTACGGGATCCAGCGAATATTCCCACTCGAACGTTGAGGACCAAGTCTTTCGGGTTCAACGGCTTCCTCATAACAAATACGCCCGAGTCTTGAGGAGAAGAAGTCCTGATGACCGTTAGTAACTTACAGCCATTAACCTGCACGTGTTTAATTCACTCAAGATTAGGATATCGCCCAGGATGTTAGCAATATCCCCGTCCAGTATCCTGGTCACAAATAAACAAATAAAAGCGGGATATTAGGCAGGATATGTATACTCAGAAAATGACCCATAACAGACAGCAATGTGAGTAATCTCCTTTTTGTAAACCTTTTTGCAAACTGTTTTTACAAAACCTCATATGATTAACATTATATTAAACAGTGATTGAGTATTTGTATTCTACAATTATCGTCGGTATGCTGGGGTTTTGTATACAAAATTTGTAACTACATTGTGAGTAGTAACATGACCACAAGTCGGGTTGATAGTACCGTGGGTGGTAATTAAAGTAGATGGAAACAAATGTAATTGCGCGACCGCCCTCAATGCTGTAGACTGATAAAACATGTTTTGATTAAACTGGGATTCACTCACCAGTATTTCCCACTGACAAAATGTTTTTAAACGCGTTTCAGTTAACCAAATGTGAAAGCCAAATAGAAGCCAGTTGGACAGCACTGAAGGCTTGGAAAAGTGGCAATAAAAGTTACCTAAATAAAGAGATGTTTTTATTTAAATAAAATAGGGTTTATCCCTATGAAAATGTGTGTACTTGAAACTTGGAAATTTCCCATGTGTTTAATATTATAAAAGCGTGGTATTTTACTCTAATAAAATATCTCCTAACTACGATCCTGATGTAATTTCCGCTGCCAAAAAAAAAAGATAAACACCGATACCACCAAAACTGGCCGCGGCCGCCCGTTCCCGGATTGTTAGGGGACAGGGGTTGCGACAGAAGGTGGTATCAGAGCTAAGCCACTGATTCAGCCACAGAAGTGTTCTGCTGACACCAAGATATTATTCAAAGTGTTAGGAAATTAATTATGGAACTACGTGCATATATGTATATTATTGTTATGTGTAATTTGACTATTTGTTAGTTTACAGTATGAGCGACCAAGGACCTTCCGACGCCTACCGTCAGTTGTCCAGCTCACCTAGAAACGAAGGCACCTCTTCACAGCCTTCCCTTTCAGGGTATTCGGCTGACAATGAAGACGGGATATTCGTGTTCAAGGCTCAATCTGAAGAGCCATTCCCTCCTAAGAAGAGAGGATGGTTCAGCAGAGGCGCGCATTGTCACTCCCCAACCGATGGCGGAAACATCGGGGCGTGGCACTAAGCGAAACAGATTGTCCAGAAGTTTCCATAACAACTATAATAACCAATTATTTAAGCATCATGTCCCATACCATGACATAAAAAGTAATATAATTATTACAGACAAGATCTAGTCAAATTGTTCTGTTCCGACAACTCAGATTTCAAATACAGACAATTCATTTATTTGTTTCTAGACCTTTCCTAGCCTCGATTTCACAGCAAGCCAAGCATCTAAACATCTTAAGCACCTGCCACATACGTTAAAGTAAAAGTCAATACACATAGTGTAAAGGTGAGCATACAAGTTTAATAGATATAATAGAGTTCAAATTCGTTTACGCATAACCAGCACGTACACAGTGTGAAATGAATCACGTTAGTTATCGACATGAACCTATCGATACCAATGACTGCGGGTTGACTGACCAAGGCAGTTCATAATACACACTCACCACTGTGAGCCATGTAACAAATTGTCCTTAACAACCCCTGAGTGAACAGGTGCTGAGTCCAAACTATAGTACTATCGTTGCTAAGGCAGGTAGACAACATTCCATGTGTAAACATAACAAACAAGAATTCATTAAGTCACGTATAACATGCGGTAATGGTTAGCGTTAAAGTATTGCGTAGTGTGTTCGATGTGGTTTAGAATAAGTAACGTATGTAACACCCAAAAGTGTGTAAAGCAAAAAGGGTTCGAGTATACTCACAGCGATGATGGATTGAAGGGAGCGCTAGAGAGTAAGGTTCGCCTGATCAGAACGATAGCATAAACGATAAGCGGCACGTAAAATGAAGCAAAGTGTCAATGGATCGGACGACAATCTGATCGGGTGGCTATCCGATCGGGTGACCGGTCGATCGGATGACAATCCGTTCGGGTGGTCGTCCGATCGGGTGGCCACTCGATTGGATTGTCATCTCGTTTGGGATGGATGTGGTTGTGTATGATGGCTTATCTTTTGAAGTTTTCGTTGTAGCATTTTGAAAACAGAGAAGTATCTCTACCTTTCAGGTCGGTCGATCGAACGGCTATTCGATCGGGTAGTAATCCGATTGGCGAGACTTCTCAGGTTGAGAACAAGTTCACAGCAGGACGGTCACTCGATCGAATGGCTATCCGATCGGGGGGCAATCCGTACGTACTGAACACGTTGAAAATTGTTTAAGTGTTTGAAGTCGAACATCACATGGTCGGGTGGTAATCCGATCGGGTGGCAATCGGATCGGACGGTAATCCGTTCAATGTTCAAAACCTCAATGTTGAAATAAAAGTTTAGTGTGGGACCCAAGGTGTAATCCGATCGGGTGGCAGTCCGATCGGACGGCAATCCGTCCCTGTTGACCTGATCATCTTCTTCCTTGATTGTTTTGACAGTTTGAAGTTTTCTCGAGACTGTTTAATGACGTGCTAAACAACAGAAATCTTGTCAAGACTAAGTGACCCGATCGGACAGGAACCACCCTCGTCCGACCAGTTAACTGTTCGAGATGGTGTTTCATGTTTAACCCGAAATCAGTAACCTCATGGATAGAATCCAGATCTTGAACCAACACATCCACAAGAAAGAGTAGAAGATTAGAACAAGCTCCGATTCCATCGGTTTTGAGTGCATTGAGTGTAAAAGAGTTGAAAGAAAGTTGGAAAACCATCTTTCAATCCTTTTCACCATGAATATGTTCAGATCTATGAAAGATCTTTGCTTATTTGTGTGGAAATCGTTCAGATCTAAGTTATTCTTGATGGATTGAAGCCAAAACACGAAGTTCATAAGAACACCATGATGACATCATCCTAGAACACCTCAAATCTAGTGATTTCACGGTTAAAAGTTAAGATTCAAAGGATAGAAAGGTGTAGGAGTGCGTGTAGATCAAGAAAGTACAAGATTTAGGTGGAAAACTTACAAGATTCGCGAGAAATCTGAAGAAATAGCGGCTGGAGCGAGTGGAGAGGGAGAGAGCTGTCAACATCAAGTGATGTTGACATATGGGGTATTTATAGGGTTTCTATAAATGGAAAGGGGAATAAGTGGCTGGTCGATCGAGTGGCAGCCCGTTTGGGTGGCAGCTCGATTGATTGGCACCTCGATCGGGTGGCACCTCGATCGAGTGGCACTTCGATCGGGTGGCAGTCCGATCGGGTGGCAACTCGGTCAGCTGGCCACTCGATTCGAGTGCTCGGTGCAATGAGTTTTGCGATTTCGATTCGCGTGTTGAGCGTTGCGATGCGATAGAGTTTCTCATTCAAATTACTTTTAATCCCAACTACTATATCAACATACAATCATCCTATTTAACTTGCGTTTTAGCGTTTGTGATTCGATTGCGATTGAGTTGCGATTGCGTTTTGATTAATCACCACATCATCAAACATAAATAACATGCACAAGTAATACGTAAAGGGCACACACACATAAGAACCATAACCAGACGCGTAATTCTTGTTGCAAGTGCGATTGTGATAAGCGATAAAGCGATAAGACATGCGATAAATATCGATAAATAGCGATTAAACCTCGATCATTAACAATTACTCCACATAATACAACTAACGTAAAAGCATAAAAAGTCTATCTACAAGTCAAAGAAGCCAAAACAGGAATTGAGCAAGGAGTGACAGATCGCAATTAGCAATCTTGTCTCCCTTTGACTTTAATCTTGACTTTGACTTTCGAAACACGGGGTGTTACAGCCTCCCCTAGTTGAGGGAATTTCGTCCCGAAATTAGGCCAAAGCCGTAACAAACAACTGCGGGTACTTCGCCTTCATGTCTCTTTCGAGTTCCCAAGTGAACTCTGCACCTCGTTTGCCTTCCCATCGAACCTTCACAATCGGAATGCGCGAGCGTCTGAGCTGCTTGGTTTGGCGGTCCATGATCTCGACAGGCTTCTCCACGAAGTGTAGTGTTTCGTTTACTTGAAGATCTTCTAGAGGCACAATTAAATCATGCTCAGCCAGGCACTTTCTGAGGTTCGACACATGGAAAGTCGGGTGGACGTTGCTAAGTTCCTCCGGTAGTTCGAGTCTGTAGGCGACATTTCCGATCCTTTCCAGAATCTTAAAAGGTCCAACATATCGAGGTGCTAGTTTCCCTTTCTTGCCGAATCTGACCACACCCTTCCAAGGTGATACCTAGTCGCCAATGTCAAATTTAAGGGGCTTGCGTCGTCTATCGGCGTAACTTTTCTGACGACTCCGAGCTTTCAGCAGATTGTCTCGAATTTGGAGGACTTTGTCAGTCGTTTCTTGCAATAGCTCAGGACCGGTTAATTACGAGTGCCCGATCTCGTGCCATACAATTGGCGATCGACATTTTCTTCCGTATAAAGCCTCAAACGGTGCCATTTGAATGCTGGAATGATAACTGTTATTATACGAGAATTTGACTAACGGCAGGTAAGCGTCCCAATTACCACCAAAATCTATGACACACGAACGGAGCATGTCTTCAAGGGTACGAATCGTTCTCTCAGTCTGACCGTTGGTTTGAGGGTGGAATGCAGTACTTAGGTTAAGCGTAGTACCGAGGGCCATTTGAAACGTTTCCCATAGACGCGAGGTAAACCGAGCATCACGGTCAGAGATGATGTCGCGAGGCATCCCATGTCAACAAATGATCTCATCGGTGTAGATTCGGGCTAATCTTTCTACCTTGTTGTCACACCCTGGCTTTGCGGAAGCGTGGGTTAATTTGGTGTGACTTCTTAATACCATAGCTTAATCACAACAAAGCTATATGAAAATAAAACATGCAGATCATCCATTGATTTAAGTAAAATACCACAACATTGTCTTAATACGTTGACACATGCAACGGAAATTACAACATAAAAACTTTGTTCTTAACACACAACCCCAAAATATAACATAACATTTGTTTAAGACTTGCGACTCGTCCAGGTAAAAGTCGCAATCCCTAAACATGGATGATCCTGTAATTCTAACACAGCGGGAAAACGTAGCATACCGGGCCAGATCCTTAGTTCCCTGAAATACATGTAAGTTGGAAAAATCAACACAATGTTGAGCGAGTTCATGCGTAAGTGAGTATGTAAAATCCTTGTAAGTAGAAAAACCCTGGTATGTAGCAAATAAGGAAAAAGAGATCACCAATGGTTTGCAAGGCCATTGATATGTGTGAAGTGCAAGTAGGAAGACTCAAACCTAGCGGATTTGTGCGTCGGGTACATAGTCACCCCAAGGTCCGTTAACTGTTTGGCCTGGGGCTGGGCTCGCTACACCCAGATAGATCTACCGCATTGTGTCCCTCGGTCCTACCATGAGGATTAATGGCCTTAAGTATCACCTACCCACTCACATGATCTAAGTAGTAACCCTCCTTACGCTAACCATACCATGTAAAAGTACTCGTAATCATAGTAACATGTATTTCACCCCCGCAGTTTAGAAAACTGAAAACAGTTAAGAGAAAAGGGGGACATGAACTCACAGTAATGCGTCCTCGAATAACAGCAAATCAACTCAGTCTGCAGCACGACAACCTACAACGTGCTAATATCTATTAGACGAGCGGACGTGCCTTAGCTTAGGGTCTTAATGTTCTTGGGGAAATAGTTAGACAACTATTTCGTGTTTAAATTTCTTGGTTAACGTATAAATAGATTCCTTCCCAAGGATGGGGTATTCGTACAGGTATTATGTATTTGGTGACTTAACGTATAAAAAAAAAATACATTTACAAGTCTCCTATCCAACACTTTAAAGTTTTATGTCAAAACTCAAGGCGAGGTTTAATTATGAGATATAAAGTTTCACATACACGATAGAAAAATAATTTTTCTAAGTCTTGGTATTTTTAGAAAAATTCGCCAGAACTTCCCCTAAAAACGGGAGTGTCCGTGCTAATACGCACATCATTTTCTTTTTGAAATCAACTCATAATCATCAACAATCAACCATTACGTTTTAACACGCAAAATACTACCCTTGTCGATTCAGTTTCAATTTGTGAAAACTGGACTGTTTTCGGACGTGTAAATAAATTACTTAACTTATTCCAAAAATTCCCAAATTTTTGTGGAACGTCATAACCGACCCACAAATTATTGTGTAAAAATTTCGGGGTCTAAATCATTACCAAAAATTTATAGAAAATCGTTTACCGAACTGTGATCAGATTTGTTACATTCTGATCACAGTTTACAGAATAATTCGCCAAAAATTCCTCGTAAGTCCGTTTGTCGAAAATCCAGTTCGAGGGTCACAAATACATCTGTGTTCATCTTTGATAAAAGTTTCAGGGGCTGGTTCGGTTCAGGTTTTAAGTTGTGATCGAAAACACACAGCCCAATTTTCTGCAGTAACAAACAGCCTTAGCTGCTGTCATGGAAACAGATTTTTAAAATAGTAACCGACATCAGAAAAATACGATTCCAGCGCCATTTTCTTCGTTTTTTGAAATGACACGATTTAGGCTTTTGAAATTCCGTTTTTCGAGTTTTTAAGGTCCGTTTACAGCCTGTTAAAGGCGGCTGAAACAGTGACTCAGCATGCTGTTTTGTGATTTCGATGTTATTAAATCGCGTTATAAGTGTCCGATTAGCGGGTTAAACAAGAAAACGACTTTTAAATATCAAGTATGTGTTATCCAACCCTTAACCCGACGAGATTCCACTTTATAAATCATACACAAGTAAACCTTTACGTAGATTTTTATGTTCATACTTATGTTTCATATTTTTCTAATATTCTTGCAATCTAGTGATTTAAACAACAATACTACATGTTAAATGCCATAATTTTCGAACAAGATGAGATCAAGTATGAAGAAACTCACTACTAGCCTCTAGCTAGGGAAGAATCTTGTGTAAAAATGATGAGAAAAGATGTAGAACCAAGCAAGAACAATGCTCCCTTGCAATGCCTTCAAGTTGCACCTTCCATGTTTGATCTTCAAAGCTTGAATGGTATGAGTAAATGAAGAAAGTGATGAATGTTGGAGTGTGGTGGTGGATTCGGTTGTAGTAGAACCGAATAGAGAGAGAGAGCTAGGTGAAAATGGGTTGCAAAAATCTTGTGAAGTGATGTACATTTATAAGGGACCTTACTTTTATTTATTCTTCACATATCTTGGATAGATAGACAAGCAAAACACTTAATACTAGATCATTGAATCCAAGCAAGAAGATAGGGAGTATGATGTTATGACATGTGGGGTCCCACTTGGGGAAATAAATTCGTTGGGGGGGGGGGGGGGGGTATTATGTAAATATTGTGACTAAAGTGTATAAGTGTAAGTAATGTGATATGTGTTAGTTGATTTATTTTAGGCGGGTGTTATGGCATACGGGGATCATGACTAGCCATAAATAATAAAATAAAGTATTTGACAAAATTTTAGTGCCCCGGGTAATGTCCGGTTATACGGTTAAGTACCGTTCCGTTAAAATGTTTAATTATACCGCAAAAGGTCCTTTATGTATATATTTTGTAACATAAATTATTCCCGGTACTTAGGAAAATATACGGGACCGTTCTGCAATGTTTTTGCACTGTATTAGAAATTTAAAATGCTGAGTTTTATAATAAAGCGCAGAATTTTGTATTTAAAGTACGTTTTAGGCACACCCGGTCACTATAAATCTCACCTAGTGACGCAGTTCTACAATCCTCACCGCCCTACACTCACTACCAGTGTAGCAATGTATTCCCGGCTCATACTAGCCTTAGAGGCAGTGTCTGCCTGATGCTGGTTATGTCAGCATGTTTACTGGGTATCCCGTATAGTGTGCTCACTGTGCTTTTTGTGCATCAAGGTTGTCACTGGTGTTAGTGTATAAATAATAGTGTGACAGTATAAAATGTGATGCATAAGTATGTATGTATCAGAAATCAGTAAGCAGTTTAAGCACAGTTTCAAGTAAGCACAGTAATTAAGCAGCAATTTAATATTAATTAATTTGTACGGATACCTGGTTTGGTGAGGGTTGTCACATTCTCCCCCCGTTAAAGAAATTTCGTCCCGAAATTTAAGTTCTGCTACGAGATGCAGGATTCTTAGGAAACAAATGGGGGTATTTCTCTTTCATTCGATCCTCACGTTCCCACGTGAATTCAGGTCCATGCCTAGCATTCCAATGAACTTTGACGAGTTTGACACTGCTCCTGCGAGTTTTATTAACTTTCCAATCCGTGACCTCAACAGGTTCTTCAGTAAAGTGGAGCGTATTGTCGATATGAACTTCGTCAGCAGGAATGATCACTGTATATTGTGTTGGACTTTTTCTCAAATTAGATACATGGAATGTATCGTGAACACCATGGAGTTCAGCAGGTAGGTCCAACTTGTAGGCTACAAGCCCAATCCTTTGCAGAATTCTGAAAGGGCCAATGTAACGCGGATTCAACTTCCCACGCTTTCCTAAGCGTGCCACCCCCTTCCAGGGTGAAACTTTCAATAAAACCATATCTCCAACTTGGAATTCCAAATGTTTCCGGTTTGGATCTGCATAGACTTTCTGTCTTTCGCGAGCCGCTTCGATGCGTTTTCGAATCTGCGCAATCTTATCTGTCGTCTCTTGGACGATTTCGGGACCAACAAGCTGTCTATCACCGGCGTCAGCCCAACATAGTGGTGATCGACACTTGCGTCCGTAAAGGGCTTTAAATGGCGCGGCTCCAATACTGGTGTGGTAGCTGTTGTTGTATGAGAATTCGGCCAGTGGTAAATGTTTATCCCAGCTACCACCAAGATCCATTACACATGCTCTCAGCATATCCTCCAATGTTTGAATAGTCCTTTCACTTTGGCCATCAGTTTGCGGATGAAATGCGGTACTTAGGTTCAATTGTGAGCCAAAAGCTTCTTGGAAGGATTGCCAAATCCTTGATACAAATCTCCCATCTCTATCAGAGATGATTGAGAGCGGCACTCCATGACGTGTAACGATTTCTCGCATATATATTTCCGCAAGTTTACTCGTATTGTCTTTCTCTTTGATTGGCAAGAAATGTGCAGACTTTGTTAGGCGGTCAACTATCACCCAAATAGTATCATGACCCCTGGGTGTCTTGGGCAGTTTCGTTATAAAATCCATTGAAATCTGTTCCCATTTCCACTTGGGAATTTCAGGTTGTTGCAGAAGTCCCGAGGGCTTCTGGTATTCAGCTTTCCCCTTGGCGCACGTCAAACATTTGCTAACATAAACAGCAACGTCGCCTTTCATTTTAGGCCACCAATAACAATCTTTAAGGTCCTGGTACATCTTATCCGCACCGGGATGAATAGAGTACCGTGATTTGTGTGCCTCATCAAAAATAACTTTTCTCAACCCACCAAACAGAGGAACCCAAATCCTTCTCACAAAACATAACGTTCCTTCCTTGTTTGGTACTAATTGCTTCTCCATCCCACGGAGATATTCTTCTTCAAGGTTTCTTTTCTTAAGAGCTTCTTTTTGCGCGGTATGAATGCGCAGGGAAAGATTTGTCTGGATAATCATCTCCAAAGCCCTAACCCTTATGGGCTTGATCCTTTCTTTACGACTTAGGGCATCGGCGACCACATTCGCCTTCCCTGGATGATACTTTATCTCGCAGTCGTAATCGTTCAACAATTCGACCCAACGTCTTTGTCTCATGTTCAGCTCTTTCTGGTTGAATATGTGTTGTAAACTCTTGTGGTCTGTGAAGATTGTACACTTCGTACCATATAGGTAGTGTCTCCAGATCTTTAATGCGAATATCACTGCGCCTAGTTCCAAATCGTGAGTGGTATAGTCTTTTCATGTACTTTCAACTGGCGTGACGCGTAAGCTATAACTTTCTGGCGTTGCATCAACACGCAACCCAATCCTTGACGTGAGGCGTCACAGTATACCACGAAATCATCTGTACCTTCCGGTAGTGCTAAGATCGGCGCATTGCAGAGCTTATCCTTCAACAACTGAAATGCTTCTTCCTGTTTGATTCCCCAATCAAACTTCTTATCCTTCTGTGTGAGGAGGGTCAGTGATTGAGCGATTTTTGAAAAATCCTCAATGAACCTTCGATAGTAACCAGCCAAGCCTAAGAATTGTCGAATCTCGGTTGGCGTCTTTGGAGTCTCCCAGTTCTTTATCGCCTTGATCTTTGTGGGATCGACATGGATTCCATTTCCATTAACCACGTGTCCAAGGAATTGGACTTCACGTAGCCAAAACTCGCACTTAGAGAATTTGGCATACAACTGTTCCTTTTTCAACAACTCCAGAATAGTTCTTAAGTGTTGTTCGTGTTCAGCCTTTGTCTTTGAATAAATCAAAATATCGTCGATGAACACAATCACGAACTTATCGAGATACGGCTTACAGACTCGGTTCATTAGGTCCATAAAAACAGCAGGCGCGTTTGTCAACCCAAACGGCATAACTAGGAACTCGTAGTGTCCATAACGAGTTCTGAAGGCTGTCTTCGGGATGCTCTCTTCTTGTATTCTTAGCTGATGGTACCCAGATCAAAGATCGATCTTAGAGTAAAAACTTGAACCTTGAAGCTGATCGAATAAATCATCGATTCTTGGCAGAGGGTATCTATTCTTGATTGTTAGTTTATTCAACTCCCGGTAGTCAATACACATACGGAAACTACCGTCTTTCTTTTTGACAAATAAAACTGGAGCTCCCCAAGGTGAGAAGCTTGGTCGGATGAATCCTTTGTCAAGAAATTCCTGGAGTTGTGTAGACAACTCCTGCATCTCAGACGGTGCAAGTCTATAAGGTGCCCTAGCTACAGGCGCGGCGCCTGGAACTAAGTCAATGTGAAATTCTACTTGCCTTTGGGGTGGCAATCCTGGCAAGTCCTCTGGAAAGACTTCAGGATATTCCCTTACGACAGGGATGTCTTCGATTTTCGGCTCAGCAGCTTTCCTATCCACGATGTGTGCCAGGAAGGCAGCACATCCTTTTTGTAAACACTTACGAGCTTTCAGGCAACTGATAATTCTCAGCGGCGTATCATGCTTCTCTCCGTGCACTATGATCGTTTCTTCATCCGTCAGTGGGATGCGGATGGTCTTCTTATGGCAAACGATCTCGGCTTTGTTACTCGTTAGCCAATCCATTCCCACTACCACATCAAAGCTTCCCAGCTCGACAGGTAGTAAGTCCAACGTAAACTCGTGCCCTCCTAGTTCAATCACACATCCTCGGACAACTTCACTGGTCTCAACTAGTTTCCCCTTTGCTAATTTGATGGAGTACGGCACGTCTAACTTGCTAGGCGTCAATCCAAGTATTTTTCTTAAATTCTAACGATACAAAGCTATAATCGGCACTAGTATCAAACAGAACAGATGCAAAGCGTTAGTTTATCGGGAACGTACCAGTGACAACGTTTGGATCCTGGCGCGCTTCCCTTGCGCCAATGTGGAATGCTCCCCCACGGGCTTGATTCGGCTTCGGGCTTTTCTTCTTGAAGTGCCCAATTTCCCCACACTTAAAACATCCTGGCCCTCGGCCATTCCCATTCCCAGCTTGATTCGCAACATTTCCATGGTTCCCGTTTCCGTTACCTCCTCGATTGTTGTTCCGATTTCCAAGACCTCCTTGGCCTCCCCGGCCAGCACTAGCCCAGCAAGAATCCTTCAAGTGGCCAACCTTTCCACAAGCTTCACATACTTTTGGCCCACACCGACCAAAATGATGATGCTGGCAGGTGTTACACTTGGGCAGAGTGCCCATATAACCCTTTCTTTTGTTCTCATTATCCGTTCGGGTATCTTCGGTGAGCTTTCTTTTGTTCTTTCTGGATGACTTTACCTGAGTCTCCTTCTTCTTGGCAGGGTTTGTAAGTTCTTCTAGTCTAAGTGCCTCCGTAGCGAGTGCCAAACCCATCTTACTTGCAGCATCAGTTGTTGGTGGCGTTGATGTTGTCATCAAGCTCAAGACTTGAGGCGCCAGTTCCCAAATGAATTGTTCCAATTTCTTTAATTCTGGTTTCACCAGGTACGGAACAACCCGTGACAAATCATGAAGTCTTTGCACGTACTCCAACACCTTCGGACCTTCCATCATCAGGCTCCGAAATTCATCTTCCCACTTCTGGGTTTCCGTTTGGGAGCAATACTTCTTATGCATCATTCCTTTCAGTTCACCCCAGGTTAACGCATATGCTGCAGTAGCGCCCTTTATACGGATCTGAAGATTCCACCATAATCGGGCTTCATCTAGAAACAGCTCAGAAACGTATGGGACTTGTTGTTCCGGTGTACAACCGCTCACTTGAAAGATGGAATCCATTCTTTCGATCCACTTCACAAAGGCTATGACACCTCCAGTGCCGTCGAACTTCGGAGGCTCGTAGTTGAGGAAGTGCCAGTAGGAACAACCGTTATTTTCTGAGGTACCTCTACTAGGTTCGGAGCGTAGGGCCTCGTGCTGTGCTATAGCTGCAGCAATTATCTCTTGAAGTTCCGCCTCTGAGGTGGGCATGCGCATTTCGCGTCTTGGCGGCATCTTCTAAAAGGTGTTTCACATAGGTTAGGTCATAGCAAGTAAAGTGTACGTATGTATTCAACAATATCAACACATAACATCTCATGCTATAAATAAATCAACCGCATAACATCTCATGTCATAGAACATAAACAATAGATCAAACATCACAAGTGATGAGAATACTGCGATTGCATTGCCATAAATCGGGACCACAATGTAAAGTTTACAAGTACACAACTGTATCATACAACATCAATGACTTAGTAGGGGACGACCCTAGACAAGTCGTGAGATCGCTGGACGTATTCAGGAATCTTTGGTTCGACCATTATCAAATTCCAGAACTCCACCTCAAGCTTCTGGATTCCAGTCCTAGAACAGCATCTCTTCTCAATCATTTCCTGCTACATGGGTTTTCATTAGCTTGGCCCGCAGAGTCCACCAGGATTTCTGTGCACTACAAGCCGTTATTACGTGGGCCCCCGTAATAATAGATTGTCTTGCACAGTTACCCCAAATTTTCTCTCGTCCAAGGAGATGATCAATCAAGGAGCAACAGCAGGTGCATCGGCATGAACAGGGTCATGCTCCAATGCGGGGTCAGGAGCAACGCCTGGCTCAGGGGCCACGGCTGGCTCCGGATCAACAAACTCCATCTCAAAATCAGCTGGATCAACAAACACAGGGGTTACAGGATCCTCCAAGGGCTGGTCTAAGTGTATGAACTCAATGTCATGGTCTGGATCAAAACCAGGTGGAAAAACAGGATCATCCTCAATATCGTGATCAATCTCAAAGCTGTGTGCAGGAGCAGGTGCAGCGGATGACGCCATATCCGGGTCGTCGTCGTGTGAGTGGTGCTGCACTCCCTGTGTATACAAGGATGCGGACGTTATAGACTCAAATGAGTCTGGGACAGGGGAAAGGGCATGAGCCTCCTCTGCAGGAGCGTCAGCAAGCAGTAGGCTATCACCAGCAGCAATAGGGCCTCGCCCTCAAGTGGGTCCTCCTCTAATGGTTCGACATCGTCGTCAGAGACAACGTCGGGGGCATATCAAAAACGGGATAAACGACCAGGGGCACAGGAACAGGGATCTCCACGAGTGGCAAATCCCCAACAAGATGGCCATCAGCAGGCTCTGCTACGGCATCAGGCAGCGCAAAGGGCTGAAAGTCGTCATCGTCTGTGCTGGTAGTATCGGAAATGTACACCTCGTGCTCCGATGAAACTATGTCGTCTGATACTATGGCCATGGGATCTGTAGTGTCCGACTCTCCAGTATCTGATGAAGGCATGACATTTTGTAATATAAACACACATATGCACAAATAATCAATCATATAGTCAAATAAACATATTAGTCACCAATAAGCAATCAAATAGCTCTCCTAGTCCCACTAGCCTCCCAGCCTCCCAGACTGACTCCCTAGTCCGACTAGTCTCCCAGCCTCCCAGACTGACTCCCTAGTCCCACTAGTCTCCCAGCCTCCCAGACTGACTCCCTAGTCCCACTAGTCTCCCAGCCTCCCAGACTGACTCCCTAGTCCCACTAGACAACTACCTCAGCCTCCCAGACCGAGCCTCAGCCTCCCAGACTGAGCCTATAATTAACAAATAAAATGTGCTCAACATTTGTTTGTAAAAACAGTTTGGATCTGGACTTTAAGTGGTATGCAGTGTAAAAATGTTTTCGTGAGAGCCCTAGTGATCATAGTCTAGACTCGAGGAGGAATCCTAGTTCGCTATGATCAGAGCTCTGATACCAAGCTGTCACACCCTGGCTTTGCGGAAGCGTGGGTTAATTTGGTGTGACTTCTTAATACCATAGCTTAATCACAACAAAGCTATATGAAAATAAAACATGCAGATCATCCATTGATTTAAGTAAAATACCACAACATTGTCTTAATACGTTGACACATGCAACGGAAATTACAACATAAAAACTTTGTTCTTAACACACAACCCCAAAATATAACATAACATTTGTTTAAGACTTGCGACTCGTCCAGGTAAAAGTCGCAATCCCTAAACATGGATGATCCTGTAATTCTAACACAGCGGGAAAACGTAGCATACCGGGCCAGATCCTTAGTTCCCTGAAATACATGTAAGTTGGAAAAATCAACACAATGTTGAGCGAGTTCATGCGTAAGTGAGTATGTAAAATCCTTGTAAGTAGAAAAACCCTGGTATGTAGCAAATAAGGAAAAAGAGATCACCAATGGTTTGCAAGGCCATTGATATGTGTGAAGTGCAAGTAGGAAGACTCAAACCTAGCGGATTTGTGCGTCGGGTACATAGTCACCCCAAGGTCCGTTAACTGTTTGGCCTGGGGCTGGGCTCGCTACACCCAGATAGATCTACCGCATTGTGTCCCTCGGTCCTACCATGAGGATTAATGGCCTTAAGTATCACCTACCCACTCACATGATCTAAGTAGTAACCCTCCTTACGCTAACCATACCATGTAAAAGTACTCGTAATCATAGTAACATGTATTTCACCCCCGCAGTTTAGAAAACTGAAAACAGTTAAGAGAAAAGGGGGACATGAACTCACAGTAATGCGTCCTCGAATAACAGCAAATCAACTCAGTCTGCAGCACGACAACCTACAACGTGCTAATATCTATTAGACGAGCGGACGTGCCTTAGCTTAGGGTCTTAATGTTCTTGGGGAAATAGTTAGACAACTATTTCGTGTTTAAATTTCTTGGTTAACGTATAAATAGATTCCTTCCCAAGGATGGGGTATTCGTACAGGTATTATGTATTTGGTGACTTAACGTATTAAAAAAAAATACATTTACAAGTCTCCTATCCAACACTTTAAAGTTTTATGTCAAAACTCAAGGCGAGGTTTAATTATGAGATATAAAGTTTCACATACACGATAGAAAAATAATTTTTCTAAGTCTTGGTATTTTTAGAAAAATTCGCCAGAACTTCCCCTAAAAACGGGAGTGTCCGTGCTAATACGCACATCATTTTCTTTTTGAAATCAACTCATAATCATCAACAATCAACCATTACGTTTTAACACGCAAAATACTACCCTTGTCGATTCAGTTTCAATTTGTGAAAACTGGACTGTTTTCGGACGTGTAAATAAATTACTTAACTTATTCCAAAAATTCCCAAATTTTTGTGGAACGTCATAACCGACCCACAAATTATTGTGTAAAAATTTCGGGGTCTAAATCATTACCAAAAATTTATAGAAAATCGTTTACCGAACTGTGATCAGATTTGTTACATTCTGATCACAGTTTACAGAATAATTCGCCAAAAATTCCTCGTAAGTCCGTTTGTCGAAAATCCAGTTCGAGGGTCACAAATACATCTGTGTTCATCTTTGATAAAAGTTTCAGGGGCTGGTTCGGTTCAGGTTTTAAGTTGTGATCGAAAACACACAGCCCAATTTTCTGCAGTAACAAACAGCCTTAGCTGCTGTCATGGAAACAGATTTTTAAAATAGTAACCGACATCAGAAAAATACGATTCCAGCGCCATTTTCTTCGTTTTTTGAAATGACACGATTTAGGCTTTTGAAATTCCGTTTTTCGAGTTTTTAAGGTCCGTTTACAGCCTGTTAAAGGCGGCTGAAACAGTGACTCAGCATGCTGTTTTGTGATTTCGATGTTATTAAATCGCGTTATAAGTGTCCGATTAGCGGGTTAAACAAGAAAACGACTTTTAAATATCAAGTATGTGTTATCCAACCCTTAACCCGACGAGATTCCACTTTATAAATCATACACAAGTAAACCTTTACGTAGATTTTTATGTTCATACTTATGTTTCATATTTTTCTAATATTCTTGCAATCTAGTGATTTAAACAACAATACTACATGTTAAATGCCATAATTTTCGAACAAGATGAGATCAAGTATGAAGAAACTCACTACTAGCCTCTAGCTAGGGAAGAATCTTGTGTAAAAATGATGAGAAAAGATGTAGAACCAAGCAAGAACAATGCTCCCTTGCAATGCCTTCAAGTTGCACCTTCCATGTTTGATCTTCAAAGCTTGAATGGTATGAGTAAATGAAGAAAGTGATGAATGTTGGAGTGTGGTGGTGGATTCGGTTGTAGTAGAACCGAATAGAGAGAGAGAGCTAGGTGAAAATGGGTTGCAAAAATCTTGTGAAGTGATGTACATTTATAAGGGACCTTACTTTTATTTATTCTTCACATATCTTGGATAGATAGACAAGCAAAACACTTAATACTAGATCATTGAATCCAAGCAAGAAGATAGGGAGTATGATGTTATGACATGTGGGGTCCCACTTGGGGAAATAAATTCGTTGGGGGGGGGGGGGGGGTATTATGTAAATATTGTGACTAAAGTGTATAAGTGTAAGTAATGTGATATGTGTTAGTTGATTTATTTTAGGCGGGTGTTATGGCATACGGGGATCATGACTAGCCATAAATAATAAAATAAAGTATTTGACAAAATTTTAGTGCCCCGGGTAATGTCCGGTTATACGGTTAAGTACCGTTCCGTTAAAATGTTTAATTATACCGCAAAAGGTCCTTTATGTATATATTTTGTAACATAAATTATTCCCGGTACTTAGGAAAATATACGGGACCGTTCTGCAATGTTTTTGCACTGTATTAGAAATTTAAAATGCTGAGTTTTATAATAAAGCGCAGAATTTTGTATTTAAAGTACGTTTTAGGCACACCCGGTCACTATAAATCTCACCTAGTGACGCAGTTCTACAATCCTCACCGCCCTACACTCACTACCAGTGTAGCAATGTATTCCCGGCTCATACTAGCCTTAGAGGCAGTGTCTGCCTGATGCTGGTTATGTCAGCATGTTTACTGGGTATCCCGTATAGTGTGCTCACTGTGCTTTTTGTGCATCAAGGTTGTCACTGGTGTTAGTGTATAAATAATAGTGTGACAGTATAAAATGTGATGCATAAGTATGTATGTATCAGAAATCAGTAAGCAGTTTAAGCACAGTTTCAAGTAAGCACAGTAATTAAGCAGCAATTTAATATTAATTAATTTGTACGGATACCTGGTTTGGTGAGGGTTGTCACACTTGTAGTCTTCTCGTATTGGCAGAAAATGAGCAGATTTGGTCAAGCGGTCAATGACAACCCAGATGATGTCGTGACTTGATGGCGTACGCAGAAGTTTCGTTATGAAATCCATATCTATACTTTCCCACTTCCACATAGGGATCGGGGGTTGTTCGAGTAAGCCAGAGGGTCTTTGGTGCTCAGCCTTGACTTTCGAGCAAGTCAGGCACTTCCCAACATAGAGGGCGATATCTCTCTTCATGCCCGGCCACCAGTACTTGTAGCGATTTTAGAGAACCCTTTGATAAATCGATGATAATAGCCCGCTAGTCCGAGGAAAGAACGGACTTCAGACGGGTTCTTCGGCGTAACCTAACTCTTAACTGCTTCAATTTTCGCGGGATCGACGTGAATACCTTGACTATTGACAATGTGACCGAGGAATTGAACCTCCTCCAGCTAAAATTCGCACTTGGAGAACTTGGCATAGAGTCGATTCCTTTGGAGTAGCTCGAGAACCAAACGTAGATGCTGCGCGTGTTTGGCTTTCGATTTTGAATAGATCAGGATATCATCGATGAACAGGATGACAAAGTAGTCAAGAAATGGTTTACACACCCGATTCATCAGATCCATGAAAACCAGAGGTGCGTTGGTTAGACGAAAAGGCATAACAACGAACTCATAATGGCCGTATCGAGTGCGAAAAGCAGTTTTGGGTATATCCTCCTCTTGGATGCGTAGTTGGTGATAGCCTGAGCGTAGATCGATCTTCGAGAAACACGTAGCACCTTGTAGCTGGTCAAACAAATCATCGATGCGAGGCAGGGGATAGCGATTCTTGATTGTCAACTTATTCAATTCCCGATAGTCAATGCACATCCTGAACGACCCATCCTTCTTTTTGACGAAAAGGACTAGTGCGCCCCATGGAGAGGTGCTCGGGAGAATGAAGCCTTTATCAAGAAATTCCTGGAGCTGACTCGAGAGTTCACACATTTCGGACGGAGCGAGTCGATAAGGAGCTCTAGCGATAGGGTTCGCTCCAGGAATAAGGTCGATACGAAAGTCGATATCATGACTTGGCGGCAGTCCGGGAAGATCCTCAGGAAAAACGTTAGGAAATTCTCGAACCACTGGAACATCGTTTACTCCTGGTCTACCTTTCTTTTCGTTCTCCGTTACTACAATATTAGCCAAGAAAGCTCTGTATTCCTTGCGGAGATACTTGCTAACTTGGACACATGACATGAGTTTAAGACCTTTCGAGGGAGTTTCACCATCAACACATAATACATCACCATTCGCGAGCGAGAATCGAATCATCTTATCGAAGCACACAACTTCAGCATGGTTTTCACGAAGAAAGTCCATGCCTACTATGATGTCAAAACTTCCTAGTTGCATCGGAATAAGGTCGATCGGAAAGATGTGATTGTTGAGTTCAAGAGTACAACCACGAAGAACAGAATTGACGGCGACGGTTCTTCCGGTGGCAACTTCGACATCGAACATCGAGGGGAGATGGGAGCGCTTAGATTCAGGAGCTTCTCGAATTCAAATGACACAAAACAGTTATCGGCTCCAGTATTAAACAAACACGAAGCATAAATACCATTCACAAGGAACGTACCATTGACTACATTGTTGTCAGCCTGGGCTTGGCGGGCATTGATGTTGAATGTTCTGGCATGAGCGGCTTGTTGTTGTTACTGTTGAGGTTGTTGCTGCTGCTGTTGTTATTGCTGAGGCTGCTGCTGCTGGAGCTCTTGCTTCACAACCCTGTTCGGGCACATGTTCGTGAAGTGGTTGGGATCACCACACACGAAGCAGACTCTGGCATTGATCGCGGGTGCCTGAGCCGCTTGTTGGCCTTGAGGAGCTGGAAGTAGAGCTTGATGAGCAGTAGCTTGAGTTGTTGCTTGTCGGGGACCAGTACGGCAGTTAGGGGTGAAGTGGTCGTACATGTTGCAATCCACGCAAAATCTGCAGGCGATACCCACCGGATGATGATAAGTACATGTCGGGCAACCAGGGTGAGGGCCAGTGTACGCACGCTTTGCAGGCAGTGCATAGGTAACTGGTGCTGGAGCTGATCGGTGCTGAGATTGCTGCTGAGCCGGTACGGCTTGAAGCGGAGCAGCAGTAGTAGTGACAGCACAGTTCTTGATGTTGGAGTTGCTATTGTTGTTCTTCCTCTTGCGACGAGAGGACTTCGATGAATGAGTGGAGGCGGTTTCGGCGGTTGGTGCGGTGGTAGCTTGATGCAGGTTCTTGGTAGCTTTATCCCAAAATCCAGCTTTGACTCACTTGTTGTTGATCTCAGCGGCAAGCAGGTAAGTCTCTTTGATTGTTGCTGGCTTTGAAGCATGCACAAAATCTGCAACACAATCCGGCAGAACGCGGATGTACTTCTTGATTGTCATGTCAGCAGTCTTCACTTAACCAGGACAGATAATACTGAGCTGCTTGAAGCGAGCAGTTAAAGCAGCGTTGTCACCATCCTTCTGCTTCAGATGCCAGAATTCGTCCTCCAACTTTTGGCGCTCATGGGGAGGGCAGAACTCTTCAAGCATAACATTCTTCAACTCATCCCATGACAGACCATAAGCTGCATCATTTCCGCGTTTGTTCCTCTCGGCCGTCCACAAATCTAAAGCGCGGGACTGGAAGACGCCGGTAGCATTCAGAGTGCGGAGATTGTCAGGACATCCACTCTGATGCAGGGTGACTTCGATTGAGTCGAACCATTGAAACAAGGCCGTAGGGCCATCTTCGCCAGTGAACTCTTTCGGTCCTCAAGCTTTGAACTGTTTGAAGCTAAAAACAGCTTTGGGGGTAGCTTTAGGAGCTTCGGTCCTGGACTCTTCAGACGATTTGCTCACATTCTCGTATAGTTCACTCACGATCTGAGGAACCACCTTTGCTACTTGCTTAGCGACGAGAGCAGCAAGGCGTTTGTCTCTCTGTTCTTGACGAGTAACTCGTGGGTGACGGGGTCCAGATGACAACATTGTCTGCAACAGACATCGTCATGGGACTCAGACACAATATAATCGAATCTCACCTCACATGTCTAATACTACTAAAGCTCAGGAATACGATCATGTAAACACGTAGGCACATAATCACAGATTTGCATAAGCACAGAAGCACATAAGCACGTAAGGCATAGAATCACAGAAGCACATAAGCACAAGAGGCACAAAATCACAGAAACCTATCATTCAAAGTCCGCGAGCGTTCAAGAATAGCGATTGCGAATATCATAGCGAGTAGTACAGCATAAGCGAATAATAAAGCAAGCAACATGGTGTAAAGTCGTTCCGCATGTAGTAGCGATTTGTTAGCGGGTTGTGGTAGATGTGCAGTGCGAGTCGTGTGTGTCGATCAAGGCGAAAAGCGAATAAATCACCAAAAATCGTAACGAATAAACAGATAAAATCACATAAAGCACATAAAATCCACATAAAATGACATATATCAGAGTCGGCAGTAGCGAGCTCAGAGTTGAAACACATAAAAATCGAGAATAGATTGTCTGCGGCTATTTAGACGTCTACTAACCAAAGTGGTTCGACTATTCACAAGGACTTTTGGTACACACTTTGGCCTTCGGGACTTGTGCTCTTGCCTCGAATCTGGGTGAACGGCACGCATCCTTCCAGTTTCAGCGTGACTTCAAGTCGTTGGAGTCCGTCGAGACTTTGGTGAGAGTTTTGTAAAATAAAATAGAGATCGGAACAAGTCGTCGAGGTTCGGGTTTCACCCCAGACTTAACGACTTCGTTCCTGTTTTTGATAAAATAAAGAGAAATTATGCGTCAAAGTATGGGTTTCACTCCTGATTCGGCGCAAATTCTCCTGTTTGTAGATAAAATGCGGGTCGAACAAGTAACTTAGTCGAGAGTTTGCGGTTTTCACACCTAATCTCGACCTAATTGCTCGTTCATTTTTTAAAAGTAGAGTGCAGTGATGGTGTAGCGTAGGCGAGAATAGCGAGAAATAGCAAGTAAGCTCGTACATAACCCCTAGAGGGTGTGCACAAGTCGGTCTGTTGGTACCTAACTATAGACTAGGTCATTTCTAAGACATCGACCCGGACTAGGTCGAGTCTTGCCTAATTCCCTATTGTTATGGCTCTGATACCAATCTTTCACACCCCAACCATTGGCGGAAACATCGGGGCGTGACACTGAGCGAAACAGATTGTCCAGAAGTTTCCATAACAACTATAATTACCAATTATTTAAGCATCATGTCCCATACCATGACATAAAAAGTAATATAATTATTACAGACAAGATCTAGTCAAATTGTTCTGTTCCAACAACTCAGATTTCAAATACAGACAATTCATTTATTTGTTTCTAGACCTTTCCTAGCCTCAATTTCACAGCAAGCCAAGCATCTAAACATCTTAAGCACCTGCCACATACGTTAAAGTAAAAGTCAATACACATAGTGTAAAGGTGAGCATACAAGTTTAATAGATATAATAGAGTTTAAATTCGTTTACGCATAACGAGCACGTAAACAGTGTGAAATGAAGCACGTTAGTTATCGACATGAACCTATCGATACCAATGACTACGGGTTGTCTACCCAAGGCAGTTCGTAATACACACTCACCACTGTGAGCCATGTAACAAATTGTCCTTAACAACCCCTGAGTGAACATGTGCTGAGTCCAAACTATAGTACTATCTGTAACACCCCGTGTTTTCACAAGTCAAAGTCAAAGTCAAGGACTGAGTCAACGACCGATTTCGCACAACTTGACTCGTAGAAATTTCTTTGTTTAATTCGTATTATGTGGAGTAAGTGTTGTTAATGACAATAATCGATGTGTGTTAATCGTTAATCAATCGACTTACGATTGTGAATAATAGGAAGTATCAATGCAATAAAGTCAACTAATCAATAATCAAGCTATGCTAATCGAATCGACTTCTAATCGCAACTCGAGCTACGAATTTTGCTTGTTATTATACGTGTGTGTGTGCCTTACGTGTTACCTGTGCATGTTTATTTATGTTGTGTTGTGTTAATCAAGCGAACTCAATCGAAACTCGAAACGCAATCAACTCGAACTCGAATCGCAATCGAACTATGATACTTGGTGGAAAATAGATTATGCGAGATATGAAGTAGTTGGGACTGAAAGTAATTTGACTAGGAAACCCTATCGTATCGTATCAATCGCAATCGAAATCGAACCAGCAAAAATTGTCACGTCAAACGTACTAGCCAAGTGCCATCCGGCCGGATAGCCACTTGGTAAAGGATAACAGGTGCCATTCAACCAAATTGCCATTCAACCGAACAGCCTTTTCCTCTTTTGGCATCCTATAAATACCCCTGTCATTGTCATCTTTTCCACTTTTGGAAATCCCTGTTCGACCAGCACGCTTAACTCAACCTTTTCTCAGATTTCTCTTGATTCCGGTAAGATCTCGTCCTAAATCTTGTACTTTCTTGATCTACACGCACTCCTACACCTTTCTATCTTTTAAATCTTACTTTTTAACCGTCAAATCACTAGATTTCGGGTGTTCTAAGGTGACGTCATCATGTGTTCTTCAAGAACTTCATGTTTTGACCTCAACCCACCAAGAACAACTTAGATCTAACCAATTTCCCCAAAGATCTTGTAAAGACCTCTACACAAATGTGGTGAAAGAGGATTGGAAGATGGTTTTAACTTTCTTTCGACTCTTTCGCACTCAAAGTACTCAAAAACCGATAGGATCTGACCCTGAATCAGTCTTCTACTCGATTGTAGTGCTGTACTAGTTCAAGACCCGGATCCTACTTACGAGACTATCGACTCCGGGTTAACCAAGAACAACCGTCTCGAGCCGGTAACCGGCCGGACTAGGGTGATTCCTGGTCAGGTTGGTCAACTAGGTCGAACGAAGGGTTCTATTGGCTAACACGTTGTCAAAGTGACTTGACATAACGACAAACCTTCAAAACGACCAAGTGTAGAACGAACAGGACAATCGGTGCGGATTGCCAATCGATCGAATTACCATTCGACCGGATAGGTTACCCGAACGAATTGCCACCCGAACGGATTACACTTGGGTCCCACCTTTAAACAATCTTAGTTAAAGTTTGGGTATTGAACGAATTGCAATCCGATCGAACGACCTTTTGAAAGGATTACTCTTCGGATCATGAGATACTAAGACTTTAAAAGACTTAACAATTGCAACATGTTCAATAGCACGAATTGTCATCCGATCGAATTGCCATCCGATCGAATGACACTTAAGTAGTGAACTTTTTTTCAATAAGTAACCTTATCACCAAGTCACCGTCCGACCGGATGACCATTCGAACGAATTGCCATCCGCACGACTAGTCATCCGATCGACCGGCTTGAAAGATAGAGATACTTAATTGTTTTCAAAATGCTACAACGAAAACTTCAAAAGTCAAACCATCATACATAAACACATACTTCTTATAGGAAGAACCGATCCACTCGAATTGTCATCCGACCGGATCACTATCCGACCGAATGACCACCCGAACGGATTGTTACTCGCACGAATGGTTGTCCGATCGAATTACCATCCGATCGAACTCCTATCCGACCCTTCCATACTTTGTGATGTTTTACAAATCGCTTATCGTTATACTACCGAATCTATTCAGGCTAACCGTACTCGCTAAGCGCTCCCTTCAATCCATTAATCGCTGTGAGTATACTCGACCCCTTTTTGCTTTAAGCACTTTTGGGTGTTACATACCTTACGAATATTCAAACTACAACTATCACACTACTCAAACTATTTGAACGCTAACCGTTAATGCATGTTATACGTGGCTTATGAATGCTTGTTTGTTATGTTTACACATGGAATGTTGTCTACCTGCCTTAGCAACGATAGTACTATAGTTTGGACTAAGCACCCGTTCACTCGGGGGTTGTTAAGGATCTTTTACTTGCATGGATTACGGTGGTAATCATGTATTGCGAACTGCCTCGGGCAGTCAACCCGCAGTCATTGCTATCGATGGATCTATGTCGATAACTAACGTGCTTCATTTCACTATGCGTACGTGCTGGTTATGCGTAAACGAATTTGAACTCTATATGCTGTTATCAAACTTGTATGCTCACCTTTACATTTTGTGTATTGACTTTTATTTTAACGTATGTGACAGGTGCTTAGGACGCACACTTGGTAGGAATTTGAAGCTAGAATAAAGATTTAGAGCCCAACAAATAGTTGTTTGTAGTGGTTAAACTAAGGGTCTCTAGAAGCAGATAAACAATTGCTCTATTTTGAAATCTGAGTTGTCGGAACAGAATATTTGCCTAGTTTTTGTCTGTAATAATTTTTGTACTGTTTGAGATACGGTATGGGACGTATTATTTTAAATTGAATAGTATTGATAATTGTTATGGAAACTTCTGGACAATCTGTTTTGCTCAGTGCCATGCCCCGATGATTCCGCCATCGGTTAGGGTGTGGTAGATTGGTATCAGAGCCATAACTATAGGGAATTAGGCAAGACACGACCTAGTCCGGGTCGATGACTTAGAAACCTAGTCTATAGTTAGGAACCAACAGACCGACTTGTGCATAACCAGTAAGGAGTATGTACGAGCTTATTCCTCGCTATTCTCGTTTATGCTACACTATCACCACACTCGAGTTTACAACTATAGATAGGCGATAAAGTCGGGAATAGGTGTGAAAACCGCAAACTCTTGACTAAATTACTTATCAATGATTTCTTCTCTGTTTTTCAATAACGAACGGGGGAAATTATACCAAATTAGGCGTGAAATCCATATTTTGATGAATTATTTCCTCTATTTTATCAAAACAGGGACGAAGTTGTTAAGCCAGGGGTGAAACCCTAACCATGACGACTTGTTCTGCACCTTTTACAAACTCTCACCAAAGTCTCACGGACTCCAACGACCTGAAGTCGCGACATGACTAACGGGAATTGTGTCAAACGCCCAAGAATCGAGGCAAGGGCACAGTCCTGAGGGTCGAACGTAGACGACAGGTCCACGCGAATAGTTGAATCGCTCTGGTTAGTCGAAGTCTACTAGCCGTAGACAATCTACCTCTCGAATTTTATGTGTTTAACTCTGAGCCGCAACTGCTGACTCTGATAATTCGTCGATTTTTATGAGTTTATACATGTTTTATCTTCTTAAATATTGGAACTTACCCGATTTTCACTTTCACTTCGATCGCCACGTACGACTCGCACTGCAATCCTATCTCAAAACGTTAACAAATCGCGGAATTTAGGATGACTTTATACTACGATACAATCATATATTACGCTATTCACGAGCAATTGTAGACTTTGAATGATAGGTTTCTGTTTTCTGACTGCCTCTACTAAATACATATGTGTTTCCTTGCTTCTTGCTCTATGTACCTAGGAGTTGTGTGATTATGTGCTCTACGTGTTTACGTGATTTCGTGCTCTATGTGTTATGTGTTTACGTGAATATACGTGCTCCTGAGCTTTAGTAAGTAGTAGACGTGTGAGGTGAGATTCGAATATAGAGTGTTGAGTCCTGTGACAATGTCTATTGCAGACAATGTCGTCTGGATCCCGTCACGCACTTTCTCGTCAGGAAAAGAGAGATAAACGTCTTGCTTCCATCATCGCTAAAAGTGTAGCAAAGGCTGTGAGTGACGTCTATGAGAATGCCAGTAAATCGTCTGAGGAATCGAGAACTGAAGCTCCAAAAGCTGCCGCAAGGCCTTTCAGTTTCAAGCAATTCAAGTCGTGTGGGCCAAAAGAATTCACTGGCGAAGGAGGTCCCACTTCACTATTTCACCGGTTTGATTCCATTGAGGTTACTCTACGACAGAGTGGTTGCCCTGATGACCTCCGTACTCTGAATGCTACCGGCGTTTTCCATTCCCGAGCACTAGACTGGTGGACGGCCGAGAGGAACAAGCGAGGGAACGATGCAGCCTACGGTCTGTCGTGGGACGAGCTCAAGGAAGTCATGCTAGAAGAATTTTGCCCTCCTCACGAACGTCAAAAGCTGGAAGATGAATTTTGGCACATACAGCAAAAGGATGGAGACAATGCTGGCCTTACTGCTCGTTTCAAGCAGCTCAGCATTATCTGTCCTGACCAAGTCAAGACTCCCGACATGACGATCAAGAAGTACATCCGAGCCCTGCCCGACTGCGTTGCTGATTTCGTGCAAGCGGCTAAGACTACGACGATCGAGGAAACTTATCTACTGGCCGCTGAGATCAACGACAAGCGGGTTAAGGCTGGTGTCTGGGACAAGACCACGAAGCATCTGCATCAAGCTACCGCTACCGCACCAACTGCTGAACCCACCTCATCGAGCAACAAGAGGAAGAACAAAAGAAAGAACAGCTCCAGCAACAAGAACTGTGCGATCACTGCTCCACCAACTCAAGCTGTACCTGCCCAACAGCGTCAAGTAGTGGCGCCTGTGGCCAATGCACCCCCTGCTAAGCGTGCATACACTGGGCCACATCCACTCTGCCCTACTTGTACCTACCATCACCCAACTGCAATTCCTTGCCGCTTTTGTGCTCATTGCAACGTATACGGCCATTTTACTGCCAACTGCCGTATCCGTCAAGCTCCTGCCAATCAAGCTCTACTCACCGCCCCACAGGGTCAACAAGCTCCTCCGGCACCCGCAGTCAAAGCCAGAGCCTGCTTCGCATGTGGAGACCCGAACCACTTCGCCAACATGTGCCCAAACAGGGTTGTGAAACAAGAGCCTCCGCAACAGCAGCCACAACAGCAACAACAACAGCAGCAGCAACAACAGGCCGCACGCGCCAGAACCTTCAACCTCAATGTGTGACAAGCCCAGGCTGACAACAACGTGGTCAATGGTACGTTCCTTGTGAATGGTATTTATGCTTCATGTTTGTTTGATACTGGAGCCGATAACTGCTTTGTGTCGTTCGGATTTGAGAAACTCCTTAGTCGTAAATGTTCCCAACTCTCCTCGGCATTTGACGTTGAAGTCGCTACCGGAAGACCCGTCGCCGTCAATTCCGTTATCCGTGATTGTACTCTTGAGCTCAACAATCACATCTTCTCAATCGACCTTATCCCGATGCAACTCGGAAGTTTTGATGTCATAGTAGGCATGGACTTTCTTCGAGAAAACCATGCTGAAGTTGTGTGCTTCGACAAGATGATTCGTTTTTCGCTCGCAAATGGAGACTCATTGTGTGTTTATGGCGATACTACTTCGAAGGGGCTCAAGCTTATGTCATGTGTCCAAGCTAGCAAGTATCTCCGCAAGGAATACAGGGCTTTCTTGGCAAACATTGTAGTAGCAGAGAAGGAAAAGAAGAAGGAGATAAAGGACGTTCCTGTGGTTCATGAATTTCCTCATGTGTTCCCTGATGATCTTCCAGGTTTACCTCCAAGTCGTGATATCGACTTTCATATTGACCTCATTCCCGGAGCCAACCCTATTGCCAGAGCTCCTTATCGACTTGTGCCATCCGAAATGCGCGAACTCTCGACCCAACTCCAAGAATTACTTGAGAAAGGCTTCATTCGCCCGAGCACCTCACCTTGGGGCGCGCCAGTCCTTTTCGTTAAAAAGAAGGATGGGTCGTTCCGGATGTGCATCGACTACCGGGAATTGAATAAGTTGACTATCAAGAACCGCTATCCCCTACCTCGCATCGACAATTTGTTCGATCAACTACAAGGCACTACGTGTTTCTCCAAGATCGACCTACGTTCAGGATATCATCAGCTACGTATTCAAGAGGAGGACATATCCAAAACCGCGTTTCGTACTCGTTACGGTCACTACGAATTCGTTGTCATGCCTTTTGGTCTAACCAACGCACCAGCAGTTTTCATGGATCTGATGAATCGCGTGTGTAAACCATATCTCGACCGTTTCGTCATTGTATTCATCGACGACGTCTTGATTTATTCCAAATCAAAAACCGAACACGCGCAACATTTACGTTTGGTTCTTGAGTTACTCCAGGGGAACCAACTCTATGCCAAGTTCTCCAAGTGCGAATTTTTGTTAGAGAAAGTTCAGTTTCTGGGTCACATTGTGAATAGTCAAGGTATTCACGTCGATCCTGCGAAGATTGAAGCTGTCAAGAGCTGGGTTACGCCAAAGAATCCGTCTGAAGTCCGATCTTTTCTCGGACTAGCGGGTTATTATCGACGATTTATCGAAGGGTTCTCGAAGATCGCTGTGCCGCTTACCTCTCTCACACATAAAGACAAGCCTTTTGTTTGGGGAACTAAACAAGAGACTGCTTTTCAAACCCTCAAGCGCATGCTTTGCAACTCTCCTGTTCTCACCCTACCCGACGGAAACAATGATTTCATTGTCTACTGTGATGCTTCCAACCTTGGTCTTGGTTGTGTTCTCATGCAATGTGACAAGGTCATAGCTTACGCATCTCGTCAGCTCAAAATCCATGAGAAGAACTATACAACCCATGATCTCGAGCTAGGCGCGGTTGTTTTTGCATTGAAGATTTGGCGACACTACCTGTATGGTACCAAGTGTACGATCTTCACCGATCATAGGAGCCTACAACATATCTTTAATCAGAAGGAACTTAATATGTGTCAACGCCGATGGGTAGAACTTCTCAACGATTACGACTGTGAGATCCGTTATCACCCAGGCAAAGCAAATGTTGTTGCCGACGCACTCAGCAGACGAAGTTATCTGCTTAGCACTCGTAATGTTGAAGCCCAACACGATCTCGAAACCCTCATCCGCGACGCTCAACATGCATGTTTTAATGAACGTACCTTGAAGAAAGAAAGGATCTACCACGATGGAGCCCAACTTGTGAGCAAATCGAATGGGATATTCCACTTTTTAGACCGAATTTGGATTCCCAAACGAACGGAATTACGACAGATCTTGATGGACGAAGCCCACAAATCCCGGTATTCCATTCATCCCGGTGCTGACAAAATGTACCAGGACCTCCGTTATAAGTACTGGTGGCTGGGTATGAAAAGGGATATCGCTCTCTACGTTGGAAAATGCCTAACTTGTGCTAGAATCAAGGCCGAACATCAACGACCCTCTGGCTTACTCGAACAATCACCAATTCCTATGTGGAAGTGGGAAAGTATAGCTATGGATTTCATAACCAAGCTACCACACACGTCATCAGGGCACGACAGCATATGGGTTGTGGTCGACCATTTGACTAAATCAGCTCACTTTCTGCCGATACGAGAAGACTACAAGGTAGAACGATTAGCCCGAATCTACACCAACGAGATCATTTGTAATCATGGGATGCCTCGTGACATCATTTCTGATCGTGATGCTCGGTTTACCTCGCGACTGTGGGAAACGTTTCAAACGGCACTCGGTACAACTCTTAATCTAAGTACCGCATTCCACCCTCAAACCGACGGTCAGACTGAAAGAACGATTCGCACTCTTGAAGACATGCTCCGCTCATGTGTTTTAGACTTCGGTGGTAATTGGGATAAATACCTACCGTTAGTCGAATTCTCGTATAACAACAGCTACCATTCTAGCATCCAAATGGCACCTTTCGAAGCGTTATACGGAAGAAGATGTCGATCGCCTATTGTATGGCACGAGATCGGTCACTCGCAATTAACCGGTCCTGAGTTATTACAAGAAACGACAGACAAAATTTTCCAAATCCGAGACAACCTGGTGAAAGCTCGGGATCGACAGAAAAGTTACGCCGATAAGAAACACAAGCCCCGTGAATTTGACGTTGGTGACCACGTACTCCTAAAGGTATCACCTTGGAAGGGTGTGGTCCGCTTCGGCAAGAAAGGGAAACTCGCGCCTCGATATATTGGACCTTTTAAGATTCTGGAAAGGATCGGAAAAGTCGCCTACAGACTCGAACTACCAGAGGAACTGAGTAATGTCCACCCGACTTTCCACATGTCAAACCTCCGAAAATGTCTAGCCGACCACGACTTACACGTTTCTCTCGACGATCTACAAGTAAACGAAACACTACACTTCGTGGAAAAGCCTGTCGAAATCATGGATCGCCAAACCAAGCAACTCAGACGCTCACGCATTCCTATCGTGAAGGTCCGATGGGAGGGCAAACGAGGCGCCGAGTTCACTTGGGAACTCGAAAGCGACATGAAGGCTAAGTACCCGCAGTTGTTCAGATAGAGAAACTAGAAAGGGAAAGTGACACTGTGATTCTAATACTTTGTACGATTTCATATTAATCTATAGAATCACCAATTATAGTACGCTCTTGGGTGTTTGGTCACGCACGTTCACGGATTCCGTGTCACAAGCGATCGTTTCGAAGTCAAAATCAGTCCAAACGGAAAGTTCTCAAAAGTGATGCACGGCGTTGTACAGCTTCCAGCCTAATTTCGGGACGAAATTCCCTAAACAAGGGGAGGCTGTAACACCCCGTGTTTTCACAAGCCAAAGTCAAGGTCTGAGTCAACGACCGATTTCGCGCAACTTGACTCGTAGAAATTTCTTTGTTTAATTCGTATTATGTGGAGTAAGTGTTGTTAATGACAATAATCGATGTGTGTTAATCGTTAATCAATCGACTTACGACTGTGAATAACAGGAAGTATCAATGCGATAAAGTCAACTAATCAATAATCAAGCTATGCTAATCGAATCGACTTCTAATCGCAACTCGAGCTACGAATTTTGCTTGTTATTATACGTGTGTGTGTGCCTTACGTGTTACCTGTGCATGTTTATTTATGTTGTGTTGTGTTAATCAAGCGAACTCAATCGAAACTCGAAACGCAATCAACTCGAACTCGAATCGCAATCGAACTATGATACTTGGTGGAAAATAGATTATGCGAGATATGAAGTAGTTGGGACTGAAAGTAATTTGACTAGGAAACCCAATCGTATCGTATCAATCGCAATCGAACCAGCAAAAATCGTCACGTCAAACGCACTAGCCAAGTGCCATCCGGCTGGATAGCCATCCGACCGGATAGCCACTTGGTAAAGGATGACAGGTGCCACTCGACCGAATTGCCATTCGACCGAACAGTCATTCGGGTGATGTGCTATTCGACCGAACAACCTTTTCCTCTTTTGGCATCCTATAAATACCCCTGTCATTGTCATATTTTCCACTTTTGGAAATCCCTGTTTGACCAGCACACTTAACTCAACCTTTTCTCAGATTTCTCTTGATTCCGGTAAGATCTCGTCCTAAATCTTGTACTTTCTTGATCTACATGCACTCCTACACCTTTCTATCTTTTAAATCTTACTTTTTAACCGTCAAATCACTAGATTTCGGGTGTTCTAAGATGACGTCATCATGTGTTCTTCAAGAACTTCATGTTTTGACCTCAACCCACCAAGAACAACTTAGATCTAACCAATTTCCCCAAAGATCTTGTAAAGACCTCTACACAAATGTGGTGAAAGAGGATTGGAAGATGGTTTTAACTTTCTTTCGACTATTTCGCACTCAAAGTACTCAAAAACCGATAGGATCTGACCCTGAATCAGTCTTCTACTCGATTGTAGTGCTGTACTAGTTCAAGACCCGGATCCTACTTACGAGACTATCGACTCCGGGTTAACCAAGAACAACCGTCTCGAGCCGGTAACCGGCCGGACTAGGGTGATTCCTGGTCAGGTTGGTCAACTGGGTCGAACGAAGGGTTCTGTTGGCTAACACGTTGTCAAAGTGACTCGACATAACGACAAACCTTTAAAACGACCAAGTGTAGAACGAACAGGACAATCGGTGCGGATTGCCAACCGATCGAATTACCATTCGACCGGATAGGTTACCCGAACGAATTGCCACCCGAACGGATTACACTTGGGTCCCACCTTTAAACAATCTTAGTTAAAGTTTGGGTATTGAACGAATTGCAATCCGATCGAACGACCTTTTGAAAGGATTACTCTTCGGATCATGAGATACTAAGACTTTAAAAGACTTAACAATTTCAACATGTTCAATAGCACGAATTGTCATCCGATCGAATTGCCATCCGATCGAATGACACTTAAGTAGTGAACTTGTTTTCAATAAGTAACCTTATCACCAAGTCACCGTCCGACCGGATGACCATTCGAACGAATTGCCATCCGCACGACTAGTCATCCGATCGACCGGCTTGAAAGATAGAGATACTTAATTGTTTTCAAAATGCTACAATGAAAACTTCAAAAGTCAAAGCATCATACACAAACACATACTTCTTATAGGAAGAACTAATCCACTCGAATTGTCATCCGACCGGATCACTATCCGACCGAATGACCACCCGAACGGATTGTTACTCGCACGAATGGTTGTCCGATCGAATTACCATCCGATCGAACTCCTATCTGAACCTTCCATACTTTGTGATGTTTTACAAATCGCTTATCATTATACTACCGAATCTATTCAGGCTAACTGTACTCGCTAAGCGCTCCCTTCAATCCATTAATCGCTGTGAGTATACTCGACCCCTTTTTGCTTTAAGCACTTTTGGGTGTTACATACGTTACGAATATTCAAACTACAACTATCACACTACTCAAACTATTTGAATGCTAACCGTTAATGCATGTTATATGTGGCTTATGAATGCTTGTTTGTTATGTTTACACATGGAATGCTGTCTACCTGCCTTAGCAATGATAGTACTATAGTTTGGACTCAGCACCCGTTCACTCGGAGGTTGTTAAGGATCTTTTACTTGCATGGATTACGGTGGTAATCATGTATTGCGAACTGCCTCGGGCAGTCAACCCGCAGTCATTGGTATCGATGGATCTATGTCGATAACTAACGTGCTTCATTTCACTATGCGTACGTGCTGGTTATGCGTAAACGAATTTGAACTCTATATGCTATTATCAACCTTGTATGCTCACCTTTACATTTTGTGTATTGACTTTTATTTTAACGTATGTGACAGGTGCTTAGGACGCACACTTGGTAGGAATTTGAAGCTAGAATAAAGCTTTAGAGCCCAACAAATAGTTGTCTGTAGTGGTCAAACTAAGGGTCTCTAGAAGCAGATAAACAATTGCTCTATTTTGAAATCTGAGTTGTTGGAACAGAATATTTGCCTAGTTTTTGTCTGTAATAATTGTTGTACTGTTTGAGATACGGTATGGGACGTATTATTTTAAATTGAATAGTATTGATAATTGTTATGGAAACTTCTGGACAATCTGTTTCGCTCAGTGCCATGCCCCGATGATTCCGCCAGCGGTTGGGGTGTGACACTATCATTGCTAAGGCAGGTAGACAGCATTCCATGTGTAAACATAACAAACAAGCATTCATTAAGTCACGTATAACATGCGGTAATGGTTAGCGTTAAAGTATTGCGTAGTGTGTTCGATGTGGTTTAGAATAAGTAATGTATGTAACACCCAAAAGTGCGTAAAGCAAAAAGGGTTCGAGTATACTCACAGCGATGATGGATTGAAGGGAGCGCTAGAGAGTAAGGTCAGCCTGATCAGAACGAGAGCATAAACGATAAGCGGTGCGTAAAATGAAGCAAAGTGTCAGTGGATCGGACGGCAATCTGATCGGGTGGCTATCCGATCGGGTGACCGGTCAATCGGATGACAATCCGTTCGGGTGGTCGTCCGATCGGGTGGCCACTCGATTGGATTGTCATCTCGTTTGGGATGGATGTGTTTGTGTATGATGGCTTATCTTTTGAAGTTTTAGTTGTAGCATTTTGAAAACAGAGAAGTATCTCTACCTTTCAGGTCGGTCAATCAAACGACTGTTCGATCAGAGAGCAATCCGATTGGCGAGACTTCTCAGGTTGAGAACAAGTTCACAGCAGGACGGTCACTCGATCGGATGGCTATCCGATCGGGTGGAAATCCGTACGTACTGAACACGTTGAAAATTGTATAAGTGTTTGAAATCGAACATCACATGGTCGGGTGGTAATCCGATCGGGTGGCAATCCGATCGGATGGTAATCCGTTCAATGTTCAAAACCTCAATGTTGAAATAAAAGCTAAGTGTGGGACCCAAGGTGCAATCCGATCGGTTGGCAATCCATCCCAGTTGACATGATCGTCTTCTTCCTTGGTTGTTTTGACAGTTTGAAGTTTTCTCGAGACTGTTTATTGACGTGCTAAACAACAGAAATCTCATCAAGACTAAGTGACCCGATCGGACAGGAACCACCCTCGTCCGACCAGTTAACTGTTCAAGATGGTGTTTCATGTTTGACCCGAAATCAGTAACCTCGTGGATAGAATCCAGATCTTGAACCAACACATCCACAAGAAAGAGTAGAAGATTAGAACAAGCTCCGATTCCATCGGTTTTGAGTGCATTGAGTGTAAAAGAGTTGAAAGAAAGTTGGAAAACCATCTTTCAATCCTTTTTACCATGAATATGTTCAGATCTATGAAAGATCTTTGCTTATTTGTGTGGAAATCGTTCAGATCTAAGTTGTTCTTGATGGATTGAAGCCAAAACACGAAGTTCATAAGAACACCATGATGACATCATCCTAGAACACCTCAAATCTAGTGATTTCACGGTTAAAAGTTAAGATTCAAAGGATAGAAAGGTGTAGGAGTGCGTGTAGATCAAGAAAGTACAACATTTAGGTGGAAACCTTACAAGATTCGCGAGAAATCTGAAGAAATAGCGGCTGGAGCGAGTGGAGAGGGAGAGAGTTGTCAACATCAAGTGATGTTGACATATGGGGTATTTATAGGGTTTCCATAAATGGAAAGGGGAATAAGTGGTTGGTCGATCGAGTGGCAGCCCGTTCGGGTGGCAGCTCGATCGAGTGGCACCATGATCGGGTGGCAACTCGGTCGGCTGGCCACTCGATTTGAGTGCTCGGCGCGATGAGTTTTGCGATTTCGATTCACGTGTTGAGCGTTGCGATGCGATAGAGTTTCTCATTCAAATTAGTTTTAATCCCAACTACTATATCAACATTCAATCATCCTATTTAACTTGTGTTTTAACGTTTGTGATTCGATTGCGATTAAGTTGCGATTGCGTTTCGATTAATCACCACATCATCAAACATAAATAACATGCACAAGTAACACATAAAGGGCACACACACATAAGAACCATAACCAGACGCGTAATTCTAGTTGCAAGTGCGATTGCGATAAGCGATAAAGCGATAAAACATGCGATAAATATCGATAAATAGTGATTAAACCTCGATCATTAACAATTACTCCACATAATACAACTAAGCATAAAAAGTCTATCTACAAGTCAAAGAAGCCAAAACTGGAATTGAGCAAGGAGTGACAGATCGCAATTAGCAATCTTGTCTCCCTTTGACTTCAATCTTGACTTTGACTTTGACTTTCGAAACACAGGGTGTTACACGCATAAACGTAGGAAGAGGATTAAAAAGTTACAACAACAGCGAGTTTTAGCAGCCGCTAAGAGAGAAACCGATGCTCACACCCAAGATATGCTCAATAGGAGTCTAGCAAATTTTCATATTCTAGCAACTACAGCTGCAGAGCTAATTTAGAGCAACTCATAGCACCCCAACCATTACCCTTGTTTCCCACACAACCACTGGAGATTGAAGTCAACTCGGAAAACCAAATCCTAGCACCAACTTTTGACCCAACTGAGATGCCTAGAATACCAGCACCCAATCCCTTAGACCCAAACTATGACCCGTGGTTTGACGACCATAGGGATTACCAGCAACGCTACCCAATACCAGAGGAACCCATGCCAAACCTAGCAGCTTACCCAAGTCTGGACCCTTTAGATCCCTATTATGATAATGATCAATACATTAGGGAAATTCTAGAGAATCCATATCCTCAGGAAGAACCGATGCCACAGTACCCAGATCCCATACCAGCACCTGCACCACCCAGGAGCACTGAAAATGTGTAAGAACTCTAAACCTTTGGTGATGAGATTTTAGAAGAGAGCGAAAGGATGAGACAAATAGGGGAACGACTCGTCTAGAAATATGACGAGCGTAATATGGAATTTTGGATAAACCCTTATCACTAATAATAATATAAAAATAAATATATATATATAATATGCGTGTACGTTTGAAAAAAAATGATTATATATATTATAGTATAGACCACTTCGTGGTTAGTGATGCATACTAGTATTGTATTTTTATTCCAGTTGTACTTGTAACAAATATAGATGCATACTATAAAATAGAGTAAGTCGCAATGCTCGACGATTTTGGATCAACATGCTTGTTGTATGATTGTTGCATTGAATATTTTCATGCCATATTAATACTTGGTAATTTTTTAAATTCCAGATGGCTGACGCAGCAAATCCGGAAAACCAGAATAATGAAAATCAAATAAATAATAGTGAAATTCGACACCTTGTAACCCAAGGAATTAGAGATGCTATGCCAGCTATTATCTAAAATGTTAGGGACGCGGAAAATAATGATAAAAGTGGTAATGGAAGTAAACGAACCCATATAGAACCTAGTCACAGCGTGCACAATGGACCCATACTTCAAGTGCCCATTCCTAAAAGAAGAAGAACCATGTCTTATAGTTGTTCTTACAAAGAATTCTGGTCCTGTAAACAAATAGAATTCTCTGGCAATGATGGGGTACGCTGGATAGAAAAGACTGAGGTAGTTTTAAAAATAAGCAAGTGCGCAGAAGAAGATAAGATAATGTTTGCCTCCAATATGTTTAAGAACTCAGCATTAGAATGGTGGAACACTATCCTCCAGTCTAGGGGAAGTGACAGGGTTTACAATATGGAATGGGAGGAATTTAAAAATATGGTAGAAAGAAAATTCCGCCCTCCCAATGAAAAGGAACATATAGCAAATAAGTTCTTAAACCTTAGAATGACTGAAGTGGATAGTAAGGGGTACACTACTTTATTATTTGAATATGCTAGAATAGTACCAACCCTTGCATCACCCGAACCAATATTAATCTCCCGCTACATACGGGGATTAATAAGTGAGATAAGGCATGTAGTCAAGGCAGCTAGACCTCAAACCATAGAAGAAGCTGTAGAACTAGCAAACACCTTGACTGATGAATTAGTGCGTACATGAGAAGAAGACCAGAGGAGGAACCTAGCTCAACGACTTACCCAGGAATTTCGCTACGGTAATTCCAACCGTGGGAAAAATATAGGTTCTATCTCTGCACCTTATTGCAAGGCTTGCAAGAAGAAGCATTCAGGAAGATGCTCCACTTACTGCAATTTCTGCAAGATACCAAGACACAAGTAAGAAGATTGTAGGAAGAAACCTAATAATGGAATGTGCTTCAACTGTGGAGAAAAAGGTCACATCAAGCCGAACTGTCCAAAACTAGCTCCAGCTCCAAACAACAAGACTACTAAAAATGCTAGAGCATTGTTCTGACTGCAGAAGAAACAAAGATGATCCCGGATGTGATCGTCGGTACGTTTTTTGTTAATGATGTTTTTGCTAAAGTATTATTTAACTCTGGTGCAAACCAAAGTTTTATTAATACTTCATTTTGCAAACTTCTCAATCGACCATTAACTAAACTCCCACAAGAATGTCTAGTAGAGACAGCAAATGGAGAAACCATTAAGATTTCTGAAATCTTGCAGGGAGCAAGAATAAAATTTTTAAATCAAAAATTTATTGCAAACCTTTACCCAATGAATCTGGCAGGATTTGATGTTGTATTAGGAATGGATTGGTTAATAGCCAATAAAGCCAGTATTTTATGTGATCAAAAGTCAATCCAAGTAAATTCACCAAGGGGTGAAAAGATCACAATCAAAGGAGATAAACACTCTAGATCCACAAAATTCATCTCTGTGATGAAAATAGCCAGTTATGTAAGGAAAGGATCATTAGTGTATTTGATTTCCATAATCATTAATACTAAAGGAAAGAATTGAAAGATATTCCAGTAGTATCCCAGTTTCCAGAGGTGTTTCCAGAAAAATTGCCAGGACTACCTCCAGACAGAGAAGTTGAATTCAGAATCCACCTGCTACCCGGAACAACACCAATTGCCAAAGCACCTTATCGTTTAGCGGCCGCAGAAATGCAAGAATTAAAGAAATAGTTAGACGAACTCTTGGAAAGGGGATTCATACAGCCAAGCTCATCGCCATGGGGAGCACCGATCTTATTCGTCAAGAAGAAAGACGGGAAAATGCGTATATACATTGATTACCGTGAATTGAATAAAGTCACGATTAAAAATCGGTACCCATTACCGAGAATCGATGATTTATTTGATCAGTTGCAAGGAGCTCGATTCTTTTCTAAAATCGACTTACGTCCAGGATATCATCAATTAAAGGTACAGGAAGAGGACATTCCTAAGACCGCTTTTAGAACAAGGTATGGCCATTATGAATTTACTGTCATGCCATTTGGTCTAACCAATGCCCCAACTGCATTTATGGACATGGTGAACCGAATATGTAAGCCATATTTGGATAAATTCATAATTGTCTTCATAGATGATATTCTCATTTACTCCAAGAAAAAGGAGGAATATGTAGCCCATCTGCATGCACTTCTAAGTTTATTAAGAAAAGAAAAGTTTTATGCAAAATTTTCGAAGTGTGAGTTTTGGTTAGAACATGTACAGTTTCTTGGACATTTAGTCAATCATGAAGGAATTCATGTGGATCACACAAAGATCGAGGAGATTACTAAATGGAAAACCCCTGAGTCACCAACCAAAGTTAGAAGTTTCTTAGGATTGGCCGGTTCTTATAGAAGATTTATTCGAGATTTCTCTAGAATAGTCATTCCCTTAACTAAGTTAACCTGCAAATCTGTTAAGTTTGAATGAGGACCAAAACAAGAAGAAGCCTTTAGAATCCTTAAGCAAAGACTAACCAACGCACCCATACTAGCGTTACCCGAAGAAACTAAAGACTTTATAGTTTATTGTGACGCTTCTAAACTAGGTTATGGATGTGTATTGATGCAACGTTAAAAGGTTATAGCTTATGCATCTAGACAACTTAAGAATCATGAAGACAATTGTCACGGCCCCAGCCTCGGTTTGACCCGGTCAGAAGCTGCGGGACAGGAACCAGTGGTATCAATGATGCGACAGTGGAAGATTTTCAACAGGATCTTTTTAAAACTCAAATGCCCAATTATTTTATTCCATAAATTTGGAGATAAACCCCGTAATTTACAATAGGGGAATTTAACTAGGAAATTCCCTGATTTATTAAAACATGTTTATTCTTTTTTAACTGAGCCACCTCTTCAAGCTTGATAGTGCTCCGTAGCACGTTTTTCTTGATTTGCAGCAGGTCGCCTGAAACATGTTTTAAAAATATTTTATCAGCGGGGAAATGCTGGCGAGTCACTCAATTTGAGAAAATGACACAGTTATAAATTACAGCATAAGAACGATTACAATGGATTCTATCTTATTGTTATATGGCGCCGTGTCACAATGGTGACGATGGTCATACCACTATTGGGTCCTGTCACCCAAGTAGTGATGATTATCACTGTTAGGGCTTATTTGCCTAACCTCTGTTAGGGCTTATTAGCCTAACCCCGTGAAAAATTAGTAATGTGCACAATACCCCACTAGCCATTGATTAAGATTCCCATGACTTACTCCCTGTAATTATAACATTTGAAAATAATTTGAGGTATTGTAAAACAATTGATAAAAAGAGAATGACTCACATTGCAGATTTATATGAGCAGAGCTTAGCCTACTGATTAGCCTTTTAACCTAAATTTAAACAACATGCACACGAACTAGGTTAGTAACTAATACAACATTTACGATAACTCACGAGATTAAACCCTCACAACGAATGACAAAGTGCGATACTTAAACATCCATCGAATTCACGACGAATGACAAAGCATAAACCCTAATGTGGGCAGCACTTAAACATCTATTGGATAGTTTTAATCGATCGGACATTGAATCGTAGCAGCGATCGAGTTAATATCCGGTATCGGAGCAGCGCCTCGCTAATATAATTGAAAATTCGACTTCAGAGTAATGAGAATTTGTTTTTACGAAAAGATCTAGACAACAGTGGACTGTGCATGCAACAAGCTATTTATAGCTGAAAATTGACCTTGTCGCGGCCCGTGTAAACCATCCATCATATCTTACGCGGCCCGCGTGGCCGCCTAGTCTACGAATAGGCTTGATTGGTCACGAGTAGGTTCGACAGTTGGACACCACGTGGATCCGGAACACTTATCCGGTCAAACCACGTCTTGACGAGGCCCGCGTAAGACAAGGCTTGTCTTTTACGCGGCCCGCCTGGGAACCAGAATTCTGTTTTTCTTGATTTTAAATATGATTTAGGGTTTCAGGGGTCCGGGTTTTTACTTACGGGTATTTTTAGGACAATTTTGAGAGTCCTTACATCCTCCCCACCTTATTTAAAATCTCGTCCTCGAGATTCATTGGAATATGTGAGGATACTTTCGCTTCATCTCCGATTCCAGCTCCCAAGTGTATTCAGGTCCTCTCTTTGAATCCCACTTGACTTTAACTAGCACCAATCTTTTGCGTTTGAGAAATTTGATCTTTCGATCTTCGATTTGAAGAGTTTTCTCAACAAATTTCAATTTCTCATTTACCTCTATATCTTGGAGAGGTACTACCAAAGATTCGTCTGATAGACATTTCTTGAGGTTGGATACATGGAATACATCATGTATTCCAGTTACCTCCTCTGGTAGTTGTAGGCGATAAGCAACTGGCCCTATACGTTGGATCACTGGAAATGGTCCTACGTATCTTGGACTTAGCTTTCCTTTCTTACCAAATCGAACTACTCCTTTCCAAGGTGAAACTTTCAATAGTACTTTGTCTCCAACTTGAAACTCGAGTGGCTTGCGTCTATTGTCTGCATAATTCTTTTGACGATCTCGAGCAGTCTTCAGTCTTTCCTTGATTTGAGTGATCTTATCAGTGGTTTCTTGCACTATCTCGGGACCTGATAATTGACTTTCTCCTATTTCTGCCCAACAAACTGGAGTTCTGCACTTTCGGCCATACAATGCTTCAAATGGGGCAGCTTCGATGCTTGCATGATAACTATTGTTATAGGAGAATTCGATCAAAGGTAAGTGATCGTCCCAATTTTCACCAAAATCTATCACACATGACCTAAGCATGTCTTCCAGAGTTTGGATCGTCCTTTCACTTTGTCCGTCTGTTTGAGGATGATATGCAGTGCTTAAATTCAGTCGGGTTCCCATTGCTTCTTGGAAACTTTTCCAGAAATGGGAAGTGAAACGACTATCCCTATCCGATACAATGGAGAGTGGAACTCCATGTAAGGATACTACTTCATCTACATACAACTTTGCCAACCTTTCCATGCTAAAGGTTTCTTTCATAGGTAGAAAGTGAGCTGATTTGGTTAATCGATCCACAATTACCCAAATCGCGTCATTACCTTTTCTGGTTTTGGGCAACTTAGTAACAAAATCCATTGTTATGAGCTCCCATTTCCATACATGCATTTCTAATTGTTGTAGTAGACCTGAGGCTTTCTGGTGTTCTGCCTTAACTTGTGAACAAGTAAGACACTTAGAAACATATCGAGCTATGTCCTTTTTCATTCCTATCCACCAGAAGTTATTTCTTAAATCTTGGTACATTTTATTGTTTCCAGGGTGCATGGTATACCTAGATTTATGGGCTTCTTCTAAAATTTTATTTCTTAATTCTCCTTGCTTAGGTACCCAAATCCTTCTTTTGTGGAATCTCCAAATTCCATCAGCTCCTTGTTCTAATTCTTCTATTCGTCCTTTCATTCTTTCAGCATCATCCTTGATTGCTGTTTCTTGAAAATGCTTTAGTTGTTCCATTAAATCTAACTGTAGATTTAATCTAAGAGCACGAACCCGTCGTTGTTTCTCATGGTACTTACGACTTAAGGCGTCAGCAACTACATTTGCTTTTCCTTCGTGATACTGAATATCACAGTCGTAGTCACTTAGGATTTCCATCCATCTTCTTTGCCTCATGTTTAATTATTTTTTGCCCAAATATATATCTTAAACTTTTATGATCTGTATAGACAGTAAATTTACTTCCGTACAGATAATGTCTCCAAATCTTAAGGGCAAAAATTATGGCTCCCAATTCTAAGTCATGAGTCGTATAGTTTTCTTCGTGCTTTTTCAATTGCCTTGAAGCATACGCAATTACCTTCTTGCGTTGCATTAGCACACATCCTAATCCTAGTTTTGAAGCATCACAGTAAACTTCAAAATCTTTGGTTCCTTCTGGTAAGGCTAGGATTGGGGCATTTGTTAACTTTTGCTTTAGAATCCTAAAAGCTTCTTCTTGCTTAGGTCCCCATTCAAACTTAACTGCTTTATAGGTTAGCTTAGTTAATGGTACAGCTATCTTAGAAAAATCCTTAATAAACCGTCTATAATATCCGACTAAACCTATAAAACTTCTAATTTCCATTGCGGATTGCGGAACCTTCCATTTGGTGATCGCTTCTATTTTAGCAGGATCTATGTGAATACCTTCGTGATTCACCATGTGTCCTAGGAATTGCACTTCTTGCAACCAAAATTCACACTTCGAGAATTTGGCATAAAGTTTTTCTTTTCTTAACAAAGTTAAGAGTGCATGCAAGTGCTGACAGTGTTCATCCTGGCTTTTGGAATAAATAAGTATATCGTCGATAAAGACAATTACAAATTTATCCAAGTATGGTTTACAGATTCTATTCATCATGTCCATGAATGCGGCAGGTGCATTCGTTAGTCCGAAGGGCATGACTGTAAATTCGTAATGACCATACCTAGTTCTGAAAGCAGTTTTAGGTATGTCTTCTTCTTGTACTTTCAATTGATGATATCCGGAGCGCAAGTCAATCTTAGAAAAATATCTAGCTCCTTGAAGTTGATCAAAAAGATCATCAATCCTAGGTAATGGGTATCGATTCTTAATTGTAACTTTATTCAACTCCCTATAATCAATACACATTCTCATCGAACCATCCTTTTTCTTTACAAACAACACTGGTGCTCCCCACGGGGATGAACTAGGTTGTATGAAACCTTTACTTAGCAATTCATCTAATTGCTTTTTCAATTCTAGCATTTCGATGGGTGCTAACCGATAAGGTGCTTTAGCTATCGGCGTAGTTCCAGGAATTAGATGAATTCTAAATTCGACTTCCCTATCAGGTGGTAATCCATGTAGTTCTTCTGGGAATACATCCGAGTATTCTGATACTACTGGAATGTCCTTAAGTTCCTTATTTTTAGTGTTAATGATTACTGAGATCATATATACCATTTCTTGTTTTCTTGAGTAACTAGCCAATTTCATTACTGAAATGAATTTCAGTGGCTTTCGTGGCTTATCTCCTGTAATCACTACTAATTCTCCTGTGGGTGTATGAATTTCTATGGAATTCTTATCACAAAGAATTCGAGCATGGTTGGCTACTAACCAATCCATTCCTAACACCACATCGAATCCGGCTAATTTCATAGGTAATAGGTTTGCAGAGAATTTATAGCCTAACAGTTCTATCTTTCCTTCTCGCACAACCTTATTTATTTTGACAAAATTTCCGTCTGCCGTTTCAACTGTAAAGATTTGCCTAAGTTGGGTTAAGGGTAAATTAAGTGCTTGGCAGAATGAAGTATTTATAAAACTTTGGTTTGCACCAGAGTCAAATAATACTTTTGCATATACATTGTGAACTAGAAACGTACCAGCTATCACATCAGGAATCAGTTCGGCTTCCTGAGTAGTTAGTTGGAAAGCTCTAACGTTCTTCTTATTCGTTCCTTCTGCAGGTTTAGCTTTATTGTCAGCTGGTTTGTTTAGTTTTGGGCAGTCTGGCTTAAGATGTCCAGCTTCTCCACAGTTGTAGCAGACTGTGAATTTCTTCCTCCTGCATTCTTCTTCTTGATGCCCTGGAATTTTGAAAAAAATTGCAATATACTTTGCATCTTCCAAATGCTTCCTTTTGCAAGAATTGCAAAATGGACCAGTGGAAGATTGTCCGGTTCCCCTTCGCTTGAAATTGTTGCGGTTACCCATACGAAATCCTTGGGTAATCTTTTGAGCTACTTCCTTCTTTCTATTTTCTTCTCGTGTCTGTACCAGTTCGTCAGTCAGAGTATTGGCTAAATCCACCGCATCATCAATCGTGCGAGGTTTCGCAACCTTGACGATATTACGGATTTCACTAATCAATCCCCAAATATAGCGGGAAATAAGTACTGGTTCTGGCGAAGCCAGGGTTGGTACTACTCTCGCATATTCAAAGAATGTCGAAGTGTACCCTCGACAGTTTACATCCACCATCCGATGTGTCAGGAACTTATTTGTCATTTGTTCCTTTTCATATTCGGGACAGAATTTTCTTTCTACAAGACTCTTAAATTATTCCCAGTTCATAGCATACGCAATCATTCTTCCTTTTGCTTGTAACACCGTGTTCCACTATTCTAGCGCCCCTTCTTTGAAAAGATTCAACGCATGCATGACCTGGTCTTCTTCAGCACATTTACTTATGGAAATTACTGCCTCGGTTTTCTCTAACCAACGCAGTGCTGCAGTTGCCCCTTCGTTACCTGCAAACTCAACTGGTTTACAGGCAAGAAATTCTTTGTAGGTGCAACCAGGCGTTACAACTTTCATTTTCTTAAGGAGCGGAGCCTGCCGTGGATCATTATCGTGATTAGTATGATTACCGCCTTCGTTTACACTATTACTGAAGTTATCTTCAGAAATACGTTTGCTAGGAATGATTTGTTGAGCTTCAACAGGTTTCTGGGCAGCAGCAAGGATTGCTGGAATAGCATTGGCTATTCCTTGAGCAACGATATTTTCTATATCTTGCCTAGTCATAAATTGATCCTCCGGGTGTTGCTCAGATTGGTTAACCTCATTTACTGGTTCATTATTAGCATTTTCCATCTGATAATTAATATATATAAATTATTAGCATAAAATAATTAATAGCAATACACAAATAATCACACAACTTCATAACACATGGATAGCCAAAATTATCGATTTCTTGATTCCCATTTTTATATATTATAATATGCATCAATACACACCATTTATCTTACAAAGTTTTATTTGTAGTTATTTTACAAGATTATAGTTTACTTTTATTATTATTATACAATCACTGTTTCATAACCCCACTTTCCCTCGTCAGTTGGTACTTCAGTAGCGACGTTCCCTTTCGTCGTACTTCCAGGAGATCTGCTCTCCTACCTCCCGGATCCTATTTCCTGCATCCACCAGCTCCTCGCCAAAGTGGCAGAGTTCAGCTAGATTTTCATTGCTCATTGGCGGGTTTGGTATCGGTTCCGGGTCGAACTGAGGGAGAAAGGTATAAGGGTTGTTAAGGAGGTTTTGAAACTGCCAATCATTAGTCCACCACTCATCCATTCCTAGAGGTTGGGTGTGGATTATAGGTTCTGGGATTGCTGGTTCCAAGTTTATTGGAAGTTGATTTTCAGTAGGATAAGGGTAAAGATTATTATTGATAGGTCTGACGATATCACAGCTCGCCAATGCGCGATCTAATTCCTCCTGAAATGGCAACTCCTCAATTTGCCTAGAGCTTTCCCCAACTTCCATCTTTGTTTGCCTAGAACCTTCCCAATCTCCATTTCCATCTGCCTAGAACCTTCCCCGATTTCAATACTCTTTCCTTTGTCTATTGGATTTTCTATTTTGGGAATCTTCCTAGTTGCGGGTTTCCTCCTGCGCACATGCCTCCATCCCACAAATCTTCTCCTTTTCTTAGGCTTGGGTTTCTCCGGAGGTGGAGCGTTGAATTCCATAGGTTCTTCTATATCGGGTATATAACCAGTAAAATCTCTGGAAACTTCTATTTTTACCGGATAAAGATTGAGATTCTGAAGCGCTTCAGATAACTCATTCATGCTGTTTTAGCATACATGCAAAAATACACACAAAATGCTAAGTTAAAATTTTATAACAAAATTTTATAGATAACCTTTAAATATTATTGCATACCGGTGACTAATTTAATACAAAGGATAACTGATATTAAAACATATTAGGGTTTATTGTAAACTTATTTATTTACTAGGTAATGTTTCTGGCTTGTAAGTGATATGGATGCTAGAACTTTAAAGATTTGCATTTACTGCTACAGTGGCTAGCATATAAAGATCTGCCCATTTTTCATCTAACTTGTCTTCCCATGGTGGGTTACTGCCTAGTTCTTGGGTTTTCTGATTAACTCTCTTTTCTTTTGGTTGTGATTTCTTTATTTTCTCCCGACTTTTCCTAATAATTAAACTTCTTTTATTAGGAGAAAGTGGTTCTTCATATTGTGCCTTTCGAACAAATATTCCTTCCTCAGTATCTATTGGGTATTTTGAGGAATTTGTTTGGGATGAACTTCCCTTCTCTTTTGATGACCTATCTAATTTAAGATAGATGTTTGAAAGTTTTTGCTTACCCATACTGTAACTAACAAATAGTTAATTAATAAAACACATAATCACAAAATGAAAATCAAGAAAATTAAGTATTTTAAATACTTAATAGGCTTAAATCAGTGGCTCGATTAGTGTGGCTCTGATAGCACATTTTCCTGTCACGGCCCCAGCCCCGGTTTGACCCGATCAGAAGCCGCGGGACAGGAACCTGTGGTATCAATGATGCGACAGTGGAAGATTTTCAACAGGATCTTTTTAAAACTCAAATGCCCAATTATTTTATTCCATAATTTTGGAGATAAACCCCGTAATTTACAATAGGGGAATTTAACTAGGAAATTCCCTGATTTATTAAAACATGTTTATTCGTTTTTAACTGAGCCACCTCTTCAAGCTTGATAGTGCTCCGTAGCATGTTTTTCTTGATTTACAGCAGGTCGCCTGAAACATGTTTTAAAAATATTTTATCAGCGGGGAAATGCTGGCGAGTCACTCACTTTGAGAAAATGACACGGTTATAAATTACAGCATAAGAGCGATTACAATGGATTCTATCTTATTGTTATATGGCGCCGTGTCACAATGGTGACGATGGTCATACCACTATTGGGTCCTGTCACCCAAGTAGTGATGATTATCACTGTTAGGGCTTATTTGCCTAACCTCTGTTAGGGCTTATTAGCCTAACCCCATGAGAAATTAGTAATGTGCACAATACCCCACTAGCCATTGATTAAGATTACCACGACTTACTCCCTGTAATTATAACATTTGAAAATAATTTGAGGTATTGTAAAACAGTTGATAAAAAGAGAATGACTCACATTGCAGATTTATATGAGCAGAGCTTAGCCTACTGGTTAGCCTTTTAACCTAAATTTAAACAACATGCACACGAACTAGGTTAGTAACTAATACCGCATTTATGATAACTCACGAGATTAAACCCTCACAACAAATGACAAAGTGCGATACTTAAACATCCATCGAATTCACGACGAATGACAAAGCATAAACCCTAATGTGGGCAGCACTTAAACATCCATTGGATAGTTTTAATCGATCGGACATTGAATCGTTATAGCGATCGAGTTAATACCCGGTATCGGAGCAGCGCCTCGCTAATATAATTGAAAATTCGACTTCAGAGTAATGAGAATTTGTTTTTACGAAAAGATCTCGACACCAGTGGACTGTGCATGCAACAAGCTATTTATAGCTGAAAATTGACCTTGTCGCGGCCCGCGTAAACCATCCATCATATCTTACGCGGCCCGTGTGGCCGCCTAGTCTACGAATAGGCTTGATTGGTCACGAGTAGGTTCGACAGTTGGACACCACGTGGATCCAGAACACTTATCCGGTCAAACCACGTCTTGACGACCACGTCTTGACGCGACCCGCGTAAGACAAGGCTTGTCTTTTACGCGGCCCGCCTGGGAACCAGAATTCTGTTTTTCTTGATTTTAAATATGATTTAGGGTTTCAGGGGTCCGGGTTTTTACTTACGGGTATTTTTAGGACAATTTTGAGAGTCCTTACAACAATTATTCAACCCATGATTTAGAATTATGAGCTATAATTTTTGCCCTTAAGATTTGGAGACATTACCTTTACGGTAGTAAGTTTACTATTTTCACTGATCATAAGAGTTTAAGGCATGTTTTCGGGCAAAAGGAATTGAATATGAGACAAAGACGCTGGATGGAAATACTTAGTGATTATGATTGTAATATCCAGTATCATGCAGGAAAGGCAAACGTAGTAGCTGATGCTTTAAGTCGAAAGTATCACGAAAAACCAAAAAGAATAAGTTCTCTTAAACTAAATCTGCAAGAAGATTTAAATGAACAGATTAGAAAAGCACAAGAACCGGTGATCAAGGATGATACTGAAAAGTTGAAAGGAATGATTAAGAACTAGAACAAGGAACAGATGGAATTTGGAGATTCCATAAGAAAAGAATGTGGATACCTAAATTAGGAAACCTACGCCACCGTATATTAGAAGAAGCCCATAAGTCAAAGTATACGATGCATCCTGGAAGTGATAAGATGTATCAAGACTTCAGAAAGAATTTCTGGTGGATAGGAATGAAAAAGGATATAGCAGCATATGTTGCAAAGTGTCTAACTTGTTCACAAGTTAAAGCTGAACATCAGAAACCCTCAGGTTTGTTGCAACAGTTAGAAATGCCTGTTTGGAAATGGGAATTGATAACAATGGATTTTGTTACTAAATTACCCAAAACAAGAAAAGGTAATGATACACTCTGGGTGATTGTAGACAGACTAACTAAATCAGCTCATTTCCTACCCATGAAGGAAACTTTCAGTATGGAACAATTAGCTAAATTGTATGTAAATGAAATAGTTTCATTACATGGAATTCCTTTATCAATTGTTTCTGATAGGGATAGCCGTTTTACCTCTCATTTTTGGACCAGTTTCCAAAAAGCAATGGGAACTAAGCTAAATCTAAGCACAGCTTACCATCCCCAAACGGATGGACAAAGCGAAAGGACAATTCAGACAATGGAGGACATGCTTAGAGCTTGTGTAATTGATTTCGAAGGTAATTGGGACAATCACTTACCATTGATAGAATTTTCTTATAATAACAGTTATCATACAAGTATCAATGCTGCACCATTCGAAGCACTTTACGGACGAAAACGCCGAACCCCAGTCTGTTGGGCAGAAATTGGAAAAAAGCAATTATCTGGACCTGAAATAGTGCAAGAAACAACTGACAAAATCATTCAAGTCAAGGAACGATTGAAAGCAGCACGTGATCGACAGAAGAGTTATGCAGATAACAGACGAGAGCCATTGGAATTTCAGGTTGGAGACAAAGTGTTATTGAATGTCTCTCCTTGGAAAAGAGTGGTAAGATTCATAAAAAGAGGAAAGCTAAGCCCCATGTATGTTGGACCTTTTGAGATCATTAAAAGAATAGGACCTGTAGCCTATCAGTTACAACTGCCAGAGGAAATGGCAGGAATACATAATGTATTTCATGTATCTAACCTCAATAAATGCTTAGCTGATGAATCATTAATAGTACCTCTTAAGGATATAGAGGTAAATGAAAAGCTTAAATTTGTAGAAAAGCCTCTACAAATTGAAGACAAAAAGGTCAAGAATCTCAAACATAAAAGATTAGTTCTGGTCAAAGTGAAATGGGACTCCAAGAGAGGACCATAATACACATGGGGGCTTGAATCAGAAATGCAAAGGAAATATCCACACCTGTTCCAGTAGACCTCGAGGACGAGTTCTAAAACAAGGTGGGGAGGATATAACAACCCTCCAAACATGATTTTGACACCCTAAAAATATTTAAAATATCCCAATACGTCCTAAAATACACCCCGTATACAAAAACAGGCCCCGAATACCTTTATTTTTATTAAATTTAATTAAAAATTAGATTTTTAGGGCTGTGGCGGGCCATGAAGACCTAGCCCTGGTCTTACGCGGGCCGCGAGCAAGTGAATAAGAGGCAAAGCCCGGTGCCGCCACGTGTCGAGGCTAGTGGCCGAGCCAGCCAAGCTAGGGCCTACCCTAGCTGGCGTCGCGGGCCACGAAGCCCTTCGTGATTTTCGTCGCGGGGCGCGACAAGGTCGACGATCACAATTATAAATAGCGGCCATCAGCTTTCATTTTTTATCGTTCACAACTTTCTTTCTCTCTCAATTTTCTATATAATATAAGCTATACTCGGGCATAATACCCCCCTAAATAACGAAGTTCTGCCTCATTGTAAGTATCATAACCCCCGGTTACGTATTAGATGCGCTGCACGATTGATCTAGGGTTCCGTAACGGCTATCGTGGTTCTGCCCGACGTAGTCGTTGGAATGCCTTCTCGGGGAGGGTATTACTAATATAAATATTGGGTTATTATACTAACGTGTGTGCATTTGTGTAATTAATAGATATTCACCAGGAAATCGTTAAGGAAAACCCTAAGACAACAATGTGAGTAATCTCCTTTTTGTAACCCTTTTTGCAAACTGTTTTTACAAAACCTCATATGATTAACATTATATTAAACAGTGATTGAGTATTTGTATTCTACAATTATCGTCGGTATGTTTGGGTTTTGTATACAAAATTTGTTACTACATTGTGTGTACTAACATGACCACAAGTCGGGTTGACAGTACCGTGGGTGGTAATTAAAGTAGATGGAAACAAATCTAATTGCGCGACCACCATCAATGCTGTATACTGATAAAACCTGTTTTGATTAAACTGGGATTCACTCACCAGTATTTCCCACTGACAAAATGTTCTTAAACGCGTTTCAGGTAACCAAATGTGAAAGCCAAATAGAAGCCAGCTGGACAGCACTGAAGGCTTGGAAAAGTGGCAATAAAAGTTACCTAAATAAAGAGATGTTTTTATTTAAATAAAATAGGGTTTATCCCTATGAAAATGTGTGTACTTGAAACTTGGGAATTTCTCATGTGTTTAATATTATAAAAGCGTGGTATTTTACTCTGATAAAATATTTCCTAACTACGGTCCTGATGTAATTTCCGCTGCAAAAAAAAAAGACAAACACCGATACCACCAAAACTGGCCGCGGCCGCCCGTTCCCGGATTGTTAGGGGACGGGGGTTGCGACAAGATATCCCTCCCAAGGACAGACGGCTGCAGATGCATCACCAGGTTTTATCACCTTATATGTCGACTTCTTTGGGGAGGGCAACTTCCGGCTGCCGGCGACCCATTTCATGGCTGCTATATTACATCACTATGCCTTCCATATTTCTCAATTAAGCCCCATGGGTATGGTTAAAGTCCGTCACTTCGAGTTTGTTTGCAGATCGCAAGGTTTGGAGCCGACTATTGAGAAGTTTAGGTTTTTTACCAGTTGCAAAGCAACCTAGGGTTTTTCTCCTTTGCCCTTTGCAACGTGAAGAAGATATTGATTACCCCCCCCCCCCCCCCCCCCCCCTCCCAAGAGCTTCCACGATTGGAAGATGAAGCTCTTCATCCGTGAAGAAGTCATTCCCATTGCTTTACCCCATTTTTTTCTAACATTGATGGCGTCTCAAGGGTTTTGAGTTCGCTTATTAAAAATGCTTATGTGTGAGCTCAAAGACGGTTCTTTTGCGCATCAAAATTTAACAAGCAGAAAACTTAGGTGAAGAAGTCTCTTTTGAAAAACATTTATTTGATAATTGGTATCACTTTCTTCCTAAGCAATATATGAGGGGACGCGTATTTTATGGAAATTTTCTTTAGAAAGATTTATTTGCTATCACTCCTCATCAATGAAAGATTTTTTTAAAAGAAAAAAAAAAAAAGAAAACAAGAATCCTGAAAGTTTATATTTTGTTTTTATATAAATTTAAAATTTATTGGAATAAATTAATTACAAAAAAATATTAAACAATTGAATCACATAAAGATAGAAGAATAAATTCATCTAATATATGTTTATACATATAAATTGATGATATATGTAAAGGAGATGTTATGACAAAAACTATGAAAAAAAGTTCGAAATTAATTATTCTTTTTTCGTTTGAGGCTCTGGGAAAGATCGATGGGGCCGTCGATTTTAGATTTTATGATTTGAGTTTTCTCAATCTCTCTTTTAATTTTAGATTTTATGATTAGAATTTTCTCAATCTCTCTTTTTTTATGTTTATTGCGTGTTGATTTTAGTGTAGATGCTTTGTTAGCCTATTTAGACTAACCGGTATGTGAGCCTCATCTTCAAAGGATAGTCCGTCACGTAAGCGGGGGCCTAAAGGGGATGGACCTAGAGGTGGGGGATGAACCCCTTTATATATATATATATATATATAGGGGAATGCTAAAATGAGAACCACCTCGAGTTGTAAGAATCGTGAGAACTACACCGTAGGGGGCGCGGTGGACCAATTTTTTTTTCATAGACGTAGATGCATGTATAAAAACACCATTTGTAAAAAAAATTCAAAAAATAAATGTCGTGTGTGTAGTTTGGAGCGCCACAAGTTTGTGTTTAGGGGACCCGTAAATATGGTCGGAAAATTTACGGTTCCCGTAAACACAAACTTGTGTTGCTCAAAACTACACCCACGGCATTTTTTTTTTTGAATTTTTTTTTTACAAATGTTGTTTTTATACATGCATCTACGTTTCTGAAAAAAAAAATTTGGTCCACCAAGGCCCGGATCAAAAAGTTATCGCGGTTCTTACAACTCGAGTTGGTTCTCATTTTAGTGTGATCCTATATATATATATATATAGGTGTGTGTGTGGGAGTGAGGGACGTCGAGACCGGCTTCCAGCGGCCGGAGATGACTGGCCTGGCCCAGCGCCGGAGCAGGGGGGTGGGGAAGACGGGGCGGCGAGCACATGACGGGCATGGAGATGGCCCCCATACCGTTTAGTCTTACAAAATTAGATTTTAATTTGATCTTACCCTTGTCGAGATATAATTGTGCTAAATTTTCTATTTTTTTTTTTTTTGAAAGGTGTAATTCACAACAGACGATTAATACACACCCGCAAGACACAGGCCTGCCCCATTTCTGTCCCAAGGACTATGTTGTTTTAGCGTGGCCCACGCCTCGGTAGAAATGGGACATAGCTTTCCCCGAGAAAATTTCCGACCCCCTGTCACTTGACAGGAGTTGCACCCTCCACACGAATCGACCTCCTGTTGTGACAGAGCGAGCCGCTGGAGTAAATGCGCCGTAATAGAAAACTCGGGTTCCCTCAGGCTTGAACCGGAGTCCTTGCCATCCTTGGGTTGGGAATAACCCCAATGCCTCACCTTTGATGGAGGTGGGGATCGAACCTGAGACCACTCACATGGCCCAAATCCTTTCCACCACTCAACCAAAGGGTCATTGGCTAAATTTTCTATTTAATCGGTTATTTAATGTTGTCACTTTCTTATAATTTAATTATATCAAGTGGTATATAGAATAGTTAAAATGAATATTAAAAAAATATCACAACTACGTTTTGAAAACCATCAGAGCTAGATAGCAAGATACGTAACTAACAATTAAAAAGTCACTGTTTCATACTTTTTATTCAATAGGATATTTATAATTTTATTAAATGAGATATTAGATGATGTATTGCTCTACTAGTTTTTTTAGAACTAGATACCATAAATTCCTGTTAACTTCTTCGTCTTGGTAATCATATGCTAGCACACATCCATTGGGAATAGCCAAATGGTGTTGGTGAGTTAGACAAGGTGTAGAATAGTAGGAGGTAATGGGTACAATCCTCATGGTGTGCAAGTTTAGCCGTTAAAAAAAACATACTAGCACACATGTACATAATTATAATTAATACATAATTTATATAAGCAACACATGAGTTTGTATAACCAACACATGAGTTTGTATAACCATAACCAGCACATATACGAACAACACATGAATTTGTATAATAAGCACATAAATTTAAAACTACTTCCATGATTTTAGAAATTCTTTGAAACCAACTCTAAGCTAAAATACAAAAATATCTTTAATACATAAATTAGAGGGATGACATGTGACGAATTGTAAATGGTTCTTATTAATTTTACATAAAATAGAGTTTGTATATGTTCCTACCACTTTTTCTTATTAATTTGTTTGTTGACAATTGAGATTCTAAACCCAGGATTAGTTAAAATTTCAAAAGCATGTTCATAAAAATTGTTTAAGAAGTTATATATTGATTATTAAACATTTATAATTCAAAGGTTATATTGGCCAATTATTTCTTTTGATTTCTTGGTAATATACAAATATTAAACAACTAGTTCTTGCTCCGCTCACGTTGCGAGGTACTAAGCCGAATATTTATCTCTCATAATATGTACGTCTGTATTTTGGTTACTTATACATACTACTCATAACAATATCACAAAAAAAAAATTACATCAAGTCTACCAATTAAAATAAAACATTACCATACTTTTGCTAAAAAAACTAAAACGATGGAAAAACTATAATTTTAAATTGGGAGAAAAATTATAAATTTTTAGGACAAATGAGCGTGTGACAGGCAGTCATATGGCACGAATAAAAATTACATCGAGTCAACCAATTAAAATAAAATACTACCATAGTTTTGTCAAAGAAAAAAAAACTAAAACGGTCGCATGACTATAAGTTTACACTGAGGGCAAAATCGTAATTTGACCGAAAAAAAAAACAAAAATGATGGCAAAATTGTAAATCTAAATTGAGGGCAAATTCGTAATTTGGCTGGGAAGGAAAAAAAACAAAACTAATTGCAATACTGTAAATTTAGAAAAGGCAAAAACGTAATAAGCTGGACCAATGGGAAAGTGTCAGGCAGCTTCCCTCAGCTTGTGGCACGAATAAAAATTACATCGAGTCAACCAATTAAAACAAAACACTACCACAGTTTTGTAAAAAAAACTAAAACGATGGCATGACTATAATTTTACACTATGGGCAAAATCGTAATTTGACTGTGAAAACAAACAAAAACGATGGAAAAATGTAAATTTAAATTGAGGGAAAAATCGTAATTTGGCTAGGAGAAAAAAAAAACAAAACTAATGGCAAAACTATAAATTTAAACGGGGCAAAATCGTTTTTTAACAGAGAGCAAAATTGTAATTTTTAGCTGGGGTAAAAGCATAATTTTATCTTTAATTGGGGGAAACAAAACGTAATTTTAAACTGATGGCAAAATCGTAATTTTAAAGCGGGGATAAAATCGTAAATTAATTGGACTAATGGGGGAGTGTCAGACAGCTTCCTGGCACTATTCCCCCATCTTGTATTTGTATATATAATAAATAAATAAATAAATTGCACTAGACACCAATTACGTGTTTGATTACATAGAACAACATGATTTGAATAAGGCCCAAACTATCTACACGCTTGGTGTGTAGATAGTCACATCAAAAAGGCGTTTTTTGTCCTTATATGCACACCCGCAGTGTCGAACTATGGCCAAAACGCGGCGTTTTGGTCTGGTTAACCAGACAAAGACTGACGGGTGTCTGACGGGTCTGTTGACCGGACCAAAACGCCGAGCTTTGGCCGCGTTTTGGTCCTGTCAACCAGACCGGGTGTCAGTCTTTTGTCTGGTTGACAGGACCAAAACGCGGCTAAAGCTCGGCGTTTTGGTCCGGTCAACAGACCCGTCAGAAACCCGTCAGTTTTTGTTTAGGTTAACCGGACCAAAACGCCGCATTTTGGCCACAGTTCGACACTGCAGGGTGTGCATATAAGGACAAAAAACATCTTTTAAGGTGTGTAGATAGGCAAATGAGTGTGCCAATAGTTACACCCTTGAATAATAAACAAAAATATTCACCCTAACTTTGTTATGAAAAAATGAAATTAAATCCTAGAGATTCATGTAGGCCACGAATGAAGGAGATGGAATAAAAACAACTTGAGGTGTTTTTACAAGTTCTGAATGGGTAATTGTTGAACCAGTAAGAGATCTGAACTATTAAGTGTTGAACCAGTAAGAGATTTAAACCATTAAGAGCTATTATAATGTTAAACCATTAAGAGGCAAATGTCTGGTCAATTCAGATAAGATCTGCCCATAAAACAAACAGTCTAAATCATTAAGTGCTGAACTAGTAACATGTCTCAACTACCAAGAGTCTCATTAAGAGCTAAATAAACAACCCCTTAAAAAATGTATGTCACTCTTTGTCTCTCTTTAAGTGGGAGATCCGTGTTATTGCTAGCGAATTTCTCCTAGAAAGCAAGTCAGGGAGTTTACGAGTCAGTCGGTTTTCTTCTGGAACGGTTTGATGTCATTCTCGAGTGTCAAACTAAAATGGATGATTGTAGTTCTATAAGATATATATACCTGAGCTATAAAGAGGCAAACTATTGAGCCCCAATACACCCCATTAGGCTATAGGGTGCGGTTGGAGCCCCATGGACTTTATCAAGTCCACCTAAGCTTCACCTAGGATCCAACTCAGCTATGGAGCCCCCTTTAATTTACATGGTGTGGATGAAGCCCCATATTAAAGAAAATTAAAAAAAAAAAAAAAAAGATTTCATTGGTGCAAAACAAGTGGGTCCCACCTATAGAGCCCCTTCCAGCCCGTTACCATAGTGGCGAGCATTGTATAGCGCCCCGGCATAGCGCCGGGGGTGTGGAGGATGGCGGGAGGTGGGGGGCTATAGTGTGCCAGCTGGGTTGGGTGGCGCCCCACACCCTCCGGCCTTAGAAAAAGAAAGTCACCGCTTGCATTACAATTAATGGCAAACAAATTGGAAAACTTAGACAACGTCATGGCTATTGACCGAAATTGCCAACATTAAATTGGAAATGCTATTGGAAAAAGCAATGTACTATAATAAAAGTCATCTTTGACGGCTTTATTTTCGGTTGACAAACAAATTGAAATCGGTGGCAAATAGTTTACTGCAATCATCAATGTTAGGATATGACACATAAACATAATAAATTTTGTAGAAAATTTCGTTTTGTATAAGAAATTTAACATTTACTTTTCAACGGTCTTTTAATACATAAAATATTGCTATATTTTACCTTCTAAAACTAGTCAAAATATAAAGTTAAATCATTTTTTTAAATAAAATTTAGTTCCGTCCTTTTAATTTAATAGATTGATAATGATAATTTTGTTGTTTGTATTATGTTAGTTTAGCACAATTATTCAACACACACCACCCACAGAGTCAATGACCTCCCTAACCGGTGACCTTCCTTCCTTTCATCGAAAAGAAGAATAGTGATTTGGAATTAAATGGTCGTTTTAAGTTATGATTAAGGGCCGTTTTTAAATTCAAGTTATAAGTTTTGTTATGTGTGTGTATGTGTTATTGTAACTTTTAAATGGGTGCTTGCCCAATTTCGTGACCGAATTGACTTAGAGTATGCTCTATATTTGTTTATGGTTAGGGTTTTAATATAGATTAGTGTTCAAATATTGTTTCTGTTCGAACGGAAGAAAATTTGTTTAAGACTGGATTTATGTCCGAGATGATTTGTGCTTTTGCCATCTATGATTGATAATAGGGGTGGCAAAAGTTGTGGGTTAGACAGGTTTGGGTGATGGGTTAGAATGGATATGGGTTAGAATAAATTTGGGTTAGTATGATTTTATAAAGAAAAAGGTTAGGATGAGTGTGGGTTAAGATAAGTTTATTAAGAAAAATGTTAAGATAAGTTTGTGTCAATATTGATTTCGATCATTATAGGCCAAAAAAAATAAATAAATAAACAATAAATACAAAACAGTTAACAAAAAATAAAAAATAATTTAAAAATTAAAAATATAAAAATATAAACCTTAAAAATAAAAAAAAATCAAAAACATTTTAAAAATATCAAATAAATTTAAAAATTTTAGAAAAATAAAAAAAAATTAATTAATTAAAAATTAAAAAATTAAAAAAACAAAAAAAAAATGGAAATATGGTCTTTAAATTATTGATGTTGAGTTTTGATATAAGATTTAGTTAACTATATGTTTATTTTATAATATTAACTTTTAGTTTTGAATACACAAATAATATTGAGTATCATTAAATAAAGAATAAGTAATTATTTTTTTCCATTTCTAAATACCAAGTTAAATTAAATAATAAAGTAATTACAAACATAGATTATTGTCAACTATTTATTAATAAAAATAGTTAAAGTACACTTGAAGGATTCATACGTTACTTGATCAAACTATTTATTTAAAGAAGGAAAGAGAAATGGGGTTAAAGATACATGTTCAAAAGTAATTTTTTAATCTATTATATTTGATTTTTTGAATTTTTTATTTTTTGATTTTTTTTATTTACTTTGATCTTTTTGTTTTTAATTTTTTAATTTTTTAAATTTAGTTTTTTTTACCTTTTTAAATTTTTTAAAATTTCTATATTTTTTAAATTTTTTGACTTTTCAATTTAAAAAAAAATATCTTTTTTTTTATTTTTAAAGTTTTTTAATATTTTTTTCATGTTTTTGATTTTTTTTAATTTTTTTAATTTTTTAAATTTTTTGATTTTTTTTTTATTTTTCGTACACGAAGTATAAAGTCTGTGACTCTATGTGATCCTCTTTTAGGGTTAATTAGATATGTTTGGTTAAAACTTAAAAACTTATCTTGATCCATGACTAATTTAAATGGAAATCTTAAAACCCATCTTGACCCATCCTTACTTATTTTCTAGGTTCATTGTGACTTGTTTCATTTTTAAGATGACCCAAAATGGGTTTTTGTTGCCATATGGGTTTCTGAATTACGATTGTATGTGTTTTGAGTATAACTAATTAAAAGATTAAGTTGTATGTGTTTTGAGTATACATAATTAAAAGAATACGTATAAATGAAATGGTATAATCTATATAATATAATAAATGAAAATGATTTGGGACACTTGACAAATTGTGATGTAAGGTCAGGGTGATTTGGATGGGAAATTATATTAAGTTATGTAGAGGCGGGATCCGAGTGTTATTCGGGTCGGATTTATCGAATCTGGATACCCACCTTTTATAATCGGATCTAATATAAAATTGCAAGATCTCAATCATTGAGATCATAATCTCAATTCTTCATCGACACAACTGTAACTCCTGCGCCCCTAGACTTTTACCTATTTGACACTTTTAGCCCCTATACTATGAGCTATGTGATACTTTTGATACTTGGTGAGACTTATGCTATGATTTTGATACCTGATGCTTGGAAACTATGATTCTATGATACTATGAGACTATGAATCTACGACACTATGATTATGTGATGCTTGATACTTTGGTGCTTGACTCTTGAGGCTCGTGAAACTTGAGACTTGGTTGAACGAGGGACTGGAGTCTTGTCACTGGCGGAAACTATGGAAACTTGTTTTAATAATGTAATCTAGTCACGTGATACTATTACCCAATAAATACGCAACGCAACGCTTGATCTAACACGTAAATTGACTCAAAGACGGAAACGCGGAAAAGATGGATTGGCCAAGTGGCAATCTGATCGGATGGCCACTCGATCGAGTTGCCATCCGATCCGTGCACACCGCCTTCACTCACTCTGACACTATAAATAGGCCTGTCACATCAACATTCTCACTGATGTGACAGCCTCACTCGACCCAGACGCACACACTCCTCTTTTCCTCCATTTCTTGGCGATTTCGGTACGTTGTACACTAGATTCTTGTACATATTTGATCTACACATCATTCTCTACGAGATTCTCCTTTGAAATCTCACTTTTCACCATGAAATATCTCGGATATGAGCTCTTGAAGGTGATGTCACCATGGCGGTTTGTACCAAATTGCTGTGTGAGGTCATCCTAGCCAAGATCTAGCTCAGATCTAATGAATTTCATGCGTTTTACACTAAATCTATGCTAGATCTACACTTTTCAAGCTAAAAACATATGTTTATCTTCATCTTTTCTTGAACTTTTACATAAAACGGTGAGATCCGGATCTAAACGGACTGTAGACTTGATCATTAGTCTGGAGTCGGCTTGGAAAGGGATTGTTACCGGAGGAGATGACCGGAGTACGAATTCTGGCATAAGCACCATCACGGGCAGATGACTGAACGGGCTGGGGTGGTTCCCACCTGACCAGATCGGCTACACACTGATGTGCTTACCGTTGTCTCGATACGTACCATGTCGTTGCTGTTTGACCAGAAACTTAGGGTTTTTACAAAATTTAGAACGGGACAAGGCTAACCCGATCGAGTGGCAATCCGATCGGATAGCCATCCGATCGAACAACCACCTGATCAAGTAACACCTACCCCTTAGCTTTAAACACTTGAAACCTTGAAGTCATGATCGTCGAGTGGCAGCTCGATCGGATAGCCATCCGATCGAACAGCCATCCGATCGAGGCAACAATGGATCTTGGACTTTTTCAGTACTTAGAACCTTTGGGACTTTGAATCTTGAAACTTGGATCGAGTGGCGGCCCGATCGGATAGCCATCCGATCGGATAACCATCCGTTCCCCACACACTTTTGGCAACTTTGAATCGAGTGGCAACCCGATCGGATAGCCATCCGTTCCCTCATACGTTTGACATCCCAATCGAATGGCAGTCCGATCGGATAGCCATCCGATCGAACAGTCATCCGATCAGGATGACTGATCCAACACTTTGCGCAATCTCGTTACTATGTCCGACTCTTATCTGTTGTAATCTAATCAGGCTAACTCTAAAGAGCTCCCTTTGATCCAATAACAGTTAACCTGTTAAGCAATCACTGTGAGTATACTCGATCCCTTTTTGTTTTAAACTTTGGGATGTAACATGTATTCTACTAAACTACGATACTTGAGACTTTTGCAAACTAAACTCTATCCTATGTGTATGTGAAACTTGTGATTCTTGTATTCTATTTGTGCTATGTGAACGTTTAATCCAGGGTGTGTAGTTCCCCTTAACAATAGTAGCGCTATAGGAGATGCACCTCCCCATTATTCTCGGGGGTATTGTTAGGAGGATTCTAGTTTTCCTTGAGACTTGGGAAAACACTAAAGCATCGGGATACTTGGGCTATCACTTGTTGGACTGCGAACACTAGCATGGCTAAAACTATTTTGTTACACTTACATACGGATATGAGTTGCTTTAATCTGTTATGCTATTACTCAAACTTGTATACTCGCTGGTATATTTTTGTACTGACCCTATTTTATACATGTTGTAGGCTGACAGGATGCTAGGAATCATGAAACAAGCTAGGATGAAGCTTAGATACTCCACTTAGCTAAACCTAGAAACTTTGAAACAATAGTTGTGTTTGATTTGGTTGATACTATGTTTTGGTGGTTAATGTTATTTTAGACAAATTGTATGAAATGAATCTAATTTATATTGAAACTATTTAGTGTTGTGGATTCTCGTGAGCAATCTGTACGCTTAGTGCTCGCACCCCGATGTTCCGCCATCGGTTGGGATGTGACAACAACTCTGCTTCTCTCTCTCTAACCTAACTAAGTTCTTCATGTTCTTCTTGATCTACTCGAACAATCTCACGAAATCGATGTAAGTTTGTTGATCCATTATATTATATGTGAATCGTTCTTTTTCTATCTTTTTAGGTTCGAGCACTACAATTAAAGGTATGTTATAGATTCGTGTTGTTTATATATTATATAGATTCGAAGTTATTGATGTTTGATTTTTGTTTTCTTTTGTTATTTAAATCAATACCATCGAATCCTTCATCATCTTCTTCCTTTTGCAATCACGATCATAGGTATGTTGTTTGAGATTGATTTTATGTGATCTTTCTTAATCCAAGTTACAAATGCCTTTGTTTTTTTTTTGTGTTGAAACCTAAATCGAATGTAACAATCTTACGGCTATTCTTCAATCGAAAAAACAGACTTGTTCAATGTTGTTAAAGTTTGTTATGTTCTATTAGTTTAATTGTTTTTTTTTTGTGTTTTAAATCCTATATTTAGTTGTATGATTTTAAGTATTGGTTTTCTTCAGTTTATCTTTTGACTTGATTTTTATATATATTTTATCTATATTTGTTTCTTTCAATGTCCAGTTTTTTTGTTTGCCAATATGCATTCATTCATCTATTTTTAATGATAATAACAATGTATATTTTTTAGATTGTTCAAAATTTTCATTTATGTATTTTTAGAATAATTACAATAATTATATTTTAAATCTTTCAAATTTGCATCCATGGTTGTTAAAGATTAGTTTACCTTTTTATTATATTTACAATTTTGCAATTTTTTTCGTTTTTTAGTTTTAATCGATTTTTAAATATATGTTTTGATATGCAACAAATGTGGTTATTTTTGCTAAATGATATGCGATTATATTAAAGTGTTTTTGCATTTCAAAGCTCTCCGTATATTAATGGTTAAGGCAGTGAGTTCGGGGAAATTCAAGGGGTTAGAATTGCCTAATAACGGTCCGTGCCTGTCACATCTTTTCTTTGCAGACAACTCTATTTTTTTGGGCACATGGGATGAGGAAAATATGAAAACACTGAGGAGAGTGCTGCGAATTTTTTACTTGATGTCGGTTCTAAAGGTTAATCATAATAAGAGCTTCCTATATGGGATAGGGCTGAACGAAGAATAAATCGGAAATATGGCCACTACTCTGAATTGCAAAACTGGATCTCTCCCTTTCACGTATTTAGGCTTAAAAGTCGGTGCGAATATGAACAGAGTGGGTAATTGGAAAGAAGTTATTGACAAGTTAAACAAGAGACTGTCTAGCTGGAAAGCAAAAGTATTATTGTTTGCAGGGAGGCTTACGTTAGTAAAATCGGTATTGGGCTCCTTACCTAACTATTTTCTATCCCTATATAAAGCACCGATGGCTGTCTTAAAAACACTTGAAGGAATAAGGAGACGTTTCATATGGGGTGGGTGTGGGGTTTCGAACAAAATTCGTTGGATGAAGTGGGAGGATTGTGGCGGCCAAAAACATGGGCGGACTCGGTATTGATGGGATTAGAGAAATGAATTTGGCGCTCTTGATGAAGTGGAGGTGGAGGTATAAAGAAGAGCCGGAACAACTATGGGTCAAGGTTATTGAAGCACTACATAGTAGCAGGAGGAAAGCCCAAAGCATCCCGGTAAAATAATCATTAACTGGAGTATGGAAAACAATCGTAGGGGTTGAAGAAGATTTCAAAAAGGCAGGTATCGATGCCGTCCGAAGTCTTAGGAGCAGGATTGGCGACGGAGGTAATACGCTTTTCTGGATGGACTCGTGGGCGACTATTCGGCCACTAAAAGAGGAATTCCCCCTTATATTCAGCCTAGCAAAAAATAAGATGAATAAGGTGAAGCAAAATTACAAAAAGAATCGAGGGGGAGTTCTGTGGGATTGGAAATGGTGCAGATTACCTAGCAGCGAGGAAGAAAGAAACGGATGGGAAGGATTAAAAACACTACTACTACAGCAAATCGTGGGGCAAGGTGAAGATTATTGGAGATGGAAGGATAATGTAATGGAAGGTTTTTCGGTGAAGAATTTAAGAAAAGACTTGGTTGGAATCATCGATATAAACACCGTTCCGAAGGATTCAAATGGAGCAAAATCGCTACGGCAAAAGTCAACTGTTTTGCATGGCGAGCGGTCGAAGAAAAAATCCCAACGATGACAGCATTAAGGAGAAGGGGGTACAGTTGTCTTGGATTCGTGTAGGATTTTTGAGTCTGCACCGAAAACGGCTAATCATATCATTGTTCATTGCTCAATTGCGAAGATAGTTTGGTTGCAGCTTTGGTCATGGATGAAAATCCCCTTCTGGGATCATCGAGAGGATCTAATAACCCGTCTCGTTGAAAAGATGGATTGGCCTAAAAAGAAAGTGAAAATAATATATGCTATTCATCTCTTAGCCGCATGGTATTTATGGAGAAACAGGAACAACAAATTTTTCAAAGATACGTTCATGGAACCAAGCAAAATTGTGGAAGAGACTAAAGAGGAATCGTTTGAATGGATAAGTATTAGATCAAGACATACGGGTATAACATGGAATGAGTGGAAAGATTTCTCATTTTCGGAGTAATAATCTTGAAGACATATGTTTTGATCATTTGATCGTTTATTCTTGATGTAATAGCTTTTATTCTTGACTATGTACTAGAGTGGGTGTGCAACTTCATAGTACCTTGTTATGTGTCGTTGTTTCTTGATTGATGAATAAAGGTTCCATTGTTGTTGTTCAAAAAAAAATAAAAATTATTATCTTTTTTAAAGTATGAAAATAGTTTTAATTAGAGATTATGTACTAAATGCAATTTATTGACACTTCAATTACATTTTTCATGATTTGTATTTAGTATTGTTAATAATTTATTATTATTATTATTATTATTATTATTATTATTATATAATGCATTTTCTTAATTGTGATGACAGATTTTTGGCAAATATGATCCAAGAAGATAAATCCCAGATTCTTTAAATTTATCGATGATCCAGAATCGTTCTACTTGGTATGTTACATTATTCTTTTTTATATTGACTTTTATTAAACTTGATTATTCTTATAATATGTATAACCTAACATTTTTGTATGTTCTTAATAATTTGTTAACTATATGTAAATAAATAGATTTTCTAACTAATGTGATGTTTTAGGTTTTAGATTTTCAATGATTTTTTTTCAATGTTCTTATGTTATATTTAGACAGATCCAAAAATATTTGAAATTTTATAAACCAGATTTTGTTAGTTCTACATGTTTAATGATTTATATTGAGTAAATGTTAATAATTCTTTTTTGAATATATTTAATGTATTGTCTAATAATTACCATATTTAGTTATGTATATTTTTTAAAATTTGATATTTGAAATATGTTTATTTATGGTTGATTTTTTAATAAATTTCAATCATTTTTTAATTTGTAAATATCATCTATTAACTTCCTAATTTAACAACCTTATAACTTAAAATTATTTTATTTGTTTATTGTCCAATATAAAAGATTTTATTATGGTGGTAATATAATTATGGAGCAAATTAAAACCAATCAAGTTAGTATTTTACTGGAATTTTATTTTAAAGCATAGATCAAATTGTTGTAAAAAAAGTCCTCTATATCTCTCTAACCTATCGCCGGAGGCTCGACGGAGAAAAGAAGCTGGGGTTAGTGTGTGAGGTCGCTTGGAGATCCCGCCTCGACCTCTATCCCTAACTCAATCTTGTGATTCTCCCATTCACCTTTGGGATTTGGTTGCTGTCTGTTTGTATTCTTCTGTCGGAACACGAACCGTCGGTGGCTCGACGGAACGGAGGACCTTGGGAAAGGGTTTGAGGTCTGACTTGATCTCATACTGGTTGATTGATCTAACGTTACCTCTCTTTCTTTCTTAAAGCTCCCGAGTTCCCATTCGCTGACTGAGGTTTGTGTCTCCACCTCGTAAATTCCAAAGGAAGATGTATGGTCACGGTGAGGAAGACGACAGACCATGGAACCAGGCCACCGGAAAAAGAAGGAAGAAAAAGAACCAAAAGCAGCAGAACAAAAAACAACTCTTTGAATTCGAGAATGCGACAACCTTCTATGTATCAAACCTACCTGAGTTCTGTACCAGAGGAGATATCTGGAATGAGTTTCGTGTGTTTCGAGAAATAGCCGACGTGTTTCTACCAAAAAAATTGGACAAAGGAGGCAATAGATTTGCTTTTGTAAGATATGACAACGTTAACGACATCGGGAAAATGTTGGAAGTTCTTAACAAGGTCAAGATGATGGGAGCTAAACTCAAGGTTGACATGGCCAAATTCAGGAGAGATGGTAAATCCATCACAGGAGTAGCAGGGAACAAACGAAACGACCCCACCACAGGAGTAGCGGGTAACAAACGAAATGTCCCGTGGGGGGAATACATCCCTCCCACTTTCCTACATTCAATTATAACAACAAGGCAAACATGGGAGACAGTAGATCCTACTCGGAAGCACTTAAGGGGAAAGGTAATGGCAAACAAAAAGCCATCACTTTCCCTAATCATGAGTCCAAATCTGCGAGAGAATGGGGTGAACTTTCGGTTATTGTTGAAGCAAAAACCTACGATATACTATGCAACATACTCGAAATTACGGGGAACCTTTCAAAATTCCTCATTGGTCTTAGGTACATTGGTGGTTTGAGGGTCCTCTTGATTTTCAACCAAAAACCCCACTGTGAGGCATTTCTAAATCATTACAAGGTAAAACAATCCAAGTGGTTTTCTACGATTAAACTATGGGAAGAGGCGGAGAACTTTTATGATCGGATAGCTTGGCTTCGTATCGATGGTGTCCCTATCCATGCATGGGAGAAGGAGGTTTTTAACAATATTGCTAATACCTTCGGTGCAGTCATAATGCCCTCTAAAACTGGAGTAAGGGATTGTAACTTGGCTTATGAAATTGTCGGAATCCTTACCAACACAGGCAAAACTGTTGAAGAAGAACTGGTTATCACATGGCACGGGAAGGACTATAGAGTTTGGATCAAAGAGATCATGAAAGATTGGGTCCCAGATTTCTTGATCGGTAGCACGGGAGGTCCGAAAAGACACCAAACTATGGACACAGACGAATTTGACGAAGACAAGAACACCCGGAATGAAACAACGGAAAATCCTGACGTCGGAAACATGGCCGGAGAAGATGGGGAGTCCCCTATAGAAGTTGAAGAGACATGCATGGGTCAAAATTCACGAGATGGTTAGATGGAGGAAACAAAATGAGCAAACTCGATCGTATGCTAGTATGTGACAGATTTTGGGGTCTGTGGCCGACGGCATCACTACGGACTCTTCCGAGGAATCTCTCGGATAATTGTCCGCTAATCCTCATCACTACATCTAACGATTTTGGCCCTATACCCTTTAAATTCTTTAACACATAGCTGTCAAAACCGGGTCTTGATACGGCGGTTCGATCTTCCGTTGCCTCTTTCATCTTTTCCAGACCACCTGACGTCTCTTTAGCGGAAAAATTAAGATATATCAAAACAGCAATCAAAGACTGGTGTAAAAAAAACGGAAAAGAGGAAACCGAGTGTCTCAACACCTCGGTAGAAGCTCTTAAGAAGCTAGACTTGATATGTGAAAGCCGAGACTTGACAGAAGTTGAAAAAGGAGAATATGCTGAAAATAAAAACAACGTGAACGTGATTAACGACACTCGTATCAAAGAACTACACCAAAAATCAAGAGTTAAATGGGCAGTAGAAGGAGACGAGAACTCTGCCTTCTTTCATGGCTTTATCAATAGTAGAATATAAAGGAGCAGGATGAACGGGTTACTTATCAATGGCGAATGGTGTACAGACCCCCCAAGTATCAAAAATGAGGTTCGCGGATTTTTCCAAAATAAATTCGTTGAACCAAATCCCACCAGGCCAAACTTCACGTGTCACAACATCAGAAAACTTACAACCGAGCAAGGTACGATTCTCATCTCCCCATTCTCTCTTAATGAAGTCAAAAACCCTGTATGGGATTATGGTGGGGATAAAGCCCACGGGCCGGATGGTTTCAACGTTACGTTTATAAAGCAATATTGGGACCAACTTGGAGACGATTTTCACAGGATTCTAGTCAAATTTCATGATACGGGGAAATTATCAAAAGGTTGCAGTTCCTCATTTATCACTCTTATCCCAAAGGTAAATGATCCAGAAAATCTAAACGACTATAGGCCGATCAATCTTATCGGGTGCAGTAGTAAGGTGATCTCGAAAGTGTTAGCAAATCGACTCAAAACGGTCATCGGGTCTGTGATATCAGAAGAACAATCAGCCTATTTGTCAGACAGGAACATTTTGGATGGGCCCCTCATTACTAACGAAATAATATCATGGGTTAAACGAACAAAAGCTAAGGCTTTTCTTTTCAAAATAGATTTTGAGAAGGCTTTTGACACGATTTCTTGGAACTTTATCCTATCGGTATGGATCCATTGGATTCATGGCATACTTGTGTCTTCCAGATCATCGGTCCTCGTTAATGGATCCCCAACCGAGGAATTCCAATGCTTTAGGGGGGTTAGACAAGGCGATCCACTTTCACCCTTCATTTTTATTCTAGCAATGGAAGCTCTCTCCAGTTTTATTTCTAGTGCATCATCGGCGGGTATCATTAAGGGATTATCTCTACCAAACAATGGCCCCATTGTATCTCATCTCATTTTTGTGGATGATGTTATGCTCTTGGGGGCATGGGAGGTAGAGAACATAACCAACATTAGAAGACTTATGAGGTGCTTCTTTCTGATTTCGGGTCTTAAAATAAACCTCCACAAGTCTTGCCTTTATGGTGTGGATACTACCGTAAACAAAAATGAACATATGGTTAATCGGCTCGGGTGCAACTCGGGTTCTTTACCTTTTATGTACCTTGGTCTCATGGTTAGAGGGAATATGAATAGGTATACCAATTGGGCTGCTGTCATTGATACCTTTGAAGCTCGTCTATCTCGGTGGAAGGCCAACACTTTATCGATGGGTGGTAGAACTACACTTATTAAATCTGTCCTGGACTCATTGCCCCTGTATTATTTCTCACTTTATCAAGCTCCCGGTAATGTGTTAAATAAATTAGAAAAGTTAATAAGAGACTTCTTATGGGGTGACACAGAAACAAGAAGTAGAATGCACTGGGTTGGGCCTGGATTCACTTCACAACATGAACACCAGCCTTTTGTTGAAGTCGGCTTGGAGATACAAGACTGAACCAAACCGGCTGTGGAGATCGATTATCAAAAGCATCCATTTTAATCAAAAGCGTCTGGAACAACATTATAAAGAAGGAAGCATCTCTTCGAGAAAAGGACGTCTGCCTTAATAATCTTTTTAAATGCAAAGTTGGGCTTGGAATGGAGGTCCAATTTTGGACCGACTACTGGGCCTCAGATATACCGCTCAAGACCCGTTTCCCAGCCCTGTATGCACTTGAAAATTTTAAAGCATGCAGTGTGTGGGATAGGATTCAGCATGCGGCTAATGATTCTGCAAACAACACGAGTTGGTGCTGGCTTCGGGTACCGAAATATGCAATGGAGTGTGCAGAGCTTAACGACCTTATTAATATTGTCTCATGCGTTCCTCTTTCACAATCTAAAGATACCTGGCGGTGGGCTCCTGATCCAACAAGTTCGTTCTTTGTCAAATCAGTTAAAAAGCTCCTCTCTCGTTCCTCCCCTCCTGCCGAAGATAACTGTTTCGCATGGAATAATTGGATCCCTCGGAAAGTAAACATTTTTGGCTGGCGAATGGGCCTGGATCGACTCCCCACCAGAACTGCATTAGCACGACGCAACATTAGCATAGCATCCATCTGTTGCCCTCTTTGCGGGGACAGTGATGAATCAGCCTCTCATCTCTTTGTGGAATGTTTCGTTAGCTCTATAGTATGGCAAATGATATCCAGTTGGCTAAAGATCCCCCCCCCCATTTATGCTTTCACCATCGAGGACCTTCTTCGTGTACACAAGAATATCAACGCCTCAGAGATAATGAAGAAACTTGTCCATGCTATTGTTCTTATCTCTTGTTGGAGCATATGGAAACTTCGCAATGATTTCATCTTCTCCGGCAATCGAGTGGACATCACAAAACTCTTGGCTGAAATCAAATCAACAAGCTTCCTTTGATTTAAACATAGAGCAAAAATGCATTTGTTAGATTGGTCAGATTGGTGTAGCTTCAATTTTTTGTAATTCTCATTCTTTTGTCTAGCTTCTTGCTAGCACGCTTTTCTAATAAAATCAGCAGTTCAAAAAAAACATGAAACTTATTTTTATTGAATATTTAGTTATTTATATTTTTGACATTTGAATTTGAAATCTGCTTATTAATGGCAGATATCTAATTATTCTTTAATTTATAAATATCATTTATTAACTTCCTAAAAGATTTATTATTGTGGTAATATAATTATGGAGCAAATTAAGATCAATCAAGTTATTATTTTACTAACTTTTATTTTTGAAGCATACATGTTAAGTTATATGAAAATTATTTTTATTAAATATTCAGTTATGTGTATTTTTAAAATTTGAAATGTGTTTATTTATGGCATATTTCTAAATCAATTTCAACCATTCTTTAATTTGTAATTATCATTTATCTAATTTGACAACTTTAAGACTAATCAAGTTATTATTTTACTAACTTTTAATTTTAAAACATATATTTTATATTATACGAAACCCATTTCTATTGAATACTCAGTTATATATATATTTTTTTCATCGAACTATACCTAATATAACAACACTAATTAATCTATTTCGTAAAATGTATTACTTAATATATAATGAATTTCAAAAAAAAATTTACATATTGATTGAGAAGAACACAACCATTTATAAGTTTATTTTATAATACAAATTAGTTGTTTATGCTACATATTTTCTTTAAGTATTTTTTATGGAGTCGTTTAATAAACATTGTTTAATACATGTTTTTTACAAATTTTGTCAACTAAGTTAAAATTTATCTGAACTACAATTGTTAATTCAAACAATTATAAAACAATATAACGTTTGAAAATATTTCTTATTATTTTATTTAACGACATAATTAGATTAATATAAATTAATTTTTGCTGCTCGGGAAGTTCAGACAGTCTTTTTATTTTACATTTGTTAAGGTATACGGGGCACTATGTGGGGAGTGGTGCGGTGACCCCAGTCCCCGAGCGGGAACACCGGCGCCATCACCGCGGGGAGCGAAATCGGTGAGCAGGATCGGTGTGTATTCACCGATGAGGGGATCAAGGTTTAAACGGCTATATAGCCGTTATACATTTAAAAAAAATAATAATTTCCTAACCCCTATAAATACTACCTCTTTAATCTTTTTATTTTTCAAACCCAAAACAACTCTCACCCATTCAACTCATCTAATTTTTTTAACCAATCTTTAAAAAAAATGGATTCCAAGTTCCCGTTTTTTTCTCCCCTACCCGACTTTCCCGACGATGAAGATTCATCGTCAAGCGATGGTAGTTTAATTTTCTTCCAAAATCTCATCCAACAAGCGGAGCTACTAGACACGGCATCGTCTAGTAAAAAAAAATTGTTCGTCGAGATCGTGTGGGAGGCCACGAAACACTCATGGCCGATTATTTTGTCGAAAATCCAAAATTTAATGCCGATATTTTTCGTCCGAGGTTTCATATGTCCAAGTCTTTGTTCCTAAAAATTGTTAGTGACGTGGAAGCGAATAACGAGTGGTTTCAAGAGGGCCTGGTCGGGAGAATGAAGAAAAGTTTCACGGCGTTGCAAAAGGTTACTTCTGCAATTAAAACACGGTCTCGTTGAGGATCTCGGACGTTTAGATCTACCTCACCTTGAAGTGAGTTCCGAAGACGAGTAGTTTGTTTTTTTATTTTTCTAGTTTGAATGTAATTTTTATTTTTAATTTAATGAAATGTCTTTTATTAAATTTTATTTAATTTTTATTAATATTTGTTTAATTTATAAACATGCATAATTACAAGAAATAAAAAAAAGAAAAAAACAAGTCACCTAAGAGAGGAGTGCCGCCATCAAATTGAGGGTGTGAGAGGAGTTAAGAGGGGAGTTGACGTGGCCGTGCGTAAGAGAGGGGACTCCCCTAAGAGAGGAGTGCCCCTCTCACCTTTATATACATAATTTAAATGGTCAAACCTCCTGAAGTTCACGGGGAATAACAGTTAAATTAAATGTAATGAAAATAATTCTAACCGTTTTATTCGAACACATGACAAATTTATTTTTGAATTCCTCTTATTTTAAATCCTGATATTTCTAAGCATTTTGAATTATTAATCATAATTTTTTATTTGTAATTTTACATTTGACTACTCTTATATTCCTGATATTTCTAAGTATTTTGAATTGTTTTAGCATAATTTTTTTATTTGTAATTTTACATTTTAATGCTCTTATATATTAAATATTTGAACTTGTGATACCAAACTTATATCAATATGTATTTTTTTATTCTAGAATCAACTAGTTGATTTTCCGCTCGCGCGTTGCGGCGGGGACCCAATGACTGCAAAACGCGTGTCAGCAACGGTAAGGAGATACCGAATATCAAAACATAAATAAAAATGACGTGGTAAGGATAGTCACTTCGTCCTAAAAAAGCGATTTTAAATAACATAATATATAATAATAGGACCCACACGTCCTACATGTTGAAAATTCGGTTGTTTTCAGTTCAGTTATTACGGTGTTAACACATTAATATATGGATGAGCTCGGTACTGGTAACGGCACCGAAAGTACCGATCCGGAAAATCTCGAAATTAGGTACCGGCACCGAAAATACTCGATACAATACGGTATGGTATTTGAAGGTAAAAATCAATAAATACAGGTATGGTGCTAGACCAGTGTCGAACCGAAAGTAACGATTCTTAAAACGCCAAAAGGTGGGTACCAAATTGGTACCCAAAATGATTTGGTATAGTAAATTTGGTACCGATACGATACCGGTTTGATTACAAGATTTGATACGATTTTCTCATCAATAATCTAAATATCCAAGTAAATTTTGCATGTTACAATTCATTAATTACAGAAAAGACAAAAAAGAAAGCAAAATAAGTTGTTGTGTATATAAAAACTCATTCAAACGAAATACATTTTACTTGCTGTGTGTATGAAAAGTAATCTAAACGGTGCAATTACTTGCATTGCTACGTTGCTACAGTATTTGATGGGCTCGGTACCAACCGGTACCGAAAATACTGTTACCGAAATCCCCAAAAGTGGGTACAGGTACCGAATATACCGGTTACGGTACGGTTCGGTACTGGTACGACACCGGTATTTGAGGATAAACCGATGAATACCGGTACCGAACCCGTACAAAAAATACACCCAGTTTGGTAAATTTGATACCGATACTAGTATCCAATACCATTTACTCATCACTTAGTAATGTTACTATTAATTCATTTATATTTTTAATATACAAGCTATGTTACTGTTCATTTCTTTCTATCTTTAATATATAGGGCAGAGGTGCACAAACCGGTTAATTTTAATAACCGGTTCGGTTAACCAGTTATACCGGTTAATTTGACTTTTTGACTTTAACCGGTTAATCTTTAACCGGTTATTACTTTAACCGGTTATTTTTTTAACTGGTCCGGTTAATTACTTTAACCGGTTATTTTCGGTTATTAACCGGTTTTTTTGTCTTTTTTTTAATTTTTCGGTTATTTTTTCGGTTAAAAAACCGGTTTAAAAAAACGGTTAATAACCGGTTATTATACTAAACACTTATAACCGGTTACTAACCTACGGTTAACCTATTGAACCGGTTATTCCTAAATCGGTTATTAACCGGTTACGGTTTCGGTTAATAACCGGTTACGGTTAATTAACCGGTTATTTTGTGCACCTCTAATATAGGGTAATAATAATAATAATAATAATAATAATAATAATAATATAATAGAAGAACTGTTCATTCAGTTCTTCTATTATCATATATGAATTTAAATCTGAATTCTATTTCTTATCCATTGTTTGGTTACTGAAATTTCAATAACTCCACTTAACCTTATTCGATTAAGAAATTCTATATTCATTTCAAGTACCAAATGGTACAAATTTCGATTCCTCGTCACAATTAGTGGCGAATCTTGAGATTTCCAACCGGTGTGTCGAAAACGTGTATACCCAAAAAATTTCTTATAAACCGGGGGTCAAAAACGTTATACCCAAAATATTCTATACTAAAACTACATACCCTCCACAACTGAGCGAAAGTTCGAAGGATCGGCCACCACCTCCCTCACTATACTGCACCCCTGGTCACAATCACAAAATCATACCATCATAGCCATACTGCTACCCCTCACCCTCACTCGCCTGTAGGAACTAGGTTCATTTTTTTTATAAAGTATATTACAAAATAAATAATAAATAATAACGAGACTCTCGCTATTTGTGTGAAATTCGACTAGTACAATACCGGTTACAAAAACTAAATAAACAAATGTAATATACAATTTAATTGTACCAATCTTGATTCAAGTCGATGTCTTTGGAAGAACTTCAACCGCATCTTCTTGTACGAAACTCCGTTGCAAGACAAGCAAAATATCGTTGACGGTATTGGTTGTGGCACGTGTTCAACACGCTTCCCTTAAAACAGATTCCGCGCCTCCTCTCAGACGGTTCTGTCTCCCAGGGTACAACAACCGGAACAGTATGTGTACTGCCGGAGATGACTCTCGCGCCCGAGATAACACCGGGTATGATGGTGTTCATAAAATAGGAAATATTTAGAAGTGTAAAAAGATAATTTAGAGAATACATTTCTCTAAATTTTTATCCAACAAAGACAACCTACATGTGTGTATAAAGTTTTTATTCAATCTATCTAAGAATGAACCATATTCCTTTACTTATACACAATGTAGCCAACATATAATTAAAACCCATTTAATCTTGTAGTTAATACAATATTAAACAAGATAATTAATCTTGTAACTACAAGATAATAAAGAGGTTTTAATCGCATTGAATTGGAGTTGAAGTAGTCAACGTAACTATCATATCGATTCATGACGATCTCGTAACTGACAGAGACTAGGTTGATTGATCGTGAACAGCGTGAAAGCGAGCTGAACACTATACAGTCGGATCCACGCCTATGCGACCCGCGGGCCGCTCATATGTTAGCCGCGCACACTTCACTAGAACCCGTGCTATGCGCGCGGCCACAGACCAGTGCGCCTAGTTACTACTGCAAACCCGCGCGCGCACCAGAACTGATCCGCCAGTTCGCGCGCCACACTTCAAGGATCTCACGCCATGCCATATGGAGTCGCGCGCCACACGGATGCCACTGTGCATACCAGGACGCCACCTGGTCATGCGCCATCCATACTCGCACGCCACATGGATGGAACTATGCATGCCAGGATGCCACCTGGTCATGCGCCATCCAAACTCGTGTGCCACTTGCATTTTTCGCCATAGCCAATGACGTGCGTCAAGCGCCTAAGGAGCTCGCGTCGCATCGACATGTGCCATGCCATGGCATCGGCCTACGACACCCAAGGGTGCGCCATAAGCGGACCCGCCATGTATCTGACCATGCGCTCATGGGCAAAAATACAAAGGCGGTGTGCGAAGTTCAAAGTGCACCACATTGGGTCTATAACCCATGTCACACGCGCATATGTGCGGGTGCTATGCACCCTTTGAGTCCCCACTAGTCTTTTCCTTTAATGAAACAATTTACAAGGAGTGCTCCTCCTTATATACCACTTTAAGTTTTGTCATCCCACCTATGACAAATCTCAATCCATTTTTCTCATCTTTGTTTGTTCCAAACATACAACTTCAAGCTTCGATATCTCATTCATCTTAGCTCCATTTTGGACACAGTTTGAACACAAACCCATAAATAATTATCTATACAACACATATATTTATTGATGTCCAAAATATTTAGTGAAAAACCCATTTTCACTAAAATTTCCAACAATCCCCCACATGAATGGAGATCGATAAACACACAAAATTCCCCGATGAAACCTCGACAGTCAAGTATTGCAGGATAGGTAGATTTTGCCTTTGAACCTTCCTTTGTGAAGCATACTTAGCCTACTAGGGTTTCGTAGACATGATGTCCTTGAACAACCCCCCATTTGTGTAAACGACAATATACATTCACACAATACTTTCTTTAGCCGGGCCATCCTCTCACTATCCTGTCCTATTATGGTCCTGGAACACTAGCCTGGTTCTGCGAGAGCTCTAGGATTGCGCACCCCACAATGCCATTCGAAGCGAACCTACTTCTCTCTCACACAGGTGATTCCTTTGAATCATTAAAAGCATTATGGCTTACTATGATTTCCACAAATCAATTAGCCATATATTATGCTTAGCCTCACAACAATGTCACTGAATATTATAGGAATGGATTAGGACGTATTTAAACACCCTTTTATAGTTTTAGGGGGATATATGAACACATACACTAGCTTATACATAAACACACACACACACACACACACACATATATATATATATATATATTAGCTATGCCCCCACAGTGACTACCCTTCGGTTCATGATTAAGTTGTCCTATTGAACCTAGATCTTGGGATCTCCAGTCAACTAGGTTAGGTTTCCCTCATGTCCCTTTTCCATGGGCTTTAGTCTAATTCCACAACCTGATCTCTTATCAACCCACTGGTTGTTGGATCCAAAATTATTTTTGACTTTCATCAAGTCAATAATTTTTAATTAAGATCAGTTGTTCTAACGTGTTCTTGACTTACTAGTCAATTTTGCCCTTTAGTCAATTCATAAGACTTATAACTCGTGATCTCAACTTGGATCCAGTTATGTACCTTGTCTTTAGAAAGACATGAAACTCAATTCATGGCTAGACACGCTTCCATCATGCCTTTGGTATGTCATAATTGACATCTTACTAGATTTTGAATCTAAGCAATTGGCATTCGAGTCCAATCTACTCGATTGACTCCATATAACCATTGTGTACTCCACTTGGTCATGCGTTTGCAATATATATTAGGATTTCCAAAAATCCTTATTGCCAAACCTTCCACATTCAAATGCAAGTCACCCCCACATTTAACTGTAATTGGATATCATCCAAATGGGGTGATGAAAGGTTCTCCCTTTCATTTCGAGTTTGAGAAAACTTCTCAACTACCATTTCCACATTCAAATGCAAGCCACCCCCACATTTAAGTGTAATTGGATAGAATCCAAATGGGGTGATGAAAGGTTCTCCCTTTCATTTCGAATTTGAGAAAACTTCTCAACTACCATTTCCACATTCAAATGCAAGTCACCCCACATTTAAGTGTAATTGGATAGAATCCAAATGGGGTGATGAAAGGTTCTCCCTTTCATTTCGAGTTTGAGAAAACTTCTCAACTACCATTTCTTATTACCCTAAAGGGTTTGTTTCTTAAATGGTGCTCATCCCCCCACATTGCTTGCATTTTGAATAAAGTTGAGTAATCCCTTTGGTTTGAAGTGAAATTATAATTTTAGTTTGGTTTAAGCACAAAACTCATTCTTATGTCATAACATATTTTGAATGTTTAAAGTTAATTTAATCATCATCGAGCATATAAATTAACAAGTATTAGTCTAGCATGCTTTAGACCACAATACTCTAGCATGTGAACGGAAGATGCATCATTCCGATTCTTCACAGCCGTAAGAGATAACGCACTATCTCTTCCGAACATTCGTCTCTTAGTTTAAACACAATAATGAAATTCTATTCCACCATTCCAAAACCATCGGTTTTAGGAAGGCCTCAAAACCATAGTTAACTCCATCCATTAGGATCATAACTCGTTTGCCTTTTTATCTCCAAGGCTTTACCATTGAGTTCCTAAAGACTTAAACATAAGTCTTAATCCAAGTCACTTTGATGAAAAATCCTTGTATAAAATCACTCGAGTCTTGAGATATAGTCAATTAGATTGACTCTCAATAACAAGGCATTCACATATGCCTATAGTGACATATACATTTACGTTGTTGTTTCATTAATACCATGTATTGGGATACTCTCCCAAATTGAGGACCAGGCCTCCACATAGTTTAAACAATTGATGGTGGTAGAAGCATCTACAAGTCCATCACTATAGTAAATTTCCCTTAATAAATTTGCTAAATTTATTAAAATCATTTACAATAATAACATATATTTCTTTCATATGTTATATTCTTTGAAAACTTACATGTGCATTTCCATGTTGATGCTCTCAACATTAAATGACATATCATGTTTTCGTGCATTTCATCTTAAACCATTCACCACATTTCTAACGAAGTCGTTATACATTTGATGTTTGATTTTTGGCTTATTACATAACTCATGATCACAACCCGCTCGTTGTGTTCGTGTAAATTACTTTTTACACTTTGTATGAAAATGTGTATCCTTTGGACAAATTATTAGTAGTCCAAAAAATAAAATTTATCTTTTATTATATGTTAATCCATTTGTTTATGTAAAATAAACCCAAACGGTAGTCCACCATTTTAAATAAAACAAAAGTGAACATATATAATAACGGATACACCAATGATATCTAAACATCAAATCCCAAAGTGTTCTTATCTTCAACACTTTCGATCGAAATAAACACAATTATATCGTTTGGTGTCATGTTTTGAGGTACTCCCTCAATGGAACACATATAATTTGTTTCATCTTGAAACTCAAAACTTGAATAATCACAAGTTATCCAAAATATAAAGTTGTTTACAATTAACTACTCGCAAGTAGTTGAATAACTTATTATATTTATAACAACATTGAGTTGTTTTTCACCAAATAGTCTTTCCGAGACTATTATATGGTTCAAGATGTTATACTTCTTGTAGAAGTATCGAAACACTTATAATTCGCAAAGACATGTTTTATTCGTTCAAAACATTTCTCGTTTTTGCAAGTGTTTTAATATTAAACTATATATTTATGTTTTGATTACAAATCAAGACAATAAACCTTAATAGTTTATTAAATAAAACAATTTCAAACTCGCTCGTTTGAAACTAAGACGAATACACATTGTTTTAATAATTGGTTTATCATATTCAAACTATTTCTAACCGCTGTTAGATAATAATGATTACCAATCGTTAAAATGAGTGGTTTGTATGATAACCAATTCTAATATGCTAATTAGAATTTAAATGTTTAACCAACATTCAAAATATTCGGTTTTTATAAAGTAAACCATTTCTAACGCGCTCGTTAGAACTAAAATGAATATATATACATATTCACTTTTGGTTTACATGAACGTTTTCTAACACGCTTGTTAGAAATAAACACAAACCTTTTCTAACACGCTCGTTAGAAAATATATAAAAAGGATACAAATCATGTTAAATAGTTTATCATGGTTACCCGGTTCTAACCCGCTCGTTAGAAATTAATGATTGCAAATCGTTAAAAGGTTTCTAACACGCTCGTTAGAACTAAACGATTACAAAATTTGTTTTGAAGTTTATAAAAAAATATAAACTATTTCTAAAACGCTCATTAGAAATAAACAAATATGAAACCGTTTTAACATTTATGTAAAAACCGTTTCTAACTTGCTTGTTAGAAATTTAATGGTTTAGACGAAACCGTTACAAGGTTAATTATTATCCAAAATAATTGTTTCCAACACGCTCGTTAACAATTATTTGTAATAATAATTTTTTCTAACATGCCCGTTAGAAAATCTAAACGTCTTTAAACTATTGTTTCTAACACGCTCGTCAGAACTTCCAACCGTTTTTAAAACATTATTCCTAACACGCTCGCTAGAACATATAGATGTTTTAAAAATAATTATTTCTGACACGCTTGTTAGAATACATAAATGTTTTAAAAGTTGTTATTCTTTCAACATCATTATTTCTAACACGCTCGTTAGAAAATATTAAATAATTATTTTCTAATATACTCATTATAAAATATATTAATATACCAATTAAACGTTCTAACATGCAGGTAATAAATAAATTAACCGTTACAAACATTTAATTTTGTATGGGGTTACAAAATATATATTTCTAATACGCTCATTAGAAACTTTTAGTATTTCAAAAAACATATTGAAATACATATTATTTTGTATAAAATTCGTGTTATTTAAACACGAACAAAACCCATTCTAAAACATGAATCAAATTGTACGGTTTTATAACACGGTATTCGGATTAAAGATTGTACTCCAATCATCAAAATTAATCCGACTCGTTGTACTAAATAAATATTTCCCAAAAAATATTTTCAAGATTTTAACAAAAATCCCAATTAATATTTTAAACTTTCGTGAACCTAAATCCTTGTAGAGAAGGGATTTAAGATTGTAGCAACAATCTTCACGAAAGTTTGTTTTAAGATTGTAGGAACCATGTTCATTTTTTTATTAAAATATATTACAAAATAAATAATAAATAATAACGAGACTCTCGCTATTTGTGGGAAATTCGACTAGTACAATACCGGTTACAAAAACTAAATAAACAAATGTAATAAACAATTTAATTGTACCAATCTTGATTCAAGTCGATGTCTTTGGAAGAACTTCAACCGCATCTTCTTGTACGAAACTCCGCTGCAAGACAAGCAAAATATCATTGACGGTTTTGGTTGAGGCACGTGTTCAACACGCTTCCCTTAAAACAGATTCCGCGCCTCCTCTCAGACGGTTCTGTCTCCCAGGGTACAACAACCGGAACAGTATGTGTACGGCCGGAGATGACTCTCGTGCCCGAGATAATACCGGGTATGATGGTGTTTATAAAATAGGAAATATTTAGAAGTGTAAAAAGATAATTTAGAGAATACATTTCTCTAAATTTTTATCCAACAAAGACAACCTACATGTGTGTATAAAGTTTTTATTCAATCTATATAAGAATGAACCATATTCCTTAACTTATACACAATGTAGTCAACATATAATTAAAACCCATTTAATCTTGTAATTAATACAATATTAAACAAGATAATTAATCTTGTAAGTTTTAGTCGCATTGAATTGGAGTTGAAGTGGTCAACGTAACTGTCATATCAATTCATGACGATCTCGTAACTGACAGAGACTAGGTTGACGGATCGTGACCAGCGCGCAAGCGAGCTGCACAATATACAGTCGGATCCACGCCTATGCGACCCGCGGGCCGCTCGTATGCTAGCCGCGCACACTGCACTAGAACCCGTGCTATGCGCGCGGTCGCGGACCAGTGCGCCTAGTTACTATTGCAAACCTGCGCGCGCGCCAGAACTGATCCGCCAGTCTGCGCGCCACACTTCAAGGATCTCACGCCGTGCCATATGGAGTCGCGCGCCACACGGATGCCACTGCGCATACCAGGACGCCACCTGGTCATGCGCCATCCATACTCGCGCGCCACACGGATGGCACTATGCATGCCAGGATGCCACCTGGTCATGCGCCATCCAAACTCGTGCGCCAGTTGCATTTTTCACCATAGCCAATGACGTGCGTCAAGCGCCTAAGGAGCTCGCGTAACATCGACATGTGCCATGCCATGGCATCCGCCTACGCCACCCAAGGGTGCGCCATAAGCGGACCTGCCATGTATCTGACCATGCGCTCATGGGCAAAAATACAAAGGCGGTGTGCGAAGTTCAAAGTGCACCACATTGGGTCTATAACCCATGTCACGCGAGCATATGTGCGGGTGCTATGCACCCTTTGGGTCCCCACCAGTCTTTGCCTTTAATGAAACAATTTACAAGGAGTGCTTCTCCTTATATACCAGTTTAAGTTTTGCCATCTCACCTATGACAAATCTCAATCCATTTTTCTCATCTTTGTTTGTTCCAAACATATAACTTCAAGCTTCGATATCTCATTCATCTTAGCTCCATTTTGGACATAGTTTGAGCACAAACCCATAAATAATTATTTATACAACACATATATAAATATTTATTGATGTCCAAAATATTTAGTGAAAACCCCATTTTCACTAAAATTTCTAACACCGCCCACACAGAGTTTCCACCATCACCACCATAGCTATGTCAATGTCACCACCCACCGCATGCCGAATCCCCATCATCGCCACTACCCCGTCATCATCAACAATAACATATAAATAATAAAATAATATTAATTTTTATTTTGTTAGATAGACAAAATTACTTTACCTACGTAAAATAAAATCTTATAAAAAGTTTCACATAGCTATAATGTTTGACATGACTTAAATTTTTTTTTTGGACATAAACTATATATGTATATAAAAAAAACTATGATTTTATAAATTTTTTTTTGAGATAAACTATATATGTATATAAAAAAACTATGATTTTATAGATGTGAGGGACTCAAATATGAGAGGGTGAAAAGGTTCTAAACAGAGATGGTTTTAAAGTACTAAAATAATTATAAAGTTGATATGGAATGACTGAATGAGTGAAGAAATAGATTACAAATAAAAGTTTGGCTGAACAACCAACGTTTTGTTGCCTAGCAAAGGTCATTATAGTAGGGAGTCCCACATGAAGAGATAGAATCATAGAATTCCAAATAAAGTTACAAACTCGTTTAGTTTCCAATAAAGTTACAATTAAAAACTTGTATCTGCAGATTAAATACAAGATTGGACTTATATATAAAGTCCCGACGAAAGCATATATGTTAAAAGATTTAATATTGATATAATTTTTTAAACTATCTATACAAATATACAATTCCAATTTTAGTTTCTTATAATGTGGTATGTAATGTATCTAATCGGACTCGAAATACTCAAAATGGGTTTCGAATTGAATTTGAATTTGGTTTTTCAATATTCGATTTCAGTAATCAAATTTCGAATCAATAGAATTTATGTTCTTCTTTTCAAATTCAAATTATACATTTTATTTAATTTTTTTATTTTATATACAGTGTAAAGATTAAATACAAATGAGTCTTAATATTTTATATGAGAAGTGAAGGGATATTTTTTTATTTCTTTTTTCCATCTACTTAAATATCATGTATAGTTGTAAGATATTTAGTTGCAAAATGAAAAACACAAAAAATAAAAAAATCATGTATTTACTCTAGTAGAGTAATTATTTGTAACTAGTAAGATTACCCGCGCTACGCTGCGGGGTTTCGGTCGATATCTATTTTGGTTCAGCATACCAGCTGAAAGAAATACGCTCAAAAGAATATCGACACATGGTTTAAATTGACCGAAAACCATAAAAATAAATTTAAATTGGACAGCGGGACCAATTGATTTAAATGAGTAAATTACAAAAATTGTCCTTTATGTATGTCACTTATTGCGAACTGTGTCATTTGTCTTTAATAATTACAGAAAACGTACTCGATGTTTGCAAACCCTTGCAAGTTATGTCCTTTAGCCCTAACTCAGTTAATTTTTGTGGTTAAATCTGACCAAATAGACCCCACTAAAAAATAAAAATAATAAAGTAAAAAAAAAAATCAAGAAAGAAAGAAACAAAAAAAAACTAATAGGATAAAAGCACTATCCACATAACTTGCTAATTGTAATTTGCGTTAAAGCGTAGACTAACTGAAAACATACATAAAAATAAGCATTTATAAGCATGAAAATGAATTATATTTGACACATATTTTCGAAAAAATTTACGCTGAATCGTAAACAAACTTAAATTTATACTCACGCGTGCATAAAAATAAGCATGTAAGAAAATAGTTACGGCGTGTTGTGGAAAATTTTTAGAAAGTTAAGAGGTTGGAATTGTTAACACTGAAAGTTAAAGGGGGTAAAAGTATAAAGAAATACAATAAAGACAAATTTCGAAAAAATTTACGTTGAATCGTAAACAAACTTAAATTTATACTCACGCGTGCATAAAAATAAGATGTAAGAAAATAGTTACGGCGTGTTGTGGGAAATTTTTAGAAAGTTAAGAGGTTGGAATTGTTAACACTGAAAGTTAAAGGGGGTAAAAGTATAAAGAAATACAATAAAGACAAAAAAAAAAAAAACCTACTGTACATCCCCTTTGAATTTGTTAGGATATATAATTACTTTAGTAGTGTAAATACACAAAAAATAGTTTGAGGGAGTAAAATACATGCTTGACAAAATGAGAAAAAGTTAAAAAAATCTTTTCCTCACTTCTCACTGTTTAGTATAATTAGCCAATTGTACAACAACCTTACTCTTAAATATATATATATACACACACGTCATATATCTTAAATACAAAGCTAACCAAAATACAAAACCACCCCTAGAATTTCCAACTTGACATAAAATAACAAAACAGTTTTAAAGTTTAGAACTTTACAAAAACAACCCTTAAACTTTCAAAATAGACATTTACACCTCGTTCACTTTCTAAAAACATTATAAAATGTCATTTTCATTGTAACATCCCATATTTTACCATTTTAATGAAACTAATAAACGTATAATTCGTATTTTATGAAATGAGACGACTAACGGAACGAGGTGTGAGAGACTCCTATTTAATGGCTCGACGGGAACGAGTGTTATAGTTTTAAGTTAAATTCCGAGATTTAGGCGCGAGATGTATCTGCAGGGGACCAATTGTCATTATTTAAAGATATTTTTAATAAATTTGAGAACAAGTTACCCTTATGTGATAGTGTCACGGCCCCCGGCCCGGTGTTACCCGGTCCAGAAGCCGCGAGACAGAAACCCGTGGTATTTATTATTTAATTTGGCAGCGGAAATATTGACAGGATCTTTTAAACTGAAAATGCCCAATTATTTTATTTCACAATTTGGGACAACCCCATAATTTACAGTAATGGGAATTTCACAAGGAAATCCCTTGTTTTACAAAACAGGTTTATTTATTTTACTGAGCCACCTCTTCAAGCTTTTTAGTGCTACGTGGCACTTTTCTTTGATTCACAGTAAGTCACCTGAAACATGTTTAAAAAGATTTTATCAGCGGGGAAATACTGGCGAGTCATTCAGGTTATATAAAACGACACATTAGTTATAGATTACAGCATAAGAGCGATTACAATGGCTACTATCTTATTTTTATCTGGCGCCGTGTCACACCCTGGTGACGATGGTCATACCACTATTGCGTCCTTTTACCCAAGTAGTGATGATTGTCACTGTTAGGTTGGTGAACCTAACCGTGAGAAATTAGTAATGTGCACAATACCCCATTTGCCAGTGATTCAAGATAACCACGACTTAATCCCTGTAACTATAACTTTTGAAAATAATTTGAGTATTGTAAAACATTGTTGATAAAAAGAGAATGACTCACTTTGCAAGTTTAATTTGGACAGAACCTTGCCTACTGATTTAGTCTTGTAACCTAGGTAAATAACAATGCACACGAAACTAGGCCAGTAACTTAATACAACATTTACGATAAGCTCACGAAATCAAAACCCTCATGACGAATGACAAAGTATAGCCCTTATTCGGACATCACTTAAACATCCATCGGATCGGTTTCAATCGATCGGACATTGTATCATAGCAGTGATCGAGTTATTACCCTGTTGTCGCAGCAGAGATTCGTGCTTGTGTGTGTTTTTGAATGAAACAGTGTATAACTTCTCGTACGTAACGAATTTTTCAGTCGTAACAACACCACCATGCAAGTGCCAAACCCCTGATATATATACTGAAAAATGGTCCCTCTCGCGACCCTTTTAGGGTAGGGTAGCCTCGTGTCCAACTTAGCCCAGGTGAGTCAATAATCAACGAAATTCATTACTTACATGCAGTTTCGAAGATAATTATCAATTAGGGGATATCCCCCCTTGAGTTTTAGGGGCCCTGATCCTACTTTTGGTTGTTCTGAAAAATTACGGGTCATGCCATACTACTTGGGGGGTCTCAATTAGGGTTTCCTAACGGACATTAATAAAATAAGAAATAATAATTTTGGCAAGAGTTGTTACTTCCTCCCCACCTTTATTTAAAATCTCGTCCTCGAGATTTACTTGAATAAGTAGGGATATTTTCGCTTCATCTCTGATTCCAGCTCCCAAGTGTACTCAGGTCCTCTCTTTGAATCCCACTTGACTTTGACCAGTACTAGTCTTTTGTGCTTGAGAAACTTGACCTTTCTGTCTTCTATTTGAAGCGGTTTCTCCACGAATTTCAACTTTTCATTTACCTCTATGTCTTGGAGAGGTACTACCAGGGATTTGTCAGACAAACACTTCTTGAGGTTAGATACATGAAACACGTCATGTACTCCAGCCAGCTCTTCTGGTAGTTGTAGGCGATAAGCAACTGGTCCTATTCGTTGGGTTACTGGAAATGGTCCTACGTACCTTGGACTTAGCTTTCCTTTCTTACCGAACCGAACTACCCCTTTCCAAGGAGAAACTTTTAAGAGTACTTTGTCTCCCACTTGAAATTCTAGCGGCTTGCGTCGATTATCTGCATAACTCTTCTTGCGATCTCGAGCCGTTTTCAATCTTTCCTTAATTTGAGTTATCTTGTCGGTGGTTTCTTGTACGATTTCAGGACCTGATAATTGATTTTCTCCTATTTCTGCCCAACTAACTGGAGTCCTACACCTTCGCCTATACAGTGCTTCGAACGGGGCAGCTTCAATACTTGCATGATAACTATTGTTATAGGAGAATTCAATTAAGGGTAGGTGATTATCCCAGCTCCCACCAAAATCTATTACACATGCCCTGAGCATGTCTTCCAGGGTTTGGATCGTCCTTTCACTTTGTCCATCTGTTTGGGGATGGTATGCAGTGCTTAAGTTCAGTCTAGTCCCCATGGCTTCTTGGAAACTTGTCCAGAAATGCGAAGTGAAACGACTCTATCTGATACAATAGAGAGTGGAACTCCATGTAAGGATACTACTTCGTCTATGTATAACTTGGCTAATGTTTCCATGCTGAAAGTTTCCTTCATGGGTAGAAAATGAGCTGATTTGGTTAATCGATCCACGATTACCCAAATCGCGTCGTTACCTTTCCTGGTTTTGGGCAACTTAGTAACAAAATCCATTGTTATTAGTTCCCATTTCCATACAGGCATTTCTAAATGTTGGAGTAACCCTGAAGGTTTCTGGTGTTCTGCTTTAACTTGCGAACAAGTTAGACACTTAGATATATATCTAGCTATGTCCTTTTTCATTCCTATCCACCAGAAGTTATTTCTTAAATCTTGGTACATCTTATTATTTCTAGGGTGCATGGTATACCTAGATTTATGGGCTTCCTCTAAAATTTTATCTCTTAAATTTCCTTGCTTAGGTACCCAAATTCTTCTCTTGTGGAATTTCCAAATTCCATCAGTTCCTTGCTCTAATTCCCTTATCCTTCCTTTCATTCCTTCAACATCATCCTCAATTGCTGTTGCTTGAATATTCTTCAGTTGTTCCATTAAATCTAACTGTAGATTTAATCTAAGAGCACAAACTCGCTTTTGCTTTTCATGATACTTACGACTTAGGGCATCTGCGACTACATTTGCTTTTCCTTCGTGATATTGAATATCACAGTCGTAGTCACTTAGAATTTCCATCCATCTCCTTTACCTAATGTTCAATTCTTTTTGCCCAAATATGTACTTTAAACTTTTATGATCTGTATAAATGGTAAACTTACTTCCATACAGATAGTGTCTCCAAATATTAAGGGCAAAAATGATCGCTCCTAATTCTAAGTCGTGTGTCGTATAATTTTCCTCGTGCTTTTTCAATTGCCTTGAGGTATACGCAATTACCTTTTTGCGTTGCATTAGCACACATTCTAATCCTAGCTTAGAAGCGTCACAGTAAACTTCAAAATCTTCTGTCCCTTCTGGTAAGGCAAGAATCGGGGCATTTGTTAACCTTTGCTTTAAAATCTTAAATGCCTCTTCTTGCTTGGGACCCCATTCAAACTTAACTGTTTTACAGGTTAACTTAGTTAATGGCACAGCTATCTTAGAAAAATCCTTAATGAATCGTCTATAGTATCCAGCTAACCCTAGAAAACTTCTAACTTCCATGGCTGATTGCGGGACCTTCCATTGGGTGATCGCTTCTATTTTGGAGGGATCTACGTGAATACCTTCGTGATTCACCATATGTCTTAAAAATTGCACCTCCTGCAGCCAAAATTCACACTTCGAGAATTTGGCGTAAAGCTTCTCCTTTCTTAACAAAGTTAAGAGTGCATGTAGATGTTCACAATGCTCGTTCTGACTTTTGGAATAAATAAGTATATCGTCGATGAAGACAATTACGAATTTATCCAAATACGGTTTACAGATCCTATTCATCATATCCATAAATGCTGCTGGAGCATTTGTTAGTCCAAAAGGCATAACTGTAAACTCGTAGTGACCATACCTAGTTCTGAAAGCGGTTTTAGGTATGTCTTCTTCTTGTACCTTCAGCTGATGGTATCCGGATCGTAAGTCTATCTTAGAAAAATATCTAGCCCCCTGAAGTTGGTCGAAAAGATCATCAATCCTAGGCAATGGGTATCGATTCTTAATTGTAACCTTGTTCAATTCCCTATAATCAATACAAATTCGCATTGAACCATCTTTCTTCTTTACAAACAACACCGGAGCTCCTCAAGGGGACGAACTAGGTTGTATAAATCCTTTACTTAGCAACTCATCTATCTGCTTTTTCAGTTCTAACATCTCAGTGGGTGCTAATCGGTAGGGGTGCCTTGGCTATGGGTGTAGTTCCATGAATTAGGTGAATTCTAAACTCTACCTCCCTGTCCGGAGGTAATCCTGGTAGCTCTTTCGGGAATACATCCGAGTATTCTGATACTACAGGAATTTCCTTAAGTTCCTTACCCTTAGTGCTAATGATTACCGAAAGCATATACACTATTCCTTGCTTTCGTTCATAACTAGCAACTTTCATTACGGAAATGAACTTCATTGGCTTACGTGGCTTATCTCCGGTAACCACGATTATTTCTCCTGATGGTGTATGAATTTCTATGGAATTCTTATCACAGAGGATTCGAGCATGGTTGGCTACTAACCAATCCATTCCTAATACGACATCGAATCCGGCTAAATTCATAGGTAACAGGTTTGCAGAAAATTTATGACCTGAAAGTTCTATATTTCCTTTTTGCAAAACCTTATCTATGTTAATAGAATTTCCGTCTGCTGTTTCTATTGTATAAATCTGCCTAAGTTTGGTTAAAGGTAGATTAAGAGTTTGGCAGAACGAAGTATTTATAAAACTTTGGTTTGCACCAGAGTCAAATAATACTTTCGCATAAACGTTGTGAACTAGGAACGTACCCGCTATTACATCCGGAATCACATCTGCTTCTTGAGTTGTCAGCTGAAAGGCTCTTGCGTTCTTCTTATTAGTTCCTTCAGCAGGCTTGGCCTTGTTGTCAGCTGGTTTGAGCAATTTAGGACGGTCTGGTCTAAAATGTCCAGCTTCTCCACAATTGAAGCAAATTGTTGATTTCTTTCTTCTGCAATCTTCTTCTTGGTGCCCCGGAATTTTGCAGAAGTTACAGTATCCCTTACATTTTCCAAAGTGCTTTCTTTTACAGGTACTGCAAAAGGGAGCAGTGGAGGATTGCCCAGTACCCTTTTTCTTGTAATTACTAATATTACCCCCACGGAAGCCTTGGGTAATCTTTTGAGCCAATTCCTTCTTCCTGTTTTCTTCTCGCGTGCGCACCAGCCCGTCGGTCAAGGTATTGGCTAATTCCACTGCATCATCAATTGTGCGGGGTCTTGCAGCTTTGACGATATCCCGAATCTCGTTAATTAAACCCCAAATGTAGCTAGAAATAAGTACCGGTTCTTGCGAGGCCAGAGTTGGTACAATTCTGGCATATTCGAAGAATTTCGAAGTATACCCTCGACAATTAACATCCAACATTCGGTGGCTCAGGAAATTATTTGCCATTTGTTCCTTTTCATATTCGGGGCAGAATTTCCTTTCCACTAGACGCTTAAATTCTTCCCAACTCATGGCATAAGCCATGTCACTTCCTTTGGCTTGCAACACTGTGTTCCACCATTCCAATGCCTCTTCCTTGAAGAGGTAGGATGCATACATAACCTTGTCTTCTTCGGCGCATTTACTTATTTTAATTACTGCTTCAGTTTTCTCTAACCAACGCAGTGCAGCAATCACCCCTTCATTGCCTGCAAATTCGACTGGCTTACAGGCAAGAAATTCCTTATAAGTACAACCAGGTGTTGCAACTTTCAGTTTCTTAAGTATTGGGGCTTGAATCACGTTGTTGTCATTGTTGCCGCCCCCGTTAACACTGTTACTGAAATTGTCGTCGCGAGTACGCTTGCTGTGGTTGGCTTGCGAAGGTTCAACGGGGTTTTTAACAGCAGCGACAATTGCGGGGATAGCGTTGGCTATTCCCTGTGCGATGATGTTTTCTATATCTTGCCTATTAAGAAAATGATCCTCATTATTTTATTCCGATTGATTAACTTCATTGACTGGTTGATTTTCCGCATTTTCCATCTGAATAATTAACAATATAAATTATTGTCACAAAGTAGATAATAACCAAACACAATAAAGCAATCACAACATCACTCCAACATGTATAGCCAAAATTGTCGACTTTGCGACTTTCATATTTTTATATATATTAGTATGTATCGATACACACCAGTTATATTACAAAAGTTTTATTTTAAGTTATTTTACATGGTTATATTTTTATTATTATTTATTATTTTATTATTATTAAACACACAACCACACAACCACAGTCAGCTGGCATTTCAGAAACGACGCTCCCTCTCGTCGTATTTCCATGAGATCTTCTCCCCCACATCCCGAATTCTATTTCCTGTATCCACCAGTTCCTTACCATAGTGACGAAGTTCAGCTAAGTTTTCGGTGCTCATAGGTGGGTTTGGTGCAGGCTCAGGGTCAAACTGGGGAAAATAGACGTTGGGGTTATTCATGAAGTTCTGAAATTGCCAATCACTCGTCCACCATTCTTCCAGCTCCTCGGGTAAAAGTCGGTGGTTGACAATAGGATCTGGGATAGCGGGTTCCAAATTTACTGGGAGTTGTGATTCAGCGGGGTAATTGAAGAGGTTTTCATCGGCAGGTCCGATGAGGTCACAATTCGCCAGTTTGCGATCAAGCTCCTCCCATGGTGGCATTTCCTAAGCTTGCCCTGAACTCTCCCTGATCTTTTTTCCCTTGCCTTTATCGTTTGGATCCTCAGTCTTTTTAACCTTCTGGGCAGCTGGCTTCTTCCTACGTCCACGTTTCCAATCCAAAATTCTCCTCCTCTTTTTAGGCTTTGGTTTCTCCTGTGGTTGGGCCTGGAACATCATGGGCTCCTCAGTATCTGCTTGGTAGCCAGATGGGTTTCCTGTAGTATCCATATCAGTGGTATGGATAGTGAACTTTAGGAGTGCCTCTGATAGTTCATTCATGCTGTTAGCACACATGAAGACACACACAAATTTAAGTTAAAATTTTATTTATTGTAAATTAAATTTTCACGAAATCACAGAATGGCAATCAGAAAAGTTAAGTATTTCTAAATACTTAATTGGCTTAAATCAGTGGCTCTGTCGCTCTGATACCACCTTTTTCTGTCACGGCCCCGGGCCCGGTGTTACCCGGTCCAGAAGCCGCGGGACAGAAACCCGTGGTATTTATTATTTAATTTAGTAGCGGAAATATTGACATGATCTTTTAAACTGAAAATGCCCAATTATTTTATTTCACAATTTGGGACAACCCCATAATTTACAGTAATGGGAATTTCACGAGGAAATCCCTTTTTTTACAAAACGGGTTTATTTATTTTACTGAGCCACCTCTTCAAGCTTTTTAGTGCTACGTGGCACTTTTCCTTGATTCACAGTATGTTGGTGCACGAATGTCTAAAGCCTACGTCTTAGTCTTAGTTGATCAATGTACAGGGTCTAGATGTGTTAAATATGTATTGTATAGGGGTTGAAAGTGTAAAAGTTAGGTTTTCATGTTGATATTTCGCTTATATGGTCATGTGCCATAAAAGCGAAACCTTAACTTGATGGTTTCGCTCTTATGGACATGGTCACATAAGCGAAACCTCCATCCCTATAAATACCCTAGTTGTTTTCTCATTATGTACGTTCATGTCTCCCGTGTAGCCGAACTGCTGCTCGTGTATTTTGTGAAAGATTAATGAGAAAACCATATTAAAGTGATCTACTTCTGTTTCTACTCCATTTTTGCTTTGATTCATGCCGATTTTGTATTTCCGCTGCATTTTCGGTAGTTGCTAGCTCTGATTGACTCACACGACTGTCAATAACGGTCCTACAATTGGTATCAGAGCCAGTTGTGAGCTAGTTGACCCGAATCAAAGCCTTTTTCAAGCATATTTTGAGTTTCTGGACTTTCCGACGGACAAAATGGACTGAGATTTGAGTATAGTGTGTAAAATTGTCTAATAACAAACCCTTGAGATTTTCAGAACTAAAATCAACTTAAAAGTGATCTAAATTTGCTCGTGAATAGGTTCCGCTTTTGTGTCATCTTGAGAGGTTTCGCTTTTATGGCATTAGAAATCAGGGGTTTCGCTCATAGGTTTCGCTCCAAGTGTCAGTTTAGTAGTTCCGCTTTTTAGTCACTTAGAGGTTTCGCTTATAAGTCCATTAAGTGATTTCGCTCATTTGGTCATTATCTGGTTTCGCTTTTATGAACACTAAGTGGTTTCGCTTATACATACATTCTGATTTCGCTTATTAGGTCATTACCAGGTTTCGCTTATACATACACGTAGAGTCTGGTTTCGCTTATTTGACCTGTTTTAGTGTAAAATCATGTTTTGAGCGTTTAGTCCATTTCGTATGTGATCGAGTGTTGGAAACTCAGTTTGTGTTAAAAGTTTTCGATAAAAACAACCTGTTAATCAAAAAGTTAAACATTTTTGGAAATTTGTCACTAAAAATGGAAAACCAAGATTTCTACAACTTCTTCGCCGGCAATGGTATGGCAGCAGGACAAACATCGGGTAGCATAGTTCAAAATGTCAACATGGAGAATGAGCTAGGAACTATGCAGAAACTGCTAAAACTTATGAACTTGGATGAATATGCTGGATGGTCGAGTCATTTCAAGAATTGGGTCCAAGCCAACCATTTTGAGTGTTGGATGAAGATAGAAAAGAAATATGTTCAACCTGTTGATGGATTGGGCTTAGAGAAAGGCATTGGAAGTTTGACTAAAACCGAACAGAGTGATTTTAAGGCTGAAAAGAAGATGGTCAGTATTCTCCAACAGGCCATAAAAGAAGATATTCTGGTGCTATTACAACACGATGACAACTCACAATCAATGTGGCAAGCATTAAAATTGAAGTTCCAAGGCAGTATCTCAATGCTCAAAAGTAAGAAAGCCCTGATCAAGAAAGAGTTCGACATCTTCACCGGGATGAAGGGTGAAACAACGAAGCAGTTAATTGAACGTTATTGCCATATTGTGGTAGAGATGAAAAGATTGGAGATTACAAAGACAAACGAGGAGTGGATCGACAAGTTGTCCGACGCATTACCCTATGATGAATGGGGAACATACTTGATGATGCTGAAAAACAACTCGGACTTTGTGAATTTGAATCTTAGTTCATTTATCGAGAAAATAGAGGCTCATGAGTTGGAATTGTTGAAGATAAAGAAAATGAATTCAACAAATGTGCAGCAAGACATATCTCTTTATTACAAAGGAAGCACTCCTGTAGCAACAAATCAAAGTCCAAAGATACAGACGGGTTTTAGTGCTGATACAAATTCGAGTGGTTCTACAAACACTTCACAATCAAACAAGCCTTCACCATTTGTGAACTATGATCCAAACTTCAAAGCTCAAGAGCAGTCTTCACCTCAAAGCTCTACAAGTTCAAATAATCAGGCTTATGTTTCTGGGGTGCATTGCAACATCGCGGTGAATATTAAGAATGGAAATGAAATTACTGAAATAGCCGCGAAACAACATATTGCGTTACTTGCTTCCGTTCTAGAGGCTTATGAAGGATTAGTGGAGGGTAGGATTGGTAATCCCGATATGACAAAAGAGGATTACGACCAGATCGACCCGGAAGAGCTTGAATTGATTGATATAAAATGGGGAATGGCAAGTTTGGTTAGAAGGGCACAACGCTTTATGGAGATCACAGGCAGAAACAGTCTCTCAGGTCCTGATCAGAAGTTAGGGTTCGACAAATCGAAAGTTACGTGTTTCAAGTGTAAAGAACGTGGTCATTTCAAGAGAGAATGCCCGAACCGTGAAGTAAACAATCATCAAAACCTGTTCACCAACGACTACTACAGCCAAGCGATCTATCACCGGCCAAATCAACAGCCAACTGTTCAAAGACCACAAATTGAGAATAAACCGGAAAAAGCGTTGATCGTGAATCAAGACGATGAGAAGGTAGCTGCAGGTTTCAGCTGGGATAAGTATATCCCCTGTAGCGATGGACAGGCCATGATGGCTGAAGTTGTTGAAATTTCTGAGACGGTGTCTGAGCTGGAAATAGTGGCTGAAGAGGTTTCTGTGGTTGTCGAAGAGGTTTCTGCTGATAATGCGATCGATATTGAAGAAACAGCTGCTGAAGTGTATTATTATCAGTCCGAGCAGGAGGTTTTGGGAAGTTTAATGAAATCGGTAGTACCTCTTAACATTTCTGAATCTTTTGCAGGTTACTTTGAAGAACCAAGGACTGTATCATGTCCAAGGTTTGAAGAGAAGAAAGAAGTCGTTGAAGAGTTGATAGATGTGTCGAAAGAGTTGACTGAAGAGACATGGAAAGATATAGCTGACAAAGCTCTCATGGCGAAGCTAAGAGAGGTAGACTCAGAACTCAAGAAGTCAGAGTCTGTCAGTACTGTGTCAGTCCAACAGGAGTCTGATCAGAAATCTGGAGTTCAGGAGGTCAAAGTGTCTGAGTCTGAATTGGAAAATGTCGGTAAACAAGATGTGAAAATTGTTTGTCATGAACAGGTTGTTGAGAAAGTCGTTTCAATCCCTGAAACACCATGCCAGAAGTGTTTACAACCGTGCATGGAGTGTCTTGAGAAAGACACTAAGTATCAGGAAATGAAACATCATGCAGACATGCTTAAATTTGACCTTGGACAAGTCAAAGAGGCTTATGATACTCTTGCTAGGTCAATTAAAATGATCCAAAAAGAGAGTGTTGAAAATGACAAGGCAACTAAATTGGTTAAAGCAACACTGTTTGATAAACAAGTTGAGGTTAATTTTCATTTAGACACGATCGCTTCACTTAAGAAAGAGCTTGAATTAGCTAAAATTGAAAATGATCGAATTGATAAAAAATTGATGAGTTATGTGGCTTCATCATATGTCCTTGAACAGATTGTTCCACAGCAGCCACATGCTGATCCAATCTTTAAGAGCGTTCCACCCCCAATGTGGAATCATTATACACAGAAATATCCAGATGGGGTGGAGGCTGCTTTGAATCTCAAATTGAGATCAATTGAGGATGATTTGCCTGAAAGCATCGATGTTACATTCTCTGCAATCCGATACCGACAACGAATCACAGGTTATCAAAACCGTTGTCGATCAGGTGTTAGATGAAGAGAGTGATAACTATGAGAAGTCTCAATCTGAGAAAGATGTTATAGATTCTGAAGATGAGGGTAATTTCTTGGAACGGTTCATACCGAAATCGGACAAGAGTGAGAATGATGATCCGATTATGGTAGTATACACTATGATTGGAACAGACAAACTTTACTCCGACTTCGAGTATCCTCTTCAGAATGTGAAAATTGATAATTTTGAGAAAGTTTTTAGGTTGGTTGAAATGAACATTGATGAGGTTAATAACAAAGAATTCTTTTCAAAATCTAAAAAATCATTTGTTACATTACATCCTACCAGCTCGGGAAAGAAAGAATGGGAGAGTAAGGGTAATAACAAGAAAAACAATTTTAGGAACAAAGGGATTGGTTTTGAAAAGAAGATGGCTAAGCAGGTGTTTAAGCCAAAAGAGAAAATAAATGATATCTTTGTTGCTGGTCCAAGTGTGAACGAAGAGAAGAATTACATTTTTAGTCAAAAGGCCATTGACGATTTCAATGCGGCAAAGAAACTGAAAGAAGAATCATTCAAGTCAATTTTTGTCGAGTATGACAAAAGAGTTTGTTATCGTTGCAATGAAATCGGACATATGGAAAAACAATGCAAGAAAGTTTTCAAAAAACCTGTCGTAAAATCTGTTGTTCAAAAACCTCAACCTAAATCACCAGTTGATAAAAAGGGTAAAAAACAAATGGTCTCACCAATCCGCATCTTGAAAAGAGGTGAATCTTTGAAGTCGAAAGATAATCCGAAATCGACATTCGAGATTGGCGAATCTTCAAAGTCACAAAAGACTTCAAAGATTTATCCGAAAACAAAAATTTTTAAAACTCAATCATGGGTGGTTAAATCAAAACAATCAGTTGAGGTGAAGAAAATGGAGAATGAGTTAAAGTTTGAATCAAAAGTCTTTAATCCAAATGTTTTAAATATTTTTGGAAAAATGGTTGACAGAAAAGTCAAAGGGGTAAAGGAATTTTATGAATCAAAAGTGGGTTCTAATGATAATCATGAATTTGAATTCGAGCTTGATAAGTTTCTTGCAGAGTTTCCCCCGATCACAAATGAAGTAAAATCAAAAGTAAAAACTGATGTTCCAAATGTCACATTTAATTTTCCTAAGATTGATGAGAAGTGTGATGTAGTGTTTGGGAGTGTTTCAGAAGTTAAGAAGTCATGGAGTTCATTGTTTGAATGAATTTGCTATGATGTTTGCAGGGGCTGCCCAAGTCAATACTATCAAAGTGGATTATGGATAGTGGCGCTTCAAGGCATGTGACTGGGACGCTTGCTCTGCTCTATGATGTCAAATCCATAAACGGAAGCTATGTTGGATTTGCAGGGAATCAAGGTGGAAGGATCGTTGGTCAAGGAACGCTGTCAAATGGCGTGATTTCGTTCGACAAAGTGAACTACATAGTAGAGTTAGCAAACAATTTACTCAGTATTTCACAAATCTGTGATAAAGCGTTTAGTGTACACTTTACTAAAACTGAATGTGTTGTGTTGAAACCAGGGTTTAAAATCCCTGATGAGATGGTGCTGTTGCGTGCTCCGTGGGAGAATGATCTTTATTATCTAGATATGAGCGTCGCAACGCCAACATCCCATCAGAAACAGTGTTTTGTGTCCAAAACTAAAGCGACAGAAAAGGATTCGATAATGTGGCATCGAAAGATGGGCCACATTCATGTTCGCAAAATGAACTTTTTAGTACACAATGATTTGGTTGATGGTGTTAATTTGAAGAATTTTCACTTAAATGATGATTGTGTAGCGTGTAAGAAAGGAAAGCAGACTCGGAAGTCACACCCTTTGAAGATCATGAACACGATCAGGTTACCTCTTGAGAGATTGCACATGGATCTCTTCGGGCCTGTCAACGTAAAGAGCATCAGCGGAGACTTATATTACTTGGTGGTGACTGATGACTTTACGAGATTTTCTTAGGTAGTGTGCTTGGAACGAAAAGATCAAACTTTTGAGTCTCTGATGGTGCTTTTCAAGAAAATGGAAACGGTGTATAAACTGCCAATCCGGAGGATTAGGAGCGACAACGGAACGGAATTCAAGAACAACAAGATGTACGAGTTCTGCAATGAGAAGGGAATTCTTATTGAATTCAGTGCGCCGTATATACCACAGCAGAATGGCGTAGCTGAACGAAAGAATCGGACCCTGATTGAGACAGCCCGTACAATGTTAGCCGATTCCAAGCTTCCAATTTTTTTCTGGAGTGAAGCAGTATCAGCAGCCTGTTACACATTCAATAGAGTTCTCACTGTCAAGAAGTACAAAAAGACTTGCTTTGAGCTGTTGCACCGTTATAAGCCGAATCTTGAGTTTTTGGAGCCATTTGGGTCTCCTTGCACGTTTATTGATGAAAACGGTAAATTTGGCGCGAAATCTAATGAGGGTTTCTTTGTAGGTTACGCTAGCCCGCTGAAGAGGGTGTTCGTACCAAGTCTGGGAAAGGTGATTCAAGTTCAGCACGTGGATTGTCAGAAGCACACTCCATCATCACAACTTCCCGGACAAAGATTCCTATTCGACTACGATAAGCTCTGGGAGTCGTTTCATTTGCCGGTCGAGCCGAGTGAGGAGGAACTAGCTCTTATGTACCTGTATCAGCAAAATGCATCACAAGAGCCAGTATCTAGACCGCTAGAAGTTTCTCAACCCACCATGGGTACTCACGATGATGAAGCAGGACCGAGTGGAACAGTTCACGAACCACCAGAGGAACCAGCTCTATCGTTTGACGAATCTGACGACTCAGAAGCGGAACCCGCTCCGACTTTTGACGAGGATCCAACGGAAGCTGAGGATCAAATCGTTGATCTGGACATATCGAGCTTGGAATCGGAAGTGAATGTGCCTGATAATGTTATGCCACGGACGCTGTCTTATCATCCCTCAGAACAGATTATTGGCGACCTGCAAAGTGGTGTCAAAACCCGACATCAAATAGACCGAGCTTTTACATGTTTCTATTCATCTATTGCTGATATGCAGAAAGAAGTCTCATTAAAATGTTTTATTTCGCAGATAGAGCCCAGATCTTACAAAGAGGCATTAACCGAGGATAGCTGGGTGACTGCAATGCAAGAAGAGCTGCAACAGTTCGAAAAACTGGGCGTCTGGAGACTTGTCAATTTGCCACAAAACCAGAAGTTAATCAAGACGAAATGGGTTTTTAAGTGCAAACGTGATGACAGAGGTGTCGTGGTGAGAAACAAAGCACGTCTTGTGGTTCAAGGCTTCAGTCAACAGGAAGGAATAGATTATGATGAAGTTTATGCACCAGTTGCCCGACTTGAGGCAATTCGGATATTTCTAGCCTTCGCGTCGTGGAAAGATTTTAAAGTATATCAACTGGACGTCAAATCTGCCTTCCTTTACGGAAAGATCAAAGAGGAAGTGTACGTGGGGCAACCGCCGGGGTTTACAGACCCACTGCACAAAAACAAGGTGTATCTACTGGACAAAGCGCTGTACGGTCTTCACCAGGCCCCGAGAGCCTGGTACGAGACGCTTTCTCAATACTTGTTGGACAACAGGTTCACAAGAGGCACAGTAGACAGCACTTTGTTCACCAAGGAAGAAGCAGGCCACTTGTTGATCGTGCAGATATATGTTGACGATATCATTTTTGGATCCACCAACGACAACTTGTGCAAAGAATTTGAGAAGGTGATGAAAAATAAGTTCGAGATGAGTTCAATGGGGGAGATGAAGTTCTTCCTCGGGCTGCAGGTGGAACAAATGCCCGACGGAATTTTCATTCACCAAACGAAGTATGTGAAGGACGTCCTCGACATATTTGACATGACAGATTGCAGTCCTGCATCTACCCCCTTGCACAGAATCATGGAATTTGTCCAGACGAGAATGGTGTGAAGATGGACGAGACATTGTACCGATCTATCATTGGCTCTCTGATGTATCTCACGGCTTCACGTCCATACATCATGTACCCGACGTGCCTCTGCGCCAGATATCAGTCAAATCCAAAGCAGTCACACCTGACCATAGTGAAACGTATCTTACGGTATTTGAAAGGCTGTCCAAGCATCGGCTTGTGGTATCCTCGATCGGGTGACTTTACTTTATCTGGTTTCGCTGATTCTGACTTTGGAAGCTGCAAGCAAAACGCAAAGTCCACCACTGCTGGGTGTCAGTTCTTCGGAACTCGACTCGTTACCTGGCAGTGTAAGAAACAAACCGCAGTAGCGCTCTCTACATGCGAGGCTGAATACGTTTCAGCCTCCAGCTGTTGCTCGCAGATCCTTTGGATCCAACAGCAGATGCGAGACTTCGGTTTGCAGTTCTTAGATACTCCAATCTATGTGGATAATGAAGCAGCTATTAACATCACTAAAAATCCGGTTCACCATTAAAAAACGAAACATATTGAGACCCGTCATCACTTTATCCGTGATTGTCACGAGAAAAAGTTAATTCGGATTTAACACTTGCACACCGATGATCAGAAAGCGGATTTTTATACTAAACCATTTGACAAAAAGAGATTTTATTATCTTTTGAAATTGAACGGGATGAAAAATCTGCAATCTGGGAGGGTTATTGAATGTGAAGCCGAGTTGGGCGGCGATCTGACGTGAACTTTTGTCGTGTTGTCAATTTTGTTTGTACAGTTTATTTTCTGCTTTTCGATAAAAACAAAAACACAAAAATATGTTTTAGTTTTAGGGGGAGAAATTCGCAGAAAAATACAAAAACATGATAAAATTAGAAAAACCAAAAACATTTTAAAAAAGTAAAAATGAGTTTGTGTATAAAAGGGAAATGATAGTACATCAGCTAGACAAGTGCAGTACGCTAAAGAAATGTAATGTATAAATATGTTAAGCAGTCTTGTAGATGATATGCCGATAGGTTTTTACACATTCAGTAAATATGTTCGGGATATAAACATAAAATTTACTTGCTTTTGTGTGGGGAACATCTCTCGGATATATGGGTAACCCCTGAAATCTTGTTTGAAAGATTCCTTTTTCTGATATACTAGGTTTGTTTACTCAGTGATATCTGGGGTATTATTCCAGGACTTCTGCTGAATGGTGGTTCTGACCTAGTCCTCGAATAATACTTTCCGCAAATGCTTGAAACATAGCATCACCCTCAGCATATATGATAAGACAATAAAATTACTTAGCAATGCTGTTGTAAAAAAGATCCTCTAAAGGGGACACACCCAAAAAGTCGAGTCATGATCTCTCTGCTGAACGGTAGTTCTGACATGAGCTCTCATGATTCTTCATAATTTATTAACCCCTTACAGATATCATTTGGGTTAAAACTCACCTGTAAGACTGAATATTGGGATTTGGATACGGGAGTATATTCTGAGATGGGACACATATAAAAGTTTAGCCTTAAAACATTAAATTCGTATCCTGATCATATTGAACTCTGTGTGAGAATTTAAAGTGGTCCAGTATATCGGCAATCAATGCAAACTGTTTAATATTGGTAATGTAATCCAGCTTAACGGTACTTGTATCTTGTCGGCAGCTGATATGATCCCTTAACACGCTCACAAAAAGATTGTGTGTATAGTTTTCAGTTTATTCAGTTAAAAAAATCCAAAAAGATTTTTGTTTCTCATTTTATTTTCGACAACTGACATTGGGAATCGGAAGATCAAATCTTAGTGCAGATCATGTCAGTGTATGATGAGGGACGGGTAAGCTGGTGATGCAGAACATTGATTGGTACAGTGCTTGTCAGTTAAAAAGTGTTTGAAAGTTCAAAACATTCAAAAGTTCATTCATTTGAACTATTTTCAGAATAAAAAATACTACGTACTTCATAATTCGGTCAACCAAGGTCATTAACTTGGACTTGGTAGGCCAAGCAGTTAACCAAGGTCATTGACTTGGACTTGGTTGACTGGTTGTGACGGTGTTTAATCTGAAAAGGGTTAAAAAGTAAAATTTTTGAAAACATCAACCTGATTTAGCTCATGTGTCACCAAACAATGATTTCGCTTATAAGGACACTTAAAACAGGTTTCGCTCATAGGTGCTTCATATGTGGTTTCGCTTATAGCTACCATGAGGTTTCGCTCATATAGTTTTGGTCTTAAAAGCGAAACCAGACCTAGTATTTAAGTGATAAGGTTCCGCTCATTCGTCACTTTTCACCCTTTCGCTTTTTAGTTCATCCTCTCCGGCGACTGAAAAGCGAAACCCTAAAACATCAGTTTTCAGGCGAAGTGCTGCCCAAATTTCTACAGATCTTGTTGATTTTCATAGTTTACAATCATGGGCAAGGTTATTTGATTTTCAATTTGACCTAAATCATGCTTATTCTAAACTGTCGGCACATGTTATTGAACGAAACATAGTTTTAGGTCTTTAACTGTTAAATCAAAACATAAATCTAAACATGTGTTGTCGTCTGAGTGTGTAGATCATGATAGTGTGTGTTGATTGTTTCGAATTTGTTGTTTATTGATGTTTGTCGATGTCCGGGTGTTACAGACATAGATCTAGGGTTCTTTTACAGTAAAAAATGCAATCAAAACATATCCCTAGTCTCGGAATTAACATGTTAACAGATTTAAGGGTTAAATTTAGAGATTTGATCAGTTTTGAGTGTGTGTTGATGATTTCGCTTTTAGGGTTGTATGTGGTTCCGCTCATCTGTACATCATGTGTTTTCACTTATGTGTACATCAGTGGTTCCGTTTTTAAGATCATCTTGTGGTGCTCATCTGCTCACTTAGTGATTCCGCTTTTGTGTACATGAGGGGTCTCGTTCTTTAGTTCATATGAAGAGTGTTTGTACTTAGTGAAATTTTGATTTTAATGTGCAGGGTTCCAGTGTTATTTTTGATCCTCTTCACAACAGCTGTTGTGATTTGGATATTCAGAAATATCCAGAATTGGTCAAGTTCAGTAGTATATTGGAATTCATGAGTCGTATTCCCATTCAGAAGGCATTAACTGATCAACGACCATTATACAAATCTCACATTGAACGTTTCTGGAAAAATGCCAGTTATGATGATCAGAACAAAGTTATATCTCAATTGTTGAAGTGCATGGCAAGATGGAGAAGATTTTAGTCACCGAAGATCTTATTCGTGAAGTTATTAACTTTCCTGATGAGGCAGATTCGCCAATAAGATTTCCAGAACGAATGGTGAAAGGATGCATGTTAAGAATGGGATATCAGGGAGCTTTGAATGCTGGAAACTATCTGAAGTCAAAGTTTACAAAGCCATACAAGTTCCTGATTCATTGTGTATTGATGTCTTTAAGTCACACAAAAGGAGGGTATGATGCGATGCGTGACTATCAAATGAACATGGTCACTGCGTTAGTGCTAAACAAGAAATACAACTTTTCGCATATCGTGTTTCATTACATGGCAGAGAACATTACGTCAAAGAGCAAGACCTTGACATATCCGAGGTTTGTGCAGATGTTAATTGATCACGCTTATCCTGAAATTGACAGAAATATAAAGGATGATTTATTGGTGCAATCCCACATGAACGAAGTTACAATTCAACAGCTTGTGAGATATCACCAGAACCACCCTGAACCAAAAGTTGTTGCTGAATTATTCGGTTTCATAAAAGATGCAAATTACGTTGATCCAGATCCAGTTGATCATCAGAATTGGAGAAATGAAGCTGAAATGAAAGAGGCAGCGTATGCTGAAGAGTTGAAAATTCTTGAAGACTTAAAAAACACTAAGAATGAATGGTATGTTAAAGAAACGGGGAGACGTCGCAGAAAGGCCACTCCTATTGTGCAAAATGTTAAGGGATCTTCTTCACAACCAAAGAAGAAGCAAAAGAAAGCTGCAAAAACGTCTTTGATTGATGAATCGGAAGAAGATAATCCAGTGGTCACTGCGGAAAAGGAACAAGTGGTAGCTACGGAAGAGGATCCATTTAATGTTGATGATTTGTTTGATACTGATGTCTTAGAGACAGGGCCACCAGTGGTTGCTGATGTTGATAAAGTTGTAAATGTTGAAGTTCAGAAAGGGAAAGAAAAAGTTATTGATGATATTGAGGGAGATGATGTGAATAAAGACACTACAAGCTCCTCTAGTTCTTCAGAAGAGGAAGTTGATGAAACTGAACGTTTACAAAAAATTCAGGAAGCAACAGAATAAGAGAAGTTATTAAGAAAGAGAAAGAGACAGGAAAAGGACGATGATGATGTTTATGTTCCTTCTCCAGAACATGTCTCCGAGTCACAATCTTCTCCAAGTGGTAAAAAGAGAGGTGGAGCACGAAAGAAAGTCATATCTCCAAAGTTTCGTAAGGTTACACCGAAGATTAAAATGCCGAAGATTGTGCTCAAGAAGAAACCAACAAAAGAAACCAAGAAGCCACCTACACCACCACAAGAACCAACACCACCACAATCTCCAATTCAATCACCACCCCGACAATTTACTACACCACAACAATCTTCACCACCTAAACAACCAACTCCACCAAGACAACAATCACCTATTTGTCATTCAACACCATCACAACAAACCCTTCTTACCTCACAAGATATGTTTCAAACACCACCACCTTCACAACCTATCATTCACACCACACCAGGTTCTTCAGGATCAAAAGGTTTTCCACCTGTTCCTCCAAACATGATTATGGGGCTTGAAGATATTGGAGATTTAGATTTTGTGGATAATGTTCAATTAAAGAGTGTTAATGATAAAGTTGAAGCAGTAATTACTGAAAATAAGAGATTGGCAGCTGAAAATAAAATAGTAGCTGATCGTGGTAAAATTCTTGAAATGAGAGTAAAGAGGTTGGAGAATGATAACAAAGAGTTGGTGAAAAAGATTGATTCTGATCAGTCAGAGATTGACATTTTGAAAGAAAGAGTTGCGGAGCTTGAAGAAGAGAAAGTTCGACATAATGAATACTTCAAGTTAAAGAACAAAGAGCTTAAAGCAGCCAAAGCGTTCAGAGATCATGAATTCTATATGCTGAATGAAGTAGTTGAAAGTATGCTCGGTACGTCTGTAGAGCAAAGATTTGAAGAGCTGCAACTTGAAGAGCTTAGAGCACAACGTCAAGCAGATATTAATAAGTAAATGAAAGTCAAAAGCAAAGGCGTTGAAGGAAGTTCTGCAGTGACAGAAAGATCGATTGTTTCTGCTATGGTTGTTGATAATCCCGAGCCTATCTCTGCTGTTTGTGGTATTTTTGAGGATTATACACCTTTTGAAGAATTAATGAGTGGCAGTAGTGATGAAGATGATGAAGAAGAGGAGGAAGAAAAGAAAGATGATAAAGATGAGAAAGTATTTTCTGCGAGTAGTCATGAATCTAGTAAAGACGATGATGACGATGATGCTCAGGGTGGTACAGGGTTGAAAGTTACTGAGGCTTCTTCTGAACAGAATGTTGATGATTTGATGAACGATTCAGTAAATGAAGAATCAAGGGAAGCAGATGGAAAGGGGGAGTCTAGTGATACATAAAATTTTCAACAAGATGCAAAGTCAATTTTGAGACTAGATACTTATCGTGAAGAAGGAGAGCATTTCCATACTTACACGTTGGAAACAATTAAGGAAATGACTCGCATGGAAAATCCTGATTTCAATTCGATTTTGAAGAAGAAATGAATGCTGATTTGAAAAAGAGTTGAATGCTTTTGATATTAATCAGCAGCCTGAATATGAGTATCGATATGTTGAAGAGGCTGATTTGTATGATAGAGTTGAAGTTGATGACTGGACAGATGATGAAAGCATCAGTGAAGATACTTCACAGTTACCAACGTTGATGGAATTCTTTACGGAAGAGAATCGTGATGAATTACGAAGAAAAGTTTCTGAGATTTTGAAAGATGTGAACTTTGATGGAACTCAAAAAGATATGGCAAAGGAAGAACGAAAGAAATGGTTCAGAGTTAGTCACGAAAGAAAATTTAAAAGGCCACTAAAGTATTATCAACGTGATAGAAGCGTATCTCTCGGTGATATTATCAGCTGGGGTTTTCTGCCACAGATTAATGTGTATGCGATAAGAAGAGAATGTGGTGTGCAATATTTTGAAAAGTTATATGATATTATGTCACTTCCATGGTGGGATGTGGATGAGTTATCTAAAGTCAGAACTTTGGGTTATTCTGTCAGAAAAAATGATGTCGGCATGTGGGGATTTATAAAGTTTGAGGCTTTGAGAGACTTCAAACACTGGAAGCCACATCGTCCGAAGATAGTTAGAAGTGTTAATCCAGAAACGGGAGTTGAAGAGAAGATACTGAATGTGAAAAAGCCTAGAACGATGAAAAATATACCTGTGCCACCGATGGAACAAGAGTTTTACAAAGGCTTCATAGACTGGGTTTATAGTTGTATTACTACTGAAGCAGTGATTACTTATCGAGCTGGTGGAGAAATTAGAGAAATACACGTGTATGATCCTATGTGGCTTGTGAATTGCTCTGCAAAGGATATCGAATGTCTTTTCATAAACAAAATTCATTTTCAGCCAGAGGATAAAGAACAGGCTATGCAGTTTCAGCGAGTTGTAACTCTTTGTGTTCAGAAAAGCATCAACTCTGAAACTAAATGGAACTCTTCATGGTGGTCACTGGATGAGAAGATGAAAAGAAAAGCTAAGCGTGAACGGCAAAAGCTTGAAGAAAAGAAAGGAATGTTTATGAAGATTCAAGCTGAAGAGGAAAAGGCAAGAAAGAAACATAATGATATGGTAAGGAATGCGCTCAGAAGAAAGCCAAAGCCAAGGGAAGAAACGTTCAGAGCAATTTGAAGATCCGAAGACCAAGACTGAAGACTCCGGCTGTATCTAAGGGGGAGTTTGTTGGTGCACGAATGTCTAAAGCCTACGTCTTAGTCTTAGTTGATCAATGTACAGGGTCTAGATGTGTTAAATATGTATTGTATAGGGGTTGAAAGTGTAAAAGTTAGGTTTTCATGTTGATATTTCGCTTATATGGTCATGTGCCATAAAAGCGAAACCTTAACTTGATGGTTTCGCTCTTATGGACATGGTCACATAAGCGAAACCTCCATCCCTATAAATACCCTAGTTGTTTTCTCATTATGTACGTTCATGTCTCCCGTGTAGCCGAACTGCTGCTCGTGTATTTTGTGAAAGATTAATGAGAAAACCGTATTAAAGTGATCTACTTCTGTTTCTACTCCATTTCTGCTTTGATTCATGCCGATTTTGTATTTCCGCTGCATTTTCGGTAGTTGCTAGCTCTGATTGACTCACACGACTGTCAATAACGGTCCTACATAGTAAGTCACCTGAAACATGTTTAAAAAGATTTTATCAGCGGGGAAATACTGGCGAGTCATTCAGGTTATATAAAACGACACATTAGTTATAGATTACAGCATAAGAGCAATTACAATGGCTACTATCTTATTTTTATCTGGCGGAGTGTCACACCCTGGTGACGATGGTCATACCACTATTGGGTCCTTTTACCCAAGTAGTGATGATTGTCACTGTTAGGTTGGTGAACCTAACCGTGAGAAATTAGTAATGTGCACAACACCCCACTTGCCAGTGATTCAAGATAACCACGACTTAATCCCTGTAACTATAACTTTTGAAAATAATTTGAGTATTGTAAAACATTGTTGATAAAAAGAGAATGACTCAGTTTGCAAGTTTAATTTGGACAGAACCTTGCCTACTGATTTAGTCTTGTAACCAAGGTAAATAACAATGCACACGAAACTAAGTCAGTAACTTAATACAACATTTACGATAAGCTCACGAAATCAAAACCCTCACGACGAATGACAAAGTATTGCCCGTATTCGGGCTGCACTTAAACATCCATCGGATCGGTTTCAATCGATCGGACATTGTATCGTAGCAGTGATCGAGTTATTACCCTGTTGTCGCAGCAGAGATTCGTGCTTGTGTGTGTTTTTGAATGAAACAGTGTATAACTTCTCGTACGTAATGATTTTTTCCGTCGTAACAATACCACCATGCAAGTGCCAAACCCCTGATATATATACTGAAAAATGGTCCCTCTCGCGTGGCGCGCCAGACCCACCTGGTCCTGGCGCGTGGCGCGACGGCTACCCTTTTAGGGTAGGGTAGCCTCGTGTCCAACTTAGCCCAGGTGAGTCAATAATCAACGAAATTCATTACTTACATGCAGTTTCGAAGATAATTATCAATTAGGGGATATCCCCCCTTGAGTTTTAGTGGCCCTGATCCTAGTTTCGATTGTTCTGAAAAATTACGGGTCATGCCATACTACTTGGGGGGTTTCAATTAGGGTTTCCTAACAGACATTAATAAAATAAGAAATAATAATTTTGGCAAGAGTTGTTACAGATAGTCTAGGGATTTGTAGTGTAAATATGAGTAATTAAAACAATTGAAAAGATCGGCCATGAATGAAGAAAAGAATGTTTGTGATTGCTTATTTAACTCCCAAACTGCTTATTGATTTATGACTTTTTCAAAATGAGTTTTTAAAAAAGTGTTTGGATTAGCTTCTGTGATGGGAATATGATGTGTGTAAAATGCAACATATAAATTACATCAAATGAGGCATAAAACTAACCCTTTTTAAGTACTAATATTGGAAAAAGAGTGTTTTTGTCTTCCTTTTTTATTTTCAGGATTAAATGAGCTCAAAAACACAAAAGAAGCAAAAAGACAGCTAAATCCAACATAAATACAAGAAAAGGAACATAAGTGGACTGCCCGACCCCTCAACGGCATCTTCCCAAGCAAAATAGAGAAGGCAGAAGACTGAACACGCCCCGTGCTCAGCCAGCACGGGGCCGTGCCCAAGAAGCAGCAGAAAAGACAAACCTATAGAAGCTTCTATTGCCCACCACGGGCCATGTCCAGTGAACACGGGGGCGTGGCGAAAGTACAGCAGGCGCATTAATTGTAATTGCGAATTACAATTAATGGAGAGAGAGAATGTCAGACAGGCACGGGGCCGTGTCCAGCGGACACGGGGCCGTGCCCAGCCCTCTGTTCAGCCTATAAATATGAGTGCTTGGTTTCATTTCAACTCATCCCTTGGCACACCACCTCTCTCACACTTCATCCACCACCCACCACCATCACAACACCATCATCCACCACCATCATCCATTGTCCATCGTAGAGTGTGTGAGTCGTCTCGGGATCCAAGATTGATCGTAAGAGTTCTTGACAACCAAGGCCATGTTTGCCTAAGTCTCTTACATCACTTGGTGAAGACAAAGTGTCTAGTATAATACTTTTTATTTCTAATCTTTTGCACTTTTTATTTGGTTTTGTATTAATGACTTTAATAACTAGTTACTTATGTTGAAGGTGATCTTTCCTTATCGTTTGTCCGTGGTGTCTTGGCATTATTTTACTGTCTATATAAAATAAAAGATTTTCACCATTCATATCTCCACGGTCTATATGGAGGTATGTTGGCTACCTGGTCGGGGGTTAAGGGAACGGTTTGGTAAAGGTCTTGCCATTGTTCAGCGTTTAGAGGTCCTGCAATGGACCTGGGTCAAATTTAGTAGGACCTCCTTCAATGCTTCACGGTATTGGACGGCGGGGGTCCAAACTCTTTGATCCCCTCATAAGTTAACTACTATTAATACTATAACCCGGCTATTTAGGACTGTATCCCTGCTGACTCAGACTACTTAGTCGAGGGTAACGTCACCGCCAAAAGCGGGGCCTACCATAATATTGCATTAATAACTTAATTCATTATCTTCCAATAATCCACCCTTTTAGGATTGTATCCTTGCTGACTCAAACTACTGGGGTGAGGGTAACGTCACCTTCAAAAGAGGGGCCTACTACAATAACTAAGATAATCTCTTAATTATGTGCAAAAGTGCGGAAATAATCAAAGGTTATACTAGATACGAGTCGGAACCAAGTGATTCATCTTGTCTATCTGTTTTTATTTTTATTTTTATTTTCAGCATTTTAGTTAGTTTTTACTTTTCTTAGTTTAAAACATTTTTCTAAACTTTTTACTTTGATTAGACGTTGAGGAGAAACCGGTACTAAAAGCTCTTGTGTCCTTGGACGACCTCGGTATCTTACCAACGCTATACTACGATCACGATGGGTGCACTTGCCCATATGTGTGTTTAGTGTTAGTAAAATATCGTGTTTTCTAAATTTAAAACTTGGCTAAAATAAGTGTTAAAGGGGCTTAAAATATACACCTAATATATATAACACTTCGCACGCATCAGAATAGTAAAATGACAAAAAATGACGGGATAAGTTTTCATGTTGGGTTACTATTTTAAAAGGTGGGGGTAGATTGGTAACCTGAACCAACGAGGAGGATTACATGCGGCAAAGTGAGACAAGCTATGGTCACATCTTAGTGATTTGACCTAATTATGTGTTAGGCTCTCACCTTATGTGTTTTATTAGTTCAAGTTAGATGAACTAGTGGAGATGTTGTGTAATCATGGTATAATGTTGTGTAATCATGGTATAATGTTTAATTAGTGTGGTTGTGATTCGTACTAAGGAGTCCCTTGTACGATCGGTGCAAATTCATGTTTTGACGTATTTTTTTCGTAAATGAGTTGTTTTAAATATAATGCTTTTTGATGCTTATATGTACGTTTTTTGTTGTTGTATGTTTTGACAATACAATGTATGTGTCGGTATAAATTCATGTTTCGACATATTTTTTTTCAGAAACGAGTCTGGTCAAATATAATACATTTTCATGCTTATTTTTGTGTACGTTTCGGGTGGTTTAAGTACTCAAATTTGTGCATTCCCGCGTTACATGTATACTGCAACAACTTTTCTATTGATCAACCAAACATTTCAACCTAAAACATGTTGGACCGAAAAAAAGTTTTAAGTCCATTTGTAAGAGCTATCAATAAAACATGATACAACTTCGGTGAAGTAGTTTAATATGTGTATGGTCTAATCGTAAGTAAATATGGGTAGCCTACACATGTATTATCACTTCATTTATCAATCAAAATACAATAACCATCAATATCTTTGTATCAATGTCCAACTTTCTTTCACCTATTTTGAATTTGTTTTGCATGTTCCTACATTACCTTTTTGTGTTCTTGTGTAGAATATAACAAAATCATAATTTAGATGTTGCATATACTAGTACTGTTTAATTGAATCGTGGATCGTAACTCGCTAAGAGTCAGCTTGAAAAAACTTGAGTATATTCATCCCAAACCAAATTTGCAAGGCGTTAGATCGCTAGTTGGCTAGGCTGAGTACTGCAACTGAATTCCAAAGAGATTATGGATATCATTTGGATAATAATGGTGTTGAACATCCAATCAGTACTTCAGTAGTATCTAACTGTCTATTCTGGACTTGTTAAGAATTTTTACATGACCCCAAAAAGGGCGTTGATATTGGTACACATTCCCAGTGTATCTCTCCCTCTATATATACGTGTATATATAGAGAGAGATAGAGAGAGGGAAATGGTGTCCGAATAAGATTTTAGGGTGCACCAATAAGTTAATAAAAAAGTGGTGTGAGTTTCTGACACGATACAAACCTAAAATGAAATTCGCAAGTTTGGATTTTGTCTAAACGGGTTTGCGTCAGTTTTGGGTAAGCCCATTTTTTTATTGTTTATGTTTTTTTAATGTGTCTTATACAATAAGTTATACAATTTGGGTATATTTATGCCAAAATTTAAATTTTAAAAATAAGTGGCAAAGTTTAAAACATAATTATTTTAAAAACATATAAATTAGAGTAAATTACAAAAATCGTTTTTTATGTTGACACTGGATTGCAAAGTGTGTCCTTTGTCTTCAAAAAGTAAAAAAAAAAAAATACTCGATGTTTGAAAACCCTTGCACGTTATGTCCTTTAGCCCTAACTCAGTTAGTTTTCATTGTTAAATATGACCTAGTGGACCCTACATGAGGATGTTTTGATCAATTTACCCTAAATGCTAAATAATCACAAAATAAATAAATTCTCTCTCTCTCTCTATCTCAAGACACTCTATTTCTCTAACTACCGGACCACCACCACTCTATGAAGATGATCGTCGTTTCAGGCTTCTGGATCTGGATTTGTGGAACGAACGACGACGACCACGAAGGCATTTAGTGTTTCGACGACGGCAGAGGATCTATGGGCGATGGTGATGTGATGGAAGTGTTGGTGTGATGGCGGAGGAGCTATGGGCGGTGGTGTTATGGCAGTGGTGTCCCCAGAGAGAGAGAGAGAGAGTTGAAGGAAGGAGAGTGAGTTTTGAGAGAGAAAGAGAGAGGAGGGGAGAGATGGGTTTTTTAATTATTTGCTTAAGTGTTTAGGGTAAAATGACCATAATACCCTTATGTGGGGTCCACTTGGTCAGATTTAACCATGAAAACTAACTGAGTTAGAACTAAAGGACATAACGTGCAAGTGTTTGCGAACATCGAGTACGTTTTTGAAGACAAGGGACACACTTTGCAATCTACTGTTAACATAAAGAACGATTTTTGTAATTTACTCTATAAATTAGAGTTAAATGCTTGGTTGGTCCCTGTGGTTTGCAAAAATTTCATACTTGGTCCTAGTGGTTTACTAATTACACGTGTGGTCCCAAAAGTTGTCAAAAATGAACCCGGTTGGTCCCCTGACCTAACCTCTGTTAAATTTCTCAGTGAACTATGTGTGAAATGACTATATTACCCCTGGACAATTAAAAGAAATTAAAAAAAAAAAGTTAAATGCTTGGTCAACAACCCCTCTTTTTCAGCCCACCCTCATCATCTTCTTCAATAACCGACCATCAGCCATCATCTTTGGCCACCACAACCACCACCTCCGAACACCAATACCCGACCACCACCACCAGATCCGTTAACCATGGCTACCTCCATCCATCTCCCTTCCTGCGGCTGTGGATTCACCCATGTAGTATCTAATTCAGCTCACAATAACAACCATGGGGATGCGCACAGACGACGATTCACATGATCTCAAGCGCCTCAAATACGACGGCGGCGACGACGATGATTACGTCGATGTAGACGACGACGACAGTTCAGGTTTTAGATTAGGCGATTTTTTAAATCCAATGATTCCGACTTCAATTGTGGCCGGAGATAGAAAGGTGTTAGGATTGGAAGCTCTCATGATTGTGCTCGTTTGTATAATATGAACAAATCAGATAGAAATGAATAGAGTTGTAGTGCAACGGAAATGAACAACAAACTTTGTAAACACAATCAAAGAGAGAAATAGTTTTGGTAAACATGCAATTCATTGAGTCAAAAGATTTACAATACAAATCAAAAGATTACAAGCATGCTTACAAACTAAATTCATCTCAGCCTGATACTTCATGGTTGGTTGCACAAGATGAAATGATTGAATTGAGGAGAAGAACTCACTCAAAACGATCAAATGTAACAGTACAGAGTACTGCTCCATTTATAGACAAGCCAAACCATTGAGGCATCTCAGCTGACGTCACCATGAAAGTGACGTCTAACAGCCTAACAACCTGTAACAACTGTTCCTATACAAACACTGCTAATCCTAACCACTGACTATGTATAAAACAGATGACACACTAAACTACTGCTTTCTCTTTACATCAGTACTTTCCTCAAGGTTGATCAGTCCTTGAATGGGCAGTGCTTTGTCATCAGTAGATTGAACCAGCAATGTTTACTTCTTCAGGGCTTTGTCAGCAGTTGAAGGAGTAACAGAAGTTGTATACAGACAGTGTATAGAAAGCCATCAGTTGTTATAATCACTTTCAAGGGGAAAGCCTAATGTAAACAGTTCCTTATTGTGAATCCACTATTGTGATCTGGTTTTGGCTTTCATTATCTGTTCCTCTGGTAGGGTTCAATCCCAACAATCTCCCCCTGGAACAGATAATGCCAAAACCCTTCATTATTTTGGATCTTTATTCCTCATCAGAAGTTCCTTAGCTTGTCTTTTAAATTCTGCTTCAAAGTTTTTGGAACTTGAGTCATCCTCATCCCTGCATAGTGAAAGTTCAAGGAGATCCTGCAAATTTTCAAGACTCAGGCCAAGAGCTTGTTCCCTTGTTATTTTCTTCACTTCTCCATCAGACCTGAACATAGTCAATACATGGGTCTGTTTGTCAGTTTCCCACTTTAGTACTTTTGAGTCTGGTGGGTTTCTTGGGAGATTTTTATTGGAAGAGGTGTTAGGAGATGCAGGCTTATTCATGACTGTCTGAGCAGTACTTGCAGGTTGATTCAGGCCAAGAGTATCAACTATCATTTCTTTAATACCTTCCTTTACAAGCTCATCTCCTGCCATTAGCTCTGCCACTGTTTCAGTATCCAACCATTTTTGTGGCCTTCTTTTAAAGATGGCTGCACCAGTTGGAGCAGTGGCTCTCCTGATTTGCAGCTTTGATGGTCTTTTTGAAACCTCTGCTTCAGGATAGTCAGGCTTTTGAGGAACTGTGGGATCTTTCTTTCTTAGTTCCTCCAACCTTTTGTAGGTGGCCCTGACTACATCTTATTTCCATCTTGCCACTTGATGTTTAGACCCATAATCAGCAGCAACTAGTTCCTCCTTCATTCTCTTCAGCTCAAGTGATTTTTCAGGCACATTCTTTTTGTACTTTGACCATTCTGGAGGAGTGTGTTTGACCTTATTCTTTATCATTTCTTGAATCCTGGCTGCTTCTTGCTCAAGCTCAGGGATGGTCCACTCCTTGTACATGTGCTTTTCTCCCTTGTACTTCTTTGTTTCCATGATGCTTTCAATGTAGTCTTTTCTTAGAGTTTCATCTGTTCTCTCTGAGATTTGTTGACATACATTCTTTGCAAATTGCTCCAGGGATCCGACTTGTGTGAGCAAGAATTGGTAGTTTTGCTGTATTTCTCTATCAGATTTTCCTTGAGCATTTCTTTTTGAGATATCCTCTGCTTGTTTAGCTTTGACTTTAAAATATTCTTTAATATTGTTTGGCCTTGGATATCCTTTAACTGATGGCAATCTCCTTTTAGCAGGGTCATCCTCATAGTAGAAGGACTTGATTTCTTCTCTAACTGCTTCAAGTTCTAGAGGAAATTGGACACCCGCAGGAGTAATGACAGGGATTGATTATTGTACTGGAGCTGATGAGAGAGGAACAGGTTTGGGTATTGTAACAAGTGATAGAGATTTTGAAGATGTTGGTGATGGTGATGGTGAATCATCATCTGGTATGAAAATCCTTCTCCTTTTTATTTTAGGAGAGGCAGACGATGTTTTGGGTGGATCAGTGGTGGTGGTTTGAGTGGTAGTGATTTGTGATTGACTAACAACTGTTGAAACAACTGGTGTTTCAACCACTGTTGTCATTACAACAGATGTTGTAACATCTGCTGTCTTCTGCCTTTTGGCAGGAGGCGATGGTGGTGATGTTGTTTTTGGTGGTGATGGTGGTGGTGGTAAAGGAGTGGTTGTGGTGTGTGTTGAAGTGGTGTGTGTTGAAGTGATAACAGATGTTGAAACCTCTGAAGTACCAGCAGTAGTTGATACAGCAGGAGTTACAACAGCTGTTTGGGTGGAGGTTTGATGTTGAAGGCTTTTGGATGGTGGTTTTGGAGTATGCTTTGTGAGTCTGGATGGTATGGACTTGGGTTCCCTCACTTTTGTAGTGGGATTTCTTTTTGGCTTAGGATTTTTAGCATCCTTTAGCCCAGAACAACCCTACGCATTCAGCTCCATGTAAGCTCTTTTCTCCTCATTCCTCCTTGAAATATCCTTTGCCGCTCTATCCCTTTTTACACTTGCTACTCCTTCATCAAGTGCTTCTTGGGTAGCATCAACCTTTTTGCTACCATACAGCAAAGGAATTTTTCTGGTCATAGCATCCCTTTCTGGTTCAATGTAAAGACCATCATCTATTCCCTTCCTTATCCACTCCTGAATTTTCTCCCCTTTTTTGGCATTATCAGGGGGAAGTTGATCAATAAAGAGAACAGTAGGAGGAGCAGTGCCAGTGGTTTCCAATAAATGGGCCTTGATTGCCTTAATGTCTGCTTGTGTGTTCTTGAACCTAGACTCCATGGTGTTTCTCAGCTCTTGTACATGTATTGCATGTTGCTGATCAGCCATTTTCTTTTGTTGTTGGAGAAAAGGTTGAAATAGATTCCAGAGCTCATTTGTAGCAGGTGCTTGTGGTGGAGCAGGTGCTTGAGGTGGAACAGCAGTGGATTGCATCTTTTGTACTGTCAACAACTGTTGTAACATGTTTTTGATATCTGCAACAGCTGTATCCAGTTTGTCAACTCATTCCGTCAAATCCAGATATTTTAAACCATCACCCAATTTAATGGGATCATCTGATTTCCCACTAGCAGTGGTTTTATCAGTGGTTGAGGTAGGGAGTGTACTCCAAACATTTACCACTGATGCCCCTTTTTCTTGGTACTGGGGTCTTCTTCCTTCAACACTTGACAACCTTTTGATGTTGCCAGTGGGCAAAACAAATCCACTGGTGGTTGGCAGAGGTGCTATGTAAGGAATTGCCTCCAAGGAAATCTTATTGATGTAACCACTGTCCAAATGCAAACCAGTGGGTTCAACATTTGTAGTGGCTGCTTCACTTGGATTACCACCAAGAGTTACTTGTAACTCAAGGGGTGTAACCTCCTCAAGTTGTGTTGGTGGGTCAGCAAAGATTGATACATCAGACCCAGTCATCTGTTGAGGTATATTCTCATTGATAGGTGATTGAGAAGGACTGGTTTGTGCCTGGTTCAAATCAATTGCTTCCAACAAAAGTCTAGTTGGTGGAGGAATTGTGGATGTGAGGTTTGGTGTTAGAAGAGAATTTGCCCCGGGCATTGGGCTGTGGATGATGGAAGCGAGTGATTCCAGAGCATCATATTGTGGAGTCCCTATGTGTACAACCTGTTCTTTTTTAGAAGAAGCAGGAGGAGTTTTGGTTATGGGTTGAGATATTTGTACCAACTGCTGTGAGGAAGAAGCAGCAGTGGTTTCTTGTGACTTTTGTGTTGTCACTGGTAGTAGCTCTTGTGACAACCCTCAAAATTCCATGTATTCCGTACAATTTATTAATAATAATTAAAGTGCTTGACGACTGTGTGGAATTACGTAACTGCTTTCTGATATCTGTGTTATATTTACATGCGCCTGTTACACATTAGTAATGTACAGAAAAGTCATTAAATAGTCCGTAATGATTTCCTAAGTGTTAGAAATTAAAAACGTTACAAAAATATATACATAGGACACGTTACGAATTAATTAGGAACTTTAACGGAACAATATCGAACAGAACAACCGGACTTAACCCGGAACCTAAAAATATTGTCATTGACATTGTTTTCTTTTTTTTCCGAGCCAGTTAGGGTCCCCGAGTACCCTAACACCCGTTATAAATTACAGCACACAAAATACACTAATTAATTCCTAACTATCTTAACTAATCACTAAACTTTCTAGTCAAGATCTAACCATCCAAACCCCTCCCCAACGATCGTTTCCCCCAAGGGGACACATTCCATCAACTTTTTATTATTTTATTAGTCCACGTCTAATATCACATGGACATTTTATACAATGAATATTAATGGATGGAGATTATAAGAATACATAGAGAATAACCCCATACCCCTTTTTTTTCGAATCTGTTACATGGGGATACCCCCAACGAATTCCTTTCTTTTTTTTTATTTGGAGATGATAGTGGAATAGGAGACATTTTATTCATTGGGCAATGGTGAAAATTAGTTATAAGAAGGCACCATGGGTTACACCCATATCATTCACAATTGCAAACAACAAATTCCATTTTTTTTCTTCTCCCTCTTGCCCATATCCTCGGCTGAACCCACACACCCACATCCATCCAATTTCTAGATTTGATCTTGCCATTCCAAGCATATACAAGTGTGAAGGATCGCGTACGAGGAAGCCCGGTGCTTGCGGATTGTCAAGGACCTCCCCACGTTGCTTTTAACCACTCGTTTTTCGACTAGTTTCTTCCCTAGCCTCGAGCTAGTAGTAAGTGACTCTAAACATCTTCTTGATCTATTCTAAAGTGGTTAATAAGAGTTTCGTCGGTTGAAAATCACTAACATATAAGATCACCAACTAAAAGTCTACTAAAGTTATGAACAAGGTGGTTAATGGATGAATATTAATGTAAATCAGGTAGATCTTGTGTGATTATGATTATTGGTTGATTATCTGATGTTTTGCTGATTAATATTAATATTTGATGTTGTTGTGATCACTAAACTTGTTAACGGAATCGATCGAACACGATTTAGAAGGTTAAACACTGAAAATCAGAATCTGTCCAAGTTTTACAGCCAACTTCAGTTGGCTGTAAACAGGCTATAAACTCAACGAAAAACCGATATTTTGAATCTAAAATATGTTATTATGAAATACGGTTCTAATGGCACCGGAATCGTAATTTTTGGACTTCGTTTACTATTTTTAATGTGTCGATTTGTAACAACAGCTTAAGCTGAATTTTGACAGCAATAAATGGGTGTCATACTTTCAGTCATAACCTGAGTTTTGTGATGAATCGGACTATGAAATTTGTACAGTAGATGACAACCGATGCATTTGTAATTACCCCACTGGAATTTCGTAAATCAGACACTCGATGAATTTTTAATAAATTGTTCCGTGGACTGTGGTCAGAAATACATAAATCTAAGTTCAGTCCGGAATATGAATTTTTATAAAATATTGGTAATGAACCGGACCTCGATATTTTTACAAAATAAAATATGGAACGTTGAAGACGTCCTATAAAGATTTGGGAATTTTTGGAATAATTTAACTATTTTATTAAAGTGTCCGAAAACAGCTGGTTTTGAATATAAATGCTCAAATGACATAAGTTGTGACTCGCGTGTCTAAATGTCGAGTATGCTATCTGTGAATGATCTAACATGTTATATATGTTATGTGCATTATCGTATGTTTGATTTTGAGTGGGGAATGGATGGGAAACTTAGATGGGCATAAACCGTTAAAATGATGCATGTTGTGTGATAGATACGTGTAGGAACTTTGTGTTCTATTTGAAAGCCACTAAATGACTAACTGGTAAATCATACTAGGACGTGATTGACCGACCTTGATTGTTAGCAATATTGAGAATCTAACCGAGCAAACCGAGGTAAGTTCACACCCTTACTAAGGCATGGGATTCCCGGTGGTTGGTAATGGGATTGAATAACTATTTATATTATCAACACTACTAGACTACCTACTACTGTCCTCAGATTGAGAAGGGCACGTACGTAAAACCTACGTACACTCACACTTACTACTGTCCTCGGATTGAGAAGGGCACGTACGTAAAACCTACGTACATTCATACTTACTACTGTCCTCGGATTGGGAAGGGCACGTACGTAAAACCTACGTACACTCACACCTACTACTGTCCTCGGATTGGGAAGGGCACGTACGTAAAACCTACGTACACTCATACTTAACACCGTCCTCGGATTGGGAAGGACACTTATGGATACGCCTAGTCTAGTAACACACATAATGGGAAGCCCCCACTGATTATGGTTATGGTTTGGGTAATGAAAGGGAACTGGTTAAACATACTTTCAACTACGGGGTAACCCCCACGGCAATTAAGCCAACGAAAGTCAAACCCCGTTTTTCAGAAACAACTTAAAAACTAAACAACCAAACGTGAACTCACTCAACTTTGTTGTTGACTCGTTGTTACATGCCTTGCAGGTCGTTAGATGCTATGGAGCTTGCACATGGAGGGGATCGTTGTGGAATGCGAACTAATATGTCCCGTACTTACTAAATAAACGTTATGAACTTATGAAACTTATGTTTGGGGTCTTTAAACTTATGAGCTACAAACTTATGTTTTGTTTAACGTCTTATGCTTCCGCTGTTTAAATTGAACTTGGTTAACTTCCTTTTGGTCACCAATTGTATTGTGATCGGTTTTATTTACTAAAATACGTTGTTCAATATGATTGGTGGCTCGATCCTGGTCACGTCACGCCTCCAAGCGGTGATACTCCGCGTGTGGATTTTGGGGGTGTGACAGATTGGTATCAAAGCCATTGGTTATAGAGAACTTGGTTTTAATAAGGGAAAAAGTTTTTATTAAAACCAGACTATAACCTGTACAGTGCTTAACGATCAACAACGACGCTTCGCTCTACGTGCAAGACTCGACACTATAGGTGATACGATTCATGTTTATATTACCTACTTGTTAGTTATATAGAACATTGCTTAGGATATGCTTAGATAACATAGTATCTACTGCTTGAAAACTTTGTGTGATCACTCTCTTCTGTCATTCCACACTTGTGTAATGATACGACGCACTTCTCACTTGTGTTCTCCGTATGGTGAAGATCATGAGTGGACGAATCAGCCTCACACAAGCCCAGCTGGCGGCTTTGATCAAAGAACAAGTTACTACGGCACTTGCAGCCGCTCAAGCAGGAGGCCAGCTTACCCAGCCGCCTGTATGCACGTTCAAGACTTTTATGGACTGTCGTCCTAGTACCTTCAGTGGCACTGAAGGGGCCGTCGGACTCCTCCACTGGTTCGAGAAGCTTGAGTCGGTCTTCGAAATGTGTGAATGCCCTGAGGATCGTAGGGTGAAGTATGCTACTGGTACTCTTGAAGGGGTAGCGCTCACGTGGTGGAACGCTCAGGTTCAGCTGCTGGGGTTGGTTGCTGCTAATGCTACCCCATGGAGTGACTTCAAGGAACTGATCAAGGAAGAGTACTGCAGTCGTGATGACATCCACAAACTAGAGGTGGAATTTTTCAATCTGAAAATGACGGGGTTTGAGATTGAGGCGTATACTAAGAGGTCGAATGAACTGGCCATCCTGTGCCCTACTATGGTGGACCCTCCCATCAAACGTATTGAGCTTTACCTCAAGGGCCTTGTACCCGAGATTCAGAGTAACGTGACTTCGGCTAACCTGGGTACCATTCAACAAATCATCAAGTTGGCTCACCGTCTCACCGACCAGGCAGTGGAACAAAACAGATTACCCAAGCGTATTGGTACTGCTACTACTGATACCCCCAATGATCACAAGCGAAAATGGGATGGAAATTCGGGCAAAGGCTCTACCTCTGTTCAGTCACAGTCTCAGCAACGAAGGACTGAGGACCATAGGAGCCCTGGTCAGTACTCTTCTGGTAGTCAAGGGCAGGGTGGATATCGAGGAAACCACCCAAAGTGCAACAAATGCAACAGACACCACAGTGGTCAGTGCAACAAGGGACGCTGTCAGAGGTGTCTCAAGATGGGTCATGAAGCCAAGGATTGCAGGAGCCCACGACCTACGAATCAGAATCGTCAGCAGCAACAGCAAGCACCACAAAATCAGCAACAGCAACAGGGCAACAAGGGATGCTTTCAGTGTGGTGCTGAAGATCACTTCAAGAGACACTGCCCGCAGTTAAATCAGAATCAGAATCACAACCAAGGAAACGGGAACAATAATGGGGGCAACAATAGAGGAAACAATGATGGCAACGGTGCCAGGGGTCGTGTGTTCATGATTGGTCAAGGTGATGCAAGGAACGATCCCAACGCTGTGATGGGTAAGTTTCTTCTGGACGACTTCTTTGTTACTGTTCTATTCGATTCGGGTGCCGATACTAGTTATGTGTCCTTAAAAGTTAGCCAAATGATTAAGCGCACTCCAACACTTCTGAACACCAAACACTCGGTAGAACTAGCTAACGGTAAAAGTCTTGAAGCCACACACGTAGTAAAAGGTTGTAACCTCGTCTTAGCTGGTAAGACTTTCCCTATCGATCTTGTTCCTATCACCCTTGGTAGTTTCGACGTCGTTATTGGGATGGATTGGCTATCTCATCATCAAGCGGAGATTGTTTGCAAGGAGAAAATCGTCCGCATTCCTCGTTCTGGTGAAAAACCTCTTGTGATTCGTGGCGACAAGAGTGGTGCTGTCGAAGGCATCATCTCTTTCCTTAAGGCCTAGAAGTGTTTGCGAAAGGGCCACACTGGCATTCTGGCGCTCGTTACTGACACATCAACGGAAGAGAAGAGAATTGAAGATATTCCTATTGTGCGTGATTTTCCTGAGGTATTCCCTGAGGAATTACCTGGTCTTCTGCCTCATCGTCAAGTTGAATTTCAAATCGAGCTAGCTCCTGGAGCAGCACCAGTAGCTCGAGCACCATATCGTCTAGCTCAATCAGAATTGGAAGAACTGTCCAAGCAATTACAAGGACTTTTGGAAAAAGGTTTTATTCGTCCTAGCTCTTCGCCATGGGGAGCACCAGTGTTATTCGTGAAGAAGAAGGACGGTACCTTCAGAATGTGTATTGACTACCGCGAACTTAACAAGGTGACCGTGAAGAATCGCTATCCTCTTCTACGTATTGACGACTTGTTCGACCAGCTGCAAGGGTCGAGCTATTACTCCAAGATTGATTTGAGATCGGGATACCATCAGCTGAGAGTCCGAGATGAGGACGTCTCCAAAACAGCATTCAGAACTCGTTACGGCCATTACGAGTTTCTGGTTATGCCATTCGGGCTGACGAATGCACCAGCGGTCTTCATGGATCTCATGAACCGAGTGTGCAAGCCTTACCTGGATAAGTTCGTTATTGTGTTCATCGACGATATCCTGATCTATTCTAAGAGTCAGGAGGAACACGAGCAGCATCTACAACTTATGCTGGAACTTCTTCGAAAAGAACAGTTGTATGCCAAGTTTTCAAAATGTGACTTCTGGCTTCGCGAAGTCCACTTTCTAGGCCATGTGGTGAACAAGGATGGAATTCACGTGGATCCATCTAAGGTTGAATCGATCAAGAACTGGCCTGCACCCCGCACACCAACAGAAATCCGCCAATTCTTGGGTTTGGCAGGATATTACAGAAGGTTTATCAAGGATTTCTCAAAGATTGCGCAACCTCTCACTTCACTGACCCAGAAGGGTGTCGTCTACCATTGGGGTAATGCACAGGAATCCGCTTTTCAACACCTAAAGGATAGACTTTGTAGCGCGCCTATCCTCTCATTGCCTGAAGGCACCGATGATTTTGTAGTTTATTGCGACGCTTCCATCCAAGGACTTGGTTGCGTGTTGATGCAACGTGACAAGGTCATTGCCTACGCATCACGCCAACTCAAGGTTCACGAAAGAAATTACACTACTCACGATCTGGAGCTGGGAGCAATCGTATTCGCGCTTAAAATATGGAGACATTACCTGTACGGTACCAAGTGCACCATTTACACCGATCACAGGAGTCTCGAGCATATCTTCAAGCAAAAGGAGTTAAACATGCGTCAACGCCGATGGGTTGAACTCTTGAACGATTATGAATGCGCAATCAAGTATCATCCGGGCAAGGCCAATGTTGTGGCCGACGCCCTTAGTCGGAAGGATACCCTACCTAACCGTGTACGTGCTTTACAACTTACCATCCAGTCTAACCTTCCCGCGCAGATTCGTGATGCTCAGGTTGAAGCATTGAAGGCAGAAAACATCAGGGCTGAATCCTTACGAGGATCGAGGCAGCGGCTAGAACAAAAGGAAGACGGCGCTTACTATGTAACAGGGCGCATCTGGGTTCCACTTTATGGAAACTTACGCGAGCTTGTGATGGATGAAGCACATAAGTCTCGTTATTCGGTGCATCCTGGTTCGGATAAAATGTACCACGACCTCAAGACTACGTATTGGTGGCCTGGCATGAAAGCCCACATAGCAACCTACGTCAGTAAGTGCTTGACTTGTGCGAGAGTCAAGACTGAATATCAGAAACCATCAGGCCTACTTCAACAACCGGAGATCCCGAAATGGAAATGGGAGCAAATTTCCATGGATTTCGTTACCGGCCTGCCCAGATCTCTACGAGGAAACGATACCATTTGGGTGATCGTAGATCGACTGACCAAGTCTGCACATTTTCTGGCCATCAAAGAAACGGATAAGTTTTCTACTCTTGCAGACATTTATCTAAAGGAAGTAGTATTAAGGCACGGAGTGCCAACCTCTATTATATCTGATCGTGACGCGTGTTTTACTTCTGAACTATGGCAAGCAATGCACAAGTCTTTTGGCTCACGTTTAGATGTGAGCACCGCTTATCACCCACAGACGGATGGGCAATCTGAACGCACCATCCAAACCCTTGAAGACATGCTCAGGGCATGTGTAATCGATTTTGGCAATGGCTGGGAAAAGCACCTCCCGCTAGTGGAGTTTTCATACAACAACAGCTACCACACCAGCATCCAGGCTGCTCCATTCGAGGCATTGCACGGACGCAAATGCCGATCACCTATCTGTTGGTCAGAAGTTGGGGACAGCCAAATCACTGGCCCAGAACTTGTGGTAGATACCACCGAGAGAATTGCTCAGATACGACAGCGAATGGCGGCAGCTTGTGACCGTCAGAAGAGCTATGCTGATAAGGGAAGAAAACCACTCGAGCTCCAGGTTGGGGATCGAGTGCTACTCAAAGTCTCACCTTGGAAAGGTGTAGTCCGCTTTGGCAAACGAGGCAAACTCAACCCGCGTTATGTCGGACCATTCGAAGTCATTGAGAAAATTGGCAAGGTAGCCTACAGGTTGAATCTACCCGAAAAACTCAGCGGAGTTCACAACGTATTCCACGTGTCAAATCTGAAAAAGTGTCTGTCAGATGAGACCCTCATAGTTCCTCTTAAGGAACTCACAATCGACGACCAGCTGCGATTCGTCGAGGAACCAGTAGAGATTACGGATCGAGATGTTAAGATCCTCAAGCATACCAGGATACCTCTAGTCCGAGTTCGTTGGAATGCTTGTCGTGGCCCAGAGTATACCTGGGAACGAGAAGACCAAATAAACTCAAGTATCCCCAACTGTTTAAGAAAAACGCAACCCCTCAAATCAACGGGGGGATGATGTGACACCCCAGGAAAATCAGGAAAACAACTTAACTTAACTAGCTTCCTCAGTAACCACGCACTAAATTTCGGGACGAAATTCTCTTAACAGGGGGAGAATGTGACAACCCTCAAAATTCCATGTATTCCGTACAATTTATTAATAATAATTAAAGTGCTTGACGACTGTGTGGAATTACGTAACTGCTTTCTGATATCTGTGTTATATTTACATGCGCCTGTTAACACATTAGTAATGTACAGAAAAGTCATTAAATAGTCCGTAATGATTTCCTAAGTGTTAGAAATTAAAAACGTTACAAAAATATATACATAGGACACGTTACGAATTAATTAGGCACTTTAACGGAACAATATCGAACAGAACAACCGGACTTAACCCGGAACCTAAAAATATTGTCATTGACATTGTTTTCTTTTTTTTTTTCTGAGCCAGTTAGGGTCCCCGATAGAGGGGGCAATTCTGACCCAAATAGCATACAATGGGTCAGTTTGGGTCGTTTTTAAATTATAATGGGTGAATTTGGGTGAGGAAGTTTAGTTAAGGGGGTCAAAATGGGTTATCTAAAAAATAAAAAAAATTATTTACGGGTCGAATAGGGTTGGGAAATTATTACGGGTCAGTTAGGGTTGAAAAAAAGCACGGGTTGAAGAATGGGTTATCTTCTTCATTGAATCAAACCGACACCACCTCTCTCTCTCTCTACAACAACAAGAACAACCGCTGCCAGATCAAACTCTCATGGGTTAAATTCGAGGCCCCAATACCTCTTAATTCCGTATAATTCTGTTCATCCAGTTGCTGAATATCCAAATTACAACCGAATTTCAGTTTTCTGGTAAGTTTGTTCAACTGTTGATCGCTCGTTTGGAGTTTTAGGTGACGATCGGCGAAGAATTTATCGGTTTTTTAGGTTAATTGTGTTGTTATCATGATCGATCGGAGTAGAAGTTTTGGATCTTGTGTTTTAGGGTTTGTGGTTTTTGTTTTTTTTTTTTTTATGTTGAGAGGCTGTACGGTTCGATCCATAAAGGTTCGGGATCGTTTGCGGTTAGCGATGTTGAATAGGGGGAGGATTTTGAGAGTTACAGGGAAGATGATGATGGAGGAAGTGCATATTATCATTATAGAGGTGTGAGTTTAGAAGGTGATGTTTATGTCAAGTTGGTTTATAGTGATGCGATTAAGGAGTTGAAAGCCATTGCGGATCGGATGATTCGTTCGGGATATGAGAAAGAGTGTTGTCAGGTGTATAGTAATGTGCGGCGCGATGTGTTGGACGAGTGTTTGTCGATTCTCGGGGTTGAGAAGTTGAGTATTGAGGAAGTGCAGAACATTGAGTGGAAAATACTGGATGAGAAGATGAAGAAGTGGATACAGGCGGTTAAAGTTGTGGTTAAAGTTCTTTTGTTTGGGGAGAAACGGTTGTGTGAACAGGTTTTTAGTGAGTCTGAATTGATTAAAGAGATTAGTTTTGTTGAGACTGCGAAAGGGTGTGTGATGCGGCTTTTGAATTAGTTTTATTTGCTTTTGTTATCGTTGTTAGACGTTTGATCAAATGATTGGAATGATATTAGCAAGTCTTGAATTTTATTTGATATATTGGTAATGTCAGAGAAGGTTGCGAGTATGTTTGATTTATCGCGTGTTAACGTTTGGCGCATGTTCTCGTATACATGAGTAAGTTAAATTAACATTCTTGTATCACGTTAGCGTTATGGTTTATGGGTATAAGTTGCTTACTGTTAAGGTTACCACTTACCACAAGCGTGTTACTCTGGTAAATGCAAACAAAGATTATAAAAATGGGAGATTTGCCAAGGCTTTGGCACTCTATGATGCTGCGATTTCCATTCTCAATCCGAATCAACCCGGACCCGAATCCATTCTCAACCCGAACCAACTTGGATTCGTTTGAACAGCTCATCTCATGCATTTTTTTGACCCGAACCCGTCCCGTCCCGACCCGAACCCATTCTCAACCCGAACCAACCCGGACCCGTTTTAACCCGACAAAATTGGCTCTTGATGTACAATCTCTTTAAAAAAACCATTTTTTTAACTAACCCAACCCGACCCGAAACCCGTTCTGACCCGAAACCCGTTCCGACCCGAACCCGTTCCGACCCGAACCCGTTTTGACCCGAACCCGTTTTGACCAGAACCAAAACAACCCTTTTTTTAATTGACCCGTTTTGACCCGAACCCATTTTGACCCGAACCCGTTCTGACCCATGACCCGACCCAACCCGACCCGTTTGCCAGGTCTAGTCCCCGAGTACCCTAACACCCGTTATAAATTACAACACACAAAATACACTAATTAATTCCTAACTATCTTAACTAATCACTAAACTTTCTAGTCAAGATCTAACCATCCAAACCCCTCCCCAACGATCGTTACCCCAAGGGGACACATTCCATCAACTTTTTATTATTTTATTAGTCCATGTCTAATATCACATGGACATTTTATACAATGAATATTAATGGATGGAGATTATAAGAATACATAGAGGATAACCCCATACCCCTTTTTTTTCGAATCTGTTACATGGGGATACCCCCAACGAATTCCTTTTTTTTTTTATTTGGAGATGATAGTGGAATAGGAGACATTTTATTCATTGGGTAATGGTGAAAATTAGTTATAAGAAGGCACCATGGGTTACACCCATATCATTCACAATTGCAAACAACAAATTCCATTTTTTTTCTTCTCCCTCTTGCCCATATCCTCGGCTGAACCCACACACCCACATCCATCCAATTTCGAGATTTGATCTTTCCATTCCAAGCATATACAAGTGTGAAGGATCGCGTACGAGGAAGCCCGGTGCTTGCGGATTGTCAAGGACCTCCCCACGTTGCTTTTAACCACTCGTTTTTCGACTAGTTTCTTCCCTAGCCTCGAGCTAGTAGTAAGTGACTCTAAACATCTTCTTGATCTATTCTAAAGTGGTTAATAAGAGTTTCGTCGGTTGAAAATCACTAACATATAAGATCACCAACTAAAAGTCTACTAAAGTGATGAACAAGGTGGTTAATGGATGAATATTAATGTAAATCATGTAGATCTTGTGTGATTATGATTATTGGTTGATTATCTGATGTTTTGCTGATTAATATTAATATTTGATGTTGTTGTGATCACTAAACTTGTTAACGGAATCGATCGAACACGATTTAGAAGGTTAAACACTGAAAATCAGAATCTGTCCAAGTTTTACAGCCAACTTCAGTTGGCTGTAAACAGGCCATAAACTCAACGAAAAACCGATATTTTGAATCTAAAATATGTTATTATGAAATACGGTTCTAATGGCACTGGAATCATAATTTTTGGACTTCGTTTACTATTTTTAATGTGTCGATTTGTAACAACAGCTTAAGCTGAATTTTGACAGCAATAAATGGGTGTCATACTTTCAGTCATAACCTGAGTTTTGTGATGAATCGGACCATGAAATTTGTACAGTAGATGACAACCGATGCATTTGTAATTACCCCACTAGAATTTCGTAAATCGGAGGCTCGATGAATTTTTAATAAATTGTTCCGTGGACTGTGGTCAGAAATACATAAATCTGAGTTCAGTCCGGAATATGAATTTTTATAAAATACTGGTAATGAACCGGACCTCGATATTTTTACACAATAAAATATGGAACGTTGAAGACATCCTGTAAAGATTTGGGAATATTTGGAATAATTTAACTATTTTATTAAAGTGTCCGAAAACAGCCGGTTTTGAATATAAATGCTGAAATGACAAAAGTTGTGACTCGCGTGTCTAAATGTCGAGTATGCTATCTGTGAATGATCTAACATGTTATATATGTTATGTGCATTATCGTATGTTTGATTTTGAGTGGGGAATGGATGGGAAACTTAGATGGGCATAAACCGTTAAAATGATGCATGTTGTGTGATAGATACGTGTAGGAACTTTGTGTTCTATTTGAAAGCCACTAAATGACTAACTGGTAAATCATACTAGGACGTGATTGACCGACCTTGAATGTTAGCTATATTGAGAATCTAACCGAGCAAACCGAGGTGAGTTCACACCCTTACTAAGGCATGGGATTCCCGATGGTTGGGAATGGGATTGAATAACTATTTATATTATCAACACTACTAGACTACCTACTACTGTCCTCGGATTGAGAAGGGCACGTACGTAAACCTACGTACACTCACACTTACTACTGTCCTCGGATTGAGAAGGGCACGTACGTAAAACCTACGTACATTCATACTTACTACTGTCCTCGGATTGGGAAGGGCACGTACGTAAAACCTACGTACACTCACACCTACTACTGTCCTCGGATTGGGAAGGGCACGTACGTAAAACCTACGTACACTCATACTTAACACCGTCCTCGGATTGGGAAGGACACTTATGGATACGCCTAGTCTAGTAACACACATAATGGGAAGCCCCCACTGATTATGGTTATGGTTTGGGTAATGAAAGGGAACTGGTTAAACATACTTTCAACTACGGGGTAACCCCCACGGTAATTAAGCCAACGAAAGTCAAACCACGTTTTTCAGAAACAACTTAAAAACTAAACAACCAAACGTGAAATCACTCAACTTTGTTGTTGACTCGTTGTTACATGCCTTGCAGGTGGTTAAATGCTATGGAGCTTGCACATGGAGGGGGTCGTTGTGGAATGCTAACTAATATGTCCCGTACTTACTAAATAAACGTTATGAACTTATGAAACTTATGTTTGGGGTCTTTAAACTTATGAGCTACAAACTTATGTTTTGTTTAACGTCTTATGCTTCCGCTGTTTAAATTGAACTTGGTTAACTTCCTTTTGGTCACCAATTGTATTGTGATCGGTTTTATTTACTAAAATACGTTGTTCAATATGATTGGTGGCTCGATCCTGGTCACGTCACGCCTCCAAGCGGTGATACTCCGCGTGTGGATTTTGGGGGTGTGACAGCTCTGGTATCTCATCCTCTAGAGTTGCCTTTTTGATGGGTTTGGGGGGGTTTTTGAGTTTTTCTTTTTGTTGGCTTTTTGGTGATTGTAGGTGTGGGTTTCAAAGCAGTTGTTTTGCCACTTTGATCACCTTGAGCAGTGGGCTCAGCAGCAGATACCTGAGGAGCAGTAGTAGCTGCTAAATTCTGCTCAGGCACCTCTGCTTGTGTTTTGCAAGGTGTTGACATTCTAGTAAAAGTTTCAGCAGTTAAACCTTTTATTTGAAAATAAACACCCTGTTTGAGCAAATTTTCATTTTCTTTTTCAAATTTTTGTTTAAGATAGTAGCTTAAAAATCTTGGAAAGAGTAAAAATGCTTTGCTATCAACGTTTTTCACCAAATCATCAAAGATCTCCTGGGAATAATTAAAATTTTCATTGTTTAGAATAGCATAACCCAGGCACTGAATCTTTGAAGGTATTTCGTTAAAAGCAGTTGTTTTATTTGAGACACACATCAAAAGTGTGTGAAATAAAAACCTAGGTGCAGAAGGAAAGAAACCCTTTTGTAAAGTATCCCTTTTTGGTTGTTCTGCATATCCCCTTTTTAAGAAATCAGTTTTCAACTCGGTTTTATCAAAGGAAGTTTTACCTTTCTGATCATCGAGTTTAAAGACTTCTGAGATAGATTGCGGAGTAATTTGAATCGCTTTACCCTGTATCGAGGAGTTGATAGCTATGACTTTATCGTCTTGTTTTTCAAGCGTAGCATTTTTCCAAAACTCTCTCTGGGTTTGTTGGTAGATTGGAGCATCTGCTGTAAGCAAAGTTTTGTACTTTGACGCAGACATAATGTCAATGATGGAATCGAAGATGTGATTGTTTGTGGGTTTTGTGAGTAGACCCAAGTAGTTGTGAGGGGATTTGTAAGGGATTTCAATGGGCTCAGACGCCATTTGAGTGTCCTCTTTGGGAGGCGAGGATGATTTTGATTTTGATTTTGACTTTGATTTCGTCATTTTGATGAAGAAGTTAGGATCGAAGAGTGTTTTGAGAAGAAGGGTTGGAAACTGCTTTGAGAATAGAATTTTTGGAATTCAATTCGACAGTGTAAAACCCTGTTTGGGGGTTTTGATCAGGGTTTTATTAAGGGGGAAACTGAATGCTGATGTGGCAGCGGTTACAAAGATCTGAGGGCTAAAAACTGACCACGTGCCAACCTCTGATGAAATGGATGAAGAGTGGAGGACAGTTGTTTTGAGAGCCACTGATGAAGCAAATATCAGTGGTTACAACGGTAACAATATGAGAGCAGTGGGTGATTTTTACTATAAGTGGATAGCATATCAGTGGTTAAGACACTGATTTTGAGTATCAGTGCTTGCCAAGAAAATGAAGGATCAGGGGTTAACTTTCAGCAGTGGACAGTATTTAGGAAATAGATGTTACAGCAAAGCAGTGGTTAGGGGTAAGGTAATGGTAATGATTTGAAAGACTAGTATGTCAGCAACTGTTTTGAGAATTTTCATTCAAGGTTTTGCCACAAGTCATTTACATATTTTGAAGCTTTTACAAGTCCTTGATAGTGGTTTAGTACCCCAGATGATGTAAACTTTTTACTAAGGCAACTCATTCTTGCTATAATATTTAAATTAAAACAAGAGTACCTCAGTATTTCAAGGTCTTTTAGCAATCAATCTTTGATCAGTTTTAAGACAAACTTGAGTTAGATATGACCTTTGATACTTGTACCAATTTCCTTTTGATATGTTTTGAGGATAATATAACCAACAAAAATAAAGGTTATACATCCTGACAGGAGATTGAAACTTTTACTATCAAAAACCAGTAAAAGTTCAAAATATATTATTCTAAAAAATGAAGAATGATATCCTGCCTTATTCGAGAGAATCCTTTTTCAGAAAAATAAATAAAGGATTTTTCTGAAAACAACATCAAAAAGAATCTGGTATAATTTTCCACTGAAACTCCTAATCATATCAATCTCAAGCTTATGAAAATGGTCAGTGGTTTGACAACAATGGTATGAAATTTTAAATACATTTTTACCATTGTTTGGTACCATTCTCTTGTTGATTGATTGACAACCGAAAAATGAGGACACAAGATCACATGAGTTTTCGAAAACCCTGGTGTAGATTTTGTTACCATGTGATGATTCTGAAAATTTGTCTAGTCCTTTTAAAAGTTTATTCTCTGCGAATACTATTGTTACCTGAACCTTTTCCTGAAGCAATGAATGCACACAGTTGCTTAATGACCATTGTTACCCCAATTTTTGACTCTTAAGCGTTTTATATTTATACTCTTTTCTTTTGACTCAAAAGTTTTGAGATAAACACACTTTTTGAGTTTTTATGTTTATCTTCTTCCCTTTTTTACCCTTCCCATTCATAAGTACTGAAATATTCACTGGGAGGCATTATTGAAGGAATACTTATTCCAAAATCATTTTGCAGTAATGTTTTGAGAGATTTGGTCATTTATACACATGCTCATGCCAAATTTCACATCACCTATGATCTGGACATTTTTGACCCCTGATTTTCTTAATGTAATTTTAACTAGGTTGGTTTGTTCCTTTTGAGGATCTCAACCTGTTTTTCAACCCATAAGATCAAGTGACTAAAGTTTTAATTTCCCTCTTTTTCGTTAGCAAAAACACCAATGTTTTTATGAACATAGATTTTTGTTAATCCGAGGTTCATACTTTAGCATCTAATATAATGAAAACATCACAAATTTCATAACAACAGTTGGAATCAATTTTAAAAAGAAGAAATAATACCATAGTTTAACAGACATGTTTTTAGATCTAAAAACTATGAGTGACTTGTGCATGATATCACTTGTTGTGTGAAATTTGTGTGTCTTATGACATCTTGGTTGTTTTACAGAGTATTTGAATAACAGTTTTAAGCGTGATAACTCGTTACTCTGTTTTTCAACTAAATACAACCAACCTTAGTATCAATGAATTTTGAGCTGAACTGTTATGTCAAATTGATTGTTAGATCGAATTTGACTGTCCAAGCTCTGATACCAATTGTTAGGATCGGAAGCTCTCATGATTGTGCTTGTTTGTATAATATGAACAAATCAGATAGAAATGAATAGAGTTGTAGTGCAACGGAAATGAACAACAAACTTTGTAAACACAATCAAAGAGAGAAATAGTTTTGGTAAACATGCAATTCATTGAGTCGAAAGATTTACAATACAAATCAAAAGATTACAAGCATGCTTACAAACTAAACTCCCCCTCAGCCTGATACTTCATGGTTGGTTGCACAAGATGAAAGGATTGAATTGAGGAGAAGAACTCACTCAAAACGATCAAATGTAACAGTACAGAGTACTGCTCCATTTATAGACAAGCCAAACCACTGAGGCATCTCAGCTGACATCACCATGAAAGTGACGTCTAACAGCCTAACAACCTGTAACAACTGTTCCTATACAAACACTGCTAATCCTAACCACTGACTATGTATAAAACAGATGACACACTAAACTACTGCTTTCTCTTTACATCAGTACTTTCCTCAAGGTTGATCAGTCCTTGAATGGGCAGTGCTTTGTCATCAGTAGATTGAACCAGCAGTGTTTACTTCTTCATGGCTTTGTCAGCAGTTGAAGGAGTAACAGCAGTTGTATACAGACAGTGTATAGAAAGCCATCAGTTGTTATAATCACTTTCAAGGGGAAAGCCTAATGTAAACAGTTGCTTATTGTGAATCCACTGTTGTGATCCGGTTTTGGCTTTCATTATCTGTTCCTCTGGTAGGGTTCAATCCCAACAAAAGGGTTGCCGGAGGAGAAGAAGAGTTGGGGAGGATGATGGTAAGGTTGGATGATTATTTGTTGCCGTTAGGTTAGGTTATTGCATTTCTGATTTCATTTTAAGATCTGTGAGGATTAAGCTAATTAGTTGTATGCGTCTAGCTGTTATAAGGAAGATTAGATTAGTATTTGAAGATTGAGCTATTTAGGTAATTAGGTTGTAGATTTGATTAGTTGTGAGTGGAGAGAGGAAGATTTCTATTAATTTGAGCTTGAACATGAGGAATTGAGGATGCTTATTTTTATGTGGCATAATCTATCTGATAGGTAATAGTGTTTTATTGTAATGATTTTGTGTGTGTTTTCAGTTGAATGTTTGCAATAGAGTAAAATGCCAGAACAACAACTTGTCGAAGAAATTGCAGGAGAAGCAATTGCCGTCAGAGATGGTGGTGGTGGTGGTTTGGGGGAAGAAGAAGTGGGTGGGGTGGGACCTATAAGGTATTTAACTCTTTTTATAATTGGGCTGGAATGAAAGGACCAAATTACCCTCACATGCCAAGCACATGGGGGTGTTTTAACAGAGGTTAGGGTTGGGGACAAACCGAGTTCATTTTTTGACAACTTTTGGGACCACGCGTGTAATTAATAAACCACTACGACCAAGTATGAAATTTTTGCAAACCACAGGGACCAACCAAGCATTTAACTCTATAAATTATATCTAAATTTAGAACTTTTAGGTATTAGTATGTAGAAGAAACATTAAACACATCTTTTTAATGTTAGAGAAAGTGTCTGTGTCAACCCGCGTATACACATGTGGTTACAGGTTCATGTGTGTTACACGATTTGGGTTCTAGTTGGGTTCGACCCGCCAACCCATGAACACAACCCGTTTAGCAGCACTAAAAAATATATTCTCAGTGCGCCTATGGCTGTGACCTGTGAGAGAGCTAAATGGCTCAACTTCATGCTCACTACCAATCAGTGTCCCAATTTATGAAATCCCTTCTCTCTACAAGTGAAGGCAAAAACCGCCTGTGTTGGTTTCTCAAAAGAAAGCTCAAGCGACATGCTTCAATGGTGAAAATATGGAAAGGGGTAGTAACCTGTTGCATCTGCCCCTTTTTAATGGTGATATATAGCCAACCGCTCTTTGTTATTACAACACATGTGACCTCGAGCAAATGGTCATGTTAATTCCTTATTATATACACAGTTCAAGACCAATAAAGATATAAATGTATCTAGCTAGCTTTGTCATTCACAAAGAACAAAACAACAAGATGAATGTGACTCGCATGACGACTGCCCGACTCTTTCCGCAAATGTTTGTAACCTCAAGGAAGAAAAGGGTTATGTGACGGGTATGCCTCTTTCTGCCTTCGGTAAGCCCTGCAAAATCATATCATTATATATTTTGCTTCCAGCAATTCAAGTATTTGAATAAACATTAGCACGGATAATAATTTTTTCACCTAGTGGCACTAGACCCACCGAGTGCAACCGTTCCTACAACAATCAAGAGGAATGGGATCTGAATCAATGCTTTGTTTTTACTTCCTCCTTGACTCCTTGGGACTCCGGTTCTCACCACCCTTGAATATGTTCCTCTTGTTGAATATGTGCCTGTTGTCACGTATAATCAGATTATCTAAGAGACTCAAAACAACTTATTTCTCCCTACACATTAATAATCAATTTTGATTGTGAAATCAACAGATAAGCATATGCAACTTTCTTCTTTGTCGAAACATGAACACAGCAAGCAAATACGATGTTTAAAAGCAATCATAAACATACTCTTAGCGGGTAATAATTCTATTGTTCCTAATTACTTAATACAAGACTATACTTACAGATCAATACAACAAGTGATTGATGTGAATTTCTACTATTCTAGGGTTTATCTTATTAGCCGAACACAAACACAACAAGCAAATAAGATGTTTAAAATAACAAAAGCAACACTAAAGTACACAGATGGTCCTTGTGGTTTACCAAAATTTTGGATTTAGTCACTAGCTTTCCAAAAGTACACAGATGATCCTCTGGTTTGCAGTTTGTAACGCATTTAGTACCCAACTTCTTTTCCAAAAGTACATGGATGGTTCCTGTGTTGTGACCATAGTTGTCAATAGCGGCTATAGCGACCGCTATAGTGCGCTATGTAGCGAAGCGACCAAGTGTCGCTATTTAGGTCATAGCGACCAATAGCGTGAACAGCGACATTTTTTTTTTATGTAAATAGCAATTAGATATAGCTGTAAAATAGCTGGATTTATAGGTTTTTGTTAAATATACATGTAAAATAGCATATATACAAGTGTATTTTGATGTAATATACATATAAAAAAATTCAATTTTTTTTCTAGCGTATCACTATTTATAAAATAGCGGGCCACTATTCGCAACGTAGCATATAGGTCCCTTGTCGCTATTTGTCGTTATTCGCTATTAACAACTATGTTTGTGTGACACACTTGGTCCCTAAATTGGACATGCTAAAATCTTTAGATTTGTTGGCTGGGGATTAAATGTGGTACAAACTGCAAACCACATTGACCATCCATGTACTTTTGGAAAGCTATGCACCAAATCCAAAATTTTGGCAAACCACTGGGAAACTTTACTCTAAAAGGCAATTTGTGTTCGTTTCACATAATGAAATGAAATCCGGATGGAAATGGAATGTAGATTTTGTTTCTTATGTTATTCGTTTCAACAAAAGAAGGAATCGGAATTGAACAATAACATAAGGAACGGAATCTACATTCCAATTCCATCCAGATTCCATTTCATGCTGTGAAACAAACACACCTAAATTCCAAATCAAATTTCAATTCCTATGCAAATTCCAATTCCATTACATTCCCCGAAACGAACACTAACTAAATGTCTATAAATGTTATTGTTCCTGATTGCTTGATGTTTGCTTTTAACTAGAATTGCAGATCAACATATAAAAATGACTCATGTAAACTTTCTAATTTCTAGGGTTTATATTGTATATAAGATTCAGTCCAGATGTTATTCAATAGTAAACGATCGAGAGATAAAATAATCAACTTACCGGACTGTAAACATGCGTAAGCTTCAGAAATCTGCCAAAAATGATATAATATTATTGAGTTAAATGAACAATCGAAAATAGTAAAACGATCTACCAGTTTGAAATTGGATTCAGCGAGAGATTTTTGAGAGTTGGGGAAACGATCTGGATGAGTTTCCCATGCCTTTTTCTTGTAAGCAGCTTTGACCTGAAGATGAAAAGTGAGAAATTGAGTTGGGAAATTGGGAGTTAGTGTGTGTAAATTTGTACCTGTGACGATGAAGGTGTGGAATTGGGAGGCAACCCCAGCAATTCTCTGGCTTCATCGCCAAGCATCTTCGCCTTCTTCTGCTGTTGTTTCTAGCGACTGTCGTGTCATCATAACAACCAAATTTCCAAACATAACGTGTAGTGATTATTTTGATAAATAATTGGGGTGGTCACTAGTGATAGAATTCTATCACTCACAAGCACCAATCAAGTTCCGCCATGTCATCAACCATTTTTCCATCACTCACAACATTTTTGGTGGCAATGGTATCACTTATCACCACACCCAACAATTTCCCCCCAACCAACAATTCCCCTCACAAAACAAAACAATAACGTGTGAAGAAAATAACGAAAATTGATTGTGGAAAATATCACGCGTGGAACTTTGTTGTGGGGGTGGATATCACGCGTTATATATTGAATCCGTGATCCTATAACTGACCGCCCCTCCTTGCCTTACAGTGGCGTGAAGAAGTTTGATAACGCCCTCAACTTTGTCAAGGTGGGTATTACAGGGCATGGAGCGGAGGGCGTTTCTAGTATAAGATTAGGGATGATAAGGGTATGGTTAATCACATACCAATACCTGATTGTAAAATCTTGTCTCATAACTGGCTCATTATTCATCAGGTATCGGGTAAAATCGTAGATTGGGTGTACCTATTTGCACACCCATTTGCCTATTGGCACACCAAAAAGGTGTTTTTTGTCTTATACGCACACCCTGCAGTGTCGAGCTGTGGCCAAAGCTTGGCGTTTTGGTCCGGTCAACCAGACAAAGACTGACGGGTGTCTGACGGGTCTGTTGACCGGACCAAGACGCCGAGCTTTGGCTGCGTTTTGGTCCTGTCAACCAGACAAAAGACTGACACCCGGTCTGGTTGACAGGACCAAAACGCGGCCAAAGCTCGGCGTTTTGGTCCGGTCAACAGACCCGTCAGTCTTTGTCTGGTTGATCGGACCAAAACGTCACACTTTGGCCACAGCTCGACACTACAGGGTATGCACATAAGACAAAAAACACCTTTCTGGGTTGGCTATCTACACACTTGGTGTGTAGATAGTTTGAGCCTATCAAATATACCCGTTAAGACTTTCACATATATATATTTTTTACTTTTCTTTATAATGCTAGGTCTATACTTTCGTGCGCGTTGCGCACAAGACCGCTGAGAAGAACAGAAAAATAAAATGTAGAAAAAACACTAAACGATATCCGAAATAAAATCAACAAAAAAAAATTTATGGTAATGATATTGTTCGTATGAAGCCCGTTGTCAGAGATGAGCAAATGGTACTAGGTGCTGGTACCGAATTTCCCGATCCAAAAGATCATAAGTACCAATTCGGTACCGACTTTTGGCGTTCTTGGTAACGGTTCGCTACCGGTTTTTACCTTCATATACCAGTATTGTAACCGATATTTTCAGTACCAGTACAGATTTGGTATCGGTTAGCACCGAGCCCATCCCTACCACTGAAACTAAAAAAAAGAAATCATTATTGAAGAAAACAAAAAAAAAAACGTTGTACGATACCATTGTCTGTACGGTACCAGTGATCAGAGATGAACAAATGGTACTGGTAACAGCACCGAATTTCCCGAACTAAAAGATTTTCAATATCAACTCGGTACCGACTTTTGGCGTTTTCGGTACAGACTGGTGCCGGTTTTTATCTTCATATACCGATACCGAACAGGATCGTACCGCTATTTCCGATATCGGTTAACACCAAACTTATCCCAACCTGTGATACTAATAAATTATTAAATTAAAGTTAAAAGAAAAGAAAAAAATTATTATTATAATAGTTATTATTATTATATTACTATATTATTATAATATATTAAAATCAGTATTTATTTCAATTGGTTTATTAATATGAGGAGGAGTTGGGTAGAAAGTGGGATTTTCCTAGAAAGTCTAGGAAGCAATAAGAATATGACACGTGGCATTGAGGGATTTTAACTAAAAGGGCACTTGTGTAATTTGACATTTTATTTTATTTTTTGAATTTTATCTCTCATTAACTAACAATGCCTATAATTATGGAAACTGTTTCTCCCAGATTTTTTGTATTTCGCAACCTTCTCCTTCTTCGTCTTCGTCATCGTCAAACACTTCTCCATCTCCACCATCTCCGAGTTCATCATCACCATTCAAATACTGTTCGTATCATCTCTGTTTTCTTGACGATGTGTTTTAATAGCAAGCAAATTAATACAGTTGTGTTTTAGCAGCAAGCAGATTCATACAGTTGTGTTTTAGCATTCAGATTCATACAGTTGTGTTTTAACAGCAAGCAGATTCATACAGTTGTGTTTTAGCATTCAGATTCATACAGTTGTGTTTTAACAGCAAACAGATTCATACAGTTGTGTTTTAACAGCAAGCAGATTCATACAGTTGTGTTTTAGCATTCAGATTCATAAAGTTGTGTTTTAACAGCAAGCAGATTCATACAGTTGTGTTTTCGCATTCAGATTCATACAGTTGTGTTTTAACAGCAAGCAGATTCATAGAGTTGTGTTTTAACAGCAAGCAGATTCATACAGTTGTGTTTTAGCATTCAGATTCATACAGTTGTGTTTTAACAGCAAACAGATTCATACGCTGTGTTTTACCATCCATGCTGGTAATGCTGGAGGATTTCTTGACGCTGTGTTTTAACAGCAAGCAGATTAATACGATGTGTTTTGTTGATGTGTTTCTTCATGAAGGATAGAAGGAAGAGAGAGAGAGAGAGAAGGGGAGAGAGAGATAGAGAGATAGAAAATCGCATGAAATGTGTGGTGGTTATGGAATGACAATTATTTCCATATTTAAAACAAGCTAAATGACATATCTACCCTTGATTAATTAAATAATCCTATTTTTAAGAAACACGTATTACCAAAATGCCACCAAGATGATCTCAACCATTAAACACACCCATTGGATGGCCCAGATCGCTTCCTAGACTTTCTAGGAAAAACACACTTTCCGTAGGCTCCCCACTCTATATAGATATATATATATATATATATATAGGCAGGATTTAGGGAAAACACCTAAAAGTGTGAAAATGGTGAAAATGGTTCTGATCCGTCCGATCAAAACAATCTATGGATTAGATTGGCACGGTGGCGTTTTTGTAAATAACATCAACTTTCTAAAGTGGACGCGCTTCATTAAGGGAAAAAAGGTAAATGTGCATCTACAAAACCCATCAAACGGGACCGAAACATATATACTTCATAGAGAAACCTCTCCAACTCCTACGAAAAACGTGAAAACCCTAGAAAACGCGAAACCGCAAATATTGTGGCATCTAAAGATCAAACAAGATCTAGAGGCAAAAAACAGAGTGAGTTAACTTCGATTTACATTATGCTAGTTTTATGATATTTTTGGCGTTCTAATTTTACCAATAAATGTGCGGTTTCTATGGGTGTGGAAGAGGAAGGGTCACCTGCTCCAAAACGACAAAGAACCACCGAGCAAAGAAAGAAGACAACAATAAAACATGGTACAGATGGTTACTTTTTATGATGTTTGTTTGTAAAACTAGATATATCATGAAATATATTTTGATAGTTTGTTACTAAACGCCAATACATGTATTGTTTGTATAATATTGTTTGACTGTATGAAAACACTATTTTACATATATCATTTGTGTTATTAAACGTCATGTATCATCTGTGATCGTCTTATCGAACAACATATATTGTATCATTTGTGTTATTAAACGCCATGAAAAACTAAATTTTTGTCATCGGTTTTTTTCTTTGGCAGTGATAGTTGAATTTTTTTTTCTGACAATTGATGAGGATGGCGAGCCAAGGATAGTGGAGGGTAGGTCTTGACCTGCAACCCACTTGCAGCCATGATTTTTGGAAACTTTGAGACAAACCGTGTTTTTTCAAGATCCACAGATGGTTATTGATTTTTGTTGTTGGTTTTTATATTTCAGTCGATGATGATAAGTATTAACTTATCTGAGACATCTACGAGTCGTGATTTTGGTTGAGTTTGTTTGCTAAGATTCTGAAATTTTGTAAACCCGAAATCGGGTCGGGTTGGAGTTTGATACTGATGTTTGTTTGATTCTGATGTCTATGAGGATAAGTTAAAAACCAGGGCGTAAAAAAAGTTTAAAACCGGGGCGTAACAAAAGTTTAAAACCGGGGCGTAAAGAAATATTAAACCCGGGGCGTAAAAAAGTTTACAACCGGGTCGTAAAAAAGTTTAAACTCGGGTTATAGAAAAAGTTTAAAACTGGGGCGTAAAAAAATTTTCAACCGGGGGTGGGGTTAAAAAAATTATAACTGGGGCGTAAAATTTACAACTTGTGTGTAAAAATGAGTTTATAACCGGGTAAAAATCTGCTTTGTAAAAAAATTTATAAAAAATATGCTTTGTAAAAGTCTATAAAAATTTGTTTTTTGTAAAAAATCTGATTTATATGAAAAAGAGAGAGACAAAGACTTGTGATTTGATTTGACAATTAACAATTGACCAAAATACCCTTATCACAATAAAATATTAAAAACATAATAATATAAAAAGAATTTGGCATGTGATATATGTCCTTTTAATCTTAACCATCCAACACAAAAGATCAATGGTGGAAAAGTAGTTCCTACGGTTCTCGCAACTAGGGGTGGTTTTCATTTTAGCTCATCCACATATATATATATATATATAGGTGGAGTTGGGTAGAAAGTGGGATTTTCCTAGAAAGTCTAGGAAGCAATAAGAATATGACACGTGGCATTGAGGGATTTTAACTAAAAGGGCACTTGTGTAATTTGACATTTTATTTTATTTTTAGAATTTTATCTCTCATTAACTAACAATGCCTATAATTATGGAAACTGTTTCTCCCAGATTTTTTGTATTTCGCAACCTTCTCCTTCTTCGTCTTCGTCATCGTCAAACACTTCTCCATCTCCACCATCTCCGAGTTCATCATCACCATTCAAATACTGTTCGTATCATCTCTGTTTTCTTGACGATGTGTTTTAATAGCAAGCAAATTAATACAGTTGTGTTTTAGCAGCAAGCAGATTCATACAGTTGTGTTTTAGCATTCAGATTCATACAGTTGTGTTTTAACAGCAAGCAGATTCATACAGTTGTGTTTTAGCATTCAGATTCATACAGTTGTGTTTTAACAACAAATAGATTCATACAGTTGTGTTTTAACAGCAAGCAGATTCATACAGTTGTGTTTTAGCATTCAGATTCATACAGTTGTGTTTTAACAGCAAGCAGATTCATACAGTTGTGTTTTAGCATTCAGATTCATACAGTTATGTTTTAACAGCAAGCAGATTCATAGAGTTGTGTTTTAACAGCAAGCAAATTCATACAGTTGTGTTTTAGCATTCAGATTCATACACTTGTGTTTTAACAGCAAGCAGATTCATACGCTGTGTTTTACCATCCATGCTGGTAATGCTGGAGGATTTCTTGACGCTGTGTTTTAACAGCAAGCAGATTAGCAAGCAGATTAATACGATGTGTTTTGTTGATGTGTTTCTTCATGAATGATAGAAGGAAGAGAGAGAGAGAGAGAAAAGGAGAGAGAGATAGAGAGAAAATCGCATGAAATGTGGGGTGGTTATGGAATGACAATTATTTCCATTTTTAAAACAAGCTAAATGACATATCTACCCTTGATTAATTAAATAATCCTATTTTTAAGAAACACATATTACCAAAATGCCACCAAGATGATCTTAACCATTAAACACACCCATTGGATGGCCCAGATCGCTTCCTAGACTTTCTAGGAAAAACACACTTTCCGTAGGATCCTCACTCTATTAATATATAGTAATAATTAAATTTATTATAATATTTCTCAAAACATAATTTTGTATTTCATAGCATATAAGTATAAATAATGTCATTAAAATATATATTACAAAAGAAAAGTTTATTTTTCAAATAATAAAGTTACTATAATGAAATATTACTAAACAATATATAAAAAAAATACTTAAAAGTTTTGGGGTAAACATGTCGCAACCCCCGACCCCTGCCCCGGAAGGTGGGCGACCACGAGCACGCAGAGCTGGTGGTATCGGTGTTTATTAAATTTGGCAGCGGAAATTTTCATCAGGACCGTAGTTAGGAAATATTTTATCAGAGTAAAACACCTTATTTTTATAAATAATAAACACATAGGTAAAACCCAAGTTTTCATTCATAATATGTTTATAGGGATAAACCCTATTTTATTCAAATAAAACGTCTTTCTTGTTTAGGTAACTTTTATAGCCAATTTTCCAAGCCTTCAGTGCTCTCTAGCTGCCTTCTATTTGGCTTTCACATTTTGTTACCTGAAACGCGTTTAAAAACATTTTTCCAATGGGAAATACTGGTGAGTGCATCCCAATTTAATCAAAACATTTTTATCACTTTACAGTATTGAGGGCATCCGCAATTACATTTGTTTAAATCTGTCAAATTACCACCCACGGTACTGTCAATCCTGACTTGTGGTCATGTTACTATTCTCAGTATTAGTAAAAAGTAATGTATACAAAACCCCAACATACCGATAGTAATTGTAGAATTACAAATACTCAATCACTGTTAAATTTCACTTTAAAACAATTGAGGTTTGTATAAAAAGGTTTACAAAAATTAATGTACTCACATTGCTGTTTTAGATATCACTAATGCTGGTGACATCCTAGTTATAATCTATTAAATTAAACAATGCACATGTGTTAGTAAAAACTAACCCAATTTACATTAGCTATACCCCCTCCCGAGACAGAACTCCAACGACTGAGTCATGCAGAGCCTCGACATGCGTTACGGAGCACTAGATCAATCGGGCATGTTGATACATGATTGTGGACGCGACTCGACTTGATGAATGTTGACTCGTGCAATGGCTTTCCTCCGTCACGAACAAGATCAACAATGATAGATCAAGACATGGGCTAACAAGATCGGCTGAATCAAAGGAATGACTTGGGCTTATAACAGCTTTGGCGAAACATCTTTGGGCCCAAGCCCAACATCGGCGAAACAAGTATATAGTTGACGAAACAAGCCTGTTTCGTCAACCTCAATCCAGTTTCGTCGCTGTTTCGTCAAGCAATGATGTGATTCGTCAAATGTAATTGTGATTCGCCAAGTGTGATCTGATTCGTTGTGTCTGTGACTATAAATAGACATGTTATGTTTCTGTTTCCACAGAGAGAACACTTAGAGCAGAGAACACACACACACACTGTTAGAGAGAGTTTGCAGAACTGATTTGTAAACCTTGTGCTTGTAACGGACCTTTCATACGTATTAATACAGAGGTGTTAATCGTTGAGTCTTGTGTGTCGTTATATTGCGTGTTCTATCTCGGTTTGCTATCTCGGTTGGATTCCGCACAACCGGGTTGGTTTGTACACAAGGATTAGGCGACTAGATCCTCCCCTAGCCGGACCTACAAGTGGTATCAGAGCCTTGGCTCTTCTCCTTGTTAAAACCGAGGTGTTCTTGGTGGTTTTCGGGTTGTTTTTCGGGTCTTTGGAGTTTATCATTTTCTGAAAATTCTGTCTAAAATCTCGGAAATCATCATGTTTTGCTGAAAGTTCTTATAAAAACCTTGTTGTTTATCTTTTTCACATGTTAAAAGTGGGTTTTTAGTGAAGTTTTAAGCAAAAAGTGTGTTTCGGAAATTTTCGGTTCACCGGAAAACTCATAAGTTTACCGGAAAATTCATAAATTTCTGGGTTGTTCTTCATAAATTCAAGAAATATTCAAAGTGTTCTTTAGTGTGTTTACTTTTTAATCCTTTGAGATTTGAATTTTCAAGTGTTTGTGTCATTGAAAATTGTAATTTGATTAAAATATAGTAAGTCATCATTTGGTTGGTAATTTGGTAAGAGTGTAGCCGAAAGCACTGTTGCGTGTGTCAGTAAAGATAAAAGTCAAAAGGTTTACCCACTCTCTGAAACACCCATCGGCGAAACAAAATTCAGTCTCGTCATTTGCATTCTCGGCGAAACAGAATTTCACTTTCGTCAACTATCAATCTGTTTCGTGGAATCCCAAACTAAAATCTGTTTCGCCGGAGTGTGTTTGACGAAACAGAATCCTCCTGTTTCGTCTAGGAGTCCAAAAGACTTTCGGTTTCGTCGGCTAAGTGTTTAAAATCTGTTTCGTCCATATTCAAGAGCTGGGCTCTGTTTCGTTAATTTGCAAGCCCAAAAGTGTTTCGTCAATTATAAAACCCATCTTGTCAAACCTGTTTCGTAAAGCCCAATACACCCAAATCTGTTTCGCCACAAAAAAAAAAAAAAAAAAATTCAGTTTCGTCAACATTCTGTTTCGTTGAGTGTGTTGGTATTTTTAACAGAAGGGTTGCAAGTGTGTTTTAACAGTTTGTTTCGAGTGTAATTTTCAGGTATTATGATTTCTTGATCAAAAATGAATCCAAGATGGAATAGGCCGGCAGTGAATTCTGATATGTATTTTGGTACTCCGTCTCCCGCACCGGTGTCTTCTCAAGCTAATACTGGTCAATGGGCTTTCGTATCAAATCAAACTCCAAGTGTTCAAAGCATTCTCTTAAGCGAGAGTGAAACAGGAAGTTTGAATCGGCCTCCAAAGTTGATGCACTTATATGAATATCCAGGATGGATTGATAGATTTCATACATACGTCCTTGGGCAAAATACAGAATTGTGGTTGCGGTTCATCACAGATTTCGATCAAACAATAGAGGTTGCTGCATCATCTGCTGCTACGTTTGCAGATCTTACAGAGGATCAGAAGAAGGTCTATGACTTGGAAAAGAAGGCATATGCCATTCTTACTCAGGCGTTGAGTAAAGACATTTATCATCAATTTGTCAGTTACAAGACCACTAAGAGGCTGTGGGATGCATTGAAGACAAGGGGCGTAGGAAATGAAGCGACCCGCCAATTGAGAAAAGACTTGCTAAAGAAAGAGTTTGATGGTTTTTCTTGTATGGAGAATGAATCTTTAGGAGATTTGACAAGTCGATTTAACCATTTGCTGAGTGAATTGTCAAATTTTGAGGTCGTTACACCTCAAGCGGAGATTGTGAAGAAGTTTGCAGATGCCTTGCCACCTCAATGGAATACTTTCTTGGAAATCATGAAGTACAATGGCACTCTAACTACAACAACTTACAATGACTTTGTTCAAATCCTGGAGAACAAGAATCAGGAAGAAACTCTCAAGGCAAAAAGAGTTCCAGTGCCACAAAATCCAGAAATGTATTATGGAACTTCGAGCACCTCTACAAAACCTGCTTCACATGCTCCACTTCAAACAGCGTTTGTGTCTCACACTGACATGTTTGGCAATACCATCCAAGTTCCAGTTCCTCCAAAAACAGACATGTTTGGGAATCTGCTTGAACCAGTTTCTCAACCAGCACCACAACAGCAAAGCCAACGAACTGTCAGAGCAACTGATATGTTCGGAAATCCTTTACCTGTTCGACCTACCGAAACAACTGATATGTTCGGGAATCCACTTCCTCCTCCTCAATCTACCGGACCAACAGACATGTATGGGAATCCACTTCCTCCTCAACAGCAAGCATGTTATGGAAGTACATCATCTGCTAGTCAGCAGTCAAAGCCAAATACAGTACGGCTCGACACCTCAAGTTTTTCTAAAGTCAGCGTGGAGGTAGCCAAGGAACACATGGAGCTGCTTAACACTTTGGTGAGCGCATACTGTGGATTAGTTGAAGGTCAGATTGGTAACGTTAATCTGACACAAGAAGACTATCAGCAGATTGATAAAGAGGAGATGGAGATGATGGACATAAAGTGGGCCTTTGCCAGTGCTGTTAGGCGAGCAAAGGATTTCATGGAAAGAACGGGCAGAACCAGCTTGGAAGGTAGAAAAGACACCAAGTATGGGTTCGATAAACAGGCTGTTAAATGCTTCAATTGTGGTGAACGTGGTCATTTCAAGCGTGAATGTACGAGGCCATCTCAACATGGAAACCAGAATCCTTTTAGAGGTCAAGGCAACCAGCAGAACCAGAACAGGAACAATGTTCGCACATTGGTGCCTGTCAACAACCAGACTCAAGCAGGACCATCAAATGCCAACCAGGCACTTGTGGTTCAAGTAGATGAAGGTTGTGATTGGTCAATCCAGTTGGGAAATGACGCTCCAGATGGCACAGCTTGTTTTGCTGAAATCGTGAAGGATCTAAATCACACCAGTGGTGGAGAATCTTCCACCAATGGTGATGAATCTTCTGAAGATGAAAACAGCTCAGGATACAGTGGAAGCTCGGATGAAGAGTCCTCGGGTTCAGGGAATGATCAGGAAGATGACACATCAAGTGCGTCAGTCGATGCAGTTATTGATGAGCTATTGGATGAAGCTGCAGCAGGAATTCAAAGAAGATCTATTTTGGTGGATCAAGCTGCTTATTCTTCGTCTTCTCTCCATTCAGCCTTTATGGCTAATGTCGACAGTTCATCAAGTCAGGTATGTGTCGATGAACCCACTTCTGTTAGCTGTGATAATTGTGATAGATTGCATGTTAGATGTGCTGATTTGGAAGCAAACATGTCTGAGTTGCAAGGCAAACACGATGCTTTACAAGCTAGTTTGTTTGAATTGCAAGACAAACATGTTCTAGTGAATGATAAGTGGTGTGAATTGCAAGGCAAACACGAGGCTTTGCAAGAGAAATATGATGTGACATTCATTCATAATCAGAAATTGACTGTTGATCTTTCAAAATGCACTGAAGCCAACATGTTTTATGAGAACCATGAAAAAGAGTTTAAATCAATGATTGAAAAATTAAAGAAAGATAAAATCGAGTTAACAAAAATGGTTTCCAGAAAACAAACTGACATTAACTTGTATATAACTCGCCTTGAGGTAATGCAAAAGGAAATGGCTTGTGTTAAAACAGAAAGTGAGGCGATACGACTCAAGTTAGATAGCTATTTAAGCTCTAGCTATGTGTTGGATCACATCATTGATGTGCAGAAAGAGAAAAAGGATGTCACATGCATTGGATATAAGCAATGTCCACCACCTGTCAAACACAATTATGATGCACTGCCCGATGAGGAGTATAGAACTCATTTTGAACCATCTGTTCCTCTAGATGTTAAGGAATTTGCAGCAGAATGTGCAACAGGTCTCGGATACAAGAAAGAAGTATCATCAGATTCAGATGTGTCAGCAGATACATGTGTGTCCTCTGCTGAACAGAATCAGGATCCTACAGTTGTGATTGAGGATACTGATTCTTCTGATGATGAATCCGATGATACTGATTCGGAAAAGTCTGATGCGGTAATCAAAGAAGAGGACATACCTCTTGAGAATCATATTCTATGTGATCCTCCCGCAAAACCCGCTAAGACTGTTCCAACCGAGTCAACATCTGCAAAAGAGTCGGAGAGTGTGGATTTGCTGTACACTCTTGTTGGTGATGATAAGATCTATTCAGACAAAGATTTTCCTATTAAAAATGTTAATCAATCTTTAATCAGTAAAGTCTTTGAAAATTCTACAAGTAAGTTTTTGGGAAAGACAGGACCATATGTTACAGTCACACAGTGTCCTCCTATCCCAAAGGCTGAAGTCAGAAAACAATTTGGGAACAGGAAATTACCGACAGTGAAAACCCAGCAAAATCATACCAAATTGAAAGGTAAGACACCGACTCAGAGTCAAAAGAAGCCGAATCAGAAGAAGAAGAAGAATGTGAACTTTGTGAAATCGAAGGGAACGGACAAAATTGAGAAGTTTGCAAATCAATCTAACTTAGATTTTGTCCAGAAAGTAACGGTGATGAAAAGGAATGAACCAAATAGTTCAAAACCTAGTACCTCGAGATCACAAAGTTCATCATCGGCAAGACGACCACATGATACTTCGGGGTTTGTTGAACGAAGATCATGTTTTGAATGTGGTACAATTGGGCATATCGTTCGAAATTGCCCGTATCTTCATAAACAAAAAGGCATAGTTGATGATCCCCGTGGCCCAACTGACCGCAAGCGATCTGTTTCTGTAAAACAAGATCCCCGACTTGTAAAAGAAAGGGAAAAGAAACAGAAACGCCAACAGGTCAAGAAAATTGAAAAGGCGATTAAAATTGATGTGATTCACAAACCATCTGTTTCTGTCAAACCAGAAAATTCAAAAACTTCTGACAACCATGAAGTTAAAATTTTAAAGAACAATCAAACTGGCATCACAAAACAGACCTGGAAACCAAAAACGGTTAAAAATTCAGGGGGACCATCACAATTTTCAAATCATCAAAGAATAGAAGTTATTGTCATTGATGAAAATGGAAGACCCAAGACCACAATGGCTTGGGTCCCCATCTCCAACTAATGGTGTGAGTTCATGTGCAGGGTGTTCCAGGAGGAACTATCAGTAGTCATTGGATTGTTGATAGTGGGGCATCCAGGCACATGACAGGCGACATGAAGCTTCTCTACGACGTCAAATCTATTAGAGGAGGTTATGTTGCTTTTGCTGGAGATAAGGGTGGATATATTACGGGTGAAGGAATGATTTCCAACGGGGTTGTTAGTTTTGACAAGATCAACTTCGTACAACAACTTGATCACAATCTTCTTAGTGTTTCTCAAATTTGTGATAAGCAGTTCTCAGTACACTTTGATGCAAATGGATGTTATGTGCTGAAACCCGGCTTCAAAATTCCAAAAGAATGGATTCTCTTATCGGCTCCAAGGATAAATGATCTGTATGTCCTTGATATGAGCCAAGCTATTACTACGTCTGCACAAGCAACTTGTTTCGTTTCCAAAGCCACAGAAAAAGACACAATCTCTTGGCACAGACGAATGGGTCACATTCACTTACGCAAAATGAATCATTTGGTATCAAATGAATTGGTGAATGGTGTTCCTCTTAAAAATTTCCATCTTCAAGACGTCTGTGTTTCGTGCCAAAAAAGGAAAACAAACGAAAAAGCGACACCCTACAAAGAAAGTCAACACGGTGGCTGTTCCTCTTGAACGTTTGCACATGGATTTGTTCGGTCCTGTCAAGCACAAAAGTATTAGGAATGATCAATACTGCCTCGTGATTACTGATGATTATTCAAGATTTTCTTGGGTGGCGTTCATGGCACATAAGAGTGAAACCTTCAGTATTATCAAAAACTTGATCATTCAGATTGAGAATCTATATAAGTTGAAGGTTAGGCGGATATGCAGCGACAATGGTACTGAATTCAAAAATCATGCCATGGCGGAGTTTTGCACTTCAAAAGGTATTCTTCACGAATTTAGTGCAGCTTATACTCCTCAACAGAATGGCGTCGCTGAACGTAAAAACCGCACATTGATCGAGACTGCTAGGACTATGTTGGTAGAATCGCAGCTGCCCATTCCATTCTGGACTGAAGCTGTGTCCTCTGCATGCTATACGTTGAATCGAGTCCTTACAGTCAAAAGGCACAACAAGACCTGCTTTGAGCTTCTCAACAAACGGAAACCAGACTTGTCTTATCTCGAACCGTTTGGAGCTCCTTGCACAATTATCGATCCTAATGGAAAGTTTGGGGCAAGAGCAATTGAGGGATACTTTCTTGGGTATTCCACCCCGAACTTACGAGTCTGGAATCTAGAGACTAAAAGGGTCGAGGAATGGTCTGAAGTCAGAGTACAAAGGCACACTTTGCCAGTTAGAAATCCTGGTCAGCCTTGGATGTTTGAGTACGATGACTTTTTCAATTCGATCAATGTTGAAGAAGTTGAAGAAAATGCTGCGGCAAGGATGTTTTTCGAGAGTGACAATGCAACAGATTCACCGTTGGTTCGTCCCATTATTGTCAATCAAGAACCATCTTCAGTGAACAACAATGCTCTCGACAATGAGGATTTTCACGATGCTACCGAATTGAACGAATCTTCAGAGGATGATGAATTTCTCGATGCAGATCAAGAAGCTCCAATAACAGCAGTTCATGGTACTTCAGAGGGTACTCCTCCAGTGGGCGTCCCTGGAACAGCTGAAGCTACTGCATCATCCTCTTCGTCAATTCCGGGCCTTGAATTGATTGTTGATCTCAATCTCAACAATCTGGGTACAAATATTCCAGTTCCAGAGAATCCAGAAACAAGGATTCACAATACCCATCCTCAACAAAACATCCTCGGAAATGTGCAAAGTGGCGTTCAAACAAGAAACATGTTGCGGAACAACAACAATGCAGGCTTGTATACAGCTATCCGAGAATCCGGGCAACAAAATGATTGGTCTTTCGCGTGTTATGTCTCATAGGAAGAGCCAAGAACTTGGAAAGATGCTTTGAAAGATAGCTCTTGGGTTGAAGCAATGCAGGAAGAACTGCAACAATTCCAGAAGCTTGGTGTCTGGAAACTCGTAGAGAAACCTGCTGGTTACAAGAAGATTGGTACCCGTTGGGTGTTTAAATGCAAAAAGGATGACCGTGGAATCGTTATTCGCAACAAAGCAAGGCTAGTCGTTCAAGGTTTTCGTCAGATAGAAGGAATCGACTACAACGAAGTGTATGCACCAGCTGCACGTCTAGAAGCAATTCGGATATTTCTGGCTTATGCCTCATTCAAAGGTTTCAAGGTATACCAGATGGACGTGAAGAGTGCATTCTTACATGGTGTGGTAGAAGAAGAGGTGTACGTCGAACAGCCTCCAGGTTTTGAAGATCCTATCCATCCCGATCGGGTTTGGTTGCTCAACAAAGCTCTCTATGGTCTTCATCAAGCACCGCGAGCTTGGTACGCAACCTTATCTAATTATCTGCTGGAGAATGGATTTCGAAGAGGTCTTATCGATTGTACTCTTTTCATCAAAGAACAAGATGGAGATCTTCTTCTGGTACAGGTATACGTTGATGATATTATTTTTGGTTCTACTAATGATGTTTTGTGTAGGAATTTCGAGCGCATTATGCAGGATAAATTCAAGATGAGTGCTATGGGGGAAATGACTTTCTTTTTGGGCCTACAAGTACAACAAACTGAGTCTGGGATATTCATCCATCAGACTAAATATGTTGGTGACATCTTGAGCCGGTTCCAGATGTCAGATGCAACGCCCATCGGTACCCCATTGCCGCAAAATCACGGAATTACTCCAGACTTGAAGGGTCAAGATGTTAGCCCCTCACACTATCGCGCGATGATCGGATCTCTTATGTACCTCACAGCATCAAGACCAGATATAATGTACCCAACGTGCCTGCTTGCCAGATATCAAGTCAACCCGAAGGCCTCACATCTTGCAGCTGTAAAAAGGATTTTTCGTTATTTGAAGGGTTGCCCTGACACCGGTCTATGGTACCCTAGGGATAATAACTTTGACTTGATCGCTTTCAGTGATTCTGATTTTGGCGGATGCAAAATCGACGGCAAATCCACAACGGCTGGATGTCAGTTTTTGGGAAATCGCCTAGTCACATGGCAGTGCAAGAAGCAGACGTGCGTCGCTACATCAACATGCGAAGCTGAATACATTGCTGCCTCAAGTTGTTGCTCCCAAGTTCTTTGGAAACAACAACAAATGCGCGACTACGGTTTTGAATTCCTAACTACTCCTATTTACGTTGATAATTCTGCTGCATTACAGATCACTAAAAATCCTGTGCAGCATTCAAAGACTAAGCACATCGACATTAAGTATCACTTCATACGTGATTGCTTTGAGAAAAGGCTAATCGATGTTGCTTATATCCACACCGATGACCAACGTGCCGACCTTTTTACCAAAGCTTTTGACAAATCAAGATTTGACTATTTATTATTGGTAAACGGCATTAAGGTCAAGCAAGAGTAATCAACATCGGAAAATCATTTTTGTAAATACCTTTGTGTTTTAAGTTTGTCTTAGTTTATTGATTTTAGGGGGAGTAAATCCAAAATTTGAAAAATCCAAAAACATTGAAAAATTTCAAAAACACAAAAACAATAGAAAAGCAAAAATGAGTTTCCTGGCGAGCAAAAGAGAAAATGATAGTACATCAGTGGTCTGTCTAAGCCTTTTTAAACCTTAAATGAAAAACGATAAGCAGCTCTATATAAGATGTATCGGTAGGCTCACAATCATTTTAAAGTGTGCAGGGTGATATAAACTTAAATCGACTGAAGACTGGGTGGGAACCATTCATTGGCATATGGTCTTGGTACCGAAATTTCGTTTGAGAGATTGCCGAGGTTCTGAGATATTCGGTCTTTATGCTGCTTATCATCTGGGTATCATGGTTGTATCTTTTACCGAAAAATAACGGGGACGCAAGTCTAGATCTTCCATGATACCATACATACGTGTACATATTGCATTCGACCTCAATAAGTGATCAACAATCACATGTCCCTCAAAATAAGTGATAAAATATCACAAATTCTTTCCGGGAGTCAAGTTCGTCTCTCTGCTGTACGAAAGTACTGACCTGTTCACGGACTTGCTCCTGTGCCCTCATGCATCGAAAATCAAGTTCCTCATCAATAAGTGATTATATCACATAGGGCTTGTTTTCAAATCAAAATAAGTGAGAATCTCACATCATATACGGTCAAACAGATGATAATCGGTATACTCACCGGTAAGATGAACCCTCGTGCATACCTTGATACGGGAATGTGTCGTGATGTGGATGAACACCGGTCGGTAAGTATAAATCATACCTTAACGTATCCCCTCGCCATGATTACTAATGATAAGTTGAGCTTAAGTGGACAACAATACCGATAATTGTTATAGGATGCTTATCTTAAATGTTAATTAATTGAACAACAAGAGTGTTTTGGCATGACCGTACCCTGATATGATTCTCTTACCCTCGAAACTCACAAAAAGAATGTCTGTAAATATTTATTTAATGCTTTCAGTTTCTGCATCTTTGTATATATTTATTTATTGCTTTCAGTCTTTACATTTGAAATATTCAAAAATACCAAAAAGATTTTAGGTGTGTTCTAATTTAAACTTTCTAAAAGCCAAAAAGATTTTATTTCTATTTTATTTTCGATCGTACGATGTTGGAGCTCGAGTCTTCGTTACCTGAAACCTGAACGAAAACCGAAAATGACTAAATCTTCATAAACGGTCGAAATTTGCAAGTGTTGAAAGTTAAAATTGAAATTGATAAATTTTATTAAAACTTTCAAACTGTCGGACGGTGTTTGATTGAACAATGGTCACATGTGTGTCGTTTGCTTATGATATTCCAAGCAGTTGTTCTCATTACGCGTTTAGATTTCTTGCATGTGCAGATTCTAAAGGCAAGGAGAACATGGTCGATGACAAAGCTTCGGAATGAAGACACAACGTGAAGGCACTCAAAAGACAAAGATGATCGAGTTGCCGCTGGCCATCATCAACTCCACAAGGATCTCAAGTTATAAAGATCAAGTCGTTCACGAGCATAACTCAAGGGGGAGCTTATGTTAAGGGGGAGTTTGTCAACACACTTCCTACATGAAACGGGTAGTTTGTTGATACACTTTCTGCTTTCAACACGTGAAGACATTGAAGATCCTCCGACTTAGAAGACAAGAAAGGCGAATCTCGTGAGTAGCGTCCAAGGGGGAGTTTGTTGATACATGATTGTGGACGCGACTCGACTTGATGAATGTTGACTCGTGCAATGGCTTTCCTCCGTCACGAACAAGATCAACAATGATAGATCAAGACATGGGCTAACAAGATCGGCTGAATCAAAGGAATGACTTGGGCTTATAACAGCTTTGGCGAAACATCTTTGGGCCCAAGCCCAACATCGGCGAAACAAGTATATAGTTGACGAAACAAGCCTGTTTCGTCAACCTCAATCCAGTTTCGTCGCTGTTTCGTCAAGCAATGATGTGATTCGTCAAATGTAATTGTGATTCGCCAAGTGTGATCTGATTCGTTGTGTCTGTGACTATAAATAGACATGTTATGTTTCTGTTTCCACAGAGAGAACACTTAGAGCAGAGAACACACACACACACTGTTAGAGAGAGTTTGCAGAACTGATTTGTAAACCTTGTGCTTGTAACGGACCTTTCATACGTATTAATACAGAGGTGTTAATCATTGAGTCTTGTGTGTCGTTATATTGCGTGTTCTATCTCGGTTTGCTATCTCGGTTGGATTCCGCACAACCGGGTTGGTTTGTACACAAGGATTAGGCGACTAGATCCTCCCCTAGCCGGACCTACAGGGCAGAGTAACTAATACGTAACCGGGGGTTATAATACTTACAACGGGGCAGAGCTTCGCTTTTTAGTGGGTATTATGCCCGGAAATTACTTTAGGCATTAGAGAATTTAGAGAGAGAATTGTGATTTGAACGAGTTGAAATGAACGTCGAACTTCTCTATTTATAGGGCCTGATCATGGCCTTCTCGCGCCCCGCGAGAGATACACAAAGGGCCTTCACGGCCCGCGAGGCCTTCTAGGGTAGGCCCTAGCTTTGCTGAATCGACCTCTAGCCTCGACATGCAACGCGACACGTGGCAGCACCGGGTGCGGCCTGGTGTCTAGCTTGTCGCGCCCCGCGACAGGCTTCCTTGCCTTTGTCGTGCCCCGCGAGCGGCCGATAAAATTTGTTTTATTTGATTTTTGTTAAAATAAAGGTATATCGGGTCTGTTTTTCGTATACGGGGTGTATTTTAGGACATGTAGGGGTATTTTAAGGATTTTTGAATATATTTAGGAGGGTTGTTATATCCTCCCCACCTAGTTTTAGATCTCGTCCTCGAGGTCTACTGGAACATGTGCGGATATTTCCTTTGCATCTCGGCTTCAAGCTCCCACGTGTACTCTGGTCCTCTCTTGGAATCCCATTTCACTTTGACCAGAACTAATCTCTTGTGCTTGAGATTCTTGATCTTTCTATCTTCGATCTGTAGCGGTTTCTCTACAAACTTAAATTTCTCATTTACCTCTATGTCCTTAAGAGGTACCACTAATGATTCATCTGCTAAGCATTTCTTGAGATTACATACATGAAACACATCATGTATTCCTGCCATTTCCTCCAGCAGTTGTAGCTGGTAAGCTACTAGTCCTATTATTGTAATAATCTCAAATAGTCCAACATACCTGGGGCTTAGCTTTCCCCTCTAGATGAATCTAACCACTCCTTTCCATGGAGATACTTTTAATAATACCTTGTCTCCTACCTGAAATTCCAACGGTTTTCGTCTGTTATCAGCATAACTCTTCTGACGATCGCGTGCGGTTTTGAGTCTTTCCTTGACATGAATAATCTTGTCTGTTGTTTCTTGTACTATTTCTGGTCCAGATAATTGCTTCTCTCCAATTTCTGCCCAACAGACTGTAGTTCGGCACTTCCGTCCATAAAGTCCTTCAAATGGTGCAGCATTGACGCTGGTATGATAGCTGTTATTGTAGGAAAATTCTATTAATGGTAAATGATCATCCCAATTTCCTCCGAAATCAATTACACAAGCTCTATGTCACACCCCAAGCGATGGCGGAAGCATCAGGGCGCGGCACTGAGCGAAACAGATTGTCTAAGAGAAATCCATAACAACTAAAATTACCGGATACTTAACATTACGTCCCATACCATAATATATCAAGTAATTCAATTATTACAGACGTAGATATCTCAAGGAAAATAAATTGTTTCGACAACTCAGAATTTAAATTGTTTGTTTCTAGACTCTTCCTAACTTGATTTCCAAATAGCAAGCATCCTAGCATCTCAAACACCTATCACATACGTTAAAATAGAGGTCAATACACATAGTGTAAAGGTGAGCATACAAGTTTAATAGTATAATAGATAGCGAAAGCGAGTTTACACATAACCAGCATGTAACATGTATACTGTGAAGCAAGTGGGTTATCGACAATGAAATATGCACAGACGTGACTGCGAGTTGTATAATGCGCAACACATATCACCACTGTGACACGTGAAGAAAAGCCCTTAACAACCCCTGTCCACGACAGGTACTGAGTCCAAACTATAGTACTATCGTTGATAAGGTGTCAGGCAACAATCACTGTGTAAACATAACATACTAGCATTCATCGAGTAACACGTATAACATGCAGAACGGTTAGCGTATAAAAGTGCATTTGCGTTGTATGATCGATGTGATTTGATATAAGTAGCGTATGTAACACCCAAAAGTGCTTAAAGCAAAAAGGTATCGAGTATACTCACAGATCGTGTTTAAAAAGTAAACACAGTCTTGGATTGAAGGGAGCGCTGGAAAGTTAGCCTGATTACAGAACGATCGCTTAAGTGATAAGCGGCGCGTTAAACAGTGCGAGTGACTGAGTGACGAGTGGTCATCCGATCGGATGGCAATCCGGACGGATGGTCATCCGGTCGGATGGCCATTCGGTCGGTTTGCCATTCGTTTGGGATGGATGTGTTTGTGTATGATGTGACTTTGAAGTTTTCGTTGTAGCATTTTCAAAACAAAGGGGTGATTCTACCATTCAGGTCATCCGGCCGGATGGTCATCCGGACAGATGGCCGTCTGTTCGGATGGCGGTTCGATGAAACTGATCTTCCTTGTGTTTTTGTGAAAATTGTTAAGTGTTGACACCATAGGTCATCCGATCGGATTGCCGTTCGATCGGATGGCTATCCGATCGGACGGTGATCCGTTCAGTAACCTTGTTCGTTTGAAAACTTGTAAAATTTGCTAAGTCTGTGAAGTTTTGCGATTGCACCGAGACGGTATGACAACGTGTCAAACAACGAAACCCTATCGAGTCCAAGTCACCCGATCGGATGGGAATAACCCTGTCCGATCAGTTAACTGTTCTTGACGGTCATTCTTGTCCAACCCGTGAATCAGTTGTCTCATTGATAGAAATTTGTTCTTGGACTGACACTTCACTAGAGAATGAGTAGAAGGCCTGTACAAGCTCAGACTCAATCGGTTTCAGATGCAACAGTGTAAAAGAGTTGAAAGAAACTTAAATCGGTTTGAAAATGTTTAGATTTAGGTGAAATTAGTGTTTATTCATGTTGAAATCTCTTAGATCTGAGTTGTTCTTGGTGGGATGAGGTCACACTTTGAAGTTCTTAAGAACTCATGATGACATCACCCTAGAACACCCCAAATCCACCGATTTCATGGTGAAAAGTTAAAATTTAATGGTGAAAATGATGAAAAAGTTTGTGTAGATCATAGAAGTACAGGATTTGGGTTGAAAACATACAAGAATCGCGAGAAATCAAGAGAAAAGAGGGTTGGAACGTGCTGGTCGGAGGAGGAGCAGTCACATCATGAACAGTGATGTGACAGGGCTATTTATAGGTGACAAAAGAGGAAAGGTGGTGCAGTGGTGCGATCGAAGGGTAGTTCGGTCGGATGGCCATTCGATCGAATGGTCATCCTTCGATCAGATGGGCGGTGTGAGTTGGTTTCCGATGTTCTGTTTCATGCGTTGGGCGTTGCGATGCGTTGCGAGTAAGCGATGCGATAATATCACCCATTAGTTACACAATTAACCTAACTACTAAATACCATAAATATAATCCTTGAATCTCGAGTTTGCGATTGAGATTGCGTTGCGATAGGGTTGCGATTGCGTTTGCGATTAATCTCCTCAGCATATAAACATAGCATGCACAAGTAACACATAATAGCACACACACGTAAAACAATATCCATAACCTATAATTCGAGTTGCGATGCGATAGCTATGCGATTAGCGATAAGTCGATTAGCAATTAAACTGCAATTTATTAGCATGTACTCCACATAATACAACTAAAGTAGCTTAAATTAGAGTGTTGATTATAAGTCGAGAAGTACAATCAATAATTAGGCAAGGAGTGACAGATCGCAATTAGCAATTTTTTCTTCCTTTGACTTTGACTTTGACTTCAAAAACGCGGGTTGCTACACTCTAAGCGTATCCTCCATTGTTTGGATTGTCCTTTCGCTTTGTCCGTCCGTTTGAGGATGATAAGTTGTGCTTACTTTTAACTTGGTTCCCATTGCTTTTTTGGAAACTAGTCCAAAAATGAGAAGTAAAACGGCTATCTCTATCAGAAACAATAGACAAAGGAATTCCATGTAATGAAACTATTTCATTTACATATAACTTGGCTAAATGTTCCATACTGAAAGTTTGCTTCATCGGTAAGAAATGAGCAGACTTGGTTAATCTGTCTACAATTACCCAGATTGTATCATTACCTTTTCGTGTCTTGGGTAATTTAGTAACAAAGTCCATTGTTATCAATTCCCATTTCCATATAGGCATTTCCAATTGCTGCAGTAAACCTGAGGGTTTCTGATGTTTAGCTTTAACCTATGAACAGGTTAGACACTTAGCAACATAGGCTGCTATATCCTTTTTCATTCCTATCCACCAGAAATTCTTTCTTAAGTCTTGATACATCTTATCACTACCGAGATGTATCGTATACTTAGACTTATGGGCTTCTTCTAAAATTCGGTGGCGTAGGTTTCTTTGTTTGGGTATCCAAATTCTTTTCTTATGGATTCTTGTATTTCTCTAATTTGCTCATTTAAATCTATTTGCAGATTTAATTTAAGAGAACGTACTCGTCTTGGCTTTTCATGATACTTTCGACTTAAAGCATCAGCTACTACATTAGCCTTTCCTGCATGATATTGGATAACACAATCATAATCACTAAGAATCTCCATCCAGCGTCTCTGTCTCATATTTAACTCTTTTTGCTCAAAAATGTACCTTAAACTCTTATGATCTGTGAAGACTACAAATTTATTTCCATATAAATAGTGTCTCCAAATCTTAAGGGCAAAAATTATAGCTCCTAACTCTAGATCACGGGTCGTATAATTCTCTTCATGATTCTTAAGTTGTGTAGAGGCATAGACTATAACCTTTTTCCATTGCACCAACACACATCCATAACCTAACTTAGAAGCATCACAATAGACTACTAAGTCTTCAGTTCCTTCCGGTAATGCTAGTATGGGTGCATTGGTTAACTTTTGCTTCAAAATCTTAAAAGCTTCCTCCTGTTTTGGTCCCCATTCAAACTTAATTGATTTGCAGGTCAATTTCGTTAAGGGAATGGCTATTCTAGAAAAATCTTGAATAAAACGTCTATAATAACCTGCTAGTCCAAGAAAACTTCTCACCTCCGTTGGTGATTCAGGGACTTTCCACTTAGTGATCGCCTCGATCTTTATGGGATCCACATGAATTCCTTCATGATTAACTAGGTGTCCAAGGAATTGCACTTCTTGTAACCAAAATTCACATTTTGAAAATTTAGCATAAAGCTTTTCTTTTCTCAGCAAATTTAAAAGCGTATGCAAATGATCTGCATGATCCTCTTTACTCTTAGAGTAAATAAGAATATCATCTATAAAGACAACTATGAATTTATCCAGATATGGTTTACATATTCTGTTCATCATGTCCATAAATGCAGCTGGGGCATTGGTTAGACCAAATGGCATGACTGCAAATTCATAATGACCATACCTCGTTCTGAAAGCAGTCTTAGGAATGTCCTCTTACTGTACTTTTAGTTGATGATATCCTGAGTGTAAATCGATCTTATAAAAGATTCGAGCTCCTTGCAGTTGATCGAACAGATCATCGATTCTCGGTAATGCGTACCGATTTTTAATCGTAACCTTGTTCAATTCGCGGTAATCAATGCACATACGCATCGATCCGTCCTTCTTCTTGATAAACAAGATTAGTGCTCCCCGTGGCGATGAACTAGGCTGTATGAAACCTTTCTCCAGAAGTTCGTCCAATTGGTTCTTCAGTTCCTGCATCTCTGTTGGTGCTAAACGGTAAGGTGCTTTGGCAATCGGGGCTGTTCTTGACAATAGGTGAATTCTGAATTCAACCTCTCTATCTGGCGGTAATCCAGGTAATTCTTCTGGTAAAACATCTGAGAATCTAGATACTATGGGAATATCTTTTAATTCTTTTCCTTTAGTGTTAATGATTATGGAAATCATATACACTAGTGATCCTTTCCTTGCATAGCTTGCTGTTTTCATCACAGAGATGAATTCCGTAGACCTAGTTGGCTTATCTCCTTTAATTGTGATCTTTTCGCCCTTTGGTGAATTTACTTGTACAGACTTTTGATCACATAGAATACTGGCATGATTGGCTACCAACCAATCCATTCCTAGTACTATATCAAATCCAGCTAGATTCATTGGGTACAGGTTAGCAATAAAATCATGATTTAAAATTTCTATTCTTGCTCCCTGCAAGATTTCAGAAATCTTAATGGATTCTCCATTTGCTGTTTCAACCAGGCATTCTTGTTGAAGTTTAGTTAATGGTTGATTGAGAATTTTGCAAAATGAAGTATTAATAAAACTTTGATTTGCACCAGAGTCAAATAATACTTTAGCAAAAATATCATTAACTAAAAACGCACCGGAAATCACATCCGGAATCATCTTGGCTTCTTCCGCTGTAAGAACAAATGCTCTAGCGTTCTTGGTAGTCTTGTTGTTCATGGCTGGAGCTAGTTTCGGACAATTCGGCTTGATATGCCCTTTTTCTCCACAGTTGAAGCATATCACATTACTAGGTTTCTTCCTACAGTATTCTTCCTTGTGTCCGGATCTTTTGCAGAAACCACAGTATATCGAGCATTTTCCTGAATGCTTTTTCTTGCAGGACTTACAGTAAGGCGCAGAGGTAGAACCTATACTTTTCCCACGATAGTTATTTCCATAACGAAATTCTTGGGTAAGTTTCTGAGCTAGGTTCTTTCTCTGATTCTCTTCTTGCGTACGTACTAATTCATCAGTCAAGGTATTGGCTAATTCTACAGCTTCTTCTATGGTTTGTGGCCTAGCTGCCTTGACTACGTGTCTGATCTCACTAAATAATCCCCAAAGGTAACGGGAAATTAATACGGGTTCTGGTGAAGCTAAGGATGGCACTATTCTAGCATATTCGAAGAATATGGTAGTGTAACCCTTGCAGTCTATTCCAGTCATCCTAAGATTTAAGAACTTATTAGCAATTTGTTCTTTTTCATTGGGAGGACAGAATTTCCTTTCGACCATTTCCTTAAAGTCAGTCCATTCCATATTATAAGTTCTTTCACTTCCTTTAGACTGGAGAATAGTATTCCACCATTCTAAGACTGCATTCTTAAAAAGATTAGAAGCAAACATAAGCTTATCTTCATCTGCACATTTGCTTATTTTTAAGACTGCTTCTGTCTTTTCTATCCAGCGTAGAGCTGCAATGGCTCCTTCATTGCCTGAGAATTCTATTGGTTTGCAAGACCAGAATTCTTTGTAAGAACAACCATAAGACATGGTTCTTCTTCTTTTTGGAATTGGTAGTTGGAATAGCGGTCCATTATTCATGTTGTGACTTGGTTCACTAGGGGTTCGTTTACTTCCACTTTTATTATTTTTTGCTTCTTTAACAGTCTTAATATTATAGGGCATATCATCTCTAATTTCTTGTGCTACTATGTGTTGGATGACACTGTTATTTATTTGGTTATCATTATTCTGGTTTTCCTGATTTTCTTCGTTGTCCATCTGGATTTACAAACAATTATCAGGTATTAATATCAGAGAATAAGATTTAATGCAAACAACCAAACAAACAGATTGATTAAAATCGTCGAGCATTGCGACATTTACTCTTTTCCATATATATATATATATATATATTATTACTATGGATTAAACTACATCTCCCGCCCGTCGTATTTCCACACGAGCTTTTCTCCTATCTCTTTCATCCTCTCTCCTTCATCTATCAACTCCTCACCATACAGGCGGAGTTCCTACACGTTCTCGTCACTCATGGGTGGTCGTGCTGCGGGTACTGGGTCAGGGTACATAGGTAAAGGTTCTCCATATGGATACAAATTGTTTAAGATTTCCTGAATATATGGGTCGGCATTCCAATACGGGTCTAATCGGTTGAGGTTGGTGTCCTGGGCTATGGGGTTTGGAATTAGGTCTTCCTGTGGGTAGAGTTCCTGGTAATCCCTGTGGTCATCATTCCACGGATCATATGCTAGAGGATTGGGTGCTAGGACTCTAGGTATCTCATCAGGGTTAAAAGCTGGTATGGGAAACTCGTTTCCTGGGTTAGGCTCTATCTCCATTGGCTGAGTTGGAAACAGTGGCAATGGCTGTGGTGCAATGATTTGGTCAAGGTTTGGGTCGGCTGCAGTGGTGGCTAGTATATGGAAGTTGGCCAAACGTCTATTAACTAAGTCTTGTGTCTGGGCGTTGACTTCTCTATTAGCTGTTGCTAAAGCCCTTTGTTGCTGCAACTTTCTTATTCGTTTCCTACGCTCATGTGCTCCCAGACTGAACTATCCTCTCTTTTTCGTAGGGAATGGTTCTTCGGATTGTGCCTTAAATATGAAGATTCCCTCTTCTGTATCAGCAGAATACCCTGAAGGAGTAGGCTGTGAGGAAGTTCCTTCACTTTTGGGAGAACTAGATAGGTGACGATAGGCGTCAGACGGACCTTGATCACTCATACTGTAAACTAACAAATTGTTAAATAACACAAAACAATAATATACATGTATGCACATAGTCACATAGATTATTTCCTAACAGAATTGGCAAATTTTGATGTCAGCAAAACACTTCTGTGGCTCAAATTAGTGGCTGTAGCTCTGATACCACCTTCTGTCGCAACCCCTGACCCCTGCCTCGGGAGGCGGGAGGCCGCGAGCACGCAGAGCTGGTGGTATTGGTGTTTATTAAATTTGACAGCGGAAATTTTCATCAGGACCGTTGTTAGGAAATATTTTATCAGAGTAAAACACCTCATGTTTATAAATAATAAACACAAGGGTAAAACCCAAGTTTCCATTCATAATATGTTTATAGGGATAAACCCTATTTTATTCAAATAAAACGTCTTTCTTGTTTAGGTAACTTTTATAGCCACTTTTCCAAGCCTTCAGTGCTCTCCAGCTGGCTTCTATTTGGCTTTCACATTTTGGTACCTGAAACGCATTTAAAAACATTTTGTCAGTGGGAAATACTGGTGAGTGTATCCCAATTTAATCAAAACACTTTTGTCACTTTACAGTATTGAGGGCATCCGCAATTACATTTGTTTACATCTATCAAATTACCACCCACGGTACTGTCAATCCTGACTTGTGGTCATGTTACTATTCTCAGTATTAGTAACAAGTAATGTATACAAAACCCCAACATACTGACAGTAATTGTAGAATTACAAATACTCAATCACTGTTAAATTTCACTTTAAAACAATTGAGGTTTGTATAAAAAAAGGTTTACAAAAATGAATGTACTCACATTGCCGTTTTAGATATCACTAATGCTGGTGACTTCCTGGTTATAATCTATTAAATTAAACAATGCACACGTCTTAGTAAAATAACCCAATTTACATTAGTTATACCCCCCTCCCGAGACAGAACTCCAACGACTGAGTCAGGCAGAACCTCGACATGCGTTACGGAGCACTAGATCAATCGGGCAGAGTAACTAATACGTAATTGGAGGTTATAATACTTACAATGAGGTAGAGCTTCGCTTTTTAGTGGGTATTATGCCCGAAAATTACTTTAGCTATTAGAGAATTTAGAGAGAGAATTGTGATTTGAACGAGTTGAAATGAACATCGAATTTCTCAATTTATAGGGCCTGATATAACAACCCTCCTAAATAATTTCCGACACCCTTAAAAATATTTAGAATATCCCACTACATCTTAAAATACACCTCGTATACGAAAACGGGCCCCGAATACCTTTATTTTTATTAAATTTAATTATAACCAAGTTTTTAAGGCTGTGGCGGGCCGCGAAGACCCAACTTTGGTCTTACGCGGGCCGCAAGCGAAGGCACATGAGGCGCAGCCTTGTGCTGCCACGTGTCAAACGTGTGTTGAAGCTAGATCGATGACTGGGCCAGGCTAGGGCCTACCCAGCCTACGTCGCAGGCCGCGTAGCCCTTGGCTACCATCTTCGCGGGGCGTGACGAAGTCAGAATGCCGCCCTATAAATTGAGGGCATCGGCTTCAGTCCCAACTCGCACCAAATCTCTTTCTCTCTCTCGAATTTCTGCATAATCAAAGTAATTCTCGGGTAGTATACCCCCTAAATAAAATGAAGTTCTGCCCCGTTGTAAGTATCATAACCCCGGTTACGTATTAGATACGCTGCCCGATTGATCCAGGGTTCCGTAACGGCTGTCGAGGTTCTGCCCGACGTAGTCGTTGGAATGCCGTCTCAGGGAGGGTATTACTAATGTAAATATTGGGTTATTATACTAACGCGTGTGCATTTGTGTAATTTATAGATAATCACCAGGAAACCCTTAAGGAAAACCCTAAGACATCAAAGTGAGTAATCTCCTTTTTGTAAACCTTTTTGCAAACTGTTTTTACAAAACCTCATATGATTAACATTATATTAAACAGTGATTGAGTATTTTTATTCTACAATTACCGTTGGTATGTTGGGGTTTTGTATACAAAATTTGTTACTACATTGTGAGTAGTAACATGACCACAAGTCAGGTTGACAGTACCAACAACAACAACAACAACCATACCGAGTATATCCCACAAATAGCAGAACTATTCGTAGGGTCTAGGGGAGGTGGGATGTAGGCAAACCTTTCCTCTATCCTACGAATAGAGAGGCTGCTTCCTGAGAGACCCCCGGCTCCAAAACAACCAACAGGAAGATATATGAAAGATGGATAAGTAAATAGCGTACCGTGGGTGGTAATTAAAGTAGATGGAAACAAATGTAATTGCGCGACCGCCCTCAATCCTGTACAATGGTTTTACTTATCTTGATTAAACTGGGATTCACTCACCAGTATTTCCCACTGACAAAATGTTTTTAAACGCGTTTCAGGTAACAAAATATGAAAGCCAAATAGAAGCCAACTGGACAGCACTGAAGGATTGGAAAAGTGGCTATAAAGTTACCTAAAATAAAGAGATGTTTTATTTAAATAAAATAGGGTTTATCCCTATGAAAATTGTGTGTACTTGGGAACTTGGGATTTTCTTATGTGTTTAATATATTAAAAGCGTGGTATTTTATTCTGATAAAATATTTCCTAACTACGGTCCTGATGAAATTTCTGCTGCCAAAATGATAAACACCGATACCACTGAAAATGGCCGCGGCCGCCCGTTCCCGAGTAGTTAGGGGACGGGGGTTGCGACAGAAGGTGGTATCAGAGCTAAGCCACTGATTCAGCCACATAAGTGTTCTGCTGACACCAAGATATTATTCAATATGTTAGGAAATTTTCTACGGAACTACGTGCATATTTGTATTTTATTGTTGTGTGTTATTTGACTATTTGTTAGTTTACAGTATGAGCGACCAAGGACCTTCCGATGCCTACCATCAGTTGTCCAGCTCACCTAGGAGCGAAGGCACCTCTTCACAGCCTGCCCTCTCAGGGTATTCAGCGGACAATGAAGATGGGATATTCGTGTTTAAGGCTCAGTCTGAAGATCCATTCCCTCCTAAAAAGAGAGGATGGTTCTGTAGAGGAGCGCAAGAACGTAGGAAAAGAATGAAAAAGTTACAACAACAGCGTGCTGTAGCAGCCGCCAAGAGAGAAACAGATGCTCACACCCAAGATATGCTCAATAGGAGTTTAGCAAATTTCCATATCCTAGCAACCACAACTGCAGACCCTAACCTGGAGCAACTTATAGCACCCCAGCCCTTACCACTGTTTCCCACCCAGCCAATGGAAATTGAAAACAATCCAGAAAATCAAATCCCAATGCCTGATTTCAACCCAGATGAGATACTTAGAGTACCATCACCTAATCCATTAGACCCAAACTACGACCCGTGGTTTGATGACCATAGGGATTACCAGCAACGCTACCCAATACCAGAAGACGAACCCATGCCAAACCTAGCAGCCTACCCAGATTTGGATCCTCTAGATCCCTACTATAATAACGATGAATACATCAGGGAAATTTTAGAGAATCCTTATCCTTACCAAGAACCCATGCCCCAGTTCCCAAACCCTGTACCAACACCTGCACCCCCAATGAGTGCAGAGAATGTGCAAGAACTCCGAACCTTTGGTGAGGAGATTTTAGAAGGTAGTAACAGGATGAGGCAGATCGGAGAACGACTCGTCTGGAAGTACGACGAGCGTAATATGGAGTTCTGGATGAACCCATATCAGTGATGGTGGTAATAATAATAATAATAAAATAATAATATATATAATATGTGTGTATGTTTGAAAAAAAAATGCTAGATAGTAGTTATGGATGCCTAATAGTAGTGTAATTTCAATTTCAGTTGTATTGTAATATATATGGATGCATAGTATAAAATAGAGTAAGTCGCAATGCTCGACGATTTTGATCAATATGCGTGTTGTGTGATTGATTAAATATTATCTTGTGATATTAATGTGTGGCAAATGCTTAAAATTCAGATGGACAACGAAGTGAATCAGGAAAACCAGAATGACAATAACCCGAATAACGATAACCCGAACAATGATAATAATGGAAACCCAGTGGATAATAGTGCCATCCAACACATAGTGGCACAAGGGATAATAGATGCAATGCCATATATTATCAAAACATTTAGGGAAGCGGATAATAAAAGTAACAATGGCAGTAAGCGACCAACTGAACCTGAACACAACATAAACAATGGACCCATACTTCAAGTGCCCATTCCCAAAAGAAGAAGAACCATGTCTTATGATTGTTCTTATAAAGAGTTCTGGTCTTGTAAACCAATGGAATTCTTGGGCAATGAAGGGGCCGTTGCAGCTCTACGCTGGATAGAAAAGACTGAGACGGTCTTAAAAATAAGCAAGTGCGCGGAAGAGGATAAGATAATGTTTGCTTCCAATCTGTTTAAGAACTCAGCCTTAGAATGGTGGAACACTATCCTCCAGTCTAGGGGAAGTGATAGGGTTTACAATATGGAATGTGAGGAATTTAAGAACATGGTGGAAAGGAAATTCTTCCCTCCCAATGAAAAAGAACAGATAGCAAATAAATTCCTAAACCTTAGAATGACTGGAGTAGATAGTAAGGGCTGTACTACGTTGTTCTTTGAATATGCTAGAATAGTGCCAACCCTTGCATCACCTGAACCAGTATTAATCTCATGTTACATCTGGGGATTAATCAGTGAGATTAGGCATGTAGTCAAGGCAGCTAGACCCCAAACCATAGAGGAAGCTGTAGAACTAGCAAACACCTTGACAGATGAGTTAGTGCGTACACAAGAAGAAGACCAGAGGAGGAACCTAACCCAAAGGCTTACCCAAGAATTTCGTTATGGAAATTCCAACCGTGAGAAAAATGTAGGTTCTACCTCTGCACCTTACTGCAAGGCTTGCAAGAAGAAACATTCAGGAAGATGCTCCACTTACTGCAATTTCTGCAAGATAGCAGGACACAAGGAAGAAGATTGTAGGAAGAAACCTAATAATGGAATGTGCTTCAACTGTGGAGAAAAAGGTCATATCAAGACGAATTGTCCGAAAGTAGCTCCAGCCATGAACAACAAGACTACTAAAAATGCTAGAGCATTTGTTCTGACCGCAGAAGAAGTAAAGATGATTCCGGACGTGATTGCCGGTACGTTTTTAGTTAATGATGTTTTTGCTAAAGTATTATTTGACTCTGGTGCGAACCAGAGTTTTATTAATACTTCATTTTGCAAACTTCTCAATCAACCATTAACTAAACTCCCACAAGAATGTCTCGTAGAAACAGGCAATGGAGAAACCATTAAGATTTCTGAAATCTTGCAGGGAGCAAGAATAGAATTTTAAATAAAAAATTTATTGTAAACCTTTACCCAATGAATCTGGCAGGATTCGATGTTGTATTAGGAATGGATTGGTTAATAGCCAATAAAGCCAGTATTTTATGTGATCAAAAGTCAATCCAAGTAAATTCACCAAGAGGTGAAAAGATCACAATTAAAGGAGATAAGACCTCTAGATCCACAAAATTCATCTCTGTGATGAAAACAACAAGTTATATAAGAAAAGGGTCATTAGTGTATTTGATTTCTATAATCACTAACACTAAAGGAAAAGAACTGAAAGATATTCCAGTAGTATCTCAGTTTCCAGATGTGTTTCCAAAAGAATTACAAGGACTACCGCCAGACAGAGAAGTTGAATTCAGAATTCATTTGCTACCAGGAACAACACCAATTGCCAAAGTACCTTACCGTTTGGCACCCGCAGAAATGCAGGAACTGAAGAAACAGTTAGACGAATTATTGGAGAAAGGATTCATACAGCCAAGTTCATCGCCATGGGGAGCACCAATTATATTTGTTAAGAAGAAAGACGGATCAATGCGTATGTGCATTGACTACCATGAATTGAACAAGGTCATGATTAAAAATCGATATCCATTACCGAGAATCGATGATTTGTTTGATCAATTACAAGGAGCTCGATTTTTCTCTAAAATCGATTTACGATCAAATATCATCAATTAAAGGTACAGGAAGAGGACATTCCTAAGACCGCTTTTAGAACAAGGTATGGCCATTATGAATTTACTGTCATGCCATTTGGTTTAACCAATGCCTCAGCTGCATTTATGGACATGATGAACCGAATATGTAAGCCATATTTGGATAAATTCATAATTGTCTTTATAGATGATATTCTCATTTACTCGAAGAGTAAAAAGGAACATGCAAAGCATTTGCACGCTCTTCTAAGTTTATTGAGAAAAGAAAAGCTTTATGCAAAGTTTTCGAAGTGCGAGTTTTGGTTAGAACAGGTACAGTTTCTTGGGCATTTAGTTAATCATGAAGGAATTCATGTGGATCCCACAAAGATCGAGGCGATTACCAAATGGAAAACCCCTGAGTCACCAACCGAGGTTAGAAGTTTTTTAGGATTGGGTTATTATAGAAGATTTATTCGAGATTTTTCTAGAATAGTCATTCCTTTAACTAAGCTAACATGTAAATCTGTTAAGTTTGAATGGGGACCAAAACAAGAAGAAGCCTTTAGAATTCTTAAGCAAAGACTAACCCATGCACCCATACTAGCATTACCAGAAGGAACTGAAGACTTTGTAGTCTATTGTGACGCTTCTAAGTTAGGTTATGGATGTGTATTGATGCAATGTCAAAAGGTTATAGCCTATGCATCTAGACAACTTAAGAATCGTGAAGAGAATTATTCAACCCATGATCTCGAGTTATGAGCCATAATTATTGCCCTTAAAATTTGGAGACATTACCTTTACGGTAGTAAGTTTACCATTTTCACTGATCATAAGAGTTTAAGGTATGTTTTTGGGCAAAAGGAGTTGAATATGAGACAAAGACGCTGGATGGAAATTCTTAGTGATTATGATTGTAATATCTAGTATCATGCAGGAAAGGCAAATGTAGTGGCTGATGCTTTAAGTCGAAAGTGCCATGAAAAGCGAAAAAGAGTACGTTCTCTTAAATTAAATCTACAGGTAGATTTAAATGAACATATTAGAAAAGCACAAGAATTAGTAATCAAGGATGATACTGAGAAATTGAAAGGAATGATTAAGGAATTAGAACAAGAAACAGATGGAATTTGGAGATTCCATAAGAAAAGAATGTGGATACCTAAATTAGGAAATCTATGCCACCGTATATTAGAAGAAGCTCATAAGTCTAAGTATACAATGCATCCGGGAAATGATAAGATGTATCAGGAGTTAAGAAAAAAAAATTGGTGGATAGGAATGAAGAAAGATATAGCAGCTTATGTTTCTAAGTGTTTAACTTGTTCACAAGTTAAAGCTGAACATCATAAACCCTCAGGTTTATTGCAGCAGTTAGAAATGCCAGTATGGAAATGGGAATTGATAACAATGGATTTTGTTACCAAATTACCCAATACAAGGAAAGGTAATGATACAATCTGGGTGATTGTAGATAGGTTAACTAAGTCGGCTCATTTCTTACCTATGAAGGAAACTTTCAGTATGGAACAATTAGCTAAGCTGTATGTAAATGAAATAGTTTCATTACATGGAATTCCTTTATCAATTGTTTCTGACAGAGATAGCTGTTTTACCTCTCATTTCTAGACAAGTTTCCAAAAAGCAATGGGAACCAAATTGAATCTAAGCACAGCTTATCATCCTCATACGGACGGACAAAGCGAAAGGACAATTCAGATAATGGAGGATATGCTTAGAGCTTGTGTAATTGATTTCGAAGGTAATTGGGACGATCACTTACCATTGATAGAATTTTCTTATAATAACAGTTATCACACAAGTATCAATGCTGCACCATTCGAAGCACTTTATGGACGAAAGTGCCGAACCCCAGTCTTTTGTGCAGAAATTGGAGAAAAGCAACTATCCGGACCTGAGATAGTGCAAGAAACAACCGACAAGATTATCCAAGTCAAGGAATGACTAAAAGCAGCACGTGATCGACAAAAGAGTTATGCTGATAACAGACGGAAGCCATTGGAATTTCAGGTAGGAGACAAATTGTTATTGAAAGCCTCTCCTTGGAAAGGAGTGGTAAGATTCATCAAGAGGGGAAAGCTAAGTCCCAGGTATATTGGACCTTTTGAGATCATTAGAAGAATTGGACATGTAGCTTATCAGCTACAACTTCCAGAGGAAATGACAGGAATACATGATGTGTTTCATGTATCTAATCTCAAGAAATGTTTAGCTGATGAATCACTGGTAGTACCTCTTAAGGACATAGAGGTAAATGAGTAGTTAAAATTTCTAGAAAAGCCTCTACAGATTGAAGACAGAAAGGTCAAGAATCTCAAGCACAAGAGATTAGTTCTGGTCAAAGTGAAATTGGACTCCAAAAGAGGACCAGAGTACACTTGGGAGCTTGAATCAGAAATGCAAAGGAAATATCCACACTTGTTCCAGTAGATCTCGAGGACGAGCTCTAAAACAAGGTGGGGAGGATATAACAACCCTCCTAAATAATTTCCAACGCTCCTAAAAATATTTAGAATATCCCACTACATCCTAAAATACACCCCGTATACGAAAACGGACCCCGAATACCTTTATTTTTATTAAATTTAATTAAAAACCAAGTTTTTAAGGCTGTGGAGGGCCGCGAAGACCCAGCCTTGGTCTTACGCGGGTCGCGAGCGAAGGACATGAGGCGCAGCCCGGTGCTGCCACGTGTTAGACGTGTGTCGAAGCTAGATCGATGACTGGGCAAGGCTAGGGCCTACCCAACCTACGTCGCGGGCCGCGTATCCCTTGGCTACCATCTTCGCGGGGTGCGACGAAGTCAGAATGCAGCCCTATAAATTGAGGGCATCGGCTTCAATCCCAACTCGCACCAAATCTCTTTCTCTCTCTCGAATTTCTGCATAATCAAAGTAATTCTCGGGTAGTATACCCCCTAAATAACGAAGTTCTGCCCCGTTGTAAGTATCATAACCCCGGTTACGTATTAGATACGCTGCCCGATTGATCCAGGGTTCCGTAACGGCTGTTGAGGTTCTGCCCGACGTAGTCGTTGGAATGCCGTCTCGGGGAGGGTATTACTAATGTAAATATTGGGTTATTATACTAACGCGTGTGCATTTGTGTAATTTATAGATAATCACCAGGAAACCCTTAAGGAAAACCCTAAGACAGCAAAGTGAGTAATCTCCTTTTTGTAAACTGTTTTTACAAAACCTCATATGATTAACATTATATTAAACAGTGATTGAGTATTTGTATTCTACAATTATCGTCGGTATGTTGGGGTTTTTTATACAAAATTTGTTACTACATTGTGAGTAGTAACATGACCACAAGTCGGGTTGACAGTACCGTGGGTGGTAATTAAAGTAGATGGAAACAAATGTAATTGCGCGACCGCCCTCAATACTGTACAATGGTTTTACTTATCTTGATTAAACTGGGATTCACTCATCAGTATTTCCCACTGACAAAATGTTTTTAAACGCGTTTCAGGTAAAAAATGTGAAAGCCAAATAGAAGCCAGCTGGACAGCACTGAAGGCTTGGAAAAGTGGCTATAAAGTTACCTAAAACAAAGAGATGTTTTATTTAAATAAAATAGGGTTTATCCCTATGAAAATGTGTGTACTTGGAAACTTGGGATTTTCGTATGTGTTTAATATATTAAAAGCGTGGTATTTTACTCTGATAAAATATTTCCTAACTACGGTCCTAATGAAATTTTCGCTGTCAAAATGATAAACACCAATACCACCGAAAATGGTCGCGGCCGCCCGTTCTCGGGTAGTTAGGGGACGAGGGTTGCGACACCTGATCATGGCCTTCCCGCGCCCCGCGAGAGATTCACGAAGGGCCTTCGCGACCCGCGAGGCCTTCTAGGGTATGCCCTAGCTTTGCTGAATCGACCACTAGCCTCGACACGCAACGCGACACATGGCAGCACCGGGTGCGGCCTGGTGTCCAGCTTGTCGCGCCCCGCGACAGGCTTCCTTTCCTTTGTCGCGCCCCGCGAGCGGCAGATAAAATTTGTTTTATTTGATTTTTGTTAAAATAAAGGTATATCGGGTCCGTTTTTCGTATACCTGGTGTATTTTAGGACATGAAGGAGTATTTTAAGGATTTTGGAATATATTTAGGAGGGTTGTTATAAAACAGATATATAGTTTCGGGCAATCTGGTCGAGCATCATCTAATCCCATACCCGTCCCATACCCGCGAAATATTTTTTTACCAATCACATACCTTGCCTAATACTCGTCGGGTATCGGGTATACCCGCCCCAAATACTTCGGGTTTCGGTTAAACCTGCCGGGCTCGGGTATTTTTTGTCATCCCTATATAAGATCATCTGTAATGGTTAATGTCCCCTAAGGGCATTTTACATTAGCATTATAACGACTCTTTAAAAAATGTGTAATTGTTAACAACCTTTAATGAACTTACAATCATTACTTTACGTTTTGTTTTCTCTCCATTGGCATTATATTAGAAATGTCCATTTCTCTTCATGCTCCTATAATTTCCAAGGGGTGTTGTTGGGGGAGCTATGAAACCCTTTCACACCCCTATAATGCCCATTACGCATGACCTAATACCAAATGAGGGGGGAAATGAAAAGTAATGATTGAAAAGGTATTAAAGGGAGATAACCGTTACACATTTTTTCAAGGAGTATTATTATGCTTGTAACGCTTCGCATTTTGTACTTTCCTTATTTAGAAAGGGTAATTCATATTTCTATTTTTGGAAACTTGTAACTGTATTGTATTCGTAGTTCTTTTCTATACTTGTAATTCGAGACTTCGATCGTAATGAAAATTCAGTTATATACTTATACTTGTTATACTTATCTTATACACAATTAAACTTTGGGTACACATTTACTTACAAACGGATACTTATGCATTGCACGATACTCACACGACACTTACAAACACATTTCATGCTCAAAACAAGCCAAAACATGAATTTTTAGCATAAAATAGCCTAATTACAAAGTTCAGGGGACAAAAATAAAGAGTTTCAGAAAGTACTCCCTAGCGCCATGCGGGAGAATCCCTGGATCCTCCATCGATGTGCCAAGGAGGTCGATCCGCAGCAGAACATTGCCAACTCGCAGGTTAGTCCATTTTGGTCACCTTTTTCACCTCCAATCACCTCCTAACTCGTTTAACTCTAACCCTAATCAACCACATTATAAATAGGAGCCTCCATGCCCTCCTAAACACTTTCCAAACACTTAATCACTCTCAAAACACTTCAAAATCATCCATAAATTCTGATTTCTAGGCAGAATACCTTTGGAGTTCAAAGTGAGTTCTAACTCACTTCTACTACTTATTCTTTGAGTTTTCTTGCTTCAAAACACTTGGACAACATCAAGGTTTGTTACCCAATGTTCACTAAGGTGTAACAAGGTGGTACAACTCCGATTTTGGTGTCTAAAGTGGGTTTAATTTTCTGCTTTCACTAAACTTTAATAGATGTTCATATTTTTGTTCATTTCTTGTGAATAACTTGTACCCACCTTATCCTCAATCAAAGTCGTGATTATGGGGCTTGTGTGTGGTTGTTCTCCATCAAGTTTAAGGTCCAAGAACCTCTAAACTTTTTGTTTTGACAAGGTTTATACAACCTACAAGTGTTGGGACCATCCAAGTCTACCATAGTTCATATGGCAAGACTTGTGTTTTGGTAAAGGTGTGAACCATGGAAGCCTTAGCTTTCCAAACTTGTTCCACCACCTCACTTGATGTTTTATAATATTATTCCAAGTAGTTTCCTAGACCTAAAGTAACACAACCCCGCCGCATCTTTAACATTTTCCATGATGGGTATGAAACACCCGGGTTGTCCTTACTTGGCTACTTGATGAACTAGTTAGTTTACAATTTTGTTATTCATGACCAACCAGGTTTATCAACTATGTTGATAAACCTTATGCTTTGGTGAATTCATACAATGAGGTTTAATGGATGTTAATCATCCTACCTCCATACTTGATATTACATGACTTATATGATTATACATGATGGACTTATATTATATATAATATAAAATATATACCAGCCAAATTCTTGATGTTAACCGGATTATGGTTATATGTCATGAACATAGGTTACTTTATCTTTGTTTTAAACTCCTCGGTTTTGATTCTAATGGGCAAATTAAGACCCATGAAATCACATAAAATCTTAGTGTCAAAACGGGTATTTAGACAAGATATATTTGCGTGTACTTATACTTTCGTATACTTAAATTCCGAATCCGAACTCTCTACCAAATCCGAATACTTACACACCTCCGTTTCCCCAAAGTAGGGTAACTTCGGTGTTCTCGATTCTCAACGCATCACTCACGTACGCGGGATTTATACGTAAAACCGTGAGTATACTCGATCCCATTTTCCGTTTTATTCACTTTGGGTGCAACATGGACATTTATACAAAACACGAACCACGTTTAAACTTGTTATAATCACATTATATCCGTTAAAACATGATACTTGTATTATTCTTGTTATAGCATGCTATGTATACTTGTGCCTATATGCTCATTAACTTTGCTAGTCTACCTTAACAATTATAGCGCTATAGGATTAACGCACCGCCTGTACTCTTGTGTTATTGTTAAGTAAACTATTTTACATACTTGTCGTTTTAGCGACAATGGTATGCACGATTGTGGTACACTTTGGTTTGACATATAGTTAACACATGTTAGTATGATAGTGACAATGTATGCAATTTACCATGTTGGATATAAGTGAACTTTTAAATCACTATTATGCTATGTAATTAAACTTGTATACTCGCCAACTTTTTGTTGATCATTACTTTAATACATGTTGCAAGAAACTAGATGATGATGATTGAAGAAATATATTTAGGGTGGACTAGAAACACACCTAGATTTTGAATTTATGTATTTTGTTTCAGTCGTTCATTATTTGCAACTTGTTGTACTTTTCCTTTCGAAACAATGTAGTATCATTTTAGTATCAATGAAATTTGAGTTATCTAAATATTGTCACAATTAGTCTTATGAAGTCTCTTGCAATCTCGCTTTCGTATCACTTTGATGTTTCCGCTATCGGTCCGCCATCGGTTGTGGTGTGTCAATGCTGATGTGGCAGAAATGCCCGACATTAACCATTACGGGTGGTCTTATGTGTTAAGGTTTTACCTTTGCTAATGAGCTACCAACCATTGATGTGTGGGGCTAGGGAGGAAACAACGGAACACGTTCTACTCCATTGTATGATGGCGGACACAATCTGGCAGCAGGTGTTCGTATGGCTCAAGGTCCCGGGAGGATGCAGGAAAGACTCAGTTGTAGACCTGCTTCAAAAAGTTAACGGGCCGGAGCTAGTTGGAAGGAAGAAAAAGTTGATAATTGGTGTTTGCTTACTAACCTTTTGGTCCCTATGGTAACACCGGAACAACAAAGTGTTTCATGGTACGAGTAAATCGGTTTACAAGTTGCTGCAAGAAATAAAGGGGGCCTTGTACGAATGGGCTGCATACAGAGCAAAAATGACCGGTGCCTCATGGAGTGATTGGCGAAATTATAATTTCAATACGTTGCCTTTTTTTATAACTGTTATGTGTAAGCTTGCTGATGTATTGCTGTAACATAGGTTTGTTGTCGCACTTTGATGTGGCTATGTTTTGATTTGGTTGATGAATAAAAAGTTGTTTGTTTTGCCGTTAAAAAAAATATTATTAGCTTTTCCATTTTCTTATATTTTTAAATGGCTAAATTATTTGGCTATGTTTTGGTTTGGTTGATGAATAAAAAGTAGTTTGTTTTGCTGTTAAAAAGAAAAACTATTATTAGCTTTTTCATTTTTTTTTATATTTTAAATGGCTAAATTACATTTTCTTTAAATTTAATCCTAAATCTATGTAAATGTCAAATATTAGGTTAGAATCATTCAGGCATTCATAAAAAGAAAAAAAAACAACTAATTAAAGATAAACACTTTAGCACACACTAATACAGCTAAACCAGTAACCCTTTGGCTATTAACTATTAGCTAATGATTTTATTTATCTAGTCTAGTTATTATAATATATGTATGATAAAAAAAGGGGTGCCTTATTCCCACATACCCTATATCTTATTTTCACATCCCCTATTGTATACGGGCCGTATACAATTATACGGCTCGTATAGAATGTTTTTGAATAGGAAAATGCGCAGAGAATGTTTTTTTTTGTTTTATTATATACGGCCCGTATACAGTTATACGAGTCGTATACATGTGTATACGATTTGTAAAACGTATACGGCTCAATTGATTTATTTTTGTGGGTTTTTGATGTTAGCACATGTATACGGGCCGTATAACTATATACGGGCCGTATATATTGGCGTTTTTTCAAGTATCACGTTTTATTCCCGTAAAAACACAATCATTCTAGGGTTTCTAAACTCTTCATCACCTTTAACAATGTCGATAAACGTTGATCGGAACATGCCGCTTAAATCGGAGCACAGGTAGAGTAACGTTACCGATCAGTCCGTTGATGAAAACCTTAGCGATCGCAGAGATCTTCGTGTTGGTTATTTATCGATTCCGAGTAACTAGCAGAAGAACCTGCCACAAACAAGTTCTCCACAGTTTGTTATTCAGATCTTTGTTCGGTCATCTTTCCAAACTACAACACACGATACTTTTAATAAGCTGTCATAGTTGTCAAATTCGATTTCAACAAATCTTTTCATTTGCCTTCAATTTCTAAAACATTCTCTGTTACATGAAGACGTGTCGGGTTCTTCTACTAGTGGTATTTTACTGAAGTATTGAAGATTGAGGCGGGCATTGTTTAAATCTGAATATAACTAGATGTTACGTGTATCAGCGTTGTTTATCACCCTGTGTGAGCATTGGAAACCCGACAAACAGTCTTGACAACTGTGACATTTTATCTATCTATGTGTGTCACATCCATCCTGTTATTGCAATCGATAAGATTAATTTTTTCAGATTTTTTTCTAATTAGCGTTGTTAACTACCAAAAGAATGCATACACAAATAGTTCTAGTGGACGAAGCAAAGAGACCGTTGTGTATCTGAATCAGGTTCTCAAACAAACACTACCAAAGATGGGTTGGTGAAAAATACCGGAGCTGTTATCTCGGTTGTTCAGTACTCTCCTATATCAACTTGAACGGTTGATGGTTACAAGGATCGTTCTAATAGATTAAAGAGAATAAACCATTTTTTACCAATTTTCACTCCAGTAGTTGAAACTTGAGCGCAGGAATCAATTCAAAACCCTCACCCTCAAAAATCAACCAGAAACCAAAGGAAAAAAGGGCTGATAATGGCTGATGGTTCTTCGTTGAGGAAACCAAACGTAGACGGAGATGATAGGCCTAGTAACCGGAAGAGAAATCAATTGTATTTTTTTAGTTGCTTCTCTTGTTAAGTTTCTGAACCAACCGAAATCCACAAATTCCAACAGTTTCTTCATAGATTTCGTCCGGTTTCCAAACTCTTTCACACAAAGTTAATATTCACTGTGGTGGATGCAAGCATAAAGTTAGAAAAATACTCAAGTTGAACGGACGATATGTATCAACAAATTGTGAGTGGGAATATGGCTATGAAGAATAGTATGGATAAACAATCACCGGTACGGGTTTTTCTGCTAGTTATTCGGAATGTTTCGAATCATCATAGAAGACGTGTCGGGTTCTACTGCTAGTAGTATGAGTCTGAGTCCATTGTGGTTCGTGAATGTTTCGAATCATCACGACAAGGATCGTTCTAATAGATTAAAGAGAATAACCCCTTTTTTACCATTTTTTACCCATAGTATACGAGCCGTATAATAATATACGGCCCGTATACAACCATCGTATACATTGTATACGATCGGTAAAAATATTTTTTACCAATGGTATACGGCCGTATAAACCGTATACGACTCGTATACATATGGTAAAAAATGGTAAAAACCTCTTTAATCTATTAGAACGATCCAATAAACGAAGAACAAAGCCTATTTTCAAAACGCAGGTTCATACAGTGCTGTAATAGGTTGTGGTTCAGACTCATGTTCAAGTAAGTGTCTAAAAATCTAAAAATTCAGGTTTACCTTGTAAATTTCTCAAAACAAACTCTCGTTTCTTCATCTTCATCTTCAAGAACAATGATGAACAGATGATGTCAGATAATACTTCATTTGTTGAGAAACCATTATCTTGTGATACATGAACGTTGTATTCTTGTCTTTCAGAAGAGTTTGTATTGAACCAAGAATACTACAATCATTCTATACCTTGCAACGTATACAGGTGCAAGAGAATGGCGAGTTATTTTCAGTTATTTCTGTTGATTCACAAATTTCATTGTTTAAACCAGAATCAGGTTCTCAATACAAGGATCGTTCTAATAGATTAAAGAGAATAAACCATTTTTTACCATAGTATACGAGCCGTATCAGAATATACGGCCCGTATACAATCATCGTATACATTGTATACGATCGGTAAATTTGTTTTTTACCGAGAGTATACAGCCGTATAAACGGTATACGGCCCGTATACATATGGTAAAAAATGGTAAAAAAATTTCTTTCTTTCCTTTTTTTAGTTGCTTCTCTTGTTAAGTTTCTGAACCAACCGAAATCCACAAATTCCAACAGTTTCTTCGTGGATTCAGTCCGGTTTCCAAACTCGGTCATTCCTTGTGATACATGAACGTTGTATTCTTGTCTTTCAGAAGAGTGTTGTAATAGAGAAATCATCCTATGTCTTTTATCAACCGAAGAGGCAGCAAGGACAGATAATACTTCATTTGTCGAGAAACCATACTGTCAAGAAACTAACATCTTTTAATACTTCATTGCGTATGTGCTTGTGCTGTAGAAACCGGTGATGAATTTGTGTATCTAAATCAGGTTCTCTGCCTTAGATCGGTCATTCCTTGTGATACATGAACGTTGTATTCTTGTCTTTCAAGACAAGGATCGTTGGAAGGATTGTAGTAGCAGGACATTGGTACCACTGTGAAAATTGCATCAGGAGGGGAGAGAGTCTGATACAATAAGGATGTTGGGAATTAAACGCATGTACGTGACAAAATAAGGATGTTCGCATAAACATATATTCGTTTCATAACCTCCTCCTATAAATCAACCACAACTGACAAAGAGCCTGTATTAAAAGCCATCCTATGTCTTTTACCAACCGAAGAGGCAGCAGAAGACGTGTCGGGTTCTTCCAACATTCACGAACCACAATGGACTCAGACTCATACTACTCACCCTCCCCTGAGGAAAAGTTTTCCCGACGACTCAACAAAATCCTGATAGAGAAAAAACATCAACAACCATTTTTTCTTTTCCTTCAATTTCGAGAACATTCTCCCTGTGTATGTGCTTGTGTTGTAGAAACCGGTGATGAATTTGTATACACAACTGAACATTAATTGATATTGTTTTAGACAACAACAGATAATGAACGGATTGTTGGTGGATAACGCAAACAAGTTCTCCACAGTTTGTTATTCAGATCTCTATTCGGTCATCTTTCCAAACTACAACACACCATAAGTTTAAACTTTTATAGTGTGTGATTTGACCAGGAAATGATTGGGGGTGAAGGTTCAGTGCACGAAAAGTTTCTTACGAAATGTACGTGACGAAACAAATATGTTGGGAATTAAACGCATGTCCGTAATCCCGCGTTGATAGCTTCCGTTTTATTCAGACTCCTTACAACTCTCATCAAATGCCTCACCCTTCCTTTTATTCTATAAATATTAAATAAAGAATAACACCATGCCCGTAATCCCGCGTTGATAGCTTCCGTTTTATTACAGTCATACGACACGTTTTCTTGTTCTTCAATCTTTGTTACTTGTTAATGTTTTATTTTTGTCTACTTTTAGAAAGTTTTGAGCACCTCACCACTCTAAAATATTTGAAAAATCAAAATTTCGTTCCATACGGGCCGTATATTAGTATACGGCCCGTATACACGTTCGTATACATTGTATACGACCAGGCAAACTTATTTACACATGGTGTATACGGGCCGTATACTGTTATACGCCCGTATAGAATAAAAACAACTGACAAAGTCTGTTGGTATAATGCTTAACCATTCAGAGGTAAATGCTTAACCATTCAGAGGTAAATGTCTGAACCATTCAAACATCTGCTTGCGAAAGAAACGGTTTGAACCATTAAGTGTTGAACCAGTAAAATGTCTGAACAATTAAGAGCCTCATTAAGAGATAAACAAACAACCTCTGAGTGTTACAAACACCTCCTTAACGACATATTTAAAGATGTAAGATACGCCCAACATGCTATACATTATTGGATTTTCTTATATTTTCAAGTAGGTAATGTAAAAAAAAAACATTTTAAGTCAAGTAGGACGCATTAATAATGTTAACTTTTTATGAAATAATTGTTTTTTTTCTAACATCTAAAACCCATTTGTTTTTTATCTAGTAGGTAATTTGAAAAAGGTGAATAGGACGCATTTGTTAGCTTTTTATGAAATAATTGTTTTTCTAACATCTAAAACCCATTTGTCTTTTTATCCAGTAGCTAATATGAAAAAGGTGAAAATATAGTCATAGCAATTTGAAAGAATTCTAATCATCAAGTTTATACAAAGAGTCAGACAAAAAAGAAACAAACAAACACAAAAGATTTTTCCAAACAAAAATATCACTAAATACTGAACGATGATTTACTGACATAAGAACACATGACCTAAACATGAAATGTGTTTTCCCCGTATGATGGTTGAACATTTTTTTTTATTTCATTGAGGGGTCTGTTTTCGGAGGTGTGGGCCGGCCCAATACGAATAGATCGAAATAAACGTTAAAGCAAATTTATACTTGGCTTTTGGATGTAAGAATAAAAAAAAATTAAAAATGCGGTGAGCGTGGATCGAACACGCGACCTTCAGATCTTCAGTCTGACGCTCTCCCAACTGAGCTATCCCCGCAGTTGTTATATAAGCTTCTACAAAACTTTAATGATTCTTTCTGTTTCAGCTAAACATAAACCTTTACCACTTGCAAGTTACAATAAATGAATGAAGAGGATGCAAAACCAACAAAAAACCAAAACCAACGGAGACTAAAGTTTTATCTTAAATTAGTATCAAAATCTAGTTCCATCAGTTTCTAGCTGGGAAATTTTGTCTTAATATAAAATCCAGCCATTCAAAAAAAAAAAAAAAAAACACTAAAGTTTCATCTTAAATCAGTATCAAAATCTAATACATATTCAACTCTTACATGGCGTTTTCCTATCTATGTTCCAAATTCTAAATTCCAAATCAAGATCCGCAACGCTTTGCGATGAGCAAATGGTTTTCAGGCGAGATGTTAGATGGAACATATTTGACAAGCTTGGATTCTAGTCCATATTCCCTCAGCCACATAAACCTCCCTGCATCAATAATATCTTTGCACATAAACCCTAGCGCAGCCCGCTCTGTAACAGACATATTAATATCTCCACATATATTCTTAACATTTTCCCTGCCAAACACAAACAGAAACTTCAAATAAAGTAACAGGCCGGTCACTTCATAATATCTTATAAAACCAATTAATGATTACGTGTTTGTATCAGCAACGTCTGAACTATGGTCTGCGTCTACGGCCCAGCTGGTAAACCATGTAATTGCATGGAAATCGTCTTTCGTAATCCCTAAATTTAAGAAAAAATCTTTATCTGCACGTCAGCAAAAGCATTTAGGGTTACTTTCATGAGACATAACAAACTTCAATTAAAAAAGGGTCGGGATATGGGTTTTTACTGATATAATGCTTCCATTGGCAGAGATGGTGGCAACAAGTTGCTATAGAAAGTCCTCTCAAGTATGATTTGGCTGCACCTTCCCCAACACAACATCTTAAGGTCATATCTGCCAAAATTAAAAAATGGATGTTGGGACTTCATTAACCAATAAAACAATTGATATAATTTTACTATAACTAAACCAATAAAACAATTGATATAATTTTACTATAACTAAATAGAGACATTACCTGTCGCAGGTCCACACAGATGTTTTCCGATCGCCAAATAAGGTACTCCTTGTAATGCCACGATTGCATTCAAATTTAAGTCCTCAACTGAAATATAAATTAAAATTAAATACTTCACACTTGAAAATTAAATTAAAATTTAGTACTCAGCTAAAACATATACAATACATCCGAAATAACATCTGTTTGCTACTTTTCCATACGTCACTAACCATCTTTTGATCTTTCTTGTAAAAGTGATTGTAACTTTTGCTTCACGATGTTCCATATTAAGCAACATATTCGTTCATTAAACAAAATGACTCAATGTCTCAATCATTATCATCACATAATAATAACACCATCTTTTGTTACTAATAAAGAGTATATAAACATTAAAAAACAATTATATGTTTTTAGCAAGTTAAGTGTTACGTCAACATGACAGTTCATACGGAAAATGGACCATGCATACATAAACAAGCAACATCAATGGAACTGCTAAACATTTCACTAGCATCTGTTATAGACATGAGTCCATGAAAACTAGTCATTTTCATTATCCTGCGTTAATGTTATAGATCTATACTCTTTAAAATGGATAGCATGTTGACTACGGGTCTACGACTGACTTTTAAAAGTAATTAACCAATGTGCCAGAAAGGTCAAGTATTCAACCATCAAAATCCTAATCTTGAGACGATACACAAATACATTCAATATTTCACTGCAAGTGAATAAAGATCTCATCGTATGCTTTCATTTTAATGTATCTGAAATACACAAGATATCATGCATGCTCTTCTGTTCCAAGAGTATAACGATACGAAAAGATAAAGCAATGCTTTATAAGAATAACAATTAAAGCGTGGACCAAATCCTTACTGTCAATTCTCAACCGCTCTAATATCAAGCTCTCTTTCTGTCGCAAGCTTCGATCAGCCTAAAGATAGATACTTAGTGTTAGAGATGACAGTTATCAGTTATCTCGATATGCAATTTAGAAAACAAAGAAATTGATGTAACAAAAAGATGATGTTTGAATACCAACTTCACTGACCTTAAGTTTATATGATTTCCGTTCAACCAGAAAGACTTTTGAGACGCCATAACAGTCCGCTAGCATTTGTGTCAGGTACCCCCTCCCTGCTCCAAACTCAACAACTGCAGGAGAATCACTAGAATCTGCAAATGAAGTGTCACATTGAAGTTGTTCCCCAATACTAGACGACTTCAATGCTCCAAGCTTCTCCAAGTTTCCAAGAATTGATGCCTGCTGGATAACATGCTTTTCTTGAAATGGTATTTTCCTGAAACTCGATTAATTAAATAAAAAAGAACATATGGATTCCTATTTCCTACAATGAAAAACCATAACAGAAAGGTACTTCTATATTTCATTAGATCAAATAATTCATAGAAAGGAATGCACAGAACAACTAATAAGTGACCAGTGAAAAGTTTGAAACAAATTAAAAGAAAATTAAAGTGAGAGAACATTTTTCCAAAGACTTCTCACTAAAGTGGGCATCCCGTGTCCGCTTTGTTGATATGCCTTAACTGTGTTAACGTAGCATCAAAGTTATGGCGCTGCCAAATTATAGCATTTATTCAGTGTTAGCACACTCAAATCTATAAGGGTTTCTATCGGAGTTAGACTAGCATATTAAAGAGTAAATTGCACAAAACGTCCTTTAAGTTTCACCAATCTTGCTGGTTTCAGCCTTAATCTTTAAAAGTTGCCGAAACCAGCCTTTAATTAATTTTGTTGCCGGTTTCATCCTTTATCACTAACCCAGTTACTAATCCATGTTAAATGGCCTCACATGCATAGCATGTGAGGGTAAAACCGTCTTTTCATGCTTGTGATGTTATTAAAACCCAAATAAAATCCCAAACCCACTTCATCAGTTCGTTCTTCTACAGACGCGTAAAAAACCCCCATTAACCCCGGCCGGTACGGCAGATATGACCGTCGGCGTTCTTCCCCCGTTTGTCCACCTTTCTGCTTCAAATAAACCTCATGTGCCGACGCCGTTGACTTTTTCCCTTTCTTCACACCTTTCCCCTTCCAACGTTGACTTTAACGCCCTTAGGTTTTCCATCCGATGTTGTTGCAGTTGTTCCGGTATCTGAACTTTCTAGAAACACAAAAGCGTCACGTCTGTCACTGTTACTTCGATTCATTTCATTGTTTCTAAACCTCCAGAGCTTCGAGAATCCTGTAGAGTTGCTCTTGTTGATTTATGATTCGTTTTGCAAACGGCGTACGGTTCCGGTTCCGTCAGTTTCGCCATTATCTGACGAAGATCGGCGAGGTGACTCGATGAAAATAGTGGGAAAACGTTACGGATCTGACCGTTTTCGAACACCGTTAGTGAACCGTTACCATCTGTTAACAACCGGTTGGAGCAATTTTGTGAACTTTAAGAAGCTTGTGGCGGGTGATTCCATTGTGTTTCTTAGAGGTGATAATCGTGATCTCTGTGTCGGAATACGATGGGCCAAAAGGGGAAATAGTAATGGTGGATTTTATGGGTTCGTAAAGGAAGATGAATCTGTGATAAAAGCTTTGAGTCTAGCAGCAAATGATAGTTGATTGAAACGGAAGGTGACGTCATCAGCTGCCGGTGGAGATGAAGATATTGGATCATCGTCAGTTGCTGAAACTTCTGGAAGCAACTTGTTTCTGAAATCACCGTCAGTTTTTGATTGAAACGGAAGGTGATGAAGTGGGTTGGGATTTTATTTGGGTTTTAATAACATTACAAGCATGAAAAGACGGCATGTGAGGCCATTTAACATGGATTAGTAACTGGGTTAGTGATAAAGGATGAAACCGGCAACAAAATTAATCTTAAAGGCTGGTTTTGGCAACTTTTAAAGATTAAGGCTGAAACCAGCAAGATTGGTGAAACTTAAAGGACGTTTTGTGCAATTTACTCCATATTAAACTTTGGTATTTGCCAAATATATATTAGGTGTGGCAAGAGGCAAGTAGCCGTTTTAAGTGTGTTTTCTTCCTTGGTAGTGTAAAAACTCATGTTCACTCAAATAAGTGCCCCGGTACTTTTGTTCAAACATTGCAATATTGCAGGCACTGACTACCACATAAATCAAGTACATAGTTTCTGTAAAAGCAATTAAAGAATAATGTGGTTACAAAGTTTCTCATGAATTAGGGCTTGTAGCAGAAGTCTACATCACATAACATTCATCATGAAATAGATACACGTCCCTCAGGGAATCGCTTACAAACACTAGTATATGTTGTATATATTCTTAATCAACCTGAGCATAAATTTACAGCAGTTATTTAATACATCTTCTCTAGATAAATTAATTTTGATCATAATATTCGAGACTTCTTGTAACTAAAAGCACATTATCATAAGTAACAACACATACACAGGAAATCAATCGGTGTTTTGTTGTGTGGCATACCAGTCAATAGCGCGGTTAATCCAAATCTTACACGCATCCGGATCAATGTAAGACTCTAGAATATCCTTACATATCTCAGCATGAACAGATTTAATCTTTTCAATTAGCTTGATAAATTGAGGAGCAGTCATGGAATGCACAGCCATCCGCTTGGACTCCGAGCTGACACCTTCTTCTTCTTCACCGCCTCCATTAATACCTTTTCGATAAAAAGGTTGAAGAGACAACGAGTTCTGATGTTTAAGCAACGGGCAGCGCTTAAGGTGAGACTCAAGGTTTGACTCCAATACAGAACTGATCCATCACATAATAATATATAAATATGTAATCTAATTAGGGAAATTGAGCATGGATAGTAAAGAGTGAAGACTTACTGAGATGGATCGATTGAGCACAGAATCCAGACGTCATCTGATCTTTTGGAGTGATTACCGCAGAAGCTGGATTGGATTAGATTAGAGATGTGATTAGTTAATAATAGCAAATGGTTAATGAATGAGTATTTGTTGTTAAGCTGCTTACTCGGAATTAGAGAGCGGCGGAATTGCACAGAATCTCTTCTTCTTCGGCAGCCAAAACTTGCAACGAGTCGCCATTCGCTCCTGAACCCTAAAAGGTGTGCCGCCGGTGGCCGCCGCCGCAAGAGAAACCTGGAGGACAAAATTATTTGCGAAGGGATGATGATGATATGTGCTCCTCCTCCTACCTTCGGCCTTCCTGCACCAAGCTCGCTGCACTGAAGAAATTTGTAAACTGTATACAAGGGTTTAGAGCTTAGGCTCTGTTCCCGAGTTAACTTGAGGTAAAAGAAAAGAAAGTACAAGTGAGAAAGAAAAGGACGAAGAAAGAAAAAAAAATAACTTTCCCCCGTTCTCTTCTAAATCGAAAAGATAAAAAAACTAAAGAATTTAGCCTAGTTTTCTTTTCATTTCCTTTCTTTTCCTTGCTTAAATAAAACTCGGGAACACGACATGTTTTATTTTCCTTTCTTTTCCTTAATTAATGAAACTCTGAAACACAAAATATTTTTACTTTCTTTTATTTTCCTTCCATTAGTAAACTCTGGAACACAGTGTTAGAGCATTCTTTCACAATGAAAACCTTAAAAACATGTGACCGAGTTTAGTTGTATTATAAGAACATGTGTCGTTGGGGTGAATAATGTCCCACCCTAGGCGTTTTGCGTCATGTGATAGCCCAGTTAGCAATGGGGCATTATTTGGCGTTTTCTAAAATGGGTATAGTGGGGATATGGACATTGTGGGGCATTATGTTTGTAATAAAATTAAATTAAAAAAAACATCAAAATTGGTTTTACAAAAATGGAAATGAATCTGATTGGTCAAATCCTTGCCCTTACAGCGTGATTTAAAACACGCCAAACCAAAAAAATTGGCCAAACACGCCCAGGGGGCGGTGTATGGACGTGATCGGGCATTTTTTTGGACTATTTAAAAAAAAAACACGCCCACTACGGGTGGTCTAAGAATGGTTGTTAGTATTCTTTTTAGTGGTTATGAGTGAATGATAGAGAAAAAATACAGAAAAAGTTATTGTTATCTGTAAATGATATTTGCAAGAGAGTTTAGAGCTGAAAACCTTAAAAACATGTGATTGGGTTTAGTTATATTATAACGAATGATTGTTAGTATTTTTTAATGGTTATGAGTGGATGAGAGAGAAAATATATGAGAAAGTTACTTTTCATCTCTAAATATAAGAAAATATAATGATAAATGTATAAAAATATTATTTAATTAAAAAGAAAAAAGAAAAAGTAGTTTTTAATGGATATATATAGATATGGATAAGGATTTTATTACGAATGTTAGACAACCCAAATGAACAGTTATGTCACATTTAAAGTTAACCCTATATTTGTCGAATCTGAATCGAATTTTGAAAAACCATAGATTTCAATCCAAAAAATTCTTTCCGATCATCTATGTTTTTATCATCTGTATTTTTTTATTTTTTATTTTTTTGTTACTTCCGTCCATTTCACTAATCCTGTCACTTAAAAACCCTTTCTGGTTATTTTAAGAGTAAATTACAAGTTTTGTCCTTTATGTTTGCATCAAATTTCAGGCGCTGTCCTTTACCTTTAAAATTGTCAGGCGGTGTCCTTTATGTTTAAAAATCTTGCAAGTTTTGTCCTTTAGGGCAAACCCAGTTAGATTTTTTGGTTAAAACTGATCATGTGCATGGCACATGAGGGCATTCTTGTCATTTGAGCTTTCCAGGGGCTAGTTTGTAAAAAACTTTTATTAAAGGGTCATTATGTACAACTTAAAAACAAAACAATATATATAAACAAACTCTCTCTCTCTCCCTTATCTCTAATATCAGAACTCTCTCTCTCTCTCATCTCTAATATCATCAGAACTCTCTCTCTCTCTCTCTCATCTCTAATATCAGAAACTCTATTTCATCTCTTCTCTCTCTCAAACAACAGAAGATGCAGGTGGTTGAGGTGGGTTAGGTGCAGGGTGAAGGCACGGCGGTGGTGGTGGGTTAGGTGCGGTGGTGAAGGCACGGCGGTGGTGGTGGGTTAGGTACAGGGTGGGTGAAGGTGCGGCGAGTTAGGTACGTCGGTGGTGGTGGGTCAGGTACGGCGGTGGTGGTGGGTCAGGTACGGCGTTGGTGGTGGGTGTGATGCTGATGGTGGGTTTAGAGGTGGTAGGTGTACGGTGGTGGGTGGTTGATTGTGGTGGGTTAGAAGCGGCGGTGGGTGAAGGGGTGGGTGCGGCAGGCGGTGGTCCAGTTGAGGTGGTTGTTTGCAAGGTTGGGGTTAGGGTTCCGGTGGGGGTGGTGATTATTGTTCGTTTTTCTCAAGTGGTGGTGGCCGGAGACCGTTGGTCCGATATACGTTTGAATTCGTCGCGGGTCAAATACAGGGGTTCGTTTATGAATTCGTTGGTCAGATTTCATTATTACAAGTTTATTATCCGTTTTTGTCATAGTTATGTTGAATAATTTGCTGTACCAGTGGTATTGATAATTTGATATGTTTTGTGCTTTTACGAAGTCTAGATCTGTTGTATACGTTTTCATGTTTTTGGTTTGTTTAGATCATTCTGGTTGAGTTTTTTTGGTTTGTTTAGATCATTCGTGTTTTTTTTTTGTTTGTTTAGGCATTAGGTTTGATTTTTGAGTAAGGAACATGAGAACAGATAGAGGAGAAAAGACGGTTGGTGTCCGGTGGCGGTGGTGGCCGGAGGTGACGGTGGAGGGTGGTGGAGATGGTGGTGAAGGGTTGTGGTGTATATATATATATATATATATATATATATATATATATATATACTTATAATAATAATAATAAAACTAAAATTATTTTGTTTTATTAAAGAGGGACAGACAAGTGGGATGTGCAATGACCATTTTACCCTCATGTGCCCTGCACATGCCTTAATTTAACTGAGAATTCTAACCTGGTTTGGGTTAAAGGACAAAACTTGCAAGATTTTTAAACATAAAGGACGCCGCCTGACAATTTTAAAGGTAAAGGACAGCACATGAAATTTGATGCAAACATAAAGGACAAAACTTGTAATTTACTCTTATTTTAATTATTGTTTTGTTTCTCATTTTTTTTACTTTAAAACTCTTTAATTTAATTAAAAATAAAAAAACACAATAAAACAAAATATGAATATAAATATAAAAGTAAATTGTTACTTTCGTCCCTACTGTTTGGGTGGTTTAACCCTATTGGCTCAAAAAGGATTCCTTAGACCAGTGTTGTAGAGATCGCTAGGCGTCAGTCGGGCGGTAAAGTACTGACTAGGGATTAATCAGGATTAATCGGATCGGAATTTATATATATAATTTTTAAATTTATATATATATATATACACATACTTTAGTATCAATATAATACTTAAAAATAGTTCAAAATTCAAACAACTATAAGTTTAAAACATAACAAATCAAGTATTTAAACATTTAATACACACATTAATATCAATATAATACTTAAAAATAGTTCAAAAATTAAACAACGAAGTTTAAAACATAGCAATTTAAGTATTTTAAATATTCAAACACTAACACATCAGTCATGACATTATGGAATATGTTTTAATGGCTTAAAACATGTTTTTTTTTTGGGCCAGGTTGGAACTAAACAACTTGGGCCATGTATTTAATGGTTAAAAGCATTTGTTTGGGCCAAATTTAAACTAAAAAAAAGTGGGCCGACTAGAAACGATTTGGCCGATTTGGGCCGCCTTGCACCGACTTGGACCGGCTACCGACTAATGGTCCGACTAGCTCAAAATTAATCAGTTAACGCCTGACTAGCGCCTAGGCGCCGATTAATTCCGATTTTTACAACACTGCCTTAGACTATCAACCCTTGATGTTTCATTTTTTGTACTTTTTTGGCCTCTTACACTAACCGTGATAATTTTTTATGTTAAGTGTAAAGGGAGTTACATCATTTTACTTTTGAGGGACTATATATGTAAAAATTAAATAGGAACTCAATTGTATAAATAATAATTTTAAAAATCATTGAAAAACTAAAACCCTAGTAATGTGTTTTTTTTCGATCTACTCCATACACCACCGCCTCATACACCATCATTTGTGCACACTTCCACCTCCACAACCACCCTACACCACAATCGTCATCTTCACCACCAATTGACAAGAACCACCATTTCCTACCATTACAACTTGTAGGCGCCATTCCCCAAACACCCCTGCGTGCGTACACCTCCCTTCTTTTTCACCCTAACCCTATACTTATCCTTTACCCCAACAATCGAAAGCCATTGCGAACCACATCATCACGAACATCGTCAACCTCACCAAACCCTCTTCACCTACTGATGTGCTAAAAGTAGTTTAATTAAAATGACCTAATTTACCCTAATTTAGACACTAAGCAATGCTCTAGACTCTCTAAACTCGACTAAACTACTAACCGGAAAGCGGACCGATCGACTCTAGTAAAGCTTAGTAAGTCCGGAAATTGAACCCACAAGACTCAATTTAACTACGTTAACTAATTTATCTAGACCGATACTGACACGGACAGGACACTAACTGCTTTTATATTTGATGGGGGGTTTCTAAATATCCTAAAGTAACTAAAATTTACTAAGGGGTTGTTTGTTTAGGTCTGAATGGCCTCATTCAGAGGCTAGCCTCTGAATCGGACAGAGGCAAAGTGTTTGGTTCACAAAATATGGGCCTCTTAATGAAACCATTCAGAGCTGAATGGTTCAGACATATTTGAGATCTGAATAGAAATTGTTACGTGAATACCCTTATACCCTAAACACATCTCATCTTCCACACACAGCCGCACTTCCCCAGTTCCCTCATTTTCTTCCACATCGAGCTCCTCCACTCGCGCCTCCATCTCCCCAGCGACCTTCACCGTCGATCTCCTCCACTCGCGCCGCCATCTCCACACCGACCTTCACCGTCGATCTCCTCCACTCTGCACCGTCGACCTTCTTCCACATCGATTAAGGTACAAACAGACACCTATATCTCTGTTGTTTGAAATATCTCTGTTACGATTGCCCTTTTTCATCTGTTGTTTGATTCATAAAAGTGTAGATTGCCCTTTTTCATAAAAGTGTACGATTGCCCTTTTTTCATCTGTTGTTTCATAAAAGTGATTATGATATAGGTTTTTTTTCATCTTGTTTCAAAAGGGAATATGATAAAAGGGAATATCTTTTGATGAAAATGATATTGTGAATATTGTGAACTGTTATCAGTTCTGATTTTTTAATCGATTCTAATTTTTTAAGTCACACTAATCAAATGAAAACAATTAGGGGCTATTTGTTCTATTAGAAGTCACACTAATCATTTCTTCAAACAAATTATGGTTTCATTATCAGTTCTGATTATGGTTTCATTATCAGTTCTGATTATGGTTTCATAATCGATTCTAATTTTTTAAGTCACACTAATCAAACAAATTATGGTTTCATTATCAGTTCTGATTTTTTTAAGTCACACTAATCATTTCTTCAACAAACATATTATATGAATGTGTAGTTTGATACGATATTATGATGGTTTGAATTTGATTTTGGTGCTATTTGTTCTATTTGAAGCTACCGATATTGTGATACGGTATAGTTTGAGTTTGAATTTGTTGTATTTTGAAGCAAGATGTGATAGTTTAATGATACGATATTGTGATGTTTAATGGTTTGTATTAAGTAGCTATTTTGTGTGTGTTTTGAATTGTTCAAAGAAATGGCACAAAAAAGGGGTAGGACTAATTGGAACCTAGAGGGTGTTGAGAAAACATTTCTTGAAACATGTCTTCAAGAAATCACACTTCGTGGACGTGAAGGGAGCAGTCTTAAACCACACTCATGGAAGAATGTAGGTGAAAAGTTGAAAATAGAACACAATTTCGTAGTGGACCAAAAGCAAATGAAGAATCGTTATGATTATACAAAATCAAAATTTGCGGCATGGTTAAAGCTTAAAAGCAAAACCGGTAATGTTTATGATCCCATAACGAACACATTTAACTTATCAGAAGAAGAATGGGAAATTGAGATTAAGGTATTTTTTTTTCCTAAGTAATGGTTATTATTACATTTCAAAAATCTTATAGTATTCTATAATATTTTTTCCCACAGTCCAACAAATACGTAGAAGCCTTGAGAAGAGTACCCCTATCTTACCCGGAGCTTTGTGTTCAACTGTTTGAGGGATCTACTTCGACAGGCTTTGACAGTTGGGGGCCATCTTCTACACTTCCTCACCCTAATGAGGAAGTGTTTGAGCAAAATTTAAATGGCATTGAGGATGTTTTCGAGTGTACTCAAGTGGAGCCCCCGACTCAAGGTGTTAGTGACGAGTCAACTGTTAGGTCTAAAAAAAAGGGGCGAAACGAAAGGAAAAGTCATCCGAAGATTCAGCACTACTAGAAGTTAGGGATTGCATTACCAAGGTGGCAAAGATTTTGATTGAGAAACACGAACTCTCTAATGATATTGATGCATGCATGGAGAAGTTGGAATCAATGGGATGGGAAGAATCGGATGCAAGACATCAAACGGCACTTTTACTTTTTGGCGAAAGTGCTGATGTTAGGAAAGTGTGGTTGCGACTGAAGCCGTAGAGTTGCGAGCTATGGGTTAAGAACGCGGGAGCGAAGTACGGAATGTTCTAGTAGGCTGTTGTTGAAACTGTTTGTTATGGCTTTTGTTGAACTATGGTTATGGCTTTTGTTAAACTATTGTTATGCCTTTTGTTGAATTATGGTTATGGCTTTTGTTGAACTATTGTTATGCCTTTTGTTGAACTAATGTTATGGCTTTTGTTGAACTATTGTTATGGCTTTTGTTGAAACTATTTGTTACTTATGTTTGTTTGAATTTTTATGACAGCTTTCGCATGGATTCGGATGATGAGATTTTAGTTTTCTTTATCCTTTTATGCCATGTGGCATCGTTATGCTCAAAAAGTAATAAAAGGAAAAGAGATCTGAATTCGGCATTGACCGGTCATGCATACACACAAGAATTGTTGCATGGATCTTCTACACAATGTCATGAGATGATGCGTCTTTCACGTGAAGCATTTGTACTATTGTGCAACCATTTTAAACAAAAAAATTGGTTGCAAAGTAGTAAGTACATAAGCTTTGAAGAAAAGTTGGCTATGTTTTTGATGGTCATAGGACATAATGAACGTTTTCGAATGGTTAAGCGAAGGTTTCAACACTCGACTGAAACGATTCATAGATGTTTTCACGAGGTGTTAAGGGCAATGATGAATTTCGCAAGAGAAGTTATAGTTCCAACATCTCCTAATGCAAACGCCAATACATCAGAACGACATAGAAAGCTAAAAGAAATATTTTCTGGAGCAATAGGCGCATTAGATGGCACTCTTGTACATGCAATCGTGCCTGTTGATCAACAGACTCGTTATAGGGGAAGAGGAAAAGGTGAATGCTTTCAAAATGTACTAGCAATTTGTGATTTCAATATGATATTCACGTTCGTATGGGCCGGATGGGAGGGCATTGCACATGATTCACGAGTTTTAAAAGAAGTAGCATTTAACCAGACTTCCGGCTTTCCTTTCCCTCCACCAGGTTTTTTTCCATTCTTAACACTGATTATTCAATACTTTATGTGTTTTTTTATGTAATATTTCATGATACTAACGTTTACAGATAAATATTACCTTTGCGACGCTGCATACACCAACACACGTGGATTTATGACTCCCTACCGTAATACGAGGTATTGGTTAGCCGATTTTCGACGACAACGTGCGTTAACTAAGGAAGAAAAATTCAATCATGCACACGCACAACTGAGAAATGTTATTGAGCGCTCATATGGTGTTTTGAAGGCAAGATTCCCAATCCTAAAGCAAATGGCTCCCTTTTCTTTTCCAATACAAAGAGACATCGTGATTGCTTGTTTCGCTGTCCATAATTTTATAAGGAAATGCAATATTCATGATCAATTATTTATGGACTACGACGAGAACACTTTGTTTTCCGAAATACAAGGTGGAGAGAGTGATGGGCAGTTCGTTCAAGACATAGAATGGGGTTCACAAGGCATTGAGTATATGAATACCTTACGTAATCAGATTGCTAGTCAACTGTGATCAAATGGTTCAAATTAAAATTGTACGAATAGTATGAATTTCAATTTGGATTATATTATGTTTCCATGAACTTTGAAGAATTTATGTGTAATTTGGATTTTCTATTATGTTTTGTATTTTTTTAAGTTATTCATCATTTAGTACAAAGCACTGAACAAACAGCTATATTTCATTCAGCACAAAGTAGTTCAGAGGGGTAAAAATGTCATTTTACACAGTCAATCAGAGGTGCAACCAAACAGCACTTTACTGGTTCAGCACTTATTGGTTCAGAGTCTCTTAACCATTCAGACCTCTTATTCATTCAGCACTTAATCATTCAGATGTTGCCAAACAGCCCCTAAATTAACTAAAGCTAGAGGGGACACAAACTAAGACTGAGGAAGAATTCAGATGATGGGGAACACACTACCTAGGCTAGAATCCTACACATGCTTGACACGTTCTATCGTTATGGAACTAAAGTGGAAACCAGGATCTCAAGATGCTAAACTTAAAGGATAACCGAACAGGACCCTCGACCCTTCTCGAGAAGACACCTATGACCTATTAAGTTGTTCTAATACCGGTTTAGAGGATTCCCTCATGGGCTTTCCTATTGTAATAATAAAGTACCCTCTAGACAATCTACCTCACAGCGTGAAAGTCACAGGTAACTAAGGATTCATAATTAGACTCGATAAGCAAATAGTGAAAGGGTAACTAAGGGGATCTTCTCACAAAGTATCTAACCCTAGCAATCTAACACTAAAGACATATCGACAACCTCTTACCTCACAGAGTCACAGCTATCGAGATTGGTAGAATACTTAACCTTATTCAAAATTTAATCATAGTTCCTACGGTAAATCGGCCTATTAACCGCAAACTAACGCTAACACACAGTCCATGACCTAACTGCCATTCATACACGGAAGACATCCACAAAAATGCAAGTGAAACATGTGATGAAATTTAAATAAGATTAAATACGCATATACGACTAATAATCAAACCAAAGTCTTTTACTTTATTATTAAATCCACATACTAAATTCCAAACAGATGAAATAAATGTCAAAACATGGTGTTCATCATTACCTAGGCAGTGTAAGAAGTCTAGCCTGACATATTCATAATCAAACACAAAACAAGAGTATTATCAAGAAAACAAACACATGGTTTATAATCAAAAGTAAGAACAAGTAAACTCGGAGGATTAAATCACGAGCCACGCGATCTGAGCACTTCCAATCTTCAACCGATGCTTCTTCTCTTTCGAAAACGATCCAAAAGCTTTAGAATTTTCGTCCAAGTTGCTCCCAATTCGTCCAGGGTTGTCTGGGATTGATTAGGGTTAAGTATGGGCTTAAATGGGGCTTAAATATGAAGTTTTACCCGCTGATCAGGATAGGCGTCGCGTCGCACGACCTTTATAGGGGTCCTCCATCGCGTGACGCGACAGCCTTTCGTACCGAGAATACGGTTTCGGCCATAACTTCTTCGTTTCAACTCCGTTTTCTTCACCGTTTACGCCTATGGGTTCGTAATTCAATTCTCCATCTTCTCATCTTATCAAATATCCATTTTCATTCCATGAGAATCCTTCACTAAGCCCAAACCTCCTCCCGTGTGCTTGTTTCTTCAACGTTTTAGCTCGTTTTCACTCTCGGGACCCTGCGAAGCACACAAGACACCATAATACACAAAACCAATGATAAAATAACACAAAACAACTCAAATATTATACAAACTATACATGGAGACATATGTAATTTGCATTACATCAACTATCCCCACACTTAATCTTTTTTCGTCCCTGAAAAAGATATATGCTACAGAATCATAGTCAAGATAATATTCGATCTCAAAATTTATATTACTTACTTATAAACCAAGCACATGTTAACTTACGATTGCAGGTATAAGATCCACTTAAATTCAACACTGGTTCCTAGGCCTTTATCATGTTTAATTATGTTCAAATTCAGTTAATCAACCTAGGGTCTCACACTAGAGAGTCACGGTTCCACCTAATCCCGTCTCAAGCTTATGAAATAAAAGAAACAACCAATTGACTATTTCCTAACCGTTTTATACCAAAACTCAAAGAATTTAAAATTAAACCTTTTTTTTTTCTTTTTTCATTCATGAGCACTAGACTTCTTTTGCATACCTAACCTAGAGGCTGTCTCAACCAGAGTCACCATCCCCAAGAGTGAAAACGTGAGTTTCGGCATTTTTACATTGTCACAACCCCCGACCCCATCCTGGGAGCGGGAGCCGCGAACCAGTCAGATGGTATCGGTGTTTATCAATTTGGCAGCGGAAATTTTCATCAGGACCGTAGTTAGGAAATATTTATCAGAGTTTAAAACACCATATTTTTATAATAAACAAGTGGGATAAAACCCATGTTTTATTTACAATACAAATTATAGGGATAAACCCCAATTATTGAAAACAAAGTCTCATTTTTATTTAGGTAACAGCTGGCTTCTATTAGCTTTATAATAAGTTACTTGAAACACGTTTAAAAACATTTTATCAGCAAGAAATACTGGCGAGTGAATCCCAGTTTAATCAAAACAGGTTTTATCATTTCATAGTATTGAGAGCGATTACAATGTTTACATCTACACAATTACTCAATCAGTACTGTTAATCCTGACTGGTGGGTCATATTACTCATTGGCTATCTCATTGTCCAATAGTAACGTGTTCCACATTTTGTATACGAAACCCCAACATACCGGCAGTAATTGTAGAATTACAAGACTCAATCACTGCTAATCATTTATAAAATTATTTAAGGTTTTGTAAAAATAGTTTGTAAAAAGGTTCACAAAAAGGAGATTACTCACATTGCTACTTTAGGTGTTTCCTTTGTGACTTCCTGGTTATAATCTATTAGTTAAACTATGCACACGCATTAGTATAATAACCCAATTTACATTAGTTATACCCTCCCCGAGACAGAAACTCCAACGACTACGTCGGGCAGAGCCTCGACAGCCGTTACGGAGCACTAGATCAATCAGGCAGCGTATACGTAACCGGGGGTTAAAATACTTACAACGAGGCAGAGCTTCGCTATTTAGGGGGTATTTGGCTATAATTTCCGCCTACAGAAATTGAGAGAAATAAATTGAGAATGAACGATTGAAATGGCTGATCTCTGTTCCTTATATAGCTGATCCGTGATGTTCACGCGCCCCGCGACGCCCAGATACCTAGCCTGTCGCGGCCCGCGAGGGCCCTAAAGGCGGCAACAGGTACTGACGGGTGTCCGACACGTGGCGGCTCAGGTGACCAGCAAGCAAGGGGGCCTCGCGCCCCGCGAAGGAGCCCTCCTTCGTCCGTCGCGGCCCGCGAGCGGCTTTATTATTTATTTTTATTTGTTTTTCATTAATATTAAGGTTGTTCGGGTCCATTTCTCGTATACGGGGTATATTTTAGGACGTGTTGGGTGTCAGGGGCGTTTTAGGAGGGTTGTTATACTATTTAATAAAATATATAATGTACTCACGTTAAGCATAGTAACCTAATTCAACTTTATCAATATGTCACGAGACAGAACCCCAACGTACTTAGTCGGGCAGAGCCTTGTGTAACACCCCGAAACGGGTTTGCTAATTAAACCCCGTTAATACTAAAGAGCGGGTATAATACCGTTAGCAGAAAAGATTTAACCGGAAATTATTAGGATTTAAATAATTAAGCTTAATAATAAATAAAACGAGGATAAACACTTTGAGAAAACAAAGTATATAGAAGGCCCGAGTTAACGGGACTTAAAATAAAACGGGTTATGACTTCCCGAACCCATTAAGTTAACTAGGAATAATTAACCTAGTTAGTAATATATGATTAAGTGATGAATAATGGATTATAGCTTCTTTTGAAACAAAATAAACATGAGGGGCCAAAAGGGTTAACTTGAAATTTAACTAAATAAATAACAAAAAAAAAAGAAACACACAGTGTGTGTTCGTAGGAGCGACCAGGAGAAGAGGGGAGGGAGCCAACCCTAGTTCTTCAAGAATCTTCAAATTGAAGCTCAATTCAGGCCCTAAATCGATGCATGAACACATAAAAACGATCACCAAGCTTAGGGGATCATGAGGTATGTCAAATTTTTGATATTTATGAAGTTGAGATTCTTGATGTACTTATGAAAATCGAAATTCAAGCTTGAATGATTGATGTTTGGGTGAAACTAGGATGAATTCATGTTTAGGAGTAAACCCTGGACAAGTATATATTGAAATCATGCTTAACTCAAGTAAATTCAGATTTTGTTGATGCTAAATTCATGTATGAGATGTTTTTAGGGTTTTGATTGCTAAAGATAGTGTTATGATGTCAAGAACATGCTTTAATTGAAAGCTGAATTCAAACAGCTCCTGATCAGAATTTACAGCCGACTTGTATTGGCTGTAACATGGACAAAACGTGACAAAAACATGTGTTTCTTGAGTCTAAAATGTAATTCCAGGAAATATCTTTAAAACCCCACTGGAATCTCATTTTTTGACGAAAATTGAGCGTTTTATGAATTTTTCCGTATCGAAGGTTCAAGCTGCGTTTTCTGGCAGAATTTGCAGCCCATTACGAATGTCATAACTCAATTTAGGAATTTAGTTATGATCTCAAATTTTTAATGTAGATATATTTAAGCGATTAAAAGAATCACCAATTGGAATTTCGTCAATCGGATAAACGAGGAATTTTAAATGAATTTTTCCATATGCTGCAGTCAGAAGTGACGAATCTGATTGCAACTTAGTAAATGAATTTTTATGAATTTTTGGTAAAGAGTTAGATCTTAAAATTTTAACACAAGGCCTAAACCTCCGAGCGGTACGCCACATAAAAAAATCATAATTTTTGAAGACTTGCAAACAGGTTAAACAAGTCACCAAAAACAGCCAATTTTTCAGTGATATGAAATGCCTGAATGAAATCGCGGTCTACTTGATTGTGTGTAAAATTTGATTTCATTAAGAGTTCGGATGAAATATGCCTAAGTGAGTTCGATGAACCAAATGTGCATTTGAATATGTTGATAAGTCAATTGACTTTTAAAAAGTCAAACCGACCAATGATTAGATCGAATGATAATTTTGATATGGTCGAATGATAAATTTGACATAAAACCCGTAGGATGGAATAGTCGTAAACGATTATGACTAATCTAATCGTCTTATGAATTGTGATGATGATAGTTTGACTCTAGACAAGCTAGATGAAGACTTGGGAAAGAAGCGGGTCAAACAGACCGAGTACGCGGAAAAAGGACATAATCGGATGCAAGGTAAGTGAAACTTACACTTTTTGTAGAATATGTGTTTGTTCTAAAAGTTTCTTACACGATTAAGATGATATTCATGATATGGCTCCGACACGAAACGATACGGGTCAGAGCATATCTAATGATGAAAAACCATGTTTTATGATAAAGAGGCAAAATGGTTATGAAGTGACATAAATAAAAATGGGTTTTCGAACAGCTATTTTATAAGTAAGCCTAAACGAGTAAAAAGGGTAAACGGTGATTTAGTCATGAACAAATAGGTAAAAGTTGAAATATAAAACAATACTAAGCGACATAAGTCATGTCGGGCTAAATGCGTAAGAAAAAGGGTTTAAAAGACATAGCTAAAGAGGTGAGAAATCTGAATTTAGTTATTTAATGAAATGGTAAATAGATACCATTCCAATATAAGCGCAAAGAGTTTAAATCGTTTAGACCAAACGGGTCAAATGGTAATGTAGATACCATTTGACAAATAATGACTAATAAGTGCTTGTCGAGTCTTATGTGCACAGGATAAAATGGTTATGACTTAGCGGTGCTATGAATTAGCATATTATGGACGCATGGTATTAAACGGGTCAATATGTTGATCCGAGCCAGGTACGCATATTTTGTATTGTAGTTAGAAACGATATCGTGGTCACTTATTGGCGAAAGCTCTTCGTCGCAAAATGAAGGATTTAAAATTGACCAAAAAGTCATTGAGGGGTAAATAGGGAAAACAACCTTTAAGAGTTGTTTAGAAATAAGCGTTTCATTTAATTGAGTCCTTGGGATATGTATAAAATGGAGATAGGGTGTAAGCTAAAAGAAGCGTGAATTAAGCTTAAAAGTGTTAAATACCCCATAACGGGTCAAAATGAGTAGATATGCAAAACGGGTTAAGATTTGCATAAGAACCCGTAATTTGAACCTTGAATATTAGAAAACTGATATAATGTGATTTGCATGGCATTTTGAAGTTTAGAGTTTGATCAAAACTATAGCTGGGCAGGAAATGCAGGTCCAGATACGGACCTGCTGGAAAGGAGCTTCCCCCGCGCCACGCGAGGGACCACCTGAAACCGGGCGCGACACGCGACAGGCATCGCGGCACACGAAAGAACGAGTTGAGCCTCTCGCGTGGCGCGAGAGGCATAAATCTGAGAAATTAATTTTGTTTTGTTATTTGATGCGATGTACATGTTTTAAGCTATTATTTAAGTATCGAAACTAACTTTTAGGTTGGTTTCGATCACAGGTTAATTTCAAGAGTTACCGGAGGACGATCAAGCTCAACGGAGAACCGAACACGAATAAGATAAAAGCTTCCGCACGTCGTTTCGTCGTAACTTTTAAACGACGAACTCAATTATGTTATGTTGTATTATTTTAAAATTGTAAAGTTTAAACAAACCCGTATTTTTACATAGTGCATGTAGTCATAATTACATGTTGTTTGTCGTATACTTTACAAAAACCATTAAATAATGACAAGGGTGTTACAAGTTGGTAATCAGAGCTCAATGTTAAAAGAATAAAGTGTTCGGTTTGAGGCTTGATTGCAAATCCGGTAAGTACATGTATATCAAGGGTTTAGTATGATTAAAGTGTTGAGAACAACACATATGGTTATCGTGTAATACACGTTACACCAATAAAAAAGATATAGAGTAGATATAGTCAACGAAATTACACGCGTTGATGCGTTTACTAGAAAAGCCTTGTATTATAATACGGGCATTCATTAATGTCGAAATTACTAACTGTTGTAAATGTTTTAGTTGAAGGACACTCGCATATGAAGGTAGCGAGAGTTTAACAAATCGCGGATTTGAAAAAGGAACGGTCCAAAGAACATGCTCATCAAGGACCTAAATCGCGTGGCGTTAGCGAACAAGACTAATGGCAAGAGAAGCCCGTTAGGGCAAGCATTACCAGGTGCACATTTTAAATTTAGTTGTACAAATAGTAATATGCAACAAATACGTAGAGATTGAAAGTTGCATATGTAGATTAAAAACTTGGAAAAACCCGAATAGAAAATCTATCAGGGATATTGTTTCCAAGAGAATCAAATAGAGGCATTACTTACATGGGGTGTAATGTGAAAATTATAAAAAGGTCATGTATACCAGGTATTGATCGCTTACTCTGGCTAAGTAAGTGGTGAGCACGTGGTACCATGAACTTTTTATGATGGACATGCTTAAATCCGATGTAGTAAGGACGGGGGTGAGTGGGACAAATTAAAAAGTACCCAAACGAATCAAATGAGCAAAATATTTGATAATAATGTAAACGCACAGCCGGGTGATGGAAGCGTATTACATTAGGATAATGAGCCCGAGTGAAGGGACAAAGATTGATGTAAAATGATTTAGATAAGTATTGGGAGGGGGTGTACTTACACTCGAACCCGAAGAATGCAAGCATGTAAAATGATTTAGATAAGTATTGGGAGAGGGTGTACTTACACTCGAACCCGGAGAATGCAAGCCTGTAAAATGATTAAGATATGTATTGGGAGGGGGTGTACTTATACTCGAACCCGGAAAATGCAAATATGTCTCTAAATGGACCATTGTTGCAAAACGTCAAATTTGAGGACAAAGTCGGAATATAAAAGTGAAGCGAGGTCTTAATGCATACCGGGAGGGTTGCAATAATAACGACTTCGGTAAAACACCCGGTTGATGGGTAGGAATTTAAGCACATGTGTAAACCAAGAGACGTGAACGCAGGTTGAAAATCAAAAGATTTGGATTATGAGTTATGACTATAAAATTTCGTAAATAGAAATTTTGAATAAACATGTTATACCATTTGAGGTTGAACTGGTTGAATAAAGAATAAAGTTGATCGTTTATAAGTGATGGATTTCACATTAACAAGTCAAACAGGTTGAATACAATATAATGCCGGATGGCACAAATAAGCGCTAGCCAAATAAAGGTAGTGTTAAAAGCAAAAGAATAATGAGCCCGGTAATGGGACATAACCAAATAAGAATATATGCAAACCAAATAACAATGAGCATAAGACAAACCGACGTATAAATGACGTGAGAAGTCATAGAGTCGGGAGAATGATCTGAAATAAAACGATTATAGCCACGAACTATAGTCAAGGTTAACAGATCTTAAGTTTGAAAGCAAATGACTCTTCAAACAAAAACAGGATGCCTTGACACCAAATATGTATTTTAAGAACGACACGAGTAAAGAATGAACTACGGGATCAACATAACCTTTGGGATTATAAACAATGGAAAGGTCTTTGAGACTAAAACGACCCACGAGTCATGACTAGAAATAAATAGATTATAAGGACCTCGCCTCAAAGAGCCGAAAAGTCTAATAAAAAAGCCCATAAGGCTAAGTGATAAAACCTACGGGTTAATTAGACAAGGCGAGGGAATCAATTGAGAATCCTCGCATAAAATAAAGACTGTAAAAGAATAAATTTTGGACTGTTAATATCCCGGTATGGATAATTGACAAAAGTTAAAGAGAAGATACTAAACTAAAACTTCGGTTTTGGTAAGAAATGACGTTTTTACAAATATGAATTCTGATAGACGTATAAATAGTAAGCATGAAAGATATAAGTCGTGACACTGATAGGTGCAAGACGATATATTCGAAAAGTGATAATTTTGAAAATAAAAGGATGATATAAAATTTGGCATGGCGTGACGTGATCACGGTCAAGAAGTGTAATGTGAAGTATAATCACATTAGAGCCGAACGATGAATATTTCTAAGTTAATTAAACTAGTGGAAATAACGAGATTACGTTATTTCAAGTTGCATTATGTCGTATAAGATACGTAGATGATTAATAACCAAAAAGATATTACCATACTTTTCTGGTAATACAAACAATTGGTTAAAATATGAGCAATGCTCAACTGATTATCGAGAGCAAATGCATGGAGTTAAACTTGATATATTATGTAAGAAAAGGTTTCGAGGACGAAACCTCTTTAAGGGGGGTAGACTTGTAACACCCCGAAAACGGGTTTGGTAATTAAACCCCGTTAATACTAAAGAGCGGGTATAATACCGTTAGCAGAAAATATTAAACAAGAAATTATTAGGATTTAAATAAATAAGCTTAATAATAAATAAAACGAGGATAAACACTTTGAGAAAACAAAGTATATAGAAGGCCCGAGTTAACGGGACTTAAAATAAAACGGGTTATGACTTCCCAAACCCATTAAGTTAACTAGGAATAATTAACCTAGTTAGTAATATATGATTAAGTGATGAATAATGGATTATAGCTTCTTTTGAAACAAAATAAACATGAGGGGCCAAAAGGGTTAACTTGAAAGTTAACTAAATAAATAACAAAAAAAAAACACACACACAGTGTGTGTTCGTATGAGCAACCAGGAGAAGAGGGGAGGGAGCCAACCCTAGCTCTTCAAGAATCTTCAAATTGAAGCTCAATTCAGGCCCTAAATCGATGCATGAACACATAAAAACGATCACCAAGCTTAGGGGATCATGAGGTATGTCAAATTTTTTATATTTATGAAGTTGAGATTCTTGATGTACTTATGAAAATCGAAATTCAAGCTTGAATGATTGATGTTTGGGTGAAACTAGGATGAATTCATGTTTAGGAGTAAACCCTAGACAAGTATATATTGAAATCATGCTTAACTCAAGTAAATTCAGATTTTGTTGATGCTAAATTCATGTATGAGATGTTTTTAGGGTTTTGATTGCTAACAGATAGTGTTATGATGTCAAGAACATGCTTTAATTGAAAGCTGAATTCAAACAGCTCCTGATCAGAATTTATAGCCGACTTGTATTAGCTGTAACATGGACAAAACTTGACAAAAGCATGTGTCTCTTGAGTCTAAAATGTAATTCCAGGAAATATCTTTAAAACCCCACTGGAATCGTATTTTTTCGACGAAAATTGAGCGTTTTATGATTTTTTCCGTATCGAAGGTTCAAGCTGTGTTTTCTGGCAGAATTTGCAGCCCATTACAAATTTCATAACTCAATTTAGGAATTTAGTTATGATCTCAAATTTTTAGTGTAGATAGTTTTAAGCGATTAAAAGAATCATCAATTGGAATTTCGTCAATCGGATAAACGAGGAATTTTAAATGAATTTTTCCATAAGTTGTAGTCAGAAGTGACGAATCTGATTGCAGCTTAGTAAATGATTTTTTACGAATTTTTGGTAAAGAGTTAGATCTTGAAATTTTAACACAAGGCATAACCCTCCGAGAGGTACACCACATAAAAAAATCATAATTTTTGAAGACTTGCAAACTGGTTAAACAAGTCACTAAAAACAGCCAATTTTTCAGTGATATGAAATGCCTGAATGAAATCGCGGTCTACTTGGTTGTGTGTAAAATTTGATTTCATTAAGAGTTCGGATGAAATATGCCTAAGTGAGTTCGATGAACCAAATGTGCATTTGAATATGTTGATAAGTCAATTGACTTTTAAAAAGTCAAACCGACCAATGATTAGATCGAATGATAGTTTTGATACGGTCGAAGGATAAATTCGACATAAAACCCGTAGGATGGAATAGTCGTAAACGATTATGACTAATCTAACCGTCTTATGAATTGTGATGATGAGAGTTTGACTCTAGACAAGCAAGATGAAAACTTGGGAAAGAAGCGGGTCAAACAGATCGAGTACGCGGAAAAAGGACATAATCGGATGCAAGGTAAGTGAAACTTACACTTTTTGTAGAATATGTGGTTGTTCTAAAAGTTTCTTATACGATTAAGATGATATTCATGATATGGCTCCGACACGAAACGATACGGGTCGGAGCATATCTAATGATGAAAAACCGTGTTTTATGATAAAGAGGCAAAATGGTCATGAAGTGACATAAATAAAAATGGGTTTTCGAACGGCTATTTTATAAGTAAGCCTAAACGAGTAAAAAGGGGAAACAGTGATTTAGTCACGAACAAATAGGTAAAAGTTGAAATGTAAAACAATACTAAGCAACATAAGTCATGTCGGGCTAAATGCGTAAGAAAAAGGGTTTAAGAGACATAGCTAAAGATGTGAGAAATCTGAATTTAGTTATTTAATGAAATGGTAAATAGATACCATTCCAATATTAGCGCAAAGAGTTTAAATCGTTTAGACGAAACGGGTCAAATGGTAATGTAGATTCCATTTGACAAATAATGACTAATAAGTGCTTGTCGAGTCTTATGTGCACAGGATAAAATGGTTATGATTTAGCGGTGCTATGAATTAGCATATTATGGACGCAAGGTATTACGGGTCAATATGTTGATCCGAGCCAGGTACGCATATTTTGTATTGTAGTTAGAAACGATATTGTGCTCACTTATTGGCGAAAGCTCTTCGTCGCAAAATGAAGGATTTAAAATTGACCAAAAAGTAATTGAGGTGTAAATATGGAAAAACAACCTTTAAGAGTTGTTTAGAAATAAGCGTTTCGTTTAATTGAGTCCTTGGGATATGTATAAAATGGAGATAGGGTGTAAGCTAAAAGAAGCGTGAATTAAGCTTAAAAGTGTTAAATACCCCGTAACGGGTCAAAATGAGTAGATATGCAAAACGGGTTAAGATTTGCATAAGAACCCGTAATTTGAACCTTGAATATTAGAAAACTGATATAATGTGATTTGCATGGCATTTTGAAGTTTAGAGTTTGATCAAAACTAGAGCTGGGCAGGAAATGCAGGTCTAGATACGGACCTGCTGGAAAAGAGCTTCCCCCGCGCCACGCGAGGGACCACCTGAAACTGGGCGCGACACGCGACAGGCGTCGCGGCACGCGAAAGAACGAGTTGAGCCTCTCGCGTGGCGCGAGAGGCATAAATCTGAGAAATTAATTTTGTTTTGTTGTTTGATGCGATGTACATGTTTTAAGCTATTATTTAAGTATCGAAACTAAATTTTAGGTTGGTTTCGATCACAGGTTAATTTCAAGAGTTACTTGAGGACGGTCAAGCTCAGCGGAGAACCGAACACGAATAAGATAAAAGCTTCTGCACGTCGTTTCGTCGTAACTTTTAAACGACGAACTCAATTATGTTATGTTGTATTATTTTAAAATTGTAAAGTTTAAACAAACCCGTATTTTTACATAGTGTATGTAGTCATAATTACATGTTGTTTGTCGTATACTTTACAAAAAACCATTACATAATGACAAGGGTGTTACACCTTGACATGCGTTGGTGGGTCCTAAATCAATCAGACATGGTATCGACTCAGTGATCAGGGGTTACAATACTTAAAACGGGACAGGGCTTTATTATTATTATGGGTGAAAATAATAAAATAGAATATTGAATTTGAGAGAGAGGGGCGAGATGGAGAAAGATGGAGTAATTTAAACACTTCTGCTGATATGCCTATATATAATGCAACATAACTTTTGGATCAAGCAATCCCTGGACATGTAAGGCTCGGATTTCATTTAGTGTACACGTACACAATCCATTTGTTTAGTTTTTTAATTTATTATTATATTATTGTTATTATAATTAATTTAACTACTTCACTCATTTGGCGCTTATAACTTCTAAAATATGACGTTTTATAAAACAATGAATATGCCATTAAAACGAGAATATTTTTATCTACATTTTGGCCTAAGTTTCATTAAAAACGGAGTAAGGTTAATTATAACGTATTTTTATAATTATTAAACGGTTCCTATGTTTGCCAAAATACCTCATATTTCTATCAGTCAACTTACACATGATCTATCCATTTAATAACATAAGTTTTTATATACTTTATTTTAAATTTTATAAATAAAAGTTTTGGAAACGCTACATCCTCCCCACCTTGTTTTAAATCTCGTCCTCGAGATTTGCTGAAGTATGGATGAATACTTTTAGTTTGTCACCAATCCTAGTTCCTAAGTATATTCTAATCCTTGCCTTGAATTCCACCTTACTTTGACCATAACTATTCTCTATGTTTTGAGACTCTTATCTTCTCAAGAGTTCTTAATGAAGGTAAAATTACTGTTAGCATAAGCTTTCGCACAACTTTTAGTTACAGGTTTTCTAATGCGTCAATAATCTAAGATAACGCAAGTGAATTCTTTCGATAGCATCCCAACTTAAAGAGTTTTCTTTGTTCATCTTGTCGTACGAACCACGAGACGGATGATCAAACGGAATAGTGTTTGATATCGAAATTATAGACGTATACGAGAGATTCCTGGTAAATAAATCTAAAGTTACATTGACACACCTGTTTGTGATTTATCCCTAACTGTCAATCATTATGGCTTTTGATTTTCCTTATAGATATACGTATCTATATAATCATATATTTCACATACAGTAATGTACATACCATTCATAAGGTCAATATATTTAACAGATTCATATTTCCAAAAACAGGTCAGACATCGGGTCATGGTACTATTTAGGGAATTCCATTAACATTACATAAACCCTATCTTACCCGGTCTCACCGGAGAGGTACCCCCATCTTACCCGGACAAGCTGTAGAGTCTACTACACCATACCCAGTCTTGCCGGAGAGGTAATTATCATTATATTTCCCATAAATAGATTTTATCAAATCATGATTTTAAAAGTTCATCATTTATTATGGCTTGCATCAAGAAATAAGGAAATTAGTATTCTCATGATGGATCAAATTCTAGAACCGAGTAGTACTAATAAACAAGAAATAACAGTGGCCAGGTGTTATCGCTTATTTATCATACTTGCACTGTTCTAGTCATTATCCTCACGGCATACCAACATCCATCACACTTTATCTACGCAAGTAATTAGCTTATCTTGAAGCTTATACTAAGGCATTTTTCTTAGGTTCGAGTCTGAATACTATCCTGGGTGTTACTAGTAAATATCAATATCCTAACTCTTTTTTGTTTAAGCATAGGTATTATTATGGTTGTAACTTTCTTTTGTTTGGAAAATGGAGTTTTGACAAAAGTATCATTGTCTCTATTGACACTATGGCTAGATTCGATGTGCTGAGTATGCTTACAGCTAACTCTATTCATGCTTATATAACTTTAGATTCCGTTGCAAGGAATATTTTATTGAGACAGGTGGTATTTTTTTTAAAACATAATACGTTTCATGATTTATTTTTATATGACTTCATGTTTTTATATGAATCGTCAGGGATATTCTCTCTTATGTTTATCTTACAGAAGATATTTGATTCTTATATTATGTATACCATCAAGAAATTCTATTATATATGTATATATTTATATTTATATTTATATTTTAGAAACATAAAATTTCAAATCGCTAGTTTAATATTTAAATTTATGTAATATATATATAATATACACACATATATATATATATAATACTAAATTATTTTGTAATATCTTTAATTTATATATATCCGATGGTACCAATTATCAAGCGTATTCCCCTAGCTTTATTTACCCTTTTATAAAAGTAATATATGGAAATAAACTTCTGTTAAATTTATTGAATATAATATTTTGGAATTAAAGGATGGATAAATAAAAGTTTAAAGAAATTAATCAAAATATAAACTTTCTGGATTTATGGGAACAAATTTCATTTTTAACTAGTGGGTTGAACCATATTGGTTTAAAATATTAAAACTTAACTCTTAATTTATTGTATTTTATTTTATTTATTTATTCAAATAAGTATTATAGTAGGTAATACAAAGTTTGACGTTTTTCTAAAATTGATTCTAAACTAGTAATACTTCCCGCGCTTCACGGCGGGATTCGCCTCTGAGAAATGTCCCTAGTGTTGTCTAATTTGCTAATACAAATGATACAATAATTTAAGATGGTCATGTAACACCCCAAAAATGGGTTTGGTAATTTAAACCCGGTTAATATAAAGGAACGGGTAAAATACCGTTAGGGGAAAAGTGAACCTGTAAATGAACATTAACTAGGAATAATTAACCTAGTTGAATATTAGTATCGTTGGTATTAAACGAAGGGTGGTAGCCTTATTTAATTAAAACGAAACATGAGGGACCAAAGTGAACAACTTGAATGTTGTTCTATTAAAAGTAAACAACACACACACATAGACACACATCGTGTGTGTGTGTGTTCATCAACGAGCAGGAGGCTCCCAAGGAGCCTCAAACCCTAACTTCATCTTTATGCTCAAATTGAAAGGCAGGATGACGCTTAAAATCATAACCGAGCATGGATAAATGATCACCATCACGAGGAGATCATAAGGTATGTCTTAATTCTAAGATTTGTGATCATGGGTTAAGTGGGTTATGTTCTAATCCGTGAGTAAATATGAAATTAATCATGTACAAGGGTTAGAATCCTCGTATAGAACATGGGTTACGTATGGTTTGTGTTAATTTGATGATTAGAGGTAAAACCCGTTAGTTATGGTGAAGATGATAACTAGAATCACCACCTATGTCCAAGTCTTGTGGAAAGATTGATGTATTATGTGGGTATGATGAATTCTTGTTAGAGGAATTAGGAGAAATATGATGATGCTATGTTTGATGTTTATGTGTTAATGATACTTGTTGATTAGTAAGAAGATTTGATGAAATATGAATGAACTAGGAAGATTATGCATAAACTAGTTGTACATGGTGCCTAGGAAGTAGTACGCACACCACGTGTTTGTTGAAATGTCTAAATGACAATAATATGTGAAGGTTGTGTTATGATGATGTCGAGTATGCTATATGCTTGTTTGAATCGGCTAATGAAATACATATGTGAGATATGAACTTGATATGATCGTTCATATGAATAATCATGTATGCTAATAAGGATGTAAATGTAATGACATGAAAGTATAGGAATCATATCAAGATGGATGGGAGCGTGGAAGGCTAACGGGACAAGAAGACTCAAGTAAGCGAATGCAAATACGGGCGCATAAGGTAAGTAAATCCCGGACTTACACTTTAGATGTAAAAATGTATTGTAGTATGATGATTATTGTGATTCATGAGAGAAAGTAATAAACAATGGAAGTAATAAGGTAAGTTTACGGAAAAGGAGTCGAAAGTGGGTAGGAAAGTAATTTCTATTAAGTATGGGTAAGGAAGGGAATATTCACGTTAGTATTATGCACAAAGATGAAATAAGTAATTATACATGTGGGTAAGATGTAAGTTGTAAATGAAGGGGGTATGATTGGTAAGGTATTTATACATGAAATGGAAATTACTTAAATTACGCATATGAGATAAGTCTAATGATGCTAATTGTTTTCTGTTAAGAATGAAATGGAAGTGCAGGTATACTAATAATGGAGAATGAAGGTTAAGTATGGAAGTCAGACGAGAGTGTCCGAATGGATGGATGAATGGACTTATATGAACGAGAATAAGAGATGTTGATGCTTGATTATGCACGTTTTAAAGTATATGTATTATGTCACCGGTTGCTAATGAAGTAATTGGTTGTGGTGACTGCAGATTGTACAGGTTCATGGATGTTTCATCAGGAAGTGTACGCGGTTGCAGATCGAGTCAATACATGGATTGTACGTGGGTGTTTATGTGGTCACTTAATTTGATATAAGTTTGTCAGTTTTTGGTTAATTTACAAATGGGATTAATGTATTTAAGTAAAAGAAAGATATCATGAAAGAGACTTTAAAGAAATTTTAGGTATGTATTTTCCGCTGCGAATCTTGGGTTAAAATGTGTTAGGGCGTTTCAGGTCAGTTGAGTATATAACAACCTATAATTAGCACTAACATACCAAAAGTGATTCAAAACTCTTACTGTAACATGTCTTGAAACATACAATTAGTAAACAAAAAAACATATATCGCACATAATTATTACCTGCAAGTCTGCAACATGTCATAACAAAAGCATGTCAAAAGAGGCCAAAGAATAATTAAATTTAAAGTCTTGGGAGTTTCTTGGCTGTAGGCTGTAGCAAAAGGGGAAGTTTTGATGTTCGTATGGTAAAGATTATCTAGTTTTGTTAACAGGGCTAAAACTTGTATTTAAAGGAACATCTTTTGGATTTAAAAAAAATATGTTGAAGTTCATGCCTATTCTTTATTGGCCATAATGTTGAAGTACATATTACAGCTTGCCTCATGGAAGTCATTGGAGATTTACTTTTTTTTCTTGCAGCTGCTTATGACAGTGATAATATATTAGTATACCCAGAATCGCATAGTACTATATTTCTAACTTGATAATCACAATAGACAATTAAGTTGATATTCACACATTATAAACCAAAATAGTTTAGTATTCACACAAAACTTTCTATTGAATACCATTAGCACTATTTCTTTTATAAATTACATTAATTCAAATTCAAATTCTTGAAAAATGTATTCCAAAAGACTGCAAGTTGAAGAGAGTGTGCATCAGGTATTATATATTCATGCATATTATCAGCAGACAAACATTCCACACAAAAACAAACTACAACTTTGATTGTTGGTTATCAATAGCTGTTTAACAAACATAATGAAATAAATAAGCGATAAACGGAAAGGGAAAGCAAATTCATCTCAACCGATACAAATAAGATATGAAATTGATGCTCAAAACCTATAACGGATAAAAACCTACATGTATCCATCAATCGTGTATCATTTAGAAAGGAATCAGGTATGTACATTTACCTTCAAATTTTGTAGTTCAGTGGGAATTTCACAACAGGTTGTCACCTACACAAATGATGAATTAAAACTCAATCAACCTGATTGAACAAATGAAATTGCTCACATTAAGTCATTGTCACCACCGATTGGATTCCAAACCACCTGCAACACCATCATTGCTGCTTCTAACCCAAATAACACTGCCACCACCGTATAATGTTACAGAAGAACCCTAGCCATCGCTAGAGCCCGAGTGTCATAACACAATCATCGCTGCTTCCATGAAACCCCAAGCTCACCCTCTGACTTTAACCATTCCAGTTCATTGGAGACATGGCTGTTCTTCCAAAAGGCATACCGCCGCCACCTGTTTGACCAAATTACCACCGCCATTAGACTCCTCATCTTCCATTCTGTGGGTAGAAGTGGTGCTAGCGCCGGAAGTCGTACCGCCGCCAATCGCCATGGGCCACCAATACTGTTCCTTATCTAATTGGAAATGTTGTTCCCTCTCAGCTGCTGCTATTCCGATGACTGTGGTTGTCTGATTGTAGGCGGTGTTCCGATCACGATTGAAGGTTGGGTAAACCTAAATGACGTCTCTCTCTCTCTGTCTGTGTGTAGGCCTTTTCAAATACATTCCAAGAGGCAGGAGTGGTAAAAGGACCAACACAAAAAGCTCGGTGGTAAATCTAGAAACTCACAAAAATTCACTGGCGCAAACATACGTTATGTTTTGATATATATAATAATATATTAAGTAATTAAGTAATATACATATATTAGAATATGTATATATATCTCAAACAATAGGAATAGTAGTTTGTTTAAAGATATTACAATATTAAAATTGTAATTTGATTTTTTTTCTTGATAAAGTTATATAAAGGACAAACGTATTAAACGCATACTTGAGTCAATTATTTTTATGTGGGGTATCCATTTTAATTCTAGCTTGAAAATAAATAAATAAATAGAACGTTTAGGAAGATTTTAATGTGCCAAATATATATATATATATATATATATATATATATATTAAATAAAATACTAAATTATTAATTAAGTTGAGTAAGAAAAGGTGTTTTCATTTAAAAAATAATAATAATTATCTAATTTCTTTTTATATGTACTGATTGTATAACCCATCAGACCCATCTTTTCTCTTTTCTCTTTTTTTATACAAAAATAAAAATTATTTCTTTTATATTATTCTAGATGATAGAGGATAAAAACATGGTTATTTATATATGATTATCATAATATAAATAATAATCTTTTGAACATACACTTTCTTTAGATTATGTTATAGATTTAAATGTATAAAATTTTACATGTATTTTATATAAAATAAATTTTAGTTTACATTATATACACGTATCAACATATAAATTATATAAACATTATTTAAATGTATATATTATTTTAAATAAAATAGAAGGCAACTTTATATTAAAAATAAAGTTAATATTCCATTTACATCATTCAAAAGATGTTACCTTTTCCATTCATGTTAAACCACGTACGTGACTTACAACAACCACCAAATTTCTATTTTCTAAAATTTATTTATTTTTCTACATGTATCTTAATCCAATGATAGTATGATACAATTACCGTGTTCAAAAAGTCAAATTTTTATGGCACCACAGTGCAAGTTTATGTTATTCTAGTTTCAAAATATTCATTAAAAATTTTGTGAGGCTAAATATACACCCTGTATACTTAATGTATCTTATACGAGATAATTTAATATACTAATTTAGAGATGTGATATTACTGATTCAGAAGACGGGGATGGGTTCATAAGGTAAAAAGTAAAAACATAGGAAAGGGGATCCGTTTAGGACAAAAAAAACTTTATACGTCACCTTCGTGCATAGCTATGGTTTAATCGTTGTATATATGATATACTAGTATGGTGTTTAACTGAAATGAGTAAAGAATTATGTGCTAAAATTTTAAAATAATGAAAACTACTTACCTTCAAAAATAAATAGTAAATATATCTATATGTATCTTGAAGATGAACTTGATATAAATAAAACAAAACTAACGATGTAACTAATAATTATTAATAGTATTTGAATTTTAAAATCATTTGATTTCAAACAAAGGTGATAAAAAATCTGACGAAATTCAAAAAATATATAAAAGAAAATTTCTTGAGAGTGTGTAACTTATTATATTTTATTAGTTATTAAACTAAAACAAAAATGATTATGTATACATAAAACATATCTCTAAAATAAAAGTGAGTTTTACAATTATACCTCAATATTGATGACACTTTAAGTCATCAGGTACGATTTCTTTTTTTATGCGCGTATTATACATAACGTACTTATAGTTCAAAATATTTATATCAGCGGAATTCTTATATTTTCTTGGGAGTTATTATAATTACTACGTTAAGGAAATTAGATAATGAGTATTTAAAACAAGTCTATTGACACCTGATAATATAGACAATTTCCTTAACGTGACCTACTGGGCACGTTTTAAATATAAAGTATAACTCCATTATGGTCTTTAATATAATTATTGAGCCTATTCAATAACTACTATGACCACTTTTTATAGTTTACTATGGAATATAGTAAGTAATGTTTTAGAGTTTATAAATACTTTAAAATTTTAAAGTATTCTGTAATCTTTTATATGTTCACAATATATTTTTATATTACTAAAATATATATTGACAATACTATTCATTGAAAATGTAATATAGAGGATAATTTTACATTTTATATTCATTGACTGAGAGGTGGTATATTTATAGTATAATAAAATATTAAATGTAACCCTATGTAATCTATGGAATGCATATAGGGCTATGTTTTATAATATATAACCTTACGTTAATATAAATCTATGCTATAAAACTATAGACCATAAAGTGTAATTCTAAACAGAGAAGTGTCTGCCTGGTTTAAAATATAACGCATGTGCTATATTTTACTAGAAATATAATATGTCTGCCTAGGTAGCCTATGGGTACATTTAATCATATTGATCACTCATAATGTGGACTCAAAACATAAAAATCATAATATGAATATTAAGATTTATCTATACAGAATAACACATAATTTATTACATTAATTTCCTAACATAATGTTCAAGTTTTAGGTATTAAAAGAACACCGAATTGGCTTAAACCAGTGGCTCTGATACCACCTTCTGTCACAACCCCCGACCCCATACTGGGAGCGGGAGCCGCGAACTAGTCAGATGGTATCGGTGTTTATCAATTTGGCAGCGGAAATTTTCATCAGGACCGTAGTTAGGAAATATTTATCAGAGTTTAAAACACCATATTTTTATAATAAACAAGTGAGATAAAACCCATGTTTTATTTACAATACAAATTATAGGGATAAACCCCAATTATTGAAAACAAAGTCTCATTTTTATTTAGGTAACTTTTATAGCCACTTTTCTAAGCCTTCAGTGCTCTCCAGGTGGGTTCTATTAGCTTTATAATAAGTTACCTGAAACGCGTTTAAAAACATTTTATCAGCAATAAATACTGGCGAGTGAATCCCAGTTTAATCAAAACAGGTTTTATCGTTTCACAGTATTGAGAGCAATTACAATGTTTACATCTACACAATTACTCATTCAGTACTGTCAATCCTGACTGGTGGGTCTTATTACTCATTGGCTATCTCATTGTCCAATAGTAATGTCACACCCCAACCGATGGCGGAAACATCGGGGCGTAGCACTGAGCGAAACAGATTGTCCAGAAGGTTCCATAACAACTACGATTACTAATTATTTAAAAGCATCACGTCCCATACCATGACATAATAAGTAGCATAGTTATTACAGATAAAATCAAGACAAGTAGTTCTGTTCCGACAACTTGGATTTCACAATAGACAATTTACTTATTTGTTTCTAGGACTCTTTTCTAGCCTCGATTTCATCACACAGCAAACAAGGCGTCCTAGCATCTTATGCACCTGCCACATATGTTAAAGTAACAGTCAATACACATAGTGTAAAGGTGAGCATACAAGTTTAATAATAGCATAGTAGAGTTCGAAATCGATTACGCATAACCAGTACGTACAACGTGTGACGTGAAGCACGTTAGTTATCGACATGATCCTATCGATACCAATGACTGCGGGTTGACTGCCCAAGGCAGTTCGTAATACATATTCACCACTGTGAACCATGTAATTAATTGTCCTTAACAACCCCTGAGTGAACAGGTGCTGAGTCCAAACAAATAGTACTATCGTTGCTAAGGCAGGTAGACAGCAATCTATGTGTAAACATAACAAACAAGCATTCATCGAGTCACGTATAACATACAGTAGCGGTTAGCGTTAAAGTATTGCGTAGTGTGTTTGATGTGATTTAGAATAAGTAACGTATGTAACACCCAAAAGTGCGTAAAGCAAAAATGGTTCGAGTATGTCACACCCCGAATATCAGAGCATTGGCGTGACTGGACTGGTATCTTCATTGCACAGCGGAAGCAAATAAGCTAAGTCTTCTAGAAATTTGAACGCCCACTAGTACTCGACTCCACATGGTTCTCCTATTCCAACCGTGCCTTAACTTTGAAATGCAACCTGAGAAAGAAACATGCGAAAAAGTCAACATAAAGTTGAGCGAGTTCATAGTTTGGTTGTAAAAGATTTGAAATAAATCTTTTGAATAACCGGTTTGTGAAATAATATTGAGAAAACGAATTTAGAAATCATTTTCTTGCCAAGTTACATGGAAACTTTGTATTTGTAACGCATTATGTTCGTAAAACCATGTACTTGTAAACTCTTGTATATGTAAAGTTTGTATAACCGTCATTGCCCACCCTGACTTTGACTCCATGCCCGCATACTCCTATGCTTTGAATTTGTATAAAACATGGTATTTAATTTGTATAAATCAAGTATTTCTGTAAGTATGTATGTATAAACCTTTGAAATATGATTTGTATGTATAAATGTCCCTGGTATGTAGCAATAAGGAAAAAGAGATCACCAATGGTTTGCAAGGCCATTGATATGTGTGAAGTGATGCAGGAAGACTCAAACCTAGCAAATTTGTGCGTCGGGCTCAAAGTTACCCCATGGTCCGTACTGTGGACTCAGGAGCTGGGCTCGCTACACCCAAATAGATCTACCGCTCATGACCCTCGGTCCTACAATGAGGATTAATGGCCCCAAGTAAAGCCTACCCACTCACATGATCTAAGTAGTAAACCCTCCTTAAGCTAACCATACCATGTATATAAAAGTCTGTAATAATCGTAACATGTATTTTACCCCAACCTCTAAGGTTGAACCTCCCCAGCCTCTAAGGCTGAACCTCCCCAGCCTCTAAGGCCAACTCCCTAGTCTCTATATATTATCCCCAGACGACCCGTCCCTAGTTATGAAAATCATTCACATTTCGATAATACGCATTTGTTTTGTAAAAACCGGTATGTTTAGTATAAACCTTTCGTAAATCATTTGAGTTCTTCGAAATCCATTCGTAATATGATTTAGAAATACGAGTTTTGCTTTTGTTCAAAACTTTGTATGTTCTTGCAAAACGTGCTTTGTCTAAAAATATACAGTCTTTGTTTATCGAAAACTTTGTATGTTTCTGAAAATCGTGCATGTCTTTCCACCCCGAAAACATTTACAAAAATGTAAAACCGTAAAAATGTGGGGTTATGAACTCACTTGAATTGCCTTGTGTAAAGCGAGCTAATTACGACTTCGTGATGTCGTTTCCAAGATGAGACTCGCTAGCGTGCATTCTACAATATTCCTAACACGGAATGTCTTATAAGTTTCTAAATAAACGCAGTAACTAAACTACGTGTCATCGAGCTCTACCGAATCGTTAACCGAACAATTCAACGATAAGTTGTTAACTTAAATGAAACGAAGAAGTTATACTTGTTAAGTCTCGTTTGATACCGTTAATAATTTACTAAGTCTAGAAAGTACTTAGTTTTTTAGAAATTCGACATATATATATATTTATACAAAAATATCAATATATTGACAAAATATTGTTAGTCGTTCCGAGAAGTCGTGCGCGTATAAAAAGAATACTTATATGAAAATAGCATGTAACAAACTAGTATTATGTATCGCGTCTCGTGTGAAAATTATCAAAATGTATGAATATGCCGTTTAGGCGTTTGAAATAAATATAAAAAGTTATATTTATTTTATAAAATCATCATCGAGTTGTTGGATGTTTGAAATAAATAGATAAGTTATATCTATTTTTATAAAAGAGTACGAGCCGTTTGATGTTTAAAATAAATATACAACTATATTTATTTTTATAAAAGAGTTTGTGTTGTCTGATATTTTAAAATAAATATACAAACTATATTTACTTTAATAGAAGAATCGTCGTGTTGTTTGATATCCGAAATAAATATATGAATTATATTTATTTTATAAAAGAAGTCGTATGGTTTGTTATTCGAAATAAATATATCATTTATATTTATTTTTATAAAAGAATTGTCGAAATTTCGTAGTTTTAGAATAAGCATAATAACTATACTTATTATTGTAAATAATATCCGGATCATAGTTTTCGAAAGTTGCAAAGTGTCGTCGTAAGTATTTTATATTGTATTTGTCTTTATAAAGAATCCGAGTCGTTAGGCGTTGAAAACAAACATGTAAGTTATTTTATTTATTTTATAAAGTACTTCGCATTATAGGCGTTTTTGTAGACTATAATATGCCGTTGAAATAGTATGCGGTTGCGTCTTGTTTAATGAAAGTCGTTAGATCAAAACATGTTTTCGTTTTACGTGTTTTCTCGAAAAACGGGCAGAGTTTCCTCTGTTTTTGGACGCCCCCGACAACGCAAGTTGTCGTTATTTATCAAAATTCAACCAAGATTCAATTACCAATATATACATAACTTTTATAAGATGGCAAGGTATAAACTAAACGTTATTTTTAAATCGGTTCGAGCTCGTTCACGTTAATAATGTAGAAATTATTAAAATGACATAAATAATCGCGCCACTAAAATTCTTTACCAATTCTTTCGCGTCGAAATGCAGAGTTGACCTGGTCAACTGAGTTGACCGGCTGACTTTGACCGAGTTAACTCAATCGGACCGAGTCGACTCGCACCGCACCAAAACCGAACCTGACCGCGTTGACCGAGCCGTCGACCACTTGCTCTGCTGTTGACTGTTTGACCCGGGCTCGAACCGAGTTAACTCGGTTTAACCGAGTTGATTCGATCCAAAAACCGAAACCAAAACTCGAACCGTCTAACCTGTGGTTGACCCGTACCCGCTGAGTTGACTCGTACCGAGCCGAACCGTGACACCCGAAATAAACATTTGAGCTGCAAATTTAAGATTCGAAATAAACCTGCTTAAACCCGGAACTAAACATCTTCAGTATCATCGGAAACTCGTCGGACCAAAAGGAACCACCGGACCAAAACAAGGACCACCGGTCCGAGACACAAACCGCCGGTCTAAGACACGAACCTTCGGTTCGAGACACAAACCGCCGCCACCGCTACGCAGCCGCCGTCCACCGCCTGAGGCGGCGCCACTGGTATCGCCTGTCGTCTTCGTTCAGCCGTCTCTCTCTCATCTCTTCAGCTCTCTCTCTCTTGTCTGCCTTCTGCATCGTCCGGCACCACCCACCACAACGCCGCCGCCTGTGGTGGTGGTGGTGTTGCTACTGTAGTCCGCCACCACCAAATAGATGGGGGTGGTTGGCCGCTTAACAGAGGGGGGGGGGGGGTGAAACAGGTGGGAATCGAAGGGGGGGGGGGGGGGTAAAGCCAGAAGGCTCCCGTGTTTCCTGAATGTATCGAGTGAGAGAGGGAGTGGAGGAGATAATGTATCTGTTTCATTTGTATAATAGAGAGATGAGAGCAGATGTGTTGTGAGAGATTGTGTGTGAGTTATGGATCTTATATAGAGATATTGAGATCTTGGGTGTATCTTGTGTGGATCTAAATAAATCTTTTGAAGATATTTTTGTAGGATTTAGTATAGATTTGCAAGATTTTGATTAGATTTACTAAGATTTGTAGAGATCTCTAAGATCTTGTCAGGATTTAATATAATAGGTGTAGGTTTAGGCTTTGTGGGTTTTGGGCTTGGGCCCAGGGCCCACAAGCCCGTCTCGTGTGTAAGTGGCTCGTAATTCCTACGAGACCCGTTAACACATCCTGAACTCTGTTTAACGTCAAAAATTAAAATACACAAAAATACGGTCGGTAGTCGTTGTTTGCACGCCCGTTCGTCGATTACGGTAATAATCGCGAAAAATTGTATCGTTGTCGTCTTCAATCCGTTTTTCGATCCGGTTTCGCCTACGGATTTAGAAAAATTTAATTACGGATTAAATATACCGTAAAAATTTAATATTTGTCGGCGTTGTCAGTATTTTGTTCGGTTTCAGTCCGTTGTCGCGCAATATTCAGCAGGTTTCTCTGTAAGCCACCGTTCGCGCGCTGTAAAGTCGTATAGACGTTCCTAGGCATTCCAAAGGCCTAATTAAGTTAATTTGCATCTTAAACACTATTTAATGTCGCTTAAATCGCCTGTTAATTACATAATTAAGGGTCGTAAATCACCGGTTGTCACAGAGTATACTCACAGCGATGGAATTGTGGATTGAAGGGAGCGCTTAGAGCGAGGTTAGCCTGAACAGTTAATGATAGCATAAACGATAAGCAGCGGGTAAAACGATACAAGTGTACAAAGGATCGGATGGTAATCCGATCAGATGGCAATCCGATCAGATGGCCAGTCGATCGGGTGGCAACTCATTCGGATGGTCATCCGATTGGATGACCATTCGATTGGATTGTCACTTCGCTGGGTAAGGATGTGTTTGTGTATGATGGTTTGACTTTTGAAGCTTTCGTTGTAGCATTTTAAAAATAGAGAAGTATCTCTACCTTTTAGGTCGGTCGATCGAACGGCCGTTCGATCGGACAGCAATCCAATTGGCGAGACTTCTCAGAGTGAGAACAAGTTCACAGCAGGACGGTCACTCGATCGGATGACTGTTCGATCGGGTGGCAATCCGTACGTACTGAACATGTTGAAAATTGTTTAAGTATCAAGGTCCCAACGTCACACGATCAGACGGTCACTCGATCGGTTGGCAATTCGATCGGGTGGTAATCCGTTTCAACGTTTAGATCCTTGAATAAATTGAAAATAACTTAAGTGTGGGACCCAGGTGCAAGCCGATCGGGTGGCTGTCCGATCGAGTGGCAATCCGATCGGATGGCTGTCCGATCGGGCGGCAATCCGTCCCAGTCGACCTGATCGTCTTTACACTTGGTTGTTTCGTTAGTTGCGTTTTCTCGAGACTGTACAATAACGTGTCAAACAACAGGAACCTCGTCAAGACTTAGTGACCCGATCGGATAGGAACCACCCTAGTCCGACCAGTTAACTGTTCGAGACGGCGTTTCATGTTTAACCCGAAATCATTAATCTCCTGGATAGAATTTAGATCTGGAACTAACACACCACTATGAATGAGTGGGAGGTCAGAGCAAGGTCCGAATCTATCAGTTTTGAGTGCATTGAGTGTAAAAGAGTTGAAGGAAAGTTAGCAAAACCATCTTTCAATCCTTTTCACCATGAATATGTTCAGATCTATGAAAGATCTTTGTTTATTCATGTGGAAATCGTTCAGATCTAAGTTGTTCTTGGTGGATTGAAGCCAAAACATGAAGTTCATAAGAACACCATGATGACATCATCCTAGAACACCTCAAATCCACTGATTTCACGGTTAAAATTTAAGATTCAAAAGAGAGAAAGGTGTAGGAGTGCGTGTAGATCAATAAAGTACAAGATTTAGGTTAAAAACTTACAAGATTTGAGAGAAATCGGAGGAAATGCGGGCTGAAGCGAGTTGGTCGAACAAAGGAGTTGTCACCATCAAAGAGGTGACAAATGGGGGGGGGGGGGGTATTTATAGGGTTTCCATAAAAGGAAAGTGGGATAAGTGGCTGGTCGATCGGGTGGCAGTCCGATCGGGTGGCCACCCGATCGGATGGCAACCCGATCGGATGGCAATCCGATCGGATGGCCACCCTATCGGTTGGCCACTCGATCCGAGTGTTCGGCGCGATCATCCTAATTAACTTGCGATTAGCGTCTGCGATAACTTTGCGATTGTGTTTTGATTGATTACCACAACATAACATAAATAAACATGCTCAAGTAACACATAAGTGACACACACACATAAAACAATTTCCATAATGCGTAAGTCGGGTTGCGAGTGCGATTAAGTCGATTAGCGATTAATATGCGATTAAACCTCGATTATTAACAAGTACTCCACATAATACAACTAACGCGATGACATAAATAGACTCTCTACGAGTCAAAGAAGTCAAAACAGGAGTTGAACAAGGAATGACAGATCGCAATTAGAAATCTTGTCTTCCCTTGACTTTGACTTTCGAAACACGGGGTGTTACAAGTAACGTGTTCCACATTTTGTATACAAAACCCCAACATACCGGCAGTAATTGTAGAATTACAAGACTTAATCACCGCTAATCATTTATAAAATTATTTAAGGTTTTGTAAAAATAGTTTGTAAAAAGGTTCACAAAAAGGAGATTACTCACATTGCTACTTTAGGTATTTCCTTTGTGACTTCCTGGTTATAATCTATTAGTTAAACAATGCACACGCGTTAGTATAATAACCCAATTTACATTAGTTATACCCTCCCCGAGACAGAAACTCCAACGACTACGTCGGACAGAGCCTCGACAGCCGTTACGGAGCACTAGATCAATCGGGCAGCGTATACGTAACCGGGGGTTAAAATACTTACAACGAGGCAGAGCTTCGCTATTTAGGGGGGTATTTGGCTATAATTTCCGCCTACATAAATTGAGAATGAACGATTGAAATGGCTGATCTCTGTTCCTTATATAGCTGATCCGTGATGTTCTTGCGCCCCGTGACGCCCACAGACCTAGCCTGTCGCGGCCTGCGAGGGCCCTAAAGGCGGCAACATGTATATTTTAGGACGTGTAGGGTGTCAGGGGTGTTTTAGGAGGGTTGCTATACTATTTAATAAAATATATAATGTACTCACGTTAAGCATAGTAACCCAATTCAACTTTATCAATATGTCACGAGACAGAACCCTAACGTACTTAGTCGGGCAGAGCCTTGACATGCGTTGGTGGGTCCTAGATCAATCGGACAGTGTATCGACTCAGTGATCAGGGGTTACAATACTTAAAACGGCGCAGGGCTTTATTATTATTATGGGTGAAAATAATAAAATATAATATAGAATTTGAGAGAGAGGGGCGAGATGGAGAAAGATGGAGTAATTTAAACACTTCTGTTGATATGTGTAACATCCGTCAAAATTGATTCCCAAAATCCGACCCGTTTTGAAATTCGAATCCTAACTTTGAACCTCCAAAATTTTTCGCGAATTAATTTACCGTTGAAATATTTTGTTTACTTTTAATTTACATTTCGATATAATTACTCCTTTATTTAGTTAAGTAATTAATTAAAGTTTATATATATATAATCTAGTTAGTTTCGTTAGTCTTTAAAAAGAGTTTTAAGGTTATATAACTTAACAAGCTAACCTACCTAGTTATTTAAATCTTTAAAAGTCAAGGGGCCATTTGTGAATTTTTTTTCTTGAAACTTAAATGCATTTAAATTGACAAAGGTGCCAACAAATTTGTAAAGTATATTCAGGGACTATTAGTCTATTATGGATAAAAAAAAGGAGGGAAACTTTATTTAGAATAACCCAAATCACAAACCCCGCCATTTCCGTTCATGTCCCCAATTCGTATTTTATACCAAATAGAATGAATTGCAAGGATTGTCCTTTATCTTTATATTTATTTGCAGGCGTTGTCCTTTACGTTTAAAATTGACGAGTTTTGTACTTTATGTTTTCAAATCATACACGTTTTGTCCTTTAGCACTAACCTAGTTAAATATTTTTGTTGAATCTAATCATGTGCCTTACACATGAGGGCATTTGTGTCTATTCATCTCTACAGGGACTAATTGTGTAAATAACATAAATCTCCATCCATTTTAAAAAGACTTTAAAAAAGGTTTTAGAAAATAAAAATTATATATAAAACTCTCTCTCTACTCTCCCTCTCTAAAAGCACCCAACCTCACCAGTCACCTCCACTTCCCCCCACCATCTGCCGTCACCCACTCCCACCCCGACACCACCACCGCGCAACCACTGTCGGACCACCACTGTCACACCAGGAGGAGCCGCCAGATCCAAATTCAAGATCAAGATTCGGAAGATGCAAACTCAAGATCTAGAACAAGTTGGAACGAATCCATTTCGAATCTTTGCTCTTGCGGGTCGGAGTCCAATTCGGTGGAGGTTTGAAGTTTGGGGGTTGAATACATGGTGAGTCTTTCATACTTCTGATTAAATACTTGTATATGATTTAAATTTATTGTTTTATGGGTCATTGTGAACGGAACAATTGGGAGCTTGAAGTTTAATTATGGAGAATGAATAGTCTGCAGGTATAGGAGGTAGGTGGTGGTGAGGGGTGGGAGTGGGTGGTGGCAGATGGTGGTGCTGGTGGCAGGAGGTGGTGGTGAGGCTGTTTTAATTAATATTTTTTTTTCTTTTTTATGTATTTTTAAAGAATATGGTGAAAAGACAATTTTACCCTCATGTGCATTGCACATGACCATATTTGACAGAAAAATCTAACTGGGTTAGGGCTAAAGGACAAAACGTGTATGATTTGAAAACATAAAGTACAAAACTCGTCAATTTTAAACATAAAGGGCAACGCCTGCAAATGGGTATAAAGATAAAGGACAATCCTTGCAATTCACTCTACCAAATATAAAGAAGGTCATCTCTTTGTAGTTCCTCTTTAAAACCAGTTTGCCGCCAAACAATTTTTTTTACAGCCACGAAGTTAAACAAATTCCTTTCTTTTTGGGATTGGAATTTCATTTATTATTAGGGGACCCGGGGTGGAAAACTATTTGCACATTATGGAACAATATAACGAGTGATGGAAATGAAGATACCACCGCCGGCCATGAGTGTTCACGCGTTGAAGTTAGATTCCGTCAAAAACTTGACGCGTTATTGGGTTTTCGTGATAATTGGATGTGAGGGGGTGTGGGGGTTTATTGTTGGGTGTGGTGAGTGATGGGCATTTCCACTAAAAAAGGTTGTGAGTGATAGAATAATGGTTGATGATATGGCGGAACTTGATTGGATGTTGTGAGTGATAAATGGGTGATGGGTGATAATAGGGGTGGCAAAATCAACCCATACATTCAACTTTGGGTTAGGATGGGTATTATTTTTGTAGTAGATGGGTTAAGTTGGGTTGACAAGAAATATTAAATGGGTCAAGATGGGTAACTTTAAAAGATAACAAAATAACATGTGGGTCAGGATGGGTTTTCTAGCATCGTTTCATTACTACTCTGCTTTCCATTTAAATCTACCTCACTGGCTCACTGCTTGCGTTCTCTATCTCTCTCTTAATTTCCCCCAAATCTCGTCAAAATGGGAGTGGAGAAACCAAAGCCAATCGGCGGTGTGTGGCCGACGATCAAGCCATTCGTTAATGGCGGAGCTTCTGGTATGCTTGCTACATGTGTCATCCAGCCTATCTATATGATCAAGGTGTGTTGTCTATCACTTTATCCACTGTAATTTTCGCATTTCTAGTTCTAAATATGAGTTTAGATCTGTTTGTAAGATGTAGATCGGACTCTCGTAGGTGTATTGTTCGATTTGTTCAGCTCATTTGTGATAGAATTGTAGAAACTTGTAGGTGTTAGATCTTATATTAGGTTTTCACTGAACATGGAGTTGAAAAGCGCTGTAGCTCTTATAAAAGGGTTCTGCATGAAAGGCTTGATGAATGAAGCAAATAAGGTGTTTGATAAAATGCTTCAAAGAAAACAAGCACCCACTGAAGTTGTTTATAATGTTCTTATACATGGCCATTGTAAAGGCGGGAACTTGAGGAAATCTTTTAAGTTATATAAAGAGGTGGCGAGTCATGGATATATGCCGCACACTGCAACGATTATCGCATTAGTAAAAGAACTTGTGAAAGGTGAAATGACTGTTGAGTCGAGTGAAGTTACGAACAAACAATTGTGTGTTGAGAAGTTGTAAGGTTACGGATGCTGAGGTGGCAAAGGCTCTTGTTGAGATAAACCAAAACAAGGGAACATGGATGCAGTGTTTAAGATTCTTTCTGAAAAGGCTAAGGATGGACTTCTTCCAAATAGAGGGAGAACTGCTTATGCTCAATGATCATCATTATTTTGCCATTTTTTGTCATATTTTTTTTGTATTTTAGGGGATTCATCTTGCTTATGTGTGTACATATTACATGTAATGCATTCTAATGTTATAACATATAAATTTTGACTATATAACCATTTGCATGGATGTCCTTGATATATATATGTGTGTTGTGTGTTTGCCACTCAAGTTTTAGTTGACTTGGTCACTTTCATCTGGTATTGCATTATGTGTGTGTAATTGAATGATCATATTGAGTAGGGTTAATCAACAAGCAATTTTAGTCAAATTGTAGAAACTTGTAGGTGTTAGATCTTATATTAGGTTTTCACTGAATATTTGATGGTACAAGTACGGTTTGGTATCGGTACCCGGTACCAAATGAAGTTCATCGTGACGTACAATCCTCAAAAAGCACTGAACCTTTTTTTTTTTAATTTTTTTGATTTTTTTTGATTTTTTTGTTTTTTAATTTTTTTTAATTTTTTTGATTTATTAAATTTTTTTATTTTTATTTATATTTTTAGCCTATCATGCCCAAATCTATCTTGACAAAAACACATATTGACCTAAACCCATTCTAACCCATTTCTTAATAAACCAATTTTAATCCAAACCCATTCTAACCCATACCCATCCTAACCCATTACCCAAACCTACCCAACCCACCCATTTTGCCACCCCTAGGTGATTACCACCCCTACCCCTCTTATTATTTTTTTTACACTCTCGCTGATTTTCGAGATTGACATTTTAATCCCGCGTTTCCTTCTTGATACAAATCAGGAACCTAGACTCGATTCATATGATATACACAACACAATGTATGGTCTGAGAAACCCACTCCACTCGAAAGAAAACACCCTCACAATACCGCTTCCCGTAACCCGCACCTTGCTGAAAAATCCGAATCATCCCCACTGTTATACTCTATAAAGACACAATCCTTACATCACACACCTGCTGTGGAAATACTCGCGACACACCGGAGAAAACCTGCAAGACATCAGAGTCGGAGACATCGCCGGAGTTTTTACGTCGGACCCTCGATTCGTTGTCTCGGATCCGTTTTACCCTCTCCCTCACTTTCACTCCACTTATTCGTCATAGGAACAAGCATTACCAGAACTTGGCGGAGACCGGGGACGCACGTCGGAGCTAACGTCGGAATTCGTTGCGGCGTCGTTCGGTATATTTTTTTTATTAATCCAATTTTGTCTTCTTGTTTCATTTATGTAAAGGGCCGTTGAAATGGAGTGGGTCTCGTTTTTTTAACTGTTTCTTGTTCTTGTTCGGTTGGTTGTCGATTTAAAGAAGATGATAACCAACAAATCCTATTTAGACTGAACGTAGTGGGGCGCCATTTTCTCTCATAACCCCCCATAACCCCAGAACACCACTACGGGCGGGGTTATGAGGCAAAAAAAATTAGGAAGCGCTATAGATATCACGGGTCTCTCTGGAAGCAGGTCCAAGATAGGACTGCGTGGAGACGTAGGATTAGGGTTAAGGACTTTTAGGGGATATTGCAGAAAGGTCTTAGGTGTATTTTAGGGACGTAAGTTTTCTTATTCTTTAAGTGACCTTACCGGTGATTGCATTCCTGTGTACATGCCCAAATGTTGTATGATATTATACATGATTTACATTATATTGGGTCACTCTGATAACTTTCTTGGTATGGCTGACTTCTTATTTCTATGTTCTTTGACTTGGTGTGTTGGTATGATGTTCGTTTTGGAGCCGAGGGTCTCTCTGGAAGCAGCCTCTCTATCCCTAGGGATAGAGGCAAGGTCTGTCTACATCCCACCCTCCCCAGACCCTATGAGTAGCTTTGCTATTTGTGGGATTTACTGGGTATGGTTGTTGTTGGTTGTTGTTGTATAGATATCACGGGGTTACGAGGGGTTATTGGGTTTGCTTTTCAAATTCTAACCAATCAAAATAAAGCAAGGTTTTTTATAATTAATAAATAAAATTGAAAATTAAGAATTATGTAATGATGGGTAGGGGCTTTATGACTACGGGCTTAAATGCATAACGCCCCATAACGCCCACCCGCACACGTGACGCGCCACGTGTCGCATAACGCCCACAAAGGGGTTACGACTACACATGGCCCTAAACAAAATAAACTTCCACACAAGGATTTACAGCTCAGCACTGTGGTTCTTTCGTTGTGTTAGGTCTCGGGTTCGACCCGATTCCTTCGTTAAACACTGTTTTATTTTTCTTCTTTTCCTTTGAACCCCACTTTTTTTTTGAAAGGTTTGGTTCAGCGGTAATCCCCAAGGCTGTGAAATCACATGCCCAAGTTCGAATCCCACACGGCCCGCATTTAAACGGTTCCTCCCGCGGAGATCGAACTTCCCCGTGCGGGAAACCCCACTAGGCCGGGATCGAACCCGAGACCTGTGGGTAAAACCCTCACACCTCCATCCAGCTGAGCTGGTTTGAACCCCACTGTATCATCAACATTGTAGTAGTGTGGTTTGGGGAGGGTTGGTCCCCTCTGTACGAAAATGGGGGAAACCCTTTTTGCATTATTCTATTTTTTTGTTTTAATTTCCTTATTTTACTTATTCATTTATTTTATAATCCATAAACTCCTTTAGACAAACGAGTTTGAAGTAACATTTGATGGTTTTCGAGAAACTATAAACATCAGTTTATTAAAAATAAAAAGATTTATTTGATTAGTTTTTAAATAAATAGATTATAACACTTTTGCACAATATTTTCTTGTATTAATCAATTTGAACTTTTCAAACATAAAACTTGAGCCTATAATCTTTATAATCCAAGCGTGCTTTAGATGTCAAACTAAGCTATATCAATTAAACCTTATTACTCTATTATGATAGGGTAGCACTTTGGGATTCCTCCAAGTGTCTTACACATTCGCAGTTGTTTGATTTGTTTAGCATTTTCGTCTTTTCTATTTTAGGGTAATCTTATCTTTTGGAGTTCTCATTTTCGTGATCACGTTTTATTGGAATCGCAAACGCAACCACTCGTGATCTCGAGGTTCCACCAATTTTCCTCGCGGTTTAAGTGTACTTTCTACGCAAAACTGTGAGTATATTCGAACCCATTTTTACTTTTAAACACTTTTGAGTGCTACATGTATTCTATATTAAACTCACGAAACTTTGAAACTATTTGAATCACTCTCTATCCATATTTGAACATGAAACTATATGATGCTTGTTAATCTCGTATGTGATGTTAAACTTTTTGTGTCTATATGCTCATTAACTTCGTACAAGCCCACCTTAACAATTATAGCGTTATAGGAGTAATGCACCGCCCACGATTCTTGGGGTATTGTTAAGTCAAACATGTTAACCTCCCTTTATTCTATACGTGGATAGGCTATTTTAACGCATTGGATTCTTGGGTTTGAACATATACTTGACACCGTTACGACATACTAGTAACTTGCATATTGTGATTCATGTTGGATATGAGCCTTAGACTATTTTAAAACCATTTTTATGCTATGTATCAAAACTTGTATACTCGCCTTTGCTTTTGCATTGAACTCTATTTTAATACATGTTGCAGGTTCGATAAACAAGATGATGCTAAGTGAAGAAACAAGATTTAAGTGGACTTAGAAACACACTTAGATTAATCACTTTTGTATTATGTGTTTGGGAACAATGTTGTTCGTATTTGATTCTTGTATGACATTTTTAGTAAATTTATGAAATCAAATTTAAAATTATATTGTCACATAGTGTTATGAAGTCTCTTGCAATCTATTTCGTCTCATCCCGATGTTTCCGCCATCGGTTGGGGTGTGACAATATGCCTATATATAATGCAACATAACTTTTGGATCAAATCCCCTCTCCTAGCCCAGTTGGTTTCCATGTGGTTGGTTGGGCCGGTTTCCTCCTTGTGAGGTTGCCGGTTCGACTCCCGGCTGCGGCTATTTGGGAGGGGGACGTCCCAATGATGGATCATATCCTACCGAGGCATGGTTCGATCCAGAGGGTAACCCGGTTTTACCCAGCTGTTACCCCAACGAGGTTCTCTTGTGGGGGCAGTATGGTTTCCGGGCGAATGTCAGTTTGCGCGGCGGCCGGGGCCCGATAGAACATCGCGTCCGAGAGTCGGGGCTGACGGGGGATTGTCTTTGACAAAATCCCGGTGACCACTAGGTCCTGTACATAGAAAATCACCCTTAAAAAAAAACTTTTGGATCAAGCAATCCCTGGACACGTAAGGCTCATCATTAATTGTTGGATTTCATTTAGTGTACACGTACACAATCCATTTGTTTAGTTTTTTAATTTATTATTATATTATTATTATAATTAATTTAACTACTTCACTCATTTGGCGCTTATAACTTCTAAAATATGACGTTTTATAAAACAATGAATATGCCATTAAAATGAGAATATTTTTATCTACATTTTGGCCCAAGTTTCATTAAAAACAGAGTAAGGTTAATTATAACGTATTTTATAATTATTAAACGGTTTCTATGTTTGCCAAAATACCTCGTATTTCTATCGGTCAACTTACACATGATCTATCTGTTTAATAACATAAGTTTTTATATACTTTATTTTAAATTTTATAAATAAAAGTTTTGGAAATGTTACATACATTTTTTTTCTTACTCAACCTAGAGGAAATCTAAATGAGAGTCATCATCCCTAATAAAGATTACATGGGTCTCGTCTCTATTCAATCTAGCTCATTTATTCAATGGTGCACAATTGTTTTCCTTTGACAAAAAAATATAAGACTTTTAGCTTATAACGGTATTCCTTATACTATTATTGACGGTTTCGGCTTCTCTATTTCTCCTATATGAGTACCCACCGGTATCCTAACATATTAAGTATTTTCAGCTCAAAGGAACCTAAAAACTGGAAGAGCCAAATCAGACACATGTTTAACTTATTTACTCATATTATTATTATTTAAGAACCGAACATACTCGACTTTACTATCATTTTCCGTATTTATTTGCAAACTCTAAATCAAGGACATTTTCTAATTTTTCTAATTTTTTATTTTCTATTTTTTTTTAAATTTTGACTCAGACGACTCAACCTAACCCTACGACTCTATGTCCCATCCTCACACTTAAACTCTATATTGCCCTCAATGTAGGATGGAAACCGACTCAAAAGACTAAAATAAATAAGAATAAAAAGACACTGGCAAATTGGAAAGGACTTAGCAGGTTAAAATAACGAGTAATCTTCAAAAAAATCTAGTCCAATCCAGCTCCGATCGTATAGCATTTCATTCGTTATCTGCTACTCTGACAAACTGACATGCTAGGGATTTGCATATGCACATAATAAGCAGCTCCAAAATCACCCGAATGGAGATTGAGTACGGGTGGTATGATTCAAACCTGCATAAAGATAAACAAGCAAAAACCCTAGCATAATAGTGACTCGACACAAAAGATCGACTAAAAAACCACTAAGTTAGACTCATAGTACAAAATTAAAGACTCAAAATACAAGGAAATGCATACCGTAATGAAACCAAATGCAAGAAAATGAACAAATCAGATAACATCAAGTTTATAGGGGTGTCGCGTGACGCGATGGTATTGTGCAGATGGCTTCGCGCGACGCGACGTGCATTTTATCAAAAGGTCCATGTTGTAGAATCCACGCTACGCGAAGGTGTTAGTGAGTAGGCTCCGCGTGACGCAACGCTTATCAATTCTGGTTCAAAATTAAAGGGGCCTGGCACTACACAACCATGATGTTATTTTGGCTTCGCGTGACGCCAAGGTCCACTTTTCACCAAAAGTTTCGAAACTTGACGCCTTTCATGCCTTGAAAATTTTCCAACTCTCCCAAAATCGTCCAAAACACTTTCTAAGCCAAAATTTCAACTAGAAAACACTTTGGGACTTCTGCTCCTCGCATTCTACTTCATCACGGACACGATCACCTGCAAACAACTAAAAACACGAAAACCCAAACCACAAATCTACCAAAACTACGACAAAGACTCAAAAGCACGACTATGACTCAAACTCTACAAATTGGATTCCATCCTAATTCCTTAACTTGTCTAACACTCACGGAGGATCATGTAGACCCATCTCATGTAACGTTTTTCATGTCTGTACTTTCCTTATTTAGAAAGTACTGTTGTAATTCTATTTCTGGAAACTTGTAATTGTATTGTATCGTACCTTCTTTCCAACTTTGTAATCCGAGACTATTGATCATAATGAAAGTCACATGTTTATTTGCAATTATGTTATACATTTTAGACTTGTTTACATGTTCATACTTAAAATCTATGTTTTAAACACCATTATACATGTTTTATACTTGTGCATTACACGATTATACTTGTTACATCGAAAACCAGCTAAAATACGTAACTTAACCCAACTTGAGCCTTCGAAAGAGTGGACAAGCCTCTTCGCGCGAAGGGACTCCCCTCTTCGTGCGAAGGGCCAATCGCTCAAAGACCCCATTCGCACAAGGCCACTCGATCGAAGCTCATTCGCCCCAAGACACTCCTTAACCCTATAAATACATGCCAAACCCCAATCATTTCACTTTCCCAGTTGCCCAAGACACTCTCAGACGCTCTGAACTTACATTTCCTAGCTGAAGCATTTCAGTAATCATTTTCTTTCATTTCTTTTCATTTTCCTTTACTTATCTTGCATTTCATTTCATTTCTTCAAACTTTTCTTCAAAAATCATCTTGTTTAACACACCTCTTGGATGGTTTTCACAAGTTTGCCTTGGCAAACTGATGGTGAAACCTCAACACTTTTGAGGTACAAACAAAGATTTAAAAATCTTGATTTTGATCTTATTCTTGCATTTATATTTTGTTTTTATTTCGAAACTTGGTGAAATCAGGTACTCACCAGGCTCAAAACTCAGTTCATAGTTGTGGGTTTGCGTTAGGGTTAATTTTCACCAAGAAATGATCTGTTTCGAGTGAGTTAAAAAGTCATTTTGGTCGCATTCACACCCACTCGCACGAAGGGACTCGCCCACTCGCATGAGTGGCATCCCCATTTGCACGAAGGGATTGTGCTATGTGTTACCTTTTTTATTTTTATATTCTGTTTGATTCGAGTTCATCAGTGACGGGTGGTCCGTAGGACAACCCTTAAAAGGTCTAAATATACGCACATTCCATGCTTTATTCGGTTAATTGCTTGAACTTGGTAACCACTCTATGTTTGATTATGCAGTTGCTAAAGTGCTCAAAATGCGGGTTTTAGGAGGCACGAATGGATGCTAGAAGTTGGGGAATCAAAGCGTTGAAGAAAGCAAGTGTTGATGGAGAAACAAGGAAAAGAAACCCACTCAGCACCGTAACCTACGGTGCCTTGCCGTAGGTTACGGCCTCCACATGTGAAGAAAACTTCCGCCGTAGATCAGACTCTCACTACCGTAAAGGATCACTAGGCACCGTAACCTACGGCCCTATGCCGTAGGCTACGGCGCCTCATGATAATGCGAGGATATACTGCTCGCCGTAAGCTACGGCTCTATGGCGTAGCTTACGGCGCTGATCTTGACCTGTTGACTTGCTGATTGCCGTAAGCTACGGCCCTATGGCGTAGCTTACGGCGCCGACTTTACCAAAACTGTAACTTACGCATTTAAAGTCCATTTCATGGTGATTTATGGGGTCTTATCATTACCATTTTCGGTTACTCATCACTTGGGGACGATTTGGGGAGCAACTTTTAGAGACTAGAGCTTGAAGAACACTATCTTAATCATTAGTTTTAATGCCTTTGATCTTTATGAACGATAATACTTGTGTTATGATGTTGATTCGAGCCATGAGTGGCTAAACACTTTGTGATCATCCTGGATTGAAGGTTTGTTTGAGACATTTCATGTTGTTTTCCTAATTTCTAGAATAACAATCTCTATCTTAATGGTGTGTTTGTTATGGTGTGTAATTGCTTGTTAATAACTTGTTGATTCTTACATTGAACTAATTAGAAACCATACGTTCTTGGTGCCGTTGGCAATCGAGATATCATGGGTATAGTTAGGCTTGGGTAAGGGTTGATTGATCATCGGGTAACAACCTCACGTTCTAGGAATCTGAGTACTTAGTTCCCTTTCATCACTGCAAGTAGTCACACATGAACTATGTCTATGTAGATCTTTCTAATGGAATAATAACATGAATGTCAATTGAAACCGGAAATCTAGGATGGTCATTTGTCTCTAATTTGCTTACAACCAAAACTTTTATCTTTGCAATTTAATTAGTTAATTTCAGTTTTAAAACCAAATCCAATCAAATCAACTCTTGAATTTTATTTTATTTCCAATTAGATTAATTTAGTCAAAGTTAGATACTCTAGCAAATAACACATTTTCCACAAACTCCCTGTGTTCGATACCCACTTACTGCTAGCTAATTAGTTGTATTTGGATTAAATTTGATTGTGACCACGACAGCACGTCAAATTTTGGCGCCGTTGCCGGGGAGTAGTGCGCAACGTGTGTTATTTTCTATCCTTTTTAGTTTGTTATTTTTCTGGTTTACGCTGGGTGTGTTAGTGTGCAGGTATTTACAGGTGCATGCGTACTAGAAGCTCTCACAAGCTTTCACCATTGGCATTTGATCCGGAAATTGAGCGAACATTGAGAGGAAACAGAATTTTGCTAAGAGAAAACAGAATCAGTGGTTCACCAACAACACCAACTACACCAATCACACCAATTCGATACATGGATCCACCACCACCACCCACCACAGGTGAACTTGTACCACCTTTCATACCAACTTCCACTCAACCTTCACCAAACACTACCATGCCAAACACCACCCAACCCACTACCACTCAAGAAAAGCCTACAATCACTTTCAATTCTTCTACTACAATTCCACCACTCACTCATTTCTTCCCAGTTTCAGGTCAATCATCCTCAACTTATACATTACCACAAGGTTCAACTGTCGTTCATGCTACGTCTACATTTAGACCATCGAACCAGTCGGGTTTTCAATATACGACTTTTCCATTTGGGCAATCATCGGGTATAGGAGGAGATGGATATGAGGAAGGATATGAAGATTTTGAGGGTTATGAGGAAGAAGGATATGCTTATGTGGGTGATGGGGAACAAGGAGAACTTACATACGTGCCAGGGCAAACTCAAAGAATTCCAAGTGTTAGTGGGTTTCAACAACAAATTATACCACAACACATTCGGCCAAGGCCACAAGGACCGCAATTGCAACGTCCTACACCATTGCAACAAGTTCGTCCGCAAAATGTACAACCACAATTCCAAAGGCCCATTCAACACCCACAGATGCCACAACAACAATTTCAACCCTATGTACCACAAGGGCCTATGCCAAGGCCAATGGGTCCTATTCGACCAAGGGTTCGGTTGGGTGTGCCAAGAAGGCATCTTCGAGAACATGCGAGAGGTATTGAAGCGCATTTTAGGCTGGTAATCACTCAAAATCCTTCACCGGTAGTAATTCCTCACAATGATCAAGGGAGGACCTTTGAAGTGAGAACAAATTCTTTGCAAAGTTTGCCGAAATATAAGGGTCTAGCAACGGAGGAACCGTATTTTCATTTGGAGGCCTATGACTCAATTTGCAATACTCTTGGGAGTCAAGGTTTTTCGGCCGATGATGTCAAGTTAGTCTTGTTTCAATTTTCGTTGGAGGACAAGGCAAAGAAGCGGTTTTACACTTTGCCTTCAGCATCTATTTACACTTGGGCGGAAATGCAACAAATTTTCCTAGATGAGTTTTACACCGCTCAAAAGACCAATGATGCTAGGAAGGGGTTGAGGAGTTTTCAACAACAACAAGGCGAAATGTTTCATGAAGCCTTTGAGCGTTTCAATATGATGATCAAGAATTGCCCTCACCATGGAATTGAACTTTAGGAATTAATGAATGCTTTCCACGAGGGGTTGAGTGCCGAAGATGCTCGAGACTTAATGTCTATTACTGGTGGCACGTTTGGTACAAATTATGAGCATGACGATTGGGAGTTCTTGGAGCAAATGGCAATTACATCAAAGAGGAAAGCTCAAGCATCAAGGAGAGCACGACCGGCCGTTACTCGAACACAAGTGCATGCGGTTGATGATGGTAATGTTCAAACCTCTAATCAAATTTATGATGTTTGCAATGAAATAGGTCATGCGGCTAAAAATTGCCAAGGAATGGTGGAAGGGAAATATGAAGAAGTTCATGCAGTACAAGGTCAAGGAGGGGGTGGTAGAAATTACAACAATATGAATTCCAATACTTACCACCCCGGTTTGAGAAACCACCCAAACTTTCGATACGGGAATTCCTCAAATCAAGCTAACCCGAATTTCCAAGGAAACCAAGGATTTCAAAGGCAATATCAAACGGGTCAAAGCTTTTCGGGTGGAAACGAAGTAATGGAGATGTTGAAGGCGATGCAAATTGAGATGCAACGAAGGAATCAGCTTGATGATGCTCGCATTCTAAAAGACGAAATCCGTGATAAAGCAATTCAGCCGTTGACTACCCAAATGAGTCAACTTGGGAGTGATGTGGCAATATTGAAGAAAGCAAAAGGCCATATACAAAGTGACACGGTGACAAATCCCAAGAACATAAAAAGCGTTAATATCAATGTGGTAAGCACCATTCCTAACAATGAAACATTTCTTACTTGTTCTTGTCAAGTGAGTGCAGGTATAGGAAGGGATGCCGAGGTTGAAACGAACAAGGAGCATGGAGCACCCCTTGTGCCGATCCGAGTGGAAAAATTAAAAATTCCCCATGCATTATTGGATTATGGGGCGAGTATGAGTGTGCTACCAGGTGACTTATATGATATGTATGATTTTGGTCCGCTTCAAGATGCAGACACCATGGTGAGTTTGGCGGATGAAAGTTGGAGGCGTCAACGGGGAATAGTTAAGAATGTTATGATTCGGTTGGGAGAATTCGAATACCCGGTGGATTTTCTGGTCCTAGATTATGCCCCTACCAAATTGGCATCACAACAAAGGGTAATTTTAGGTCGACCGTTTCTTTATACGGCGAGTGCTCAAATCAATTGTAGAGACGGGATCATTACTATGACCGAAGAGAACCGTAAGTTGTACTTTGATGTTCATACTAGAGAGATTAGTTATGAATCTATTGAAGAGAAGAGTAGAGAGTCTAGTGACCATCTGAAAAGTGTGCATCAAAGAATAAAAACAAACAAACCACCGGGGTGTGAAAAGAAGTATGAGGGTTCGAGCAGGTATGTAGTTGACTATCCGCCGAATGGACATTTGATGGATGCATTTCAACCAATAACAAGCTACAGTGGGGGAGGTGATAGGAACCGATTCTTTGAGCCACCATAAATGAGGGTGGCATGGTCTGGCTGAAGACTCAAAACTTAGCGCTGCTCGGGAGGCAACCCGGGGTTTTATATTGATCTTGCTGTTTTTATTCTTCTATGTTTCAGGGCCATGGCGACATTCAAGTGTGGGGAAGATGTGCGGATATTTGTGTGATGGTGGTGATAGGAATTCGGATTGTCTACAACATCGGTTGTATCAAACTTCACCAGGTCAATGTACTCTTTCCTTAGTCTTGTTACGTTCTTTAGCTTTGAAATTTTGGTAGTTAGTTTGTTTACTTTAGTTTAAAAAAAAATAATAATAATAAAAAAAAAGAAATTTGGGATTTGAGAGTATTAGCTAAAGCTAATGTTGTTGATTAAAAGCGATCTTTTCCTCAAAACCATACATTGGGACAATGTATCCCAAGTGTGGGGATGGGGGAAATTTTTGAGAATTTAAAATTTTTTGTAAATCCGAGCGAAAATTGTCAAAATTTGAAAGCTCGATTTTGTCTCGCTTGACACACCGACACCTATTCCTAGTCTTTTCTTGGTGAGAATTTGGGCCACATATGATTGTTATTGATATTTCTTTGTTTGAGTGGCGGTGTGTGTCGTGTGTTAATAGAACTTGTGTACGAATTCTTGTTAAATCCTAGAATTGGCATGCTTTAGAAAATGATAAGGGACTTTTAGGAAGCCTCGTCTAGATGTGTGAGAGTGCGGGATTGGTGGGTTGGACTTCATACTTTACATATATGAGCTTGGTATTGTGAGGGGTGGGGGTTTGGTCCTTAGAAAGCCACGTTTGAGCCTTAGACCATTCGGTTGCGACCCAAGCCTACTTCCTATAAATTTTACCTTTTGAGATGACCCGGTTTAGGAAATTTAATATGTAGTGTTGATGTTCGTGTATATATTGTTGAGCCTTTATGTTTTATGCTTGAATCTAATCTAAAAAAAAAAGAAAAAAAAAAAAGAAAAATATGAAAAATATCAAAAAGAGTGTTTAGTTGTAATAGAAGTTGAGAAGTTTATGATGTTTTGTATATATTTGGTGTTTGCCTTGTTTAGTAGTAGAAATAAAAACTAGGGGTGTTCATCGAATCGAATATCGAATTTTCAAATTATTCGAATAATTTTTATTTTTCCTTGAATTCGAATTCGATTCTTATTCGATTAAAACCTACCCAATTCGATTCGAATTCGTATTTGAATAAAAAACCCAATTCGTATTCGATTCGTATTCCATTAAAATCTGAATTCGAATCGAATTCGAATAAATTCGATTTGATTCAGTTTCTTTTAAAACATGTAAATAACTATTAAAATGAAACATAAGTTTTAAAGCAGCTGTAAAACAATCCAAATAAAGTACCATAAGTCTAACATTCAAAACAAGAATTCGGGAATAACCACTACAAGTTAATATTTGTAGAGTTAGAAATCTACTGATAGATTTGCTACTTAGGTTTTAGTTATGAGCCATGTAGTGGGTTTGACAATGGGTAATTTTAATACGTGGAATAAATTTTGAAAATAATTTATAGTATAGCCAAATAAAAGTTATATATGTATTATATATAAAAATAAAAAAATAAATATATAATTTTTGTTCGAATTTCGAATCGAATCGAATTTGAAATTATAAATTCGTATTCGATTCGTATTCGATTTACTTGACTCGAATTGAATCGAATTCGGATTCTTATAATCGGAACGAATTCCTGATAATCGAATCGAATTTTGAATTTTTCGAATTCGAAATGAATTCTGAACACCCTTAATAAAAACCGGGTCAAATCAATTAGCTCTTATATATATATCTCCCACCATGTTCCTACCTTTGCACCTAGCCCCGTTACAACCCGTAAGTCTTTTTGATTCATAAGCATGTTAAATATTTGATAGGAGAAAACTTGATTTTTATACAAGCTTATTGTCACGCACACACACATACGCATTGAGTGGTTTAGCATCATGTGCTATTATTTCTTGTCACCGAGAGTTTTTGTGAGGGGTGTGTTTTGTGGTATGATTGAAAGTTAGTAGAAGGACGGCACATTTTAGTTTGGTTTACATGATTGATCGTTTAAGGTTATGAATAGTTGTTGAATGGGTTGCTTGGGACAAGCAACGGGTAAGTGTGGGGATGTGACGGGTGGTCCGTAGGACAACCCTTAAAAGGTCTAAATATACGCACATTCCATGCTTTATTCGGTTAATTGCTTGAACTTGGTAACCACTCTATGTTTGATTATGCAGTTGCTAAAGTGCTCAAAATGCGGGTTTTAGGAGGCACGAATGGATGCTAGAAGTTGGGGAATCAAAGAGTTGAAGAAAGCAAGTGTTGATGGAGAAACAAGGAAAAGAAACCCACTCAGCACCGTAACCTACGGTGCCTTGCCGTAGGTTACGGCCTCCACATGTGAAGAAAACTTCCGCCGTAGATCAGACTCTCACTACCGTAAAGTATCACTAGGCACCGTAACCTACGGCCCTATGCCGTAGGCTACGGCGCCTCATGATAATGCGAGGAAATACTGCTCGCCGTAAGCTACGACTCTATGGCGTAGCTTACGGCGCTGATCTTGACCTGTTGACTTGCTGATTGCCGTAAGCTACGGCCCTATGGCGTAGCTTACGGCGCCGACTTTACCAAAACTGTAACTTACGCATTTAAAGTCCATTTCATGGTGATTTATGGGGTCTTATCATTACCATTTTCGGTTACTCATCACTTGGGGACGATTTGGGGAGCAACTTTTAGAGACTAGAGCTTGAAGAACACTATCTTAATCATTAGTTTTATTGCCTTTGATCTTTATGAACGATAATACTTGTGTTATGATGTTGATTCGAGCCATGAGTGGCTAAACACTTTGTGATCATCCTGGATTGAAGGTTTGTTTGAGACATTTCATGTTGTTTTCCTAATTTCTAGAATAACAATCTCTATCTTAATGGTGTGTAATTGCTTGTTAGTAACTTGTTGATTCTTACATTGAACTAATTAGAAACCATACGTTCTTGGTGCCGTTGGCAATCGAGATATCATGGGTATAGTTAGGCTTGGGTAAGGGTTAATTAATCATCGGGTAACAACCTCACGTTCTAGGAATCTGAGTACTTAGTTCCCTTTCATCACTGCAAGTAGTCCACATGAACTATGTCTATGTAGTTCTTTCTAGTGGAATAATAACATGAATGTCAATTGAAACCGGAAATCTAGGATGGTCATTTGTCTCTAATTTGCTTACAACCAAAACTTTTATCTTTGCAATTTAATTAGTTAATTTCAGTTTTAAAACCAAATCCAATCAAATCAACTCTTGAATTTTATTTTATTTCCAATTAGATTAATTTAGTCAAAGTTAGATACTCTAGCAAATAACACATTTTCCACAAACTCCCTATGTTCGATACCCACTTACCGCTAGCTAATTAGTTGTATTTGGATTAAATTTGATTGTGACCATGACAGCACGTCAATCAGCACTTCCACAAACTCCCTATGTTCGATACCCACTTACCACTATGCTACAAATCACACTCTATCCACTTTTAACATGAGACTTGTTTTATTCTTGTTAATCTTGCATGCTATGTATACTTGTGTCTATATGCTCATTAACTTTGCATGCCTACCTTAACAATTATAGCGCTACAGGACTAACGCCCTGCCCGTATTCTAGTGGTATTGTTAAGTAAACTATGTTACACCATCTTCGTTTCGACGATGTTTGGTAATCACGATTGCGTTAAACTCTGGTTTGACAAATAGCTTACACTTGTGTAGTATGTTAGTAACAGTATATGCATTTCATCATGTTGGATATGAGTAAACTTTTTTTACTATTATGCTTTGTTATCAAACTTGTATACTCGCTAAAATTTTGTTGATCTCTATTTTGAAACATGTTGCAGGCCGCTAGTTGATGATACGAAGAAACTCATTAGGGTGGACATAGATACTCACCTTAAAGAAATAAACTTATATTTTGTTTCATGATGTTGACTACTACTCAATGTATTTAAATTTTGAACAATGTATTTCATTTAACATTTATGAAATTGGAGCTTATTAAATATTGTCACATTAGTGTTATGATTTCTCGAGCAATCTTGTTTTCGTCTCACTCCGATGTTTCCTCCATCGGTTGGGGTGTGACAGATTGGTATCAGATCCATAACTATAGGGAATTATGAAAAGTTGTAATGCTTTTGACCTAGTCTATAGTGTAGGAACATTTCTTGTTTGTGCTTAAAACTACTTGGATTCTCTCTTATTTGCTTCTTACCTATTTCTTGGTCTCAAATATACATGCCTTTCCTAAGACAAAAACAATACACATGTGAAGACTTGAAGACGTTCTTATCCCACAATCGAAACGACTAACCAAAACAGGGGTGATTCCCTCCTTTGGTGACGACTTTCACTCCGCCTTACATGTTATTTCGCACGAAATTTCACCATCAAGTCAGGAGTGATATCCATATCTTGATAGGAATTTCCATTTCATATTCTAGTGGATCCTTATCGACGACTCGAGATTATATCTTGTTTTGTTTGATAAGTACCAACCACACTAGGGTACGATGTTACCAAGTTAGGGGTGAAACCCGCATCTTGATAACTAGTCCCAATCTTCGATTTTCAATCTCGCCAAAGTCTCGAATCCTCGATTGACTAGGGATATGTAGTAACTGGAAGGGTGAATACCGTTAACCGCTCGTCGTTGAGAGCATTCTACCTATTAGGCCAAAGCATGTTTCCCTAACTCAAAAGAATTTCGATTACTTTGGAAGAGTCTTAGTTTTGTTCCGAGATATTCCACATTTTACATCGAATCTCTTTTATGTTCCATCAATTTTAATGTGTTTTACATTTGATACGCTATTCATTTCAATGTTGAAGACACGAATCGCACTTCCTCGCAATCTCAAACAATAATAATTCTTTGTGAACAAATTAAATTTACAATTTTTTATCATTATTTGTGATGATGCAATGTGAGTTCTTGTTATGCTTATGTGAACTACTTGAAACATTTACATGCTACCTGGCATATTACATGATAAAAACTAAATTTTTCCAAACATTATGATCAAAGTCTCATCGTTTCCTTTGTTTTGAATTTCTAGATGTCTTCCAGTCGTCTCTCCACTCTGCTAAAGGATCCAAGGCAAACACCAACAAGAAGATGCTCGCATTCATGGCAAAGCAGATAGCTCGAGTAATACCTGACATCGTGAGCAAGGTTACCTCAACCAATACCCCCAACTCCTCTGTCGATTCCAAGGTCGACCAACCTTAGCCTGTTACGTTCAATTACAAGCACTTTGCTGCTTGCAACCCTCAACCCTTCACTGGAAACGATGGTGTTACTAAGATGCTTGAGTGGTTTGATAACATCAAAGTGACATTCATCAACAATGAATGTCCTGAGAACCTGAAAACCCGAATCGCAACCGGCGTCTTCCAGGCAAGAGCTATCGACTGGTGGACGAATGAACGTAACATTCACTCCAATGAAGATGCCTACGCCCTTCCTTAGGCCGAGGTTAAGGAACTGATGATGACCGAGTTCTGCCCTCCCCATGAGCACCAGAAACTTGAGGAAGAGTTTTGGTACCTTAAGCAGATTGGTGACGATAACCTTGGTTACACTAATCATTTCAAGCAGTTGAGCATTATTGTACCCCACCTGGTTTCAACTCCTGAACGTGCTATCAGGAAATACTTGCAAGGTCTACCCTCTGCTATTCGCGACACTATTGAAGCCACAAGACCTGACACCATTGAGCTAGTCTATCGCCTAGCTGCCATCCTCCACAACAACCGTGTGAGAGATAAATAAACCACAACCCCCGTCACTACCAAATCAGTGAACCAAGCTTCCACCGAACCCAAAAAACCCAAAACCCAGTCGCGTGACAACAAGGGCAAGAAACACAAGTTTCCAAGCCAGAGTTGCAACGCGATTACACCTGCTGTTAACCCAAATCCCCTACAAGAATTCACCAGATGGCCTTACACTGGGACTCATCCCAAGTGTAACACATTCCATTACCATCATCCTGCCAACATCGCATACCGCCATTACACCAATTGCAATCAGTTTGGGCATGTAGTTTCCATATGTCGCAGTGGTCCTACACCACAAGGCAACCAAGCTCAGCAACCTCCCCAAAACCAAAACCGTCAAGCTCCTACCAACAATGTTCGAGCCTGCTATAAATGTGGCGATACCACTCACCTTCGCCCTCAATGCCCACAACTTAATTAGGAGCAGCAGCAGCAAGCACCTGGTGGTCGTGTATTCAGCATCAACGCGAATCAAGCTTAGAATGACAATGAAGTCGTGAACGTACTGTAAATGACTTATATGCTTCTTTACTATTTGATACTTGTGTGGACAAAAGCTTTATGTCCGTCAAATTTGAATCAATGTTAAATTGTACTCACTCTAAACTCCCAAAGTTATTCACTGTCGAAGTTGCCAATGGCAAGTCTATCACTGTCGATTCTGTTCTTCGCGATTGTTTTCTCACTCTTAATGATCATGTGTTTCCTATCAATCTCATACCCATGCAATTGGGTAGCGTTGATATCATAGTAGGCATGGATTGGCTTCGTAAGAACCATGCTGACATCACTTGTCATGAGAAATTCGTTCAACTGTCGCTTCCTTCTGGTGACACTTTGCACGTCTATGCCGACAGACCTTCAAAGGGTCATAAACTCATGTCATGCACACAAGCGAACAAGTACTTACGTAAGCAGTACTTTGCCTTTTTATCCTACGTTGTGGAAGAAAAGGGCAAGGGAAAAGACATAAGTGATGTTCCAGTGGTGCATGATTTTCCCGAAGACCTACCTGGTCCTCCTTCTTCTCGTACGGTTGATTTTTGCGTTGACCTCATCCCTAGTGCTACACCTGTCGCTAAAGCTCCTTACCGTCTTGCACCTTCTGAAATGCAAGAGTTGTCAAGTCAACTCCAAGAGTTGCTTGATAAAGGTTTCATACGCCCAAGTACTTCTCCTTGGGGCGCTCCTGTTCTTTTCGTCAAGAAGAAAGATGTTTCGTTTCAAATGTGTATCGATTACCGTAAGCTTAACAAACTCACCGTAAAAAACCGTTACCCTCTTCCTCGCATCGTTGACCTTTTTGGCCAACTCCAACGCGCAACGTACTTTTCCAAGATCGACCTTCGTTCTGGCTGTCATCAACTTCGAGTTCTGGAAGAGGACACCCTAAAACCGCATTTCGTAATAGATATGGTCACTACGAGTTCGTGGTCATGCCTTTTGGTTTGACCAATGCACCTGCCGTCTTCATGGACTTAATGAACCGTGTGTGTAAACCCTACTTTGACCATTTCGTGATCGTGTTCATCGACGACATCCTTATGTATTCGAAAACTCAAGCCGAACACGAACGTCATTTGCATTTAATCCTCGAACTTCTACGTGCCGAGCAGCTATACGCCAAATTCTTCAAGTGTGAATTTTGGATAAAAGAAGTTCAATTCCTTGGACACGTCGTGAGTAAAAAAGGTATTCATGTTGACCCCTCCAAGATCGAAGCTGTCAAGAATTGGATCGCACCGAAATCTCCGTCTGAAATTCGTTCATTTCTCGGATTGGCGGGCTACTACCGTCGATTCATCTCGAACTTTTCAAAGATCGTCGTACCCCTCACCTTGTTAACTAAAAAAGATAAACCTTTTGTTTGGTATCCCGAACAAGAGGAGTCTTTCCAAACACTTAAGGACTTGCTTTGCAATGCTCCTATTCTCGCTCTTCCTGATGGTAATGATGATTTCGTGGTGTATTGCTATGCATCTAACCGAGGTCTTGGTTGTGTTCTCATGCAACGAGATAATGTTATCGCGTATCCTTCGAGACAACTGAAAATATATGAGAAAAACTATATTACTCACAATCTTGAACTTGGCGAAGTTGTTTTTTGCGTTAAAGATCTGGCGACACTACCTATATGGTACCAAATGTGTGGTCTTCACCGACCATAAGAGCCTACAACATATCTTTAACAAAAAAAAAAAACTAAACATGCGTCAACGTCGTTGGGTAGAATTGCTAAACGAGTATGATTGCGAGATTCGCTACCAGCCTAGTAAGGCAAATGTCGTGGTTGACGCACTAAACCGAAAGACTCATGATAAAAGTATTCGTTGTTCTCAAATCCTAAGCGATCTTCTAAATCGCATTCGTGAAGCCCAACATTCATCCGTCAATGAGGAAAACATGTACAACGAGATGAAGTGTGGTGCTGAAAACCAACTCGTGACTAAATCTGATGGAATCCTCTACTACCTCGATCGAGTCTGGATACTGAATCGTGATGAACTTCTAGAGCTCATAATGAAGGAGGCACACAAATGATGATACTCTATTCATCCTGGCGCCGACAAGATGTACCACGATCTTCGTACATCCTATTGGTGGCCTGGTATGAAGAAGGATATCGCCACCTTTGTTTCGAAGTGTCTCACGTGCTCAAAGGTGAAAGCTGAACATCAACGTCCCTCTGGTTTACTTGAACAACCAGAAATCCCAGTTTGGAAATGGGAGAGCATTGCCATGGGTTTCATAACTAAACTTCCTTGAACTCCTTTTGGTCACGATAGCATATGGGTGATCATGGACCGTTTGACAAAATCCGCTCACTTCCTCCCCATTCGTGAAGAATTCAAAGTTGAGAAATTAGCTCGTATCTACACGGATGAAGTCCTTGTCGTCATGGTATCCCCATTGACATCATTTCGGACCGCGATGGTCGTTTCACTTCTCGTTTTTGGCAAACGTGTCAAACTGCGATGGGTACTCACCTTAATCTTAGTACGGCCTTTCATCATCAAACGGATGGACAGACCGAACATACTATCCAAACCCTCGAGGACATGCTTCGCTCTTGTGTAATAGACTTTGGTGGAAATTGGGATGTACATTTACCGTTGATAGAGTTCTCGTACAACAACAGCTACAAATCCAGTATTCAAATGGCTCCTTTTGAAGCACTATACGGTCGTAAGTATCAGTCGCCTATTTGTTGGCACGAAATTGGAGATGCACAAATCACAGGCTTGAGCTTATACAAGAAACAACGGATAAAATTCTACAAATCCGTGACAATCTCCTCAAGGCTAGAAGCAGACAAAAGAGCTACGTTGATAAATGTCGCAAACCATTAGAGTTTAATGTTGGTGATCATGTACTCCTCAAGGTATCCCCTTGGAAGGGAGTTATTCGTTTTGGTAAGAAAGGGAAGCTTGCTCCAAGCTTTTGTAGGTCCTTTCAAGATACTCGAGAGGATTGGTAAAGTGGCATACCGACTCGACTTACCTCAAGAACTCAACAACGTTCATCCAACGTTTCATGTTTCAAATCTCAAGAAGTGTCTAGCTGATGAAGGACTCCAAGTTCCAATCGACGATCTCCAGATCAACGAGACTTTGCACTTTGTGGAAAAACCAGTCAAAATCATGGACAGAGGAACCAAACAACTTAGGCGCAGTTGAATTCCCAGAGTCAAAGTTCGATGGGAAGGAAAACGTGGCACTGAATTCACTTGGGAACTCGAGAGTGAAATAAAGACCAAACATCCACATCTTTTCGTTGAGTCTTCCTCCTGAATAAATTTCGAGGACAAAACTTCCTAAAGTAAGGGAGACTGTAACGCTTCACATGTCTGTACTTTCCTTACTTAGAAAGTACTGTTGTAATTCTATTTTTGGAAACTTGTAATTGTATTGTATCGTACCTTCTTTCCAACTTTGTAATCCGAGACTATTGATCATAATGAAATTCACATGTATATTCGCAATTATGTTACACATTTTAGACTTGTTTACATGTTCATACTTAAAATCTATGTTTTAAACACCATTATACATGTTTTATACTTGTGCATTACACGATTATACTTGTTACATCGAAAACCGACTAAAATACGCAACTTAACCCAACTTGAGCCTATGAGAGAAGGGCAAGCCTCTTCGCGTGAAGGGACTCCGCTCTTCGTGCGAAGGGTCAATCGCTCCAAGACCCCATTCGTACAAGGCAACTTGCTCGAAGCTCATTCGCACCAAGAGACTCCTTAACCCTATGAATACATGCCTAACCCCACTCATTTCACTTTCCTAGTCGCCCAAAATACTCTCAAACGCTCCGAACTTACATTTCCGAGCTGAAGCATTTCAATAATCATTTTCTTTCATTTTCCTTTACTTATCTTGCATTTCATTTCATTTCATTTCATTTCTTCAAACTTTTCTTCAAAAATCATCTTGTTTGACACACCTCTTGGATGGTTTTCACAAGTTTTCCTTGGCAAACTGATGGTGAAACCTCACCACTTTGAGGTACAAAAAAAGATTTAAAAATATTGATTTTGATCTTATTCTTGCATTTATATTCTGTTTTTATTTCTAAACTTGGTGAAATCTGGTACTCACCAGGCTCACAATTCAGTTCATAGTTGTGGCTTTGAGCTAGGGTTAATTTTCACCAAGAAATGATCTGTTTCGAATGAGTAGAGAAGTCCTTTTGGTCGCATTCACACCCACTAGCACGAAGGGAGTCACCCACTCGCACGAGTGGCATCCCCCTTCGCACGAAGGGACTGTGCTACGTGTTACGTTTTTTCTATATTCTGTTCGATTCGAGTTCATCAGTACTTCAAATTTTGAAGTCATCTCAAATTCGCCATCTTCAATATGGATGAATCTGAGTCGTGACAATAGTGTGAACCGTGGGAGCCTTGGCTTTCCAACCTAGTTCCACCATCTCATTTGACTGTTTGGAAATTTTATTAACTACTTTTACTTTCTAATGACAAATTATTATCACTGTACAATGCTAAATCAGTTTACGATTAATTTTAACGCACGAAACCTCGCACAAATGATCCAGTCACACGAAGGGATACACCACTCGCACAAGTGGGCATCCCATTCGCGCGAACAGACTCCTATTCGCGCGAAGGGTCTAGTAACTTGATTTATTTTGTACTTTTCGTACTTAAAGTATGATCCGAATATTTTATCACATTAGAACACTCATACCTTTTGTTTACCCATTGTAGGGTAACCTCGGTGTACCCTACCCTCATCCGTTCAGCTCCCGATTTATTGGACAACTACACAAAACCGTGAGTATACTCGATCTCATTTTCAATTTTGTACACTTTGGGTGCAACATGTACAACTATACAAAAATACACAATCACACTTAAACTTGTTACAAATCACACTCTATCCACTTTTAACATGAGACTTGTTTTATTCTTATTAATCTCGCATGCTATGTATACTTCTGTCTATATGCTCATTAACTTTGCTAGCCCACCTTAACAATTATAGCACTATAGGACTAACGCCCCGCCCGTATTCTAGTGGTATTGTTAAGTAAACTATGTTACATCATCTTCGTTTCATGGTAATCACAATTGCGTTAAACTCTGGTTTAACATATAGTTTACAGTTGTGTAGTATGTTAGTAACAGTATATGCATTTCATCATGTTGGATATGAGTAAACTTTATTTTTACTATTATGCTATGTTATCAAATTGTATACTCGCCAATATTTTGTTGATCTCTATTTTGATACATGTTGCAGGTCGCTAGTTGATGATACGAAGAAACTCATTAGGGTGGAGATACTCAACTTAAATAAATAAACTTATATTTTGTTTCATGATGTTGACTGCTACTCGATGTATTTGAATTTTGAACAATGTATTTCATTTAGCATTTATGAAATTGGATCTTATTAAATATTATCACATTTAGTGTTATGATGTCTCGAGCAATCTTGTTTTCGTCTCACTCCGATGTTTCCGCCATCGGTTGGGGTGTGACAGCTCACCTCCGTATCCTACTCCACGAGTTCTAGCATTATCATACCGAATAAGACCCGGTTCTCTCCACACTCCCTCATACGTCTCACAAACTTCAAACTCATCCTCGGGCAGTTTGAACCTAGATGTTTTAAATATAAATCCATCCCCATACTGAGCTTCGCTCAATGTTTCCATCTTAGCTTTTAACCACACTATCCTTTTCTCTAACTCCTCTACTTTTCTACCTGACCGATCCCCACACTTGGGTTCTATCCCTCTCTAAAATATGATCACTCATCCACCTCTTTTCATCTCTTTCTTAGTTGATTTTCTTTTCTCTCCCCTCTTCCTTTTTACTCCTCCCCACCGATGCCACTGCCTATACCTGAGCACTAGAACCTCTCGTCTTAGTGACCTTAAAGACTACCGTTTCCTCATCTGCCCTAAGTGTGATAGTGCCTAAGAAGACATCTATAAGGGCTTTGGCAGTGCATAAAAATGGACGTCCTAATATCAAAGGTACATTCTTATCAGCTTCCATGTCCAACACTACAAAGTCCACCGGGAAGACAAATTTGTCAACTTTTACTAGTAGGTTCTCAACTATCCCCCGAGGATACTTGGCTAAGGCTAAGGTCATGCGAGTTGGCTTAAGATCACCGAGGCCTAGTTTTTCGTAAAATGAATATGGCATCAAATTAATACTAGCGCCAAGGTCGGCTAATGTGTGATTCTGAACATCACCACCAAACACGAGATTGTGAAGATACCCGGATCTGTGAGTTTCTCTGGTAGCTTATTCGTCACCACTGCAGAACATTCAACATTTAAAGGGACATTCGAAAGCTCCTCTAATTTATCCTTCCCTTTCAGGAGATCTTTTAAGAATTTAGCATACTTCGGCATATGCTTGAGAGCCTCGATTAATAGCAGATTGATCTTAAGTTGTTTAAACATGTCTAAGAAATGCCCGTATGCCTTAGGGTATTTTTTATTCTTTACGCGTTCAGGATACGAAATACGAGCATAATCAATCTCTGGACTCGGTCTAACTAACTCAATCGGTTTTCTCACAACCTTCTCTAACGAGGGTGACTCTAACTCTAACTCCTCACCCACCGGTTCTTCTTCCCCTACCTGAACCGGTGGCCTCTCAAACTCCCCTAGCTCTCGACCTGGCCTAGTGGTTATGGCTTTGATGTGATGGTTGGCTGGGTTGATTTGAGCGTTACGCGAGAACTGACCTGGCGGTCGTTCTTGCAACTGGCGGCAATGTCACCGACAGACCTTTGAAGATCGAGGAATGCGGATTGGTGATTTTTTAACATAATAACATGCTCCTCTAAGGTTTTCTGGGTGTTTTGGTCCTTAACAATTAATTGAGAAAACATGGCCTTAATTTCCTCTAATCCACTACCCAAGTCTTGGATATTTGAACCTTGACTATTCAAACCCCACCAACAAATGACCCTTGATTATGTGAACCCACACTAATGAATTGACGTTGCCCGTTTTGATTTTGATTCGATAGGAAACTAGGGGGAATACCGGAATAGGAGTTGTTGTTGTTATGCCAATTCGAATTATAGTTGGAGTTATTATTGAAGGAGTTAGTAGAACCATGGTTTGATTGGTGATGTACTTGATCTGTTCCCGTGTAAGCATAGGACACTCTATTGTACCATGACCCCCCCGACAAACCTCGCATTTCTCTACCTTGGTCTTAAGTTCTTGGATTTCTTTACTCATTTGTATCTTAAAATTTTACAAAGCAGCAACTACCGTGGTTTCCAAGCTAACTTGGTTTACCCCTCGTGTGGTGGAGGATGAACTAGGTGAAGGAATGGAATTCCTGTTAGTAGGCCGCTGTTCGTAGTCAGATTGAGCAAAGCTCTCGAACAATTCATTGCATTCAGCCACTGTTTTCTTACCCATAAGGTGGCCTCCTGTAGAAGTATCGAAACGGGCCTTAGTGTCATAAGTGAGCCCATTGTAGAATTTCTCTACAAGGGCCCAATCAGAGAGACCATGCTGGGAGCACCTTGAAAGAAGGTGATTGAAACGCTCCAAAGCTAGGTAATACGAATCATCTGGTTCCATACAGAATGAGTGAATCTGATCATGAAAGCAAGATGTCTTTGTAGGTGGAAAGTACTTGTTGAGAAATGCCTCGCGAAGGGCCGCCCAAGTGCGGAAAGTTCCCGCTGGTTGCGAATCAAACCAAGCGGCGACCTGACCGGTAAGTGAAAACGGGAAAAGCTGGAGGAAAACCACGTCATTATTAGCACCCTCCAGTTGGAAATTGGGTTAAACGGTTGATATGGGCGGGGGCATCCTCGTCATCACGACCGTGGAATTGTCAAGAGTTGGTAATGGCGGTCATGACATAAGACGGGATTTGCAAAGTTTTTTCATTATTAATAGCGGGGAGAGTGATGGGTGGGTTGACTATGGTAAAATCGGTGGTGGATTGTTGGTGGATGGTTTGACGGCTGACCATATTCGGCGTGACGGGAGATGGACTCAGTGGTGGTGTGGGTGGTGGGGAATTGTGGGGTGATGACTTTGGTGTAAAGTCAAAGGCTGGTGGTTTAGATTGGAGAGTAGAGTTAGAACGGGTTGAAGATGAAGAAGAAGATTTACTAACCTTTGGGGTGAAGGCGGAGAAGGAAAGATTGTCCACTGGTGGCTTCGGCGGCGGTCCTTGTGACGCGCATGGGGCATCCACTGCAAAACCGACACAAAATCAAGTAAAACGAATCTAAAAAAATAGACACAAAAAATAAAACAAAAAGACACTAGAACTATTTAGACTCCTATGATTTAAAACAAACAATTAGCACGTATGAGATTAAGCAAGTCTAAACAAAGTAGTTAACGCAATTGCCAAAGAGTCCCTGGCAACGGCGCCAAAAACTTGATGTGCTAAAAGTAGTTTAATTAAAATGACCTAATTTACCCAAATTTAGACACTAAGGTGTTGTTTGTTTTTTCAGAGGTAAAACGTCTGCAGTCTGCGGACCACATCTGCAGATATCTGCAGCTGAAGAGGTGGACCAAACCTCTGCAGTCTACAAGAAGAAGACTGTTTGTTTTACAGAAGTGTTTTTTAACTTCTTCAATCTAAACTACTTCCTTAACCTGCGCATCAGTAAACTCACAGTCAACATTCTAACATCTCAAAAATGCTCGTAACACAATCAACCAAATTCAAACATTCATAAAGCATAAAAGCACTCAGACTTGCATTTTCAGCTCACTAGGTTTCAACTTTCAAAACCTAACCATCAAACACACATTTAGTCTAAACCACTTCTGTAACCTGCATTTCACTAAACTCACAATCAACACTCAACATCACAAAATACTCACAACAATTCACCAAAATCAACGAGTAATCAACAAACTTCAAGCATCAACAACACACCTTCAATCTAAACCACTCCTGTAACCTACGTTTCACTAACCTCACAATCAACACTACAACATCACACAACTACTCACAACAACTCATCAAAACAACAAATAATCAACAGAACTCAAACATCAACAACACAAATATTCAAAAACCTAACAACTAACCTTCCGATCAAACCATTGACAAAAACAACAAGGCACGTCTGCCGTTTACCAGCAACATCCAACTCCCTATCAACGTTACCGTCAGCATCCACTTCTTCAACAGTCAGATAACCGTAATCCGATGACCTAAAACAACTCAATCTCTTCACAACAAACGAATTATGGTCGATGTGGAAATCGACTCTAGTAAAGCTAAGTATGTCTGGAAATCGAACCCACAGGACTCAATACGTTAACTAACTTATCTAGACTGACACTGACATGGACACGACACTAACTGTTTTTATATTTGATGGGGGGGGGGGGTTCTAAATATCTTAAAGTAACTAAAATTAACTAAATTAACTAAAGCTGAATGGGACACAAACTAAGACTGAGGACAAATTCAGATGATGGGGAACACACTACCTAGGCTAGAATCCTACACATGCTTGACAAGTTCTATCAGTTATGGAACTAATGTGGAAACCAGGATCTTAAGATGCTAAACTTAAAGGATAACCGAACAGGACCCTCGACTCTTCTCGAGAAGACACCTCTGGCAACCTATTAAGCTGTTCTAATACCGTTTTAGAGGATTCCCTCACGGGCTTTCCTATTGTAATAAGTACCCTCTAGACAATCTACCTCACAACGCGAAAGTCACAGGAAACTAAGGATTCCTAATTAGACTCGACAAGAAAATAGTGAAAGGGCAACTAAGGGGATTTTCTCACAAAGTATCTAACCCTAGCAATCTAACACTAAAGACAGACCGACAACCTCCCACCCCACAGCTATCGAGATTGGTATAATACTTAACCCTATTCAAAATTTAATCAGAGTTCCTATGGTAAATTGGCCTATTAAACGCAAACTAATCGCTAACACATAGTCCACAACTTAACAGGCATTCATACATGGAAGACATCCACAAAAACGCAAGTGAAACATGTGATGAAATTTAAATAAGATTAAATACGCATATACGACTAATAATCAAACCAAAGTCTTTTACTTTATTATTAAATCCACATACTAAATTCCAAACCGATGAAATAAAGGACAAAACATGGTGTTCACAATCAAACACAAAACAAGAGTATTATCAAGAAAACAAACACATAGTTTATAATCAAAAGTGAAGAACAAGTAAACCCGGAGGATTAAGTCACGAGCCACGCAATCTGAGCGCTTCCAATCTTCAACTGATGCTTCTTCTCCTTCGAAAACGCTCCAAAAGCTTCAGAATTTTCGTCCAAGTCGCTCCCAATTCGTCCAGGGTTGTCTGGGATTGATTAGGGTTAAGTATGGGCTTAAATGGGGCTTAAATATGAAGTTTTACGCGCTAATCAGGATAGGCGTCGCGTCACGCGACCTGTATAGGTGTCCTCCGTCGCGTGACGCAACGCAACGGCCCTACGTACTGAGAATACGGTTTTGGTCATAACTTCTTCGTTTTAACTCCGTTTTCTTCACCGTTTTCTCCTACGGGTTCGTAATTCAATTCTCTATCTTCTCATCTTATCAAATATCCATTTTCACTCCATGAGAATCCTTCACTAAGCCCAAAGCTCCTCCCGTGTGCTCGTTCCTTCAACATTTCAGCTCGTTTTCACTCCTGGAACCCTGCGAAGCACACAAGACACCATAATACACAAAACCAATGATAAAATGACACAAAACAACTCAAAAATTATACAAACTGTACATGGAAACAAATGTAATTTGCATTACATCACCTACACAAATCACCAACTTTGTTTCAATCGTTGGCTATTAAAAACTGTAGGATCGTGTACGGACCCGAAACGAGTCGATCAGAGGCGTTCTACACAATATGAAAGGCGGAAACAGACATATTGTGTGAGATTCAGCAAGATATTCACTTTAACTGTCTTTCTGATTAATTTGATAAAGTTTTACAGCGAAACGGCACTTCGGCAGCACTTCGGCTCCGTAAACACACATACACAACTGACTCAAACGAAATCAGGACAACTCTATATATAGGCCAGCTAATTCCGCGTGAACATGACTCAGCGAAATCACCTTTCATACGGAATTATGATTTCAAGCGGAATTACCATTACAAACGGAATTAACAAGCTATTTTCGTTTGAAATGACATGTTCACTTCAAGCGGAATTACATCTTGTAATTTCGTTTGAACTTGCCTGTTGACCTATTTTTGACAGATTTCACATATTACGTGCCCTGATCTATCTATATACATACAAGACTCGAAACAAGACGAAGTCGACAGACGCATGCACCAACAGACTCCCCCTCGAATGTTGACGAGTCTTAAGTGTCGAGTCTTCAACATCTTCAGTCTTTATCAGTCTTCTCGAACTCTCTCTGAAGTATTTGACAGTGTAAAACTTCTTCAATCTTCTTTTTTTTTTCATCAGCACCAACATACTCCCCTCGAACAAATAATCTTTCCTCGGATGTTGATCGCAATCTGTCTTTCACAGGATCAGGATTATGTCCTGGCTCTATACTCAGACTCAGAATCCAGGCTATCCTGCACATCCTCTACCTCACAATAAATTTCACAAATTTAACATTTGACAAATTTATAAATCACTTGCAGGTAATTTTCCAGAATGATTTAACATATTAAAAACTTCTGATGACCACTTGAAGGTAATTATTCAAAAACTTTCCTCATTTAAACACAGATTCCCCCTCACGAAATGCTCATCATGTTTAGCACTTGGAATTTTGAAAATCAGCTCTCCAACATCAGTTGTCGAAAATCTTTTTGAATTTTTCAAAATTTATGCTAAAACACTCCGAAAATCTTTTTGGATTTTTTAATAGAATAAGAATGCAGTAAAGAAATATATACAGACACTATTTTTGTGAGTTTGTGTAAGAGAATCATATCAGTTTTTGACAAGTCACAAGTACCGTTGAGCTTAGTTACACATTAAGAATTAAACAATTCACTTAGATTGTCGATATACTGATCCACTTAAATTCTCACATAAATTTCAACTGATTCAGGATATGAATTAGGTGTATTAAGGACTTAAACTCATCCATGTGTCCCACCTCTTGAATATACTCCCGTATCCAGATCCCAATATTCAGTCTTACAGGTGAGTACACCACATATGATATCTGTAAGGGGTTATATGCGAAGGCCGTGAGAGCTCAGGTCAGAACTTCCGTTCAGCAGAGAGATGACGGCTTCGACTTTTGGTGGGTCCCCTTTAGAGGATCTTTTTTACAACAGCACATGATTAACATTTTTCAATGTTTCATCATTTTTTATGCTGAGGGCAGGCTTTTATTTCAAGCAAGCGTAAAGTATTCTCCGGGGACTAGGCAATTGCTTCCGCAAAATCAGAAGTCCCGGGATAATACCCCAGATATCACTGAGCATAAAGACCTAGTATCTCAGAAAGAGGGATCCTTCAAACGAAATTTCAGGGGTTACCCATATATCCAAGTAGTGTTCCCCATGAAATAAGCAAGTTTGAATTTAAGTTTATATCCCAAAAAAGCTTACTAAATGTGTAAAAACCTATCGGCATATCATCAGTGAGACCGTTTAACGCTATTTAAACATTACATTTCTTTAGCATACTGTAACTGTCTACTGATGTACTATCATTTCCTCTTTTTCACAACAAAACTCTTTTTGAATTTATCATGTTTTTTACTTTTTCAAATTTTCTAATGTTTTTGGATTTTCAGAAATTTCTTACTCCCCCTAAAATTCAAACACATTTAAGGAAATTTGAAAACAAACTGTACAAGATAAATTGACAACTGATATCGAATCATTTCAATTCGCCATCCACTTGGCATAAACAATCAGAACTCCCCCTTACAACAAACTATTTTCTCATTATGATTTCAAAACACTTAAGTTTGTTTTAATCAAAATGATTTTTCCGGAAAATAAGTTTTGTTGATTTTAACACTTGTAGAGATGGGGTTCAATTTATCACTTTGTTCTTTCAGCCACTTAAAAAATGTAACAATTTTAAGTTCGAACACCAAATACCACTTGTAGAAAATCAAGTACAAATTAATGTCCCTGATTTACCACTTGTAAGTCGAAATATCACCAGAGTGAATTTCTCAAGAAAGATGCCGATACCTGCTCCACTCTTACCAACCTGGAAGCTCCGGCAAGTCAGGATTTTACTTGTGAAAAACTTCCATCTAAGCCTGACCAAACTTGGATGTTTCCTCCTCAATTTCACTTGGATAAAAAGTTGCTTTCTTTTTTTCATAAAAATCCTTTACCCCTTTGGCCTTTCCCTCGACCATTTTTCCAAAAATCTTTTTAACCTTTCCATTAAACACTTTCTCAACATCAAATTCTTTCTTCTCAGAATAGAATTGATTCGAGATCTCAACCTTTCCAACCTTTTGTTTAAAATTTTCAGTCCTCAATGGTGGAAAGTTATCATCATCAATTGGAGGAACTGAATTTTCTTCTTTTATCTCAACTTGTGGCTCTTTTGACTTTATGGAATCAGATTCATCGCCAGATTTCACATCTGATTTCTTAACAACCCACATTTGGTTGTCAAGATTAACTCTTCTTTTGTAAAATATTTTCTTTGAACATTCACCAACTTCATATGTTGAATTTTTGAAAACTTTGAATATTTCAGTTGGTGGTTCATTTTTCTCAACAATCTTTTCTTTGAGTTTAGAAACAACTTCCTGTTTGATGTTGGTTGCCTTAGGACAGTTTCAGGCAATGTGTCCAACTTCTTGACATCTGTAACAGGTTCTTGTTTCCTTTCTTTGATAGGCTCCATTCTTCATTCCCTCTTGCTTCTTAGCAAGGAATTCTCTGTTTGATTGCTTCCAGAATGAGCTCTTTTCTTCTTCCTCCGTACTTGATCCTGAAACAAATACAGTTTTTGTTTTATAAGTTTTCTCATTTTTATAATTTTTTGGTGGAATAAATCCAAGACCTTTCTTTTTGTAATTACCGTTGTGGTTTGGTTTCTTTTGAAAACCAGAACCAGAACTGTAACCTTTTTTCTTGTCTAAACGTTGTTGAACTCTTGAGGTGTAAGGTTTAGGTTTTTTAGAAAGATTTACATCTTTTATTTCAGAAATATTGATTTCTGTTAGTTTGAAAACCTTTTTTATCATTTCTGTTTTAACACCTCTTATTGGAAATTCCTCATCAGAATATAATTTGTCTGAATCAATCAATGTATATGCCACTTTGATTGGTTCGTCATTCAAATTAGATTTTGATAACATGAATTCTTTATTATAAACCCTTTTGACTGACGACTTTTGACTGTCAACTGATGATGATCCCGATCTTTCAGACTCAGACTTTGACTCCGACTCCTCATCTTTATCCAACACCTGATCGACCACTTTTTTTATTAATTCAGACTCATGATCAGTGTCAGACGATGTGAATGTGACATCAATATTTTCTGGTAACTCATCAGTTGTTTTGGACTTTAACTGTATATTGACAACCTTTTTGACTTGCTCCTCATTTGGTTTTCTGGGAGAATAACCTTCCTAAATCGGAGGCGGTCACTTGTTATAACTGACACTCTGTTTCTTACCAGTATCCTTCTTCTCTTTTGGCTTCTCATCTTGAAAAACTTCTAAACTTGCAACAGTTGGATAGATTCGATCAATTAGATAATCAGAACTAGAATAACTTTGCAGTAAACGTCTAATTCTCTCATTTTAAATCCTCCCAGTCTCCAACTCTTGCTTTAACTTTGCACACTCTTCAATATAATGATTGATAGCTTTTTGCTTCGACATCATCACAGCATTCATCATTGTCAGTGCATCTTCTCTTTCAGAATTTGTCTTTTGTAGACCAGTTACCGTTCTGTTCAAAACGTCATACGACTCTTTCACATAATTGAGATTGAACAATAAATTCTCTTTCATTTTCTCAAACTCATTCATCTTCTCATCTTTTTCTTCACACTGCTTGCAAGATTCTGAACACTTTAGACAGGGTTTGATGACCTCAACAATCTTCTCAACTTCCATAATCTTTTCAACTTCAATCACTTTTTCAACTTCAATCACCTTCTCAGTATCACTCATCTTCTCAGTAGATTCAACTTCTTCACTTTGTTCATTCTTTACTTCTTGATCAACACTTTTACTCTTCATCTTTTTCTGTTCCTTTGATGCTCGTTTCTCCTTTAGCTTTTCCACACGATCTGCAAAATAAAATTGAAAACTTTCAGGAGATAGATGAGATTTTGCAATATTAATATGCTCTTCTTCTTCATCATCACTGTCATCAGATGGTGATTGATCAAACACTGGCTCTTGAATAATTTGTGCAGTGAGAGCTGCCATTTTGGAATCAGGTGGAATAAATTTATCCCAACTGAAACCTTCAGCCATTTTTTCATCATCTTGATCGATTATCCCATAATAAGCTTTCTTATTTGCTTCTACGATCATTTTAGCATGAGCAGTTTGTGGTTCCTTTTGTTGATACGGTTGATGAGCAATTTGTTGATAAATGGCTTTCCGATAATAATCATTGCCACCGAATGGATTCTGTGCTCCACTAGCTTATCCATTTTTACATTCTCTCTTGAAATGTCCTTTATCCCTGCATCGAAAACAAGTAACTTTAGATTTATCAAAACCCAAAGTAGAAACATTTGCGTCCGTGAAATCATCTCTTCCTGTAATCATCTTAAATTTTTCAGCTCTCCTCAAAACACTAGCTAAACACCATTTTATATCCATAAGCTCCATCTCTTCTGCATCCATCTGATCGTAATCCTCTTTAGTCAGCATAGGATTTTCGATCCTTCTAGTAACCAACCCTTCATATGACTCTAACACTGTAGCCAGTAATGCCATGTGACCTTTAACGACCTCTTCAGAGAAATTTTGGCCATTCTGAAGATGTAATGCGATGTTGCAATTTAAAACTTGACCATTACTGCTATTTGAGCTTTGAAACTGATGACTTGATGTTGAACTCTTCGGATTAACACTTGGATATGAAGAAAATCCACTACTGCTGCTTGAACTTTGATTAACAGATCTGGATGAATTTTCTGCACTAAAAGCAGTTTGGATTTTTGGACTCATTTCAACCTCTTGAACACTGCCTTTGTAATACATTTTCACATCTTGTTGATTACTCGGATTGTTCATCCTTGCAATCTTTTGCTGTTCAAGATCTTGACCTTCAATCTTTTCTATGAACTGAGAAATCGTCAAACCATCATATTCTCCGGTGTTCTTTAAGATCATAAAAAATGTACCCCATTCTTTCTGAGGTAAAGCATCAGCTAATTTGTCTACCCATTCCTCTCGTTCTTTATTGATACTCAACAAAGACATTGAACGTACTAAGTGGCAGTATCTTTCAATCAACTTCTTTGTATCTTCTCCTGGCAGACTTGTGAATAGATCAAATTCTTTCTTAAGCAATGCCTTTTTACTTTTAATCATCTTCTCACTTCCCTCAAACTTAATTCTGAGTGCTTCCCAAATAGAACGTGAAGTTTTATCATGTTGAAGCAATATGAAGATGTCTTCTTTAATAGCTTGCTGGAGTAAACTAATCATCATTTTCTCTGCTTTGTACATGTCTCGTTCCTTATCTGTAAATTCAAAAATCTTTTTATCAACTCCCAGCTCAGTACGTGGTAGCACATACTTTTTCTCAACACACTCCCATGATCTCAAATGATTGGCTTGGACCCAGTTTTCAAACCTATCTTTCCAACCATAATACTCCTCAATGCTCATTAGTTTAGGGGGTTTTTGCATTGTTCCAGTTTCATTTTCCATATTCCAGTTTTGAGCAATGGCAGCTGGAGTAGTCGGGATGTGGCAAACGCATTATAGAACTCCTCTTCCATGATTCGGTAAACTTTTTCACAAATCAGACACTTTCAAACGGAATTAAGTTTTCAAGCGAAATTATTCTCTTCAACCAGAATACCTTTTCAAACGGAATACCAGCTTCACACGAAATCAGATGATTCAAACGAAATCACTCTCAAACGGAATCACCTTGAAAGACAATTTCAAACGGAATTTCAACTCAAACGAAATCACTTTGAAGCGGAATTACTGATTTCGTTTGAAATTTCAAACGGAATACCACCTTGATACGGAATAGTGATTTCAAACGGAATCAGCCAAACGAAATAACGTTTTCAAGCGGTATAAACAGCAACTTTCAAGCGAAATTACTGATTTCGAGCGAAATTAGGTGCAATTTCAAACGAGATTAGGCTGATGTCATCATTTCGGACAAACTTTTGTCAAATTGATCAGGATTTAGCTCGATTTTAGGTCCAATTTTCTCAAGGGTTTGTTAAAACACAAATTCGCCTATGATGTGAAAAATTCAGGCCATTTTAACCGTTAAAACTTGTTCAATTTATAAAAGAAGGTGTAGAAATTAGAAAACAAGATGAAATCAAGCTGAAATCAGTAGAACTCCTCCTCCTGTGCTCTGATACCACTTGTAGGATCGTGTACGGACCCGAAACGAGTCGATCAGAGGCGTTCTACACAATATGAAAGGCGGAAACAGACATATTGTGTGAGATTCAGCAAGATATTCACTTTAACTGTCTTTCTGATTAATTTGACAAAGTTTTACAGCGAAACGACACTTCGGCAGCACTTCGGCTCCGGAAACACACATACACAACTGACTCAAACGAAATCAGGACAACTCTATATATAGGCCAGCTAATTCCGCTTGAACATGACTCAAGCGAAATCACCTTTAGTACGAAATTATGATTTCAAGCGGAATTACCATTACAAACGGAATTAACAAGTTAATTTCGTTTGAAATGACATGTTCACTTCAAGTGGAATTACATCTTGTAATTTCGTTTGAACTTGCCTGTTGACCTATTTTTGACAGATTTCACGTATTACGTGCCCTGATCTATCTATATACATACAAGACTCGATACAAGACGAAGTCGACAAACGCATGCACCAACAAAAAACACAAATATGATGAAATCAAATAAGGGGAAAACATCGAAGGTATGTAATTTACGTTTCTAAAACATCGGTTATGCCCAATATCATGAAACATTTCCTAGAACTGGACCAATTCGTCTTAAAAGTGTGATTAAGGGTTTGGGGGAATGGTTGAGAGTGGTCGGCGGTGGTGTTTGACGATTACAGCAGAAAAACATGATGGTGGTGGTGAACGAAGGTAGGGGTTGTGGTGGTAGTGGGTGGTGGTAGAATGACCGAAGAAATAGAAATAGAGAAAGAGAGAGATATATTAAGGTGTTTTAAGCTTCTGGATTTCTCCATTAGGTAGGATTAGAGTTCTGATTTAATTCTCAAAATCTTATTTGGGGTTTAAGGTTACAATTTGGTGGGGTTGTAGTGGTGCCGACATTGTGGTGGTGACGGTCTGATGGCGATGATGATGGAATGTGGGTGGTGGTGAAGGGGTTGTGAATCAGGTCGAGGGGTTTTGAGGTGGTGGTCGCTAGCGGTGGCATAGGGGCAGTCGTTGGATGGTGTTGGTGGTCCTTTGCAAGAACAAAAAGAAATAGGTTTTATAATTTTTAAAACTAAATACTTTATTAAATTTACATAATCAACCCCAAGTGTAAGATGGCTAAAATATATAGTCCCTTAAATATAAAATGAATGAAATGCCCTTACACTTAACAGAAAAAAATAATAGAGTTAGTGAAATGCTGCAAAACAAATATCAAAACCAAGTAAATAAGTGAGATGCTGCAAAACCAATATCAACATCAAGTAAATAAGTGTAATGCTGCAAAACTAATATAAAAACAAAGTACATAAGTGTAACCAATATCAAAACCAAGTAAATAAGTGTAATGATGCAAAACCAATATTCAAAACCCATTGCAGTTGTTTAATGTTGTAATCCCCCAATAGTTGTTGTAACATAATCCAAAGCTTGTCAATAGTTACTAAAACATAATCCAAAACCTGTCATTAGTTGCTAAAACATATTCTAATGTAATGCACTAACTGGTATACCCTCATTGTAGATATAGTTGCTATAGTTGTTGATCATGCCTCGTAGATCCATCTAATGCACTAACCTCTCATTACAATGTAATTCACTAACCTGCCATTACAATGTAATGTACTAACCTTGTAACGCTCTGCATATTTGTACTTTCCTTAATTAGAATGATGTGTCGTATTTCTATTTTTGTAAGCTTATAATCATATTGTATTCGTAATTTGTTTCCAACTTTGTAATTTGAGACTTTGATCATAATGAAGTTCATACTTTATACATACATGTTATCCTTACAAATCAATCGTTAAATACGTGTTTACATGCAAACCGATACTTATTATACGTGCAAATACTCATGCATACATTCACGATACACGAATCATACTTGCATACGCTTTCCATACTTGAAAACATGTTAAATTACAAAGTTTTAGCATAAAATGATGAAAATATAAAACTTCAGGGACTAAAATGCAATAAAACAAAAAAAATGGATAAATGAGGCGTGGCGTGACGCGACGCCAAACCCCATTTAGCTTGGTGGGTCGCCAAGCCCCTTAATTCGCAGAAAATGGTTTCAGCTCCAAGAATTGACCATTCTTGCAATATTCTTGTTCAGAACCAGGAGTTACATCGAATTCAACACAAAATCCACCTAGGGTTTGCAATTGCATTCTTGCTTTACAAATCACTGGTCAGGTATAGAATTGCGAATTTCTTGATGAATGATGGTCTCTTTCATGTTTGATTGTGTGCTTTGAATGCTTGAAAGATTAAAAGTTAAAACTTTGATGTTTGGAGTTAGAATTAGCCTTTAAATTCTAATCTTTACGCAAGATGAACTAAATTAGATGTTTAAACTTTAAATATGGTTGTGTACTTGTGTGATTTAGTGACTTTGATCGAGAGCAAGCTCTCGATCATTTTTCTACACTACTATTGTTTTGTTTATTTTATAAAATTAATCAATTACTGTCGTATTGTGGTTTTTGAATATGGGGTTGTTACACATCTAAGTTAGATGCGAAACCTATCAAAACTACGTAGTTTTGATTAAAATCGATTAAATACATTTCTTTTATTTCATTTTCATCAATCCATCAATTTCTTAACAACCTCTCTCCCACGCATATGACGATCTGCAACAGGGCAATCGAACTGCATATTTGTAATTGATATTTAGCAATCAATTAATTTTGCAAATTATTGTTTTCTTTCCAACGAGTCACCACATAAGTTGGGAGCAGTTTCAAGGATCATCGGCACGAACTTCAAGGATTGCCTCAAATCCAGTTTCGAATTTTAACTAAAACTAATATTCCAGATATTAAAGAAACACATTCATCACGATCCAAATTAAAAAAAACAAATTAAACAAAAATTGATCCCCAATTCATATTTAGATACATAATTAATTTAGGATTGGATCTATACATTATAATCAGAACTAAATTTCATTTCTCTTGTCTATGTGATGGAAGATTGGAGAAGAAGATGGCATATGCAAAATATACGTACTCGTAGAAAGACAAACGGTGAAAATGGAGATGCGAAATTGATGGAATGATGGATAGTAACAGAGAATTATTAGGGTTTATATTACTTTTTAGTTATATCTAATCAAAACTACGTAGTTTTGATGGGTTTCGCATCCAACTTAGATGTGTAACAGCCCCATATTCACTTTCCCCTTTTATATAATTAAATATATTCATTATCTCCTACTTAATTATATATACTTATTTTTCTATAATTAAAAATATTCATTATATATAGATATTAATAAATGATAAGACTAAAATTCAAAAATATATAAAAATAATATATTCACTTCACATAAAATTATCTTTAAATTATACAACTAAAATATTAATACATGCGATTTTCATTATTCTCCACCGGCTTTTTTAATTTCTCTCAACCTCACTTATTTACATATTTACATGACATATATTATTCCTTCATATTTCTGTGTGTTCTTTTAGCTAAAAAACATCTGAATAATCTATCCATATAATTAATACAAATGGATCATTTTCTCAATCAATATATTTATTAATATAACAGGTTATTTATTAAAAATAATTTCAATGATTATTACTCTATAATTATTATTATTATTGCTCTATAATTATTATTATTGCTCTATAATTATTATTATTTTTTTTGCTTCTCTCGTGTATATTTAATATTTCTTTTCTTAATTCTTTCTTTTATTTTTTTTATAACACATAAGTTTCTAACCTATTAATAGATAAATAAATAAAGTAAAATGTTATAATCTATACTATATTATAATGTATGAGGGAGTGGTATTTTAAGATACCCAAAAAAAGAACTCCTCTCCCCCTTTATTTATAGAAAGACCTCTAAAATGAGGGTAGTTTGGTCTTTTAAACACTATTTATTTTTTAGCCTCTAAACTTATTACACTTAAATCCCTAAGGTTTTAACAAAATTATAGAAAATTAGTTACAATTCACCCCTCCACAACAAACTTATATTTTTTTACGTATTCTTGACATATCTTATAAACTATACTGTTTAAAAAAAATATCCAAATATAGCATGACGACCTACACATTTTTGTCGACATTTCGGTAGTTGTCTTGTTCAATATCGACGCATGGATTAAAAGGTACAAGTCGATAATGCTTTAATCTACAAGTAATTAATACTTGTGATCTAATGTGCCTAATCTACAAAGATGGGCTCCATCTATGCAAACAAAAACAAAAAGAATTAAAAGTACCATAATATAAAATGAAGATATTATGTGTCACATTTTATTTTATTAAAATTGCCTAATATCTATAGTTAGATATATCTTATAAAAACTTAAAACTAACCACAACAAACTTCCTAAATAAAGGGGTGACAAATCTAAAATTAAACCCTAATGCACTTCTATAGTTACTGTTATATATACATAGAAGGACACCACTGTATCTATTGCTAAACAAAATTCTAAGGTCCGTTTTGTTATATCGCAGCAGTGAATAATTGTTTTCTTTTATTTTATTTACTTTTATGTGAATGTTAACTTATTTGATTTTTCAGATTCAGTTGCATGATGAACATGTCAATTTAAACAACCTATTTGTTGAACAAGCTTCTAAGGTATTGATTTTGCTGGTTTTTAATTTTTGCGTATGTCTTTCATATTAACATGTTCGTTATGTTATTATATGTGTGTTTTATTGTAGGATGATGGTGATAAAAGTATTGATATTATTTCTTATGGTGCAATGTTTAGTCTATACAAGTCTAATCTTCAACGTGAATTTAGTGAAGATGTAATTTTAATGTTTGTTTAATCTTTTTTTAACTTTTGTATTCAATTTTTTGTCTTTTTTAAGGATCGGAAGTTTGAGACTCAAAGGAAGAGATCCAAGAGACTCTTTGAATGGAAATGAAGTGAGGTTATTAATTGAGATGATTCTGAGGACAATGACAAAGAAGGGAAATAGAAGATACTGCTGATTCAAGCACAAACCAGAAAACCCGATTAAAAATACATCGAGTGTCAATTCAAAAGCGAAACAGATTTTATGCAGTCTAATATAAAATCTATCAAGTGTTTTTTATGTTTTTTTTTTCATTTTCAGTTGTTATGTTTGACCTAGACGTATGAATAAAGTTTATTTTATATTTGAACTTTATTTTTGTTGTTAATATAATACAATTATTAACCATATTAATAAAGTTCAAAATAAAGTTAGTATCCTAAATTTACAAGTCAACTGAACTTATATAAGTTAATATCGTAAAGTTACAATAAATAGATATTGCAGTTAGATATAATCAAGCTGAAATTATAAAATATTGAAGTTATTATTGGATATTAATCTAATAATTTGTATTTCTTAATTAAAAAGTAATAAAGTAATAAACGTTAAGGCTAAACTAAAAAACTGAAGTTACTGTGATATAAAGTTAATAAAGATATAAACTCTTGACGCCCTATTTTTTATAAAAACTGTTTTTAAAATTTTATAAAAATATAAATTTTATTTATATATATATATATATATATGTGAAATTTAACAATTAAAATTAAAGGTGTAAAACGTACTTACGAGTCAACTACTATTTTTTATTTTTATAAATACAAAAATTTTAAACTTAAAGTTTACTGGATGAGTATCATGTGGATATTTAAAAAAAAAAGTTATGAACTTTAAATAATAAAATTATAAACTTTATCATTTAACCAACAAAATAAACTTACTTTACAACTATAACAACTTATCTTTTATTTTTTTTGTCATTTGATTATTATTTTTTATTAAAAAGCGAAACTTTACATGCGTAAAACAATTTTTTTACTTTATTTATAAACAAAACATTTTGTTTTTATAAAAAAAAATAATTCTTTTATAGACGTTTTTATAACAAGTAATATATATAAAATACTCCAGAAATTTACAATCTTTACTAGATAAATACTAAAGTGTCGCTTCCGCCGCATCGCGCTGGCACCATACTAGTTTATGTAATACACAAGCATCTAATCTAACTTAATAATAAATAAAAAACAAAGTAAAATGTTACATCAACGTTCATTTTTTTTTTTCCAAAAACATATATTGATAATTGTGTGTGTTAATTGATTACATTATTTGTATTTAAGCCGTGTAACACACGTGTTTATTCAATCTTGCAATGTACGAGTTTTTAAATATGTAACTTTTTTATTACTTAGTATATAAAATTATATTTATTCAGCCTGTGTAATACACGGGGTTCTAACCTATTAGATATATATAGTTAGTTAACCCGAAGGATGGGGATAGAGCAAAATCAAAAGCGCAAAACCAGCAACTTGTTATGTAAGTCGACAATTGGTTTACCAATAGCCATTCACATAGGAAAAACAAATAACTAAATCATGTTTGGTTCAAATCAAATCATCAAAAAACAAGCGATCCATCTTAAATCCTAGATTATAGGATTAACGTTAATTGAGGATACATACAACATACATACATACATCCGCCCTCAAACATTTCCATTTCTCCCTCTAATCAAGGATATAGGGAGAAGTAACAAACCACCACACCATGGCTGCTAGTAAGATCGTCATATCCGTTATATCCTTGCTCTTGGTGGTCGGCTGCGTCCTCGGGGTCGTTTTGTTGATCGTCAAAAGCGGAAAGGATGAGAATATTAGCACTAGCACCAAAACAGCCGAGAGCATATGCAAGCCAACCGAGTACAAAGAGGCTTGCAACAAGGCGGTCGAAGAGGTGGCCAAAAACTCCTCCGCCACCCATGAGGACTACATCCTTGCCTCCATCCGTGCCACCGCGGACGAGCTGCAAAAGTCCCTTAAAAAGGCCTCCGAGGCCAAGAAAGATTTGGGCGACGACAAAAAGGAATCCAAAAGTGACCTCGAGTCGTGTGAGAAAATGATAGGATACGCATCGGATGAGCTCCAGCAGGTTCTTAAGGTTGTAGCCGAGACCGAAGCGATCTCGTTAGCCGAACAAATTGACCCTATTTTAGTTTGGTTGACCGCGATTCGATCATACCAGACGACATGTGTGGACGAGATTCGAGATGAAAAACTTAAAAAAGACATGCAAAAAGGATTGGAAACTTCAAATGAGCTAACATTCAATGCACAAAAGATTGTGTATAATGTGCTTGATATCCTTAAAGACATCGGAGTCGATTTAAGTGAGTTAAAAGTCCCATCCACCGGACAACGCAAGCTTCTCGACGAGGTTGATGAAATGGACCACCACGGTTTTCCGTCGTGGGTCCCTAGTGTTGACCGAAAGCTTCTAGGAGCCAAAAAAGGCGGTGGCGGTAAAAAACTAAAACCAAATGGCCAAGGGTTGTTTAAAACTCCACCGCCGCCACCTCTTCCACCGAACCCCGTACCCAACGCCATCGTGGCTCAAGACGGTAGCGGGAAGTTTAAGAGCATCAAACAAGCTTTGGCTGCTTACCCGCCGAATCATCAAGGAAGATACATAATCTACATTAAAGCCGGTACTTACAACGAGGGACAAATCATCGTAGACAAAAATCAAAACAATGTGTATATGTATGGTGATGGCCGTGCGAAGACCATAATAACCGGGAACTTAAACTTTGCGATCGCCAAGATTGGAACCTCGCAAACCGCAACAGTGGTTGCGCTTGGAGAACGGTTCATGGCTAAGGGAATAACGTTCAGAAACACAATCGGGCCAGCTGGACACCAAGCAGTTGCATTCCGATCGCAGTCTCCTCACACGGTTATGATGGATTGCAGCTTCGAGGGTTACCAGGACACGCTATACTACCATGCACACGAACAGTTCTACAAGAATTGTGCCATATCAGGAACCGTTGACTTTATATTCGGGGTGGGTCGGGCTTTTATCCAGGACTGTGATATACTCGTTCGAAAACCGGAAGCGAATCAAGGCAACATGGTAACAGCGGATGGAAGGATGAAAAAGGAAGAAACGGGAGGGGTGGTGCTTCATAACTGCAAGATCATGGCAGCACCGGAGTTGGCTCCTGTGAAGGCGCAATTTCCAACCTACCTAGGACGACCGTGGAAACCTGCAGCGACGTCGGTGATCATGATGTGTGATATCGGAGATTTGATCAAGCCAGAAGGGTGGACGACTTGGGAGTCGCCTGAGGGGAAGAATAACCACCTGTCATGTATGTTTAGAGAGTATAATAATAGGGGTCCAGGTGCCAACTTAGCAGGTAGGGTCAAATGGGCTGGTTTTAAGGTCATTGCAAATGAGAAGGAAGCGCTTGGCTTTACAGCTGGCACGTTCTTATTGGGAGGAACTTGGCTACCTCAAACCGGTGTACCGGCTAAACTCGGGTTATGATTCAGTGATTCGTTAGTAGTCTTCCATGTCAAGTAACATCTTTTAAAGTACAAATGTAACCAAATCCATGTGTGTCAAATGTTAGTGTTGTAAGTTGTAATAGTTTGGTGTACCCCTAAGTTATTTTTCTTAAAGGAGACCATTTTTTGGGGATTAATGCTGGGAGTTAGGATTTTAAGCATTTATAATAGAAGTCTTCACAAGATAGAATGGAAATATAGTGTTTAAAATTGATTCCGTTTAAATAAGAACAGGTTTTCGAACTAGTTTTAGTTTAACTATAGACAAAAGATGCTACAATTACAAGAGGACTCTAACATAATATGATAGCAATGCATATTGTTTAATGAAATGACTCGAGGCCAAAGGCTTACATCTGCTTCTCATTTGCGACCACCCTATCATGAAAGTATCAGCTTATTCAGAAATTTCTCGACCATTAATCAATCAATCCAAGAACCAAATGAAGAGAGTAGCATACGAAAAATAATTTACTTTTCTTTTCTTTTCTTTTTATGATGGAAATATATCTTCATGCTTTAAAAGAAAAGATAGGGGGCAACCACCTTATAAATGAGCGAGGAAACATTGACGTTTTAGCTTTCACAATCAGAAGATATAATCCGTAACATGGAAGGTGAAACAAAGCAATGCCGAAATACCTGAAGGTTGTATAAGGTCTATCAGCTATTATATATAACAAACAATATCCATAAAAAAACATCATTAGATGCAGCATACCACATAGGAGCCCATGGAGTGGCAAGTTCAAGGAAAGGATAAGGCCACCTGAAATCGCTTTTTTTAATTTATAAACGAAAAAAAAAAAAAAAAGGGTTCTGTATAACTTGTAAGTAGGAGAGTGAACTCACCATGTAAGGCAACACGCATGCATAACCCACTGGAAAGTTATATAGGTTGCGCTCCATAAGACAAAGTATGTTAACCCGTGCCAAGAGAATTGCTGCAACATGAAATGGATATAGGCCGTAACAAAACACGAAAAACTAAAAACATATTGGAATTCACTGAAGATTAAATGTCTATGAAACTAATTACTTACTAAACTGTTGAGAGCAGAATCGATGATGAGAAAAACAGCATTAAGGGAATGCATGCAACCAATCAACTGCCATAACGATCGAGAATACATGAGTAAAGCTAACTTGAAATATTAATCACAGGTTATCAACAGGGAAAGCTCTGAATAAAACAGCATTCTACAACTTTCTTTTGTTGTGAGCAGCAATAAGATACTATTAGAAACCAACCAGGGTAAGCTTGAAGTCATCACCGGTCTGAAACGGGAGTAATAGGCCCCAAAATACGATATCTGTAAGCACAACAGCACCTGCACAAGTCTGATGTCACACACTAACAATCAGCTTAAACAGTAAAAAAAATCCTAACCTTTAGGAATATTAACCACTCTGGTCAATGGTCATGGATATAACTTATAAGAATGTGATAGGAAGATTACGTGATAGATATTATGCATAAGATTTCCCCAAAACCCAGCTTCCTGATTAAATTGCATTTGCGGCTTGATGGAAACCTCGTTCTCTTTCACCGTGGTATCTTCAACAGAGCTAGAATCTTTTTTCAGAAACTTATCTCTCTCTTGATTTGGAATTGGTTGGGAATGCTCTTTAAAGAGCATCCAGCAGCCACGAGCAGATATGATGGTCGCAAGCTACATATAATTAGCAATGCATAAAAAAAATGGTATTGATTAGCTGACTGAACTGCATGCTCATTATATCTTTTACAAAAATACAACATAAAAAAATATAACCGGTACATTGTATTTTATCAAACATGCCAAAATCAAAATGGTATCATCCTTTATAAAGAACATGATGGATGACTAGAAACATGTTCAACAATGTATTAACTTCGCCTAAAGTGTGAGTTTGTCCATTATTTACAAGAATGTATTTGGTGTGCTTCGATAATGCATCAATTACCATTGGCATATTTGAGCAATTCTTTTGGGAGTAAGCATAAAAAAGCCATCTACTTAAGCTCCAGTTTTAAACAAAAGTAGTTATCTTTCGAAAATCAGATTATTTTAATCATAAATGTACTTGAAGATCTCGCTCTTCACGATACATGAGCCTTCTTGATCCCCCCCCCCCTCCCCCCAAGTAGGCATTAAATGATAAAATGCTTTAGGGCTGTTTGTTTCATCTCTTAATGGGCTCTTAATGGTTCAGACCTCTTACTGGTTCAGACTGTTTGTTTCGTGAGCAGATGTCTGAATGGTTTACACATTTGCTTCTGAATGGTTAAGCATTATACTGAGTCGGAATGATTAAGCATTATACTGGCTCTTAATGATTCAGACTTCTTACTGGTTCAGCACTTACCCATTCAGAAGTTGCCAAACAGCCCCTTAGACGTATAAACTTAAAAATTCTTGAAAATACATTTAAAACAGTTCAACCAGGCCTAAGCCGGTGAATTTTGACCAGTTCCCAATAGTTTTCTACAAGATGCCATTTTGCATTTTGCTCTTATTGAAGTAACATATTTCTACAAAATGCCTATTTTGCTCTTATCGAAGTCACATGTTTCTCATGTAATTTCCACTTTTAAGTAGTATTTGTTTTAATACCAATACGAGATCTATCATCATCTTCTTCAAAAGTCAAAACCCTAAAACTGATCTCTTCCACTAAAACTTGTTAAATTTTCAAACTATAACTGAAACTAAATCTTTAAATCTATAATTGAAAACACCACAAACTTAAAATTCATTGATCAGGCAAGCGAATTGACGTACCGCAAAGTAGATTGTGACCAGCAAAAAGGTCCACCTACAGATTCGATTATAAAACGACATTAGAGTGTAAATAAGTGATGCAATTAAGTAGAGGAAAATGAAAATGAAATTGAAACAGATATGGTATAGTATACTGATACTGACTGTGTGTAGAAAAAGAAGACAAAGGGGCCTAATCCAGTAACAGTGAGATATAAGAAATAGGTCATGGAAACGAAGGCGAAAAGGCGGTAGAGAAGAAGGCAGACAGGGTGGAGGTTCCGCCAGTAAGGCATCCATAGATGATGATGATAATTGTTGGCAGGTGTGTTGTTGTGTTTTGTGATGATGAATCTTATGGAGATGAGAGTGGGGAGAAGGATGATGAGAGCACAAACAAGTACTTGCCATTGAAGCCAGTATTCTAAGCCCAACCCCCCACTCCCCATGGCCGGTGGGATTTCTTCAGGATGATGGCGTTTCCAGATTCTACTACGGATGTTATGGGGGTCGTTTTATCGAATTCCACGAAGTTCAATCAGTGTGTTTCAAAGCACATAGGCTGAAAAGGTTGTTGGTAAATTAATTGGATTATTATTATTATCACGTGGTCTATATATAAAAGTTGGCGCTCAATATTTTCACACCCCTATATCTTATTATCATGTGTAGGACCGACAAACGGGTTGGGTGAGGTCAAAACAGGTCATGGGTCAGAAAGGGTTAGGGTCGGAATGGGTTAGGGTTAAAATGGGTCAAATTAAAAAAGGGTTGTTTTGGGTCAGGTCGTCCGGGTTGGAATGGATTTGGGTCTAAACGGATTCGGGTCAGATCTGGTCTAGTTCGAAATCGGTTTCGGGTCAAAACGGGTTGGTTTTTTTTTGTCATTTCTCAAAACATGATTTCATCACTAATATACTTTTTGTTCGAGTCGGCACGGAGACCGAAAAAACCCGACCAAAACGAAACCAAAATGAAATCGACCAAAATGATACAAAAAAACTGAAAAAATCGAAACTGAACCAAAACGAAACCGAAAAAACCAACCAAAACGAAACAATACAACTGAAACCGGAACTAAACGAAACCGACTAAAGCGAAACAAAAGAATTGAAAAAATCGAAATAGAACTGAAACAAAACAAATCAAATGAAAAGATCGAAACCAATCAAGACGAAACAAAAAATCAAAATCGAACCAAAACGAAACCGACCAAACCAAAACAAAAAAAAAAACGAAACCAAACCAAAACGAAACAAAAAAAAACTGAAAAGATCGAAACCGATCCGAAATGAAACCGGAAAAACCGATCAAGACCAAAACGAAACAAAAAATCAAAACTGAAACGAACCGAAACGAAACAAGAAAGCTGAAAAGATCGAAACCGATTCGAAACGAAACCAAAAAACCGATCAAAATGAAACAAAATATCAAATTGAACCGAAACGTAACAGAATAAAGCGACCAAACAAAAAAAAACGAAACCGAACCGACCGAAACGAACCGAAGCAAAAACTGAAAAGATTGAAATCGATCCGAAACGAAACCAAAAAAACCAATCAAAACGAAAAAAAATCAAAACCGAACCGATCGAAACCGAAAAGCGACCAAATTGAAACAAAAAAAACGAAACGAAACATGTCCCGTGCGGAAACTTGTGTCGGCCCAAAACCGGTTGCGCTCTGAAACCCGTACTGTGCGTAAACCCGTTTCGGCCCTAGCCAAACCGACCCCTTTCCGATCCAAAACCTGCCCTGTGCCGAAACCCGTCCCGGCCCGAAACTCAATTCGAACTGAATCCATTCCGATCCAAAACTCGTTTCGTGTCGTAACCCGTCCTGTGCGAATTCTTGTGCCGGCCCAAAGTCCATTCCGATCCAAAACCTGTCCCGTTTCTTTAAGACACTAACCCACATCGACCCGCTTTGACCCGAAAATAACAAGATGAAATTTGAACTGACCCATTGTGACCCATTTAGTTAAAATACTTTACCCAAACTAGCCCATATAATTTTAAAAGCAACCCAAACTGACCCACTTGAAAGGATTTGGGTCAAGATTGCCCCCTCTAATCACGTGCGCTATGTTATTGACTCTGCTCCTCCTGATAGCGACTGATCTTAAATTGTCTCCTTGTGTCTTATTAATTGATCTTGTCTCTAACATTTTGTCTTTGACTTATGAGATTTATGACTCGCCTCGATCTTCGTGTCTTACAGTTGTTATCTTGCTTACGAGGAGATGACTCCTCCTTATTCGTTTTTGGAGATGCACTGCCTTATTGGCTTTGTGCTTAATCATATTTAGTGACAAGGAGATGCCTCCTCTTTGTCTGGTGTTGTATAGATTAGTTATTTATCTCCTTCTATTATTATGGGAGGGGGGTGGGTTTTGACTCAACCCGATCATCTCTTTGCATTGGTGATTTTAATGGATTTATGAATGGGTTATGCATGTGTAGTTAACAGTTATTTTTTTTTTATCATAAGTTCTAGCTGTATATGAGTTATACCATTTAGAATTGGTGGTTAATTTTGCTAGTTGTTAAACAGAAGGGTGACAAGATGATTGTTTGAAAATTTGGTGTTTCAGGTTTGTATCGGTTGCAGCTTTAACAATTTGTGACTTGTTTCAAGCTTCACAATACCAAGACTCGCAACTTTTGTGGAATCTTGGCTATAGATATCACACCCCAACCGATGGCGGAAACATTGGGGCGTGACACTGAGCGAAACAGATTGTCCAGAAGTTTCCATAACAACTAGATTTACCAAATATTTAAAGCAACACGTCCCATACCATGTCATAAATGATAATACAATTATTACAGAAAAGATCTAGTCAAATTGTTCTGTTCCGACAACTCAGATTTTCATTATAGACAATTGTTTATTGTTGACCTAGGTCTTTCCTAGCCTCGATTTCACAGCAACGTAAGCAAATAAGCATCATAAGCACATGTCACATACGTTAAAGTAAAAGTCAATACACATAGTGTTAAGGTGTCACACCCTGGCTTTTGCGGAAGCGTGGGTTTATTTTGGTGTGACTTCTTAATACCATAGCACAATCATAACAATGCTATATGAATTAAAACACATGATAGTCATCCATTCATTTAGTTTTAAAAGTTACCACAACAACATTGTTTTAAAAGTCGACACATGAAACCAAATACAATCATGACATAATTATAAACATGTTCACACGACACGACAAAAGTCTTGACTAGAAATACGGTTTAAGACTTGTAACCCGTCCAGGCAGGGGTCACACTTCCTAAACCTGGATGACATCATTATTCCTTACGCAGCTTGTCGTGATTGCATACCTTGCCAGATCCACTAATTTCCTGAAATACATGTAGTTTGAAAAAAATCAACAAAAGTTGAGCGAGTTCATGTAAAAGTGAGTATGTATAAACCTTTGTAGTATGTATGAAAATCCCTGGTATGTAGCAATTAAGGAAAAAGAGATCACCATTGGGTTGCAAAGCCAATGATATGTGTGAAGTGATGCAGGAAGACTCAAACCTAGCGGATTTTGGCGTCGGGCTCATAGTCACCTCATGGTCCACTCAGCGGACTCAGGAGTGGGTCTCGCTACATCCAAATAGATCTATCACTCATGACCCTCGGTCCTACAACGAGGATTAATGGCCTCAAGTTCCACCTACCCACTCACATGATCTAAGTAGTATACCCTCCTTAAGCTAACCATACCATGTATAAAAGTGTCTGTAATTACTATAACATGTATTCCACCACCGAAGTATAAAAACTGAAAACAGTTAAGAGAAAAGGGGGACATGAACTCACAGAAGTGCGTATCCTGTAACGTCAATCTCAAACTCGAACTGCTGCGTGACGACCTACACGTACTAATGTCTATTAGACGAATGGGTCGTGCCTTGGCTTAGGGTTTAGTGTTTTGAGTTGCGTTACTATGATATTATACTTGTTAAAATAATATTAATTATTTTAACTTAACTTTTGTGTTTAGGAAAATAGTTAGGCAACTATTTTGTATCCACACTTCTTAATTATTTTGTATGTGTAATTCCTTCCCAAGGATGAGGGTATTTATACATGTACACTTGTAATTCCCAAAAATATATTTTAAGTCCCACTTAGAAAATATATTTAATTTACTTGTCTAAAATATCTTAATTCCAAAATATATATATTTTTCCCAAAAATATTATATTTTACTTCAAAAACTTCCCAAAATAATATTTTACCAAAATATACGTATAAGAGTATTTTTCCGAAATACTATATAAGTGGCGTCCTAGCGTTTCGTATTGCGATAATACTTGCGTAACTCAATTATTTATTTTGTAAGAATCTTGGTATTATTTTGGAGTCGTAATTTTTATGGTGTCATAAGTTATATTATTTTTTTTATCCTAAAAATAATATATTTAGTTCACACAAATAAACGAACAATCACACAAGAGTTTTAGTAATAAATATATTCTAAATATATATTTATCAAATCTTATTTACGAAAATCAACCTCCGACACTTAGTATTTCTGTAATAAAAATCATGGCGAAGTTTATTTTGAAAATAAATTTAGAAACATATTTGTAAACACTTACTAGAAAAATATTTTCTAAGTGTTGGATTTTTAGGAAAATTTCGCCAGAGTTTCCTTTGTAAATGGAGGCGTCCACGCTTACTAGCGTATCATTTTCTTTTGTAAAATCATTCAATCAGTTCTCAATCAACAATATACAACCTTTATTTATCAAATTTGTCAAAAACAAGCATAAACCATAAACTTATTGTTATGGGTAAAATTCTGAGCCCATATCCTGAGAAATATCTTGGGTTATATCTTGGTTATATGATGTTTGTTCACATCCGGGATGTTGATTCAGGATATTGGTAACATCTTAAATGGTATCCTCAGGATCACTAACGGATTATGTGCAGGTACGTGGGTTAGAAGCTAGTAACGTTCACAAGGACTCATTCCGCGGAAGACTCGGTCCAAGTCGTTCAAATAAAGACGTTGAAGCCGCATTACTCGGTCTACAACGTTTACAATGGAATATTCGGAGCATCCCATATTTATAGGAATTTTCGTTTGTAATTCGTTACTATAAATAGGTGGGTATATCAGATCGAATAGGACATCACATCAACACTCACTACACTCTTACACTCGCTCTCTAGCAATTTTCACTTTCGCACAAAAGCATTATAACACTTAGCGATCTGGTCAATATCCTGCACTGTATCCTGAAGTTCAAAGCAATAAGAAGAACAAGGCAGCTGCGATTGTCAGCTCCCGAGGTTTTATGCCGGCGATCTAGATTGATCAAGGGCTTTCCTCGTATATCTCGTGTCACCCCCTTTACTTTTTGCTCATTGTTTGATCGTAGATACAGCTCAATATCCTGAGCCGTATCTTGAATACTGTTTTTCTAAACAACTTAACCAGCATATTTTCAACTCACTTTTTAGCACACTACCTCACTTAACTAATTTGATCACTAAATTGCTTCGGTAATTTTTGACCAAAACAATTTGGCGCCCACCGTGGGGCAAGTGGTGCTCTCTTTACTAAAAATCTTTGTGAAATCATTAATCGGTTTTCTGTTTTCAAAACTTTTTGCCACATTGTTTACAATGGCCTCAAGATCAAACATGAGCTCCTCCACTGTGTCTGCTACAACTTCTGCTACTACCGGTTCGGTACTCCCACCGCCTCCTCCAAGGATGCCAGCCTCTTCACAACCTCAGGATATTATCCCTACTCGGAGTGTTCAGGGATCTGCTCCCATTTTAGCTTCTAATGATGAAATTCTAACCTTATTTGGAAGTGTGCAGGAACAAATGAGGCAGCAACAGGAAACAAACCAAATGCTGTTGAGGGAAATACAACTCCTGAAGTCTGGCTCGAGCAGATCTGCTGAGGATATCGTCACTCCACTACAACCCAGAACTCTGAACTTCAGTTCGGCCGTGTACACTGAGGATAATAGGGGGAATATTGTGCCTAGCCTTCCTCAGAATCATACTCCTGAAATACCCTCCTCGATCAGGATGTCAACCATGAGGAGCTCAGGATATGCTTCAGGATATGTGCAAAATCCTCCGATGGGTAACGTGTCACATAATAATAATACTCATGCTGCTAACAATAGTGGATCTTTGCAGGATACAAGTGTAACATCAGCATTTACTAGGGAGCTTCAGAAGTTGAAGGACATGATATCCAGTGTACCTGGAGTGGTCCAGCCAATCCCGGAAGTGTCCCAAGACAGCCACAGGATATCTCGCTTTGCATATCCTATCTGTGATGCTGAGATTCCAAAGAGATTTCAAACCCCCAACATGAAGCTTTATGATGGAACTACGGATCCTGAAGAGCATATTGCCCAGTATAGGGAAAGGATGGAGATTAACCCTATCCTTCCGGAGCTCAAGGAAGCATGCTTGTGCAAGGGCTTTGGTTCTACCTTAACAGGATCAGCCTTGAAATGGCTCCTAAATGTTCCTCCTCATTCGATTACATCATTTGCTCACCTAGTGAATTTATTTAATAGTCAGTTTTCTTGTAGTAGAAGCTTTGAAAAACTAACAAGTGACCTCTACAGGATAACACAGGGGCCTCAAGAATCCCTAAGGGATTATGTGAACAAGTTCAGCCGGGAATCCTTAGACATTCCGCATCTTGATGTTGCAACAGCTGTGCAAGCTTTCAAGATGGGGCTGCAAAAAGATTCTCAATTTTACCAAGACCTTGTAATGAACCCATGCAGGAACTTGGATGAAGCTCGAAACAGGGCCCTAAGATATATTCGATTGGAGGATGACAGAAAGATGCAAGAGAGGATGAACTCATCCAACACTTATGAGTCAACTAACAGGAAGTCAGAATCCTCATTTAAGCCATATCGCTCTAAGCCATATGGTAGAAATGAAAACAAGAAAGTGAATGCTATCGAAGACGAGGATCCTGAAGAATATCCTGAATTATCTGAATATTGCTTTTCTGTTAACATCCCTGAATTAATGTATGCCATGCAGGGTTTAGGAGACAAGGCTAAGTGGCCTCGAAAGAATCAACAAAAAGCCGATTGGAAAGATAAGTCAAAATGGTGTGCCTTCCACGAAGATTTCG